>JALAZF010000256.1:7692500-8997281 GCA_022829125.1 Lathyrus tuberosus
ACCAAATTTCTAACTAATTTGGATTGGAATTCCTAATTTGAGAGAACTCTTGAAATGGGTTTTTAGGGTTTTGTGGAGAGTTGAGAGAGTTGTTGGTGTTGAGAGAGATGAGAGAATTGCAAATGATAAGATGATAAAATGTAGTTCCCAAGGCAGAACATGAATGATTCAGTTTAAAAAAATTCAAAAGCATGAGCGATGCGTCGACCTCTAGCATGTAATGCGTCGACGCATGCGTATTTAATTTTCAAAAATTTGAAATGTTCAGTATGTTTCGATGCATGGGGATCCCTCATGTCGATGCATGACTGGCAGAAACATTCATGTTTGAATTAGAAAGATCATCAGTCGACCTACACCCTGTTTAGGTCGACGCATGCAGTTAAAACATGAAAAAATAGAAAAATAATGATATGAATGCAACACAAAAACATAAATAGAAGCCCATACTATTTCAAAACATGAAAATGGACTAAGAAGAGCATCTAAACTATCAATTAAACAACAAGGTAGCACTCCAAACATAGTACAACCATGAATGTAGTCAAGTATTAATCAAATAGATAGGAACGACAATACCTCCAATGGTGATGAACGATGACTGCCCTCACATAGCTTAAGCTTTCCAACATGGTTAATCAATGTATAGATAAGCATAGATAGAGAAAGTGCAACAATTTCATTTAACACGATCTGAGATATCGGGAACACCAAGTTCCATACGAATGCTAAAGAAGGGTTCCATTGCAAATGGTTTTGTAAAAATGTCGGTAAGTTAATTTTTGCAATCAACGTGCTCGAATACAATATCAACTTTCTCTACATGATCCCTAAGGAAATCATGGCGAATTTCAATATGTTTCGTTCATGAATGTAGCACTGGATTTTTGGTCAAGTTAATGGCACTCGTGTTGTCACACAAAATAGGAATATGATCAAGTTTAACATTGAAGTCGAGAAATTGTTGCTTGAGCCACAAGATTTGGGCACAACAACTACCGGCTGCAACGTATTCCGCCTCGGCAGTTGACAAAGCAACGAAAACTTGCTTTTTGCTATGCCAATTCACTGAGAAATTTGAAAAGAAATGACAAGTGCCACTAGTGCTCTTCCTATCCGATTTGCAACCGACAAAATCAGAATCGAAATAGCCAACCAAAGTATAATCACTTCCCTTAGAAAATCAAAGCCCATACTTTGGGGTACCACATAGGTATCTAAGTATGCGCTTGACAACTTTTAAATGTGATTCCTTGGGACATGATTGATATCTATCACACATACAAACACTAAACATGATATCTGATCGAGATGCTATGAGATAGAGAAGAGAACCTGTCATACCTCTATACTTCTATACATTGACGACCTTACCGTTCTCATCTCGATCTAAGTTCACACATGTAGGCATTGGAGTATCAATAGCATTTGTGTTAGCCATATCAAAATGCTCGAGTAGCTCATAACAATACTTTGTTTGGATCGCAAACGTTCCTTCTTCGAGTTGTTTGATTTGGAGTCCAAGGAAGTAGTATAGGTCCCCCATCATGCTCATCTCAAAGTCACCCTGCATCAACTTAGAAAATTCCTTGACCAAGTGCATGTTAGTAGATCCAAAGATAATTTCATCTACATAAACTTGTACTAAAATGAAGTATTTTCCTTGACTCTTAATAAAGAGGGTAGTATCAACCTTCCCTCTTGGGCATCCTTGGTCGAGTAAAAATTTGCTAAGACGCTCATACCAAGCCCTAGAGGCTTGTTTAAGACCATACAAAGCACGTTTAAGCTTATAAACGTAATTAGGGTACTCATGACTTTCAAAACCGAGAGGTTGAGATACATAGACCTCTTCCTTAATGTATTCATTTAGGAAATCACTCTTAACATCCATTTGAAATAATTTGAAATTCTTAGAACAGGCATTGGCTAGCAAAAGGCGTATAGCCTCAAGTCGGGCAACATGAGCTTAATTTTCCTCATCGTCTATGCCCTCATCTTGGTTATAGCCTTGTGCCAATAAACGAGCCTTGTTCCTAGTTATTACTCCGTTTTCGTCAAGTTTGTTCCTAAACACCCATTTGGTACCAATTACTCGATGGCCTCGCGGAGGGGGGACAAGGTCCCAAACCTCATTTCTTTTGAATTAATTCAATTCCTCTTGCTTTGACAAAAACCAATGTTCATCGAGTAAGGCCTCTTTAGAGTTTTTAGGCTCAATTTGAAAGACGAAAGCAAAGTGATAACAAAAGTTACTTATTTTGGACCGTGTAGTTACTCCTTTTGTTATGTCTCCCAGAATATTGTCGATTGGATGATCCTTAGAGGACTTTCAAGCCAAAGGAAGGTCATCATTTCTAATCGGATGATTGTTAGATGTCAAACATGACTAATATTTCTATTGTATACTTGGCATTTTTCAAGCTTTTCCATGTGAAATTGTGGATTTTACTCATGAATTGTTGTTATTCTTCAGACCTTGTTTATATACCTTTGGTGCTTGTAATATATGTGTTATTCTGCAGGAAAAGGCACTACTTGATCAAGATGTAAAACACAAAGAAATGATACAAGCTGCCAAAGAAAAGAGGAAAACATCAGCAAGTTCGCTTTCCGAACCTACCAGCGAACGTTCGCTTTGCGAACTCTGGCGAAGTCCCCAGCGAATGGTCCCAGACTTGGACAGTAGGAAAAGGGACTAAAGTTTTCTTTGCGAACTCCCAGCAAATTTTTGCTGATTTACTCGCTTTGCGAAGGACCTGGCGAAGAACCCTTGGCTGAGGCAGTAAGAAAAGGGCCCTAAGCTCGCTTTGCAAACTTTTAGGCGAATAGTTCGCTTTGCGAATAAAAGTTCGCATTGCAAACTTATGCAGACAAACAAGGGTGGTTTAGCTTATCATAAGGCACTTTAGGTGCCACTTTCATCGTTCGCTAGGCGAACAGATCATTCGCAGTGCGAATGTGTCTGATTTCAAGTGTACTATAAATAGATTTTATGCATTTTCTTGGGATCATAACTTCATTTTAACACACCAAAAACCTATTTTTATGATATTTCATCATCTAAGAGAGATTCTTCACTTAGAGAAGCTGGATTTGCATCCGATCTCGATTCTTCGACGTAGATGTTTTTTCATCTCCTCACGAAACTTGTGAAGCAAGCTACCATGAATATGTGTAGATAAACACATCTTGTGTCAAGATTAGTGGTAGGTAATCCATCATTTTGTATGTATTGATCTTGATTGTAAGTTTGTGAACTTTGTTGATGATAAATATAGAAGAAAAACTTTATTTACATGGTTTATATTTTGTTTGTAATTCATGATCGAGAGATATGTTATAAAACTTGACCTAAGTTTCAATCCATCAATAATCATAAGGCTAGAGATAATTTGGAAAGTTGATGTTCATAAATATTGAACTTGAATGTTATCATATTGGTAGTTTGAGTGAGAGATAATCAAAGGATCAATATGATAAATCTCACAACAAGTGTTAGAGATAAACTTGTTGAGAGGATATGTGGTTATATTTATCGTTAACGAGTTCACACGCTTTATCGAGTAAATACGTATCAAACGCATTATCAGACACTAATCTTGGCATGTTTTTACCAAACCCTAAAAACAAATTTCTTTACCGTTGATTACTAAATTTTATGCAAACAATTCGATACGAAAAACCAAACTCTTTGTCACTTTAAAAGTTTGAAACGCTTTTGACTATAGAACGGCGGCAATATACATTCAATCCCTGTGGATACGATAAAACACCCCCGAAATACTTTCAACAATGATCCTCCTCAATCTTTTCAGAGTTGTGATCTTCCTCCTCCTCAACTTTCACCGATTCAGGTTGATCAGTCCCTTTTTCAGTGTCTTTGAGTATGTCTTCTGAAGATACACCTGCACCATGAAAAGAAATACCTTCCCAACATTTTTCGGATAAGATTCGTGAAAAGTAACATGCACGGATTCTTCTACAATAAGTAACCTTTTATTGTATACTCTATATGCTTTACTAGTTTGAGAGTATCCAAGAAAGATACCTTCATCGGCTTTTGAATCAAATTTGCCAAGATTCTCTTTTCCATTATTTAACACAAAGCATTTACAACCAAAAACATGAAGATGTGATACATTAGGCTTCCTTCCTTTTAAAATCTCATATGGAGTTTTGTTGAGAATAGGACGGATAAGCACCCTATTCAAAACATAACACGCCGTACTAATAGCACCGACCCAAAAGTATTTAGGAAGGCCACTCTCATTGATCATAGTTCTTCCTAGCTTATCTAAAATGCGATTTTTACATTCAACTACTCCGTTTTGTTGAGGAGTACGCGGCGCGGAAAAATTATAATCAATGCCATGCTTATCACAAAATTCTTCAAAGAGGTGGTTTTTAATTTCACCCCCATGATTGCTTTGGATAGTGACAATGCTAGTATTTAATTTGTTTTGAGATAGATAGCTTGGCAAACTTTTCAAATGCTGAAAAAGTATCACTTTTGCTAGCTAAGAAAATAGTCCAACAAAATCTAGAGTAGTCGTCTACAATCACAAAAGCAAAGTAATTACCACCCAAGCTTTTGATCCTATATGGTCCAAAAAGGTCCATATGGAGGAGTTCAAGTGGTCTCGTTGGACAAACAACATTTTTAGATTTGAACAAAATCCTCGTTTGCTTCCCCATTTGGCACGCATCATGATGAGTCACCATTCCTACTACGTTTCCGCCACTTATTCGGTACTTTTTCCATGAATCAATAATACTTTCGTTAGTCTTTTTGTTGTTTCTTCAAGTTAATTTCATGTTTCTTGTTTTATTCTCGCATGCTTGCTTTATTTCCCTTTTATTGCATTTTACGCGTTTGTGTGGTATTTCTGTTTATTTCAGGTCTATATGAAAAAGCCTGAAGAACCTGTGTGGAGAAAACGGAGTTTCTGGAAGTTCAAATGAGTTTTTGGAAAATATACAGTGGCCTGACACGGCCACCCGTGTCACCTGACACGGGCCGTGTCAGGAAGGAAACAGAAAGATGGAAATTGAAAAAGCTACAGAGGGCTGACATGGGTGCCCGTGTCAGCAAGCCTAGAGCAATTTCACACTTTTTATGAGATATAGAGGGCCAACACGGGTGCCCATGTCAGCTGACACGGCCCGTGTTGGGTGGGGCGTGTTAGTTACTGATTTTCTTGATTTTTGGTCTTTTGGGATACTTGAGGGTACTTTGGGTATTTCCCTACTTATGTAATTGACTTGAGAGTATTTTAGACGCGTTTTGAGAAGAAAAAGGGACTTTTTTAGACTACGAAAAATTTTTACGATAAGGATTGGTGCTTTCAAGGGATTCGGAGAACGGAGATTTTCATGAGCATCGCGATTGAAGATCAAAGCAATCCATTTATCTTGTAATGTCTAACTTTTCTGTTGTAATCTCTTTAAATATTATGAGCGGCTAAACCCCCCAATGCTAGGGGGTGTCCCTGAATTGCTATTGTATTGACTCTAATTTCTATTATTCTATGGAATCTAATTTATGGTTAAGGTTTAGGTCGGACAAACCAACTTAACGCTTTTTGCATAATAATATTACAGTAGATATTGCCTAGGAATAAGGATACCCTGTAGTAGCTGTAACAATCTTGTTAAAATACAATGCTTGATATTCTTCCTAAACTGCTAAGGAATTAGGGTATAGGATGAATAACAAAGGTTTTTCTGACTAAGTGTCGCAACTGTGAAAATCAACTGCCGAGAAAGAAAGAAGAGTCACCACCGAACGTTATTTATCCCGACACAGGGAAAGGAAATGATCGAAGAAAACCCGAATAAGGGAAATACATAGTCATCGCAACCATAGTCAGGGTTCGGGAGTCGGTTACGCGGGAGGAAGGTATTAGCACCCCCTCACGTGCATCGTACTCGATGGGATCCACGCTTGTTGTTCTAATCAAAGGGTATAGGTATCTGAAGCTCCACTGCTAACCGGAAAGGAAAAGAATGAGAAACGGGGAAAGAAAAGAAAAGGTGACTCGATAGGACATCGCCGTCCTAGGCCTACGTATTCCCTCGGGAGTGGGAAAGTCAGAGTCAACGTAGTTCAGAGGACTACGGGTTTTGGGGGAAGTTGCCCGCCAAGACATCGCCGTCTTGTGCCTACGTATCCTCAATCGAAAGAGATAGAGGAAATCAGAGCAGTCGTATGTCAACCTACAGGGTCTTTGATTGTTTAGGGTTTTAAGTGGAATACGCTAACATTCGTGTTCTAGCAGTTATGGTGTTGTCGCTAGTTGCGTGGAGACTTACGCGTTTACCTGTTCGTGGTAGAATGGAAATAGCGTATTCTTATGATTGCTATGAGTGAAATGAAAAGAGAATCCTGAAGGAAGACGAGTGATTTGTTTTTGTTTTTTATAAGAAAGTGTTTTGATTTATATTATTTGTGACATGTATTGTGCTAAAGACTATAACATAGGAGCGAATACTTTACAAGGTCGCTCCCAAAGGAACATTTGCCAAGCACCCTAGAATAGTAAAGGAGACCTTCACTAGTCATTTCCCGTGTGCTTAAGGCTCATGGCGCACTCCACATACAATATTTGTTAAGTGTTTTTGCTTTTCTTTTAAAGAGAGAAGAGAGACTCAAATGGTTAAAAGAAAAACCTAAGGGGATCTTCATCCTAGAAGTTGTCATGCCATGGTTGATCCTATAGTTGAGGTTAGGAGGGAAATCTCTACCTATGTTAGCATGCTTGTATTGATAACCTAATGTATCTCCTACTTTGAACCTAATCCAAAATTAGATTCAAACTAGGAATCCTAAGGGAACATGTGGTCATACACAAGTAAACATTAGATGATTCAATCACAAAAGAGATAAGTAAAGAAGAAGAGAGATGAAAGAGAAGTCATGTAAGTGTAGACATCAATGTAAGTTAACACAAGTACTTACCAACTCTAAGACAAGCTCAACTATTGAATAGTTGAAAAGAAAATGCAAAACTATGCACTAATGCACAAGCAAATGTCCTAATTCTAATCTAGGAGTAATGTCAAGAAATAAGCAAAGAGAAAGGAGTCCTAAAGGTGTATGAACCTAAGAGGGGAAGTAGCTAAACCTACTATATCCTATCTATGTTAATGTCCTATATCTTAACTCAAACAAAAGTCAATACAAAATTCATGTAAGTTGCACTTTAAAAGCTCAAACAAGTTAACTCAAAGGAGGAAACCACATGGTGAAGTAGTATTTCATATCATAATCAATGTAAAGTGATGTTTGAAATGTCAAGGAATGATCATTAAGTCCACATCAAGTCATGTTCAAAAGATTTGAAAATCATACACAAAGATGTCATACTTATGGTGCATCAATCACTTATGAACATACAATGGACAAGCAAGCATGAGATTGGCATTTGAATGACCTAAGTTAGAAGTTGAAACATGTATTTAATGTTTAAAAATAACCTCAAAGCATCACCAAAGACATGTCAAAACAAACACCTAAACACTTCCATAAAGGCATGTTAATTGTCAAGCAAGTAAAGGATGATCCAAGTCAAGTCAGATGGGTATCCAAGCACCTAAGGCAGTAGAAAATGACATGTAATATCCTACATTTGGGTCATGAAAACATCAACCAAAGGATGGCACACAAAAGCATTCAAAGGAATTGTCAAAGTTAACAAGTAAGCATGCACAAATGTAACTTCAATTAGGAGCATGTAAAAGCTCTATAAAATAGAATGAGAAGACTTTGATTCAAGTCTAAACCAATGTACACATGTGTTTTACATTTAAAATGAGCATTAAGACTTCACAAAGTTAACATGGCAACACATTTCCAAAGAGTAGTGTAAGTAGGGAACAAAACCTATCTTAAGTGTCCTCTAAAAGCATGTGGGCTTCAATCATGTAAAGGAGGGAGAAAATTCATGTCAAGTAAGTGTTAAACCATATAAGGCAGTACTAAATGACCTCTAATATATCACAAATTGGTCACAAAAACATTAGGGAAAAATGGCACACCAAAGCTCAAACAAAAAGTGGTCAAAGTGGACAAGTTAGCATGTACAAGCTCACACAATAGTAGCATCAATTAGAGGTCGCCAAAAAAGACCTATAAAGTGGCATGGACAAGCTTTACATCATGTTATAACAAGTACAAACCACTGATTAAAAGATCATAAATGGATTGCATAAATGCATCCTTAAACATCCTAAGGATTCATACCAAACACTCAAGTAGGTAAACATGTATTTATGACTCAAAACAAGCATCCAAATCATGAACAAAAACCAATGCCAAAACATCACAATGGTATCCAAAACGTCATCATGAGTATGCTTAAACATGTCAAGAAAGGTGGCCTAAAAATATCACATACAAGCATCAAACTCAACCTATCTCTAAACATGCATCCATATATTTGGCATGAAATGAAATATTCATGAAAAATGGCTAGAAGCCTTGAAAAAATATGGAAATTTAACCAAGATATGATGAGATCAGAAGCTTGACATGTCTAAAAAATGTAGTCAAGATTCTACACAAAATTGGCTCAAACCATAGCAAACATTAGGCAAGGCATCCAACAAATATCATTCAAAACAAGCATAAAAAAGCCTACAAAGATGAACCAAAAAATCATAGAAAAAATCCAAAGTGGTGATCAATATGTCATACAAGCATGTGATTAATGGCATACAAAATTCAGATCAAGATCCATTGGAAAAAAATTAGTTTTGAGTCATTATGTGAAGACTAGGCATTTTGAATACATCCACATCAAAATTCCAAAACAAATATTAAAAAACTATCAAAATGGAATTAAAAATTTCAAAAATTAATTAATACATCAAGGATCACTCATGAATTGATTGGTAGTTTTTTTCCAAAAGAAACTATTTTTAATAAATCAAAAGAAAACGAAAATAGAGGAAGTGAAACAAACACAAAAATAAAAGGAAGGGTGCAGTAGTAATATTTACATGAACTGAAGATAGATGGGATGTAGTTGGGCCTAAAAAAACCGAATATCACTAGCGCGCGGCCCACATCACAAATCAAATTCACTAAATATTTACCACACTTGCAGTAAACTCTAAAAAGAAAAAATGTAACATGCTATGCCATATATCAACCGGTCATGGTTACTTAAAATGAATGAGACAAAACTAAAACAATAGCCTATCAGGAGACGACACGTGGTCGTCTTCTTCCCCAAACCCATGCAATTCGCAGGCTGCCTTAGACTTACCATGAAGAACACGATGCAACAAGAGTGAATTTCACACACTTCACCATCAAATTTGAACACCAATTCACCATCAAAACAAGCAAAATAATATACCAAATTGAAGCCCCAAATGAGTAGATCATCACTGTGTCATTAATTTTCACAAAAAAACATTTAATCACGGAGAAAAATGCTTACGAACATGAAGATCCAAGTATGTAAACCAACACATATTCAAAATCAACACGAAATATTTGAACCTAACTCCAATGCCTTCTTGAAAAGGACTTCAGATGCAAGATGTGGATGCCTCTACCATACATTTAAACCCTAAAATGAGAGAGATAAAGTAGAAGCAACTTACAAAATGAAGAATTTTCCACTTCCTCTTGTGTTGCTTAGAGATTAAGAAACCCAGAAAACTTCAATGCAATACCTTGATATCTCCCTTAAGCAAAATAAATGCTTAACCTCTTCAAATCTTGAATGAATTGCAAGTTGGCGATGGAAGAAAATGAATTCGTAGGTGATGGTATAGTGGTTCCAGGTGAAAATAAATGCAAACAGAAGCTTCTACTCCATGAGGTGATGAAGATGGTGAAAGAATTCCAGAGAAAGACCCAAAGATGAGAGAGATTTGGATGATTGAAGTTGTGGGTGTGAAAATGGTTTTTGGATCTATCTTACTCTAATGGTGTAACCGTGTTAGTTAGAGGTTTGTTAGAGTTTATATAGGTGTAGTTAGTGTGTCGCGATTTTTGTGTTCCTGAGTCACTATCGCTTGGGTACTACAGTTCGATTCATTTTTTTATCCTGTTGAGCTGATTAAGGAAGGGAAATAGATGTCTCCAATTAACCCTGCTTACATACTGAGTTTGAACAGCGGTCTGTTAGGTTACAGATGCTATATGGATGTGGGGCCCAATCTTTGGTTATTTTGCCTGAGAACACGGTGTCTGGATCATTTATGAGGTTTTTGGTAATGTGTTTAGATTTGATTCTTTTGGGTTGATTTGGTGGAGATACTGGATTTTGGGTTTTTGATTAGTATGCTCGCTAAGATTTTTTCAATCTTATGCCTACGTATTCCCGTTTGATGAAACAGGAAAATCAGAGCGATCGTAGTTCCTCCTATTCTACGGGAGGAAAAGAGGTGTTTTGGTGTCTTGTTCAAAGCCCAAGACGCGAAGCTGAAGGCGATTTGTATCTTGTTCAAAGCCCAAGATGTGAAGCTAAAGGGTTTATGGATGAGAGAGAATTTATCATCTCTAAAGGGGGATATTTTCATCACAACTGTTGGGTGACTGATTATAAAGGAGAATTGCTTTAACTGGGATATGTGAATCCAACAATGCCATAATTTTCTTTACAGGGGGTTTTTAACCTGAAGGAGAAGACTTTAACTCAGTGTAGAGCAATGTTATCTTTCCTTAGGAATTTCTCATGCTAAAAGAGGGACAATGGCGTGGATGTAAATAATCCAGAGGATTGACGCTTATATCAATTAGATGAAGGAGTTGTTGATGTTTGTATACTGTGAGCAACGCACATATTTTGATGCTAAAAGGTTGATTTGAAATTCTGGTATCAGACGTGTGATGTTAAGTGCGATCTCACAACAACACACTTTGCACAATGGACAAATAAAATAGCAGAATAACACACCAAATTATTCACCCAGTTCGGTCTAACTACCTACGTCTGGGGGCTACCAAGCCAGGGATGAAATTCACTACTTGTAGAATTAAATTACAGACTCAACAACCCAGTTGACAATCTCCTAATCTTAATTCCTACTAGTGACTTTCTACCTAAGAAACCACTTAGATATGAGAACACTACTCAATCCCTAAAACACTTCAGTGATATAATTCAAAGATCACACACTTTGAAAAACACTACTTGATTCTGCTTCACAACTTTGATCAAGAATAACTCAACACACCAATACCAATTCACACTCGAATGGTTTACAAAACATACATGAAGACACAATCGACACTCAATCTTTAGCTCTCTTTCTTCGTTACTTTTCCTTCATTATAGATGTGCTTTATATAGCTATCTGAATTGGGCTTGGACCTGCTACAATATCTGACTTGATTTGTTATTTAAAACTGAATCTTCAAAACAGATTTTCTCCTAAAATCTTTTCAAATCTTCAACCTTTTAAATCTCCTACAAATCTGCACCAGATCTCCTATGCAGCAGAGAATATCTATCCCAAGATATTCGCATCCAATGAGACTACCTGCTCTCCACAATTCCAGCTAACACGCAAACCCTAACAACATCACAACCTGATGTTATTAATTCTGCAGATCTAATGTCACAACATCGCATGAGACATCAGACATCCAAACTTCAGTAACTTAAACACTTAACACAGCCCAGTGTTAAGACTCAATGTTGTGACATCACCCATATGACATCAAACGTTGAACAACCTTTGTTTTACCAAAATTCTAGCCAATCCAAGAAACTAACAATCTCCCCCTTTGGCTAATTTTGGCTAAAACAATCTCTGCACCTTCAGAGACTTCAGCAGCGGAAAAAAAACTTCAATAGTTTTGAATCTTCAAGCAGCAGCATCTTCAATACATAAAGACTTCACACAAAACTCTGCTGCAGCACCATCTTCAACAATCAACACTGGTGCTCCCCCTCAAAACAAGAACCAGCACAATAACCAGCATAACAGCTGTTCAGCATGCACACTCCCCCTTAACTTCTGCACTTCTGCACTATAACATCAGCAATCAGCTACATCCTCAGCAGCATATACCTTGACTTGATTCCTTAGCAGCAACAATCAACTCCTTTAGACAACATTTGACATTTGTACTCTTTGATACTCTTGGCTCTCTTGGCTACTTCTCCCCATTGTTAGCCACAATTTGACAACCTCATCAAGTAAGTCTAACTACTTGTAAGTCTAAGTACAGTTAGTACTACCCTAGCTCTCATTGTTAGCCTCACAGTCAGCAAAAAGACATAACAAAACAGGTGCATATACTTGCACAATATTCAAATTACAAACCAAACACAATAGTGCAGAACCAAAAACAGCATAAATAAAACTACTATCTAAGAAAAAACATTAAAAGCTTTAATCATCTGAGCTGGAATCATCATCATCTTCTTCATCTTCTTTTGAGCAATCAGCATTGTCATTATCAGATTCATCATTCTTATCAGCATTGGCGCTTTCAACAGAAACATCATCACCATCCTTACTTGTATTGACTGTTTCACCTTCTTTTTCTGCCAATCTCAGAGTTATGATAAGTCTTTCAAATTTTTGTTTCCTTTCAGTACTAACTCTGATGACTTCATCTAACTCCTTGCAAGCCTCCTCCAATTCTGAAATCAACCCAGTCTTGGCAGGTGACTGTTGTGATGTTGAAGCAGATGTCTTGACAATGTCAGGAACATGTTTCCCTTCAATCAACTTGTAATGGATTGACAAGGCAGACTCCCTTTTGCAAACAACATCTGAATGCTGTAGAATACCAGGATGGTGAGACAAGATAATCCCACAGATAAGAGAGGGAAAGGCAATAGGCATCTTCACAGCATTTGTAGCAGCATGCTTAATAGTCTGATCATAGATGTAGGAGCCATAATAATATCTTTGCTTTTTCCCAATAGCATAAATTATCTTCCCCAATCCAACAGAAATAGTGGTCTTGTGATTAGTAGAAACCCAGTTGGCAGCACCTAATCTGTGTAGAATAACATATTTGACACTTAACAAACTGGCTGACAACTTTCCTTTTAAGGGCCAAACCTTTACTTGACCTGCTGTGATTTCTTTGCACACAGTATTGTTAGTCTCTTCCACCTCTACATACTCTTTCCCTTTTCTTCCTAAGTACGTATTAATAATCTCAGGAGAGAAATTAACACACTGACCTCTAACATATACCTTTCTAAAATCCACACTTCTATTGTCATTAATAGCCACAAGAATGTTTACTACAAATTCCTTGACTAACCCATCATAGCACTTGGACAATCCAGAAACAGTCTTCATTAGCCCAGCGACTTTAATCAATTCTACAACTTCCTTGATTTCCAAAGCATCTCCACCAAGTTCTCTTTCTAGTGCTAGTCTTCTTTGACAGACAAATTTCCACATGGGTGCACTGCTAGCATAGTGGAATGAAATGTTGTCAACTGGAACATCAGAAATCTTGTCAGCAATTCTCTTCAATATTGACCTTCTAACAGAAGTGATGTCTTGAACATCGTCCTTAACATCAAACTCAGATTCTGAATCTTCCCTCAGCTTCCTCTTTTTGGAATTTACAGCAACTTTTCTCCAAGTCTTAGTAGGACCCACCACAGTTGACTTCTTCTTCTTGTTCTCAGGTCTCTCCTTAGGTGAAGAATCTATAGACTTCCCTCTTCTAGACCTTATTCTCTTGGCAATGCCAGGAACAACTTTTCCAATAACTTCATTATCTGAAAGGTCAATCACATCCAACTTATCAGCATTCTTCTTTTCTCTGGGACTAGTATCATCATCCCTAGCAGGTGATGTTCTGACATTAGGTTCAACATCAGCTTCCTCTTCTACATGAGTATCTTCAACTTCAGTTTCAACTTCTGTATCTTCAATGACTGAAACAACCAATCTGTGAAGATTGGTTTCAGTATGCTGCATGTCATCCTTTTCAGCAGGCATTTGTCTAAGAGGTATAGATATTCCTTTCACCGACAAACCCTTATCCAAAATTTTTGTGGCAATCTGATTGAGACTTTTATCAACATCAACTCTTTCCTCAATGGCTTGAGAAGGAGGAGTGGTAGTCTCAGGAACAGAGCGGTCTCCGAACAAAATGCTAGTCACAAATGCTCTGCTATTGCTATCATCAATTTTCTTAGCAGTCGATTGATTAGAAGAAGAGTTACCTGTTGAAGCCCTCCTTGGTTGAAACTTCTCAGGTCTGCTCTCAGAAGCAGGCACTACCATAGATAGAGGAGTTATATTCAAAGCTTCATCCACAGAGCCTTTGTTCGTCAAAACCCTAGATTTTTTATGAGTGGAGCTTTTGGATTCAGACTTCTTAGATGAGGAAGACACTTGTTTCGACATTGTTCCTGTATGGTAACTGATGATTAGAGAGGGGTTGAGATTTATTTTCTTAGAGGAGAAGATGTCCAGATGAAGATAGTTGTGGCATGTGAAATCAATAATAGGGAATGATAGTCTAAGGTATGGCGCCTGAATTTGTGTATCCCTTAAAGGCCAATCAATGATTTTCTCCCTACAATTTAACTTTCCTTTTAAAAATTTAAAAGGATTCACATTAAGAGTACTTAACCCTAGCAGACTTTCACACTTGATGTCACAGTCTAATGTTAAAACATCAGTCTTAACATCGATAGTTGAATTAACTTTAAGAGGAATCCACTGATAGCAGTTATCTTTGGATCTGGCACCCTTCATAACAACCTGATTATGCTCATCAGATACCACACATTCATCTTTGGTGTAGTTAACTTTGTAACCTTCATCACATAGCTGACTTATGCTAATCAGATTAGCATTCAAACCTTGGACAAACTGAACATTGTCAAGTTCAGGTCTACCATCACCTTTCACTTTTCCAACTCCTGCCACTACACCTTTTTCACCATTGCCAAACATAACCTCATGAGATGGACAATGACTGACTTCAACTATCAGAGTTTTGAATCCAGTCATATGCTTTGAACATCCACTGTCAAAGTACCATGTATTCTTATCAACCTGGCTATCTGAGGTTTGGGCTAAAAGACATTTCACCTTCTCCTTAGGAACCCATTGTTTAGCAACTTTGGGTCTGACCTCCTTTAGTTTGCTTTGAGGAGAAGATTGTGGATAACCATGCAATTTAAAACAAGAGTACTGCATGTGTCCAAACCTGCCACAATAGAAGCATCTAACTCTGTCATCTCTGAAGTGGTTAAACCTTCTGCCACCTTGATGATAATGCTGTGGCTGCCACCCATAATGTTGTCTCCTTCTTCCATAGTTGGATTGTCTTCTATGGGGTGGTTGTCTTCTTCTGTACTGAGGATGTTGTCTCCTAGGCTATCTCCTATGGTGATGAGGCTTCCTTCTCCCATAGTACTGAGGGACAACTGTTGTATTCATATCCATACCAGTTACCCTGATGTTGAGACATCTAATGAAACCTGTTCTGATTGAACCTGGCAGCTTGCATGCTCTTGTGATATTGGGGAGGCATATACTGACTAGCTCCTTGAGGCTGCACCTTCCTTTGATGAGTACTATTTTTCTTCTCAATATTCTGTGGCTGAACAACCTTCTTTGGTGTAGGATCCTGTCTCTTATTTTGATATTTAGACAATGGTTGAGACATCTCCTTCTTTGTTCCTGAAGTGCTAGCCACATATCCTATACCTGATTTATCTCCAGCAGCTTTCTCTGACTGAAGAATCTTATCAAGAGTAGCTGTACCACTGTTCATCATCCTAACGGATTTTGTCATCTGATCAAGTTGAGATTTTACTAGTACAACTTCATTTTCCAGATCAGCTTTTTCATTCTCAAGCTGAGCAATCTGTTGCTTGTGACACTTGTTTTCTTGACATATTTCAGCACTTTTTAAACACAACTCTTGATAAGTAGATGCTAACTCCTCATAAGTTATTTCTCCATCACTATCATCATCATAAACAACAGTTCCTGTTAAGGCTCTAACATGCTTTGCTGACTCACCTTCACATTCACTATCAGATTCAGACCAGGAAACTGACATGCCCTTCTTCTGCTTCTTCAAGAATGTGGGACGTTCTTTCTTGACATGTCCATACCCTTCACAATCAAAGCACTGAACACCTTTATCCTGGACAGTCTTCTGTTCACCTTTCTCTTTTGACTTGCTGATGTCAGAAGGTATGGTCTTGACATTAAGCTTGTAGTTATTGTTCATCCTCTTGATCACTTTGTTGAACTGCTTTCCCAACACAACAATGGCCTGAGATAGATCCTCCTGGGATTCAGTACTCTTCCCTTCCTCTTCTTGAGCATTTGAAGTCAAGGCTATACTTTTTGGCTTCTTTTCAGGCTCTTCTTCATTTAACCCAAGCTCAAACGTTTGAAGAGATCCAATGAGCTCATCAACCCTCATCTTGCTGATGTCTTAAGCTTCTTCAATAGCAGTCACCTTCATCTTGTACCTCTTAGGAAGGGACCTAAGGATTTTCCTTACAGGCTTTTCTTCTGACATCTTTTCTCCAAGAGCACTGGATGCATTAGCCAGCTCAAGAACACTCATGTGGAAGTCATGGATAGTCTCATCTTCCTTCATCTTTAGAATTTCAAACTTCGATGTTAGAAGCTGAAGTCTTGACATCTTAACTCTAGATGTACCTTCATGAGTAGCCTTCAAAATATCCCAAGCTTCCTTAGCAACTTCACAAGTATTGATTAACCTGAAAATATTCTTATCCACTCCATTGAAAATTGCATTTAGAGCTTTGGAATTACCAAGAGCAAGCTCATCTTCTTCCTTGGTCCATTCTTCATCAGGCTTTGGCTTTGAGGTGCCTTCTTTATCTTTACCATTATCATCTTTCTCACACACAACAGGTGCTTTCCACTCTTTAATAATGGCCTTCCATGCCCTGCTGTCCAAGGATTTTAAGAAAGTAGTCATCCTTGGCTTCCAATAGTCATAATTGGATCCATCAAAAATAGGGGGTCTGTTGACAAATCCTCCAACTTCCTTGTCCATCTTTACACCAGAAAGTAACTTCCCAGATCTCACCCAGAGACAGACAGGATGCCTGCTCTGATACCAATTGAAATTCTGGTATCAGACGTGTGATGTTAAGTGCGACGTCACAACAACACACTCTTCACAATGGACAAATAAAACAGCAGAATAACACACCAAATTGTTCATCCAGTTTTGTCTAACTACCTAAGTCTGGGGGCTACCAAGCCAGGGATGAAATTCACTACTTGTAGAATTAAATTACAGACTCAACAACCCAGTTGACAATCTCCTAATCTTAATTCCTACTAGTGACTTTCTACCTAAGAAACCACTTAGATATGAGAACACTACTCAATCCCTAAAACACTTCAGTGATATAATTCAAAGATCACACACTTTGAATAACACTACTTGATTCTGCTTCACAGCTTTGATCAAGAACAACTCAACACAACAATACCAATTCACAATCGAATGGTTTACAAAACATACACGAAGACACAATCGACACTCAGTCTTTAGCTCTCTTTCTTCGTTACTTTTCCTTCATTACAGATGCGCTTTATATAGCTATCTAAATTGGGCTTGGACCTGCTACAATATCTGACTTGATTTGTTATTTAAAACTTAATCTTCAAAATAGATTTTCTCCTAAAATCTTTTCAAATCTTCAACCTTTTAAATCTCCTACAAATCTGCACCAGATCTCCTATGCAGCAGAGAATATCTATCCCAAGATATTCGCATCCAATGAGACTACCTCCTCTCCACAATTCCAGCTAACACGCAAACCCTAACAACATCACAACTTGATGTTATTAATTCTGCAGATCTAATGTCACAACATCGCATGAGACATCAGACATCCAAACTTCAGTAACTTAAACACTTAACACAACCCAGTGTAAAGACTCAATGTTGTGACATCACCCATATGACATCAAACATTGAACAACCTTTGTTTTACAAAAATTCTAGCCAATCCAAGAAACTAACATGATTGACTCAACCGGGGTTTTCTTATACAAAGCCTAAGAGGAGGCTATTGACCCAACAAGAGGGTGTTTTTTATCTGTCTTGTACGAAGCCCGAGATAGAGGCTAAAATGGTTGACTCAATAAGAGAGTGCTAACGAGTAACTGACTCAACAAGAGAGAGCTTTTATATGTGTCTTGTACGAAGCCCAAGACGGAGGCTAAACGGGAAGTGACTCAACAAGAGAGTCTGTTTGACAGGTGATTGACCCAACAAAAGAGTCTTTTATACTCAACAAGAGAGTGTTTTGATGTCTCGTACGAAGCCCGAGATAGAGGCTGAAAGGAGATTGACTCAACAAGAGAATCTTTTATACTCAACAAGAGAGTGATTTTTATCTCGTACGAAGCCCGAGATGGAGGCTAAAAGTGGTTGACTCAACAAGAGATTCTTTTATACTCAACAAGAGAGTGATTTCTATCTCGTACGAAGCCCGAGATGGAGGCTAAAAGTGGTTGACTCAACAAGAGAGTCTTTTATACTCAACAAGAGAGTGTGGGGAGAATCATTATACAGAGTCCAAGAGGAGGCTATCTGTTGGCGACTGTTTCAGTTTAGTGACAGGTCTAACATGTTGGATAAAAGAGAAAATCAGTTCTTATAAAGGGAACGATTAAATGTAAGGTTGTGCTTCGGTACTGATCAGAGGATGAGGGTTATTTCCTGTTCTTTAAGAAAACGGGAAATCCAAAGGGTATTGAGACTGTCCAAGTCTACTTGTGTTTTGAGAAGTCGATTCTCAGATAGTGAATGATCTTTGTATGATGCCCAAGAGAAGGCTGGTATGTTAAGGGATGAAGGTCAACCCATTAACAAGCCTGGCACTTGACTCAGAAAGATAACTCTAGCAAATTGATGACTAGGTTCTGTTCCTATACCTCTAGAGGTCTCTGGGTCCTTGTACTAAGCCCAAGAGAAGGCATGAGAACTTCTAAGAAGCTGAAGGGTCCTTATACAACGCCCAAGAGGAGGCGGGGATGCTTTTAAGAAGCCTGTGGGTCCCCAAACCCCGAGAAGTTCAAGACATGCCATTCACCGAGAATAGATCAAGCCAGGAAAGTCCGAGAATTTGGAAGAAACTCAAGAGATGCCATTCACGGAGAAAAGATCATCTCTGGGGAGTAGAGTCTCTTTGAAAATTTCTAAGAGTGACAGTCTGAGAAAGGGTTCACCGAGAATGTTGCCTTTCACGTCTCCATATTGTTTAACCCCAAGAGGAGGGACGATTGTATCTAGAAATCCTATAGGGATCTAGATTTGTTTGTATTTAAGAGTGACCACTAGGGCTTTACCTAGTACTAGACGTAGTTGCTGGGGAAAACTCTAAATAACTATGCTAGTATTACACAGTGGATATTTGACGAGTATATAAAATTTTGTGAAAGAAGACTTACAGTGAGCAGCCCCACAATACAATTATATATATATGAAAGGGGATAAAGAAAGCGGGTAAACACTTACTCGGTTGTAGAGCTTCCATGCTGTTTTGTTAGTTGTTCAACAAAGAAAGCTTTGATAACAATATTTATATTCTAAATCAAAGGAGAAAGTGCTTTGAAAAGATTGTTGGGGCTTACAACTCAAGGAGAGGCCCAAGGATTGATTAGTGATTGCACTGTTGTTTTGAAATTATACAGGGACTTATACAAGTGACTGAGGCCCAAAAAGGTTTTCTGTACAAAGGGATAGGTCTTACACTCTCTCAAGAGGCCCAAAGGTGTTTAAAGACAAGGAATGAGGCTTATAACACGAGGGTAGGCCCAGAGGGTTTGATTTTTGAACTGGCGATCGCGCCGAGATTTTTTGAAAACGCAGTGGGTCTTATACAATGACTGAGGCTCAAAAATATTTTGGTTAAAAGGGGATTGGGTCTTACACTCTATTAGAGGCCCTAAGGTTTAAGGAATGGGTCTTATAGCTCAAGCAGAGGCCAAGGGTTGTGTTTTAAAATGCGACGATCGCGCCGTGATTTTGAAAATACAACGAGACTTATACAATATCAGAGGCCCAAAAAGGTTTGTATTTACAAAGGGTTGGGTCTTACACTCTACCAAGAGGCCCAAAGGTTTTGAAAATGATTGATGAGGTTTGAAATCAAAGAAACCCTAATTTTATTTTCCTTTAAAAGTAAATATTTAAAGAAAATTAATAAAAATGATAAAAATACCAAATGAGTTTGAATAAACCACTTGTGATTTTTGTTTAAGGTTTGAAAAATGGGGATTTAATCACAAGATGAATTAACACTCATTTAGTTTTGATTTTCAAGGTAAATATTCACTTTTAAAATGTTTAAAAACAATTAAAAAGGAATTTATTCACAAAAATACTAATTATATTAAATAAATAATATAAACTTGATTTTTTTGTGGAATAAAATATTTCAACATTTTTGTGATTTTTTGCAAAAAAAAACAATAAAAAATAATTAAAATTAAGAGAGTTATTAAATTTTCAAATTATTAAAAATAATATGAAAAAATAGTAGAAAAGTGGAAAAAATAGCAAAAAGAGGGTCTGGGGCGAGGGGGATTCGAACCCCAGACCTCTTGTGTATAGGGCGCGCGCCGTACCACTGGGGTGGTGATACATCCGTTGATTGAAACACAACCACAAATATACATGGCTTGCCTTGTTTTTGGCCTGGCCCAAGGCAAGGCAAAGCAAGATTTTGGTTAAGAACGTGAAGGCCATAACTTTCTCATTTCTCCATGGATTGGGACAAAATTTAGGTCTATCCTGCCTAGAATTTCACAAGGAATCCAATGGTGGTGGTGTTTTTTTTTTTCCAGATCATGCTCCTATTGAAAAACCCGATAGTGGTTTTGAAATAGGCCATGATTTGCATTTTCTTTTCTATCTCTTGGTACAGGCATGAATTACATGATGAATTGGTTCAAACACAACACATATAACATGTACAAGATGTGCAGGATCAGTGGACCTCAAAGCAATGCATATTTCAAAGAGTTCAAGTTGTGATGCTTACCTCTTTTTGGAGCTTTTGTGCAATCTGCCAAGTGCTTTGTTCCAGAAATGATTTGATGCTTTGGACACCCTCAAATGATCTCTTAGAAGCTTCTAGGATGGTTGGAATCAGCTGGAAACCTCAGGAACAAGTTTGAACTCTTTCTTGCAAAAGGGGCAAAAGTGGCCAAAATAGCAACTCTCTCAAATGGTGTTCCGGATGGGGGGAACCATTTGGGACAATTCAAGGATGATATTTGGAGTGTGTTTGAGGTTTTATCTGGTTTGGAAAGTGATTGAATCAATACATGGCCTGAAAAATGCACAAAAGTCCAATTTTGAGGTTTTGAGAGGTGACTTTGTGATTTTGGTGTTATAGGTCACTTGTGAGTGTTTGGATCACCTCTATATGATGTTTATGAGGTGTGTGTGTGTGATTGGTTTGGTTGGAATTGCTCTCAAACTCAAAACCCGATAGTGACTTGCTTTGGAAGGCAAATTTGGAAGTGAGAAGGTGATTTTGAGGAAAGCATTTGTTTGATGGCTTTGGTGTACTCAAACTGATCACAAATGAGCTCTATTTATAGTAGAGCCAGTTTTTTTTGGGAGCAATAGTGATTGGCAACTGCAGCAGAGGTTTGGCCAATGTTGATCAATGAGAATCCAAGTCTCCTCTAGCCATTGACTAGAGGTTAGGGCACAGGCTACTGGTTCCCTTGGTCTTGGATAAGTCTTGACTGAATTCAGTTGGAAATGGCTCAGTTCATGCCACCTTGGTGCATCCATTGAATACTCCAAACCAAAATTGGAATCTTGTCCCTCTTTTAGGCATTTCTAGGTTTGGCATGCTACTTTTGGTTCCAATGACTTCGGAGGCTTATAGATCAGTGTTTGTCCCTCCTTGGTCTCCCCTTGAGGTGTTCAGATGGATAGACTTGCTTGCCCTTTGCAAAATTTGAGCAAATTGAGCAAAACTCCCAAATCTGCCTTGCCATGACAGTTTGCAGCAAGGCATATTGGCATGGTCATATCTCATGGCCCAAGTGGAGTTTGATGGGGTTCTAGGCCATTTTGGAAAGCCCTCATATGATACAACAACTGTTTGATCATAGGTGGTTTTGATAGCTTTTGGATCCAAGTGAAAAATGCCCCTACATTTGGAAGAAAGTGAAGGCAGATTCTGACTTAGTGAAAATTTCACTAAGTGTTGGAGAAAAGTGACATTTTCACTTTTTGTGATTTTGATCATTCCATAACTTAAAATCCATGAGGAATTGGAATGAGTTGTATTTGAAGCTTTTGTAGAGGGTCATGAGAGCTACAAATCCAGCTTTGAGTGGGCGAAAATGGCCTTGTGGTTTAGGAGATATGATCCTCCAAAGTTGGTACCTTAACCACTTTGTTCCAAACTTAGAAAAATTTCTAAGTTTTTTATGGTTACCCCTTTTAAAAGTTATCCCACGTTTCTTGATTTTTCTTGATAAATGATGATTCCAATCACACATTAACATCATTTAAGGGTCAAAGAACCATAATTGTGAAAAATCTAAAAAAGTCAAAGTTTGACTTTTGTGCACAGTTGACTTTTTGTCAGATGAATTCCAAACTGTGCGATGCTCTATGAAATCAAGTCCTTGACCTAAATCAAACTTGATGGATTGATTTAATAGGTATTATAGGGTGTATTGAATCATGTCCTAGGGTTTGGGAGCATGTCCTGGTCAAAAGTCAAAGATACAGTTGACTTTTTCCCCGAAACCCTAATTGCGGTTCTGATGAAATTTAAACTTTTTGCTCAAGCTTTTTAGAACAATCCATTGTTTCAAATGGATCAATGTGGTGTGTTAGAGACCCTCAAATCCTCCCTTGAGGTCTTGGCTCATGATTTGTCCCAAAAGTCAACTTAGGGGTGAATTAGGTCAAGAAACCCTAATTCCTGATTTTTTATTAATGCATCTCCAGAGGCAAAATTGACTTGATTATTGGGTTCATGATGTCCCTTAGAGTATATTGGGTTATGTTTTGAAGCATTGGCTCATGCCCAGAGGTAAATTTCCACCTGGAGGCCCTGGTCGACCAAAACCCTAATTTGGTGACACTATTGATCTTGAGGCTTGATCCACTTGGAATGCTGCAACCTTGTGCTTGATTCTTGCTGTGGGAGTCCTCTTGATCCATTGGGGATGTTTGAGAGGTTATACAAGTTGAAGATCATGTCATTCCTTGATTGATCCTTTGTCTAAGGCTCTGAGAGGGCTTGAAACCCTAATTCTTAGTTGTAGGGAATGCTCAACAATTCTTGAAGAAATTGATGAGGCATAAAGGTACATCCATATTGTGATGATGATTTGTACAATGATGGGAAATATTAGTGGTCAAAATTTGGGGTATGACAGATGCCCCTATTTAATCTTCTTGGACCCGAAGGTGTGAAAGGCGAAGGTATTCGGGCATTCGGGGTGCAAGAGGATTAAATATCGGAATACCCGAAATTTTGATGATGGTTAAGAATGGCAGTTCACGCATCCTTCTTCTTTTGCTAAGCAATGATGCTTAGAAAAGGTAAACTTCCCCTCGATCCTGGTCTTTGTACCAAGGAATTGGTCTCAGTTTCTGAACTGAACTTCCCCTCGATCCTGGTTTCCTACCAAGGAACTGGTCTCAGTTTCTTTTGTAAATTTCCCCTCGATCCTGGTTTCCTACCAAGGAACTGGTCTCAGTTTCTGAAGTAAACTTCCCCTCAATCCTGGTTTCCTACCAAGGAACTGGTCTCAGTTTCTAAAGTAAACTTCCCCTCGATCATGGTTTCCTACCAAGGAATTGGTCTCAGTTTCTGAAGTAAACTTCCCCTCGATCTTGGTTTCCTACCAAGGAACTGGTCTTAGTTTCTTTTGTCAATAAACTTTATCGACAAGGGATGCTATTCGTAGCAGTTTATCTCAAACTTCTCGCCGAATTGTCCTGGGGAGATGCCATTTGATGGGAAAAACTTTTGATGCCAGACTTGCTAGGGAACCCATCTGTATGAATTGTAGAGGGGCACAAAATTCTCTGTTTGGAGACGCCATTTGTCGACCCTACTAAGGAAAACGAGTCTCTTGAGAGACTACTTTCGCTTGGGGAAATTACATCATACTTTTCTTCGAGACCTTCTCGGATAAATGCCATACAATGTATCCCAATTTTGAGGTGCTGATGACTTCATTAACATTGACTCTCTTGGAGAGAAAAATCAATGTGTTGCTGAGAGCCTTGGGTTGTAAGTCTTTCTCTGGGGATTTTCCTTAATCCGGGAAAACGAAGATATCATCCTCCATGATGAAGAGTGACATTTGTCGAAAGTTCTCTGGTTTTTCAAAGGTTCAAGTTATCAATAAAGTGGTCAAGGACCGTCTCCATCCCAGAAATAAACTGGAGAGAGATTGCTTAGATGAATCGCTTCTTGGCGAGGAAAGAACTGACAACTCGATTGAGAGGACTTCTATCACTAGGGGACAAGACCGATTAGAGTGATAGTTGTGTAATGTGAATATGCATGTAAATTAATGATGCATGATGTAAGTATGTTTATGCTGACAGAACTGACGCGACATACAGGCGAATAGACGAACACGATTGGATACTCGGCCAGAGCGGGAGATGTAAAGTATCACTTGTTCACGATAGCAACTCAGCCTTGCTTAGGAGAGATAGTCCCTGCGGGGAACAATCGTTGGTCGGGCTTAGGAGGTAAGAACTCTGCCGGGGGGTGTCAGATGAAACATGGTCTCTGACACAGTTGATCCTTCATTCAGGCGTACTGGTTTAGAAGGATTACTTTGATTCTGCACTTTGAAGTTCAACCTTCTTTGGAGAAGCGATTGATGTTCTTTCGATGTTCAACAGTCAAAAGAAATTGCCATCTTTATTTTAAAAGCAGAAAATTTTAACAAGTAAATTCATTTTTGTTTCGTTTCCAGAGTCGTTAATCATGTTAAAATGTCGTTCTGTAAATCTAAAACATATAGGAATTGCAAACAAAAGCACAAGGGCTCAAATTTTATTGATAGAATGGAAATCAGCCAAACGCGTGATTCCATAGAGTATTTACAAAGTTAGAAAATGGTAATTTAAGGGAAAAGGGCTACATTGAAACATAACGACCACTATCCTTCTACCAACTTTGAATTTCGGGCATCCCAAGCTTCTGTCGAAGATGACCTTGACTGGAGTTTTCTGATGGATGGCATGACTCTGCTGGGGGATTTTCCCCTGTTGAACATAGTTACTTGCCATTATCCCTAATTTTTGCCTAGATTGTACTTTTAAGATTTCCAATCCATCCGGATGATATTTGATCATGTCTCAAATTTTTGCCTGGACCGCCCTTTCAGGTTTTCAATCCACCGAGACAATTTTTTTTTATTTAGGCGAAGTATTTCTTGACTACATCAACATTCGTGGGGTAGGCAAAATCCTCTCCATCCATGGCTGCGAGTCTCAAGGTGCCGCCTGAGAAAGCTTTCTTGACCACATAGGTGCCGTCATAATTCGGAGTCCACTTGCCCCGAGAATCAGTGAGAAATGATTGTATCTTCTTGAGCACAAGGTCTCCTTTCCTGAAGACGCGAGTTTGAACATTTTTGTCAAACACCCTCTTCATTCTTTGTTGATACAACTGACCATGGCATAGTGCCGTGATTCGCTTCTCTTCGATCAGATTCAGTTTATTGTGTCGACTTTGACACCACTCGACTTCTATAAGCTTAGCTTCCACCAATACCCGGATTGATGAGATCTCTACTTCTATGGGGAGCACTTCTTCCATGCCATATACTAGAGAGAAAGGGGTTGCCCCTGTTGAAGTGCAGAAAGATGTTCGATAACCGTGAAGAGCAAAGGGTAGCATCTCGTTCCAGTCTTTGTAGGTTACAACCATCTTTTGAACGATCCTCTTGATGTTCTTGTTAGCCGCTTCTACCGCGCCATTCATCTTGGGTCGGTAGGGAGATGAGTTATGGTGTTCGATCTTGAACTCAGCACACAAGTCTTTCATCATCTTATTGTTCAAGTTAGATCCATTGTCCGTAATGATCTGGCTAGGAACACCATAACGGCAAATGATATTGTTTTTGATAAATCGGACCACCACTTGTTGGGTTACATTGGCGTATGACGCTGCTTCGACCCACTTGGTGAAGTAATTAATGGCTACCAGGATGAACCGATGTCCGTTCGAAGCCTTGGGTTCGATCATGCCAATCATGTCGATTCCCCATATGGAAAAAGGCCATGGGGAAGAAAGAACTTTGAGATGCGTTGGCGGTACATGGATTTTGTCGGAGTATATCTGACACTGTGACACCTCCTAATGTACTTGTAGCAGTCGGATTCCATGGTCAATCAGTAGTACCCTGCTCTTAGAATTTTTCTCGCTATTGCGTGTCCGTTGGCATGAGTGCCAAAGGATCCTTCATGAATTTCTTTTATCAGTATGTTTGCTTCTGGTCTGTCTACACATCGAAGCAAGACCATGTCAAAATTTCTCTTATAAAGTGTGTCACCGCTAAGAAAGAAATTTCCTGCCAGCCTTCTGAGGGTTTTTCTGTCCTTTCTTAGGGCCCCAGGTGGGTACTCTTGTTTCTGAATCGTGAAGATGTAAGCGGGCTGTTCAAGGCGCATTATGTCGATCTTAGGTAAGTCGTTCCATTGACCTACACTAATCATGTAAGAGAGAGTGGCTAATGCATCAGCCATGTGATTCTCCTCACGTGGGATATGATGAAACTCAATTCTGTTGAAGAAGGGTAACAACCTTCTCGTCTAATATTTGTAAGGAATCAATCCTGATTGGTATGTGTTCCAATCTCCTTTGATCTGATTGATAGCCAGGGCTGAGTCGCCATATACATCCAAGTTTTTGATCCTCAAATTAATTGCTTCCTCGAGAACCATGATACAAGCTTCGTATTCGGCCTCGTTGTTTGTGCACTTGAATGTCAGTCTGGCAGTGAAAGGAATGTGGGTACCCTGAGGTGTTATGATGATTGCCCCAATTCAATTTCCATAATGATTGACAACTCCGTCAAAGATTAGTCCCCATTGGGATCCTGGTTCTGGCCCTTCATTGGGTAGCGGTTCATTGCAATCTTTCATTTTCAAATACATGACATCTTCGTCTGGGAAGTCAAACCTGATTGATTCTTGATCTTCAATCAAATGATGAGCCAAATGATCGGCTAAAATACTCCCCTTGACGACTTTTTGAGCGTGGTACTCTATGTCATATTCTGATATCAACATCTGCCAACGGGGAACCCTTCCCGTGAGAGCAGGTTTTTCAACGACATACTTGATTGGATCTATTTCGGAGATTAACCAAGTAGTGTGACGAATCATGTACTGGCGAAGACGTTTAGCTGCCCAAGCCAGAGCACAACAAGTTTTCTCAAGCATAATGTACCGAGTCTCGCAGTCGGTGAATTTCTTGCTCAAATAGTAGATGGCAGACTCTTTCCTTCTTGTTTCGTCTTGTTGGCCAAGTACACAACCCATTGAGTCTTCCAAGACTGTTAGGTAGATGATCAGGGGTCTTCCTTCCACTGGAGGTGATAGAATCGGTGGGTTCAACAGGTATTGCTTAATACTGTCGAAGGCGGTTTGACAGTCCTCTGTCCAAACACAGTCCTGATTCTTTTTGAGTAATTTGAAGATTGGCGTGCACGTCGCGGTCATAAGGAATATGAACCTGGAGATGTAGTACAAAAGTCCCAGGAATCCTCTGACTTGTTTTTCAGTTTTCGGAGAAGGCATTTCTTGAATGGCCTTGACCTTGTCAGGATCAACCTCAATTCCTTTCTGGCTGACGATGATCCCTAAGAGTTTCCCTGAACGGACACCGAATGTGCACTTGTTGGGATTCAAGCGGAGTTTATACTTTCTCAACTGCTCGAATAGTTTTGACAGGTGGGTCACATGCTCCTCTTCTGTCTTAGACTTGGCAATCATATCATCGACATATACCTCGATTTCCTTGTGTATCATGTCATGAAACAGAGTAGTCATGGCCTTTGATAGGTTACCCCGGCGTTCCTCAAACCGAATGGCATTACCTTGTAACAAAAAGTACCCCATGGGGTAATAAATGAAGTTTTTTCCATGTCTTTCGGCGCCATTTTAATCTGATTATAGCCCGAGAATCCATCCATGAAGGAGAAGACTTTGAACTTTGTTGTACTGTCTACCAGCATGTCAATGTGTGGTAAAGGAAAGTCGTCCTTTGGACTAGCCTTGTTTAGATCTCTGTAATCCATACACATTCTGACCTTTCCGCCCTTTTTCGGAACGGGTACGATGTTGGCTAACCATTGAGGATATTCTGACGTGGCGAGGAATCCCACGTCAATCTGTTTCTGTACTTCCTCCGTGATTTTGATGGCCATGTCCGGATGAGTTCGTCTCAACCTCTGCTTTACTGGCGGACACTCTGACCTCAAAGGTAAATGATGCTCCACGATGCTGGTATCCAACCCTGGCATGTCATGATAAGACCAAGCGAATACATCAGGAAACTCTTTGAGAAGCTTTATTAAACTCTCTTTGGCAGTTGGACTAAGCAGTGCCCCAATCCTGACTTCTTTTCTTTCTTCCTCTGAGCCCAAATTTACTGTTTCCAACGGCTCTTTGTGAGGTTCAGTGGACCTTTCCTCTTGTTTGAGTAGTCGGGAGATCTCTTCTGGAATTTCGTCGTCAACTTCTTCTTCAGCCCCAAATACCGGAAATTCAAAGTTGGGAGATGGCATTGGATCGTATGTTTCAACGGGGTTTAAAACAAGCAATCTGCATGATGTGATGATTTGTTTTTTAGAAGAGATAGAAAGAATGCAAGAGTGTGTGCAGTGTTTTCCTGAAAACTGCTTGTTTTTATTATTAAGTTGTTTTTTAGGATTACCATTTTCTGAAAAAGCGAAAAGAGAAAATAACAATTAATGCGGAAATTACAGAACGACGTTATTTTATTTATGAACAAGTCGCTTCTTGAAACTACAGCCCTATAAAACAAAACTCGGTCACTTTGGCCAAAGCGAAGAGGGATATTTACAGAAAGCGAGCCCTATCAAAACATCTGTTTCACCTGGGCAGGGTGAAAGGTTAAAGACGACAATTAATTTGACTTATGAACAATCTTCGGAACATCGACAACAACCCATTGCGGCGAACTCTTCGATGAATCACAAAGTCTGGTACCTTCTTTCTTGATTTATCTTCAGAAATAACGCTGATTTCTGGTGGAGCAGGATCGTTGGAATCTATCTCCCAGGTAGAGTTGTCGTAGGAGGATTGCTCTGTTATATTTCTCATAATATTCGTGCTCTCAGGTAAATCTCCCCATCCAGTTGGCTGGATGTCTTCGAGCCTGATACGAGAGCTCTCAGGAGCAGTGTACTTGACCATATAGTCGTATTTTCCACTTGGTTATCCTAAGGTGTCCCATACTTCTATGGAACTGGATGAGTCATCTCTTTCGATGACGTTGACCTCGGGAAAAGCATAGTTGATAAATTCTAGTCCGGCAAGCTTTGCCAATTCATCATCGTATTGGATACTTTCTGAATACCCCGAGAAATGATCCCATGACATGGTGGGGATGCAGGTATTCTTTTCAATGATGCTCAGTTGATAAGCGTTGTTGGGCTGACTTTCTTGTCCCAAGTCTCCTGGGTACTGTAGCGAGCGATTTTGGACGCGGTTCTTAAGCGCTGGTCGCTCTCTGCGGTTTGAGCTTTAAACTACAGGTCGATTCATTTTTTATCCTATTGTGAGCTGAATAAGGAAGGGAAATAGATTTCTCCAATTAACCCTGCTTGCATACTGAGTTTAAACAGCGGTCTGTTAGGTTACGGATGCTATCAATGTGGGGGGGGCCTTTGTACTGGTTATTCGTATTTCGCCAATACAGGTTTCTTTCTTTTTTCTAGGCAAAGGGTTTCTGGTGGGGAATAAGGATTAGGATGTTAGGACTGATGCTTTTGAATTACTGCTTTTGGTTGACGAAGGTATGGGATTTGGGTTTTTTGTTGATTGCGCTCGCTAAGATCTTTTCTTTCGATCTTATGCCTACGTATTCCCGTTTACCGAAACAGGGAAATCAGAGCGTTCGTAGTTCCTCCTATTCTATGGGAGGAAATTGGTTTTTGGTGTCTTGTTCAAAGCTCAAGACGTGAAGCGAAAGGTGATTTGTATCTTGATCAAAGCCCAAGATGTGAAGCTGAAAGGTCTATTTGTGTCTTGTTCAAAGCCCAAGACGTGAAGCGAAGGGACCTCGACTTTAGAGAGAATTTGTCATCTCTAAAGAGGGGAGAAGGAGAATTACTTTAACTGGGATACGCGGATCCGAGCAATGCCATAATTTCCGAAGAAAGGGTTTTAACCTGAAGGAGAAGACTTTAACTCAGTGTAGAGCAATGCCATCTTTCCTTAGGAATTTCTCATGCTAAAAGAGGGACAGTAGCATGGATGTAGATGATCCAGAGGCTTCCCGCTTACAGCGATTAGATGGGGGAAAGAGTTGTTGATGTTTGTGTACTGTGAACGAGGCACAACTTTGATGCTAAAAGGTCGATTGGATCAACCAGTGGTTTTCTTATACAAAGCCTAAGAGGAGGCTATTTTCCGATAGGAAAATCATTATACAAAGCCTAAGAGGAGGCTATTTTGTGTCTCGTACAAAGCCCGAGAGAGAGGCTAAAATTTTTTGACCCAGTGGGGCATATCGTTATACAAAGCCTAAGAAGAGGCTAGCAAAGAGCTGACTCAGTTGGAGAATCTTTTATACTCAGTAATAGAGTGTTTTTGTATCTCGTACAAAGCCCGAGAGAGAGGCGAAAAGGTTATTTTGACTCCACTGGGGAGAATTTTGGTATCTCGTATGAAGCCCGAGATGGAGGCTATTGTAACTGTTTCAGTTGAGTGACAGATCCAATATACTGATTTAAAAAGAGAAAATCAGTTCTTATATGGGCAATACTGTACTCAGGGATTTGATTTGAGGATCAGGGATATTTCCTTCTCTTTGAGGAAACGGGAAATCCAAAGGGTATTGAGACTGTCCGAGTCTGCGGGTTTCCTTCCTATTTAACGAAGGGTGCTTGAGAATGTCTTTGAGACTCAAGAAAGTTAGACTGTCCGAGTCTAGAGTTTTATCTTTTGTACTATGCTTTGAGAAATAGTAGTAGACTCTATGAAAGGACTGTTCTATGAGGATGACTAGGTTCTGTTCCTATACCTCTAGGAGGTCGTCGGGACAATTTGTACGAAGCCCAAGAGGAGGCTGGAAACTTTTAAGAAGCCGACGGGTCCTTGTACGAAGCCCAAGAGGAGGCTATCATTCCCGAAGGAAGAGATCATTATACGAAGCCTAAGAGGAGGCTGTGAATACTTCTAAGAAGCCGTAGGGTCCTTGAATAATGCCCAAGAGGAGGCCGATGCTTTTAAGAAGCCCGTGGGTCCATCATCTCCTTTCCATTCGGAGAGATAACTCTTTTAAAGATGAAAACCACTGGTAAACGTGCGAGGTTTACTATCCAGCGACTTTTAACTTTTAAAGAGGGTTCCTTAGTTAAGGTCCAAGATTATGACCGTAGTGGGTACCCAAACCCCGAGACATTCAAGGCAAGCTATCCACAAGGAATAGATCAAGTCAGGAAAGTTCGAGAATTGGGAAGAAACTCAAAGATGCCATTCACGGAGAATACATTCATCTTTGGGAGTAGAGTTTCTTGACAGTTCCTAAGGAGGACAGCCGAAGAGAAGACTGTATCTGGTGCTCCTATTGGGGATCTAGGCGTCTATTTCTACGAATAAATGAAACGGCGTCACCTAGTTCTAGACGTAGTTGCCGGGGAAACTCGAAATATCTATACTATTATTACACAGTAGATATGAGTTTATGAAAGGAGACTTACAGTGAGCAGCCCCACAATACAGTTTATAATATGAAAGCAGTAAATGAAAGCGATAACCACTTACTCGGTTGTAGTGCTTCCATGCTGTTTGGTTAGTTGTTCAACAAAGAAATATTGAAAACAACAGTATATTCAAAATCAAAGGAGAAAGTGCTTTGAAAAAGAAAGATTTGGGGCTTACAGCTCAAGGAGAGGCCCAGGGTTTTATCAGTGAGCGCACTGTTTGAATTTGTACAGAGGGACTTATACAAGTGACTGGGGCCCGAAAAGGTTTTCTGTACAAAGGGATGGGTCTTACACTCTCTCAAGAGGCCCAAAGTGTTTTAAAGAAAAAGAAATGGGTCTTACTACTCGAGGGTAGGCCCAGATGGTTTTTATTTTTAAACGGGCGACGATCGCGCCGTTTACTTGTAAAGAGGGACTTATACAGTGAGTGAGGCCCAAAAAGTTTTTGTACAAGGGGGGATGGGTCTTACACTCTCTCAAGAGGCCCAAAAAGGTTTAAAGAAAAGAGTGGGGCTTATAACACGAGGGTAGGCCCAGATGATTTTTGAAAAGGCGACGATCGCGCCGTTTGTTTTTTGACGGTATCGGGACTTATACAATAAGTGAGGCCCAAAGATAATTTGGTCAAAAAAAAGGATTGGGTCTTACACTCTAATAGAGGCCCAAAGTGTTTTGAAAATGATTTATGAGGGTTGAATTAATCCAAAACCCTAATTTGTTTTCAAAATGTATTTAATTGAATAAAAATTCAATTAAAATGATCAAAAATTGTTTAACACATGGAAAACAAATTGTGATCTTGGATTAATGCTTCAAAAATTAAGTATTGACCTACAAAATAATTAGAAAGCATTAAAAGTTGCAAAATCAATGTAGAAAAAATATTTAAAATGCCAAAAACAATCAAAATATTAATTCTTTACAAAAATATCAATTATATGAAATAAATAATATTTTTGGGATTTTTTGATAAAATAAAATATTTTAACATTTTTGTGAATTATTAAAAAAGGAATCAACTCAAAATCATTAAAACTCAGATAGAAATTAATTTTTGAATCAATTAAACAAAATCACAAAATTCAAATATTCAAATATATGAAAATGGCGCCAAGAGCAACACCAAGAACACGCGCGTTTTTCAGTTTGCCCAGATTTGCATTTTCCATCCAATCTCACTGAATACGTAATTATAACATGCAATCCACATATCATTATGCTCGCCTCAACCTCACGATCATGTCTATGTACTTTAATTTCATTTAAATTAAACATACAACAAGAAATCACGAAGAGACCTCAAGAACCCTAATTTCTGCATGAAGGCTAGGATTTTTGATACACGATTCAAACAATGCAATTAATTGAGGGAAAACATTCCATGCATGATTATGAACATATGGCCAAATTATTGTGCGAGGAAATATGCATAGATTGAGAGATGGCCAAGTATGTGCTTACCTCCAAGTCGTGACAACAAGAGCAGATGTGATTTTGAGTTGGAGGTGTTACAGACAAGTTGTGATGATCTGGACAGCTTCCCTACACCATATGGAGTGTGTTTGAACACTTGGATTGAATTGAAATGGACTGGATCAGTTTATGGCATCTCAGCTGCAACTTCACTTCAAACTTGTGTGGATGGCAAGTGATTTTGTGAAATTGATGTTCCAGATGTTATGTGAGTGTTTGATAAGCTCATATGTGATGTATGTGAGGCGTGTGAGTGATTGGTTTGTGCAGAATTGCTCTCAAACTCAAAACCCGATAGCTACCTTGCTAAGAAAGGCATTTTTGCCAAGAGAAAGAGATTTTGAGGAAAGCATCTGTTAGATGGCTTTGGTGTACTCAAACTGATCACAATTGAGCTCTATTTATAGTAGAGCAAGTTTGTTTTACAAGGAATAGTGTATGGCAGCTGGTAAGTAGGTTTCCTCAATGTTGGCCAATGGAAATGAAAGTCTCCTCTAGCCATTGACTAGAGGTTAGGGCACAGAGCTTTGGTCCCCTTGGTCTTGGATAAGTCTTGAATGATTTCAGATGAGAATGGCTCAGTCCATGCCACCTTGATGGTTCCATTGAATGCCTCATTCCAAATTTGAAGTCTTGTCCCTATTTTGGCCATTCTAGGTTCAACATGCTATTCTTTGTTCCTTGGACCTTGGAGGCTTGGCTCAGTGATTGTCCCCTTTGGATTCAATCCTCTGAGGTGTCCAAGTGGATTGGAGCAATTGAAATTGGTTGATTTTGGCAAATTGAGCCAAAATGCAAATTCTGCCTTGCTTTGACAGATTTCAGCAAGGCAACTTGCCAATGTTGTATCTCATGATGTAAGTTGAATTTGGCAATGTTCTTGGCCATTTTGGAAAGCTCTTACATGATACAACAACTGTTTGAACAAGTTTGGTTTTGATCTCTTTTGATTCCAAGTGAAAAATCCCCCTACATTTGGCAAAAAGTGAGGCAAAATCTGACTTAGTGAAAATTTCACTAAGTGTTGGAAAAAGTGACTTTTTTACTTTTCAGCCACTTTGATCACTCCATAACTCAAAATCCTTAATGAATTGGAATGACTTGTAGTTGAAGTTTTTGTAGGTGATAATGAGGGATACAAATCCATCTTTGGATGAGAAAAAATGGCCTTGTGGTTTAGGAGTTATGATCCTCCAAAATTGGTACCTTTGCCACTTTATTTTTAACTTAGAAAAATTTCTAAGTTTTATGGTTACCCCTTTTACAAGTTATCTCACTTTTCTTGATTTTTCTTGATGAATGATGATTCAAATCATACATTAACATCATTTTAGGGTTAAAAATCCATTTTGGTGAAAAATCTCAAAAAGTCAAAGTTGACTTTTGTGCACAGTTGACTTTTTATCAAATGAATTCCAAACTGTGCAATTCTTCAGGAAATCATGTCCTTGACCTAAATAAAACTTGATGGACATGTTCCATGGGTGTCATAGGGTATATTCAATCATGTATTAGGGTTTGGGAGCATGTCTTGGTCAAAAGTCAAAGTTACAGTTGACTTTTCCCTTAAAACCCTAATTGTGGTGCAGATGAAAATGAGACTTGTTGCTCAAGCTTCTTGGATCAATCCATTGTTCCAAATGGATCAATATGGTGTATTTGAGACCCTCAAATCATCTCTTGAGGTCTTGGCTCATGGTTTGTCCCAAAAGTCAACTTAGGGGTGAATTAGGTCAAGAAACCCTAATTCCTGATTTTTGATGAATGCATCCCCTGAGGAAAAATTGACTTGATGCATGGGTTCATGAGGTTCCATGAAGCATATTAGGTCATGTTTTGGATCATTGCCTTGTGCCCAGATGAAAATTTCCATATGGAGGCCCTGGTCGACCAAAACCCTAATTTGGTGACACTGTCGATCTTGAGACTTGATCCACCTAGAAGAGAGCAGCCTTGTGCTTAATCCTTGAAGTGGGTGTCCTTTTTTATCCATTGTGGATGTTTGAGAGATGAGACAAGTTGAAGATCATGTCATTTCTTGATTGATCCTTTGTCTAAGCACTCAGAGAGGGCTTGAAACCCTAATTTTGATTGTATTGGATGCTCACCCATATTTGGGGAGACTGATGAAGCATGATGGTTCATCCATATTGTGATGATGATTTTCACAATGATGGGAAATCTAAGTGGTCAAAATTTGGGGTATTACAGGTACGGCTGCCAGATAGGCAGGCCATCCATTGGGCCATAATAGTCGTGGTCAAAGTTGTCTTTCATTAGAGTGTCTTCTTCTAATGAGTTTGGTGGAGAACGACATCCTTCCGAATCACAATCTCCGTATATCATTCTGACATATGACCTGGGTATAAATCTCGGACTCTGTGTGGGATAACAAAATGGCATAGCCACCTCTTTCTGAGACATATAACTGTCCTCATTAAGATAGGACTTCCATCCTTTATTCGTATCAGAGGGATCTCCCTCGTTGATGGTATGGACTGCTTGAGACACTGGGTGAAGGAAACCTCCACTGTGGAAGAAGTCCTGAATGGGATGAAGACTTTCATCGCTAGCAGCAGTCTGGGTACAGGTTGAAGAAAAACCAAGACCCTTCTTTGTTTTATTATCAGTAAGAATGAAAAGCTGCCCCCATCCTTTTGTATTGTTACTTTCAATTGCCTCGAGAGCATATTTGTATGAGAAAATAGAGGTTTCTCTCTCTGATTGATTCTCATTGCTCACCGAAAGTGCTTGGAACTGAGTTCCAACAACCTCCCCAGGTTCTATATAAGTAGATAATGACAGGTTACTGACGAGCAAGGCTTGCTCCCCACAGACTGTGATGAGTTGATCGTTCTTGAAGAACTTCAGTTTCTGGTGCAGCGTCGAAGTGACTGACCTAGCCTGGTGTATGCAAGGCCTTCCTAATAAACATCTGTACGATGGCCGGACGTCCATGACCTGGAAAGTGATTAGGAAAGTGTGAGGACCGATAGTTATGGGAAGGTCAACTTCGCCGATAACTGCTTTTCGAGACCCGTCAAATGCTTGACGATAACCTCACTTCCCCTCATGGGGGATCCTTTGAATGATAGTCGCATTAAAGTGGACTTCGGCATAACGTTGATGGCCAATCCAGTATCTACCAGTATGCTGGCTAAAGCATCGTCCTGGCAGTTGACTGTAATATTGAGCGCCATGTTGTGGCGTTTGCCCTCCTCTGGCAAATCCTCATCACTGAATCCTAAGTTGTTGCAGGAAGTGATGTTAGAGACGATGCTATCGAACTGTTTTATTGTTACATCCTGTTCCACAAAGGCCTGTTCTAGGACCTTTTGTAGAGCCTCTCTGTGGGCTTCGGAACTGAGTAAAAGTGATAGCACAGAGATCTTTGAAGGAGTTTGTAACAGTTGATCAACAATGTTGTATTCACTCCTTTGGACAAGCTTCAGCATCTCATCGTTGTTTTTCGAAAGGTCAGGATTACTGGATTGACCGACTGGTGGATCAGGAGCTTCTGTCTGAAGTTCCTTTTCTTTGTTAGGTTCTCCAACTCCTCGGTTGAAGATTCGACCGCTCCGTGTTACTCGACTGATGTCTACAATATTCACGACGGAGGGTAATGGAATTTCCTTTCCATTCTCAATTATTGTTGCACCGTATTTGTAAGGGATCACCTTAGCTGATTCATATGGCAATGGTCCCGACAAATAAATAACTACAGGAGCCTTCTGATTTTTCTGAATGTCGTAGGTAACTTCAATTAGTTCCTGGCTAGGAACCTTTGATTCGTCCAGTAGAGGGATAATGGTACAAACATCCCTGTTATGTTGATGATCAGAGATTATGACAACGTCTCTGATTTGATTTGCGAAGTAGTCCGGCGTCCAGTTGATGGGCTCGGAACTCGGACATGGGTGAATCTCTTTACGATCCAACTGTTCTTGAAGAATTTCCCGCACGAGGAAACATCCTTGATTATTTTCCGAGCAGACTCTACAGCCCTCGTAGTTATGTGGTGGCACCTGGCCACGTCCGCTTTGAATACAGTGTAACCTTACTAGATCTACTTCCATAGATCAAACATCCTGGCTTTGATGCCTAGTAGGGTTCCCATTAACCACACTGATTTGTTGCGTGTCTTCATCCAGATAGATTGGAAGCCACCAGTGGTTTAACAGGTGTTGTAAAGTTCTTTGAACGAGAGCGCACCCTAGGTTACTCTCACTGCATACTTTACAGTTGAGATAATCGTGAGAAGTGAGAAAACCAAGTTGGACTTGCTTGGCGTGTAACTCCACTAAGCTGGTATTCATCAGACGAATATCAAAGATTTGAATCATGTTGATATGATAAGGATTTCTATTATGGTAGTCCTGGATCCACCCAAGATCCATCTGGCGCTGGAGGGCCTCTTGTACAAAAGAGCATCCCTGTTATTTTACCGAGCAATCAGACAAGAATTGTAATCATGCCGCGGCAGATTATGGTACTGGCTTTGCCTTGAGTGCATCACCACCAGGTTGACATTCATTGCATGGATGTCGTGGTTCTAAATGATGTTGGAATTTGTGTATGTCATGTTGACCCCACGAACTCGATGCTCTTGGATCCATCTGAGATCCAATTGTTCCTGTAGAGCTGATCGGACCACCGAACATCCTTGATTGTCTTTAGAGCAGATATCACACTGATGATAATTATGAGGTGGCACATGGCCATATCCACTATGTCTACAATGCATCTTGACCAAGTTGGCCCTTAACAAGAGTACATCATGAATTTGATAGGTGTTGTTAGACTCTCCCTCTATCAAATTTACTACAGCTTTCTCATGTTGAGGCAGCGGGTTTATGAGAACATTAGGATTCGTATCTTTGAAAGATAACACCCCGCTCCTAACAAGCTTTTGCACATCGTATTTGAAACTGAGACAGTTTTCTATGTTATGCCCTGGTCCTCCTTGATGGTAAGGACAAGTCTGATCCTCTTTGAACCAAAAAGGTGGATTTTCCGGTATTATAAGAGGAGACTTGGTATAGACGTGCCCCTTAACCAGTAGTAATGGAAGCATTTCTGCGTACAACATGGGTATAGGGTCGAACCCTGGTGGCCGCGTTGCACGGTTGTTGTTGTACTGAGGAAGAACCTACTGAAGAGGCTGTTGTGGCCTTTGTTGATATTGCTGTTGATTAGGTTGGCTCTGCGCAACATGAGGTTGATACGTAGGAATAGGCGCGAGGTCGATAGCAGGAGTTACAGCTGCTACTAGTTGATATCGTCGCCTTTGCTTTCCGAGAGAGATATTCCCGATATCTTGCTCTTTTTTCTTAGGGAGATCACTACCATATCGTTTTGTACTGCTTGATGATCCATCGTCTTTAACCAGACATCCTTCTCGGACGGCTTCCTCAAGACGAACTCCCATGCCTACCATCTCGGTGAAGTCACTGGGCGCACTGGCGACCATTCTGTCGTAGTAGAATGAGCTCAAGGTTTTTAAGAAGATCTTTGTCATCTCTTTTTCCTCAAGAGGTGGACAAATCTGGGCATCAATTTCACGCCATCTCTGAGCGTACTCCTTAAAGGTGTTAGTTCTTGTTATTGGCTGGAATTTTGGTAAAACAATGTTGTTGTTGAAGATGTCATATGTATGATGTCTTAACATGAGTTATTAACATTCAGTTTAAGTCAAGTTATTTAGGGTTGCAGTTTTGTGTGCTGATGTTAAACATGATGTCTTGACATCAGTTGGCAGAACATCAGAACATCAGTCTGATGTGTTATTAGGGCTGCGTGTGTTTTTGTTGGTGATGAGATTTTTGCTTAAGTAAGTGAAAGATTGCAGGCGAATATCTTGGTAAAAATATATTCTGGTGCAATCATATGTGGAGCAGATCGTGTTTCTGTTTTTAGGGCTGAATGATATGAAAAGATTTGAAGTATTAAATCAGTTTTAATTTCAAATCAAATCAGAGATTTTCAAGGAGTCCAAGCCCAAGTCTGAGTTTCTATTTAAAGCAGCCATAACCCTACTTGGAGGATACGAAGACGAGAGAGTGTATACTGAGTATCAGGTGTTAGAGTTTTCGTTTGTGTTTTGTAAGCCATTCATGCTTGAATTGGTATAGTTTGTTTGAGTTGTATTTGTCCTCTCTAATGCTTTTAAGCAAGAGAGTATTGTTCTTAATCAAAGCTTTTAAGCAAGATCAAGTTGTGAACTTTGTAATCTTTGAGTTGTATCACTGAGGTGATTAAGGGGGAGTGAGTGGTATCTCATATCTAAGAGGTTCTTAGGTAGAAGGGTCATTGGGTAGAGATTAAATTAGGAGTTTGTCAACTAGGATTGTTGAGTCTGTAATTTAATTCTACTAAGAGTGATATTCCTCCCTAGCTTGGTAGCCCCCAGACGTAGGTTGTTAGACCGAACTGGGTGAACAATTCATTGTGTTGATTGACTGTTTTATTGCCTTGTTTCATATAGCAGATTGTGTTGTTGTGACATCACACTTAACATCACATATCTGATACCAGAATTTCAATTGGTATCAGAGCAGGCATCCTGTTCTGCATCTAGGTGAGATCTAGGGCTGTTACTTTCTGGTACTATGGACAAGGAGAGTGGTGGTTTTGTGAATAGACCCCCTATTCTAGATGGCTCAAATTATGATTATTGGAAACCTCGCATGGTTACCTTCTTGAAGTCCTTGGACAGCAGGGCTTGGAAGGCTGTTTTAAAAGAATGGAAACATCCTGTCATTGTTGAAAAAGATGGAACATCTAAGCTGAAACCTGAGGAAGAATGGACCAAGGAAGAAGATGAACTTGCGCTTGGAAATTCTAAGGTTTTGAATACCATTTTTAATGGAATTGACAAGAACATCTTTAGGCTGGTAAACACTTGTGAAGTGGCTAAGGAAGCTTGGGATGTCTTGAAAACTACTCATAAAGGAACCTCCAAAGTCAAGATGTCAAGACTTCAACTACTGACAACAAACTTTGAAAATCTGAAGATGAAGGATGATGAGACCATTCATGATTTTCACATGAATATTCTTGAGCTGTCAAATGCTTCTAGTTCCCTTGGAGAGAAAATGACTAAAGAGAAGCTGGTAAGGAAGATTCTTAGATCCCTTCCCAAGAGATATAAAATGAAGGTGACTGCTATAGAAGAAGCTCAAGACATCAGCAAGATGAGGGTGGATGAGTTGATTGGTTCTCTTCAAACTTTTGAATTAGGGATGGATGAGGAACCTGAAAAGAAGACCAAAAGCATAGCTTTGGTATCTAGTTCTGAAGATGCTAAGGAAGAGAATAGTCCTGAGTCTCAGGAGGAGCTGTCCCATGCCATTGTTCTTCTAGGAAGACAGTTTAATAAGGTGTTAAAAAGAATGGACAGGAACTATAGACCCAAAGTTAAGAACATCTCATCTGACATCAACAAGAGAACTACAGCTGAGGAGAAGCCTAATCTTGACAAAGGAGTCCAATGCTATGAATGTGAAGGTTATGGTCATGTCAGAAAAGAATGTCCTACATATCTCAAGAAGCAGAAAAAGGGGTTATCTGTTTCCTGGTCTGATACGGAGAGTGAGAGTGATGAAGAGACTGCCAAGCATGTTAGGGCATTGACTGGAATATGCACTTCTGATGGAGAGTCTTATGATGATGATCTGACTTTTGAAGAGCTAGCAACCTCCTATAAAGAGTTGTGTCTGAAAAGTGAAGAGGTTTGTCAAGAAAGGGAGAAGCAGAAGAAAATTATTATTCAGCTTAAGGCTGATAAAGCTAAACTTGAGAATGAAGTTCTGTTGTTAAAATCCCAGCTTGATCAAATGACCAAATCCATCAGAATGTTGAATAGTGGAACTGAGACTCTGGATGAAATCCTTCAGGATGGAAAAGGAGCAAGTGATAAGACTGGTCTAGGATTTAATGGTGAAAAGAAATCCTCTTCATATGCTAGTTCTTCTGGTACCAAACAGAACTTGTCCCATCAGATGTCTCAACATCAAGGGAAAGCTCATATGTCATGACCCAAGCAATATGTACCTCATCAGAAGACTCAAAACCATGGAAAAGGTTATGCCTCTAGACCTAAACAAAACATGTCCCAACACATGTCTCAACATCAAGGGAAAATGTATGGGCCTAATAATACTGTGCCTCACTATTATGGCAGAAGAAAGCCCCGTCATCATGGGAAAAGACAACCTAATCATCATTACAGGAAACAATCTCAATATTATGGGAAGAGACAGTCTCAATACTATGGGAGATGGAAGCCTCAACAGTATAACAGAAAACATCATTAAGAGAGAAGGCATGTTAATCACTTCAGAGAAGAGTTTCAAAGCTGGAGATGTCACTATTGTGGAAGATTTGGTCACTTGAAATCTTTCCGTTTCAAGCTCTATGGATATCCTCAACTTAATCCCCAACCTAGACAGAATCAGGATAGTCCTACTGTTGTTAAGCAATGGATTCCCAAGGATGGTGCACCCTGTTTATTAGCTCAGGTGTCCTTAACGGGTTCTGACAAAGAGGACTGGTATTTTGATAGTGGTTGCTCTAGGCACATGACAAGTATGAAGAGTTTGTTGTTGAATGTTGAACATTACTCCAGCTGTGTTACTTTTGGAGATGGAGTCAAAGGAGAAATCAAGGGTGTGGGAAGACTGAACTGTGCAGGTGCTCCTAGACTAGATGATGTGTTATTAGTCAAAGGATTGAAGGCCAACTTGATCAGTATTAGTCAACTATGTGAGCAAGGACTTAAAGTTCACTTTACTAAAGCTGAATGTATTGTCACTAATGAGAAAGGTGAAGTTGTCATGAAGGGTGCTAAGTCCAAAGACAACTGCTATCTATGGGATAAAAAGGGAGAACATCTAGAGGTGAAATAAAGTCTGATTGATCGCAATGTCAAGCATGATGTCATGACATCCTACTGTGACATTCCAAGTAGCACCAAACACTCTAGGGTTAATCTTAGGAAAAGCAAGATCATTGAGGATAACCATACAAGAAGGAGGTGTAATGACAGTTTCTCTAAGGAGATATGTGGTGGACTTTGTGATGTCGTAAGAAGAAAACTGGGTATGTGTAAAAGACAACAGAGGTTAATGACGTGTGCTGAATATTTATTAAAATTTAAAAATTTGAATTGTGATACATTTTGGTGGGGAAATTACATTTATTGGCTTATAAGTGCTCAACAAAAGCAGCCCTCCTACCCTATGCAATCATTTCCTCACCTTGCCTCCACACGCTACATCAATCCTCATAGTTTGTTCGTCTTCTCCCCAAAGAATAGAAATCTCAACACATCTTTGTTCATCAGTTGCTACAAAGGAACAATGTCTCAACAAATGTCGTCTCCCTCCAAGAAGTCTGCATCCAAGAGTCCCTCACACACGAAACCTAGGGTTTCGACGAAAGGGGTTTCTGAGGATGAAGCTTTGGATATAGCCCCTCTCTCAATGATCCCTGATTCTAAGACTAGACTTGACAAGCTGCAAACAAAAAGGCCTTCTCATGATACATCAGATAAATCGTCTGATCATTCTGCTGGTAAAAAATTTGATGATAGGAAAAGTAGAGATTTTGTTACTAGCATTCTGTTTGGAGATAAATCTGCTCCTAGGACCTCTACTCCTCAAGCTGTTGGAAATCAGAATGAGGAAGAGACTGTAGATGTTGATAAAAGTATAGGTCAGATTGTCACTAAGATTTTTGAGAAAGGGATTCCCGTGGCTAGAATATCAAGACCTTTGGCTCAAATGGCTGCTGTGCAATCTGAAGGTAAAAAGGATGACATGCAACCAGCTGAAACCAATCTTCACAGGTTGGCTGTTTCTGTCATTGAAGATGCTGAAACTGAAGTTGAAACTGATGTTGATCCTAATGATGGAGCTAGGGTTGATGTTGAACCTGATGTTAGAACATCACCTGCTAGGGAAGTTTCTTCTAGCCCTAAAGGAAAGAAGCCTGTTGAGGTTGTGAATGTTGAGAATCTGTCAGACAATGAGGTTATTGGAAATGCAATTCCAGGTATTGGAAAAAGATTGAAGTCTAGAAAAGGGAAGACTGTTGATTCATCTCCTAAGATGAGAACTGAAAGCAAAAATAAGAAGACTCCTGTTGTTGGCCCTGCAAAGTCTTGGAGCAAGGTGTCTGTCTCATCCAAAAAGAGGAAGATAAGGGAAGAATCTGACTCTGATTTTGATGTTGATGAGGAAGTACAAGACATCACTCCAGTGAGAAGGTCAATTTTGAAGAGGATTGCTGATAAGGTCCCTGATGTACCTGTGGACAACATCTCTTTTCACTATGCTGGAAGTGCTCACATCTGGAAGTTTGTGTGTCAAAGAAGATTGGCTCTGGAAAGAGAGCTTGGCAAAGATGCTCTGGAGATTAAAGAAGTTATGGAGCTGATTAAGTTTGCAGGGTTGATAAAAACTGTTTCTGGATTCTCCAAATGTTATGATGGGCTAGTTAAGGAGTTTGTTGTAAACATTCCTCTGGACATTACTGACAGAAGGAGTGTGGACTTTAGAAAAGTATATGTAAGAGGTAAGTGTATTGAATTTTCTCCTGAGGTTATCAACACCAACCTAGGAAGAACTGAGCAAAATTACAGAGAGCTGGAAGTGACTGACAATGAGGTGTGCAAGGAGATCACTGCAACTCAAGTGAAGGTTTGGCCTTTGAAAGGAAAGCTGTCTACTAGTCTTCTTAGTGTCAAATATGTTGTCCTGCATAGGATAGGTGCTGCAAATTGGGTCCCCACTAATCACAGGTCTACTATCTCAGTTGGCTTGGGAAGATGATTTATGTTGTTGGGACAAAGAAAGACTTTAATTATGGGTCCTACAGTTTTTATCAAACTGTGAAGCATGCTTCAACAAATGCTATTAAAATGCCTATAGCATTTCCTTCTCTCATTTGTGGAGTGATCCTGAAGCAACATCCTGGAATATTAACTACTTCAGATACTACTTGCAAGAGAGAGTCTGCATTATCCTTGCATCTCAAGTTGTTTGTAGGGAGTCATGTCCCATACATTGTCTCAACATCAGGTTTTGGTGTCAAGAAGGCATGTTCCAAAGCTGATATGATAAAAGAATTAAAGTCTGCCTGCAAGGATCTAGATGTGGTGATCAGCACCAGCAGTGCCAGGAAGATGAAACTTGAGCAGTTGATCAAGTCATTGGAACAGGATGGAGATGATGAGGATGTCAATGCTGAAGGTTCGGGTGCTGATGAAGGTGATTCAACAACTGGGAATGAGGATAATGAAGATGTTTCTACTGATGATTCTGATTGAGCTAGCTGTGCTGTGTCAATATTTTATTTTATCTTTTTCTGCACATTGAGTATTTTTTTGTATCTTGGATAATGGTTCTGTTATGATTATTTGGTTTTTGATTTGTCATGTGATGCCTTCTTTTAACTGACAAGGAGAGCTAGCCCACGACTAACTGGTAGTTGTTGACAGTAGTGAGAGGAAGTAACTATGGGACGATCTTTCGGCATTTTGTACCTAGGATTATACTTCTCCACTATGGGCGTTGATGTGATCTCCAAGATCACAGTCCTTTGTTGTTGCATTTGAGATTCTGCTAGAGCTTGCATGTTGTTATGAAGCTTTCTCAGATCTTCTTTTAGAGTGTCGATCTCTTCCCTCAACTCTCTGTTCTCTTCCTCGAGATCATCCATCTTTTTCTGACGATTGGCCCGAGTATTGTGCGAATGAGACAGTTTGACTCTAGAATCGAGACACAAACGTGAGATTCGTAGGTAAGAAGAATGCGTTAAGTGAGAATGATGAATGCAATGATCATTAATTTTTTTGTTTAATCAAATTAAACTTCGACAATTGGATTGCAAATATCAAACAGTGGGGAAACCCCGTTTTATTGAATTCAAAGGATTGCGGAAATGGAAATACAGTAATTTACATAGTGCTGAAAAAGGAAATCTAAACTAATGGATCCTGAGTCCTCTCTGAGAAGAGCTCAGGTGTTGGTTCTGGTACTTTCCTTTTCTTTGACCGGGGCTCTTGGGCCGTTGTCGGGTTGTCATTCCTTTGCCAAGTGAAAGGAGCGAGCAAATTCCTTTGGTCATCCTGATTTTCCACAACATGTTGCTCTAAAATCTCAATCAGAGCATCCTTTTCTCTTATTAGCTGCTGTATTTTCTTGCACTCCACATTGAGAATACGGTACTTGTTCCTCCAAGACCTCTTCTCCTGCTGAACTTTGCTGAGAGTAACTTGAAGTTTTTCCGTCTCAGACATAAAATAAAGGGCAGAGTCCCTTAATGGAAGAACTTCCTGACGAGGGTAAGGCATCCTCGGCTTGAGAACTCTAGTTTGTACCCAGTGGAGGTAAGGCTCCACCGAGACACAATCTGGTTTTCCCAGAGACTCTCTTCCTTTCCTATGAACGTGTTTCCAAGCGTGCACTATTTCTGTCTTTAGTGCCCTGTCATTTTCTCCTTCCTTGAAGAAAAGACCTTCCAGATGAGCATTACGCGAGACATGCCTCATTGGGTATCTAAATTGACGACGAACTAACACTGGATGATAGTTGATTTCTCCCTTAGTTCCTATAAGGGGTACATTTGGGAAATTTCCACAATGGTGAATGATCCTGATCCCGTCGTAGATTCGATTGTACCAATCGATGTCAGAGTTGGTAAGAGACATGATTCTCTGCGACCAACGTAAAGTATTATTTTGATCCCAAAATACAGCAGACTTGGGCAAATGGGAAGTGAACCATTTGTAAAGCAAGGGTACGCAACACGTGATCATTCCTCCGATGTATAAATTCCTTAAATGTACCGAATGATACACATCTGCGAGTAAGGTTGGTACAGTGTTTCCGACCAGGAAAATCTTAATGGCATTGATATCTACAAAGTTATCGATGTTGGGAAACAAAAATAACCCGTAGGTGAGCAAAACAAAGATGCTCTCAAAAGCGGCCACGTTCCCTATACTAGCAAAGTATGGGGCGTTCTTTATAAAAAACTGGGCTGGAAAACCCTGGATTCCACCCTTAGTGGTCACGTGAGTCCTGACTTCTGACTCGTCCAAATAAATTTCTCTTGCGATGGTCTGATCCTTTGGAATTTCTTCCAGTCCAGAAAAGGGAGCTTGATCAGTGATATGCAAATCAGTCAAGTGAGAATACTCCTCCAGTGTGGGTGCAAGCTGATAATCCGGGAATGTGAAACAGTGATAAACCGGATCATAGAACTGGATTAGCGTGGACAGGATTCCTTCAATTACGTGGACCCTTAACAAGGACAACAATCCTCCATACTTGGCTCTGAAAGCCTCAGGATTGGTGATCATCCTTGCCAACCCTCTCAAATCCTCTAATTTTGGAACCTTGAAGGTGTACTTATGAGTTTTCCTTCTACCGAAATCCATTAGCGCAATCTCCTTTCTCTGACATTTGCAATCATTGTCTTAGTTTAATTTGAAAAAGACAGACTAAAAGAGAAGATTTTTCTTTTGTTTTAATGTTTTTTAAATGAATGTATGGATGCAACACACAAAAAAATAGAAAAAACATGGGGTCAAAGGGTCGGTGTCATGAAGTCAAGGCTCTACCCCCCAAAGGTTTATACTGGTGATTTTTTGTACCTGTCCGCAAAATCATTGACCCCTATTGGGATAACAATAGCAAGCGGATCGCCAGCGAGCTGATGTATCCTAGAGCGATCTCAGATGAGGGTAGTATCACGTGACAACTATTTCCGATAGCTTCCGCACTACAAAATGGCTTAAGTGTACTAAAAACCTCAGCTTCTCAGATAACCCAGTCGACCACACTACTTTCAACAATCGAAGTCGTATATGCAATGTATCTGCAAAGGGAGTCTCCACTGAGTTTGATGGTCGATCAGGGACTCTTAACTGGGATTCACTCCCCGCAAGATTACCCGCATTGCCATCACCTATCTTAGGTGTATACTCAATCATTCCACAGACGGCATCACACACATTCCCATTAGCAGAAAAACTAAACACAGATATCAATTAGGAAAAGCAATATATATAGTTGTCTTAATCATCCTAGACCTCTAGTCTTATGACCCTATATAGACAATGACTCCTCAGCAGAGTCACCATTTCTGTAACATTTTGCGAACCCAGGGTTTTCTACCTAGGATTGTAAGAAAAAGAATCGGGCCCCACAGTGGGCGCCATTTTTCGGTGTCGCGATTTACAGTTCGATTCATTTTTTATCCTGTTGAGCTGATTAATGAAGGGAAATAGATGTCTCCAATTAACCCTGCTTGCATACTGAGTTTGAACAACGGTCTGTTAGGTTACAAATGCTATGTGGATGTGGGGCCCAATCTTTGGTTATTTTGCCTGAGAACACGGTGTCTGGATCATTTGTGAGGTTTTTGGTAATGTGTTTAGATTTGCTGGTTTTGGGTTGATTTGGTGGAGATACTGGAATTTAGGTTTTTGATTAGTATGCTCGCTAATATTTTTTCAATCTTATGCCTACGTATTCCCGTTGGATGAAACAGGGAAATCAGAACGATCGTAGTTCCTCCTATTCTACGGGAGGAAAAGAGGTGTTTTGGTGTCTTGTTCAAAGCCCAAGACGCGAAGCTGAAGGCGATTTGTATCTTGTTTAAAACCCAAGATGTGAAGCTAAAGGGTTTATGGATGAGAGAGAATTTGTCATCTCTAAAGGGGGATATTTTCATCACAACTGTTGGGTGACTGATTAAAAAGGAGAATTACTTTAACTGGGATATGTGAATCGAGCAATGCCATAATTTCCTTTATAGGGGATTTTTAACCTGAAGGAGAAGACTTTAACTCAGTATGGAGGAATGTTATCTTTCCTTAGGAATTTCTCATGCTAAAAGAGGGACAGTGGCGTGGATGTAAATAATCTGGAGGCTTGCCACTTACAGCAATTAGATGAAGGAGTTGTTGATGTTTGTATACTGTGAGCAAGGCATAGATTTTGATGCTAAAAGGTTGATTGACTTAACCGGGGTTTTCTTATACAAAGCCTAAGAGGAGGCTATTGACCCAACAAGAGGGTGTTTTTTATCTGTCTCCTATGAAGCCCGAGATAGAGGCTAAAAGGGTTGACTCAACAAGAGAGTGCTAACAAGTAATTGACTCAACAAGAGAGTGCTTTTATATATGTCTTGTACGAAGCCCAAGACGGAGGATAAAAGGGAAGTGACTCAATAAGAGAGTCTGTTTGACAGGTGATTAACCCAACAAGAGAGTCTTTTATACTCTACAAGAGAGTATTTTGCTGTCTCGTACGAAGCCCGAGATAGAGGCTGAAAGGAGATTGAATCAACAAGAGAATCTTTTATACTCAACAAGAGAGTTATTTTTATCTAGTACAAAGCCCGAGATGGAGACTAAAAGTGGTTGACTCAACAAGAGCGTCTTTTATACTCAACAAGAGAGTGATTTCTATCTCGTTCGAAGCCTGAGATGGAGGCTAAAAGTGGTTGACTCAACAAGAGAGTCTTTTATACTCAACAAGAGAGTGTGGGGAGAATCATTATACAAAGCACAAGAGGAGGCTATCTGTTGGCGACTGTTTCAGTTTAGTGACAGGTCCAGCATGTTGGATAAAAGAGAAAATCAGTTCTTATAAAGGGAACGATTAAAGGTAAGGCAGTGCTTCGGTACTGATCAGAGGATCAGGGGTATTTCCTGTTCTTTAAGGAAATGGGAAATCCAAAGGGTATTGAGACTGTCCAAGTCTGCTGGTGTTTTGAGAAGTCGATTCTCAGATAGTGAATGATCTTTGTATGATGCCCAAGAGAAGGATGGTATGTTAAGGGATGAAGCTCAACCCATTAACAGGTCTGACACTTGACTCAGAAAGACAGCTCTAGCAAATTGATGACTAGGTTCTATTCCTATACCTCTAGAGGTCTCTTGGTCCTTGTACTAAGCCCAAGAGAAGGCATGAGAACTTCTAAGAAGCCAAAGGGTCCTTGTACGACGTCCAAGAGGAGGCAGGGATGCTTTTAAGAAGCCTGTGGGTCCCCAAACCCCGAGAAGTTCAAGACATGCCATTCACCAAGAATAGATCAAGCCATGAAAGTCCGAGAATTTGAAAGAAACTCAAGAGATGCCATTCACGGAGAAAAGATCATCTCTGGGGAGTAGAGTCTCTTTGACGATTTCTAAGAGTGACAGTCTGAGAAAGGGGTCACCAAGAATGTTGCCTTTCACGTCTCCATATTGTTTAACCCCAAGAGGAGGGAAGATTGTATCTGGAAATCCTATGGGGATCTAGTTTTGTTTGTATTTTAGAGTGACCAACAGGGCTTTACCTAGTGCTAGACGTAGTTGTCGGGGAAAACTCTAAATAACTATACTAGTATTACACAGTGGATATTTGACGAGTATATAAAATTTTGTGAAAGAAAACTTACAGTGAGCAGCCCCACAATACAATTATATATATATATATGAAAGCGGATAAAGAAAGTGGGTAAACACATACTCGGTTGTAGAGCTTCCATGCTGTTTTGTTAGTTGTTCAACAAAGAAAGCTTTGATAACAATATTTATATTCTAAATCAAAGGAGGACGTGCTTTGAAAAGATTGTTGGGGCTTACAACTCAAGGAGTGACCCAAGGTTTGATCAGTGATTGCACTGTTGTTTTGAAATTGTACAGGGACTTATACAAGTTACTGAGGCCCAAAAAGGTTTTCTATACAAAGGGATGGGTCTTACACTCTCTCAAGAGGCCCAAAGGTGTTTAAAGAAAAGGAATGAGGCTTATAACACGAGGGTAGGTCCAGAGGGTTTGATTTTTGAACTGGCGATCGCGCCGAGATTTTTGAAAACGCAGTGGGTCTTATACAATGACCGAGGCCCAAAAATATTTTGGTTAAAAGGGGATTGGATCTTACACTCTATTAGAGCCCCTAAGGTATAAGGAATGGGTCTTATAGCTCAAGGAGAGGCCCAGGGTTTTGTTTTAAAAGGCGACGATCGCGCAGTGATTTTGAAAATACAACAGAACTTATACAATATCTGAGGCCCAAAAAGGTTTGTATTTACAAAGGGTTGGGTCTTACACTCTACCAAGAGGCCCAAAGGTTTTGAAAATGATCGATTAGGTTTGAAATCAAAGAAACCCTAATTTTATTTTCCTTTAAAAGTAAATATTTAAAGAAAATCAATAAAAATGATAAAAATACCAAATGAGTTTGAATAAACCACTTGTGATTTTTGTTTAAGGTTTGAAAAATGGGGTTTTTATCACAAGATGAATTAACACTCATTTAGTTTTGATTTTCAAGGTAAATATTCACTTTTAAAATGTTTAAAAACAATTAAAAAGGAATTTATTCACAAAAATACTAATTATATTAAATAAATAATATAAACTTGATTTTTTTGTGGAATAAAATATTTCTACATTTTTGTGATTTTTTGCAAAAAGAACCAATAAAAAATAATTAAAATTGAGAGAGTTATTAATTTTTCAAATTATTAAAAATAATATGAAAAAATAGTAGAAAAGTGGAAAAAATAGAAAAAAGAGGGTCTGGGGCGAGGGGGATTCGAACCCCAGACCTCTTGTGTAAAGGGTGCATGCCTTACCACTGGGGTGGTGATACATCTGTTGATTGAAACACAACCACAAATATACAAGGCTTGCCTTGTTTTTGGCCTGGCCCAAGGCAAGGCAAGGCAAGATTTTGGTTAAAAACGTGAAGGCCATAACTTTATTATTTCTCCATGGATTGGGACAAAATTTAGGTCTATCCTGCCTAGAATTTCACAAGGAATCCAATGGTGGTGGTGTTTTTTCAGATCATGCTCCTATTGAAAAACTCGATAGTGGTTTTGAAATATGCCATGATTTGCATTTTCTGTGCTATCTCTTGGTACATGCATGAATTACATGATGAATTGGTTCAAACACAACACATATAACATGTACAAGATGTACGAGATCAGTGGACCTCAAAGCAATGCATATTTCAAAGAGTTCAAGTTGTGATGCTTACCTCTTTTTGGAGCTTTTGTGCAATCTGCCAAGTGCTTCGTTCCAGAAATAATTTGATGCTTTGGACACCCTCAAATGATCTCTTAGAAGCTTTTAGGATTGTTGGAATCAGCTGGAAACCTCAGGAACAAGTTTGAGCTCTTTCTTGCAAAAGGGGCAAAAGTGGCCAAAATAGCAACTCTCTCAAATGGTGTTCCATATGGGGGAACAATTTGGGACAGTTCAAGGATGATATTTGGAGTGTGTTTGAGGTTTTATCTAGTTTGGAAAGTGACTAAATCAAGACATGGCCTGAAAAATGAGAGCTACAAATCCGGGTTTGAATGGAGAAAAATGGCCTTGTGGTTTAGGAGATATGATCCTCCAAAGTTGGCACCCTAGCCACTTTGTTCCATAACTTAGAAAAATTTCTAAGTTTTTTATGGTTACCCCTTTTATAAGTTATCCCACTTTTCTTGATTTTTCATGATGAATGATGATTCCAATCACACATTAACATCATTTTAGGGTCAAAGAACCATAATTGTGAAAAATCTCAAAAAGTCAAAGTTTGGCTTTTGTGCAAGTTGACTTTTTGTCAGATGAATTCCAAACTGCGCGATCGTCTATGAAATCAAGTCCTTGACCTAAATCAAACTTGATGGATTGATTTTATAGGTGTTATAAGGTGTATTAAATCACGTCCTAGGGTTTGGGAGCATGTCCTGGTCAAAAGTCAAAGATACAGTTGGCTTTTTCCCCGAAACCCTAATTGTGGTTCTGATGAAATTGAAACTTGTTGCTCAAGCTTCTTAGACCAATCCATTGTTGCAAATGGATCAATGTGGTGTATTAGAGACCCTCAAATCCTCCCTTGAGGTATTGGCTCAAGATTTGTCCCAAAAGTCAACTTAGGGGTGAATTAGGTCAAGAAACCCTAATTCCTATTTTTTTATTAATGCATCCCCTGAGGCAAAATTGACTTGATTATTGGGTTCATGATGTCCCTTACAGTATATTGGGTTATTTTTTGAAGCATTGGCTCATGCCCAGAGGTAAATTTCCATCTGGAGGCCCTGGTCGACCAAAACCCTAATTTGGTGACACTGTTGATCTTGAGGCTTGATCCACTTGGAATGCTGCAACCTTGTGCTTGATTCTTGCTGTGGGAGTCCTCTTGATCCATTGGGAATGTTTGAGAGGTTATACAAGTTGAAGATCATGTCATTCCTTGATTGATCCTTTGTCTAAGGCTCTAAGAGGGCTTGAAACCCTAATTCTTAGTTGTAGGGAATGCTTAACAATTCTTAAGGAAATTGATGAGGCATAAAGGTACATCCATATTGTGATGATGATTTGCACAATGATGGGAAATCTTAGGGGTCAAAATTTGGGGTATGACAGTTAGGAGTGTGGTTAAGGGTTAATCGAGGTTAGTTAATAATTAAGCTTGGTTGTGAAAAATACCAAAGATGAGAATGAGGTTATGGTGCGTACTGGTTAAGAAGTCTTTGTGTGTATGGAGTGAGGTATCATGTGGTAATGTTGAATGATAATTGATGTGGATACTAGCTGGTGTAAGCATAACAACTTGTCCTTTAAGTTTTCTTTTCTCTCTCTTATGGCCATATGGAGTAAAGGTCTTAATATGGACATGTTGTGTAGGATACTTGCATGGCTATATAAGGTAAATGGCAATGACAAAAGGTTATATGCATGGCAATGTAATGACACCAGAAAAATAAGCTTGCTTCTTGGCAATTTGCATGAGGTATGCTTTGGTTTATGACATGAAACCTACACCATGTAGCTAATTTTGGAAGACAACATCTCATTATGTTGTAGATCATTTTGCACACCCTTGATATCTTGAGAAAGACGACACTTGATAGCACAAATTTCATGTTGGAAGTAAGTTGAATGAAGGCTTCAAACATCAAGAAAAATGGTCATGAACATGTCATGACACAAGCTTCCATGACACACCAAGAATTTCCATGTTTCACAACTTTGAAACCATGATCTTTGAATGAGCATAACTCTATGGCTAGTGAACCAAATGGTGTGATTTTGGTACCAAATTAAAGAAGGAACTTGATACTACAACTTTCATGTGAAAATCAAATTAAATAGAGGCTTAGAACATGATGAGAATTGGTGTTAAAGTCATGGGCACAAAACTGACTTTAGGGACTTAAAAAAATTCTAAGTTTTTTTTCATTTGAAGAACTTGATGATCCTAATTTCAATGCATCATAACTTTTGATCTATAAATCCAAATGAAGCATTCTTGATATGGTTGGAAAGCTTGGGGTGCATACTACAACTATCATGTTTGACAAAAGTTGAAATGAAATCTTGATCATGGAGAAATATGGCTTGAAAGATGGTTGCATGCCATAAAAACTTTCCTAAAATGGAAAGCTTCTAAAACCCTAGTTTTCCAAAATTAGTAACTTTCCACAATTCTTGATTTTTCATGATCTCTTTGGTATTTATTGGTCAAATATCACCCATTGATCACATTTGACATGATGGACTCAAATTTGACCTCAAAAAGTCAAGAGTTGACTTTTTCATCAATCAGTTGACTTTATTCCTAATTTGACTGATTCTCAATCATATGGCCAATTGAAATCCTTCTGAATGAAATTTATGGTCCATATTCCAATTCTAGATACTTGAGAACATATAGAATACCATGGAATCAAGTCGAGCCCAAAAAAATAAAGATTGATTGCTTTTGTGCAAAACCCTAGTTTGCAAAGGCTAGGAGATGTTGACTGATGTCCAAAACCCTAAATTCCTTTTAAGTGAGTGAATATCCTCTTAAACCAAGATGTTGTATGTAATAAGATGATGTTTAAGCTTCAAGATCCTTGCTCATGATGTGTCACATTCTCAGATGACCAAAACCCTAACTGGAGGATCCAGAGATAGGAGAAGGTGATCCTCTTCAAATTCCTTGCCAATCTCAATCTTCTGATGGAATGGTGGATCAAATGGGATATCTTGATGCTTGAGAGGCCTTTGTAGTTTGAATGCTTGAGTATATCTCATTCTTCTTGCTTTGCACAACCAATGATAGATACTTCTAATCCCATGCCTTAGGAAGACCAATGATGCATGTGTAATGCTTATGACCTAAATGCATATGAAATGTGAAGCATAAGCCACTTGTTGAGGGTATAAATAGGAGGGCAAATTTTGGGGTGTTACAGCTCACCCTATTTAATCGACTGGGGATCTGAATGGATGAGAGCGGCAACTTTCAGACATTCGAGGTAAATAGGGATTGAGTAACAAAGGAAACATAAATTTGCACTCTGTGGGTATAAAATAAGGGTAGAAAATTGGATGAGTGTAAAATTCTATTGGGGATAAAAGGGTATATGAGATTGAGAAATCTGTTAGGGATAGGAAACGACACAGACAAGTGTCTAAAATCACGAGATAAGACGTAGACGTAGGGTTGGATCCACGACACGGACGATTATCGGAAGATGATACTTACAGATATCAAAGAAAGATGAACACAGAAAAGTGTTTGGGTTAACGATACGGACCGGTTTCGAAAGATGATACTTACAGGTATCCAAGAAATAATTGGCGGAAGAGTGTTTGGGTTAACTATACGGACTGATATCTAAAGATGATACTTACAGGTATCCAAGAAAATGCAGACACGACACGCGTACTGAATAGACGACACTTACCGGCATCGAAAAATGATACTTACCGGTATCAAAGAAATTTACAGACATGAACACGTGTAGTGAATATACGACACTTACCGGTATCGAAAGATGATACTTACCGGTATCAAAGAAAAATACAGACACGAACACGTGTACTGAATAAAAGACACTTACTGGTATCGAAAGATGATACTAACTGGTATCAAAGAAAAATACAGACACGAACACATGTACTGAATATACGACACTTACCGGTATCGAACGATGATACTTACCGCTATAAAAAAAATACAGACACGAACACGTGTATTGAGTTGACGACACTTACCGGTATCGAAAGATGATATTTGAATTGACGACACTGACCGATATCAAAAGATGATACTTTCCTGTATCAAAGAAAATTGAATTGACGATACTGACCGGTATCGAAAGGTGATACTTACCGGTACCAAAGAAAACTGGATTAACGACACTTACCGGTATCAAAATATGATATTTACAGGTATCAAAGAAGACTTAATTAACGACACTTACCGGTATCGAAAAATGATACTTACCGGTATCAAAGAAAGGTTGAATGGATGATATAGACAGGTATCAGAAGATCCAATAAAATTGAGATGACGATACGACTCGGTATCGAATGAAGATACTTACCGATATCCAAGAAAGATGAGATGACGACACTTACGGGCTGTCATACCCTAAATTTTGATCACAAAATTTCCTATTATTATGCAAATCATCACCATAATATGGATGTACCATCATACTTCATCAATCTTCTCAAGGATTGTTGAGAATTCACTACAACCAAGAATTAGGGTTTTGAGCCCTCTCAGAGCACTCAGACAAAGGATCAATCAAGAAATGACATGATCTTTAACTTGTCTAGCCTCTCAAACATCCATAAAGGATCAAGAGGTCTCCCACATCAAGGATCAAGCACAAGGTTGCAACATTCCAAGTGGATCAAGCCTCAAGATCGCCAGTGTCACCAAATTAGGGTTTTGTCGACTAAGGCCTCCAGATGAAATTTTTCATCTGGGAATGAGCCAATATTTCAAAACAGGAGTCAATAAGATCAAAGGGACCTCATGGACCTAATCATCAAGTCAAAATAGCCTCAGGAGATGCATTAATAAAAAATCAGGAATTAGGGTTTCTTGACCTAATTCACCCCTAAGTTGACTTTTGGAGCAAGACTTGAGCCAAGACCTCAAGAAGTGTTTTGAAGACCTCCAATACATCATATTGATCCATTTACAAGATTGGATTGGTTCAAAGAACTTGGTTCATAAGCAACACAAAGATGTAATTTCATCTGGAGCACAAACTTGGGTTTCCTGATGAAAAGTCAACTAAACTTTTGACTTTTGACCAAGACATGATCCCAAACCTTGGGACATGATTCAAGACACTCTAAAAGACCTATGGAATCCATCCATTAGTGTAGCGAGTGATTTTTGGATGTGGTTGCAAAGCACGACCGCTCTAGTACTACAGTTTGATTCATTTTTTATCCTATTAAAGTTGATGAAGGAAGGGAAATAGATGTCTCCAATTAACCCTGCTTGCATACTGAGATTAAACAGTCAAAACTGTTGGTTTACAGATGCTACAAAGATTCGGGGTTTTTCCTAGGTTTATTTTGTTGACGAGGGGTGCTTTAGGCTATCGGTTGAGATGTTAGGACGAATATATATGAAAGTATGGGATTTTGGGTTTTTGTTTAGTGTGCTCGCTAAGATTTTCCTTTCAATCTTATGCCTACGTATTCCCGTTTACCGAAACAGGGAAATCAGAGCGTTCGTAGTTCCTCCTATTCTATGGGAGGAAATGGTTGTTTTGGTGTCTTGTTCAAAGCCCAAGACGTGAAGCTGAAAAGTGGTTTGTATCTTGTTCAAAGCCCAAGATGTGAAGCTGAAAGGTCTATTTGTATCTTGTTCAAAGCCCAAGATGTGAAGCTGAAAGGTTTATTTGTATCTTGTTCAAAGCCCAAGATGTGAAGCTGAAGGTCCTGACTTTAGAGAGAATTTGTCATCTCTAAAGGGGGTCTGTTTGTCACAACTGTTGGGTGACTGACTGTAAAGGAGGATTACTTTAACCGGGATACGCGGATCCTAGTAATGCCATAATTTCCTTTACAAGGGATTTTAACCTGAAGGAGAAGACTTTAACTTAGTTTAGAGCAATGCCATCTTTCCTTAGGAATTTCTCATGCTAAAAGAGGGACATTGGCATGGATGTAGATGATCCAGAGACTTGCCGCTTACAACGATTAGATGAAGGGGAAGGAGTTGTTGATGTTTGTGTACTGTGAACGAGGCACAACTTTGATGCTAAAAGGTTAATTGGCTCAACCAGTGGTTTTCTTATACAAAGTCTAAGAGGAGGCTAATATGTGTCTCGTACAAAGCCCGAGAGAGAGGTTAAAAGTTTTGACTCAACGAGGGAATCTTTTGGTATCTCGTATAAAGCCCGAGATGGAGGCTATTTGACTCAACAAGAGAGTTTTTTGTATCTCATCCAAAGCCCGAGATGGAGCCGAAAGGGTGATTAACTCAACGAGGGAGTCTCTTATGTGTCTCGTACAAAGCCCGAGAGAGAGGCTAAAATTGTTAACTCCGCTGGGGAGAATCATTGTATAAAGCCCAAGAGAGAGGCTAACTTCACTGGAGAAGGATCATTATACAAAGCCTACGAGGAGGCTATGGTTACTATTTCAGTTGAGTGACAGGTCCAGTATACTGATTTTGAGAGAGAAAATCAGTTCTTATATGAGTAACACTGTACTTGAGGATTTGGTTCGAGGATCCGGGTTATTCCTGTTCTTTAGGAAATGGGAAATCCGAAGGGTATTGAGACTGTCCGAGTCTACGGGTTTTCTTCCTATTCTTGAAGGGGTCAATTGAGAATGTGTTTTAGACTCAAGGAGATTAGACTGTCCGTGTCTAGAGTTTTATCTTTTGTACTATTCTTTGAGAAATAGTAGTAGACTCTATGAAAGGACTGTTCTATGCAGATGATTAATTTTTGTTCCTATACCTCTAGGAGGTCGTCGGGACAATTTGTACGAAGCCCAAGAGGAGGCTGGAAACTTTTAAGAAGCCGATGGGTCCTTGTACGAAGCCCAAGAGGAGGCTATCATTCCCGGAGGAAGAAATAATTTATATGAAGCCTAAGAGGAGGCTGTGAATACTTCTAAGAAGCCGTAGGGTCCTTGTACGAAGCCCAAGAGGAGGCGAGGTTGCTTTTAGAAAGCCTGTGGGTCCCCAAACCCCGAGAAGTTCAAGGCATGCCATTCACCGAGAATAGATCAAGCCAGGAAAGTCCGAGAATTTGGAAGAAACTCAAGAGATGCCATTCACGGAGAAAAGATCATCTCTGGGGAGTAGAGTTTCTTGACAAGTGCTTTTAAGAAGCCTGTGGGTCCCCAAACCCCGAGAAGTTCAAGACATGCCATTCACCGAGAATAGATCAAGCCAGGAAAGTCCGAGAATTTAGAAGAAACTCAAGAGATGCCATTCACGGAGAAAAGATCATCACTGGGGAATAGAGTTTCTTTGACAACTTCTACGAGTGACAGTCTATGAAAGGGTTCACAGAGAATGTTGCCTTTCATATCTCCATATTGTTTAACCCCAAGAGGAGGGAAGACTGTGTTTGGTAATCCTATGGGGATCCAGTATTGACTATTTCTAAGAGTGATCGAGACGGCTTTACCTAGTGCTAGACGTAGTTGCCGGGGAAACTCTAAATATCTATACTATTATTACACAGTTGATATGAGTTTATGAAAGAAGACTTACAGTGAAACGCCCCACAATACAGTTATATGTATATGAAAGCGGTAAATGAAAGCAATAACCACTTACTCGGTTGTAGAGCTTCCATGCTGTTCGGTTGGTTGTTCAACAAAGAAAGATTGAAAAGAACAGTATATTCAAAATCAAAGGAGAAAGTGCTTTGAAAAAGAAAGATTTGGGGCTTACAGCTCAAGGAGAGGCCCAAAGTTTTATCAGTGAGCGCACTGTTTGAATTTGTACAGAGGGACTTATACAAGTGACTGTGGCCCAAAAATTGTTTTCTGTACAAAGGGATGGGTCTTACACTCTCTCAAGAGGCTTAAAAGGTTTTAAAGAAAAAGAGTGGGGCTTATAACACGAGGGTAGACCCAATTGACTTTTCTTTTTAAATGGCGATCGCGCCGAGATTTTCTTTTAACGCAGAGGGGCTTATACAATATCTGAGGCCCAAAGTGATTTTGGTTAAAAGCGGGTTGGGTCTTACACTCTATTAGAGGCCCAAAAAGTTTTAAATGGGTCTTATAGCTCGAGGAGAGGCCCAGGGTTATTTTTCAAAAGGGCGACGATCGCGCCGTTTGTTTTTGACGGTATCTGGACTTATACAATACACTGAGGCCCAAAAATGATTTGGTCAAAAAAATATTGGGTCTTACACTCTATTAGAGGCCCAATGGGTCTTATAGCTCGAGGAGAGGCCCAAGGTTTGTTTTTCAACGGATGACGATCGCGTCGAACGTTTTGAAATACAACGGGACTTATACAATAAGTGAGGCCCAAAGTAGGTTGTATTTACAAAGGGTTGGGTCTTACACTCTATTAGAGGCCCAAAGTGTTTGAAAAAGTTTGATGAGGGTTGAATTAATCCAAAAACCCTAATTTGTTTTCAAAATGTGTTTTAATTGAATAAAAATTCAATTAAAATGATCAAAATTGTTTAACATGGGAAAAACAAATTGTAATATTGGATTAATGCTTCAAAAATTAAGTATTGACCTACAAAATAATTAGAAAGCATTAAAAGTTGCAAAATCAAGGTGGAAAAAATATTTTAAATGTTAAAAACAATTAAAACATTAATTCTTTGCAAAAATATCAATTATACAAAATAAATAATATTTTTGGGATTTTTTGGGAAAATAAAATATTTTAACATTTTTGTGAATTATTAAAAAAAGAATCAACTCAAAATCATTAAAACTCAGAGAGAAATTAATTTTTGAATCAATTAAATAAAATCACAAAATTCAAATATTTGAATTTATGAAAATGGCGCCAAGAACATGGATCAAGAACACGCGCGTTTTCTGCCTTGCCCAGATTTGCATTTTCTATCCAATCTCACTAAATACTTGATTATATCATGCAATCGACAATATGTTCATCTCAACCTCACGATCATGTTTATGACAATTAATTTCATTTAAATTTAGCATAAAACAAGAAATCACGATAAATCCTTATGAACCCTAATTTCTGCATGAAGACTGGGATTTTTAATACATGATTCAAACAAAGCAATTACTTGAGGGGAAACATTCCATGCATGATTATGAACATTTGGCAAAAGTATTGTGCGAGGAAATATGCATAGATTGAGAGATGACCAAGTTTAAGCTTACCTCTAGGTCGTGACAGCAAGAGCAAATTGATTTCTGAGTAGGAGGTGTTACAGATGAATTGTGATGATCTGAACAGCTTCCCTACACCCTATGGAGTGTGTTTGAATGCTTGGACTTGACTGAGAATGGCTGGATCACTTCATGGCATCTCAACTGCACTTTGGTTAAAACCTTGAGCAATTGACTGGTGATTCTGAGAAATCATTGTTCCAGTTGTTATTTAAGTGTTTGATCAGCTCACATATGATGTATATGAGGTGTGTGTGTGTGATTGGTTTGATTGGAAAAACTCTCAAACTCAAAACCCGATAGTGACTTGCCTTAGAAGGCAAAATTGGAGTGAAAGAAGAGATTTTGAGGAAAGCATCTGTTTGATGGCTTTGGTGTACTCAAACTGATCACAATTGAGCTCTATCTATAGTATAGCAAGTTTGTTTTGGGATCCACAGTAAATGGCAACTGCAGCAGGTGTTTGTTCAATGTTGGCCAATGGAAATGCAAGTCTCCTCTTGCCATTGACTAGAGGTAAGGGCACAGGGCTATGGTTCCCTTGGTCTTGGATAAGTCCTAACTGAATTCAGTTGAGAATGGTTCAGTCCATACCACCTTGATGCTTCCATTGAATGCTCCAATCCAAAATTGGAGTCTTGTCCCTATTTTGGCCATTCTAGGTTCAACATGCTAATTCTTGTTCCAAAGACTTTGGAGGCTTGGCTCAGTGGTTGTCCCCTTTAGATTCAATCCTCAGAGGTGTCCAAGTGGATAGGAGCATTTGTATTTGGCTGATTTTGGCAAATCGACCAAAATTGCCAATTCTGCCTTGCCTTGGCAGATTTCAGCAAGGCAACTTTCCAATGTCATATCTCATGACTCAAATTGAATTTGGTAATGTTCTTGGTCATTTTGGAAAGCTCTTACATGATACAACAACTGTTTGAACATATTTGGTTTTGATCTCTTTTGAATCCAAGTGAAAAATCCCCCTACATTTGGTAAAAAGTAGGGTAAAATCTGACTTAGTGAAATTTTCACTAAGTGTTGGAACAAAGTGACTTTTCTTGATTTTGATCACTCCGTAACTCAAAATCCATGAGGAGTTGGAATTAGGTCTAGTTGAAGTTTTTGTAGAGGGCAATGAGATCTACAAATCAAGCCTTGGATGGGAGAAAATGGCTTTGTGGTTTAGGAGTTATGACCCTCCAAAGTTAGTACCCTAGCCACTTTATTTTTAACTTAGAAAATTTTCTAAGATTTTTATGGTTACCCCTTTTACAAGTTACCCAACTTTTCTTGATTTTTCTTGATGAATGATGATTCAAATCATACCTTAACATCATTTTAGGGTTAAAAATCCATTTTGGTGAAAAATCTCAAAAAGTCAAAGTTGACTTTTGTGCACAGTTGACTTTTTATCAGATGAATTCCAAACTGTGCAATTCTTTAGGAAATCATGTCCTTGACCTAAATCAAACTTGATGGACATGTTACATGGGTGTCATAGGGTATATTGATGCGTGTCATAGGGCTTGGGAGCATGTCCTGGTCAAAAGTCAAAGTTACAGTTGACTTTTTCCTTAAAACCCTAACTGTGGTGCAGATGAAATTGAGACTTGTTGCTCAAGCTTCTTGGATCAATCCATTGTTGCAAATGGATCAATATAGTTCATTAGATACCCTCAAACCCTCTCTTGAGGTCTTGGCTTATGATTTGCCCTAAAAGTAAACTTAGGGGTGAATTAGGTCAAGAAACCCTAATTCCTGATTTTTGATGAATGCATCCCCTGAGGCTAAATTGACTTGATGATTGGGTTCATGATGTTCCTTGGAGTATATTAGGTTAGGTTTTAGATCATTGGCTTGTACCCAGATGAAAAATTTCCATCTGGAGGCCCTGGTCGACCAAAACCCTAATTTGGTGACACTGGCGATCTTGAGACTTGATCCACCTAGAAGGGAGCAACCTTGTGCTTAATCCTTGAAGTGGGAGTCCTTTTGATCCATTGTGGATGTTTGAGAGGTTAGACAAGTTGAAGATCATGTCATTCCTTGATTGATCCTTTGTCTAAGGCTCTGAGGGAGGGCTTGAAACCCTAATTTTGATTGTAGTGGATGCTCACCCATCTTTGGGGAGACTGATGAAGTATGAAAGTACATCCATATTGTGATGATGATTTGCACAATGATTGGAAATCTTAATGGTCAAAATTTGGGGTATGACAGATGCCCCTATTTAATATTCTTGGACACGAAGGTGTGAATGACGAAGGTATTCGGGCATTCGGGGTGCAAGAGGATTAAATATCGGAATACACGAAATTTTGATGGTGGTTATGAATGGTAGCTTATGCATTCATCTTCTTTAGCTAAGCAATGATGCTTAGAAAAGGTAAACTTCCCTTCGATCCTGGTCTTCAGCCAAGGAACTGGTCTCAGTTTCTAAGATAAACTTCCCCTCGATCCTGGTTTCCTACCAAGGAACTGGTCTCAATTTCTAAAATAAACTTCCCCTCGATCCTGGTTTCCTACCAAGGAACTGGTCTCAGTTTCTGATGTAAACTTCCCCCCGATCCTGGTTTCCTACCTAGGAACTGGTCTTAGTTTCTTTTGTCAATAAACTTTATTGACAAGGGACACTATTTGTAGCGGTTTTCCTCAAACTTCTCGCCGAATTTTCCTGGGGAGATGCCATTTGACGAAAAAAGTTTCGATGTCAGACTTGCTGGGGAACCCAGTCGTCTGAGTTGTAGAGGTGTACAAACTTCTCTGTTGGAGATGCCATTTGTTGACTCTACTCGGGGAATGCGAGTCCCTTGAGAGACTGCTTCTGTGTGGGATCTTACATCATACTTTTCTCGGGATCTTCCCGGAGATATGCCATATGATGGGGTCCAATTTTGAGGTGCCGAGGGCCTTTTCCTTAGCGGTCTTTTCGGAGCAAAACTGGCATGCTGCCGAATCTCTGATTACGAGGCTTTCTCTGTGGATTTTCCTTAATCTGGGAAAGCAAGGATATCATCTTCTAGGGCGAAGAGTGGTGTTAACTGAGGGCTCTCTGTCTTTCAGAGGTTCAAGTTATGAAAGTGGTCAAGGGCCAACTTCAATCCAGAAATAAAACTGAAGGAGAGAGAATGTTCAGACGTAACACTTCCTGACGAGGAAAGGGCTGACAACTCAATTGAGAGGACTTCTATCACTAGGGGAGAAGACCAACTAGAGTGATAATGATGCAATATGAAATGTGAATGCAAATCAATAATGCATGATACATGTATGTTTATGCTGACAAAACTGACGCGACATACAAACTGACATGTGAACACGACTGAATACTCAGCCATCGCGGGGCAAAGAAGTACCGTTGGTTCAGAATAGCAATTCCACCTTGCTTAGGAGAGATAGTCCCTGTTGGGAGCTATGTTGGTCGGGCTTAGGAGATAAGAACTCGGCCGAGGCGTGTCAGACGAAACAAGGTCTCTGACATAGTTGATCCCTTCATTCAGGCGTACTGGGTTAGATGGTGTACTTTGATTCTGCACTTTGAAGTTCGCTTACTTCCGGAGAAGCGGTTGAGGCTCTTTGATGTTCAACAGTCAAAAGAAATTGCCGTCTTTATTAAAAAGCAGAAAAAGTTTTAACAAGTAAATTCATTTTTGTTTTATTTCAAGAATCGCTAACAACGTCACTCTCTAAAGCTAAAACAAATAATAATTACAAACAAAAGCACAAGGGCTCAAATTTTATTGATAAGATGGAGATCAGCCAAACGCGTGATTCCAAAGAGTATTTACAAAGTTAGAAAATGGTAATTTATAGGGAAAAGGGCTACGTTGAAACATAACGACCACTATCCTTCTACCAACTTTGAATTCGAGACATCCTGAGCTTCTGTCGAAGATGACCTTGACTGGAGTTTCCCTCCGATGGACGATGTAACTGCTGCTGAGGGACCTGCCTCTGTTGAACATAGTTACTTGCCATTATCCCTAACTTTTGCCTGGATTGTACTGTGATGTTTCCAATCCACCAGGATGATTTTTTTTTCATGTCTCTAACTTTTGCCTGGACTGCCCTTTCGGGTTTTCAATCCACCGAGACGTTTTTTTTAGGCGAAGTATTTCTTGACTACATCAACATTCGTGGGGTAGGCAAATTCCTCTCCGTCCATGGTTGCAAGTCTCAAGGCGCCGCCTGAGAAAGATTTCGTGACCACATAGGGGCCATCATAATTCGGAGTCCATTTACCTTGCGAATCAGTGAAAAATGACTGTATCTTTTTGAGCACGAGGTCTCCTTTTCTGAAAACACGAGGTCGGACCTTTTTGTCAAACGCCCTCTTCATTCTCTATTGATACAACTGACCATGGCATAGTGCCATGATTCGCTTCTCCTCGATCAGATTCAGTTCGTCGTGTCGACTTTTACACCATTCAGCTTCTGTTAGCTTAGCTTCCATAGATACCCGGATTGATGGGATCTCTACTTCTATGGGGAGAACTGCCTCCATGCCATACACTAGAGAGAAAGGGGCTGCCGATGTTGAAGTGCGGACAGATGTGCGATAACCGTGAAGAGCAAAAGGGTAGCATCTCGTGCCAATCCTTGTAGGTTACAACCATCTTTTGAACGATCTTCTTGATGTTCTTGTTAGCCGCTTCTACCGCTCCATTCATCTTGGGTCGGTAGGGAGATGAGTTATGATGTTCAATCTTGAACTCTGCGCACAACTCCTTCATCATCTTGTTGTTCAAGTTAGATCCATTATCCGTAATGATCTGGCTCGGAACACCATAACGGCAGATGATATTGTTTTTGATAAATCAGACCACCACTTGTCGGGTTACATTGGCGAATGACGCTGCTTCGACCCACTTAGTGAAGTAATCAATGGCCACCAGGATGAACCAATGTCCATTTGAAGCCTTGGGCTCAATCATGCCAATCATGTCGATTCCCCATATGGAAAAAGGCCATGGGGAAGAAAGATCTTTGAGATGTGATGGCGGTACATGAATTTTGTCGGAGTATATCTGACACTTGTGACACCTCCTCATGTACTTGTAGCAGTCGGATTCCATTGTCAACCAATAGTACCCTATTCTTAAAATTTTTCTCGCCATTTTATGTCCGTTGGCATGAGTGCCATAGGATCCTTCATGAATTTCTTTCATAAGCATGTCTGCTTCTGGTCTGTCTACGCATCGGAACAAGACCATGTCAAAATTTCTCTTATAGAGAGTATCACCACTCAGGAAGAAGCTTCCAGCCAATCTTCTGATGTTTTTTCTGTCTTTTCTGAGTGCCCCTGATGGGTACTCTTGTTTCTGAAGGAAGCATTTGATATCGTGATACCAAGGTTTGTCGTCTATGACTGCTTCGATCGTGAAGATGTAAGCGGGCCGTTCAAGGCACATTATGTCGATCTTAGGTAAGTCGTTCCATTGACCTACACTAATCATGGAAGAGAGAGTGGCTAATGCATTAGCCATGTGATTCTCCTCACGAGGGATATGATGAAACTCAACTCTGTTGAAGAAAGGTAGCAACCTTCTTGCATAATCTTTGTAAGGGATCAATCCTGATTGGTATGTGTTCCAATATCCTTTTATCTAATTGATAACCAAGGCTGAGTCGCCATATACGTCCAAGTTTTTGATCCTTAAATCAATTGCTTCTTCGAGACCCATAATACAAGCTTCGTATTCGGCCTCGTTGTTTGTACATTTGAACGTAAGTCTGGCAGTGAAAGGAATGTGGGTACCCTGAGGGGTAATAATGATTGCCCCAATTCCGTTTCCATAATGATTAACTGCTCCGTCAGAGATAAGTCCCCATTGGGAACCTGGTTCTAGCCCTTCACTGGGTAACGGTTCATCGCAATCTTTCATTTTTACATACATGACATCTTCGTCTGGGAAGTCAAACCCGATTGATTCCTGATCGTTAATCGGTTGATGAGCCAAATAATCGGCTAAAATACTTCCTTTAACGACTTTCTGAGTGTGGTACTCTATGTCATATTCTGATAACAGCATCTGCCAACGGGAAATTCTTCCCGTGAGAGCAGGCTTTTCAAAGACGTACTTGATTGGATCCATCTCTGAGATTAACCAAGTAGTATGACGAATCATGTATTGGCGAAGATGTTTGGCTGCCCAAGCCAAAGGGCAGCAAGTTTTCTCAAGCATCGTGTACCGAGTTTCGCAGTCGGTGAATTTCTTGCTCAAACAGTAAATGGCAGACTCTTTCCGTTTGGTTTCGTCTTGTTGGCAAAGTACACATCCCATTGAGTCCTCTAGGACTGTGAGGTAAATGATCAGTGGTCTTCCTTCCACTGGAGGTGATAGAATCAGAGGATTCAACAGATATTCCTTGATACTGTCGAAGGCGGTTTGGCAATCTTCTGACCAAACGCAATCCTGGTTCTTTTTGAGTAATTTGAAAATCGGCGCACACTGGCGGTCATAAGGAATATGAATCTGGAGATGTAGTTCAAACATCCCAGGAATCCTCTGACTTGTTTTTCAGTTTTCGGAGAAGGCATTTCTTGAATGGCCTTGACCTTGTCAGGATCAACCTCAATTCCTTTCTGGCTGACGATGAACCCTAGTAGTTTCCCTGAACGGACACCGAAGGTGCACTTGTTGGGATTCAAACGGAGCTTGAATCTTCTTAAACGTTCAAACAATTTTGACAGATGTTCAACGTGCTCACTCTCTATTTTTGATTTTGCAATCATATCATCAACATATACCTCGATTTCTTTGTGTATCATGTCATGAAACAGAGTAGTCATGGCCCTTTGATAGGTTGCCCCGACATTCTTGAAACCGAACGGCATCACCTTATAACAAAAGGTACCCCATGGGGTAATGAACGAAGTTTTCTCCATGTCTTTCGGTGCCATTTTGATCTGGTTATAGCCCGAGAATCCATCCATGAAGGAGAAAATTTTGAACTTTGCTGTGTTGTATACCAGCATGTCAATGTGTGGTAAAGGAAAGTCGTCCTTTGGACTAGCCTTGTTTAGATCCCTGTAGTCGACACACATTCTGACCTTTCCGTCCTTTTTGGGAACGGGTACGATGTTGGCTGACCATTGAGGATATTCAGATGTAGCGAGGAAACCCGCGTCAATCTGTTTCTGTACCTCCTCTTTGATTTTGATGGCCATGTCCGGGTGAGTGCGTCTCAACCTTTGCTTTACTGGAGGACATTCCGATCTCAACGGTAAGTGATGTTCCAAGATGCTGGTATCCAACCCTGGCATATCCTGATAGGACCAAGCGAATACATCGGGGAATTCTTTGAGAAGCTTTATCAAACTCTCTTTGGCAGTTGGACTGAGCAGTGCCCCAATCCTGATTTCTTTTCTCTCTTTTTCTGAACCCAAGTTTACCGTTTCCAACGGCTCTTTGTGAGGTTCAATGGACCTTTCCTCTTGTCTGAGTAGTCGAGAGATCTCTTCTGGAATTTTGTCGTCATTTTCTTCTTCAACCTCGAATACCGGGAACTCAAAGTTGGGAGAAGGCATCAGATCGTATGTTTCAACGGGGTTTAAAACAAGCAATCTGCATGATGTGATGATTCATGTTTAGAAGAGATAGAGAAAATGCAAGTGTGTGCAATGTTTTTATTTTACTGCTTGTTTTTTTTAATTGTTTTTTAGGATTACCATTTTCTGAAAAACGAAAAGAGAAAACAGCAATTAATGCGGAAATTACAGAACGACGTTATTTTATTAATGAACAAGTCGATTCTTGAAATTACAGCCCTATAAAACAAAACTCTGTCGCTTTGGGCGAAGCGAAGAGGGATAATTTATAGAAAGTGAGCCCTATTAAAACATCCGTTTCACCTGGGCAGGGTGAAAGGTTAAAGATGGCAATTACTTTGACTGATGAACGATCTTCGGAACCTCGACGGCAACCCATAGGCGGCGAACTCATTGGTGAATCACAAAGTCTGGCACCTTCCTTGATTTGTCTTCAGAAATAACGCTGATTTCTGGTGGAGCGGGATCATTGGAATCTGTCTCCCAAGCAGACTTGTCGTAGGAGAATTCCTCAGTTGCATTTTGCATAGTATTTGTGCTCTCAGCTGTATCTCCCCATCCAATAGGCTGGATATCTTCGAGCCTGATACGAGAGCTTTCGGGAGCGGTGTACTTGACCATATAGTCGTATTTCCCACTCGGTTGTCCCAAGGTGTCCCAAACTTCTTTGGAACCGGAGGAGTCATCTCTCTCGATGACGTTGACCTCGGGAAAAGCATAGTTGATGAATTCAAGTCCTGCAAATGTTGCGAATTCATCTTCATGTTGAGTAGTTTCTGAATGACCTGAGTGTTGATCCCATGACATGGTGGGGACACAGGTATTCTGTTCAATGACGGTCAGCTGATTTTCATTGTTCGGATGACTCTCTTGCCCCATGTTTCCTGGGTAAGGTTGCCACATTGGCAGACCATCCATTGGGCCATAGTAATTGTGGTTAAAGTTGTCTTTCATCAGAGTGTCCTTCTCTAATGAATTTGGCAGAGCACGACATCCTTCCGGATCACAATCTCCGTATATCATTTCGACGTCTGACCTTGGTATAAATCTCGGACTTTGTGTAGGAAAGCAAAATGGTGTAGGCACCTCTTCCTGAGACATATAACCGTCCTCATTAAGATAGGACTTCCATTATTCATCTGTGTCAGAGGGATCTTCCTCATTGATAGCATGTACTGCCTGAGACACTGGGTGAAAAAAACCTCCACTGTGGAAGAAGTTTTGAAGGGGATGAAGACTTTCATCGTTGGCTGCTGTCTGGGTACAGGTTGCAGAAAAACCAAGACCCTTCTTTGTTTTATTGTCAATAGGAATGACAAGCTGTCCCCATCCTGTTGTATCGGTACTCTCGACCGCTTTGATATCATCTTTGTATGAGGAAATCGAGGTTCCTCCTTTGAACTGATTGTTCTTGCTTACCGACAGTGCTTGGAACTGAGTTCCAATAACCTCCTCGGGTTCTATGCCAGCAGATGATGACAAGTTACTTACAAGCAAGGCTTGTTCCCCACAAACTGTGACAAGTTGAACGTTCTTGACAAACTTTAGCTTTTGGTGGAGGGTCGAAGTGACCGGTCCAGCCTGATGTATCCAAGGTCTTCCTAATAAACAACTGTACGTTGCCCGGATGTCCATGACCTGGAAAGTGACTTGGAAAGTGTGAGGACCGATAGTTATGGGAAGATCAACTTCGCCGATAACTGTTTTTCTGGATCCGTCGAATGCTTTGACAACGACCTCACTGATTCTCATCGGAGGGCCTTTGAATGATAATTGCATCAAAGTGGACTTCGGCATAACATTCAGGGCTGACCCTGTGTCTACCAGTACGCTGGCTAAAGCATCGTCCTGGCAGTTAACTGTAATGTTGAGCGCCATGTTATGACGACGACCCTCTTCGGGTAACTCCTCATCACTAAATCCCAAATTATTGCAGGAAGTGATGTTAGAGACAATGCTATCGAACTGTCTAATCGTTACATCCTGTTCCACAAAGGCTTGCTCCAAGATTTTCTGTAGAGCCTCCCTGTGGGCATCTGAACTGAGTAACAGTGATAATACCGAGATCTTTGAAGGAGTTTGTAACAGTTGATCGACAATGTTGTATTCACTCCTTTGGATGAGTTTCATCATCTTCATTATTTTTCGAAAGGTCAGGATTACTGGATTGACCGACTGGTGGATCAGGAGTTTCTGTCTGAAGTTCCTTTTCCTTGTTAGGTTCTCCAACTCCTCGGTTGAAGATTCTACCGCTCCGTGTTACACGACTGATGTCTGCAATATTCACGACGGAGGGTAATGGAATTTCCTTTCCATTTTCAACTGTCGTTGCACCGTATTTGTAAAGGATAGCCTTAGTTGATTCATACGGTGTTGGTCCCGGCAGATAGATGACTATGGGAACCTTCTGATTTTTTTGACCATCATAATTAATCTCGATCCGTTCCCGTTTGGGAACTTTAGATTCGTCAAGTAGAGGGATAATGGCAAAAACATCCCTGGTCCTGTGATGACTAGAGATTGTGACAACATCCTCAACTTGCTCGGCAAGGTAGTTCGGCGTCCAGTTGATGGGTCCAGAACCCGGATATGGGCAAATCTCTCCGCGATCCACCTGACCCTGAAGAGCTGCTCTCACAATGTAACACCCTTGGTTACTTTCCGAATAGACGCCGCAACGTTCATAGTTGTGTGGTGGCACCTGGCCACGCCCACTTTGAATACAATGTAACCTCACTAGGTTAGGTTCCACGAGTCGGACATACTGACTCTGACGCCGAGTGGGGTTTCTGTTATTGATACTAATTTGCTGAGTATCTTCATCCATATAAATTGGCATCCACCAGTGATTTAACAAGTGCTGAAGTGCCTCCTGGACAAGGGTATAAGCTCGATCGTTTTCGCAACCTGCTTTACAGCTTTGATAGTCATGTGATATTAGAATCCGAGTAAGACCTGTTCAGCATGTAACTCTACCAGGTTGGTATTCATCACGCGAATATCGAAGATCTGAACCATGTTGATTTGATAGGAATTCCTATCATGGTAGTCTTGGATCCATCCAAGATCCATCTGACGCTGGAGGGCCTCTTGTATGAAAGAGCATCCCTGTTTGTTTACCGAGCAAATCAGATAGGAACTGTAATCGTGCCGCGGCAGATTATGATACTGGCTTTGCCTTGAGTGCATTGCCACCAAGTTGACATTCATTGCACGGATATCGTGGTTCTAAATGACGTTAGAATTTGTGTAAACCATGTTAACTCCACGAACTCGATGCTCTTGGATCCATCCGAGATCCATCTGTTCCTGTAGAGCTGCTTGCACCACAGAACATCCCTGATTGTTTTTAGAACGAACATCACACTGATGATAGTTATGAGGTGGCATATGGCCATATCCACTCTGTCTACAATGTATCTTGACCAGATTGGTTTTCAACAAGAGTACATCGTGAATTTGATAGACATCGTTAGTCTCTCCTTCTATCAAATTGACTGCAGCCTTCTCATGTTGAGGCAGCGGATTCGTGAGAACATTAGGATTAGTATCCTTGAAGGATAAGACCCCACTCCTAACAAGTTTTTGCACGTCGTACTTGAAATTGAGACAAGTCTCTTGTTATGCCCTGGACCTCTTTGATGATAAGGGCAAGTTTGATCCACCTTAAACCAAAAAGGCGGATTTTCTGGTACTGTAAGAGGAGATTTAGTCTGAATGTGCCCCTTAGCCAGTAGTAATGGAAACAGCTCTGCGTACGACACGGGTATAGGATCAAATCCTGGTGGCCGTGTTGTACGGTTGTTGTTATATGGAGGACGAGCCTGCTGAAGAGGCTGTTGTGTCCTTTGCTGACCAGGTTGGCTCTGTGCAACCTGAGGTTGATACGTAGGAATAGACGCAGGGTTGATAGCAGGAGTCACAGCTGCTACCGGTTGATAACGTCGCCTTTGCTTTCCGAGAGAGATATTCCCAATATCTTGCTCTTTTTTCTTAAGGAGAGCACTACCGTATTTTTTAGTACCGCTCGTCGATCCAGTGTCTTTTACCAAACGTCCTTCTCGGACGGCTTCCTCAAGACGTACACCCATGCCAACCATTTCGGTGAAATCACTGGGCGCACTGGCAACCATTCGGTCATAGTAAAATGAGCTTAAGGTCTTTAAGAAGATCTTTGTCATCTCTTTTTCCTCAAGAGGTGGACAAATTTGAGCGGCAATTTCACGCCACCTTTGGGCATACTCCTTAAAGGTTTCCTTGTCCTTTTGCGACATCGATCTGAGTTGATCTCTGTCGGGTGCCATGTCCAAATTGTATTTGTATTGTTGGACGAAGGCAGTGCCAAGATCTCTGAATGTGCTGATCGTGGCACGGTTTAAACCCATGTACCATTTGAGTGCGGCACCGGTTAAACTATCTTGAAAGTAGTGAATCAGTAGGTCCTAATTTTCCGTCTGAGCTGACATCCGCCGAGCGTACATCACCAGATGGCTTTGAGGGCAAGAGTTACCCTTGTACTTTTCAAAGTCGGGCACTTGAAATTTGTGCGGAACTTTCACATTTGGGACCAAGCAGAGATCTGCGGCGTCCTTTCTAAATAGATCCTGACCGCGAATGGCTTGCAGTTCCTTCTGTATTTCCAAGAACTGCTCCTGGAATTCCTCCATTCTGTCAAACATAGTTTCCTTCTTACCAGAAGGTGTCTGTGGAATTTGTCCTTTCGGGACAGTGTGCACCACAGGGGGTGGTACCGTGACTACGCCAGTGAGTCTTGGCGTTTCCCGAAGTTTGTAACCTTCAGGAGTCTTCAATATGCCCCTGGTATCTTCGCTTTCCCGAAGTTTGTAACCTTCAGGACCAGCGGCTTCTGTTGTGATTCCCTGATCTTCAGTGATCGGCGGAACATATCCTTCCGGGATATAGTTAACAGGCATGCCCCAAGGACGATCTTTCGGTATCTGATACCTAGGATCATACTTCTCCACTATGGGCGTTGAGGTGATCTCTGAGATCACAGTTCGTTGTAGCTGAGCTTCTGCCATGGCTTGCATGTCGTTACGAAGCTTCCTCATATCCTCTCTCAGAGTGTCGATCTCTTCTTTCAACTCTCTGTTTTCTTCCTCAAGATCATCCATCTTTTTCTGACGATTGGCCCGAGAATAGATCAAGCCAGGAAAGTCCGAGAATTTGGAAGAAACTCAAGAGATGCCATTCATGGAGAAAAGATCATCTATGGGGAATAAAGTTTCTTTGACAACTTCTACGAGTGACAGTCTATGAAAGGGTTCACAGAGAATGCTGCCTTTCATATCTCCATATTGTTTAACCCTAAGAGGAGGGAAGACTGTGTCTGGTAATCCTATGGGGATCTAGTATTGACTATTTCTAAGAGTGATCGAGACGGCTTTACCTAGTGCTAGACGTAGTTGCCGGGGAAACTCTAAATATCTATACTATTATTACACAGTTGATATGAGTTTATGAAAGAAGACTTTCAGTGAAACAGCCCCACAATACAGTTATATGTATATGAAAGCGGTAAATGAAAGCAATAACCACTTACTCGGTTGTAGAGCTTCCATGCTGTTTGGTTAGTTGTTCAACAAAGAAAGATTGAAAACAATAGTATATTCAAAATCAAAGGAGAAAGTGCTTTGAAAAAGAAAGATTTGGGGCTTACAGCTCAAGGAGAGGCCCAGGGTTTTATCAGTGAGCGCACTGTTTGAATTTGTACAGAGGGACTTATCCAAGTGACTGTGGCCCAAAAATTGTTTTCTGTACAAAGGGATGGGTCTTACACTCTCTCAAGAGGCCCAAAAGGTTTTAAAGAAAAAGAGTGGGGCTTATAACACGAGGGTATGCCCAGTTGACTTTTCGTTTTAAATGGCGATCGCGTCGAGATTTTCTTTTAACGCAGAGGGGCTTATACAATATCTGAGGCCCAAAGTGATTTTGGTTAAAAGGGGGTTGGGTCTTACACTCTATTAGAGGCCCAAAAAATTTTAAATGGGTCTTATAGCTCGAGGAGAGGCCCAGGGTTATTTTTCAAAAGGGCGACGATCGCGCCGTTTGTTTTTTACGGTATCAGGACTTATACAATACACTGAGGCCCAAAAATGATTTGGTCAAAAAAAGATTGGGTCTTACACACTATTAGAGGTCCAAGTGTTTTGAATGGGTCTTATAGCTCGAGGAGAGGCCCAAGGTTTGTTTTTCAACAGATGACGATCGCGTCGAACGTTTTGAAATACAACGGGACTTATACAATAAGTGAGGCCCAAAGTAGGTTGTATTTACAAAGGATTGAGTCTTACACTCTATTAGAGGCCCAGAGTGTTTGAAAAAGTCTGATGAGGGTTGAATTAATCCAAAAACCCTAATTTGTTTTCAAAATGTGTTTTAATTGAATAAAAATTCAATTAAAATGATCAAAATTGTTTAACATAGGAAAAACAAATTGTAATATTGGATTAATGCTTCAAAAATTAAGTATTGACCTACTAAATAATTAGAAAGCATTAAAAGTTGCAAAATCAAGGTGGAAAAAATATTTTAAATGTCAAAAACAATTAAAACATTAATTCTTTGCAAAAATATCAATTATACAAAATAAATAATATTTTTGGGATTTTTTGGGAAAATAAAATATTCTAACATTTTTGTGAATTATTAAAAAAAGAATCAACTCAAAATCATTAAAACTCAGAGAGAAATTAATTTTTGAATCAATTAAATAAAATCACAAAATTCAAATATTTGAATTTATGAAAATGGCGCCAAGAACATGGATCAAGAACACGCGCGTTTTCTGCCTTGCCCAGATTTGCATTTTCTATCCAATCTCACTGAATACTTGATTATATCATGCAATCCACATATCAATATGCTCGTCTCAACCTCACGATCATGATTATGACATTTAATTTCATTTAAATTAAGCATAAAACAAGAAATCATGATAAATCCTTATGAACCCTAATTTCTGCATGAAGGCTGGGATTTTTAATACACGATTCAAACAAAGCAATTACTTGAGGGGAAACATTCCATGCATGATTACGAACATTTGGCAAAAGTATTGTGCGAGGAAATATGCATAGATTGAGAGATGACCAAGTTTAAGCTTACCTCTAGGTCGTGACAGCAAGAGCAAATTGATTTCTGAGTAGGAGGTGTTACAGATGAATTGTGATGATCTGAACAGCTTCCCTACACCCTATGGTAGGGGTGTTCAAAACCGAACCAACCCAATAAAAAACCGCAAACTAAACCAAACCAAACGGAAACCGCAAAAAACCACATTTGGTTCGGATTTGTTCGGCCATATTTTAACAAAACCGCATGGTTCGGTTTGATTTGCGGTTTGTATTTTGCAAACCGAACTAAACCAAACCAAACCGCATTATGTTACAACCCAAACTTCACTATCTCACATCTAACCCAAAACTCAAACCCATTATGCCTTAACCTTATAATTACAAAATATTTTCTCTTACTCACGCTTAACTTTTCAGTTTTAATCTTCTCAAATCTCTCTTAATAGTATTGTGCATTCTTCTCATCTTCTTTGCCATGTACGTCTCGCCTCTTCTACACTAATCTCTCATCTCACATGTTCTGTCTTTTCCATCTTCTCATTTTTATGTTACTATTTTCTCTTCTAATTATATTTTTATAACACCTTTCTTCTCTAATCTCACATCTGTTATGTTCTTTCATTTTCATCTTCTCTAATCTCCCTTATCTTATATTTTTTGTTTTATTATAATATTTTGATATTGTTTTATGCTACTATTTTATTTTTCACTTTTGTTTAAATTGATTTTTGTATATTGAATGAGAATTTTTTGTCTAAATATGATGAGTTTTGTTGTTATTTGGCAATGTATGAATGACTAAACACAAAGTTATGTTGTTCTCTATATATGTAAATATCACTCAATAAAAATCTAGTAAAAAACCGAACCAACCGAACCAATCCAAACCGCATTGGTTTGGTTTGGTTTGGTTCGGATTTTTTTTAAAAGCCAACCAAACCAAACCAAACCGCATGCTTTTTTCCCTTGCGGTTCGGATGATTTTTAGCATCAAAATCGCCCAAACCGCACCGCGAACACCCCTACCCTATGGAGTGTGTTTGAATGCTTGGACTTGACTGAGAATGGCTGGATCACTTCATGGCATCTCAACTGCACTTTGGTTAAAACCTTGAGCAATTGAATGGTGATTCTGAGAAATCAGTGTTCCAGTTGTTGTTTAAGTGTTTGATCAGCTCACATGTGATGTATATGAGGTGTGTGTGTGATTGGTTTGATTGGAAAATCTCTCAAACTCAAAACCCGATAGTGACTTGCCTTAGAAGGCAAAATTGGTGTGAAAGAAGAGATTTTGAGGAAAACATATGTTTGATGGATTTGGTGTACTCAAACTGATCACAATTGAGCTCTATTTATAGTAGAGCAAGTTTGTTTTGGGATCCACAGTGAATGGCAACTGCAGCAGGTGTTTGTTCAATGTTGGCCAATGGAAATGCAAGTCTCCTCTAGCCATTGACTAGAGGTTAGGGCACAGGGCTGTGGTTCCCTTGGTCTTGGATAAGTCTTGACTGAATTCAGTTGAGAATGGCTCAGTCCATGCCACCTTGATGCTTCCATTGAATGCTCCAATCCAAAATTGGAGTCTTGTCCCTATTTTGGCCATTCTAGGTTCAACATGCTATTTCTTATTCCAAAGACTTTGGAGGCTTGGCTCAGTGGTTGTCCCCTTTAGATTCAATCCTCAGAGGTGTCCAAGTGGATAGGAGCATTTGGATTTAGCTGATTTTGGCAAATCGACCAAAATTGCCAATTCTGCCTTGCCTTGGTAGATTTCAGCAAGGCAGCTTTCCAATGTCATATCTCATGACTCAAATTGAATTTGGTAATGTTCTTGGTCATTTTGGAAAGCCCTTACATGATATAACAACTGTTTGAACATATTTGGTTTTGATCTCTTTTGAATCCAAGTGAAAAATCCCCCTACATTTGGCAAAAAGTAGGGTAAAATCTGACTTAGTGAAATTTTCACTAAGTGTTGGAACAAAGTGACTTTTCTTGATTTTGATCACTCCATAACTCAAAATCCATGAGAAGTTGGAATTAGGTCTAGTTGACGTTTTTGTAGAGGGCAATGAGATCTACAAATCAAGCCTTAGATGGGAGAAAGTGGCTTTGTGGTTTAGGAGTTATGACCCTCCAAAGTTAGTACCCTAGCCACTTTATTTTTAACTTAGAAAATTTTCTAAGTTTTTTATGGTTACCCCTTTTACAAGTTACCCAACTTTTCTTGATTTTTCTTGATGAATGATGATTAAAATCATACATTAACATCATTTTAGGGTTAAAAATCCATTTTGGTGAAAAATCTCAAAAAGTCAAAGTTGACTTTTGTGCACAGTTGACTTTTTATCAGATGAATTCCAAACTGTGCAATTCTTCAGGAAATCATGTCCTTGACCTAAATCAAACTTGATGGACATGTTCCATGGGTGTCATAGGGTATATTGATGCATGTCATAGGGCTTGGGAGCATGTCCTGGTCAAAAGTCAAAGTTACAGTTGACTTTTTCCTTAAAACCCTAACTGTGGTGCAGATGAAATTGAGACTTGTTGCTCAAGCTTCTTGGATCAATCCATTGTTGCAAATGGATCAGTATAGTTCATTAGAGACCCTCAAACCCTCTCTTGAGGTCTTGGCTTATGATTTGCCCTAAAAGTCAACTTAGGGGTGAATTAGGTCAAGAAACCCTAATTCCTGATTTTTGATGAATGCATCCCCTGAGGCTAAATTGACTTGATGATTGGGTTCATGATGTTCCTTGGAGTATATTAGGTTAGGTTTTGGATCATTGGCTTGTGCCCAGATGAAAATTTTCCATCTGGAGGCCCTGGTCGACCAAAACCCTAATTTGGTGACACTGGCGATCTTGAGACTTGATCCATCTAGAAGGGAGCAACCTTGTGCTTAATCCTTGAAGTGGGAGTCCTTTTGATCCATTGTGGATGTTTTAGAGGTTAGACAAGTTGAAGATCATGTCATTCCTTGATTGATCCTTTGTCTAAGGCTCTGAGGGAGGGCTTGAAACCCTAATTTTGATTGGAGTGGATGCTCACCCATCTTTGGGGAGACTGATGAAGTATGAAAGTACATCCATATTGTGATGATGATTTGCACAATGATGGGAAATATTAATGGTTAAAATTTGGGGTATGACAGTTAGGCTTGAATTAGGTCAAGCACTTGATTTCATAGAGGATCACACAGTTTGAAATTCATCTGACAAAAAGTCACTTGTGCCTAGAAACCAAGTTTGACTTTTTAGATTTCTTGACAAACATGGCTTCCCTAAGTCAAAAACAATGTTAATTCATGGTTTGGTTCATCATTCATTGAGAAAAATAAAGAAAAATAGGGTTACTTGAAAAAGGGGCAACCATAAGAAACTTAAAAATTCTTAAGTTATGGAAAAAAAGTGATTTGGTACCAACTTTACAAGGTCATAACTTCCAAACCACAAGTTCTTTTTCTCCCATCAAAGCTCAAATGAAAGCTCTCATTACATACTTCAAAATTGTCAACTACGTCAGATTCCAAATCCTCATGGATTTTGAGTTAAGGATTAATCAAAATCACAAAAACATGAAAATGACCACTTTTCCAACACTTAGTGAAATTTTCAAGTCAGAATCTTTTTCACTTTTTCACCCACTTTGAGGCCATTTTTCATTATGATCCAAGAAGTTTCAAGACCAAAGTTGGACATCAAAGTTAAAGTAGGCTATACAAGCTTTCCAAAGAGTACAAGAACTCATCCTAATTCAACTTGAGTAGGGAGTTACAAGCATGGAAACATGACACCTCCAAGACTGGTTTTACAAGACAGTCTTGTACATGCCACACGATTTTGTCATTTCCATGCCTTGACAAGCCTTTTCACCATACAAGACAAGTTTCTAAAGTGCAATGAACATGATCTCTGCAGAGCTACAACACCATAGAGCCTTGCAAGTCAAAAACCTCATCATTTGGCATGTGACATTCAAAGTTCAAAATCCAAAAACTCCAATTTTGTCATGATGCATTTAAGGGATGCATAGAGCTGGCATGTATCAGTCCATGATCAACCAAATGATTCAAGCCTTATCCCTACAACAGAAGACTCATAGCCTGCAAGATTGACTCAAGTCAATGGCTAGAGGAGACTTTGGCTACATGACAAAGTTCAATGGATATTGGAGTGATCCAGCCTCCAATCATTATTGCTCCCAAAACAAACTTGCTCTACTATAAATAGAGCTTCTTTCTGATCAATTCAAGCACACTGAAGCATAACAATACATGCTTTCCTCCAAATCTCACTAAAAAAACCAGATTTTGCTTTTCTTTCAAGTCACTATCGAATTTTCAATATGAGAGCAATTCAATAAAAACCAATCATGCCAACACCTCACATACATCATATATGAATGATTCATAACCTTAAAACTCATCTGGTACATCAGAATCACAAATTCACTCCCCATTTGCTCAAGCTTTTTGGCCTATTTGCAGTTGAGGTGCCAAAACAAGTTCCAAGCTGCTTCAAACCATTCCAAGCTTCCAAACACCTTGTATAGGTCCATTGAAGCTGTCCAGATCATTACACAACATCTGTAACACCTCCAACATAGAATTCAAATTCTTCTTGCAAGTGGTAAGCATGGCACTCTCAAACTCTATAATCCATGCATCATAAATGTGTTTTCAAGTTACAAACATGTTTCTGCACTTTTGTAGAGTGATTCCCCTCAATCAATTGCTTTGTAGCTTTCTTGTATAATATTTCATAGAGTTCTTGCAGAAATTAGGGTTCTTGAGTTCATCACTTGATTTCTCACTCCACACTTAATATAAATGCAATTAATTTATATGACTGAAATCCTTGTTGAAAAACACACAACTTTCATGTTTACAAATGTCAAAACCATTCTGTATTGAGAGGTTTTGCAAATTGGCAATGGCGGGTACACGTGAGGAAAAAGAAGATGGCCTTGGAGCCATTTTCAAATTTTTGAATTTTTGAATATTTGATATTTTTATTAACTGATTTCAAAAATTATTTTCTCTCTCATTTTTTTTAACATTTTTTATTGGTTCTTTTTTTTAAAAATAAAAAAAATGTTTAATTGTTTTATTCTACAAAAAATTAAATTTATATTATTTATTTTGTATATCTTGAATTTTTGTAAATAATTTCATTTTTTATTGTTTTTAACATTTTTAAATGAAATCCTCACCTTGATTTTTCAAAACCAATTGGACTTTAAGCTTTCATGTGATTAAACATGATTTTTCAAAATATTTTTCAAAGCTTACCACTTATTTTTTAAATATATTTGATATTTGATATTTAATTTCCTTTTGAAAATTATATTTAAATTAAAATTAGGGTTTCTCTTAATTATAATTTTTCAAACTTCTTTTCAAAATCATTTTTGGGCCTCTTGTTAGAGTGTAAGTCTCATCCCTTTGTAAATAAACTTTTTGGGCTGCAGTCATTATATAAGTCCCAATACGATTTTAAAATCTTGGTGCGATCGCCATTTTCAAAACATTGTTCATCTAGGTCTCTCCTTGAGTTGTAAGCCCCATCTTTCTTCTTTTCAAACATTTTGGGCCTCTAATAGAGTGTAAGACCCATCCCTTGTCATCCACAAACTTTTTGGGCCTCAGTCATTGTATAAGTCCCTCTGTGGTTTCCAAAATCATGGCGCGATCGTCGCCTTTTCAAATAAATCATCTGGGCCTCTCCTTGAGTATAAGCCCCATTATTTTCTTTACAAACACTTTTGGGCCTCTATTAGAGTGTAAGACCCAAACCTTTTTGTACAAAAACAATTTTCTGGGCCTCTACTATAGTATAAGTCCCACAACGTCTGTCGGTATCGCAGTATGATCAATGCTATCAAATAAGTCATCCGGGCCTCTCCTTGAGATATAAGCCCCAAATAAATCTTTTTTAACAACTTTCTTTTAATTCAAATTCAAATTCAATGTATTTTCGAAACTTTCTTCAATTTCTTGAAACACTAAAAGAGAGAATACTGTTGTAGTGAATACAACAGATCACTTTATGCTTGGGCTTCTTTTCAGAAGGTAAGTCCCCACATCTTTTTCAATGCATATATATATATATATATATATATATATATCTGTCAATATAATTGCCTATATATATTTGTGCGTATCTTGTTTAGAGTTTTCCCCAGCAGTTAGGTCTAGGTTTAAGATCAAACCAGAGGTTACTTTCAACATAGTCAAAAACTAGTTCCCCCATAGGAAATTCCAGATACAGTCTTGCCTCATCTTGGGCTTATACAATATGGAACAGAGAAATACATTATTTCCGGTGAAACTTTTCTCAAGACTGTCCAAACTTAGAAGTATATGTGTACAAGAAATTCATTTCCCTAAAGAGGACTAATTCCTGGTAAAACCTCTTTTGAATTTCTTCAAACCATAAAACTGTTCAGCAAAGAAAGGATTAATTCCCGGTGAAACCTTTCTTGATCTTTTCTTTGGCTTGGACCCACAGGCTTCCTAAAAGCATCCTCAGCCTCCTCTTGGGCTTTGTACAAGGACCCCCCAGGCTTCTTAGAAGTTCCTCAGCCTCCTCTTGGGCTGAGTACAAGGACCCAAAGGCCTCATATAGGTATAAGATAGAAATTAGTCATCTTTACTCGTTCAATCCTCAGGAGAGTCAAAATTCCAAATATCAAACCATTTTAGGGTGGATCTTCATCCCTAAAACCAACAGCCTTCTCTTGGGCATCATACAAAGACCTCTCTCTACACTAGAGCCTACCACTTTTGAGAGACTTCGATAGTTTCAGCCTCCTCTTGGGCTTCATTCAAGTAGACTTGGCAAGTCTCATATCCTCTTGTACCTCACAAAGAAACCCTCAATTTTCCTAAAATCACAGGAAAAGCCCTGATTATTTCATCAACATACTAATCTCTAGAAGAGTTAAAACCTCCATAGGTTTTCAAACTCAAGTTTAAAAACTCTTAGACCCCCAACAAGGTTTAAACATTCACTTTAAAAAATCCCCAGCCATGGTCAATTTACCATCAATAAATCCCCAAGAGAATCAGAGCCTCTTAGCCTCTGATACCTCAACTCTTCCCTGATTCTCAGTAAGAGTAAAACCTTTGGATTTCTTCAATACAATTTGGACCTGCTCTTGGATTTCAATAATCCTCAGCAAGAGATAGCCTCCTGTCATACCCCAAATTTTGACCACTAAGATTCCTATCATTGTGCAAATCATTACCACAATATGGGTAATCCTTCATGCCTCATCAGTCTCCCCAAAGATGGGTGAGCATCCACTACAATCAAACTTAGGGTTTCAGGCCCTCTCAGAGTTCTTAGACAAATGATCAATCAAGAAATGAAATGATCTTCAACTTTTCTAGCCTCTCAAACATCCACAATGGATCAAGAGGACTCTCACATCTAGGATTAAGCACAAGGCTGCAACGTTCTAAGTGGATCAAGCCTCGAGATCGCCAGTGTCACCAAATTAGGGTTTTGGTCGACCAGGGCCTCCAGATGGGACTTTTCCTCTGGGCATGAGCCAATGCTTAAAATCATAACCTAATATACCCCATGGAACCTCATGGATCCCATCATCAAGTCAATTTAGCCTCAGGGGATGCATTCACTAAAAATCAGGAATTAAGGTTTCTTGACCTAATTCACCCCTAAGTTGACTTTTGGGACAAATCATGAGCCAAGACCTCAAGAGATGATTTGAGGGTCTCTGATAAACTAGACTGATCCATTTGCAACAATGTATTGATCCAAGAAGCTTGAGCAGCAAGTCTCAATTTCATCAGAACCACAATTAGGGTTTCGCGAGAAAAGTCAACTGTACCTTTGACTTTTGACCAAGACATGCTCCCAAACCCTAGGACATGATTCAATACACCCTATAACACCTATGAAATCAATCCATCATGTTTGATTTAGGTCAAGGACTTGATTTCATAGAGGATTGCACAGTTTGGAATTCATCTGACAAAAAGTCAACTGTGCACAAAAGTCAACTTTGACTTTTTGAGATTTTTCACAATTATGGTTCCTTAACCTTAAAATGATGTTAATGTGTGATTAGACTCATCATTAATCAAGAAAAGTGGGATAACTTGTAAAAGGGGTAACCATAAAAACGTAAAAAAATTTCTAAGTTATGGAACAAAGTGGCTAGGGTACCAACTTTGGAGGATCATATCTCCTAAACCACAAGGCCATTTTTCCCCATTCAAAGCTGGATTTGTAGCCCTCATGGCCCTCTACAAAAGCATCAACTACACCTCAATCCAATTCATCATGGATTTTGAGTTATGGAATGATCAAAATGGCTGAAAACATGAAATGATCAGAATCTGCCCTACTTTTTTCCAAATGTAGGGGCATTTTTCACTTGGATCCAAAAAGTATCAAAACCAAATATGATCAAACAGTTGTTGTATCATATGAGGGCTTTCCAAAATGGCCAAGAACTCCATCAAATTCCACTTGAGCCATGAGATATGACAATGCCAATAAGCCTTGCTGCAAACTGTCATGGCATGGCAGATTTTGGAGTTTTGCTCGATTTGCCCAAATTTTTCAAAGGGCAAGCAACTCTATCCATCTGAACACCTCAAGGAGGGACCAAGGAGGAACCAACTCTGATCCCAAGCCTCCTAAGTCTTTGGAACCAAAAATAGCATGCCAAACCTAGAAATGCCTAAAAGAGGGACAAGACTCCAATTTTGGATTGGAGCATTCAATGGATGCACCAAGGTGGCATGGACTGAGCCATTTCCAACTGAATTCAGTCAATACATATCCAAGACCAAGGGAACCAGCAGCCTGTGCCCTAACCTCTAGTCAATGGCTTGAAGAGACTTGGATTCTCATTGCTCAACATTGGCCAAACCTCTGCTGCAGTTGTCATTCACTATTGCAGCCAAAAAAAACTTGCTCTACTATAAATAGAGCTTAATTTTGTTCAGTTTGAGTACACCAAAGCACTACAACACTTGCTTTCCTCAAAATCTCTTTCTCTAGGCAAAAATACCTTCTTTAGCAAGGTAACTCTGAGTTTTTGAGTTAGAGAGCAATTCCACCACAACTTATGATCCAAACACATCCAATATATCATATCTAAGCTGTCCAAACTCTCACAAGTGACCTGTAACACCAAAATCACAAAGTCACCTCTCAAAACCTAAAAAATAGGACTTTTGTGCATTTTTCAAGCCATGTCTTGATTCAGTCACTTTCCAAACCAGATAAAACCTCAAACATACTCCAAATATCATCCTTGAACTGTCCCAAATGGTTCCACACATCTGGAACACCATTTGAGAGAGTTGCTATTTTGGCCACTTTTGCCCCTTTTGCATGAAAGAGCTCAAACTTGTTCCTGAGGTTTCCTGCTGATTCCAACCATCCTAAAAGCTTTTAAGAGATCATTTGAGGTTGTTCAAAGCATCAAATCATTTCTGGAACAAGTGGCTTGGCAGATTGCACAATAACTCCAAAAAGAGGTAAGCATCACAACTTTGATTCTTTGAATCATGCTTTATTTTGATGTCCACTGATCATGCATCTCTTATACATGTTATATGTGTTGTGGTTGCACCAATTTATCATGTAATTCATGCTTGTACCAAAAGATGGCATAAAAAAGGCAAATCATGGCCTATTTCAAAACCACTATCGGGTTTTTCAATAGGAGCATGATCTGAAAAAAACACCACCACCATTGGATTCCTAGTGAAATTCTAGCCAGGATAGACCTAAATTTTGTCTCAATCCATGGAGAAACGAGAAAGTTATGGCCTTCACGTTTTCAACCAAAATCTTACCTTGCCTTGCCTTGGGCTAGGCCAAAAACAAGGCAAGCCTTGTATATTTGTGGTTGTGTTTCTATCAACGGATGTATCACCACCCCAGTGGTAAGGCGCGCACCCTATACACATTTTAATTATTTTTTATTGGTTCTTTTTGCAAAAAATCACAAAAATGTTGAAATATTTTATTGCACAAAAAAATTAAATTTATATTAGTTATTTAATATAATTAGTATTTTTGTGAATAAATTCCTTTTTAATTGTTTTTAAACATTTTAAAAGTGAATATTTACCTTGAAAATAAAAAACAAATGAGTTTTAATTCATCTTGTGATAAAAACCTCATTTTTCAAACCCTCAACAAAAATCACAAGTGGTTTATTCAAACTTATTTGGTATTTTTATCATTTTATTTGATTTTCTTTAAATATTTGCTTTTAAAAGAAAATAAATTTAGGGTTTCCTTGATTTTCACCCAAACAAAACTTTAAAAATAATTGGGTCTCTAATAGAGTGTAAGACCCAATCCTTTGTAAATACAAACCTTTTTGGGCCTCAAATGTTGTATAAGTCCCGTTGTATTTCAAAAAGTTCGGTGCGATCATCGCCCGTTTAACATAAATCATTTGGGCCTCTCCTCGAGCTATAAGACCCATTCAAAATTATTGGGCCTCTAATAGAGTGTAAGACCCAATCCCTTTTTAACCAAAACAATTTTGGGCCTAAGATATTGTATAAGTCCCTCTGCGTTAAAAGAAAACCTCGGCGCGATCGCCAGTTGAAAAATCAAACCCTTGGGCCTACCCTCGTGTTATAAGCCCCATTCTTTGAAAATCATTGGGCCTCTAGTAGAGTGTAAGACCTAACCCTTTTTGAAACCAAAATAATTTGGGCCTCACTTATTGTATAAGTCCCGATACCATCAAAAAGTTCGGCGCGATCGTCGCCTTTTAAAATAAACCTTTGAGCCTCTCCTTGTGCTGTAAGCCCCACCAGTTGTACAAAAATAAACCTTTGGACCTCTTGAGAGAGTCTAAGACCCATCCCTTTGTATAGAAAATATTTTTGGGCCTCAGTCACTTGTATAAATCCCACTGTATAACTTCAAAACCACAGTCAATCACTGATAAAACCTTGGGCCTCTCCTTGAGCTGTAAGCCCCAACAATCTTTTCAAAGCACTTTTTCCTTTGATTTAGAATATAATATTGTTATCAAAGCTTTCTTTGTTGAACAAACTAACCAAACAGCATGGAAGCTCTACAACCGAGTAAGTGTTTACCCGCTTTCTTTATCCGCTTTCATATATATAACTGTATTGTGGGGCTGCTCACTGTAAGTGTTCTTTCACAAACTTTTATATACTCGTCAAATATCAACTGTGTGATACTAGTATAGATATTTAGAGTTTTCCCCAGCAACTACGTCTAGCACTAGGTAAAGCCCTGTTGGTCACTCTTAAATACAAACAAAACTAGATCCCCATAGGATTACCAGACACAGTCTTTCCTCCTCTTTGGGATAAACAATATGGAGACGTGAAAGGAAGCATTCTCGGTGAACCCTTTCTCAGGATGTCACTCTTAGAAATCGTCAAAGAAACTCTACTCCCCAAAGATGATCTTTTCTCCGTGAATGCCATCTCTTGAGTTTCTTCCAAATTCTCGAACTTTCCTGGCTTGATCTATTCTCGGTGAATGGCATGTCTTGAACTTCTCGGGGTTTGGGGACCCACAGGCTTTTTAAAGGCATCCCCGCCTCCTCTTGGGCGTTGTACAAGGACCCTTCAGCTTCTTAAAAGCTCTCATGCCTCCTCTTGGGCTTAGTACAAGGACCCAGAGACCTCTACAGGTATAGGAACAAAACCTTGTCATCAATTTCCTAGAGCTGTCTTTCTGAGTCAAGTGTCAGACCTGTTAATGGGTTGACCTTCATCCCTTAACATACCAGCCTTCTCTTGGGCATCATACAATGATTATTCACTATCCGAGAATCGATTTCTCAAAACACCCGTAGACTTGGACAGTCTCAATACCCTTTGGATTTCCTATTTCCTTAAAGAACAGGAAATAACCCCGATCCTCTGATCAATCCCAAAGTACAACATTACCCATATAAGAACTGATTTTCTCTTTTAACCAACATACTGGACCTGTCACTAAACTGAAACAGTCACCAGTACCCTAGCCTCCTCTTGGGCTTTGTACAATGATTCTCCCAAGCGGAGTTAACCTTTTTCGACTCTCTTGTTGTGTCCAACCTGTTTAGCCTCCATCTCGGGCTTCGTACGAGATACCAAATCACTCTCTTGTTGAGTCAATCCCTTTTAGCCTCCATCTCGGGCTTCGTACGAGATACCAAAACACTCTCTTGTTGAGTATAAAAGGCTCTCTTGTTGATTCAAAGCCTTTTAGCCTCTATCTCGGGCTTCGTACGAGATACAAAAACACTCTCTTGTTGAGTATAAAAGACTCTCTTGTTGAGTCAAAGCCTTTCAGCGTCCATCTCGGGCTTCGTACGAGACACAAAAACACTCTCTTGTTGTGTATAAAATACTCTCTTGTTGAGTCAATCACCTTTTAGCCTCCGTCTTGGGCTTTGTACAAGACACATATAAAAACACTCTCTTGTTGAGTCAACCCTTTCAGCCTCTCTCTCGAGCTTCGTACAAGACACATAAAAACACCCTCTTGTTGGGTCAATAGCCTCCTTTTAGGCTTTGTATAAGGAAACCCTGGTTGAGTCAATCAACCCTTTAGCATCAAAAGTTGTGCCTCGTTCACAGTATACAAACATCAACAACTTCTTTTCCCCCATCTAATCGCTGTAAGCGGCAAGCCTCTGGATTGTTTACATCCACACCACTGTCCCTCTTTTAGCATGAGAAATTCCTAAGGAAAGATAACATTGCTCTACACTGAGTTAATGTCTTCCCCTTTAGGTTAAAAATCCCCTATAAAGGAAATTATGGCATTGCTGGATTCATATATCCCAGTTAAAGTAATTCTCCTTTATAATCAGTCACCCAATAGTTGTGACAAACAGACCCCCTTTAGAGATGACAAATTCTCTCTAAAGTCAAAACCCTTTAACTTCACATCTTGGGCTTCGAACAAGATACAAATAGACCCTTCAGCTTCACATCTTGGGCTTTGAACAAGATATAAACCACATTTAGCTTCATGTCTTGGGCTTCGAACAAGACACCAAAACACCATTTTCCTCCCATAGAATAGGAGGAACTACGATCACTCTGATTTCCCTGTTTCGTTAAATGGGAATACGTAGGCATAAGATTGAAAAATCTTAGCGAGCACATTAATAAAAAAACCCAAAATCCTGTACCTTTACACATCAATCGAAAAGCATCAGTCCTAACATCCTACCAATAGCATAATCTAGACATTTCATTCTTAGCAAAATAGGCAGAGAGAGGCCTATAATCTAAACCGCATCTGTAAACCAACAGTCATCTGTTTAAACTCAGTATGCAAGGAGGGTTAATTGGAGACATCTATTTCCCTTCCTTCATCAACTTGAATAGGATAAAAAATGAATCGACCTGTAGTACCCCCAAAGCGACAGTGCTTAAGAACCACATCCAAAATCGTTCGCTAGAGAAAAAATGGCACCCACCGTGGGGCCCTTCTTTCTTTCTTACAATTTAAGGTGAAAACCTTGGACAAGTCATTTTCATGGCGGTGGCCGCTACAGAAAAAAATGGCGCTCACCGTGGGGAAATTTTTCTCTTATCTCTCTGGTTGAAACCCTAAATTCATGTCACAGAAATGACGACTTTGCTGGGGAGTCATTGTCTGTATAGGATCATAAGGCTAGAGGTCTAGGATGATTAAGACAAATATATATACTGCTTTTCCTAATTGATATCTGTATTTATTTTTCTGCTAATGGGAATACGTGTGATGCCGCATGTGGAAAGATTGAGTATACACCTAAGATAGGTGATGGCAATGCGGGTAATCTTACTGGGAGTGAATTCCAGTTAAGAGCCCCCGATCGACCATCAAACTCAGTGGAGACTCCCTTTGCAGATACATTGCCTATACGACTTCGGTTGTTGAAAGTAGTGTGGTCGACTGGGTTATCTGAGAAGCTGAGGTTTTTAGTAGACTTAAGCCATTTTGTAGTGCAGAAGCTATCAAAAATAGTTGTCACGCAATACTACTCTCATATGAGATCACTCCAGGATACATCAGCTCGCTGGCGATCCGCTTGCTGTTGTTATCCCAGAGGGGTCAATGATTTTGCGGACAGGTACAAAAAATCACCAGTATAAACCTTTGGGGGGGGAGGTAGAGCCTTGACTTCATGACACTGACCCTTTGACCCCATGTTTTTTCTATGTTTTTGTGTGCTGCATTCATACATTAAAAAAAACATTCAAAAAAATAAAATCTTCTCTTCTAGTCTCTCTTTTTCAAATTAAACTAAGACAATGATTGCAAATGTCAGAGAAAGGAGATTGCGCTAACGGATTTCGGTAGAAGGAAAAATCATAAGTACACCTTCAAGGTTCCAAAGTTAGAGGATTTAAGAGGTCTGGCGAGAATGATCACCAACCACGAGGCTTTCAGAGCCAAGTATGGAGGACTATTGTCCTTGTTAAGGGTCCACATAATTGAAGGAATCCTGCCACGTTAATCCAGTTCTACGATCCGGTCGATCATTATTTCACATTCCCGAATTATCAACTAGTACCAACACTGAAGGAGTACTCTCACCTGACTGATTTACATATTACTGATCAAGCTCCCTTTTCTGGACTGGAAGAAATTCCAAAGGATCAGACCATTGCAAGGGCAATTTATTTGGACGAGTCAGAAGTCCAGACTCACATGACCACTAAGGGTGGCATCCAAGGTTTGCCAGCCCAGTTCTTGACAAAGAAAGCCCTATACTTTGCTAGTATAGGGAACGTGGCTGCTTTCGAGAGCATCTTTGTTTTGCTCACCTACGGGTTATTTTTGTTTCCCAACATCGATAACTTTGTAGATATACGCCATTAAGATTTTCCTGCTCGGAAACCCCGTACCGACCTTACTCGTCGTTGCGTATCATTCGGTACACTTAAAAAATTTATACAGTGGAGGAATGATCACGTGTTGTGTACCCCTGCTATACAAATGGTTCACTTCCCATTTACCCAAGTCTGCTGCATTTTGGGATCAAAAGAATACTTTACATTAGTCGCAGAGAATCATGTCTCTTACCAACTCTGACATCGATTGGTAGAATCGAATCTATGACGGGATCAGAATTTTTGACCGTTGTGGAAATTTCCCAAATGTACCCCTAATAGGAACTAAGTGGGGAATCAACTATCATCCAATTCTCGTTCGTCGCCAATTTGGATAACCAATGAGGCATGTCCCGCGGAATGCTCATCTGGAAGGTCTTTTCTTCAAGGAAGGAGAAAATGACAGGGCACTAAAGACAGAAATAGTGCATGCTTGGAAACATGTTCACAGGAAAGGACGAGAGTCTCTAGGAAAACCAGACTTTGTCTTGGTGGAGCCTTATCTCCACTGAGTACAAACTAGAGCTCTCAAGCTGAGGATGCCTTACCCTCGTCAGGAAGTTCTTCCATTAAGGGACTCTGCCCTTTATTTCATGTCTGAGACGGAAAAACTTCAGGTTACTCTCAGCAAAGTTCAGCAGGAGAAAAGGTCTTGGAGGAATAAGTACCGCATTCTCAATGTAGAATGCAAGAAAATACAACAGCTATTAAAAGAAAAAGATGCTCTGATTAAGGTTTTAGAGCAACATGCTATAGAGAATCAGGATGACCAAAGGAATTTGCTCGCTCCTTTCACTTGGCAAAGGAATGACAACCCGACAACGGCTGAAGAGCCCCGATCAAAGAAGAGGTAAGTACCCGAACCAGCACTTGAGCTCTCTTCAGAGAGGACTCAGGATCCATTAGTTTAGATTTCCTTTTCCAGCACTTTGTAATCTACTGTATTTCCATTTCCGAAATCCTTTGAATTCAATAAAATGGGGTTTCCCCACTGTTTGATATTTGCAATCTAATTGTCGAAGTTTACTTTGAATAAACAAAAATAATTAATAATCATTGCATTCATCATTCTCATAAACGCATTCTTCTTACCTACGAATCTCACGTTTACGTCTCGATTCTGAAGTCAAACTGTCTCATTCGTACAATACTCGGGCCAATCGTCAGAAAAAGATGAATGATCTCGAGGAAAAGAACAGAGAGTTGGGAGAAGAGATCGATACTCTGAAAGAGGATCTGAGAAAGCTTCATAACGACATGCAAGCTCTAGTAGAAGCTTAGATGCAACAACAAAGGACTGTGATCTTAGAGATCACATCGACGCCCATAGTGGAGAAGTCTGATCCAAGGTACAAGATGCCGAAAGATCGTCCCTGGGGCATGCCACTTAACTATATCACGAAAGGATATGTTCCGCCGATCGCTGAGGATCAGGGAACCGCAGCAGGAACCGCTGGGCCTGAAGGTTACAAACTTCGAGAAAGCGAAGATGCCAAGGGCATGACAGCAACTTCTTAAGATTACAAACTTCGGGAGGCACCGAGAGTCTCGGCCATAATGACTATACCACCACTCGTGGTACACACTGTCCCGGAAGGACAGATTCCCCAGATACCTTCTGGTGGAAATGAAAGCATGTTCGACAGAATGAATGAGTTCCAGGAATAGTTCCTGGAAATGCAGAAAGAACTGCAGGCCCTTCACGGTCAGGATCTATTTGGAAAGGACGTCGCAGACCTCTGCTTGGTCCCCAATGTGAAAGTTCCACACAAGTTCCAAGTGTCCGACTTTGAAAAATACAAGGGTAACTCTTGCCCTCAGAGTCATTTGGTGATGTACGCTCGACGAATGTCAGCTCAGACAAAAAACCAGGAGCTACTGATTCACTACTTTCAGGATAGTTTAACCGGTGCCGCCTTAAAATGGTACATGGGGTTAAACCGCGCCATGATCGGCACATTCAGAGATCTTGGCACTGCCTTCGTTCAGTAGTACAGACATAATCTGGACATGGCACCAGATAGAGATCAACTCAGATCGATGTCACAAAAGGACAAGGAAACCTTTAAGGAGTACGCTCAGAGATGGCGTGAAATTCCCGCTCAGATTTCTCCACCTCTGGAGGAAAAGGAGATGACAAAGATCTTTTTGAAAACCTTAAGCTCATTTTACTACGACCGAATGGTTGCCATTGTGCTCAGTGACTTCACCGAAATAGTCGGTATAGGAGTTCGTCTTGAGGAAGCAGTCCGGGAAGGACGTTTAGTAAAAGACGTTGGATCATCAAGTAGTACAAAACGATACGGTAGTGCTCTCCCTAAGAAAAAAGAGCAAGATATTGGGAATATCTCTCTCGAAAAGCAAAGGCGACGTTATCAACCAGTAGCAGCTGTAACTCCTGCTATCAACCCCGCGACTATTCCTACGTATCAACCTCAGGTTGCGCAGAGCCTACCGAATCAACAACAATTTCAGCAAAGGACACAACAGCCTCTTCAGCAGGCTCGTCCTCCGTACAACTACAACCGTACAACGCAACCACCAGGGTTTGACCCTATACCAATGTTGTGCGCAAAACTGTTCCCAATATTACTGGTTAAGGGGCATGTCCAAACTAAGTCTCCTTTTACAATACCGGAAAATCCTCCTTTTTGGTTCAAAACGGATCAGACTTGTCCTTACCATTAAGGAGGACCAGGGCATAACATAGAGAACTGTCTCAGTTTCAAATCCGATGTGCAAAAGCTTGTTAGGAGCGGGGTCTTATCTTTCAAGGATACGAATCTGAATGTTCTCGCAAACCCGCTGCCTCAACATGGGAAAGCTACAGTCAATTTGATAGAGGGGGAGTTTAACAACATCTATCAAATTCATGATGCACTCTTATTAAGGGCCAACTTGGTCAAGATGCATTGTGGACAGAGTGGATACAGCCATGTGCCACCTCATAACTATCACCAGTGTGATATCAGCTCTAAAAACAATCAGGGATATTTTGTGGTGCAATCAACTCTACAGGAACAATTAGATCTCGGATGGATCCAAGAGCATCGAGTTCGTGGAGTCAACATGACCTATACGAATTCCAACATCATTCAGAACCACGATATCCGTGCAATGAATGTCAACTTGGTGGCAATGCACTCAAGGCAAAGCCAGTATCATAATCTGCCGCGACACGATTATAATTCCTGTCTGACTTGCTCAGTAAACATACAGGGATGCTTTTTTGTACAAGAGGCCCTCCAGCGTCAGATGGATCTTGGGTGGATCCAGGACTACCATGATAGAAATCCTTATCATATCAACATGATTCAAATCTTTGATATTCGTCTGATGAATACCAGCTTGGTGGAGTTACATGCCAGGCAGGTCCAACTTAGTTTTCTCACTTCGCATGATTATCCGAACTGTAAAGGATGTTGTGAGAGTAACCAAGGGTGGGCTCTCGTTCAAAGAACTTTACAACACTTGTTAAACCACTGGTGGCGTCCAGTCTATATGGATGAAGACACGCAACAAATCAGTGTGGTTGATGGAAACCCTACTCGGCATCAAAGTCAGGATGTCCGATCTACGGAAACATATCTAGTGAGGTTACACTGCATTCAAAGTGGGCATGGCCAGGTGCCAGCACACAACTATGAACGCTGCAGAGTCTGCTCGGAAAATAACCAAGGATGTTACCTCGTGCGAGCAACTCTCCAAGGTTAGTTGGATCGCAAGGAGATTCACCCATACCAAGCTTCGGGGTCCATTGATTGGACTCCAGACTACTTCGCATATCAAATCAGAGACGTGGTTGTAATCTCTAACCCTGAGAGGAACAAGGATGTTTGTACCATTATCCCTCTATTGGACGAATCAAAGGTTCTTAGCAAGGAACAGATTGAAGTTACTTATGACAGTCAGAAAAATCAGAAGGCTCCTGTAGTTATATATCTACCGGGACCATTACCGTATGAATAAGCTAAGGCGATTCCTTTCAAATACGGCGCAACGATAATTGAGAATGGAAAGGAAATTCCATTACTCTCCGCCGTGAATATTGCAGACATCAGTCGAGTAACACGGAGCGGTCGAATCTTCAACCGAGGAGTTGGAGAACCTAACAAAGAAAATGAACTTCAGACAGACGCTCCAAATCCATCATTCGGTCAATCCAGTGATCCCGACCTTTAAAAAAATAATGATGAGATGATGAAGCTCATCCAAAGGAGTGAATACAACATTGTTGATCAACTATTACAAACTCCTTCAATGATCTCAGTGCTATCACTTTTACTCAGTTCCGAAGCCCACAGAGAGGCTCTACAAAAAGTCTTAGAGCAGGCCTTTGTGGAATAGGATGTGTCAATACGAAAATTTGATAACATCATCTCTAACATCACTTCCTGCAACAACTAAGGATTCAGTGATGAACACTTGCCAAAGGGGGGCAAAAGCCACAACATGGCGCTCAATATCACAGTTAACTGCCAGGACGATGCTTTGGCCAGTGTACTGGTAGACACAGGATCGGCCATTAATGTTATGCCGAAGTCCACTTTAATGTGACTATCATTCAAAGGATCCCAGATGAGGGGCAGTGAGGTCATCGTCAAAGCGTTTGACGGGTCTCAGAAAGCAGTTATCGGCGAAGTCGACCTTCCCATAACTATCGGTCCTCACACTTTCCAAATCACTTTCTAGGTCATGGATATCCGGGCAGCGTACTGCTGTTTATTAGGAAGACCTTGGATACACCAGGATGGGGCAGTCACTTCGACACTGCACCAAAAACTGAAATTCGTCAAGAACGATCAACTCGTCACGGTCTGTGGAGAACAAGCCTTGATCGTGAGTAACCTTTCATTATCTACTTGTGTAGAACCCGAGGAGGTTGTTGGAACTCAGTTCCAATCACTTTCGGTGAGCAATGAGAATCAACCAGAAAGAGGAACCTCGATTTCCTCATACCGAGATGCTCTCGAAGTGATCGAGAATAACAATGCAAAAGGATGGGGATAGCTTGTCATTCCTACTGATAATAAAACAAAGAAGGGTGTTAGTTTTTCCTCAACCTGTACCCAGACATCTTCTAACGATGAAAGTCTTCATCCCATTCAGGATTTCTTCCACAGTGGCGGCTTCCTTCACCCAGTGTCTCAAGAAGTACATACCATCAACGAGGAGGATCCCTCCGATACAGATGAGGAATGGAAGTCCTATCTCAACGAGGACAGTTATATGTCTCAGGAAGAGGTGCCTACGCCCTTTTGCTATCCCGCACAGAGTCCGAGATTTATACCCAGGTCAAATGTCAGAACGATACACGGAGATTATGATCCGGAAGGATGTCGGGCTCCACCAAACTCATTTGAGGAAGACACTCTGATGAAGGACAACTCTGACCATAACTATTATGGCCCAATGGATGGCCTGCCTATTTAGCAGCTGTACCTAGGAAATTAAGGGCAAGAAAATTAGCGGAACAATGAAAATCGGCTGAGTATCATTGAAAAGAATACCTGCATCCCCACCATGTCATGGGATCATTACTCAGGTCATTCAGAAAATATCCAGCACGACGATGAATTCGCAAAGTTCGCCGGACTAGAATTCATCAACTATGCTTTTCCAGAGGTTAACGTCATCGAAAGGGATGACTCCGCCAGTTCCAAAGAAGTGTGGGACACCTTGGGACAACCAAGTGGAAAATTTGACTTTATGGTCAAGTACACCTCTCCTGAAAGCTCTCGTATCAGGTTCGAAGATATCCAGCCAACTGGATAGGGAGATATACCTGAGAGCACAAATACTATGCAAAATACAACAGAGGAATCCTCCTACGACAACTCTGCCTGGGAGACAGATTCCAATGATCCTGCTTCACCAGAAATCAGCGTTATTTCTGAAGACAAATCAAGGAAAATACCAGACTTTGTGATTCACCGAGGAGTTCGCCGCCAATGGGTTGCTGTCGATGTTCCGAAGATTATTCATAAGTCAAAGTAATTATCGTCTTTAACCTTTCACCCAGCCTAGGTGAAACTGATGTTTTGATAGGCCTCGCTTTCTGTAAATTTCCCTCTTCGCTTCGCCCAAAGCGATAGAGTTTTGTTTTATAGGGCTGTAATTTCAAGAATCGACTTGTTCATAAATAAAATAACGTCGTTCTGTAATCTCCGCATTAAATGATGTTTTCTCTTTTCGCTTTTCTCAGAAAATGGTAATCCTAAAAGGCAACTCAATAATAAAAACAAGCAGTTTTAAATAAAAAAAAGGGATACACTGCACACACTTGCATTTTCTCTATCTCTTCTAAACACAAATCATACCGTCATGCAGATTGCTTGTTTTAAACCCCGTTGAAACATACGATCCGATGCATTCTCCCGACTTTGAATTCCCGGTATTTGGGGCTGAAGAAGAAGTTAACAACGAAATTCCAGAAGAGATCTCCCGATTACTCCGACAGAAGGAAGGGTCCATTGAACCTCACAAAGAGCCGTTGGAAATGATCAACGTGGGTTCAGATAAAGAGAGAAAAGAAATTAGGATTGGGGCACTGCTCAGTCCAACTGCCAAAGTGAGTTTAACGAAGCTTCTCAAAGAATTCCCCCGATGTATTTGCATGGTCCTATCAGGACATGCCAGGGTTGGATACCAGCATCGTGGAACATCATCTACCGTTGAGATCAAAATGTCCTCCGGTAAAACAGAGGTTGAGACGGACTCACCCGGACATGGCCATCAAAATCAAAGAGGAGGTACAAAAACAGATTGACGCAGGTTTCCTCGCCACATCAGAGTATCCTCAATGGTTAGCCAATATCGTACCCGTTCCAAAAAAGGACAGAAAAGTCGGAATGTGTGTTGATTACAAAGATCTAAACAAGGCTAGTCCAAAGGACGACTTTCCCTTACCACACATTGACATGCTGGTTGACAGTACCGCAAAGTTCAAAGTCTTCTCCTTCATGGATGAATTCTCGGGCTATAATGAAATAAAAATGGTGCCGAAAGACATGGAGAAGACTTCCTTCATTACCCCATGGGGTAACTTTTGTTACAAGGTAATGCCATTCAGTTTGAAAAACGCTGGGGCAACCTATCAAAGGGCCATGACTACTCTGTTTCATGACATGATACACAAAGAAATCGAGGTATATGTCGATGACATGATTTCCAAATCTAAAACAGAGGAGGAGCATGTGACCCACCTGTCAAAACTATTCGAGCGGCTGAGAAAGTACAAACTCCGCTTGAATCCCAACAAGTGCACATTCGGTGTCCGTTCAGGGAAACTTTTAGGGTTCATCGTTAGCCAGAAAGGAATTGAGGTTGATCCTGACAAGGTCAAGTCCATTCAAGAAATGTCTTCCCCGAAAAATGAAAAACAAGTCAGAGGATTCCTGGGACGTTTGAACTACATCTCCAGATTCATATTCCTCAAGACCGCGACATGTGCGCCAATTTTCAAATTACTCAAAAAGAACCAGGACTGCGTTTGGACGGAAGATTGCCAAACCGCCTTCGACAATATCAAGGAATACCTGTTGAATCTGCCGATTCTATCACCTCCAGTGGAAGGAAGACTAGTGATCATCTACCTCACAGTCCTGGAAGACTCTATAGGTTGTGTGCTTGGCCAACCAGAAGAAACAAAAATAAAAGAGTCTTCCATCTACTACTTGAGCAAGAAATTCACCGACTGCGAGACTCGGTACACTATGCTTGAGAAAACTTGTTGCGCTTTGGCTTGGGCAGCCAAACGTCTTCGCCAGTACATGATTCGTCACACTACTTGGTTAATCTCAGAGATGGATCCAATCAAGTATGTCTTTGAAAAACCCGCTCTCACGGGAAGGATTGCCCGTTGGCAGATGTTGTTATCAGAATACGACATCGAATACCACACTCAAAAAGCTGTTAAGGGGAGTATTTTAGCCGATCATTTGGCTCATCAGCCGACTGACGATCAAGAATTAATCGGGTTTGACTTCCCAGACGAAGATGTCATGTATCTAAAAATGAAAGACTGCGATGAACCGCTACCCAGTGAAGGGCCATAACCAGGTTCCCAATGGGGACTAATATTTGACGGAGCTGTCAATCGTTATGGAAACGAAATTGGGGCAATCATCATAACACCTCAGGGTACCCACATTCCTTTCACCGCCAGACTTACGTTCAAGTGTACAAACAACGAGGCCGAATACGAAGCTTGTATTATGGGTCTCGAAGAAGCGATTGATTTGAGGATCAAGAACTTGTATGTATATGGCGACTCAGCTCTAGTCGTCAATCAAATCAAAGGAGATTGGAAAACATACCAATCAGGATTGAATCCTTACAAAGATTATGCAAGAAGGTTGTTACTGTAGCGCGAGTTTTATGTGTGGTTGCGAAGCACTATTGCTTTAGGGTACTACAACTCGATTCATTTTTTATCCTATTGAAGCTGATGAAGGAAGGGAAATAAATGTCTCTAATTAACCCTGCTTGCATACCGAGTTTGAACAGATGACTGTTGGTTTACAGATGCTACAAAGACTGTGGGTCTCTCTTAGGTTATTTTGTTGAGAACACAGTGTGACGGGATTATTGGTAGGATGTTAGGACTGATGCTTTTCGATTGATGTTTGAAGACACGGGATTTTGGGTTTTTGATTAGTGTGCTTGCTAAGATTTTTCAATCTTATGCCTACGTATTCCTGTTTAACGAAACAGCGAAATCAGAGCGATCGTAGTTCCTCCTAATCTATGGGAGGAAAAAGGTTGTTTTGGTGTCTTGTTCAAAGCCCAAGACGTGAAGTTGAAGGTAGTTTGTATCTTGTTTAAATCCCAAGATGTGAAGCTGAAGGGTCTATTTTTATCTTGTTTGAAGCCTAAGATGTGAAGCTAAAAGGTTTTGACTTTAGAGAGAATTTGTCATCTCTAAAGAGGAGTTGTTGACATTTGTATGCTGTGAGCAAAGCATGTTTTGATGCTAAAAGGTTGATTGACTCAACCGGGGTTTCCTAATACAAAGCCTAAGAGGAGGCTATTGACCCATCAAGAGGGTGTTTTCATGTGTCTCGTACGAAGCCCGAGAGAGAGGCTAAAAGAGAGATTGACTCAACAAGAGAGTGTTTTCGTATCTCGTACGAAGCCCGAGATGGAGGCTAAAAGTGGTTTGACTCAAAAAGAGAGTCTGAAAAGGTTAGCTCCACTGGGGAGAATCATTATACAAAGCCCAAGAGGAGGTTGAAAAAAGGTTGACTCAACAAGAGAATCTTTTATACTCAACAAGAGAGTGATTTGATGCCTCGTACAAAGCCCGAGGTAGAGGCTAAAAGGGAAGTGACTCAACAAGAGAGTCTTTTATACTCAACAAGTGAGTGGTTTAGTATCTCGTACGAAGCCCGAGATGGAGGCTGAAAGAGGTTTTGACCCAACAAGAGGGTCTTTTATACTCAACAAGAGAGTGTTTTCTATCTCGTACGAAGCCCGAGATGGAGGCTAAAGGTTTGACTCAACAAGAGAGTCTTTTATACTCAGCAAGAGAGTGTTGGGAGAATCATTGTACAAAGCCCAAAAGGAGGTTGTTTATGCTGGTAACTGTTTCAGGTGAGTGATAGGTCCAGTGTGTTGGATAACAGAGAAAATCAGTTCTTATAAAGAGACTGATTAACAGTAAGGCTGTGCTTTGGGATTGATAAAAGGATCAGGGTTACTTCCTGTTCTTTAAGGAAGTGGGAAATAAAAAGGGTATTGAAACTGTCCAAGTCTACGGGTGTTTTGAGAAATCAATTCTCAGATAGTGAACGATCTTTTATTGATGCCCAAGAGAAGGCTGGTCTGTTAAGGGATGAAGGTCAACCCATTAACTGGTCTGACACTTGACTCAGAAAGACAGCTCTAGCAAATTGATGACTAGATTCTATTCCTATACCTGTAGAGGTCTCTGGGTCCTTGTATTAAGCCCAAGATAAGGCATGAGAGCTTTTAAGAAGCCGAAGAGTCCTTGTACAATGCCCAGGAGGAAGCGGTGATGCTTTTAGGAAGCCTGTGGGTCCCCAAACCCCGAGAAGTTCAAGACATGCCATTCACAGAGAATAGATCAAGCCAGGAAAGTTCGAGAATTTGGAAGAAACTAAAAAGATGCCATTCACGAAGAAAAGATCATCTATGGGGAGTAAAGTTTCTTTGACAATGTCTAAGGGTGACAGTCTGTGAAAGGGTTCACCGAGATTGCTGCCTTTCACGTCTCCATATTGTTTAACCCCAAGAGGAGGGAAGACTGTGTCTGGTAATCCTATGGGGATCTAGTTTTGACTGTATTTAAGAGTGACCAATAGGGCTTTACCTAGTGCTAGACGTAGTTGCCGGGGAAAACTCTAAATAACAATACTAGTATTACACAGTTGATATTTGACAAGTATATAAAAGTTTGTGAAAGAAGACTTACAGTTAGCAGCCCCACAATACAGTTATATATATATATATATATGAAAGCGGATAAAGAAAGCGATTAAACACTTACTCGGTTGTAGAGCTTCCATGTTGTTTTGTTAGTTGTTCAACAAAAAAAGCTTTGATAACAATATTATATTCAAAATCAAAGGAGAAAGTGCTTTGAAAAGATTATTGGGGCTTACAGCTCAAGGAGAGGCCCAAGATTTTATCAGTGATTGCACTGTTGTTTTGAATTTGGACAGAAACTTATACAAGTGACTGAGGCCCAAAAGGTTTTCTGTACAAAGGGATGGGTCTTACACTCTCTCAAGAGGCCCAAAGGTGTTGAAAGAAAAAGAATGGGGCTTATAACACGAGGTAGGCCCAAATGATTTGTTGAATTGGCGATTGCGCCGAGATTTTTCTTTTAACGCAGAGGGACTTATACAATATCTGAGGCCCCAAAATGTTTTGGTTAAAAAGGGGTTGGATCTTACACTCTATTAGAGGCCCAAATGTTTATTTTAAGAAATGAAATGGGTCTTATAGCTCAAGGAGAGGCCCAGGGTTATTTTGAAAAGGAGACGACCGCGCCGAACGTTTGTAAATATACAGAGGGACTTATACAATGTGTGAGGCCCAAAAAGACTTATTTACAAATAGGGGTTAGGACTTACACTCTAATAGAGGCCCAATGATTTATTTTTGTACAAGTGGTGGGGCTTACAGCTCAAGGAGGGGCCCAAGGTGATTTTTTATTTGAAATGGCGATCGCGCCGAGATTTTTGAAAACGCAGTGGGTCTTATACAATATCTGAGGCCCAAAATGGTTTTGGTTTTCAAAGGGTTTGGTTATTACACTCAAATAGAGGCCCAAAATGGTTTTGAATGGGTCGTATAGCTCGAGGAGAGGCCCAGATGGTTTGTTTTAAACGGGCGATGATCGCGCCGAACTTTTGAAATACAACGGGACTTATACAACATTTGAGGCCCAAAATAGGTTTGTATTTACAAAGGATTGGGTCTTACACTCTATTAGAGACCCAAACTGGTTTGAAAATGTTCTGTGAGGGTGAAAATCAAAGAAACCCTAATTTTTGCTTTTCTTTAAAAGTAAATATTTAAAGAAAATCCAATAAAAATACCAAATAAGTTTGAATAAACCATTTGTGATTTTTATTTAAGGTTTGAAAAATGAGGGATTAATCACAAGATGAATTAAAACTCATTTGGTTTTGATTTTCCAAGTAAATATTCACTTTTAAATGTTTAAAAACAATAAAAAAGGAATTTATTCACAAAAATACTAATTATATTAAATAAATAATATAAATCTGTTTTTTTGTGTGGAATAAAGCATTTTAACATTTTTTTTTATTTTTTACAAAAAGAACCAATAAAAAATAATTAAAATTGAATGAGTTATTAATTTTCCAATTAATTAACAAAACATGAAAATATTGGAAAAAATAGCAAAATGTGAGAAAACACAAAATGGTCTGGGTGGGGTTTGAACCCACGACCTCAAGGTTATAGGGCGTGCGTCTTACCACTGGGGTGGCGATACATCCGTTGATTGAAACAAACCAACAAATACACAAGGCTTGCCTTGTGCGCCTAGGCCTGGCCAAGGCAAGGCAAGGCAAGTTTTGGCTCAGAAGCGTGAAGGCCATAACATTCTCATTTCTCCATGGATCGAGACAAAATTTAGGTCTATCCTGCCTAGAATTTCACAAGGAATCCAATGGTGGTGGTGTCTTTTTATATCATGTCCCTATTTTAAAACCTGATAGTGGTTTTGAAATAGGCCTCTAATTGCATTTTCTGTGTTATCTCATGATACAGGCAAGGATTGCATGACAATTTGGTGCAAACACAACACATATAACATGTACAAGATGTGCATGATCAGTGGACCTCAAAGCAATGCATATTTCAAAGAGTTCAAGTTGTGATGCTTACCTCTTTTTGAGCTTTTGGAGTTTTTTTGTGCAATCTGCCAAGTTTCTTGTTCCAGAAATAGTTTGATGCTTTAGAAACACTCAAATGATCCCTTAGAAGCTTTTAGGATGATTGGAATCAGCTGAAACCTGCAAAAACAAAAAACTGGCCCTTTCTTGCAAAAGGGGTTAAAATGGCCAAAATAGCAACTCTCTCAAATGGTGTTCCAGACGGGGGGAACCATTTGGGACAGTTCAAGGATGATATTTGGAGTGTGTTTGAGGTTTTATCTGGTTTGGAAAATGATTGAATCAAGACATGGCTTGAAAAATGCACAAAAAGCCTATTTTGAGGTTTTGAGAGGTGACTTTGAGATTTAAGGATTACAGGTCACTTGTGTGAGTTTGGACAGCTTAGATATGGCATATTGGATGTGTTTGGATCATGAGCTATGATGGAAATGCTCTCTAACTCCAAAACTCAGAGTTACCTTGCTAAAGAAGGTATTTTTGCCTAAAGAAAGTGATTTTGAGGAAAGCATCTGTTTGATGGCTTTGGTGTACTAAAACTGAGCACAAATGAGCTCAATTTATAGTAGAGCAAGTTTGTTTTGCAAGGAATAGTGAATGGCAACTGCGGCATAGGTTTGGCCAATGTTGAGAAATGAGAATCCAAGTCTCCTCTAGCCATTGACTAGAGGTTAGGGTACAGGCTGCTGGTCCCCTTGGTCTTGGATAAGTCTTGACTGAATTCAGTTGGAAATGGCCCAGTCCATGCCACCTTGGTGTATATATTGAATGCTCCAATCCAAAATTGGAGTCTTGTCCCTCTTTTAGGCAATTCTAGGTTTGGCATGCTACTTCTTGTTCCAAGGACTTTGGAGGCTTGGATCAGTGTTTGTCCCCTTTAGATTTGATCCTCAAATGTGTCCAAAGTGATGACAAGGCTTGGAATTATCTGATTTTGCCAAATCGAGCAAAAGTGCAAAATTCTACCTAGCCTTGGCAGTTTTCAGCAAGGCATATTGCCATTGTCATATCTCGTGGCTCAAGTGGAATTTGACGGAGTTCTTGGCCATTTTGGAAAGCCCTCATATGATACAATAACTATTTGATCATATTTGGTTTTGATACTTTTTGGATCCAAGTGAAAAATGCCCCTACATTTGGAAAAAAGTAAGGCAGATTCTGACTTAGTGAAAATTTCACTAAGTGTTGGAAAAAAGTGACATTTTCACTTTTTGTGATTTTGATCATTCCATAACTCTAAATCCATAATGAATTAGAATGAGGTGTAGTTGAAGCTTTTGTAGAGTTCCATGAGAGCTACAAATCCAGCTTTGGATGGGAAAAAATGGCCTTGTGGTTTAGGAGTTATGATCCTCCAAAGTTGGTACCCTAGCCACTTTGTTCCATAACTTAGAAAAATTTCTAAGTTTTTTATGGTTACCCCTTTTACAAGTTATCCCACTTTTCTTGATTTTTATTGATGAATGATGATTCCAATCACATATTAACATCATTTTAGGGTTAAGGAACCATAATTGTGAAAAATCTCAAAAAGTCAAAGTTTGACTTTTGTGTACAGTTGACTTTTTGTCAGATGAATTCCAAACTGTGCGATCCTTTATGAAATCAAGTCCTTGACCTAAATAAAACTTGATGTATTGATTTCATAGGTGTTATAGGGTGTATTGAATCATGTCCTAGGGTTTGGGAGCATGTCCTGGTCAAAAGTCAAAGGCACAGTTGACTTTTCTCTTGAAACCCTAACTGTGGTTCAGATGAAATTGAAACTTGTTGCTCAAGCTTCTTGGCTCAATCCATTGTTACAAATGGACCAATGTGGTGTGTTAGGGACCCTCAAATCCCCTCTTGAGGTCTTGGATTATGTTTTTTTCCCTAAAGTCAACTTATGGGTGAATTAGGTCAAGAAACCCTAATTCTTGATTTTTTGATGAATGCATCCCCTGAGGCTAAATTGACTTGATGATTGGGTTAATGAGATCCCTTGGAGCATATTAGGTTATGCTTGGAAGCATTGGCTCATGCCCAGAGGAAAATTTCCATCTGGAGGCCCTGGTCGACCAAACCCTAATTTGGTGACACTGACGATCTTAAGGCTTGATCCACCTAGAAGGGAGAACCCTTGTGCTTAATCCTTGAAGTGGGGAGTCCTCTTGATCCTTTGTGGATGTTTGAGAGGCTAGACAAGTTGAAGATCATGTCATTTCTTGATTGATCCTTTGTCTAAGAGCTCTGAGAGGGCTTGAAACCCTAAGTCTGATTATAGTAGATGCTCACCCATCTTTGGGGAGACTAATGGTTCATCTATATTGTGATGATGATTTGCACAATGATGGGAAATCTTAGTGGTCAAAATTTAGGGTATGACAGATGCCCCTATTTAATCTTCTTGGACCCGAAGGTGTGAATGGCGAAGGTATTCGGGCATTCGAGGTGCAAGAGGATTAAATATCGGAATACCTGAAATTTTGATGGTGGTTAAGAATGGCAGCTTGCCCATTCTTCTTCTTTTGCTAAGCAATGATGCTTAGAAAAGGTAAAAACTTCCCCATGATCCTGGTTTCCTACCAAGGAACTGGTCTTAGTTTCTGGTGTAAACTTCCCCTCGATCCTGGTTTCCCACCAAGGAACTGGTCTCAGTTTTTGCATAAACTTCCCCTCGATCCTGGTTTCCTACCAAGGAACTGGTCTCAGTTTCCGATATAAACCTCCCCTCGATCCTGGTTTCCTACCAAGGATCTGGTTTAGGTTTCTGATATAAACCTCCCCTCGATCCTGGTTTCCTACCAAGGATCTGGTCTTGGTTTCTTTTGTCAATAAACTTTATTGACAAGGGACGCTTATTTGTAGCGGTTCTCCTCAAACTTCTCGCCGAATTTTCCTGGGGAGATGCCATTTGATGGAAAAAAAATTTATTGTAGAGTGGCACAGACTTCTCTGTCGAAGATGCCATTTGTCGACTCTAATGGGGAAAACAAGTCTCTTGAGAGACTGCCTTCGCTTGGGGATATTATATCATACTTTTATTTGAGATCTTCTCGGAGAAATGCCATACAATGTATTCCAATTTTGAGGTGCCGATGACTTTGTTGACATTGACATTCTGGAGAGAAAGACCAATGTGTTGCTGAAAGTCTTTAGTTGAGAGGCGAAGATATCATCTTCCATGGCGAAGAGTGATGCTGGCTGAGGATTCTCTGGTTTTCAGAGGTTCAAGTTATCAAAGTGATCAAAGGCCGTCTCGAATCCAGAAATAAACTGGAGGAGAGATTGTTCAGACACAACATTTCCTGACGAGGAAAGAACTTACAACTCGATTGAGAGGACTATTATCAATAGGGGATAAAACCGACTAAAGTGATAGTGATGCAATATGAATGCAAATGCAAATAAATAATGCATGATGTATGTATGTCTATGCTAACAAAACTGACGCGACACACAGCCAAATAGATGAATACGACTGGATACTCGGCCACTGCAGGGGACGGAGAGGTACCACTAGGTTAAAAATAGCAATTCTACCTTGCTTAGGAGAGATAGTCCCTGTAGGGAACAACCGTTGGTCGGGCTTAGAAGATGAGAACTCGGCCGAGGATGTCAGACGGAGTATTCGCATCTGACATAGCTGATCCTTCATTCAGGCACACTGGTTTAGAAGGAGTACTTTGATTCTGCACTTTGAAGCTCGCTTACTTCTGGAGAAGCAATTGATGTTTTTTCAATGTTCACCAGTCAAAAGAAATTGCCAACTTTATTTTAAAAGCAGAAAAAGTTTTACAAGTAAATTCATTTTTGTTTTATTTCAAGAATCGTCGACCATGTTAAAACGTCGTTCTGTAAAGCTAAAACAAATAAGAATTGCAAACAAAAGCACAAAGGCTCAAATTTTATTGATAGGATGGAAATCAGCCAAACGCGTGATTCCATAGACTATTTACAAAGTTAGAAAATGGTAATTTTAAGGGAAAAGGGCTACATTGAAACATGACGACCACTATCCTTCTACCAACTTTGAATTCGGGACATCTTGAGCTTCTGTCGAATATGACCTTGACTGGAGTCTTTCTGATGGACGACGTAACTGCTACTGAGGGACTTGCCCCTATGTCGAACATATTTACTTGCCATTATCTCTAATTTTTGCCTGGATTGTACTTTGAGATTTCCAACCCACCAGGATGATTTTTGATTATGTCTCTAATTTTTGCCTGGACTGCCCTTTCGGGTTTTCAATCCACTGAGACGTTTTTTTTTTAGTTTAAGCAAAGTATTTCTTGACTACGCCAACATTTGTTTGGTAGGAAAATTCTTCTCCATCCATGGTTGCAAGTCTCAAGGCACCGCCTGAGAAAGCTTTCTTGACCACATAGGGGCCGTCATAATTCAGAGTCTATTTACCCCGGGAATCAGTGAGAAATGATTGTATCTTTTTGTGCACGAAGTCTCCTTTCCGGAAGACGCGAGGTCGGACCTTTTTGTCAAATGCCATCTTCATTATTTGTTGATACAACTGACCGTGGCATAGTGCCTTTATTCTCTTTTCTTTGATCAGATTCAGTTCGTCGTGTCGACTTTTACACAACTCAGCTTCTGTTAGCTTAGCTTTCATCAATACCCGGATTGATGGGATCTCTACTTCAATGGGGAGCACTGCTTCCATGCCATATACTAGAGAGAAAGGGGTTGTCCCTGTTGAAGTGCGGACAGATGTGCGATAACCGTGAAGAGAAAAGGGCAGCATTTCGTGCCAATCTTTGTAGGTTACAACCATCTTTTGAACGATCTTCTTGATGTTCTTGTTATCCGCTTCTAACGCCCCGTTCATCTTGGGTCGGTAGGGAGATGAGTTATGGTGTTCGATCTTGAACTCTGCACACAACTCTTTCATCATCTTATTGTTCAAGTTGGATCCATTATCGGTAATGATCTGGATCGGAACACCATAACGGCAGATGATATTGTTTTTGGTAAATCGGACCACCACTTGTCGGGTTACATTGGCGAATGACGCTGCTTCGACCCACTTGGTGAAGTAGTCAATGGCTACCAGGATGAACCGATGTCCATTCGAAGCCTTGGGCTCAATCATGCCAATCATGTCGATTCCCCATATGGAAAAAGGCCATGGAGAAGAAAGAACTTTGAGATGCGTTGGCGGTACATGATTTTGTCTGAGTATATCTGACACTTGTGACATCTCCTCATGTACTTGTAGCAATCGGATTCCATGGTCAACCAATAGTACCCTGCTCTTAGAATTTTTCTCGCCATTATGTGCCCGTTGGCATGAGTTCCAAAGGATCCTTCATGAATTTCTTTCATCAGCACGTTTGTTTCTGGTCTGCCTACACATCGGAGCAAGACCATGTCAAGGTTTCTCTTATAAAGTGTATCACCGCTTAGGAAGAAGCTGCCAACCAGTCTTCTGAGGGTTTTTCTGTCTTTTTTGCATGCCCCAGGTGGGTACTCCTATTTCTGAAGGAAGCATTTGATATCGTAATACCAAGGTTTGTCGTCTATGACTGCTTCAATCGTGAAGATGTAAGTGGGTCGTCAAGGCGTATTATGTCGGTCTTAGGTAAGTCGGTCCATTGACCTACACTAATCATGGAAGAGAGGGTGGCTAAGGCATCAGCCATGTGATTCTCATCACGAGGGATGTGATAAAACTCGACTCTGTTGAAGAAAGGTAACAACCTTCTCGCATAGTCTTTATAAGGAATCAATCCGGATTGGTATGTGTTCCAATCTCCTTTGATCTGATTGATAACCAGGGTTGAGTCGCCATATACGTCCAAGTTTTTGATCCTCAAATCAATCGCTTCCTCGAGACCCATAATACAAGCTTCGTATTCGGCCTCGTTGTTTGTACACTTGAACGTAAGTCTGGCGGTGAAAGGAATGTGGGTACCCTGAGGTGTTATGATAATTGCCCCAATTCCGTTTCCATAATGATTGACAGCTTCGTCAAAGATAAGTCCCCATTGGGAACCTGGTTCTGGCCCTTCACTGGGTAGCGGTTCATCGCAGTCTTTCATTTTTAGATACATGACATCTTCATCTGGGAAGTCAAACCCGATTGATTCCTGATCGTCAATCGGTTGATGAGCCAAATGATCGGCTAAAATACTCCCTTTAACGGCTTTCTAAGCGTGGTACTCTATGTCATATTCTGATAACAACATCTTCCAACGGGGAATCCTTCCCGTGAGAGCAAGTTTCTCAAAGACATACTTGATTGGATCCATTTCTGAGATTAACCAAGTAGTGTGACGAATCATGTACTGGCGAAGACGTTTGGCTGCCCAAGCCAGAGCACAACAAGTTTTCTCGAGCATAATGTACCGAGTCTCGCAGTCGGTGATTTTCTTGCTCAAATAGTAGATGGCAGACTCTTTCCTTTTGGTTTCGTCTTGTTGGCTAAGTACACAACCCATCAAGTCTTCCAAGACTGTTAAATAGATGATCAACGATCTTCCTTCCACTGGAGGTGATAGAATCGACGGATTCAACAGGTATTCCTTAATACTGTCGAAGGTGATTTGCCAGTCTTCTGTCCAAACGCAGTCCTGATTCTTTTTGAGTAGTTTGAAAATTGGCGCACAGGTCGCGGTCATGTGGAATATGAATTTGGAGATGTAGTTCAAACGTCCCAGGAATCCTCTGACTTGTTTTTCAGTTTTCGGAGAAGGCATTTCTAGAATGGCCTTGACCTTGTCAGGATCAACCTCAATTCCTTTTTGGCTGACGATGAACCCTAAAAGTTTCTCTGAACGGACACCGAAGGTGCACTTGTTGGGATTCAAGCGGAGTTTGTACTTTCTCAACCGCTCGAATAGTTTTGACAAGTGGGTCACATGCTCCTCTTCTGTCTTAGATTTTGCAATCATATCATCGACATATACCTCGATCTCTTTGTGTATCATGTCATGAAAAAGAGTAGTCATGGCCCTTTGATAGGTTGCCCCGGTGTTCTTCAAACCGAACGGCGTTACCTTGTAACAAAAGGTACCCCATGGGGTGATGAACGAAGTTTTCTCCATATCTTTCAGTGCCATCTTAATTTGATCCCGAGAATCCATCCATGAAGGAGAAAACTTTGAACTTTGTTGTACTGTCTACCAACATGTCAATGTATGGTAAAGGAAAGTCGTCCTTTGGACTAGCCTTGTTTAGATCTCTGTAGTTTACACACATTCTGACCTTTCCGTCCTTTTTGGGAACGGGTACGATGTTGGCTAACCATTGAGGATATTCTGATGTGGCGAGGAAACTCGCGTCAATCTGTTTCTGTACTTCCTCTTTGATTTTGATTGCCATGTCCAGGTGAGTCCGTCTCAGCCTCTGTTTTACTGGAGGACATTCCGATCTTAACGATAGATAGTGTTCCACGATGCTGGTATCCAACCCTGGCATATCCTGATAGGACCAAGCAAATACATCGGGAAACTCTTTGAGAAACTTTGTCAAACTTTCTTTGGCAGTCAGACTGAGCAGTGTCCCAATCCTGATTTCTTTTCTCTCTTTTTTAAAACCCACGTTGATCGTTTTCAATGGCTCTTTGTGAGGTTTAATGGACCTTTCCTCTTGTCGGAGTAATCGGGAGATCTCTTCTGGAATTTCGTCGTCAACTTCTTCTTTAGTCCCAAATACTGGGAACTCAAAGTTGGGAGAATGCATCGGATCGTATGTTTCAACGGGGTTTAAAACAAGCAATCTGCGTGACGTGATGATTTGTGTTTAGAAGAGATAGAGAGAATACAAGAGTGTGTGCAGTGTTTTTCTTTGGAAAAACTACTTGTTTTTTTATTGAGTTGTTTTTTAGGATTACCATTTTCTAAAAAAACGAAAAAGAGAAAACAACAATTAATGCGAAAATTACAGAACGACGTTATTTTATTAATGAACAAGTCGATTCTTGAAACTACAACCCTATAAAATAAAACTCTGTCGCTTTGGGCAAAGCGAAGAGGGAAATTTACAAAAAGTGAGCCCTATCAAAACATCCGTTTCACCTGGGCAGGGAGAAAGGTTAAAGACGGCAATTACTTTGACTTATGAACAATCTTCGGAACATCGACCGCAACCCATTGGCGGCCAACTCCTCGGTGAATCACAAAGTCTGGAACCTTCCTTGATTTTTCTTCAGAAATAACGCTGATTTCTGGCGGAGCAGGATCGTTGGAATCTGTCTCCCAGGCAGAGTTGTCGTAGGAGGATTCCTCAATTGTATTTTGCATAGTATTTGTTCTATCAGGCAAATCTCCTCATCCAGTTGGCTAGATTTCTTCGAGCCTGATACGAGAGCTTTCAGGAGTGGTGTACTTGACCATAAAGTCAAATTTTCCACTTGGTTGTCCTAAGGTGTCCCACACTTCTTTGGAACTGGAGGAGTCATCTCTCTCGATGACGTTGACCTCGGGAAAAGCATAGTTGATGAATTCTAGTCCTGCAAGCTTTGCAAATTCATCGTCGTGCTAGATATTTTCTGAATGACCTGAGTGTTGATCCCATGACATGGTGGGGACGCAAGTATTCTGTTCAATGACGCTCAGCTGATTTTCATTGTTCGGCTGATTTTCTTGCCCCAAGTCTCCTGGATACGGTTGCCAGATAGGAAAACCATCCATTGGGCCATAATAGTCGTGGTCAAAGTTGTCCTTCATTAGAGTATCTTCCTCTAATAAGTTTGCACGACATCCTTTCGGATCACAATCTCCATATATCATTTCAACTTCTGACCTAGGTATAAATCTCGGACTCTGTGTGGGATAGCAAAACGACGTAGGCACTTTTTCCTGAGACATATAGCCGTACTCGTTAAGATAGGACTTCCATTCCTCGTCCGTATCGGAGGGATCTCCCTCATTGATAGTATGGACTGTTTGAGGCACTGGATGAAGGAAACCTCCACTGTGGAAGAAATTCTGAATGGGATGAAGACCTTCATCGTTAGCAGCGGTCTGGGTGCAGGTTGCAGAAAAACCAAGACCCTTCTTTGTTTTATTATCAGTAGGAATGACAAGTTATGCCCATCCTTTTGTATTGTTATTTTTTATCACTTCGAGAGCATCTCTGTACAAGGAAATCGAGGTTCCTCTTTCTGAGTGATTCTCACTTCTCACCGACAGTGCTGGGAACTGGGTTCCAATAACCTCCTCGGGTTCTACACAAGTAGATGATGATAAGTTACTCACGAGCAAGGCTTGCTCTCCGCAGACCGTGACGAGTTGATCGTTCTTGACGAATTTCAGTTTTTGGTGCAGCATCGAAGTGACTGCCCAAACCAGGTGTATCCAAGGTCTTCCTAATAAACAGTTGTACGCTGCCCGGACGTCCATGACCTGGAAAGTGATTTGGAAAGTGTGAGGACCGATAGTTATGGGAAGGTCAACTTCGCCGATAACTGCTTTCTGAGACCCGTCAAACGCTTTAACGATGACCTCAGTGCCCCTCATCGGGGATCCTTTGAATGATAGTCGCATTAAAGTGGACTTCGGCATAACATTGATGGTCAATCCTGTGTCTACCTGTACGCTGGCCAAAGCATCGTCCTGGCAGTTAACTGTGATATTGAGCGCCATGTTTTGGCTTTTTCCCCCCTTTGGCAAGTGCTCATCACTGAATCCTAAGTTGTTGCAGGAAGTGATGTTAGAGATGATGCTATCGAACTGTCGTATTGACACATCCTGTTCCACAAGGGCCTGCTCTAAGACTTTCTGTAGAGCCTCTCTGTGGGCTTCGGAACTGAGTAAAAGTGATAACACTGAGATCATTGAAGGAGTTTGTAACAACTGATCAACAATGTTGTATTCACTCATTTGGATGAGCTTCAACATCTCATCATTATTTTTCAAAAGGCCGGGATTACTGGATTGACCGACTGGTGGATCAGGAGCTTCTTCCTGAAGTTCCTTTTCTTTGTTAGGTTCTCCAACTCCTCGGTTGAAGATTCGACCGCTCCGTGTTACTCGACTGATGTCTGCAATTTTCACGACGGAGGGTAATGGAATTTCCTTTCCATTCTCAATTGGTGTCGCACCGTATTTGTAAGGGACCGCCTTAGCTGTTTCATACGGTAATGGTCCTGGTAGATAAATAACTATAGGAGCCTTCTGATTTTTCTGACTGTCATAAGCAACTTCAATCAGTTCCTGGCTAAGAACCTTTGATTCGTCTAGTAGAGGGATGATAGTACAAACATCCTTGTTCTTCTCAGGGTCAGAGATTATAACCACATCTCTGATTTGATCAGGGAAGTAGTCCGACGTCCAGTCAACGACCCCGAAGGTAGGTATGAGTGAATCTCTTTGCGATCCAACTAACCTTGGAGAGCTGCTTGCACGAGGTAACATCCTTGGTTATTTTCCGAACAGACTGTACAACATTCATAGTTGTGTGGTGGAACCTGGCCACGCTCGCTTTGAATGCAGTGTAACCTCACCAGGTTTGTTTCCACAGATCGGACATCCTGACTTTGACGCCGAGTGGGGTTTCCATTAAGCACACTAATTTGTTGCGTGTCTTCATCCATATAGATCGGAAGCCACCAGTGGTTTAACAGGTGTTGTAAAGTTCTTTGAACAAGAGCGCACCCTTGGTTACTCTCACAACATCCTTTACAGTTCTGGTAATCATGCGAAGTGAGAAAACCAAGTTGGACCTGCTTGGCGTGTAACTCCACCAAATTGGTATTCATCAGACGAATATCAAAGATTTGAATCATGTTGATCTGATAGGGATTTCTATCACGGTAGTCTTGGATCCATCCAAGATCCATCTGACGCTGGAGGGCCTCTTGTACAAAAGAGCATCCCTGTTTGTTTACCGACCAAGTCAGACAGGAATTATAATCGGGCCGCGGCAGATTATGATACTGGCTTTGCCTTGAGTGCATTATCACCAAGTTGATATTCATTGCACGGATGTCGTGGTTCTAAATGATGTTGGAATTTGTGTATGTCATGTTGACTCCACGAACTCGATGCTCCTGGATCCATCCGAGATCCAATTGTTCCTGTAGAGCTGATTACACCACAGAACATCCCTGATTGTTTTTAGAGCAGATATCACACTGGTGATAATTATGAGGTGGCACATGGCCATAACCACTCTGTCTACAATGTATCTTGACCAAGTTGGCCTTTAACAAGAGTACATCATGAATTTGATAGCTGTCGCTAGACTCTTCCTCTATCAAATTAATTGTAGCTTTCTCGTGTTGAGGCAGCGGGTTCGTGAGAACGTTCAGATTCGTATCCTTGAAAGATAAAACCCCGCTCCTAACAAGCTTTTGCACATCGGATTTGAAACTGAGACAGTTCTCTATGTTATGCCCTGGTCCTCCTTGATTGTAAGGATAGGTCTGATCCGCTTTGAACCAAAAAGGTGGATTTTCTGGTACTATAAGAGAAGACTTAGAATGGACGTGCCCCTTGACCAGTAGTAACAGAAATAGCTCTGCATACAACACATGTATAGGGTCAAACCCTGGCAGTCACGTTGTACGGTTGTTGTTATATGGAGGACGAGTCTGCTGAAGAGACTGTTGTGTCCTTTGCTGATATTGTTGTTGATTAGGACGAGTCTACTGAAGAGACTGTTGTGTCCTGAGGTTGATACGTAGGAACAGGCGCAGGGTTGATAGCTGGAATCACATCTGCTACTGATTGATAACGTCCCCCTTGCTTTCCGAGAGAGATATTTCCAATATTCTGCTCTTTTTTCTTAGGGAGAGCACTACCGTATCGTTTTGTATTACTTGATGATCCAGTGTCTTTTACTAAACGTCCTTCTCGGACGGCTTCCTCAAGACGAACTCCCATGCCCACCATCTCGGTGAAGTCACTGGGCGCACTGGCGACCATTCGGTCATAGTAAAATGAGCTCAAGGTTTTTAAGAATATCTTTATCATCTCCTTTTCCTCCAGAGGTGCAGAAATCTGAGCGGAAATTTCACGCCATCTCTGAGCGTACTCCTTAAAGGTTTCCTTGTCCTTTTGTGACATTGATTTGAGTTGATCTCTGTCCGGTGCCATGTCCAAATTGTATTTGTACTGCTGAACGAAGCCAGCGCCAAGATCTTTGAAGGTGCCGATCACGGCGCAGTTTAAACCCATGTACCATTTTAATGCGACACCAGTTAAACTATCTTGAAAGTAATGAATTAGTAGCTCCTGGTTCTTTGTCTGAGCTGACATTCGACGATCGTACATCACTAAATGACTCTGAGGGCAAGAGTTACCCTTGTACTTTTCAAAGTCGGGTACCTAGAACTTGTGTGGAACTTTCACATTGGGGACCAAGCAGAGGTATGCGACATCCTTTCCAAAAATATCCTGATCACAAAGGGCATGCAATTCTTTCTGCATTTCCAGGAACTGTCCCTGGAATTTATTCATTCTATCGAACATGCTGTCATTTCCACTAGACGGTATCTGTGGAATCTGTCCTTCCAGGACAGTGTGTACCATGAATGGTGGTATAGTCATTATGGCCGAGACTCTCGGTGTCTCCCGAAGTTTGTAACCTTCAGTAGTTGCTGTCATGCCCCTGGCATCTTCACTTTCCCGAATTTTGTAACCTTCAGGCCCAACGGTTCCTGCTGCGGTTCCCTGATCCTCAGCGATCGACGAAACATATCCTTTCGGGATATAGTTAAGTGGCATGCCCCAGGGAAGATCTTTCGACATTCTGTACCTAGGATCATACTTCTCCACTATGGGCGTTGATGTGATTTCTGAGACCACAGTCCGTTGTTGTTGCATCTGAGCTTCTGCTAGAGCTTGCATGTCGTTATGAAGCTTTCTCAGATCCTCTTCCAGAGTGTCGATCTCTTCTCTCAACTCTCTTTTCTCTTCCTCGAGATCATCCATCTTTTTCTGACGATTGGCCCGAGTATTGTACGAATGAGACAGTTTGACTCTAGAATCGAGACGCAAACGTGAGATTTGTAGGTAAGAAGAATACGTTTACGCGAGAATGAAGAATGATATGCAATGATTATATTAATTGTATGTTTTTGTTTAATCAAAGTAAACTTCGACAATTGGATTGCAAATATCAAACAGTGGGGAAACCCCGTTTTATTGAATTCAAAGGATTGCGGAAATGGAAATACAGTAGATTACAAAGTGCTGAAAAAGGAAACCTAAACTAATGGATCCTGAGTCCTCCCTGAAGAGAGCTCAAGTGCTGGTTCTGGTGCTTTCCTTTTCTTTGACCGGGGCTCTTGGTCCGTTGTCGGGTTGTCATTACTCTGCCAAGTGAAAGGAGTGAGCAAATTCCTTTGGTCAGCCTGATTTTCTACAGCATGTTGCTCTAAAATCTCAATCAGGGCATCTTTTTCTCTTAACAGTTGCTGTATTTTCTTACACTCCACATTGAGAATACGGTACTTGTTCCTCCAAGACCTCTTCTCCTGTTGAACTTTGCTGAGAGTAACTTGAAGTTTTTCCGTCTCAGACATAAAATAAGGGGCAGAGTCCCTTAATGGAAGAACTTCCTGACGAGGGTAAGGCATCCTCAGCTTGAGAGCTCTAGTCTGTACCCAGTGGAGATAAGGCTCCACCAAGACACAATCTGGTTTTCCTAGAGACTCTCGTCCTTTCCTATGAACGTGTTTCAAAGCATGCACTATTTCTGTCTTTAGTGCCCTGTCATTTTCTCCTTCCTTGAAGAAAATACCTTCCAGATGAGCATTCCACTGAACATGCCTCATCGGGTATCCAAATTGACGACGAACCAACACCGGATGATAGTTGACTCCTCCCTTAGTTCCTATAAGGGGTACATATGGGAAATTTCCACAACGGTCAATGATTCAGATCCTGTCATAGATTTGATTGTACCAATCGATGTCAGAGTTGGTAAGAGACATGATTCTCTGCGACCAACGTAAAGTATTCTTTTAATCCCAAAATGCAGCAGAGTTGGGCAAATGGGAAGTGAACCATTTGTATAGTAGGGGTACACAGCACGTGATCATTCCTCTGCTGTATAAATTCCTTAAGTGTACCGAATGATACGCATCTGCGAGTAAGGTCGGTACAGGGTTTCCAATCAGGAAAATCTTAATGGCGTTGATATCTACGAAGTTATCAGTGTTGGGAAACAAAAATAACCCGTAGGTGAGCAAAACAAAGATGCTCTCGAAATCGGCCACGTTCCCTATACTAGCAAAGTACAGGGCTTTCTTTGTCAAGAACTGGGCTCGCAAACCTTGGATGCCACCCTTAGTGGTCATGTGAGTCCTGACTTCTGACTCGTCCAAATAAATTGCTCTTGCAATGGTCTAATCCTTTGGAATTTCTTCCAGTCCAGAAAATGGAGCTTGATCAGTAATGTGTAAATTAGTCAAGTGAGAATACTCCTCCAGCGTTGGTGCAAGCTGATAATCTGGGAATGTGAAACAATGATAAACCGGATCGTAGAACTGGATTAACGTGGACAAGATTCCTTCGATTACGTTGACCCTTAACAAGGACAGCAGTCCCCCATACTTGGCTCTGAAAGCCTCGTGGTTGGTGATCATTCTCGCTAAACCTCTTAAATCCTCTAACTTTGGAACCTTGAAGGTGTACTTATGAGTTTTCCTTCTACCGAAATCCATTAGCGCAATCTCCTTTCTCTCTGACATTTGCAATCATTGTCTCAATTTAATTTGAAAAAGAGAGACTAGAAGAGAATATTTTTTCTGTTTTAATGTTTTTTAAATGAATATATGAATGCAGCACACAAAAACATAGAAAAAACATGGGGTCAAAGGGTCGGTGTCATGAAGTCAAGGCTCTACCCCCCCCCAAAAGGTTTATACTGGTGATTATTTGTACCTGTCCGCAAAATCATCGACCCCTCCGGGATAACAACAGCAAGCGGATCGCCAGCGAGCTGATGTATCCTGGAGTGATCTCGGATGAGGGTAGTATTGCATGACAACTATTTCTGATAGTTTCCGCACTACAAAATGGCTGCAGTCTACTAAAAATCGCAGCTTCTTAGATAACCCAGTCGACCACACTACTTTCAATAACCGAAGTCGTATATGCAATGTATCTGCAAAGGGAGTCTCCACTGAGTTTGATGGTCGATCGGGGGCTCTTAACTGGAATTCACTCCCAGTAAGATTACCCGCATTGCCATCACCTATCTTAGGTGTATACTCAATCTTTCCACATGCGGCATCACACGCATTCCCATTAGTAGAAAAATAAACACATATATCAATTAGGAAAAGCAGTATATATATTTGTCTTAATCATCCTAGACCTCTAGTCTTATGATCCTATACAGACAATGACACCCCAGTAGAGCTGTCATTTCTGTGACATGAACGTGAAATCAAGGTCTCTGCCTAAGAGATGAGAAAAGATAATACAATGAATAAAACGTTTATCCCCAACAGAGTCGCCATTATTCTGTAGTGCGAGTTTTATGTGTGGTTGCGAAGCACTATCGTTTTAGGGTACTACAGCTCGATTCATTTTTATTCCTATTGAAGTTGATGAAGGAAGGGAAATAGATGTCTCCAATTAACACTGCTTGCATACTGAGTTTGAACAGATGACTATTGGTTTACAGATGTGTCATACCCTAATTTTTAACCATAAGATTCCACGACTTCTTACACCATCTGCATGATCATTTTGCACATCTGCATGCTTTATCACTAACCAGTTTGTGCAGGAACATGGGTCTAGAATGGCATTTGTTCTCTCTGTCCAGAACCTCAAGACATGATCAGTTGTTTCTCAAGGGTTCTAGTATCTTCTATTGATCGTGTTCCTCAAAATTTCTCGAAAAAAAAAGCCTCAAGGAACAACTCAAAAAGATCAGGATTTCCTTATTTATGATGTTTGAACTATGTCAATCGAAGACCAGGCATGCTAGAGTTTCTTTTAAGATTTCGTCAAGTCTTTGTTTTCCTTTCAAGTTCCCATTACTTGTGATGCAAGTGCAAGTTGGTTTTCATTGAATTTTGGTGGTTTGGAACCCTCTGGTTTGTCAAGAAGTGTTCGAGTTCATTTGTGCCATGAATTAAATTCAAATTTTATGAGATGGTTCAAGTGGTGTTTGATGTTTCCAAGGCCCCATATCAAGGTTACAAATTCATCAAGTTTTATCAAGTTCAAGAATCATGTCCTTTACAAAATTCATATTGGCTCATTTTTTTTTCTCTACAAAGACCAAAGCCAAGATATAATGGCAAAATTTTCTCATCTTTAAATCCTTGATTTTTAGTGATTCACCATGAATATACAAGTTCCAAGTTCAAGTTCCATGTCAAGCTTAATTCCAAGATCGTGAAGCATCTAAGGCATCATTCCAATCCAAACAGAATTTACAAGTTCAAAAAGAGCTGTTACAAAGGGATGAAAAGGTTTTATATCTACTACAAAAGCCAGATTCATAAGACTAGTCCAGATTTCAATGTCAAGACTCATTCCTAAAATTAAAATGTTATATTTCAAGCATAAAGGTCCAAAAGTACAAAAGCTTTTCATAAGGACAAGTCAAGTCAGAATCATTTATAACAGTCAATGTTACACCAGTACAGCTACCATGCATAAATTAAGAAGAAAAGTCTTCAATTGCTCAAGGAAGAGACGTCTTGTCCTACTGGCAGGGAGTCATGCACGAGTTATATGGCCAGCCACAACAAGCTTGAGTGTGGTCACCTATTACAAGCTGACATCATTTCCCATATTTGAGACTTTGCTTAAAGTTTGATATGTCATCTGCCAATCACATTCATCAATGTAAGCAACAACAAAAATAGCAAGTTTCATGGTGGGAATCACAGTTTATGGAAATTAATCACATGAGGAAACATGATCAAACAAAGAATGATGAGTTTTGAATAGCCATCAAGTGAGAAATTACAAAATTAAATAGAATCAAGACCAGTATTCCCAAAATAAGCTGACGAAATCAAACATCATCAAAATTCAAATCTCAAACATTTCCAAATACAATTAGACAGGTCTCAAAACTGCAATCAATGTTCTTTCAACAAGGAAATGAATACCACATGGAAGCTTCAAGGTTAGAAAATCAGGCTCCAATAAATGTTCTCAAACATAATCGCATATTTGCGGTAAGTTTCGACACAACCATACATGATCAGATGAGAGTGGAAACATATTCAGGGCAAAAGATCACGACTTATAATAGCTTGTTCCTTTCCAAAACACTCCACCAACATAATCAGACGAAATTTAATTGGGGTTTTAACTCTCAAGTCTATAAATTGAGGCGATAGCAGTGCAAAAGGGGAGAGCAGAAGAACGTACATCAAAAAATTCACAACCTTGCCAACACAATTTCACACAAAAAGCATGCGATTCAGAAAACAGCGGAGCAAAAATGACGAGAAAAAAAATTCACCCATCACACATATCATTGAGAATTCACAGAGGAAAATTCACAACACCACAACCTCACGAGTCACAGCACTATAAGCCTCATTCACAGAGAGAGTTTCGAAGCAGATTCACGGACATTCAGAATAGAGGAAACTCACACGCGAATAACATCAACAACAGACATCAACAATCAGCAATCACACACGTAGTGAGCAACAATACCAACATACACACGTACCTTCGTAAGGATCATCACGTACCGCTGAGAATCAGTTTCGGAGCTACTCCGCCGCAACCGTGCGCATCGTCGAAACTCCGCTTCAAATCACTCCAAGGTATGTTGAATTCTGCTCCATTGACAAATTTCGCGATGTTGATTGCAAATGTTGTTTGAGTCCTCCATGATTTTGTTCAATTTCAAATTTTGGTTGAGTTAGGTTTAGAAAGTAGAAAGAGAATCAAACAAAACGGGTTGGGTATTGAGAGAAGCGTAGCGAAGATGAGAGAGTGTGAGGAAGAGTGAGCATCGAGAGAGTGAAGTTTTGAAAAATTACAGATGAATGAGGGAGAGGTGTAGCGATGAAGGAGTAAACAGGGAGGGAGCAATTTTTCCTTTTGACTTAGGCTAATACGTTCTGAGGCAATGGTTTGGTTTAGGGTTCTTGAAACCCCATTTCTGGATTAGTAGACCGAACCGGGTATGGATGTCAGTCCAACCTATTCCATCTCCTGAAGTCTGGGCCACCCTATTGTGGGCTGATTCACCCTCTCTCTTTGATTCCACTTTTTGTCCTATTTTCATTATTTATCTATTTAATTCATTATTTTGTTTTTTAATTTCAATTTAATGATTTTAATATTAAGTATTCAAAAGTTAAAAATTCAAAAAAATAGTTTTCTTTTTTAGAATTATTAAAATTAATAAGCATAGTTTTTTTTTTTGTTTTCAATAAATCAAAAATGTCAAAAAATATTTACTTTTCTCTCTTGATATCTTGTTTATAATTTTATATTTAAAAATCCAAAAATATTTTTTGATTAGTTAAAAAGAAAATTTCTACTCTTATTTCGATCTTTGTTCTTCGCCCGTATATTCAAACCATTTTTCAAAATAAACTCTCGATTCACATCGAGCCTTTTTTTCCCTTGTAAGTCGATTGCTTTTTAAGCATGGCCATCAACCTTTAGGTCTTTTCCCTTAGCACATACCCTTAGCAAACGAGCAATAAATAACATAAATAATAACAAGAGGTTCCCGTAGAGTACTACAGACGTTTAGGATGCTAATACCTTCCCTAGGCGTAACCAACCCCCGAACCTTAGATCTCTTAGGTTTTTTCGTTCTTGAACCTTTCTTGTGGATAAATCAAAGACCGGTGGTGAATTATGATTTGCGATTCAAGTTAATATAATATCTTGGTATCCGATTCTCACCGCGACAGAAATGGCGACTTCACTGGGGAATTTCGAGGGTTTCCCCTAACTTGTTTATATCTATGTTATTTATTTGCTTATTTTCCTATATATCTTTAAATCTGTATATATACCTATTTTGCTTGGTTTTTCTGTGTGCAGGGTACTATTTGTGTGGTGAGACAAAGTCCTACACCCGGACTAGAGTGAAAATTAAGATAGGAAAACGGTGAGACTTCAATGATACTTTGAGGGAGTCGATTCCTGAAAAAGTAAATTGAGACTTCACCACTCAGTCTAGGCCCTCTCGAATAAAATATTTGTCCAACGAGTTCATTCGTGAAGACGATGTGGTTTCGATCTAAAGGCCCTCGGGACTGGGGACCGTAGTTACCTTTAACCCAACTTGGCCTATTAGGATGTAGTGCGGGGACTATGCGGGAGTCTATTTCTGCAATAGTCGCTACGCGATACTACACTCAGACGAGATTCTCTTGAGAATATTATTGACTACCAAGTGATTTGGAAAATCGATAATATCCGAAAGATGGATTGTAGACTCTGGGAACTTTGTAGAACCCGTTCGGCAGGTACCAATAAACCTCTAGTACATACCTTGGGAAGGGTAGACCATGGCTCCATGCTCGTGATCTTCAAGCCTAGGCCTTTGTTTGCATGTATATGTCTATACCTGTGCTTATTCATCCATTCATGCATTCATGCATAACCATTCAGTTTCAAGAAACTCAATTGTTCTGTCATTTGCAAAATCAATAAAAATCATGGATTATAAAATGAAACCTTTTTTTCAGCATTTTTCCAAAATGTTTGCAACCTACTCTTGAGTTCCTTGAAACCATTGCATCACATTGCATATCATTTGCATCTTTGCATGATTCATTGCATGTGTCCGTTTGTCCAACAGCTCATTTCCAGCTATCTTTATCTTCAGTGTCCCCTGTGAGTCGTCAAGCTGATTCCTCGACACAGATACCAGACTAGAGCCAACTACAGACGCATAATGGCAGATCAAGAAGCACACAATGCTGAGATGCGAATGGAGATTGACGACCTTAAGTCAAGCATGGCAAAGCTCACTGAAATGCTCCAAGTCTTGATTGCTAGAGGAGAGCAACCCCAAAGAACTGTCATCCAAGAAGTTTCAACTGCTGATCCTCAACCTATTCAGGTACCACCTTCCACTTGGCCAGAGTTTGGTTTACCTCACAACTACTCTCCACCTCTTGCATCTACTAGTATGATTGGTCAGACTTTTGGACCAGTTTTTCAAGTTCCAGTTTTCTCCGAGCCTAGACCTGTGGTTCATGTTGTTGCCCAGACCACTCGACCTCCATTTGAGAACCCTCTTTATGAGTACAATGCTGGCATCGCTCAGAGTGAAGACCATGAAGATTTTATTGAACCCGCGATTGTCCGTGAACATTTTTAGACTATAGACAAGAGACTTAAAGTCGTAGAGGGTAATGATTTCTTCAACATAGATGCAGAAAACATGGGTTTGGTTTCTGACCTTGTTATGCCTGCTAAATTCAAGACTATCGATTTTGTGAAGTACAAAGTATACCCGAAAGATGGTTGCCCATGCCAAGAATCAGAAGTTGCTTATCCACTGTTTTCAAGATAGTCTGAGTGGAGCTTCTCTCAAATGGTATATGAATCTTGAACAGAACAACATTCACTATTTCCAGGATCTTATTAATGCCTCCATGAAGCATTACAAGTATAATCTCGACATGGCTCCTGATCGCCGTCAGCTGCAAAACATGTCTCAGAAGGATAAAGAGTCTTTCAAGGAATATGCTCAGCGCATGAGAGAGTTGGCTTCTCAAGTTGAACCTCCTTTGGTAGAGAAAGAATTAACTGGATTGTTTATGGACACCTTGTCTCCATTCTACTGGGAGAAGATGATTGGTAGTGTTTCCTCCAGCTTCACTGATTTAGTTACTATTGGTCAGAGACTCGAGGAAGGACTTAAGAATGGTAAAGTATCCAAGGCTGCTGAATCTTCTAATGGTGCTAAGAAATTCTATGGGAATTTCCAGAAGAAGAGAGAAGATCAGACCAATGCTGTTATGTTTGAAACCAGAAGGCCTCGTGCTCGACCCCAGTATGTTGATCACTCCGCTGTTGCTGCTGTTACTCCTGTTGTTACAGCTCCACGATCAGCTCAAGCTCCTCAACGTCCAGCTGTTGGACAGAATCAGTACCGTAATAGGAATAATTTTGATCCTATTCCAATGACATACACTGAACTTTATCCTGGGCTAGTTCAGAAAGGTTTGATTACCACAAGGCCTTTGCCTCCTCCTCCAAATCCTCTTCCAGCCGTTTATAGGGCCGATCTTCATTGTGAATACCATCAAGGTGGTGCAGGTCATAACTTGGAAGGTTGCTTTGCGTTGAAGGCTAGAGTACAAGAGCTGATCAGAATTGGTATTCTCTCCTTTCGTGACACCAATCCGAATGTCAAGAACAATCCTTTGCCAGAGCACGCTAAGTGAAGCTTCAGTTGACTTCAGCAGACCTCAGTGTTTCAGACAGGATAACTCATTTTTGTTTCTGATTAGTCACTAGACCATGTTTCTTATCGTTTGCATTTTTCTTATTTGTATTGGTTATTTGCTTTCAATTTATGTTTGTACTTTCATAATTAATAAAATGAGCATTGCGAATTTTGGATTCAATTCATTTGTGTTTGCTATTTACATCTTTATGCCTTCCTTTTCAAAAAGAAAACAAAAAAAAAAACAACAAAAAAACAAAAAACAAAATTATTATCTCTTTTCCACTTTCCTTTCGATTATGCAAAGATTGGAGGGAGGATGATGAAAACGTTATACTCATAATTGTTGTTGGTATGCTTTCAAATCAAAACTTTGCTGAGGATGTAAGGCATTGTTTCAGTTCCCAAACACTGGAGAAATAAGCAAGATAACCCCTCGTCAACCCCTTTGAGCCTTGAAGTAGGAGTTTTTTTTTTTTTTACAAATAAAAACCCGCAATCTTAACCTGGGGCAGGGTAGTTCTCAGTTAACTGGATTGTGCATTCAAATACAAGAGTTTCATGCAAGACATCTTTCAACAAAAAGGTTGCATTCTCAATTTTTTCTTCGCACGCAACAAGCAAGTGTCGAAGATGTCTTTCAAGTCAAAAGTCGATGATGGTTCGTCGTAATCATTAAGCCAGACAGTCACTTTCTTTCAAAAAAGATAAAAATCAAAAAAGAAAAAGCCCGCTAAGTCGAAACCTATGAAGGAGACTTAGGCAAAATTGGGGCATCCCGCTGACTGTAAGATTCACGAGAAACAGTTCAGGCAAAAGTTAGGGATAATAAAAAGAGGAACCTTTAAATCCTTACCATGAAAGTCCTCAATGAAAAAACAACTAAATGTTGTAAGGAAGTAGTGACCGCCATCTCAAGAGTCCATTGACTTCTGAACCGTCAACATCATTATCATCAGTGCAATTCCTAACCTATGGGAACTTGGTGCATAGTCTGAGTTAACTGAGCATAGGACTGAAGATCATCACGAAGATTGGGTGGGTACCAAATAAACTTTGAGCCTTTATCCTTTGTTTCTTAAACCGTGAACCAGGCCACGTTATAACCCTCAAAAGACCTAATTGAAGCAAGGTTATTTTGAAAGCATACCACAACGAGGTTGCGTAAACTGACTCCTAATGATCTTTGCAGATCATTTTTTTTTGGCATCACGCCTTTTTGCTTTATCTTTCACTTTTAAACGTCTTGAACCACCGTGTTCTGACCAGTGACTCTATTGCTTTACCTCGTTCCAAAAATGATTTTGATTTCAAGAGTTGCATGAACTTTGCATTTACTATGTTTGTATGAACACTCTTGTTTGCAATCTGGCTTCCGCTTAAGGAATTTTCAAACATTTGAGAAACTTGGTCAGTGATCCAATCAAGGGCAAGTTCCTTCCAGATCCTATTGAGAATCAGTTCAAGAATTATTCAGTGCAAGTCCTTCTCAGAATTGGTTTATACTGAAGACTTTTTCAAGACTCATACTGGGGCAAGTTTTCCAAGTGCACAGTAATTCAGTCATTTTCAGCATCAATCCAAGCTGAAGCAATTATCAGTTCATATACAATACTCAACTAATCCGGGGCAGTTTACTTGAAGAATCCCCATGCAGCTTTCCATTCTTCCTACAAGGATCGTCAACTTAATACAGTTTACCCGTGTGGCCGATTTGTGCTCAGTAGCATCTCTAGTCCCAAGCAGAATGGCAGTGATCTCCGTGTTGAGGAATCAGTCTTCCAGTCTTGTCTTCTCCACATAAGAGACGAGTCGTGTCGTCGATGTCTGCATTACATTTGCATTTGATCATATATCGTGGCATAATTCATATACATATGCATAGCAAGAGTGTCATCCATCATTTGCACTCATTTGCATTCTCCATGGGTCGTGATGTTATCCACGTCTTACCTTGTCGTCTAAGTCCAACTTACTTGACACCTACCAAACGGATTTTGTCCCGTCTATCCAATACTTTCTTGGACATTGTGATTTCCTTTTATCCAATGCTTTCTTGGGTATCTCCTTGGTCATGTTCGTTCAATGCTTTCTTGGACGTTGTGATTTCCTTACATCCAATGCCTTCTTGGATTCACCTTTTGTCTCATTTGAGTCTGATGTCTTCTCAGATATTATGAGTCATACCTTTCATTCAAAGCTATTATTGGATGACTGGTTTCTTTGCATTCAATGCCATTCTTGAATGTAGTCTTTATTCACTTTCATTTAAAGCCATTATTAGATATTGTGATTATACCTCTCATTCAAAGCCATTATTGGATGACTGGTTTCTCTATCTTGTTAACTTATCTAAAGTTATTATTAGATATTGTGATTATACCTCTCATTCAAAGCCATTATTGGATGATCGGTCCCTTTGCATTCAATGTCATTCTTGAATGTCATCTTTGTTCACAATCATCTAAAGCCATTATTAGATATTGTGATTATACCTTTCATTCAAAGCCATTATTGGATGTCTGGTTTCTTTACCATCTGATGTTCTTCCGGATGAGTCCCTCTTTCTGATGTTCTTCCAGATCGAGTCTTTGTTCACTTTCATCTAAAGTCATTATTAGATACTGTGATTATACCTTTCATTCAAAGCCATTATTTGATGTCTGGTTTCTTTGCCATCTGATGTTCTTCCGAATGAGTCCCTCTTTCTGATGTTCTTCCAGATCGAGTCTTTGTTCACTTTCATCTAAAGCCATTATTAGATACTGTGATTATACCTTTCATTCAAAGCCATTATTGGATGTCTGGTTTCTTTACCATCTGATGTTCTTCCGGATGAGTCCCTCTTTCTGATGTTCTTCCAGATCGAATCTTTATTCACTTTCATCTAAAGCCATTATTAGATATTGTGATTTTACCTTTCATTCAAAGCTATTATTGGATGATCGGTTCCTTTGCATTCAATGCCATTCTTGAATGTCATCTTTGTTCACAATCCTCTAAAGCCATTATTAGATATTGTGATTGTACCTTTCGTTCAAAGCCATTATTGGATGTCTGGTTTCTTCGCCTTTTTCACTTTCCTCTGAAGCCATTATCAGATTTTGTAAGTGTACCTTTCGTTCAAAGCCATTATTGGATGACTGGTTTCTTTGTGTCCGATGCCTTCTCGGATTACATTATTTTGTCTCATTCACATATGTTGCCTTCTTAGATATTGTGAGTTTACCTTTCATCCAAAGCTATTATTGGAAGTTTGGTGTTTTTCTTCATCCAATGCCATTCTTGGATGATGTTTTCCAGATACTTTGCTTTGTTTCATTTTGTTTCTAACTTAACTGTAATACTTTTCCCCTGTGGTATCATTCCTCACAGGATCCTTGTCTTTGCATTCATTTCACGTCATATCATATGCGTTTGTGGTATCTTAGGGGCCAAAAATTGTGCATGTTTGTATTTAAGTCCCTCCTATCTCGTCGAGACGAAGATTTCAATCTCCATATCTCCGGATAGAAGAAACTTAAATAGGGGCATCTGTCATACCCTAATTTTTGACCATAAGATTGCACGACTTCTTGCACCATCTGCATGATCATTTTGCACATCTGCATGCTTTATCACTAACCAGTTTGTGCAGGAACATGGGTCTAGAATGGCATTTGTTCTCTCTGTCCAGAACCTCAAGACATGATCAGTTGTTTCTCAAGGGTTCTAGTATCTTCTATTGATCGTGTTCCTCAAAATTTCTCGAAAAAAAAAAGCCTCAAGGAACAACTCAAAAAGATCAGGATTTCCTTATTTATGATGTTTGAACTATGTCAATCGAAGACCAGGTATGCTAGAGTTTCTTTTAAGATTTCGTCAAGTCTTTGTTTTCCTTTCAAGTTCCCATTACTTGTGATGCAAGTGCAAGTTGGTTTTCATTGAATTTTGGTGGTTTGGAACCCTCTGGTTCGTCAAGAAGTGTTCGAGTTCATTTGTGCCATGAATTAAATTCAAATTTTATGAGATGGTTCAAGTGGTGTTTGATGTTTCCAAGGCCCCATATCAAGGTTACAAATTCATCAAGTTTTATCAAGTTCAAGAATCATGTCCTTTACAAAATTCAAATTGTCTCATTTTTTTTTCTCTACAAAGACCAAAGCCAAGATATAATGGCAAAATTTTCTCATCTTTAAATCCTTGATTTTTAGTGATTCACCATGAATATACAAGTTCCAAGTTCAAGTTCCATGTCAAGCTTAATTCCAAGATCGTGAAGCATCCAAGGCATCATTCCAATCCAAGCAGAATTTACAAGTTCAAAAAGAGCTGTTACAAAGGGATGAAAAGGTTTTATATCTACTACAGAAGCCAGATTCATAAGACTAGTCCAGATTTCAATGTCAAGACTCATTCCTAAAATTAAAATATTATATTTCAAGCATAAAGGTCCAAAAGTACAAAAGCTTTTCATAAGGACAAGTCAAGTCAGAATCATTTATAACAGTCAATGTTACACCAGTACAGCTACCATGCATAAATTAAGAAGAAAAGTCTTCAATTGCTCAAGGAAGAGACGTCTTGTCCTACTGGCAGGGAGTCATGCGCGAGTTATTTGGCCAGCCACAACAAGCTTGAGTGTGGTCACCTATTACAAGCTGACATCATTTCCCATATTTGAGACTTTGCTAAAAGTTTGATATGCCATCTGCCAATCACATTCATCAATGTAAGCAACAACAAAAATAGCAAGTTTCATGGCGGGAATCACAGTTTATGGAAATTAATCACATGAGGAAACATGATCAAACAAAGAATTATGAGTTTTGAATAGCCATCAAGTGAGAAATTACAAAATTAAATAGAATCAAGACCAGTATTCCCAAAATAAGCTGACGAAATCAAACATCATCAAAATTCAAATCTCAAACATTTCCAAATACAATTAGACAGGTCTCAAAACTGCAATCAATGTTCTTTCAACAAGGAAATGAATACCATATGGAAGCTTCAAGGTTAGAAAATCAGGCTCCAATAAATGTTCTCAAACATAATCGCATATTTGCGGTAAGTTTCGACACAACCATACATGATCATATGAGAGTGGAAACATATTCAGGGCAAAAGATCACGACTTATAATAGCTTGTTCCTTTCCAAAACACTCCACCAACATAATCAGACGAAATTTAATTGGGGTTTTAACTCTCAAGTCTATAAATTGAGGCGATAGCAGTGCAAAAGGGGAGAGCAGAAGAACGTACATCAAAAAATTCACAACCTTGCCAACACAATTTCACACAAAAAGCATACGATTCAGAAAACAGCAGAGCAAAAATCACGAGAAAAAAAATTCACCCATCACACATATCATTGAGAATTCACAGAGGAAAATTCACAACACCACAACCTCACGAGTCACAGCACTATAAGCCTCATTCACAGAGAGAGTTTCGAAGCAGATTCACAGACATTCAGAATAGAGGAAACTCACACGCGAATAACATCAACAATCAGCAATCACACACGTAGTGAGCAACAATACCAACATACACACGTACCTTCGTAAGGATCATCACGTACCGCCGAGAATCAGTTTCGGAGCTACTCCGCCGCAACCGTGCGTATCGTCGAAACTCCGCTTCAAATCACTCCAAGGTATGTTGAATTCTGCTCCATTGACAAATTTCGCGATGTTGATTGCAAATGTTGTTTGAGTCCTCCATGATTTTGTTCAATTTCAAATTTTGGTTGAGTTAGGTTTAGAAAGTAGAAAGAGAATCAAAGAAAACGGGTTGGGTATTGAGAGAAGCGTAGCGAAGACGAGAGTGTGAGGAAGAGTGAGCATTGAGAGAGTGAAGTTTTGAAAAATTACCGATGAATGAGGGAGAGGTGTAGCGATGAAGGAGTAAACAGGGAGGGAGCAATTTTTACTTTTGACTTAGGCTAATACGTTCTGAGGCAATGGTTTGGTTTAGGGTTCTTGAAACCCCCTTTCTGGATTAGTAGACCGAACCGGGTATGGATGTCAGTCTGACCCATTCCATCTCCTCAAGTCTGGGCCGCCCCATTGTGGGCTGATTCACCCTCTCTCTTTGATTCCACTTTTTGTCCTATTTTCATTATTTATCTATTTAATTCATTATTTTGTTTTTTAATTTCTATTTAATGATTTTAATATTAAGTATTCAAAAGTTAAAAATTCAAAAAAATAGTTTTCTTTTTTAGAATTATTAAAATTAATAAGCGTAGTTGTTTTTTTGTTTTCAATAAATCAAAAATGTCAAAAAATATTTACTTTTCTCTCTTGATATCTTGTTTATAATTTTATATTTAAAAATCCAAAAATATTTTTTGATTAGTTAAAAAGAAAATTTCTACTCTTATTTCGATCTTTGTTCTTCGCCCGTATATTCAAACCATTTTTCAAAATAAACTCTCGATTCACATCAAGCCTTTTTTTCCCTTGTAAGTCGATTGCTTTTTAAGCATCGCCATCAACCTTTAGGTCTTTTCCCTTAGCACATACCCTTAGCAAACGAGCAATAAATAACATAAATAATAACAAGAGGTTCCCGTAGAGTACTACGGACGTTTAGGATGCTAATACCTTACCTAGGCGTAACCAACCCCCGAACCTTAGATCTCTTAGGTTTTTTCGTTCTTGAACCTTTCCTGTGGATAAATCAAAGACCGGTGGTGAATTATGACTTGCGATTCAGGTTAATATAATATCTTGGTATCCGATTCTCACCGCGACAAGATGCTACAAAGATTGTGGGTCTCTCTTAGGTTATTTTGTTGAGAACATAGTGTGACGGGATTATTGGTAGGATGTTAGGACTGATGCTTTTCGATTGATGTTTGAAGATACGGGATTTTGGGTTTTTGATTAGTGTGCTCGCTAAGATTTTTCAATCTTATGCCTACGTATTCCCGTTTAATGAAACAGGGAAATCAGAGTGATCGTAGTTCCTCCTAATCTATGAGAGGAAAACGGTTGTTTTGGTGTCTTGTTCAAAGCCCAAGACGTGAAGCTGAAGGTAGTTTATATCTTGTTCAAAGCCCAAGATGTGAAGCTGAAGGGTCTATTTGTATCTTGTTCGAAGCCCAAGATGTGAAGCTAAAAGGTTTTGACTTTAGAGAGAATTTGTCATCTCTAAAGAGGAGTTGTTGACATTTGTATGCTGTGAGAAAAGCATGTTTTGATGCTAAAAGGTTGATTGACTCAACCGGGGTTTCCTTATACAAAGCCTAAGAGGAGGCTATTGACCCATCAAGAGGGTGTTTTCATGTGTCTCGTACAAAGCCCGAGAGAGAGGCTAAAAGAGAGATTGACTCAATAAGAGAGTCTTTTTTACTCAACAAGAGAGTGTTTCCGTATCTCGTACGAAGCCCGAGATGGAGGCTAAAAGTGGTTTGACTCAACAAGAGAGTCTTAAAGGTTAGCTCCACTAGGGAGAATCATTGTACAAGGCCCAAGAGGAGGCTGAAAAGAGGTTGACTCAACAAGAGAATCTTTTATACTCAACAAGAGAGTGATTTGATGCCTCGTACAAAGCCCGAGGTAGAGGCTAAAAGGGAAGTGACTCAACAAGAGAGTCTTTTATACTCAACAAGAGAGTGGTTTAGTATCTCGTACGAAGCCCGAGATGGAGGTTGAAAGAGGTTTTGACCCAACAAGAGGATCTTTTATACTCAACAAGAGAGTGTTTTATATCTCGTACGAAGCCCGAGATGGAGGCTAAAGGATTGACTCAACAAGAGAGTCTTTTATACTCAACAAGAGAGTGTTGGGAGAATCATTGTACAAAGCCCAAGAGGAGGCTGTTTATGCTGGTAACTATTTCAGTTGAGTGACAGGTCCAATGTGTTGGATAACAGAGAAAATTAGTTCTTATAAAGAGACTGATTAACAGTAAGGCTGTGCTTTAGGATTGATAAGAGGATCAGGGTTACTTCCTGTTCTTTAAGGAAGCGGGAAATCCAAAGGGTATTGAGATTGTCCAAGTCTACGGGTGTTTTGAGAAATCGATTCTCAGATAGTGAACGATCTTTGTATGATGCCTAAGAGAAGGCTGGTCTGTTAAGAGATGAAGGTCAACCCATTAACTGGTCTGACACTTGACTCAGAAAGACAACTCTAGCAAATTGATGACTTGGTTCTGTTCATATACCTGTAGAGGTCTATGGGTCCTATTAAGCCCAAGAGAAGGCATGAGAGCTTTTAAGAAGCCGAAGGGTCCTTGTACAACGCCCTAGAGGAGGCGGGGATGCTTTTAGGAAGCTTGTGGGTCCCCAAACCCCGAGAAGTTCAAGACATGCCATTCACAGAGAATAGATCAAGCCAGGAAAGTTTGAGAATTTCGAAGAAACTCAAGAGATGCCATTCATGGAGAAAAGATCATCTCTGGGGAGTAGAGTTTCTTTGACAATGTCTAAGGGTGACAGACTGTGAAAGGGTTCATCGAGAATGCTGCCTTTCACATCTCCATATTGTTTAACCCCAAGAGGAGGGAAGACTGTGTCTGGTAATCCTATGGGGATCTAGTTTTGACTGTATTTAAGAGTGACCAACCGGGATTTACCTAGTGCTAGACGTAGTTGCCGGGGAAAACTCTAAATAACTATACTAGTATTACACAGTTGATAGTTGACAAGTATATAAAAGTTTGTGAAAGAAGACTTACAGTGAGCAGCCCCACAATACAGTTATATATATATATATATATATATGAAAGCGAATAAAGAAAACTAGTAAACACTTACTCGGTTGTAGAGCTTCCATGCTGTTTTGTTAGTTGTTCAACAAAGAAAGCTTTGATAACAATATTATATTCAAAATCAAAGGAGAAAGTGCTTTGAAAAGATTGTTAGGGCTTACAGCTCAAGGAGAGGCCCAAGATTTTATCAGTGATTACACTGTTTTTTTGAATTTGTACAGGGACTTATACAAGTGACTGAGGCCCAAAAGGTTTTCTGTACAAAGGGATGGGTCTTACACTCTCTCAAGAGGCCCAAAGGTGTTGAAAGAAAAAGAATAGGGCTTATAACAAGAGGGTAGGCCCAAATGATTTGTTGAATTGGAAATTGCGCCGAGATTTTTCTTTTAACGCAAAGGGACTTATACAATATCTAAGGCCCCAAAATGTTTTGGTTAAAAAGGGGTTGGGTCTTACACTCTATTAGAGGCCCAAATGTTTATTTTAAGAAATTAAGTGGGTCTTATAGCTCAAGGAGAGGCCCAGGGTTATTTTGAAAAGGCGACAACTGCGCCGAACGCTTGTAAATATACAGAGGGACTTATACAATGTGTGAGGCCCAAAAAGGTTTATTTACAAAGAGGGGTTGGGACTTACACTCTAATAGAGGCCCAATGATTTATTTTTGTACAAGTGGTGCGGCTTACAGCTCAAGGAGAGGCCCAAGGTGATTTTTGATTTGAAATGGCGATCGCGCCGAGATTTTTGAAAACGCAGTGGGTCTTATACAATATCTGAGGCCCAAAATGGTTTTGGTTTTCAAAGGGTTTGGGTCTTACACTCTAATAGAGGCCCAAAATGGTTTTGAATGGGGCTTATAGCTCGAGGAGAGGCCCAGATGGTTTGTTTTAAACGGGCGATGATCGCGCCGAACTTTTGAAATACAACGGGACTTATACAACATTTGAGGCCCAAAATAGGTTTGTATTTACAAAGGATTGGGTCTTACACTCTATTAGAGGCCCAAAATGGTTTGAAAATGTTTTGTGAGGGTGAAAATCAAAGAAACCCTAATTTTTGCTTTTCTTTAAAAGTAAATATTTAAAGAAAATCCAATAAAAATACCAAATAAGTTTGAATAAACCATTTGTGATTTTTGTTTAAGGTTTGAAAAATGAGGGATTAATCACAAGATTGTAGCGCGGTTTTCGTGGTTTCGAATCACTATCGCTTTGGTACTAGAGTTCGTTTCATTTTTTATCCTATTGAAGCTGATGAAGGAAGGGAAATAGATGTCTCCAACTAACCCTGCTTGCAAACTGAGGTTAAACAGTCAAAATTGTTGGTTTATAGATGCGGCTTTAGTTCGTGGGCCTCTCTGCTTATTTTGTTCAGAACGAAATACCGGGACTGTTCATGGGGAATTTGTTGGGATACTGCGCCAGATTGGATGGAGGTAGGGGACTTTGGGGTTTTTTTATTAGTGTGCTCGCTAAGATTCTTTTTCAATCTTATGCCTACGTATTCCCGGGATAGGAAATCCAAGCGATCGTAGTTCCTCCTATTCTATGGGAGGAAATGGTGTTTTGGTGTCTTGTTCAAAGCCCAAGACATGAAGCTAAAGGTCGTTTGTATCTTGTTCAAAGCCCAAGATGTGAAGCTAAAGGGTCTATTTGTATCTTGTTCGAAGCCCAAGATGTGAAGCTAAAAGGGTGTTGACTTTAGAGAGAATTTGTCATCTCTAAAGGGGAATATTTGGCCTGTTTGGCACGACTGTTGGGTGACTGATTATAAAGGAGAATTACTTTAACTGGGATATGCGAATCCAGCAATGCCATAATTTCCTTTATAGGGGATTTTCAACCTGAAGGAGAAGACTTTAACTCAGTTTAGAGTAATGCCATCTTTTCTTAGGAATTTCTCATGCTAAAAGAGGGACAGTGGCGTGGATGTAAATAATCTAGAGGCTTGCCGCTTACAGCAATTAGACGAGGGAAAAGGAGTTGTTGATGTTTGTATACTGTGAACGAGGCACAACTTTTGATGCTAAAAGGTTGATTGGCTTAAATGGGGTTTCCTTATACAAAGCCTAAGATGAGGCTATTGACCTAACAAGAGGATGCTTTTGTGTCTCGTACGAAGCCCGAGATAGAGGCTAAAAGGGTTGACTCAACAAGAGAGTGTTTTTATATGTGACTTGTACAAAGCCCAAAACGGAGGCTAAAAGGGTTTGACTCAACAAGAGAGTATTTAATACTCACCAAGAGAGTGATTTGTATCTCGTACGAAGCCCGAGATAGAGGCTAAAGGAGGATTGACTCAACAAGAGAGTCTTTTATACTCAACAAGAGAGTGTTTTTGTATCTCGTACAAAGCCCGAGATGAAGGCTAAAAATGTTTGACTCAACAAGAGAGTCTTTTATACTCAACAAGAGACTGGTTTGTATCTCGTACGAAGCCCGAGATAGAGGCTGCAAAGGTTAACTCTGCTGGGGAGAATCATTGTACAAAGCCCAAGACGAGGCTAGGGTTACTGTTTCAGTTGAGTGACCGGTCCAGTATGTTGGTTAAAAGAGAAAATCAGTTCTTATATGAGTAATGTTGTACTCATGGATTTTATCTGAGGACCGGGATTATTTCCTGTTCTTTCAGGAAATGGGGAATCCAAAGGGTATTGAGACTGCCCAAGTCAACGGGTATTTTTTCCTATTTTTGAAAAGAACTTGAGAATGTCTTCGAGACTCAAGGAGGTTAGACTGTCCAAGTCTAGAGTTTTATCTTTTGTACTATGCTTAAGAGAGATCCAGAGACAATATGTTCGCCGTAGGAAGATCTAGACTCTTTGAAAGACTGTTCTATTAAGATGACTAATTTCTGTTCCTATACCTTTAAGAGGTCGTCGGGACAATTTGTACGAAGCCCAAGAGGAGGCGAGAAAAACTTTTAAGAAGCCGAAGGGACAATTTATACGAAGCCCAAGAGGAGGCTATCTTCCCGGAGGAAGAATCATTATACGAAACCTAAGAGGAGGCTGTGAAAACTTCTAAGAAGCCGACGGGTCCTTGTACAACGCCCAAGAGGAGGCGGTGATGCTTTTAGGAAGCCTGTGGGTCCTTGCACTAAGCCCAAGAAGAGGCTGATGAACAGTTCCAGAAGGGGTTTCACTTGGAACATTGGCCTTCTGTATATGAACTGTTCAAGGGGGAGATTTCTTAGATCTAGTTATCTAAAATTGTTGTAAAACAAAATTCTCATGGTTTAGGTTACGTTGAAATATCCGGGAGAACGTCGGGTGTAAGGAGACTAGGTTTTGTCTTGCTCTAGACGTAGTTTCTGGGGAAACTCTAAATATCTATACTAGTATTACACAGTCGATATGAGTTTATGAAAGAAGACTTACAGTGAAACAACCCCACAATACAGTTATATACATATGAAAGCGGTAAATGAAAGCGGGTAAACACTTACTCGGTTGTAGAGCTTCCATGCTATTTGGTTTGTTGTTCAACAAAGAAAATTGAAAATAACAGTATGTTACAAAATCAAAGGAGAAAGTGCTTTTGAAAGGAAAATTGGGGCTTATAGCTCAAGGAGAGGCCCAGAGTTTTATCAGTGATCGCACTTTCGTTTTGTACATGGACTTATACAAGTGACTGAGGCCCAAGAAAGATTTTCTGTACAAGGGGATGGGTCTTACACTCTCTCAAGAGGCCCAAAATGATTGAAAGTGAACAAAGATGGGTCTTATAGCTCAAGGAGAAGCCCAGGGTTTATTTTGAAAAGGGCGACGATCGCGCCGAGGTTTTGAAAACACCGTGGGTCTTATACAATGACTGAGGCCCAAAAGTTTTTGGTTTCAAAAGGGGATTGGGTCTTACACTCTATTAGAGGCCCAAAATGATTTTGAATGGGTCTTATAGCTCGAGGAGAGGCCCAGATGGTTTGTTTTAAACAGGCGATGATCGCGCCGAACTTTTGAAATACAATGGGACTTATAAAACATTTTGAGGCCCAAAACAGGTTTTTATTTACAAAGGATTGGGTCTTACACTCTATTAGAGGCCCAAAATGTTTTTAAAAGGTTTGATGAGGGTTGAATTAATCAAAACCCTAATTTGTTTCCAAAATGTATTTTAATTGAATACAAAATTCAATTAAAATGATCAAAATTGTTTAAAATTTGGAAAACAAATTCTGACCTTGGATTAATGTTTCAAAAATCATGTTTTGACCAACAAAATGATTAGAAATCATTAAAATTTGCAAAATCAAGAAATAAAAAATATTTTAAATGTCAAAAACAATTAAAATATTAATTCTTGGCAAAAATATCAATTATATGAAATAAATAATATTTTTGGTATTTTTTGCTAAAATAAAATATGTTAACATTTTTGTGAATTATTAAAAAAAGAATCAACTCAAATTCATTAAAACTCAGAGAGAAATTAATTTTTGAATCAATTAAATAAAATAACAAAATTCAAATATTCAAATATTTGAAAAAGGGCGCCAACAACATGGCAAGAACACGCGCCCTTCCTCTGTTTCTGCAGATTTGTGTTTTCTATCCAATCTCACTAAATACTTGATTATATCATGCAATCTACATATCAATCTACTCGTTTCAACCTCACAATCATGTCTATGGTCTTTAATTTCATTTATTTTAAGCATGGAATAAGAAATCAAAGAGAAGCCTCAAGAACCCTAAATTCTACATGAAGGTTCAGAAATTCCATACACGATTCATAAAAAGCAATTGATTGAGGGTAAACACTCTATGCATGATTATGAACATATGTCCAAATTATTGTGCAGCAAAAAATGCATGGATCATAGAGTTAGAAGAGCTCATGCTCACCTCTTGCAGCTGGTGATCGTGTTTTGGGTTAGAGGTGTTACAGCTAGGTTCCAATGATCTGGATAGCTTCCCTAGGTGCCATGGAGTATGTCTGGATGCTTGGAATGGATTGAAATGATCTGGAACTTGAGATGGCACCCCAACAGCAAATCTGTCAAAGGCTTGAGCAATTGGCTAGTGATTTTGTGATTTTGGTGTACCAGATGTTATGTGAGTGTTTGGATCACTTCTATATGATGTTTATGAGGTGTGTGTGTGATTGGTTTGGTTGGAATTGCTCTCAAACTCAAAACCCGATAGTGACTTGTTCTGGAAGGCAAATTTGGAAGTGAGAAGGTGATTTTGAGGAAAGCATCTGTTTGATGGCTTTGGTGTACTCAAACTGAGTACAAATGAGCTCTATTTATAGTAGAGGAAGTTTGTTTTGGGATCAATAGTGAATGGCAACTACAGCAGAGGTTTGGCCAATGTTGATCAATAGGAATCCAAGTCTCCTCTAGCCATTGACTAGAGGTTAGAGCACAGAGCTGTGGTTCCCTAGTTGTTGGATCATTCTTGACTGAATTCAGTTGCAAATGTGTCAGTCCATGCCACCTTGGTGCATCCATTAAATGCTCCAATCCAAAATTGGAGTCTTGTCCCTCTTTTAGGGATTTCTAGGTTTGGCATGCTACTTCTTGTTCCAAAGACTTTGGAGGCTTGAATCAGTGTTTGTTCCCTTTAGATTTGATCCTCAGATTTGTCCAAAGTGATGACAAGGCTTGGAATTATATGATTTTTCCAAATCGAGAAAAAGTGCAAAATTCTGCCTAGCCTTGGCCGTTTTCAGCAAGGCATATTGCCATTGTCATATCTCATGGCTCAAGTGGAATTTGATGGAGTTCTTGGCCATTTTGGAAAGCCCTCATATGATACAATAATTGTTTGATCATAATTGGTTTTGATACTTTGTGGATCCAAGTGAAAAATGCCCCTACATTTGTAAAAAAGTGAAGGCAGATTCTGACTTATTGAAAATTTCACTAAGTGTTGGAAAAAAGTGACATTTTCACTTTTTGTGATTTTGATCATTCCATAATTTAAAATCCATGGGGAATTAGAATGAGTGGTAGTTGATGCTTTTGTAGAGGGTAATGAGAGCTACAAATCCAGCTTTGGATGGGAAAAAATGGCCTTGTGGTTTAGGAGTTATGATCCTCCAAAGTTGGTACCCTAGCCACTTTGTTCCATAACTTAGAAAATTTTCTAAGTTTTTTATGGTTACCCTTTTTACAAGTTATCCCACTTTTCTTGATTTTTCTTAATATTCGATGATTCCAATCACACATTAACATCATTTTAGGGTTAAGGAACCATAATTGTGAAAAATCTCAAAAAGTCAAAGTTTGACTTTTGTGCACAGTTGACTTTTTATCAGATGAATTCCAAACTGTGCGATCCTCTATGAAATCAAGTCCTTGACCTAAATCAAACTTAATGGATTGATTTCATAGGTGTTATAGGGCGTATTGAATCATGTCTTAGGGTTTGGGAGCATGTCCTGATGAAATTGAAACTTGTTGCTCAAGCTTCTTGGATCAATCCATTGTTGCAAATGGATCAATGTGATGTATTTGAGACCCTTAAATCGCCTCTTGAGGTCTTGGCTCATGTTTTGTCCCAAAAGTCAACTTAGGGGCGAATTAGGTCAAGAAACCCTAATTCCTGATTTTTTTTTATGAATGCATCCCCTGAGGATAAATTAACTTGATGATGGGGTTCATGAGATCCCTTGGAGCATTATAGGTTATGCTTTGAAGCATTGGCTCATGCCCATAGAAAAAATTTCCATCTGGAGGTCCTGGTCGACCAAACCCTAATTTGGTGACACTAGGGATCTTAAGGCTTGATCCACCTAGAAGGGAGAAGCCTTGTGCTTAATCCTTGAAGTGGGAGTCCTCTTGATCCTTTGTGGATGTTTGAGAGGCTAGAAAAGTTAAAGATCATGTCATTTCTTGATTGATCCTTTGTCTAAGAGCTCTGAGAGGGCTTGAAACCCTAAGTCTGATTGTAGTGGATGCTCACCCATCTTTAGGGAGACTAATGGTTCATCCATATTGTGATGATGATTTGCACAATGATGGGAAATCTTAGTGGTCAAAATTTGGGGTATGACAGATGCCCCTATTTAATCTTCTTGGACCCGAAGGTGTGAATGGCGAAGGTATTCAGGCATTCGGGGTGCAAGAGGATTAAATATCGGAATACCCAAAATTTTGATGGTGGTTATGAATGGCAGTTCGCGTATCCTTCCTCTTTTTCTAAGCAATGATGCTTAGAAAAGGTAAACTTCCCCTCGATCCTGGTTTCCCACCAAGGATCTGGTCTCAATTTCTGATGTAAACTTCCCCTCGATCCTGGTTTCCCACCAAGGAACTGGTCTCAATTTCTGGAATAAACCTCCCCTCGATCCTGGTTTCCTACCAAGGATCTGGTCTCAATTTCCGATATAAACCTCCCCTCGATCCTGGTTTCCTACAAAGGATCTGGTCTCAATTTCTGATGTAAACTTCCCCTCGATCCTGGTTTCCTACCAAGGAATTGGTCTAAGTTTCTTTTGTTAATAAAATTTATTGACAAGGGACGCTATGTGTAGCGGTTTTCCTCAAACTTCTTGCCGAATTTTCCTGGAGAGATGTCATTTGATAGAAAAACTTTTAAGGTCAGACTTGTTGGGGAACCCATCTGTCTGATTTGTAGAGGGGTACAAACTTCTCTATTGGAGATGCCATTTGTTGACTCTATCTGGGGAAAATGAGTCTCTTGAGAGAATGTTTTTGCTTGGGGTTACCACATCATACTTTTCTCGGGATCTTCTCGGAAAAATGCCATATGATGTGATCCAATCTTGAGGTGCCGATGACCTTTTTATCAGTGAATTTTTCGGAGAAAAACTGCTGTATCCCTGATTAAGAGGCTTTCTTTGGGGATTTTCCTTAATCCGGGAAAGCGAAGATATCATCTTCAATGGCGAAGAGTGATGTTTTTCGGAAGCTCTCTGGCTCTTCAGAGGTTCAAGTTATCAAAGTGGTCAAAGAACCATCTTCAATCTAGAAATAAACTGGAGGAGAGATCGCTTAGATGATTCATTTCCTGATGAGGAAAGAACTGACGACTCGATTGAGAGGACTCTTATCACTAGGGAACAAGACTGACTAGAGTGATAGTGATGCATTATGAATATGAATGTAAATCAATAATGCATGATGTATGTATGTATATGCTGACAAAGCTGACGCGACAGACAGACTAGTAGATGAACACGACTGGATACTCGGCCACAGTGTGGGGGATGAAAAGTATCACTGGTTCACGATAGTAATTATGCCTTGCTTAGGAGAGATAGTCCCTGTCGGGAGCTATGTTGGTTGGGCTTAGGAGATAAGAACTCTGTCGGGGGTATCAAATGGGAAAGTCGCATCTGATACAGCTGATCCTTCATTCAGGCGCACTGGCTTAGAAGGAGTACTTTGATTCTGCACTTTGAAGCTCGATTACTTTTGGCAAAGCGATCGACGTTCTTTCGATGTTCAACAGTCAAAAGAAATTTCCATCTTTATATTAAAAGCAGAAAAAGTTTGACAAGTAAATTCATTTTTGTTTCGTTTCAAGAATCGTTATTCATGTTAAAATGTCGTTCTGTAAAGCTAAAACAAATAAGAGTTGCAAACAAAAGCACAAGGGCTCAAATTTTATTGATAGAATGGAAATCAGCCAAACTCGTGATTCCATAGAGTATTTACAAAGTTAGAAAATGGTAATTTAAGGGAAAAGGGCTACATTGAAACATAAGGACCACTATCCTTCTACCAACTTTGAATTCTGGATATCCTGAGCTTCTGTCGAAGATGACCTTGACTGGCGTTTTCCTAACCGGTGCCATTACTGCTGCTGAGGGATTTGCCCCTTTGTTGAACATAGTTACTTGCCATTATCCCTAATTTTTGCCTGGATTGTACTGTGATGTTTCCAATCCACCGGGATGATTTTTGATCATGTCTCTAATTTTTTCCTGGACCTCCCTTTCGGGTTTTCAATCCACCGAGACATTTTTTTTCCAGTTTAGGCAAAGTATTTCTTGACTACGTCAACATTCGTGGGGTTGGCAAATTCTTCTCCATCCATGGTTGCGAGTCTCAAGGCACCGCCTGAGAAAACTCTCTTGACCACATAGGGGCCGTCCTAATTCGGAGTCCATTTGCCCCGGGAATCAGTGAGAAATGATTGTATCTTTTTTAGCACAAGGTCTCCTTTCCTGAAGACGCGAGGTCGAACCTTGTTGTCGAACGCCTTCTTCATCCTTTGTTGATACAACTGTCCATGGCATAGTGCCGTGATTGGCTTTTCTTCGATTAGGTTCAGTTCGTCGTGTCGACTTTGACACCATTCAGCTTCTTCTAGCTTAGCTTCCATCAATACCCAGATTGATGGGATCTCTACTTCGATGGGGAGCACTGCTTCCATGCCATATACTAGAGAGAAAGGGGTTGCCCCTATTGAAGTGCAGACAGATGTCCGATAACCGTGAAGAGCAAAGGGTAGCATCTCGTGCCAATCTTTGTAGGTTACGACCATCCTTTGAACAATCTTCTTGATGTTCTTGTTAGTCGCTTCTACCGCGCCGTTCATCTTAGGTCGGTAGGGAGATGAGTTATGGTGTTCGATCTTGAACTCTGTGCACAACTCTTTCATCATCTTGTTGTTCAAGTTAGATCCATTATCCGTAATGATCTGGCTTGGAACACCATAACAGTAGATGATATTGTTTTTTATAAATCAGACTACCACTTGTCGGGTTACATTGGCGTATGACGCTGCTTCGACCCATTTGGTGAAATAGTCAATGGCTACCAGGATGAACCGATGTCCGTTTGAAGCCTTGGGCTCAATCATGCCAATCATGTCGATTCCCCATATGGAATAAGGCCATGGGGAAGAGAGAACTTTGAGATGTGTAGGCGGTACATGGATTTTGTCTGAGTATATCTGACACTTATGACACCTCCTCATGTACTTGTAGCAATCAGATTCCCTGGTCAACCAATAGTACCCTGCTCTTAGAATTTTTCTCGCCATTGTATGTCCGTTGGCATGAAAGGACCCTTCGTGAATTTCTTTTATCAGTATGTCTGCTTCTGGTCTGTCGACACATCAGAGCAAGACCATGTCAAAGTTTCTCTTATAGAGTGTATCACCGCTCAGGAAGAAACTGCATGCCAGCCTTCTGAGGGTTTTTCTGTCTTTCCTTAGTGCCCCAGGTGGGTACTCTTGTTTCTGAAGGAAGCATTTGATATCATGATACCAAGGTTTGTCGTCTATGACTGCTTCAATAGTGAAGATGTAAGCGGGCCGCTCAAGGCGCATTATGTCGATCTTAGGTAGGTCGTTCCATTGACCTACACTAATCATGGAAGAGAGGGTGGCTAAGGCATCAGCCATGTGATTCTCCTCACGAGGGATATGATGAAACTCAACCCTGTTGAAAAAGGGTAACAACCTTCTTGCATAATCTTTGTAAGGAATCAATCCTGATTGGTATGTGTTCCAATCTCCTTTAATCTGATTGATAACCAAGGATGAGTCACCGTATACATCCAAGTTCTTGATCCTTAAGTTGATCGCCTCTTCGAGACCCATGATACAAGCTTCGTATTCGGCCTCGTTGTTTGTGCACTTGAATGTAAGTCTAGTAGTGAAAGGAATGTGGGTACCCTGAGGTGTTATGATGATTTCCCCAATTTCGTTTCCGTAATGATTGACAGCTCCGTAAAAAATAAGTCCCCATTGGGAATCTGGTTCTGGCCCTTCACTGGGTAGCGGTTCATCGCAGTCTTTCATTTTTAGATACATGACATCTTCGTCTGGGAAGTCAAATCCGACTGATTCCTGATCGTCAATCGGTTGATGAGCCAAATGATCGGCTAAAACAGTTCCTTTAACGGTTTTCTAAGCGTGGTACTCTATGTCATATTCTGATAACAACATCTGCCAACGGGCAATCCTTCCCGTGAGAGCAGGCTTTTCAAAGACATACTTGATTGGATCCATTTCAGAGATTAAGCAAGTGGTGTGACGAATCATGTACTGGTGAAGACGTTTGGCTGCCCAAGCCAGAGCGCAGCAAGTTTTCTCGAGCATAGTGTACTGAGTCTCGCAGTCGGTGAATTTCTTGCTTAAATAGTAGATGGCAGACTCTTTTATTTTTGTTTCTTCTTATTGGCCAAGTACACAACCCATTGAGTCTTCCAAGACTGTTAAATATATGATTAGTGGTCTTCCGTCCACTGGAGGTGATAGAATCGGTGGGTTCAATAGATATTCCTTAATACTGTCAAAGGCGGTTTGGCAGTCTTCTGTCCAAACGCAGTACTGGTTCTTTTTGAGTAATTTGAAAATCGGCGCGCACGTCGCGGTCATGAGGAATATGAATCTGGAAATATAGTTCAAATGTCCCAGGAATCCCCTGACTTGTTTTTCAGTCTTTGGAGAAGGCATTTCTTGAATGGCCTTGACCTTGTCAGGATTAACCTCAATTCCTTTCTGGCTGACGATGAACCCTAAGAGTTTCCCTGAACGGACACCGAAGGTGCACTTATTGGGATTCAAGCGGAGTGTGTACTTTCACAAACGCTCGAATAGTTTTGACAGGTGTGCCACATGCTCCTCCTCTGTTTTAGATTTTGCAATCATATCATCGACATACACTTCGATTTCTTCATGTATCATGTCATGAAACAGAGTAGTCATGGCCCTCTGATAAGTTGCCCCGGTGTTCTTCAAACCGAACGACATTACCTTGTAATAGAAGGTACCCCAGGGGGTAATGAACGAAGTTTTCTCCATGTCTTTCGGTGCCATTTTGATCTGGTTATAGCCCGAGAATCCATCCATGAAGGAGAAAACTTTGAACTTTACTGTACTGTCTACCAGCATGTTAATGTGTGGTAAGGGAAAGTCGTCCTTTGGACTAGCCTTGTTTAGATCTCTGTAATCCACACACATTCTGACATTTCCGTCCTTTTTCGGAACTGGTACGATGTTGGCTAACCATTGAGGATATTCTGACGTAGCGAGGAAACCTGCGTCAATATGTTTCTGTACCTCCTCTTTGATTTTGACAGCCATGTCTGGATGAGTCCGTCTCAACCTTTATTTTACCAGCTGGCATTCTGATCTTAACGGTAGATGATGTTCCACGATGCTGGTATCTAACCCTGGCATATCCTGATAGGACCAAGCGAATACATCGGGAAACTCTTTGAGAAGTTTCGTCAAACTCTCTTTAACAGTTGGACTGAGCAATGCCCCAATCTTGACTTATTTTCTCTCTTCTTTCGATCTTAGGTTGACTATTTCCAGCAACTCTTTGTGAGGCTCAATGGACCTTTCCTCTTGTCTGAGTAGTCGGGAGATCTCCTATGGAATTTCGTCGTCATTTTCTTCTTCAGCCTCAAATACCGGGAACTCAAAGTTGGGAGAAGGCATTGGATCGTCTGTTTCAACGGGGTTTAAAATAAGCAATCTGCATGACATGATGATTTTTGTTTAGAAGAGATAGAGAGAATGCAAGAGTGTGTGCAATGTTTTATATTTTTTATTTAAAACTACTTGTTTTTATTATTGAGTTGTTTTTTAGGATTACCATTTTCTGAAAAAACCAAAAAGAGAAAACAACAATTAATGCGGAAATTACAGAACGACGTTATTTTATTAATTAACAAGTCGATTCTTGAAACTACAACCCTATAAAACAAAACTCTGTCGCTTTGGGCAAAACGAAGAGGGATATTTACAGAAAGTGATCCCTATCAAAACATCCGTTTTACCTGGGCGAGGTGAAAGGTTAAAGTAAAGATGGCAATTACTTAGACTTATGAACAATCTTCGGAACATCGATAGCAATCCATTGGCGGCGAACTCCTCGGTGAATCACAAAGTCTGGTACCTTCCTTGATTTGTCTTCAGAAATGACGCTAATTTCTGGTGGAGCTGGATCATTGGAATCTTTCTCCCAGGAAGAGTTGTCGTAGGAGGATTTCTCAGTTGTATTTTGCGTAGTATTTGTACTCTCAGCTGTATCTCCCCATCCAGTTGGCTGGATGTCTTCGAGCCTGATACGAGAGCTTTCAGGAGCGGTGTACTTGACCTTGAAGTCGTATTTTCCACTCGGTTGTCCCAAGGTGTCCCACACTTCTTTGGAACTGGAGGAGTCATCCCTCTCGATGACGTTGACCTCGGGAAATGCATAGTTGATGAATTCTAGTCCGGCAAACGTTGCGAATTCATCGTCGTGCTGGGCATTTTCAGGATAACCTGGGTGTTAATCCCATGACATGGTGGGGACGCAGGTATTCTTTTCAATGATGCTCAGCGGATTTTCGTTGTTCGGCTGACTTTCTTGCGCCAAGTCTCTTGGGTAAGGCTGCCACATTGGCAAGCCATCCATCAGGCCATAGTAGTCGGGGCCAAAGCTGTCTTTCATCAGAGTGTCCTCCTCTAATGAGTTTGGGGGAGCGCGGCATCCTTCCGGATCACAATCTCCGTACATCATTTTGACATCTGACCTTGGTATAAATCTCGGGCTTTGTACGGGATAACAAAAGGGCATAGGCACCTCTTCCTAAGACATATAACCGTCCTCATTGAGATAGGACTTCCCTTCTTCCTCCGTATCGGAGGAATCATCTTTATTGATGGTATGCACATCTTGAGTCACTGGTTGAAGGAAGCCTCCACTGTGGAAGAAGTTCTGAATGGGATGAAGACTTTCATCGTTAGCAGCTGTCTGGGTGCAGGTTGCAGAAAAACCAAGACCCTTCTTTGTTTTGTTATCAGTGGGAATGACAAGTTGTCCCCATCCTTTTGCATTGTTATTTTCGATCACTTCGAGAGCATCTCTGTATGAGGAAATCGAGGTTCCTTTCTCTGATTGATTCTTATTGCTCACCGAAAGTGCTTGGAACTGAGTTCCAACAACCTCCCCGGGTTCTACACAAGTGGCTGTTGATAGGTTGCTCACGAGCAAGGCTTGTTCTCCACAAATTGTGACAAGTTGGCCATTCTAGACGAACTTTAGCTTTTGGTGGAGGGTCGAAGTGACCACCCCAGCCTGATGTATCCAAGGTCTTCCTAATAAACAACTGTATGTTGCCCGGATGTCCATGACCTGGAAAGTGACTTGGAAAGTATGAGGACCAATAGTTATGGGAAGGTTGACTTCGCCGATAACCGTTTTTCTGGATCCGTCAAATGCTTTGACGACGACCTCGCTGGTTCTCATCGGAGGTCCTTTGAATGATAATTGCATCAAAGTGGACTTCGGCATAACATTTAGGGATGAACCTGTGTACCAGTACGTTGGCTAAAGTATCGTCCTGGCAGTTGATTGTAATGTTGAGCGCCATGTTATGACGGCGACCTTCTTCAGGTAATTCCTCATCACTAAATCCCAAGTTATTGCAGGAAGTGATGTTAGAGAAAATGCTATCGAACTGTCTGATTGTTACATCCTGTTCTACAAAGGCTTGTTCCAAGACTTTCTGTAGAGCCTCTCTGTGGGCTTCGGAACTGAGTAAAAGTGATAGCACAGAGATCTTCGAAGGAGTTTGTAACAGTTGATCAACAATGTTGTATTCACTCTTTTGGATGAGCTTCAGCATCTCATCATTGTTTTCAAAAGGTCGAGATTACTGGATTGACCGAATGGTGGATCGGGAACTTCTGTCTGAGGTTCCTTTTCTTTGTTGGGTTCTCCAACTCCTCTGTTGAAGATTCTACCACTCTGTGTTACTCGACTGATGTCTGCAATATTCACGACGGAGGATAACAGAATTTCCTTTCCATTCTCAATTGTTGTTGCACCGTATTTGTAAGGGATAGCCTTAGTTGATTCATATGGTAGCGGTCCCGGTAGATAGATGACTATGGGAGCCTTCTGATTTTTCTGACCATCGTAAGTAATTTCGATCCGTTCCTGGTTGGGAACTCTCGATTCATCAAGTAGAGGGATGATGGCACAAACGTCCCTAGCCGTCTGATGATCAGAGATTACGACGACATCCTCGATTTGATCAGCAAAATAGTTAACTGATCCAGAACTTGACCATGGTTGAATCTCTTTGCGGTCCAACTGACTTTGAAGGGCTGCTCGCATGAGGTAGCATCCTTGATTATCCACTGAGCAAACTGTACACTGCTCATAGTTGTGTAGTGGCACCTGGCCACGTCCGCTTTGAATACAGTGTAACCTTACTAGATCTGTTTCCATCGACCGAACATCCTGACTTTGATATCTAGTAGGTTTCTCGTTAGTGATACAGATTTGCTGGGTGTCTTTATCCATATAGATTGGAAGCCGCCAGTGGTTCAACAAGTGCTGAAGTGTTTCCTGAACAAGGGCACAGCCCTGATCGTCTTCGCAACCCGCTTTACAGCCTTGATAATCATGTGATACCAGGAACCCGAGCCGGACCTATTTAGCATGTAACTCCACCAGGATGGTATTCATTAAGCGAATATCGAAGATTTGAATCATGTGGATTTGATAATGATTCCTATCATGGTAGTCTTGAATCCATCCAAGATCCATCTGACGCTGGAGGGCCTCTTGTACAAAAGAGCATCCCTGTTAATTTACCGAGCAAGTCAGGCAGGAATTGTAATTGTGTCGTGGCAGATTATGATACTGGATTTTCCTTGAGTGCATTGCCACCGGGTTGACATTCATCGCACGGATATCGTGGTTTTGAATGATGTTGGAATTCGTATAAACCATGATAACTCCACGAACTCGGCGTTCTTGGATCCATCCGAGATCCATCTGTTCTTGTAGAGCTGATTTCACCACAGAACATCCTTGATTGCTTTTAGAGCAGATATCACACTGGTGATAATTATGAGGTGGCACATGGCCATATCCACTCTGTCTACAATGCATCTTGACCAAGTTGGCCCTTAATAAGAGTACATCGTGAATTTGATAGGTGTTGTTAGACTCTCCCTCTATCAAATTGACTGTAGCCTTCTCGTGTTGAGGCAGCGGGTTCGTGAGAACATTCGGATTCGTATCTTTTAAAGATAAGACCCCGCTCCAAACAAGCTTTTGCACATCGGACTTGAAACTGAGACAGCTCTCAATGTTATGCCCCGGTCCTCCTTGATGGTAAGGGCAACTCTGATCCACCTTAAACCAAAAAGGCAGATTTTCCGGTACTGTAAGAGGAGACTTAGTCTGGACATGCCCCTTGGCCAATAGTAACGAAAATAGTTCTGCGTACGATACGGGTATAGGATCAAATCCTGGTGGCCGCGTTGTACGGTTGTTATTGTATTGAGGACGAGCCTGCTGAAGAGGCTGTTGTGTCCTTTGCTAAAATTGCTGCGAATGCGGTTGGCTTCGAGCAACCTGAGGTTGATACGTAGAAACAGGCGCAGGGCTGATAGCAGGAGTTACAGCTGCTACTAGTTGGTATCGTCGCCTTTGCTTTCCGAGGGAGATATTCCCAATATCTTGCTCCTTTTTCTTAGGGTGAGCACTACCGTATTTTTTAGTACCGCTTGTCGACCCAGTTGCTTTGACTAGAAGTTCTTCTCGGACGGCTTCCTCGAGATGCACTCCCATACCGACCATTTCGGTGAAGTCGCTGGGCGCACTGGCAACCATTCTGTCGTAGTAAAATGAGCTCAAGGTCTTTAAGAAAATCTTTGTCATCTCTTTTTCCTCAAGAGGTGAACAAATTTGAGCGGCAATTTCATGCCATCTCTGAGCGTATTCCTTAAAGGTTTCCTTGTCCTTTTGCGACATTGATCTGAGTTGATCTCTGTCTGGTGCTATGTCCAAATTGTATTTATATTGTTGGACGAAGGCAGTGCCAAGATCTCTGAAAGTGCTAATCGTAGCGCGGTTTAAACCCATGTACCATTTTAATGCGGCACCGGTTAAACTATCCTGAAAGTAGTGAATCAGTAGATCCTGGTTCTCTGTCTGAGCTGACATTCGCCGAGAGTACAACACCAAATGGCTTTTAGGGCAAGAGTTACCCTTGTATTTTTCAAAATCGGGTACTTGGAACTTATGCGGGACTTTCACATTGGGGACCAAGCAAATGTCTGCAGCATCCTTTCCAAATAGATCCTGACCGCGAAAGGCCTGTAGTTCTTTCTACATCTCTAGGAATTGTTCCTGGAACTCATTCATTCTGTCGAACATGTTGTCCTTTCTACCAAAAGGTATATGTGGAATCTGTCCTTCCGGGACAGTGTGCACCACAGGGGGTGGTATCGTTACTACGGCAATGAATCTTGGCGCTTCCTGAAGTTTGTAACCTTCAGGAGTCCTCATTATGCCTCTGGCATCCTTGCTTTCCCGAAGTTTGTAACCTTCAGGCCTAGCGGCTTCTGCTATGATTCCCTGATCTTCAATGATCGGCATAACATATTCTTCTGGGATATAATTAACAGGCATGCCCCAGGGACGATCTTTCGGCATTTGATACCTAGGATCATACTTCTCTACTATGGGCGTTGAGGTGATCTCTGAGATCACAGTTTTTTGTAGCTGAGCTTCTGCCATGGCTTGCATGTCATTACGAAGCTTTCTCATATCCTTTCTTAGAGGGTCGATCTCTTCTTTCAATGTACTCTTCCTCGAGATCATCCATCTTTTTTCTGACGATTGGCCCGAGTATTGTACGAATGAGACAGTTTGACTCTAGAACCGAGACACAAACGTGAGATTCGTAGGTAAGAAGAATACGTGACATGAGAATGATGAATGCAATGATTATATTAATTGTTTTTTTGGTTTAATCAAAATAAAATTCGACAATTAGATTGCAAATATCAAACTGTGGGGACACCCCCGTTTTATTGAATTCAAAGGATTGCAGAAATGGAAATACAGTAAATTACAAGGTGCGGAAACAGAAACCTAAGCTAATGGGTCCCGAGTCCTCTCTGAGGAGAACTCGGGTGCAGATTCTGGTACTTTCCTTTTCTTGGACCGGGGATCTTGGCCCGTTGTCGGGTTGTCATTCCTTTGCCAAGTGAAAGGAGCGAGCAAATTCCTTTGGTCATCCTAATTTTCTACAGCATGTTGCTCCAAAATCTCAATTAGAGGATCCTTATCTTTCAGCAGTTGCTGTATTTTGGTACACTCCACATTGAGAATGTGGTACTTGTTCTTCCAAGACCTCCTCTCCTCTTGAACTTTGTTGAGAGCTGAAGTTTTTTCCGTTTCAGTCATGAAGTACATGACAGATTCCCTTGGCGGAAGAACTCTGTGACGAGGATAAGGCATCTTTAGCTTGAGAGCTCTAGTTTGTACCCAGTGGAGATAAGGCTCCACCGAGACACAGTCCGGTTTTCCTAGAGACTCCCGTCCTTTCTTATGAACATGTTTCCAAGCGTGCACTATTTCCATCTTTAGTGCCCTGTCATTTTCTCCTTCCTTGAAGAAAAGACCTTCCAAATGAGCATTACGCGGGACATGCCTCATCGGGTATCCAAATTGACGACGAACTAAAACTGGATGGTAATTGATTCCTCCCTTAGTTCCTATGAGGGGTACGTTGGGGAAATTTCCATAACGGTCAATGATCCCGATCCCGTCATAAATCCTATTGTACCAATCTATGTCAGAGTTGGTAAGAGACATGATTTTCTGCGACCAACGTAAGGCACTCTTATGATCCCAAAAAGCGGCAGACTTAGGGAAATGGGAGATAAACCATTTATATAGCAGGGGTACACAGCACGTGATCATTCCTCCGCTGTATAAATTCCTTAAGTGTACAGAATGATACGTATCTGCGAGCAAGGTTGGTACGACGTTTCCAATGAGAAAAACCTTAATGGCATTGATATCGACGAAGTTATCAATGTTGGGAAACAAAAATAACCTGTAGGTGGGCAAAACAAAGATGCTCTCGAAAGCAGTCACGTTCCCTATACTAGCAAAGTACAGAGCCTTATTTACCAGAAACTTGGCTGTTAAACCTGGGATTCCTTCCTTGGTGGTCAGGTGAGTCCTGACTTCTGATTCGTCCAAATAAATTGCTTTTGCAATGGTTTGACCCTTTGGAATTTCTTCCAGTCCAGAAAAGGGAGCTTGATCAGAAATAGGTAGATCAATCAGATGATAATACTCCTCCAGCTTTGGTGCGAGCTAGTAATCCGGGAATGTGAAACAGTGATAGACCGGATCGTAAAACTGAACGAGTGCCTCCAGGATTCCTTCAATTACATGGACCCTTAACAGAGGTAGCAGACCTCCGTACTTGGCTCTGAAAGCCTCAAGGTTAGTGATCATCCTTGCTAATCCTCTCAAATCCTCTAGTTTTGGAACCTTGAAGGTATACTTGTGAGTTTTTCGTCTACCGAAATCCATGAGCGCAATCTTTTTCTCTCTGACATTTGCAATCATTGTTTTAGTTTAATTTGAAAAAGAGAGGCTAGAAGAGAAAAAATTTCTTTGCTTAATGTTTTTTAAAATGAATGCATGAAAGCAGCACACAAAAACATAGAAAAAAACATGGGGTCAAAGGGTCGGTGTTATGAAGTCAAGGCTCTACCCGTCCCAAAGGTTTATACTAGTGATTTTTGTACCTGTCTCTCAAAATCATTGATTTTTGTCGAGATAACATCAGCGGGCCGGGAACCGTGCTAGGTGATGTATTTCGAAGAATCTCAGAAGAGGGTAGTATCGCGTGACAACTATTTCCGATAGCTTCCGCACTACTGAAAGAGGTTTTTCCTAGGTGTATACTCAATTTTTCCACATGCGGCATCACACGCATTCCCATTAGCGGAAAAATAAACACAGATATCAATTAGGAAAAGCAGTATATATATTTGTCCTAATGTCCTAGACTTTTTAAGAGCTATGAATCCTATGATCCTAACAGAAAATGGCTCCCCGGCGGAGTCGCCATTCTATGGTACCTTCCCAACTTAAAGGTTTTTGACCTAAGATCCTAGTGAGGGCCGATCCTAGTAATAATGACATTCCCCGATGGAACTGTCATTCGGTGATACCTTGTGAACCCAAGGACTCGTCCTAAGAGAAGGTTTCAACCAGAGAGATAAGAGAGACAAGATTCCTTTGTTTGGCCCCACGGTGGGCGCCATTTTTCCTGTGAAATTGTCTAAACTTAAAGTTTCCTCCTAAGAGACGGGAGAAGAACAAGTCTCTCCCACTGTGGTCGCCATTTTTTCTGTAGCGCAGTTTTTGTGGTTTAGAATCACTATCGCTTTGGTACTACAGTTCGATTTATTTTTTATCCTATTGAAGCTGATGAAGGAAGGGAAATAGGTGTCTCCAACTAACCCTGCTTGCAAACTGAGGTTAAACAATCAAAACTTTTGGTTTACAGATACAGCTTTAGTTCGTGGGCCTCTCTGCTTATTTTGTTCAGAACGAAATACCGGGACTGTTCATGGGGAATTTGTTGGGATACTGTGCCATATTGGATGGAGGTAGGGGACTTTGGGGTTTTTTTATTAGTGTGCTCGCTAAGATTCTTTTTCAATCTTATGCCTACGTATTCCCGGGATAGGGAAATCAGAGCAATCGTAGTTCCTCCTATAGAATGAAATGGTGTTTTGGTGTCTTGTTCAAAGCCCAAGACATGAAGCTAAAGGTGGTTTGTATCTTGTTCAAAGCCCAAGATGTGAAGCTGAAGGCTCTATTTGTATCTTGTTCGAAGTCCAAGATGTGAAGCTAAAAGGGTGTTGACTTTAGAGAGAATTTGTCATCTCTAAAGGGGAATATTTGGCCTGTTTGGCACGATTGCTGGGTGACTGATTATAAAGGAGAATTACTTTAACTGTGATATGCGAATCCAGCAATGCCATAATTTCCTTTATAAGGGATTTTCAACCTGAAGGAGAAGACTTTAACTCAGTTTAGAGTAATGCCATCTTTCCTTAGGAATTTCTCATGCTAAAAGAGGGACAATGGCGTGAATGTAAATAATCCAGAGGCTTACCGCTTACAGCAATTAGACGAGGGAAAAGAAGTTGTTGATGTTTGTATACTGTGAACGAGGCACAACTTTTGATGCTAAAAGGTTGATTGGCTGATGGATTTGATCTGAGGAATGATTCTCCCCAGCAGAGACAGGTCCAGTATGTTGCTTAAAAGAGAAAATCAGTTCTTATATGGGTAATGTTGTACTCATGGATTTGATCTGAGGACCGGGATTATTTCTTGTTCTTTAAGGAAACGGGAAATCCAAAGGGTATTGAGACTGCCCAAGTCTATGGGTGTTTTTTCCTATTTTTGAAAGGAACTTGAGAATGTCTTCGAGACTCAAGGAGGTTAGACTGTCCAAGTCTAGAGTTTTATCTTTTGTACTATGCTTAAGAGAGATCCAGAGACAGTATTTTCGCCGTATGAAGATGTAGACTCTTTGAAAGACTGTTCTATTAAGATGACTAATTTCCGTTCCTATACCTTTAAGAGGTCGTCGGGACAATTTGTACGAAGCCCAAGAGGAGGAGAGAAAAACTTTTAAGAAGCCGAAGGGACAATTTGTACGAAGCCCAAGAGGAGGCTAGCTTCCCGGAGGAAGAATCATTATACGAAGCCTAAGAGGAGGCTATGAAAACTTCTAAGAAGCCGACGGGTCCTTGTACAATGCCCAAGAGGAGGCGGGGATGCTTTTAGGAAGCCTGTGGGTCCTTGCACTAAGCCCAAGAGGAGACTGATGAACAGTTCCAGAAGGGGTTTCACTTGGAACATTGACCTTCTGTATATGAACTGGTCAAGGGGCAGATTTCTTAGATCTAGTTATCTAAAATTGTTGTAAAAGAAAATTCTCATGGTTTAGGTTATGTTGAAATATCCGGGAGAACGTCGGATGTAAGGAGACGAGGTTTTGTCTAGCTCTAGACGTAGTTGCCGGGGAAACTCTAAATATCTATACTAGTATTACACAGTCGATATGAGTTTATGAAAGAAGACTTATAGTGAAACAGCCCTACAATACAGTTATATACATATGAAAGCGGTAAATGAAAGCGGGTAAACACTTACTCGGTTGTAGAGCTTCCATGCTGTTTGGTTAGTTGTTCAACAAAGAAAATTGAAAATAACAGTATGTTACAAAATCAAAGGAGAAAGTGCTTTTGAAAGGAAAATTGGGGCTTACAGCTCAAAGAGAGGCCCAGGGTTTTATCAGTGATCGCACTGTTGTTTTGTACAGGGACTTATACAAGTGACTGAGGCCCAAGAAAGATTTTCTGTACAAGGGGATGGGCCTTACACTCTCTCAAGAGGCCCAAAATGATTGAAAGTGAACAAAGATGGGTCTTATAGCTCAAGGAGAAGCCCAGGGTTTATTTTGAAAAGGGCGACGATCGCGCCGAGGTTTTGAAAACACCGTGGGTCTTATACAATGACTGAGGCCCAAAAGTTTTTGGTTTCAAAAGGGGATTGGGTCTTACACTCTATTAGAGGCCCAAAATGATTTTGAATGAGTCTTATATCTCGAGTAGAGGCCCGTATGATTTGTTTTAAACGGGCGATGATCGTGCCGAACTTTTGAAATACAACGGGACTTATACAACATTTGAGGCCCAAAATAGGTTTGTATTTACAAAGGATTGGGTCTTACACTCTATTAGAGGCCCAAAATGTTTTTAAAAGGTTTGATGAGGGTTGAATTAATCAAAACCCTAATTTGTTTCCAAAATGTATTTTAATTGAATAAAAATGATCAAAATTGTTTAACATGTGGAAAACAAATTGTGACCTTGGATTAATGTTTCAAAAATCATGTTTTGACCTACAAAATAATTAAAATCATTAAAATTTGCAAAATCAAGAAGGAAAAAATATTTTAAATGTCAAAATACAATTAAAATATTAATTCTTGGCAAAAATATCAATTATATGAAATAAATATTATTTTTGGGATATTTTGGTAAAATAAAATATTTTAACATTTTTGTGAATTATTAAAAAAAGAATAAACTCAAAATCATTAAAACTCAGAGAGAAATTAATTTTTGAATCAATTAAATAAAATCACAAAATTCAAATATTCAAATATTTGAAAAAGGGCGCCAAGAACATGGCAAGAACACCCGCCCTTCCTCTGTTTCTGCAGATTTACGTTTTCTATCCAATCTCACTGAAGACTTGATTATATCATGCAATCTACATATCAATCTACTCGTTTCAACCTCACGATCATGTCTATGGTCTTTAATTTCATTTATTTTAAGCATGGAAGAAGAAATCAAAGAGAAACCTCAAGAACCCTAAATTCTGCATGAAGGTTCAGAAATTCCATACACGATTCATAAAAAGAAATTGATTGAGGGTAAACACTCTATGCATGATTATGAACATATGGCCAAATTATTGTGTAGCAAAAAATGCATGGATCATAGAGTTAGAAGAGCTCATGCTCACCTCTTGCAGCTGGTGATCGTGTTTTGGGTTAGAGGTGTTACAGCTAGGTTCCAATGATCTGGATAGCTTCCCTAGGTGCCATGGAGTGTGTCTGGATGCTTGGAATGGATTGAAATGATCTGGAACTTGAGATGGCGCCCCAACTGCAAATCTGTCAAAGGCTTGAGAAATTGGCTAGTGATTTTGTGATTTTGGTGTTCCAGATGTTATGTGATTGTTTGGATCACTTCTATATGATGTTTATGAGGTGTGTGTATGTGTGTGTGACTGGTTTGGTTGGAATTGCTCTCAAACTCAAAACCCGATAGTGACTTGTTTTGGAAGGCAAATTTGGAAATGAGAAGGTGATTTTGCGGAAAATATTTGTTTGATGGCTTTGGTGTACTCAAACTGAGCATAAATGAGCTCTATTTATAGTAGAGCAAGTTTGTTTTGGGATTAATAGTGAATGGCAACTGCAGCAGAGGTTTGGCCAATGTTGATCAATAGGAATCCAAGTCTCCTCTAGCCATTGATTAGAGGTTAGAGCGCAGAGCTATGGTTCCCTAGTTGTTGGATCATTCTTGACTGAATTCTGTTGCAAATGTGTCAGTCCATGCCACCTTGGTGCATCATTAAATGCTCCAATCCAAAATTGGAGTCTTGTCCCTCTTTTAGGGATTTCTAGGTTTGGCATGCTACTTCTTGTTCCAAAGACTTTGGAGGCTTGGATCAGTGTTTGTTCCCTTTAGATTTGATCCTCAGATGTGTCCAAAGTGATGACAAGGCTTGCAATTATCTGATTTTGCCAAATCGAGCAAAAGTGCAAAATTCTGCCTAGCCTTGGCAGTTTTCAGCAAGGCATATTGCCATTGTCATATCTCATGGCTCAAGTGGAATTTGATGGAGTTCTTGGCCATTTTGGAAAGCCCTCATATGATACAATAACTGTTTGATCATAATTGGTTTTGATACTTTGTGGATCCAAGTGATAAATGCCCCTACATTTGGAAAAAAGTGAAGGCAGATTCTGACTTAGTGAAACTTTCACTAAGTGTTGGAAAAAAGTGACATTTTCACTTTTTGTGATTTTGATCATTCCATAATTTAAAATCCATGGGGAATTGGAATGAGTGGTAGTTGAAGCTTTTGTAGAGGGTAATGAGAGCTACATATCTAGCTTTGGATGGGAAAAAATGGCCTTGTGGTTTAGGAGTTATGATCCTCCAAAGTTGGTACCCTAGCCACTTTGTTCCATAACTTAGAAAATTTTCTAAGTTTTTTAGGGTTACCCCTTTTACTAGTTATCCCGCTTTTCTTGATTTTTCTTGATGAATGATGATTCCAATCACACATTAACTTCATTTTAGGGTTAAGGAACCAAAATTGTGAAAAATCTCAAAAAGTCAAAGTTTGACTTTTGTGCACAATTGACTTTTTATCAGATGAATTCCAAACTGTGCGATCCTCTATGAAATCAAGTCCTTGACCTAAATCAAACTTGATGGATTGATTTCATAGGTGTTATAGGGTGTATTGAATCATGTCTTGGGGTTTGGGAGCATGTCCTGGTAAAAGTCAAAGATACAGTTGACTTTTTCCGCGAAACCCTAACTGTGGTTCTGATGAAATTGAAATTGTGAGAGCAAGAATTGTCTCTACAAGTCAATCTATGTTTTGATGATAACAATAAGTATTTGTGAAAGAACCATTTTATGGTCTAACGTGTGTTGTGTGCAGATCATAAGAACTAAAGACATCAGAACCAACATACACTAGCCAGATGTACTATGATTGAATATATATATATATATATATATATATATATATATATATATATATATATATATATATATATGCGAAGTTACTATGTGTGACTAAAGTCGTGAGAAGCAAGAACGCTTGTTTATCTAGTCATGATCAGCCAGATCCAAGGATGCCAAGATTGCTGTTGCAATGCTCTTGAGGATGCTCTCTGAAAGTGATCAAGATTCTGAAGATAGCGAAGCTTCTAAAGAAGTACACTCAGAAAGAACCAAAGTTCTGAAGACTCCTATGACTTGAAGTTCTGATGGCTAAAGGCGCTGAAGACCAAGTGCAGAAAGAATTTGAAGACTGACGAGTTCTGAAGATCAAGGTTTCAGACAAGAAGTTCTGAAGACTCTGAAGACAAGCTCTGAAGATTCAGAAGACTTAAAGCAGAAAAGGATAACGCTCTTAAAGACCAAGTGCTGAAGTTCTGAAGACTGATTCCTAATGGACTTCTTCAACTAACGGAAGACTTGAAGCATCAGATATTCTGCTATAAAGACTCCACTCATGCTTCATCAAATTAACATCAGAAGCGACTGAAGTTTCGAAGTCTAATTATTACCGTTGTGAGTTAAATGTACACACTTCCCAAGAAAAGATCTCCTCTGCAAAAAGAAGATGTGTCAGTACAACTCATTATATCACAATGTCTCTTTTCCAAACAGCCAACAATATTCTCTAACGGCTATATTTCTACTGGCTATTTAATGGAAAGAGTTTTTGCTTCTGATGTGTCGATCACTTGTAGAATTACGAACTAAATGTTCATCTACAAAATTGACTAAGTCATTATGTGAAGATAGCAACAACGATGAGTTCTCGTTGTAATACTTAGAATATTTAAAGCTGTCATTAACTCACTCATGGCAATTGTTGTTGAATCTCCAAAGAACAAATTAACACAACAACAACAATCAAATAGAAGCTGTTGATGAAGAAGACAACAATTGAAGATCAGTCAAGTCATCAACCTACCTTCTCGTCAAAGCTACATTGAAGATCTGAAGCAAGGAGTTGCTACTCAAAACTTGCTCAACAAGATGACGAAGAAGAAGAAGATCTACAAGATGTCAACAATCATAATATTTAAATACATCTTTGTAGTTTCTTAGGAAAGCAAGGAGCTGATTGCTCAAAACTTTCTTGAACACATGTGTGTGTTCTTTGTACTATAACCTATGAGAAACTTTCTTATTAAGAAGCATAATTTGTAATCTCCAGTTTGCCAATTCAACTAGATGAATTGAGACTCCTCAAGTGAACGTTATATCTTGATGGGATCCTTGAACGGTTCAGCTGTGAGTTGAGGCCCTTGAGTAGATCACGTGGTGATCAGATACTTAAGATGACAATGGTTGAGGGTCATTGTGGAAAATCCTAAAATATGGTCAGTAGCGTTATATTCATTGTGATGAATCCCTGAACGCTAGCTGTTAAATCCTAGCAGTGGGTCTGCTCGGTCAATGAACGTTATATCCTGTTGGATCCCTGAACGGTTCATTGGGTTGTTAGTCACAGTGCGGAAGTGCAAGTGGTTAGTCACCGGTTGTTGCCCGTGCAAGTGTAATCATGATTTGGTTATAGTGGATTAAGTCCTTGTGTTCAAGGCGAAATCACCTGAGGAGGGTAGACTGGATTAGCTCGCGTGGTGAACCAGGATATATCGTGTGTCCTTTACTCTCTTGCTTAGTATCTCTATTTATGTTTCTGCCTTGAATATCAAAACCTCACATTAAGCAAGTCAGAACCTTGCAGCCTATCTCTGATAAGCTTCCGCACTGCAAGTTATGAGTATCGTATCTTATGAACAGAACTTATACGGTTCTCATACTCTTTAGTTAATAGATCAGAATCTCTCAATGAACATTGAAGGTTCTTGAGCATCAAATTAACAAGATGCAAAAAGTTACAAAAAGAGTAAATACACAACTCAAACCCCCCTTTCTTGTTTCTTTCTCGCACCTTCAATTGGTATCAGAGCTCCGGTTCTGTTATTGATTCACATCAAACTCTTAACAGTGTCAGGAAAAGATCCAGACGTGGTGCGTAGAAGTACTCTTGGTGAGATTGAAATCCACTTACAATTTCTGTAACAGTTCAGCAGTTAACTGTGTACAAAATTGTAATCAATCTGATTACTTCGTGAGCAAGTCACTGATTCTAGATGAAGCCTTACTAAAGTTAAAGAATCAATTGATAATATAAATTCATCAGATAAAAGGAAGTATCTGTTGAATGCTCATTCTAGAAAATACGTGTGGATAAAACCATGTATATGATTAAAAGATGAATCATCAGAAAGCAAGAAATCTTGTTTGCTGAAGATTAATTCATTATGATTTTTTGAGATGTTTTTAAGAAACGAATTAGGTCCACCCTTGACTTTCTCGTTTAAAAACTCATTCTGGATCTCTTCATGTAAAGAAGGAAAATTGTTGTTCTAAGACTTTGAATTTCAGAAAGAAATCTGTTAAATTCATAATCTGAAAAATTCAAATTATTAGAAATGATTCAATGTCAGAATCTGGAATGATCAAAAGATTCAATGGAGAACTGAATCCCAAAGATTCAGTTGTTTCCGAACAAACTCTTAACTGGTTCGGTGATCAAGCTCCAACAACCTGAAATCATCCAAGTAAAGATAAAATGTTGGTAATCTGATTTTCAACAGATCAAGTGTTCTCAGAACCACTTGTGCTATGAAATTGGATGCTATCATTTCAGGTATCTAGGTTCTCCAACTGATGTCATAAAAGATGACGTTAATGATGTTCGTTTGAAGAAATTAGTTAACTCATAGATATGTGTGAACAACCCCAAATAAGTTGATCATCATTGTGAGAACAAGAGGTTCATGCAAATCATGTCTAGTGATGTACACATGGGGCATGACGATGTTTTGGTTCTGAACAAGTTCTGAAACAACCTTGAGGAACAAAGTCAGATGTTGATATGTCCACTCCTTCCTGAATAACCTCTCAAAGATTCTCACTGAACTAGTGAAATCAATCATCTTTCAAAGAAAAGAAACTCTCACAAAAACAAACTGAATTCGGGCTATGAAAGGAGAACTCAACCAATTCTCAAAAGTTTGTTGTTTAAGGTTCAGATCCATATCTTGGAACTGTATCGGAACTAAACAAGTTCTATGGATCAAGTAAATGAGAAGTAAGAAACATTCAAAACAGATGTAATCTGCTATTTATGAATGGGGTCATCAAATGAAATTTACTGTTCACTCAGTACTGCTCCCACGCATATGAGTATCGCCTTATCAAAAAGGATTGCATGGAATTGGCTAAGATCAGCTTAAATGGTCACTCTGATCATGCTAAGTCCCAATCTCAGTTACTGTAACCTAGAGAACTAAAGGACAAGATTGAACAGGAAAAGAGAGAGAAAGCTATAATCCAACTAGGATCACTTTCCAAGAAAATATTCTCTTCAGAAGTCAGAAGACAAGCTTATCTTGAAGAACCCAAGAAACATCTGCAACTTACTCGGAAATAGGCAGAATCAGAAAGATGCTCAGAGCAAGCCAAGTCTGAAAGAAGGTGATCAAAAGCTCAGAAGAATGCACTCACGAAAAATTATGAAGATTTCAAAATTCATCAGAATGAAGACCAAAGTCAAGACAAAAGGTACTCAGTTAAGTCTGAAAAATCTAAGGTACACTTTTCTTTTCACTTATAATCTGTTAAACTCATGAGATGCCTTAACTATAATTCTTTCAAATTTGTCATAGCATGTTTTACTAGATAATTATTTAGGAATCCTTACATGTTTCTTTAGGGAAATATTCAACCAATAGAAAATCTGTTAAGCCTAGATGAAAGAAATTGCTAAATACAAGAAACCCCCTTAACAAAAACTACACGCAAAAGATACAATCATAATTGCACAACATATCTCTGACAACTCAATAAGATCTTACTAAAATCTTTTGAACTGACCTATATCTTTCCTAGACTAGGCATAATTCAATCTACCTCTTACTCTATAAAGTGACGTCTCCCTTTCATGCTCCTACACTCAAAACCCTGAAAGTTCAAAATATCATCCAACCATCGTCATGCCTCCACTTACTTTTCTTGAAAATCAAAACTCAAATCTATTTTTAATTTCTTGAAACAAATTCTTAAGAAAACCTTTTTGTCCTCCCATGCATCTGTTTGCCTATGTCCTCTAGTAATAAATTTCCTCCATCAACGTCTAGTTATATCCTATTACCCATAGTGTCATACCCCAAATTTTGACCACTAAGATTTCTCATCATTGTGCCAATCATCATCACAATATGGATGTATCATTATGCCTCATCAGTATCCCCAAAGATGGGTGAGCATTCACTACAATCAAAATTAGGGTTTCAAGCCCTCTCTTAGCTTTTAGACAAAGGATCAATCAAGGAATGACATGATCTTCAACTTGTCTAACCTCTCAAACATCTACAAAGGATCAAGAGGACTCCCACTTCAAGGATTAAGCATAAGGTTGCTCCCTTCTAAGTGGATCAAGCCTCAAAATCAACAGTGTCACCAAATTAGGGTTTTGGTCGACCAGGGCCTCCAGATGGAAATTTTCCTCTGGGCATGAGCCAATGCTTCAAAGCATAACCTATGATGCTCCAAGGGACATCATAAACCTAATCATCAAGTAAATTTAGCCTCAGGGGATGCATTCATTAAAAATCAGGAATTAGGGTTTCTTGACCTAATTCACCCCTAAGTTGACTTTTGGGACAATTCATGAGCCAAGACCTCAAGAGAAGATTTAAGGGTCTCTAATAAACTACCTTGATCCATTTGCAACAATGGATTGAGCCAAGAAGCTTGAGCAACAAGTCTCAATTTCATCAGAGCCACAATTAGGGTTTTGTGAGAAAAAGTCAACTGTAGCTTTGACTTTTGACCAGGACATGCTCCCAAGCCCTAGGACATTGATCAATATACCCTATAACACCCATGGAACATGTCCATCAAGTTTGATTTAGGTCAAGGACATGACTTCCTAAAGGATTCCATAGTTTGGAATTCATCTGATAAAAAGTCAACTGTGCACAAAAGTCAACTTTGACTTTTTGAGATTTTTCATAAAAATGGTTTTTTAACCCTAAAATGATGTTAATGTATGATTGGAATCATCATTCATCAAGAAAAATCAAGAAAAGTGGGATAACTTGTAAAAGGGGTAACCATAAAAACTTAGAAAATTTTCTAAGTTATGAAATAAAGTGGCTAGGGTACCAACTTTGGAGGATCATAACTCCTAAACAACAAGGCCATTTTTTCCAATCCAAAGCTGGATTTGTAGCTCTCATTACCCTCTATAAAAGCTTCAACTACACCTCATTCCATTTCATCATGGATTTTGAGTTATGGAATGATCAAAATCAAGAAAAGTGAAAATGTCACTTTTTTCCAACACTTAGTGAAATTTTCACTAAGTCAGAATCTGCCTTCACTTTTTCCCAAATGTAGGGGGATTTTTCACTTGGATCCAAAAAGTATCAAAACTAAACTTGAGCATCACCAAACTCAACTTGAGCCATGAATTATGACAATGGCAACATGCCTTGCTGAAAACTGCCAAGGCAAGGCAGATTTTGGAGTTTTGCTCGATTTTCCAAATTTGTGCAATTCCAAGCAACTCTATCCATCTGAACACCTCAAGGGGGGACCAAGGAGGAACCAACTCTGATCCCAAGCCTCCCAAGTCTTTGGAACCAAAAATAGCATGCCAAACCTAGAATTTCCTAAAAGAGTGACAAGACTCCAATTTTGGATTGAAGCATTTTATGGATGCACCAAGGTGGCATGGATTGAGCTTCTTTCAACTGTATTCAGTCAAGATTCATCCAACAACTAGGGAACCACAGGCCTGTGCTCTAACCTCTAGCCAAGAGACTTGGATTTCCATTGGACAACATTGGTCAAACCTCTGCTGCAGTTGCGATTCACTATTGATCCCAAAACAAACTTGCTCTACTATAAATAGAGCTCATTTGTGATCAGTTTGAGTACACCAAAGCCATCAAACAGATGCTTTCCTCAAAATCTCTTCTTTCACTCCAATTTTTCCTTCTAAGGCAAGTCACTATCGGGTTTTGAGTTTGAGAGCTTTTCCAATCAAACCAATCACTCACACACCTCACATACATCATATAGAAGTGATCCAAACACTTAAACAACATCTGGAACACTGATTTCACAAAATCACCAGCCAGCTGCTCAAGGTTTTAACCAAGTTGCAGTTGGGATACCATCTTCAGTTCCAGATTATTTCAATCCATTCCAAGCATCCAGACACACTCCATGGCACCTAGGGAAACTATCCAGATAATTGGAACCTAGCTGTAACACCTCTAACACAAAACACGATCACCAGCTGCAAGAGGTAAGCATGAGCTCTTCTAACTCTATGATCCATGCAATTTTTGCTGCACAATAATTTGGCCATATGTTCATAATCATGCATGGAATGTTTTCCCTCAATCAATTGCATTGTTTGAATCGTGTGTAGAATTTCTGAACCTTCATGCATAAATTAGGGTTCTTGAGGTTTCTCTTTTATTTCTTATTCCATGTTAAAAATAAATGAAATTAAAGACCATAGACATGATCGTGAGGTTAAAACGAGTAGATTGATATGTAGATTGCATGATATAATCAACTATTCAGTGAGATTGGATAGAAAATGCAAATCTGCAGAAACAGGGGTGGCGCGTGTTCTTGCCCTTGTTCTTGGCGCCATTTTTTGAATATTTGAATATTTGAATTTTGTGATTTTATTTAATTGATTCAAAAATTAATTTCTCTCTGAGTTTTAATGATTTTGAGTTGATTCTTTTTTTAATAATTCACAAAAATGTTAAAATATTTTATTTTACCAAAAAATCCCAAAAATATTATTTATTTCGTATAATTAATATGTTTGCAAAGAATTAATATTTTAATTGTTTTTGACATTTAAAATATTTTTCCCTCTTGATTTTGTAAATTTTAATGACTTCTAATCATTTTGTAGGTCAAAACATGATTTTTGAAACATTAATCCAAGATCACAATTTGTTTTCCACATGTTAAACAATTTTTGATCATTTTAATTGAATTTATTATTCAATTAAAATGCATTTTGAAAACAAATTAGGGTTTTTGATTAATTCAACCCTCATCAAACTTTTTCAAACACTTTTGGGCCTCTAGTAGAGTTTAAGACCCAATCCTTTGTAAATAAAAACCTATTTTGGGTCTCACTTATTGTATAAGTCCCGTTGTATTTCAAAAGTTCGGCGCGATCATCGCCCATTTAAAACAAAACATTTGGGCCTCTCCTCGAGCTATAAGACCCGTTCAAAAACTTTTGGGCCTCTAATAGAGTGTAAGACCCAATCCCCTTTTAACCAAAACATTTTTGGGCCTCAGACTTTGTATAAGTCCCTCTACGTTAAAAGAAAACCTCGGCGCGATTGCCAATTCAAAAGTAAACCTTCTGGGCCTACCCTCGTGTTATAAGCCCCATTTATCTTCTTTAAAACACTTGGGCCTCTTGAGAGAGTGTAAGACCCATCCCTTTGTACAGAAAACCTTTCTTGGGCCTCAGTCACTTGTATAAGTCCCTGTACAAAACCACAGTGCAATCACTGATAAAACCTTGGGCCTCTCCTTGAGCTGTAAGCCCCAACATCTTTTCAAAGTACTTTCTCCTTTGATTTTGTATATAATATTGTTATCAAAGCTTTCTTTGTTGAACAACTAACAATACAGCATGGAAGCTCTACAACCGAGTAAGTGTTTACCCGCTTTCATTTACCGTTTTCATATACATATAACTGTATTGTGGGGCTGTTTCAATGTAAGTCTTCTTTCATAAACTCATATCGACTGTGTAATACTAGTATAGATATTTAGAGTTTCCCCGGCAACTACATCTAGCACTAAGCCCTGTTGATCACTTTTAAATAGACTAAACTAGATCCCCATAGGATTACCAGATACAGTCTTCCCTCCCCTTGGGGTTAAACAATATGGAGCTGTGAAAGGTAGATTCTTTTTGAACCCTTTCTCAGACTGTCACCTTTAGAAGTTGTCAAAGAAACTCTACTCCCCAGAGATGATCTTTTCTCCGTGAATGGCATCTCTTGAGTTTCTTCCAAATTCTCAGACTTTTCTGGCTTGATCTATTCTCTGTGAATGACATGTCTTGAACTTCTCGGGGTTTGGGGACCCACAGGCTTCCTAAAAGCATCCCCGCCTTCTCTTGGGCGTTGTATGTAACACCCCCTTTCTATACCCCCAAATAATCACATAATCATTTAGGCACATATTAAAAATTTCATCAGAGTATAATTATAAACATAGTATAGAAAAGGTTTGTCACATTATACATGAAATTAAAACATTCAACACCTGCTCAACAATTGATATGCAACAGTGGGGTAACTTTGCAACAGAGGAACTTAGTCCTTACACCCACATCTCAATATTTAGAATAAAAGCGGAAAATCTAAACATTGAATAACATCAATCATATATACATATGTATATATATCATCAAGTATTATCCACCAACATAATCCATGTTTACTTAAACATTCATCAACAAGATACATGTACAAATGTATCACAAAAGAATCATATACTTCCTAGCTACCCGGTGCTACATATCAGAGCCGACCGACCAAAAGAATGAAGAAACGCTTCACAAAAGACCACCAGCATACCTACTCTGCAATGTCTCATAGAGCATCATAAAACAGCAGAAGGGTGAGAAATATTATCATAATAACAATGCATATAATTATATATCTTAGCATAAAAATACACATATTCTACATTCTTACCACAATTCATCACTACTCCCTCATATACATCACAATGTATATATATATATATATATGCAAAACCAAGCATATTCATCATGCATACTTCACAATTATTATCATTCCACATAAACATACATATTCATGTTTATTCATCAATGCACAATTATAAAGATGATAAATGCAAATCATAGAGACCGACTCACGACTCAATGCAAATGCAATGCGGTACCGACTCAATCATCTCAAGTTCACTCAGGAACTTATTGGAACCATCGTTCGTTACTAATGTAACTCCCCGTCGGGCATACGATGTTCCTCGTCGCTCACACCCCACATGGGCACACGATCGTCTATAATCATCTCTCACACCCCACATGGGCACACGACGTTATAGCGGATTCCCTCTGGAACCAATCCGTCGCTCACACCCCACATGGGCACACGATGTTATAGCGGATTCTCATCAGAATCACACATGCAAGAGTGTACATCATTATGCTTCACATACAAAATGTCTCAAGACATTCTTGAAATGCATACATATTCACAATATATTCATGCATTCATCTCATACCATCACATACAATCTATATACATTCACATCAATGCACTATTGTATGATTCACATCCAAAACACACATTCAAAACGGTAAAAGTCGCTAAATAACCCTATTCACGACTTTCTGACATAATTAAATCGGCTAATTATTTCCAAGACATCATCATAATAAAGTACATTTCATAAGCTCTATAACGCATCAAACCACACCTCAAGCCGAAACACATATCAAAAGTTACAGAGAAAACAAATTGGGAAAAACTGCTACATTCGCAGTGCGAAGCTCCTAGCGAGTCCTTCGCTACTTCATTCGCAGTGCGAGTGTACCAGCGAACCAAGGCAGAAGCAAAATAGCCTAGAAAATTATCATCGTTCGCAGTGCGAACCCCCCAGCGAATGCTCGCTACCCCATTCGCAATGCGAAGCACCCAGCGAATCAAGGCAGAAGCTAGCGCAACCTTCGCTACTCCATTCGCAGTGCGAACACTCAGAGAATGCTCGCTACCTACTCGCTAGCCATTCGCAGTGCGAATCTGCGTTTTCAAAAAAACCCAGCAGCGCACCAGTTCATCCAAAAATCATATTTTCACCACCCAACACATTCCAAACTCTCATATAATCCTCAAAACATAATTCAATCATGATGACAAGTATTCTATTACGTTTACACCGAATTTCAACCGTAAAACCATCGATTCCTCACAAAAATCTCAATTTCGACCTAGAACTCAAGCTATGGAAAACAAGAAAACATCCAAGCAAACACATACATAATGATATACATTGATGAGATAATAAGATTTCACACCCTTACCCGATTAAATCGATTCCTAGAAGTTGTTTTGAAGATTTCCAAGCTTTTCCTCTTTTTCTTCTCTTTTCTCTTCTTCCTCTTTCTTTCTCTACTTTTTCTCTTTATCTTTCTTTTCTTTCTCTTTCTCTCCTATTTCTTCTTATCTCATTTTCTTTTCTATTCCTTATTTTCTACTCAAATTAAATTAATTCATTTTCTCACAAAATTCCACACTTAATCACTTTTCTACCAATTTTACTAAATTTCTAACTTATCATTAATTGAGAAATGTCCAAAATACCCTCCATTCTAGTTTCCCCGCAAACTCTCAAAAATGGTAAAATATCATAACATGTCAACATAGCATATTAACACACTAATTTCACAAATAAAATAATTTATCACTCAATTTAAATAAAAGACTCAACAAAATGGGAATAATCGGGATCGGGGCGTTACATTGTACAAGGACCCAACGACTTCTTAGAAGTATTCACAGCCTCCTCTTAGGCTTCGTATAAGGATTCTTCCTTCGGGAAGAGAGCCTCCTCTTGGGCTTCGTACAAATTGCCCCTCGGCTTCTTAAAAGTTTCCAGCCTCCTCTTGGGCTTCGTACAAATTGTCCCGACGATCTCCTAAAGGTATAGGAACAGAAATTAGTCACCTTAATAGAACAGTCTTTCAAAGGGTCTAGATCCTACTACTGTTTCTCTAAGCTTAGGGCAAAAGATAAAACTCTAGACGTGGACAGTCTAATCTCCTTGAGTCTCGAAGGCATTCTCAAGCAGGGAAAAACACCCGTAGACTTGGACAGTCTCGAATATCCTCCGGATTTCCCATTTCCTTAAAGAACAGGAAATAACCCTGATCCTCCGATCAAATCCCAAAGCATAGCCTTACTTTTAATCAGTCTCTTTATAAGAACTGATTTTCTCTTTTAACCAACATATTGGACTTGTCACTCAACTGAAATAGCCATCCTTTAGCCTCCATCTCGGGCTTCGTACGAGATACAAAAAGACTCTCTTGTTGAGTCCAAACCTCCTTTCGCCACCATCTCGGGCTTTGTACGAGATACAAATCACTCTCTTGTTGAGTATAAAAGACTCCCTTGTTGAGTCACCTCCCTTTTTGCCTCCGTCTTGGGCTTCATACAAGACACATACAAAACACTCTCTTGTTGAGTCAATCTCCCTTTAGCCTCCATCTCGGGCTTCGTACGAGATACAAAAAACACTCTCTTGTTGAGCATAAAAGACTCTCCTGTTGAGTCAAACAAACTTTAGCTTCCGTCTTGGGCTTCGTACAAGACACACAAAAAGACTCTCTTGTTGAGTCAAACCCTTTTACCCTCAATCTTGGGCTTTGTACAAGACAGAAAGAACATTTTCCCCAGAAAAGTCAACCTTGTAGCCTCCTCTTAGGCTTTGTATAAGAAAACCCGGATTGAGACAATCAACCTTTTAGCATCAAATTTGTGCCTCGTTCACAGTATACGAACATCAACAACTCCTTTTCCCCCATCTAATTGTTGTAAGTGGCAAGCCTCTGGATTATTTACATCCACACCACTGTCCCTCTTGTAGCGTGGGAAATTCCTAAGGAAAGATAGCATTGCTCTACACTGGGTTAAAGTCTTCTCCTCTAGGTTGAAAAGCCCCTATAAAGGAAATTATGGCATTTCCGGATTCACATATCCCGGTTAAAGTAATTCTCCTTTATAAACATTTATGACAAACATACCCCTCTTTGGAGATGACAAATTCTCTCTAAAGTCAACACCCTTTTAGCTTCACATCTTGGGATTCGAACAAGATACAAATAGACCCTTCAGCTTCACATCTTGGCCTTTGAATAAGATACAAACCACCTTCAGCTTCATGTCTTGGGCTTTGAACAAGACACCAAAACACCATTTCCTCCCATAGAATAGGAGGAACTACGGTCGCTCTGATTTCCCTGTTTCGGTAAACGGGAATACGTAGGCATAAGATTGCAAGAAAAATCTTAGCGAGCACACTAATCAAAAACCCAAAATCCCGTACCTTCATCCATCAGTCCTAGCATCCTACCCATGAACATTCCCGGTGTTTCGTTTTAAACAAAGTAAGAAGAAAAAGGCCCCATTACCATATAGCATCCGTAACCTAACTGACCGCTGTTTAAACTCAGTATGCAAGCAGGGTTAATTGGAGACATCTATTTCCCTTCCTTCATCAGCTTAATAGGATAAAAAATGAATCGACCTGTAGTACCCCAAAAGAGCGACAGTGCTTAAGAACCACATCCAAAATCGCTCGCTACAGAAAAGTGGTGCCCACCGTGGGGCTCTTTGCTCTTTCTTTGGGATTTCACTGGATAGGATTTTTTGTTGACTTCACTAGGATCTTAGGTCAAAAAACCTTTAAGTTGGGAAGGAACCACAGAATGGCGACTCCGCCGGGGAGCTATTTTCTGTCAGGAACATAAGATTCATAGCTTTTAAAAGTCTAGTACTTTAAGGAAAATAGATATACTGCTTTTCCTAATTGATATCTGTGTTTATTTTTTTTGCTAATGGTAATGCGTGTGATGCCGCATGTGGTAAAATTGAGTATACACCTAGGAAAAACCTCTTTTAGTGGTGCGGAAACTATTGGAAATGGTTGTCACGCGATACCACCCTCTTCTGATGATTCTTCGAAAAAACATCACCTAGCACGGGTAGAGACTTTGGGATGGGTAGAGACTTGACTTCATGACAACGACCCTTTAGGATAGGTACAAAAATCACTAGTAAACCTTTGGGATGGGTAGAGACTTGACTTCATGACAACGACTCTTTGACCCCATGTTTTTTCTATGTTTTTGTGTGTTGCATTCATGCATTCATTTTAAAAAACATTAAACAAAGACAATTTTCTCTTCTAGTCTCTCCTTTTCAAATTAAACTAAGACAATGATTGCAAATGTCAGAGAGAAAAAGATTGCGCTCATGGATTTCGGTAGAAGGAGAACTCACAAGTATACCTTCAAGGTTCCAAAACTAGAGGATTTGAGAGGATTAGCATGGATGATCACTAACCCTAACGCTTTCAGAGCCAAGTACGGAGGTCTGCTACCTCTGTTAAGGGTCCAAGTAATTGAAAGAATCATGGATGCACTCATTCAGTTTTACGATCCGGTTTATCACTGTTTCACATTCCCGAATTATCAACTAGCACCAACGCTGGAGGAGTATTCTCACCTAACTGATCTACACATTACTGATCAGGCTCCTTTTTCTGGACTAGAAGAAATTCCAAAGGATCAGACCATTGCAAGAGCAATTTATTTGGACGAGTCAGAAGTCAGGACTCACATAACCACTAAGAGTGGCATCCAAGGTTTGCCAACCCAATTCTTGAGAAAGAAGGCCCTGTACTTTTCCAGTATAGGGAACGTGTCCGCTTTTGAGAGCATCTTTGTTTTGCTCACCTACGGGTTATTTTGTTTCCCAACATCGATAACTTTGTAGATATCAACGTCATTAAGGTTTTTCTCATTAGAAACCCTGTGCCAACTCTGCTCGCAAATGCGTATCATTCTATACACTTAGGAAATTTGTACAACGGAGGAATGATCACATGCTGTGTACCCCTGCTATACAAATGGTTTATCTCCCATTTACCTAAGTCTGCTGCTTTTTGGGATCATAAGAGTGCTTTGCGTTGGTCGCAGAAAATCATGTCCCTTACCAACTCTGACATAGATTGGTGCAATAGGATTTATGATGGGATCAGGATCATTGACCGTTGTGGAAATTTCCCCAACGTACCCCTCATAGGAACTAAGGGAGGAATCAATTATAATCCAATTCTTGTTCGTCGTCAATTCGGATACCCGATGAGGCATGTCCCACGTAATGCTCATCTAGAAGGTCGTTTCTTCAAAGAAGGAGAAAATGACAGGGCACTAAAGATGGAAATAGTGCACGCTTGGAAACATGTTTATAAGAAAGGATGAGAGTCTCTAGGAAAACCGGACTGTGTCTCGGTGGAGCCTTATCTCCACAGGGTACAAACTAGAGCTCTCAAGCTAAAGATACCTTATCCTCCTCACGGAGTTCTTCCGCCAAGGGTATCTGTCATGTACTTCATGACCGAAACGGAAAAACTTCAGGTTACTCTCAACAAAGTTCAACAGGAGAGGAGGTCTCACTACTACAAAACGCGTAAACAACGACGCCATGCTCACAACGCTTCATCCGTACACCATTGTGACATATCTAAACTAAGGCGCGGTTGTATTTTATTTGTTTATTGTATAAAACTTATCTGTATATAACAACGGTTGATAAACCAACCGTGGTGATTATCTGTATATAACAACGGTTGATAAATCAACTGTGGTGATACCTTCAAGCTTTCATGAGTTCGAACCTCAGCGCATTCATATATATTATTCCTTTTATGTTAAAGCGCGCCTTTACTTTTTTATTTACTTTTAATTAAAAAAATTAAAAGTTATGACTACGGTTGTTTATATACACCGTTGTGATATATTTTGTATGTTTTTTTAATTTTTAATTCTAAAAATAACTCTGGTGCTTTAATATGAAATTTCATTATATAAATAATATATCATAACGGTGTAAATTCTTGACCGTCGCAGTAGTGTTTCAATAGTCTCCAAACTAGCTAGTCTCATTGTCTCTTCAGTATCCTTTTTCCATTGAAAATAGAAACCAGACGAAACGTTACACGATTTCAACCCTAAACCCTAACCTTCAATACTGTGAAACAATACATGATTCCACCAAAGCTTGCATCATCAGTATCCATTTGTTGTCATTTTTGTCATCATCGTCACGATAGTGAAGAAAATAGAAGATTACACACATACCAACATCGTCGTCATCATCGTCACCGTCGAGAAAGAAGATAACAACAACACCGTCATTGTCGTAAGGAAGGAAGGCAACAACAACACCAACACAAACATCTTTTACTTCGTCGTCACGTTTAGGGTACGTAAAATATTTTCCCCGTGCATCTACAGTAAATTCTTTTGCCATTGTTGTTCATGTTGTTGTTGTTGTTTTTGAACTTAGATGTCGACCTTGTCGAGTTCTTCATCAGAAACTAACGAAGAAACTCAAACAAATGAAAGGTTAGCCAATGAAACTCAAACAACTGAAAGTCAAATAAAAAGATCACAAAGAGGTGTCACAATGATGCCCCAATTCACATCAGTCCGCAATTCATCTGGTGCAAAAATTCCGATCGAGTTTGATTCGCATTACAGATTAGTGGATTGTCCACCTTACGCTACTTTTAGGAGTTATGTTGCGTTCCTTGCACGTAGCAAAGTCAGTATACTGATTGATGATTGGAGAGAAGTGGATGGTAATGTCAAAGACAGCATATGGACAGACGTTAAGGTATTTCATACTATAATTTTCATATATTTGATATCACTACCTATAGTTTCTAATTCATACTTATATATTGATTTAATGTAGTTGAATTTTGAGTTTACCGATGACTCCAAATTGAAAAGAAAGTGGATAAGTTATGTCGGTGTTCGTTGGAGGGGATTTAAGTCACAGCTCACGGCTGACTACATTACAAAGCCTAAGAGCGGTCTTCAACCTTCATGGATTCGGTATAGTTTTTTATCGAAGAAGGTGTGGCACAAGTTTGCGAAGAAACGCCGTTCTGAGGAATTCAAGGTTAATACTAGTCTTATGTAACCTATAATGTTATGCTAATGAGTTATAGATACTAATCATTCACATTTTTCACTATGTTAATAACAGGCTAAAAGCGAAGTAGGAATTCAGAACAAGGCGAAAAACATGTACCCCCATAGATTGTCTCGTGGGGGTTACAGGAAACTTGAGAAGAGGATCCTACAGGAAAAACTACAAGAAGGAGGAGATGGTGACATTCCATCTCCACCTTCAAGACATGAGAAATGGAAGAGGGCTCGATTTAGACCTAATGGAGAGTACACCTCTGAGGCTTCAAGAGTAGTTGCTGAGAAAATTGTAAGTATATGTTTTGTTTAAATGCGTTTGCTTATGTAAATTGCTCATGAGTTGTTATTTAAATGTGTTTGCTTATGTAAGTTGCTCATGTTGTGTAGGATAACTTGGTTGTGGCGGCCCGTGAAGGCACATTTGTTTCGGAAGCACGACATGACATATTAGTCGAAGCTATCGGAACAGCTGAGCATGGAGGCCGTGTCCGTGGTGTTGGAGATGATGTCGGCTTGAGGTCATACTTTGGATCTCAAAGAAGAAGCACCGAAACCGCTGAATTTCTTGCTCAACGATAAAAGATTGATAATGTTGAGAAGCAATTGGCGGAGCAAAGGAGGCTGTTTGAGGAGGAGAGGGAAAAAAGGGAGAAAGAAGTGGAAAGGTTACAAGAGATGTATTCGGTATGTGTCATAAATCGCGCTTATTTTTGTATGATATATATTATATGTTCTAATTGAATATATTGTGCTTATTTTTGTTTTATGTTCTAATTTAATGTTATGATATAGAGATTAAGTGAAAGCCTCGAACAACGAACTAATGAAGATCGTCGTTGCGTTGGTGATGATCAAACTCCAAGTAGAAGTGTCGTAAATCACGCTTCTACAAAAGGGAGTAATTGTACAGCCCCCCCCCCCCCCCCCCCTCCCCCCCCCCCACCTGTAGATAACCGCAATGGGATATTGGACCCTAGTCCAAATGAAATAACAAGTTTATACTTGTCCATTTCAACAACAGACCTTGCGCAAGCTCTTCCGCTAAAACATTGCCCAAAATTGGATTTAGTGTATTACACTCCTGAAGATGTGAGGGATTTTCTCGCAGGATATAAGTGGCTTGACATATCTATTTTGCAAGTTTGGTGCACGTAAGTATATAGTCGAATATACATGCCATTATAGAACATTATAATTTTTTGTATTTTCTCCCTTAATTTATTCATTTTCTTTGACCATTTAGATACATTCACCGTGTTTGTATAGAATTGAATAAATCAATTACCTATGGAATCTTGGACCCAAGTTTTATTGCTTGGGCATATAATGAAAAAAATATCATAGAAAACTACTTGAAAAGTCGGCTAAATGACGGAGGAAAAGAATGTTACCTTGCACCATTCCTATGTAGGTTAGTATTGTTGTAATTTATTTCTATATTCTATATTTAGTTTTGTTTTAGTAACAACTAATAATAATATATATATATATATATATATATATATATATATTCTCGTGTTCATTCAGTGGTCATTGGCAATTGATCGTAATATCGTTTAGGACAAATACGGTGACATTACTGTGTTCCTTGCACGATCCACTCCATAAACCAATGAAAGATCTTGTATTAACGTAAGTGTCTTTGTTTAATATCATTTTCTTTGGCATTAATTGTAATTAGTTTATCATGTAATATGTTTAATTCAATTTTCAATGTGCAGTATTGTGGAGCAAGTTAATATATTGAGGAATGTTAGAAAAAACCCACATACCTTGCTCCTAAAGTAAGTGGCCCGATTACCTGTTTATTTCATTTACATTCATGCATGTGTGGTTGTATTCATGTAATTTGTAGACGAGGAAACAACGCGGGAGTTACGAGTGTGGGTATTTTATCATGAAACACATGTTAAACATCGTCCTTGCCGGCACTGTTGATTCATGGGATACGGTAATATATGCCATAAAATTTTTACATATATTAATATATAAGTTGACTATTGAATTATTATCATGCATGATATATCTTCAATTTTTTGCTCTTATGTAGATGTTTAACGACGAAACCCCATTCCCCCTTGAGGACTTTGTGGATCTTCGTAAACGTTGGGCATATATCCACAATGAGCTTAAGGGTTCTGCTCCTGCTGTATGATATATCAGCAACATTTTTTTATGCACATATTTTTTGCTTTTGATGCACATAATGTGAACAATAGTTTTGGCTTTTGATGGACATAATGAAATCAATAATATTGGCTTTTGATTTAAACAATGTTAGCAGTTTAATTCTCTGATTCAATTAGCTTTTTATGTAAATTTCTCTTGATGTAAATTCTCTGATTCATTTATAAGGATAAAATATAGGAAGAATTGTGTTTGATGCACATATTGTGTTTGCATGTAAACAGAAGCTGTTTTGACAGGATAAATTATGGGAATAATTTGATAGGAAGATAAATTTTATATTTAAAACAGTTTGTTTTTGGCAGCGGTTATAAACATATTCGTAGTTGTATGTCAAACACTAATATAAATAAAAAATGTTGTTGCTGAGAATCGAACCACATCACAGTTTAGTATATCACAACGGTTGACTAAACTAACCGTCGTGAAATGGTGCGCGCATACTGGAATACAACAACACTCTACATAACAACGCCTTCGCCCCCATCATTATATGTCATTTCCAACCGTTGTTAAATGGTTTTTTCGTAGTAGTGTCTTGGAAGAACAAGTACCGCACCCTCAATGTAGAGTGTATCAAAATACAGCAACTGCTGAAAGATAAGGATGCTCTGATCGAGATTTTGGAGCAACATGTTGTGGATAATCAGGATGACCAAAGGAATTTGCTCACGCATTTCACCTGGCAAAGGAATGACAACCCGACAACGGCCCAAGAGCCCCGATCAAAGAAAAGGAAAGTACCAGAATCAGCACCCGAATTCTCCTGAGAGAGGACTCGGGACCCATTAGCTTAGGTTTCTGTTTCTGCATCTTGTAATCTACTGTATTTCCATTTCCGCAATCATTTGAATTCAATAAAACGGGGTTTCCCCACTGTTTGATATTTGCAATCTAATTGTCAAAGTTTATTTTGATTAAACCAAAAAAACAATTAATATAATCATTGCATTCATCATTCTCACGTCACGTATTCTTCTTACCTACGAATCTCACATTTGTGTCTCGGTTCTAGAGTCAAACTGTCTCATTCGTACAATACTCGGGCCAATCGTCAGAAAAGGATGGATGATCTCGAAGAAGAGAACAAAGAGTTGAAAGAAGAGATCGACGCTCTGAGAGAGGATATGAGAAAGCTTCATAACGACATGCAAGCCACGGCAGAAGCTCAGCTACAAAGAACTGTGATCTCAGAGATCACCTCAACACCCATAGTGGAGAAGTATGATCCTAGGTATCAAATGCCGAAAGATCGTCCCTGGGGCATGCCTGTTAACTATATCCCGGGGGGATATGTTCCGCCGATCACTGAAGATCAGGGAATAATAGCAGAAGCCGTTGGGCCTGAAGGTTACAAACTTCGAGAAAGCGAAGATGTCAGGGGCATACCAATAACTCCTGAAGTTTACAAACTTCGGGAAGCGCAAAGATTCACTGCTGTAGTAACGATACCACCCCCTGTGGTGCACACTGTCCCGGAAGGACAGATTCCACAGATACCTTCTGGTAGAAAGGAAACTATGTTTGATAGAATAGATGAGTTCCAAGAACAGTTCCTGGGAATGCAAAAAGAATTGCAGGCCCTTCGCGGTTAGGATTTATTTGGAAAGGACGTCGCAGACCTCTGCTTGGTCCCCAATGTGAAAGTTCCGCACAAGTTCCAAGTGCCCGACTTTGAAAAGTACAAGGGTAACTCTTGCCCTCAAAGCCATTTGGTGATGTACGCTGGGCGAATGTCAGCTCAGACAGAGAATCAGGATTTACTGATTCACTAATTTCAGGATAGTTTAACTGGTGCCGCCTTAAAATGGTACATGGGTTTAAACCACGCTACGATCAGCACTTTCAAAGATCTTGGCACTGCCTTCGTCCAACAATATAAATACAATCTGGACATGGCACCAGACAGAGATCAACTCCGATCAATGTCACAAAAGGACAAGGAAACCTTTAAAGAGTACGCTCAGAGATGGCGTGAAATTGCCGCTCAAATTTGTCCACCTCTTGAGGAGAAAGAGATGACAAAGATTTTCTTAAAGACCTTGAGCTCATTTTATTATGATAGAATGGTTGCCAGCGCACCCAGCGACTTCACCGAAATGGTCGGTATGGGAGTACGTCTCGAGGAAGCCGTTCGAGAAGGACGTCTAGGCAAAGACACTGGATCGACAAGAGGTACTAAGAAATACGGTAGTGCTCTCCCTAAGAAAAAAGAGCAAGATATTGGGAATATCTCTCTCGGAAAGCAAAGACGACGTTATCAACAAGTAGCAGCTGTAACTCCTGCTATCTGTCGTACCTCAAAAAATACGATCCTCGCGATGGACGCGGAAAAAACTGTTCGAAACAGAGTCGCCACCGAACTTTATTTATCCCAAGGAAGGAATAGGAAAATATCGATAAAACCTTTAAAAGTATAAGAAAGTGGTCATCGCAACCAAATTCGGGCTCGGGATTCGATTACGCAAAGGGAATGTATTAGCACCCTCTACGTCCGTTGTACTCAACGGGAACCTCTTGCTTAGATTCGTGAGATATGTTAGCTAGGTTTGTTTGTTTTCTTCTAAAGGAGTATTGCTTTTTGAAGGGAAATGGGTGGTTTTTTATTAGGGTGCTCGACAAGGATTAGAATCCTTGTGCCTACGTATTCCCTCGTGCAATGGGAAAGTCAGAGCATTCGTAGTTCGTGGGATTACGGCTGGTTTGTATTTTTTAAACGAACGAGTGTTTAATTCGCATTCTAACTACTAAACATTGGCTTGTTTGCTCGTCAAGGGAGGCTGAAGCACTAGTTCATATGCGCAGAAGAATGGACTAAACAATGTTCTTTTTGTGAAAAGTTGTTTGATTTGGATTAAGTGTGTTAGAGATTTGATTAAGAAAAGAGTTTGATTTGGACGTGTTTTAGGCGAACGAGAGTTTAGGTTGCATTCTAACTGCTAAACATTGGCTTGTCTGCTCGCTAGGGAAGGCTGAAGCACGAGTTTATATGCGCGAAAGAATGACTCAAACAATGCTCTTCGGAAAAGGTATTTGAGTTGTAGATTAAGTGTATTAGGGTTTCGGTTGCGTGGGAAGTGTTTGGTTTGTTAAGTATTTTAGAGAAAGAATGACGATTATTCGATAAACGAGACGTCGGCCTCGCAACCAATTAATCGGGGCATTACTGAGATGCTAGATCTCAACGACACCTTTTTCTTTCTATTAATTGTGAAATCGTGTTTGTTGGACAATGGGCTTCTTTGTCCACGTAATTAGGGCAAGTGTTTTAGGAACGAAAGATCGAAACGAACACAATCCAAAGCGTGCGCCTCAAGAGCATTCATTCAAGGGCCCAAGAAGTGCTAGACCTCAAGAGTCCACTACTTTCGTAATTTAATTAGGAAACAAATTTGAATTATCTTAATTAGAATTACTTAATATGATTAGGGTTTGATTAAATTAAGAGTTCTTTAGGAGGATTAAGTATTTTAGAAATGGAAGATCGAAACGAACACAAATCAAGGCGTGCGCCTCAAGAGCGATCGTTCAACGACCCAAGGAGTGCTAGACCCCAAAAGCCCGCTACTTCCATAACTTAATTAAGAAAAGAATTTGGAAATATTAACCTACATATTTTATGATTTGATTTAAAAAAATATTTAGAGATTAAATAAAATGGGTTATAATTTAAATTGATTTGAGAAAATTATTAGGAATTTAATTAGATTGAGAATTTTAATTTGAGAAAAGATTGTTCTTTTAAGTGTTAAGTGTTTTTTATTAAGATTAAATATTTTAAGTATTTTAAAGTAGATTATGATTTTAATTTTAGTTAAGAGAATATTTGTAAAAGATTAAGTATTTTTTTTTTAATTTGAATTATGATTGTTAAGTTAAGAAAGTGTTTTAAAGGTTAAGTGTTTAATTAACGAAAAGATTGTATTTTTAAGTGTTTAAGTATTTTTTACTAAGATTAAATATTTTAAGTATTTTAAAAATGGAAGACGGAAAGAACACAACTCAAGGCGTGCGCCCCAAGAGCGAACGTTCAAGGACCCGAGGGGTGCTAGACCCCAAAAGCCCACTACTTCCATAACTTAATTAAGAAAACGTTTTAATGTTGTATTTAAATGGGACTTAAACAGTATAGGCATCAAAATCAAGATTAAAAATCAGTCAAGAATATCCAAGATAAAGTGCAAATTAAAAATCAAGATTAAATTATAAGTAAAAGTTAATCTAAAATTAAACCTAATGTTAATTCACGTTAATTTTTAATTAAAATAAAACTAATTAAAGTTTATGACTAAAGTTTAATCTAAATTAAAATTCTAATTAAAATTTGTTCAAGATTAATTCTAAACTAAAGTTATTATCTAAATTTTAATTAAAAAACGATTAACCAAAATTAAAAGTTAATTAAAGAGAAACATGATTAATCCTAAATAAATTCTAAAATTAATCTAATTATTATCTAATTATCCAAAATTAAAAACAAATACCAAAACAATTAATAATTAACAAAACAAAATATAAGAGGGGTGCAAACAGGGTTTAGAGGTGTGGAAATAGCCAGGCGCCTGGGCCTGAGGCTGATTAGGCCCAAAGACTTTGCCAAACACTAAGCCAAAAGGGTGGTGAGAATTGAACCGGGGGTCCGAAAGGAAAAAAAAACAAATGGGTTACGGCCCAAATCCGGTCCAGATATGAGACAAAAAAGGATTAAAAAATCTAATTAACAAACCCGAATCAGAAAAGCCTAATTCCTCTTCATCCTCCTCACGCCATTCGCCACCCCCCTCCGTCCATCTTTCTCTCGTTTCAACGCCTCTCTCTCTCTTAAAACTCACCCGAGTTTCCTCTCCAACCCAAACCCTTATGTATTCTCTCTTGTTCATACCTCAATTCCATTTTTCAAACAGAAATTCAACATGAATCAAACAATTGTTGTAACACTCATCAAAGTATTATGCGGAAAGCTCGAAAATATCTAAGGTTTGCATCAAATTAGTACGAGATTTCAAGGGAGTTTTACTCTAACACCCTACGGGAGCGATCTAAATGGAAGAAGGAGGAGAAATAGTACTGATCCGAAGCTTTACGTTTTCTTTAAATTCTGATGACTTTTCCGACGAATCTCAGCAACATACGGTAAGCTTTAATTCCCTTCACGTAGCTCCACCTTTATTTCTCTTTCTTTTGTGTTATTGTTGGGTCTGTTGAAAATGTGTTGCTCTGAGAGTGAAGGTTTGGGTCTAAGCTCACTATCTTAGAGTTTCAGTGTGAAAACTCTAAGAAGTTTTTAAGAAATTCGAGCTTTAGTGAGGGTTGGGGGTGGATTTCAGCATAATTTCGTTAGAGTTTTCTTCCTCTCCTCTTGCCAATCATTGGCATTCTATTTATAGGAGAATTCGGGGTTGCTTGGTACGTGTAGATTTAAGAAAAATTGAGGAATATTCCTCTTTCACATGTGTGAGTGGGAGCTGCGTGATCGTCATACCGTTAGAGAGAATTTTCCCTTGAGATTTTGTGGGGTCCCGGGTGATAGTGACTCCTTCTCTGATTTTGTCTGTAGCATGAGCTGTAAATCTTCTAGAATCATGTAACTTTTGTTTGATTTTTCACTGCGTGTAAATGTGATTTTCACTGCTATAAAGTTATCATGTTTTGAAACTTTTTTCACTGCTCTTTGAGTTTCTGACCTGGCTTCATTTGACTTACTTTGACTCTTGTTGTTTTGAGTTTTTCTGATGGTTTACTAACATTTCATTGTTGTCTGGTTTCTCCTTTAAGATTCTTAGTATTGACGCATTGTTTATTGCTTGAAGGTATTTAATGAATTTTCCATTCGAAGAACTTTTTAATTGAACATCAGAACATATTGTCTGTCAAAAACTCAGGTAAACTATCAACTTGGTAACAATGGCAAGTGCATCCAATCCCATTTAGTTAATGGTTTGTGATGTTCTAACATATTCACCACTGACTGATTTTGCAAGGAAATATGATGTTGCACATAGCTCACTGCAGGGCTGCTTACGTGTATTTTGATTGTTTTTGTGCAGCTGTGTCTTGTTCAATGGTGGAGTTTGTATGGAGTTTATCTGTCTAAAGTGAATTTTAGCTTGAGGATGGAATATTTAGAATCACATCCAATTGTTACTGCCTAAACTGCGTTTGAGGATGTTTGAAGGTATTTACCATTTCTTGCACTTTCAATCTTCTCTTGACATCTTCATTTACACCATGACATAATGTGTCCTTATTACATTGACAGGTGTGATGCGGCTGAGTCCCTGATCATGGTCTGATGATTGGAGGATATTATCCTTAGAGTAGTTAGTATTTGGTGGCAAGACTTTGAATATGGTGCAGATTGGATTCAACTAGTCAATACAGTTTCTGACTTTGGATTTAGAAACATCTTGGTAAGATCCAACATTCAATGTTTACCTGAATTTTTCCTTTAGGACTGATCAAAACTACACAAGTTCTTGATAGTTTCTTGTCGCATACAGGATAGGAATTATCTACTTCATCCCTTCAAGAGTGCCAAATAAATATAGAGCATTACTCATGTTTGAAGATTAACTCGTAACTCTCACTATCATTTGCTCTGAGGCAGCTCAGCTACTTAGGGGAAGTTGAAGCATGAGGGTCATGGCTTGGGTAAAAGGAATAGGTCATGAGGTGCATAGTCTTGTTTGGTATGATTCCTCCTTTGGCTGTGTTTGCTTTTTTTTTACAAATGGATTTTCTTGTTTAACATGAGGTTGTGGCCTTATGACAATGTTGTTGTTGATACCCTATTGAATTCCACTGTTGCACCATGCGTCCTGACTTGTGAACCGCTTGCATTTACTTAACTAGAATTAGTTTGTGTATCTTGTGTCAAGTACCTTGCCTTTCTGCTGTTAAATACTCTTTATCCTTAAATTGGCTTAATTTTGAATTATACATGTCCGGCCTATGCATTAATCCCTTGTTTTATTTCTTTTCATGTGCATTTTGGGATCAATTTGGTGTCATGCCTGGAGCTTGGTGCCTTGATGTTGAAGATGGAGATTTTGAGAGATTTTGACAAAAGGACTCATATCTTGGCTTGGTAAACTCACATGATCTTTAGCCTGGAAATAATATTTGGTTTAATTTGAATTTTAATTTGAATTCTTTCTCATGAATTTGAATTTGAATTTGACATTCTCATTTCATGGTCTCTTGTTACTGAGTATTTGCTGCAGATTCATTTTATGGTTTTGTGGAATGTGGCTGATGCGTGGAGGACAAAGTTGGGGTGATGGTAAGGCTCCAAAATGAAGGCTTATTTAGTTAGTTGGTGTATGGAATCCTATAGTGACTCTATGGTTGCATCATGCTTTATTGTTGTGTGTTGACCTTATGTACAGATTGTGTGGGTCCTTGGAATTGTTTTTCTCTATATGTGCAGTGGCTGTGGTGATGCTTTTTTTACTGCAGGTACAAGTTGCTGTTGTGGGACCTGCTAAGTTGGTTTTGCAATTTGTTGTTGGCTTAATGCTTTAGCTGTGGGAAAATTAACCATAACCGTATCACAGTAGTGGAATAATAGTGAGAATCCAATGGGTCATGTGCGAATTCATTTTACTTTAAGGCCGCGGGTTTTGTGTGGTGTATGGATGGAAGTGTGGACAGTTGGCAGGCATTGTGTGGTGTCCTCTTGTAATGACAACATTGTGATTGGCTCTTTTGTAATGAACTTTATTGTTGGTGAACTTTTATATGTTTTTGATTTATTGTAATGAATTTGATTTTAGTGCAAGTGGGTTCTTTGGATGGATTACGGACATTAGGAAACATGGGTTAAAAAAAAGAGTTTAGAAACTGGTTAGGAAAAAGTGATTTATGAATAAGAAATTGAAAAACGAGAAAATATGAATGAGTTGAATATCTAAATGGATAGTGGATTCATGAGATAAAAATGAAAATTGAAATTGGTTAATAAATGAACATGAAATGCGGTTATGGATTGAAAAAGAATAGTAGAAATTAGAAACGATTAGACATAAATTTGGATTAAAATGGATTTAAAAGTTGAATGGATATTGGTAAGTAATATGAATATAAATGGATTATAAAAATGGATATTTGGAATTTAAATGGAAATGGATTTAAGAAAGAAATAGATTTAAAAGTGGTTTATGGATACGTGATCAATGTGAATGGATAATGAAATTGATAAAAATATGGACTAAAATATGGATAAAAAACTGGAAAATGGAAATGAATATTGATAACTGGATCGGATATTGTTGATAATGGATTCGAAATGAATTGCCATGAATCAATCTCAACCTCAATGAACTTCACTGTACGAAAACCTTAGCAAAGAATGAACCATTCCTTGATGAAGTGTTTGACCCATCATGACCTGATAACTTGAACCATACACCAACCGACTTGCACTGGCACAAAACCCTGCTGACTTCTGACAATTCTCAACCATGATACATCTGAGTTAAACACAACCTAATAAATTGATCCAACATACAGGTGAATTGCCTGATATAAACCCTGATTAGAGCTTCACACACACATCATTTGAATCAATGCACCCTGACCTTGATTAAGAACAAACTCTTGTCTGACCAATGAACCTTAACCACTTCAACTCGACCTTGTGTACCCTGGTTTTGGACAACAAGCAGGAGAAACATATTTTTTTTGGATTTTTCTGAATAATGGTTGGTGGGTGAATGTACAGATGAAAGTAATATACAGGTAGGACAAATTTGGGGTATGACAGATGCCCCTATCTAATTGGCTTAAACCCGAGAAAATAAATTGCTGCATGGAGTTTGTTTGTAGGGTAGAAGTCAATTAGATATAAGAAGACCCAAAAATTTGTCCTACGAAAAGTAAAAATGCAATGATGAAATATGGATTCCATAATGGGATAGCAGGAAAAAGCTCACAGGAAGCTCTTTAAAATAACTTCTGTTTAGGGAGAAACAAATGCAAAAGATGCTGGGGATTATCATTATCAACTGCATGGTTGAAGAATGACTTGCTGGGGAATAGAATTCCTAGAGCACGTGCGGGGGTACCAACTCTTTTCAGAGGAATACTGCCGACTTTGAAGGAGGACTATCCAAGAACTCGCGAACTGATCCTGGATCCTGTTATGATATGATGCTGGGGATGGAAATGCCATGCATACAGGAATGCAAATGAACTTGTTTACATGAGATGCATATGGGAATGCAACTGGGCAAGGCTTCATTTCTGGTTTCCAAAGAAGGATCAATGGGGATTAGATGGAGCAAGGTGAAAGACTCACTGGGAATACTGGCATATCAACTCGGGGGTTGAGAAAAGGAAATATGATATCGACTCGGGGGTCGAGAAACATTAAGCTAAACGGTCGTCAACCCGGGGGTTGAAAGAAAGGTAAAGGTAATATCGACTCGGGGGTCGAGGAAATAAAGACAATATCGACTCGGGGGTTGAGAAAATAAAGGCAAGGTAATCTATCAACTCAGGGGTTGAAGGAAATAACAAAATTTCAACTCGGGGGTCGAAGGTAAAAGCAAATATCGACTCGGGGGTCGAGAACAGAGATAAAGGCAATGTCGACTTGGGGGTCGAGGAAATAAAGACAATATCGACTCGGGGGTTGAAGAAGATAAAGATAACAATGACTCGGGGGTCAGTACAAGCAATAAGATGTCAACTCGGGGGTTGAAGATGTAATAATGATATCGACTCGGGGGTCGAGAAACTAAGGCAATATCGAATCAAGGGTCGAGAAAATAAAGACAAAATATCATCACCTCGGGGGTTGAGGAAGGAAATAGGTTATGCTATGTATGCATATGGTGCGTGTATGTTGTATGTAATGCATATGCGAATGCGAGCAGGGGATTGGTCTTATGAAGGTGCCAACAGGGTGGACTTTTAGTAGTTGCCAAGCAAGGTTGGACTTTGAGGTGCTAAGCAGGCTTGGACTTTTGGTGGTTGCCAATCAGGGTTGGACTTTTGGTAGTTGCCAAGCAAGGTTGGACTTTTGGTAGGTGCCAAGCAGGGTTAGACTTTATGAGGTGAAAGGATTTGATTTCCCAACACTCGAAAATGGAAGATATTATGATCAGTAGACCAATATGATTCTCTTGTTGCCCCAAGTCTGATCCTTTGCAGAAATTGTGTGCTTGGTTCATGAGAGGACTCCACTTCTTTGGCTGATATGCCATGAATGGTTGTATGAGCGCAGCGACGTAACCAATGCATGTTGATTGTATGAGCGTAGCGACTTATCCAATGCATTCTGATCATACTTTTGCTCTGCCCAAGTGCTTTTAATACTTGTTGCATGACATGGCCAGCTTGACTAACTTGAATGTATGAAGGGAATCTGCCCCTGTCTGGAGGGTAACGAGATGATCTGCCCCAGTCTTGGCTTTTGCAGTGGTCTGCCCCTGTGTCTGGCTTTTGCAGTGGCCTGCCTCTGTGTCTGGCTTTTGCAGTGGTCTGCCCCAGTCTTGGCTTTTGAAAGACTTGCCTCAGATTTACTAAGTATGGCTTTGAAGGACTTGTCCCAGATTCACAAGGTTATGGGATAGTCTCGATTCGAGTCAATGCCAACGAATACTCAAGTTTCCCTCTGATTGAACTTTGTTGGAATTTCCATAATGTAAAGTGCTAATTTGCAGCTAAAATTGATCATTCAGAAATGGTAATTTTAATGCGACATTCATGCAAGTTTTGAAAAATCATTTATTGGAATGGTGTGAAAGTGTGTGACGAGTGGACTGTTAGTCCAAACGCAGTGCTGATTTACTGGTGTGTGAAAGATACAACAAGAGTATGACACCAATACAAAAGATTAGCAAATATGTAGGAGTCAGTTTACGCAACCTTGCTGTAGTATGCTTTCAAAATAAACCCCGCCTCAATTAGGTCTTTTGAGGGTTGTAACGTGGTCTGGTTCACGGTTATAGAAACAAAGGATATAAGGCTCAAATTTTGATTTGTACCCACCCCTTCTTCATGATGATCTCCAGTCCTACGTTCAGTTAAATCGACACACGCTTAGATTTTGACGGTGTAAGAATGACGATTAAGGTTCAAGGTTCGCTTGAAATGGCAGTCATCTTATTTTGTTTTTGATGGATGTCAGTGACCTTTTGATTTTTGATATGGTGGTCACTGAATCTTATTTTGCTTCGCTTGAGGATTTAAGGACTTTTTATTTTTTGGTTTTTTGATCCCTAATTTTGCATGGACTGATTTTATTCTACGAGTCCATCGGGATTGCCCTAATTTTTGCCTAAGTCACCTTTTTGAGGTGTTTGACTTAGCAGGCTCTCTTTTTTTAGAGTAAAGCTTTGTGACTGCCAAGTCAGTAGTCATTGAAGAACAACCATCATAACTTCTGGATTTTGTATGATTTCTTCGTCACCTCAAGACGTGTACAAAGAATACGGAGTCAGATTAACTGAACACTACCCTGCCCCGGGTTCAGTGTAAGGGTTTGAATATCCAAAGGAAACTTCTACTTCTCGGCTCGAAGTGGTGAACTAGGGATTAACTCTTTATCTCTCCGGTGTTTAGGAATTTGAAACAATGCCTGTACATCCTTGGCAGGATTCTATCCGAAAGCATACCATCAACAATTATGGGTATCTCATTTTCATCATCCTCCCTCCAATCTTTGCTAAACATAATTTGGTAAAATGGACGAGAGGTATAGGGATGATTTTTTTTTTGACATAAGTGAAGAAAATTGAGCGAATGCGATGTGATTAATTCAAAAAGTGCATGATCACTTCATTAATATTACCATTCAAAACAACAATGTTCAAAAACAAGTAGCATTTAACATAAGGAAATTAAAAATGCATGGAAACGACATGATCTAAAAATTGCCAGCCTTGGGGACTGGGCTTTTCTTTCTTGACCCACTGTTTGACTAGAATTCTTGTTTATCAAGACCAGTATGATAGCCTTCTTCACACCTACTCTCAGCAACTTCTTCCATAACATGGGCAGATGGACCCACCCGATCAAGTGAAGGATTGACGTTGATTTGAAGACCTCGAGGCGTAAATGAGATTAGCTTGGACTCAATCAGATCTTGGACCTTGTTTTTGAGCTGTCTGCAATTCTCAATTGAATGCCCCATGGCGCCAGCATGGTAGCCACATCGTGCATTGGCGTTAAAGCCTGGTGGGTATGGAGGAATAACAGGATCCAAGCCCTTTGGCACTATTAGCCCGCTACTAATCAAACGTGGCAATATATGACAGAATGGCACTAGCAATGGATCAAAATGCCTTTTTGGTCTTTGACTATAGTAGCGTCGGGGTTGTGAAGAGTTTTGTTGTGCAATCTGTTGTTGACGAGAGGGACCTCTATTGGCAGGAGTATATTGACCATGTGGAGAGAATGGAATCGCGGAGGGAGGCCCATGGGATTGCTGACTTTGAACATTTGAGATGCTTGGGTATTGAGGATAAGGTACCGGAGATGGAGCTTGTGGAATTTCCTATATTGCATTGATTCCATCCTCCTCTTCCTCTTAAGAACTGACAATGGATTCAGTCTCTCTGGCCTGGATGCTCGAGACGTCTATGACCTTTCCACTCTTGATATGACTCTCAATGCATTCTCCTACTAAAACTAAGTCAGAGAAGTTTGATGTCCCATTGCTCATCATCTTCTCCAGGTATGGGCCTTGCAAAGAATCTATGAACAGGTCAACTAATTCTCTATCTAAAAGTGGTGGTTGAACGCGAGCGGCTACCTCTCTCCATCTCTGAGCATACTCTCTGAAGGATTCGTTCTCCTCTTGAGATAAGCCTTGCAACTGTATGCGGTTGGGAGCCACGTCAAGATTGTATTGGTATTGCTTCACAAAGGCGTTGGCTAAGTCCAACCACGACTGGATATGGCTACTCTGTAGCTGCATGTACCAACTCAACGATGCCCCACTCAGACTGTCCTGGAAACAGTGGATCATAAGTTTGTCGTTGAGAACATTGGAGGTCATCTTTCTGCAAAACATCACCAAATGCTCTTTGGACAACTATCTCCTTTGTATTTCTCAAATTTTGGCATCTTGAACTTTGGAGGTAATACAAGTCCGGGTACCAAACACATGTTCAATGCATTTAGATCAAAAGCATCACGCCCTTTTATGGTTTCAAGGTTCTCTTCCAACACACGACATTTTTCAGCAAACTCAACATCTTGAGGTCGTTCAGTATTCACCACCAGGCCTGTTCCTCGGGAATTTGGCGCAGTGAATGCAAAGCTATGGTATTCAACTGCATCATGAGATGAGGCATGTTCTTCTCGAATAGTGTGACATTCTTATATAACCTGGTCCCCAACAGGAATCCGCACAGGCTGAAATTGGGCAAGATTATTCACTTGAGGCAGAATGACGTTCTCAGTGACTGTAGGCCTTTGAATGTTGTCCTCTTTCCTTGCCAAGGCTATCATAGCTTCCACAAGTTGGTCTAGCTAGTTCTTCATCAAGTCAACATCTGCTCTTGACGCAAACTGGTTCTGCTCTTCTGAGTCCATTATTCTTCCAAAAGCGGCTTCAATTCCGATACGGGTGTCGGGAAATCAACTGCGGGTTATGGACAAAGGATGATTGAGTTTGTTTGGTTTTGGAAAATGATATGCAATGCTGATGAATGCAAATGCAATGGTATGCCAATGAATTCAATGCGGGCAGATTCAAGATTCCGGATAACACGATCATTTGCAAAACACCCTAATAGGTAGGCTTTATAAGTGAAGTTCTAGATTCTTTACCCATAAACCCACTCACGGGATAGCTCCTACGTTGACGGATAAGGTTCCTAGAATCACGGACACTAATCGCATCAACGTCATGCAACAGGCTAGCTGCATTACGACGAGGATACGAAAAGGTCTATCCCGAGTGTAGTCTTCATGCTAGGCCTATGAGAAGCGAGTTCTTGGAGACTAACACTAACGACAACCAAGATGGAAACTGGTGCTAAGAGTGGTTCCCAGAGTCACAGACCCTTCATGAATAAAGTTGTGCGACAGGCTAGCTGCGTTACAACAAGATCTACGAAAAGGTCTACTCTAGGGGAAGCTTTCAAGCTTGGCACACAAGGAGCGAGTCCTCGGGGACTAACACTAATTACTTCCAAAATCTAAACTAGGTGTTCTCTCTTCTTTTTCCAAGACTCGGGTATAGAGCCTTACTTGTGATATCATCCCAAGATCCAACAAACAAGTATGATAAACAGCATATAAGAGAGAAAGAAATAAAAGCAAATAAATAAGCAATAGGAGAAAATAAACAAGAAGAAATCAAACAAGCGAAGCTAACACCCTTGAATCGAGTCAAGTTAGGCTTGACTCTCTCTAGCATAGGGCAATGCATTTCCCTAGCAGAGTCGCCATCTGTCGTACCTCAAAAAATACGATCCTCGCGATGGACGCGGAAAAAACTGTTCGAAACAGAGTCGCCACCGAACTTTATTTATCCCAAGGAAGGAATAGGAAAATATCGATAAAACCTTTAAAAGGATAAGAAAGTGGTCATCGCAACCAAATTCGGGTTCGGGAGTCGATTACGCAAAGGGAAGGTATTAGCACCCTCTACGTCCATTGTACTCAACGGGGACCTCTTGATTCGATTCGTGAGATATGTTAGCTAGGTTTGTTTCTTGTCTTCTAAGGGAGTATTGCTTTCTGAAGGGAAATGGGTGGATTTTTATTAGGGTGCTCGGCAAGGATTAGAATCCTTGTGCCTACGTATTCCCTCGTGCAATGGGAAAGTCAGAGCATTCGTAGTTCGTGGGATTACGGTTGGTTTGTATTTTTTAAATGAACGAGTGTTTAATTCGCATTCTAACTGTTAAACGTTGGCTTGTCTGCTCGTCAAGGGAGGCTGAAGCACTAGTTCATATGCACGGAAGGATTGACTAAACAATGTTCTTTTTGTGAAAAGTTGTTTGATTTGGATTAAGTGTGTTAGAGATTTGATTGAGAAAAGAGTTTAATTTGGACGTGTTTTAGGCGAACGAGATTTTAGGTTGCATTCTAACTGCTAAGCATTGGCTTGTCTGCTCGCTAGGGGAGGCTGAAGCACGAGTTTATATGCGCGAAAGAATGACTTAAACAATGTTCTTCGGTAAAGGTATTTGAGTTGTGGATTAAGTGTATTAGGGTTTCGGTTGCGTGGGAAGTGTTTGGTTTGTTAAGTATTTTAGAGGAAGAATGACGATTATTTGATAAACGAGACGTCAGCCTCACAACCAATTAATCGGGGCATTACTGAGATGCTAGATCTCAACGACACCTTTTTCATTCTATTAATTGTGAAATCGTGTTTGTTGGACAATGGGCTTCTTTGTCCACGTAATTAGGGCAAGTGTTTTAGGAACGAAAGATCAAAACGAACACAACCCAAAGCGTGCGCCTCAAGAGCGTTCATTCAAGGGCCCAAGAAGTGCTAGACCTCAAGAGTCCACTACTTTCGTAATTTAATTAGGAAACAGATTTGAATTATCTTAATTAGACGTACTTAATCGGATTAGGGTTTGATTAAATTAAGAGTTCTTTAGGAGGATTAAGTATTTTAGAAATGGAAGATCGAAACGAACACAAATCAAGGCGTGCGCCTCAAGAGCGATCGTTCAAGGACCCAAGGAGTGCTAGACCCCAAAAGCCCACTACTTTCATAACTTAATTAAGAAAAGAATTTGGAAATATTACCCTACATATTTTATGATTTGATTTAAAAAAATATTTAGAGATTAAATAAAATGGGCTATAATTTAAATTGATTTGAGAAAATTATTAGGAATTTAATTAGATTGAGATTTTTAATTTGAGAAAAGATTGTTCTTTTAAGTGTTAAGTGTTTTTTATTATGATTAAATATTTTAAGTATTTTAAAGTAGATTATGATTTTAATTTTAGTTAAGAGAATATTTGTAAAAGATTAAGTAGTTTTTTTTTTTTAATTTGAATTATGATTGTTAAGTTAAGAAAGTGTTTTAAAGGTTAAGTGTTTAATTAACGAAAAGATTGTATTTTTAAGTGTTTAAGTATTTTTTGACTAAGATTAAATATTTTAAGTATTTTAAAAATGGAAGACGGAATGAACACAACTCAAGGCATGCGCCCCAAGAGCGATCGTTCAAGGACCCGAGGAGTGCTAGACCCCAAAAGCCCACTACTTCCATAACTTAATTAAGAAAAAGTTTTAACGATGTATTTAAATGAGACTTAAACAGTATAGGCATCAAAATCAAGATTAAAAATCAATCAAGAATATCCAAGATAAAGTGCAACTTAAAAATCAAGATTAAATTATAAGTAAAAGTTAATCTAAAATTAAGAATTAATTCTAAAATTAAACCTAAAGTTAATTCACGTTAATTTTTAATTAAAAGAAAACTAATTAAAGTTTGTGACTAAAGATTAATCTAAATTAAAATTCTAATTAAAATTAGTTCAAGATTAATTCTAAACTAAAGTTATTATCTAAATTTTAATTAAAAAACAATTAACCAAAATTAAAAGTTAATTAAAAAGAAACAAGATTAATCCTAAATAAATTCTAAAATTAATCTAATTATTATCTAATTATCCAAAATTAAAAACAAATGCCAAAACAATTAATAATTAACAAAACAAAATATAAGAGGGGTGCAAACAGGGTTTGGAGGTGTGGAAATAGCCTGGCGCCTGGGCCTGAGGCTGATTAGGCCCAAAGACTTTGCCAAACACTAAGACAAAAGGGTGGTGAGAATTGAACCGGGGGTCCGAAAGGAAAAAAAACAAATGGGTTACGGCCCAAATCCGGTCCAGATATGAGACAAAAAAGGATTAAAAAACCTAATTAACAAACCCTAATCAGAAAAACCTAATTCTTCCTCATCCTCCTCACGTCGTTCGCCACCCTCCCTCCGTCCATCTTTGTCTCGTTTCAACGCCTCTCCCTCTCTCTCTTAAAACTCACCCGAGCTTCCTCTCCAACCCAAACCCTTCTGTATTCTCTTTTGTTCATACCTCAATTCCATTTTTCAAACAGAAATTAAACATGAATCAAACAATTGTTGTAACACTCATCAAAGTATTAAGCGGAAAGCTCGAAAATGTCTAAGGTTTGCATCAAATTAGTAAGAGATTTCAAGGGAGTTTTACTCTAACACCCTACGGGAGTGATCTAAATGGAAGAAGGAGGAGAAATAATACCAATCTGAAGCTTTGCGTTTTCTTCAAATTCTGATGACTTTTTCCGATGAATCTCAGCAACATACGGTAAGCTTTAATTCCCTTCTCGTAGCTCCACCTTTCTTTCTCTTGCTTTTGTGTTATTGTTGGGTCTGTTGAAAATGTGTTGCTCTGAGAGTGAAGGTTTGGGTCTAAGCTCACTATCTTAGAGTTTCAGTGTGAAAACTCTAAGAAGTTTTTAAGAAATTCGAGCTTTAGTGAGGGTTGGGGGTGGATTTCAGCAGAATTTCGTTAGGGTTTTCTTCCTCTCCTCTTGCCAATCATTGGAATTCTATTTATAGGAGAATTTGGGGTTGCTTGGTACGTGTAGATTTAAGAAAAATTGAGGAATATTCCTCTTTCACATGTGTGAGTGGGAGCTGCGTGATCCTCATACCGTTAGATAGAATTTTCCCTTGAGATTTTGTGGGTTCCCGGGTGATAGTGACTCCTTCTCTGATTTTGTCTGTAGCATGAGCTGTAAATCTTCTAGAATCATGTAACTTTTGTTTGATTTTTCACTGCGTGTAAATGTGATTTTCATTGCTATAAAGTTATCATTTTTTGAAACTTTTTTCACTGCTCTTTGCCTTTCTGACGTGGCTTCATTTGACTTACTTTGACTCTTGTTGTTTTGAGTTTTTCTGACGGTTTACTAACATTCCATTGTTTTCTAGTTTCTCCTTTAAGATTCTTAGTATTGACGCATTGTTTATTGCTTGAAGGTATTTAATGAATTTCCCATTCGAAGAACTTTTTAATTGAACATCAGAACATATTATCTGTCAAAAACTCAGGTAAACTATCAACTTGGTAACAACGGCAAGTGCATCCAATCCCATTTAGTTAATGGTTTGTGATGTTCTAACATATTCACCACTGACTGATTTTGCAAGGAAATATGATGTTGCACATAGCTCACTGCAGGGCTGCTTACGTGTATTTTGATTGTTTTTGTGCAGCTGTGTCTTGTTCAATGGTGGAGTTTGTATGGAGTTTATCTGTCTAAAGTGAATTTTGGCTTGAGGATGGAATATTTAGAATCACATCCAATTGTTACTGCCTAAACTGCGTTTGAGGATGTTTGAAGGTATTACCATTTCTTGCACTTTCAATCTTCTCTTGACATCTTCATTTACACCATGACATAATGTGTCCTTATTACATTGACAGGTGTGATGCGGCTGAGTCCCTGCTCATGGCCTGATGATTGGAGGATATTATCCTTAGAGTAGTTAGTATTTGGTGGCAAGACTTTGAATATGGTGCAGATTGGATTCAACTAGTCAATACAGTTTCTGACTTTGGCTTTAGAAACATCTTGGTAAGATCCAACATTCAATGTTTACCTGAATTTTTCCTTTAGGACTGATCAAAACTACACAAGTTCTTGATAGTTTCTTGTCGCATACAGGATAGGAATTATCTACTTCATCCCTTCAAGAGTGCCAACTAAATATAGAGCATTACTCATGTTTGAAGATTAACTCGTAACTCTCACTATCATTTGCTCTGAGGCAGCTCAGCTACTTAGGGGAAGTTGAAGCATGAGGGTCATGGCTTGGGTAAAAGGAATAGGTCATGAGGAGCATAATCTTGTTTGGTATGATTCCTCCTTTGGCTGTGTTTGCTTTTTTTTACAAATGGATTTTCTTGTTTAACATGAGGTTGTGGCCTTATGACAATGTTGTTGTTGATACCCTATTGAATTCCACTGCTGCACCATGCGTCCTGGCTTGTGAACCGCTTGCATTTACTTAGCTAGAATTAGTTTGTGTATCTTATGTCAAGTACCTTGCCTTTCTGCTGTTAAATACTCTTTATCCTTAAATTGGCTTAATTTTGAATTATACATGTCCTGCCTATGTATTAATCCCTTGTTTCATTTATTTTCATGTGCATTTTGGGATCAATTTGGTTTCATGCCTGGAGCTTGCTGCCTTGATGTTGAAGATGGAGATTTTGAGAGATTTTGACAAAAGGACTCATATCTTGGCTTGGTAAACTCACATGATCTTTAGCCTGGAAATAATATTTGGTTTAATTTGAATTTTAATTTGAATTCTTTCTCATGAATTTGAATTTGAATTTGACATTCTCATTTCATGGTCTCTTGTTACTGAGTATTTGCTGCAGATTCATTTTATGGTTTTGTGGAATGTGGCTGATGCGTGTAGGACAAAGTTGGGGTGATGGTAAGGCTCCAAAATGAAGGCTTATTTAGTTAGTTGGTGTATGGAATCCTATAGTGACTCTATGGTTGCAGCATGCTTTATTGTTGTGTGTTGACCTTATGTACAGACTATGTGGGTCCTTGGAATTGTTTTTCTCTATATGTGCAGTGGCTGTGGTGATGCTTTTTTTACTACAGGTACAAGTTGTTGTTGTGGGACCTGCTAAGTTGGTTTTGCAATTTGTTGTTGGCTTAATGCTTTAGCTGTGGGAAAATTAACCATAATCGTATCACAGCAGTGGAATAATAGTGAGAATCCATAGGGTCATGTGCGAATTCATTTTACTTTAAGGCCGCGGGTTTTGTGTGGTGTATGGATGGAAGTGTGGACCGTTGGTAGGCATTGTGTGGTGTCCTCTTGTAATGACAACATTGTGATTGTCTCTTTTGTAATGAACTTTATTGTTGGTGAACTTTTATATGTTTTTGATTTATTGTAATGAATTTGATTTTAGTACAAGTGGGTTCTTTGGATGGATTACGGACATTAGGAAACATGGGTTAAAAAAAAGAGTTTAGAAACTGGTTACGAAAAAGTGATTTATGAATAAGAAATTGAAAAACGAGAAAATATGAATGAGTTGAATATCTAAATGGATAGTGGATTCATGAGATAAAAATGAAAATTGAAATTGGTTAATAAATGAACATGAATTGCGGTTATGGATTGAAAAAGAATAGTAGAAATTAGAAAGGATTAGACATAAATTTGGGTTAAAATGGATTTAAAAGTTGAATGGATATTGGTAAGTAATATGGATATAAATGGATTATAAAAATGGATATTTGGAATTTAAATGGAAATGGATTTAAGAAAGAAATAGATTTAAAAGTGGTTTATGGATACGTGATCAATGTGAATGGATAATGAAATTGATAAAAATATGGACTAAAATATGGACAAAAAAATGGAAAATGGAAATGAATATTGATAACTGGATCGGATATTGTTGATAATGGATTCGAAATGAATTGCCATGAATCAATCTCAACCTCAATGAACTTCACTGTACGAAAACCTTAGCAAAGAATGAACCATTCCTTGATGAAGCGTTTGACCCATCATGACCTGATAACTTGAACCATACACCAACCGACTTGCACTGGCACAAAACCCTGCTGACTTCTGACAATTCTCAACCATGAGACATCTGAGTTAAACACAACCTAATAAATTGATCCAACATACAGGTGAATTGCCTTATATAAACCCTGATTAGAGCTTCACACACACATCATTTGAATCAATGCACCCTGACCTTGATTAAGAACAAACTCTTGTCTAACCAATGAACCTTAACCACTTCAACTCGACCTTGTGTACCCTGGTTTTGGACAACAAGCAGGAGAAACATATTTTTTTTGGATTTTTCTGAATAATGGTCGGTGGGTGAATGTACAGATGAAAGTAATATACAGGTAGGACAAATTTGGGGTATGACACTATCAACCCCGCGCCTGTTTCTACGTATCTACCTCAGGTTGCACAGAGTCAACCTAATCAACAGTAATTTCAGCAAAGGACACAACAGCCTCTTCAGAAGGCTCGTCCTCTATACAACAACCGTGCAACGCGGCCACCAGGATTTGATCCTATACCTGTATCATACGCATAACTATTTCTGTTGTTACTGGCCAAGGGGCATGTCCAGACTAAGTCTCCTCTTACAGTGCCGAAAAATCCGCCTTTCTGGTTTAAGGTGGATCAGACTTGCCCTTATCATCAAGGAGGATCAGGGCATAACATAGAGAACTGTCTTAATTTCAAATCCGACGTGAAAAAGCTTGTTATGAGCGGGGTCTTATCTTTCAAAGATACGAATCTGAATGTTCTCATGAACCCGCTGCCCCAACACGAGAAAGCTACAGTCAATTTGATAAAGGGAGAGTCTAACAACCTCTATCAAATTCACGATGTACTCTTATTGAAAACCAACTTGGTTAAGATGCATTGTAGACAGAGTGGATATGGCCATGTGCCACCTCATAATTATCACCAGTGTGATATCTGCTCTAAAAACAATCAAGGATGTTCTGTGGTGCAATCAGTTCTACAAGAACAGATGGATCTCAGATGGATCCAGGAGCACCGAGTTCGTGGAGTTAACATGGTCTATTTGAATTCCAGCATCATTCAAAACCACAATATCCTTGCGATGAATGTCAACTTGGTGGTAATGCACTCAAGGCAAAGCCAGTATCATAATCTGCCACGACACGAGTACAATTCATGTCTGACTTGCTCATTAAACAATCAGGGATGCTCTTTTATACAAGAGGCCCTCCAGTGTCAGATGGATATTGGATGGATCCAGGACTACCATGATAAGAATCCTTATCAGATCAACATGATTCAAATCTTCGATATTCGCTTAATGAATGTCAGCCTGGTAGAGTTACACGCTACGCAGGTCCAACTCGGTTTTCTCACTTCACATGACTATCAGAACTGCAAAGCGGGCTGTGAAAATGACCAAGGTTGTGCCCTTGTCCAGGAAACACTTCAGCACCTGTTGAACCACTGGTGGCTTCCAATCTATATGGATGAAGACACCCAGCAAATTAGTATCACTAACGGAAATCCTACTAGATATCAAAGTCAGGATGTTCGGTCGATGGAAACGGACCTCGTCAGGTTACACTGTATTCAAAGCGGACGTGGTCAGGTACCACTACACAACTATGAGCGGTGTGGAGTTTGTTCAGTAAATAACCAAGGATGCTACCTCGTGCGAGCAGCCCTTCAAAGTCAGTTGGACCGCAAAGAGATTCAACCATGCTCAAGTTCTGGATCAGTCAATTATCTCGCTGATCAAATCGAGGATGTTGTCATAATCTCCGATCATCAGAGGGCTAGGGATGTTTGTGCCATCATCCCCCTACTTGACGAATCGAGAGTTCCCAACCGGGAACGGATCGAAATTACGTACGATGGTCAGAAAAATCAGAAGGTTCCCATAGTCATCTATCTACCGGGACCGCTACCGTATGAACAACTAGGGCTATCCCTTACAAGTACGGTGCAACAACAGTTGAAAACGGGAAGGAAATTCCGTTACCCTCCGTCGTGAATATTGCAGACATCAGTCGAGTAACACGGAGTGGTAGAATCTTCAACAGAGGAGTTGGAGAACCCAGCAAAGAAAAGGAACCTCAGACAGAAGTTCCCAATCCACCAGTCGGTCAATCCAGTAATCCCGACCTTTTAAAAAACGACGTTGAGATGCTGAAGCTCATCCAAAGGAGTGAATACAACATTGTTGATTAGCTGTTACAAACTCCTTCAAAGATCTCGATATTATCACTGTTACTTAGTTCAGAAGCGCACAGGGAGGCTCTATAGAAAGTCTTGGAGCAAGCCTTTGTGGAGCAGGATGTTTCAATACGACAGTTCGATAGCATCGTCTCTAACATCACTTCCTGCAATAACTTGGGATTTAGCGATGAGGAATTACCTGAGGAGGGTCGCCGTCACAACATGGCGCTCAATATCATAGTCCACTGTCAGCACGATGCTTTAGCCAGCGTACTGGTAGACACAGGGTCAGCCCTGAATGTTATGCTGAAGTCCACTTTAATGCAATTATCATTCAAAGGACCTCCGATGATAACCAGCGAGGTCGTCGTCAAAGCATTTGACGGATCCAGAAAAGCAGTTATCGGCGAAGTTAACCTTCCCATAGCTATTGGTCCTCACACTTTCCAAGTCACTTTCCAGGTCATGGACATCCGGGAAACATACAGTTGTTTATTAGGAAGACCTTGGATACATCAGGCTGGGGCGGTCACTTCAACCCTCCACCAAAAGCTAAAGTTCGTCCAGAACGACCAACTTGTCACAGTCTAGGGAGAACAAGCCTTGCTCGTAAGTAATTTATCGTCATCCACTTATGTAGAGCCGGAAGGGGTAATCGGAACTCAGTTCCAAGCGCTTTCGCTACACAAGGACAATCAATCCGAGGAGGGAACCTAGATTTCCTCATACAAAGATGCTATCAAAGCGGTCGAGAGTGCCAATACAACAGGATGGGGACAACTTGTCATTCCTACTGACAATAAAACAAAGAAGGGTCTTGGTTTTTCTTCAACCTGCACCCAGACTGCTACTAACGATGAAAGTTTTCATCCCATTCAGGATTTCTTCCATAGTGGAGGTTTCCTTCACCCAGTGCCTCAAGAAGTGCATACCATCAATAGAGATGATTCATCCGATACGGAGGAAGAATGGAAGTCCTATCTCAACGAGGACGGTTATACGTCTCAGGGTGAAACGCAGACTCCCTTTTGCTTTCCTGCACAGTGCCTGAGATTTATACCAAGGTCAGATGTCAAAATGATGTACGAAGATTGTGATCCGGAAGGATTCCATGCTTCGCCAAACTCATTGTAGGAGGACACTCTGATGAAAGACAGCTTTGACCTTGACCACTATGGCCCGATGGATGGCCTGCCAATGTGGCATCCTTACCCAGGAAACTCGGGGCAAGAAAATCAGCCGAACAATGAAAATCAGCTGGGCATCATTGAACAGAATACCTGCGTCCCCACCATGTCATGGGATCAACATTTAGGTCATTCAGAACCTATCCAGTACAACGATGAATTCGCAACGTTTGCAGACTAGAATTCATCAACTATGTGTTTCCCGAGGTCAACGTCATCGAGAGGCATGACTCCTCCAGTTCCAAAGAAGCGTGGGACACCCTGGGACAACCGAGTGGAAAATTCGACTTCATGGTCAAATACACCGCTCCTGAAAGCTCTTGTATCAGGCTCGAAGACATCCAGCCAACTGGATGGGGAGATACGACAGAGAGCACAAATACTATGCAAAATACGACAGAAGAATCCTCCTACGACAACTCTTCCTGGGAGACAGATTCCAATGATCCTGCTCCGCCAGAAATCAACGTCATTTCTGAGGACAAACCAAGAAGGAAGGTACCAGACTTTGTGATTCACCGAGGAGTTCGCCGCCAATGGGTCGCAGTCGATGTTCCGAAGATCGTCCATAAGTCAAAGTAATTGCCGTCTTTATCTTAACCTTTCACCTTGCCCAGGTGAAACGGATGTTTTGATAGGAATCGCTTTCTGTAAATTTTCCCTCTTCGCTTCTCCCAAAGCGATCGAGTTTTGTTTTATAGGGTTGTAGTTTCAATAATTGACTTGTTCATTAATAAAATAACGTCATTCTGTAATTTCCGCATTAATCGCTATTTTCTCTTTTTGCTTTTCTTAGAAAATGGTAATCCTAAAAAACAAATCAATAATAAAAACAAGAAGTTAAAAAAAATACACTGCACATACTCTTGCATTCTCTCTATCTTTTCTAAAAACAATCACCACGTTATGCAGATTTCTTGTTTTAAACCCCGTTGAAACATATGATCCAATGCCTTCTCCTAACTTTGAGTTCCCGGTATTTGGGGCTGAAGAAGAAGTTAACGACGAAATTCCAGAGGAGATCTCCCGACTACTCAGACAGAAGGAAAGGTTCATTGAACCTCACAAGGAGCCGCTGGAAACGGTAAACTTGGGATCGGAAAAAGAGAGAAAAGAAATCAGGATTGGGGCACTGCTCAGTCCAACTGCCAAAGAGAGTTTGACAAAGCTTCTCAAAGGGTTTCCCGATGTATTTGCTTGGTCCTATCAGGATATGCCAGGGTTGGATACCAGCATCGTGGAACATCATCTACCATTAAGGTCAGAATGTCCGCCAGTAAAACAGAGGTTGAGACGGACTCACCCGGACATGGCCATCAAAATCAAAGAGGAGGTACAGAAACAGATTGACGCGGGTTTCCTCGCCACATCAGAATATCCTCAATGGTTAGCTAACATCGTGCCTGTTCCAAAAAAGGACGAAAAGGTCAGAATGTGTGTGGATTACAGAGATCTAAACAAGGCTAGTCCAAAGGACGACTTTCCTTTACCACACATTGACATGCTGGTAGACAATACAACAAAGTTCAAAGTTTTCTCCTTCATGGATGGATTCTTGGGCTATAACCAGATAAAAATGGCGCCGAAAGACATGGAGAAAACCTCGTTCATCACCCCATGGGGTATTTTTTGTTACAAGGTAATGTCGTTCGGTTTGAAGAATGTCGGGGCGACCTATCAAAGGGCCATGACTACTCTGTTTCATGACATGATACACAAAGAAATCGAGGTATATGTCGATGATATGATTGCAAAATCTAAGACAGAAGAGGAGCATGTGACCCACATGTCAAAACTATTCGAGTGTTTGAGAAAGTACAAACTCCGCTTGAATCCCAACAAGTGCACCTTCGGTGTCCGTTCGGAGAAACTCTTAGGGTTCATCGTCAGCCAGAAAGGAATTGAGGTTGATCCTAACAAGGTCAAGGCCATTCAAGAAATGCCTTCTCCGAAAACTGAAAAACAAGTCAGAGGATTCATGGGACGTTTGAACTACATCTCCAGATTCATATTCCTCATGACCGCGACATGTGCGCCGATTTTCAAATTACTCAAAAAGAATCAGGATTGCATTTGGACAGAAGATTGCCAAACTGCCTTCGACAGTATTAAGGAGTATCTGTTGAATCTGCCGATTCTATCACCTCAAGTGGAAAGAAGACCACTGATCATCTACTTAACAGTCTTGGAAGACTCAATGGGCTGTGTACTTGGCCAACAAGACGAAACTAAAAGGAAAGAGTCTGCCATCTACTATCTGAGCAAGAAGTTCACCGACTGCGAGACTCGGTACACTATGCTTGAGAAAACTGGTTGCGCTTTGGCTTGGGCAGCCAAACGTCTTCGCCAGTACATGATTCGTCACACTACTTGGTTGGTCTCCGAAATGGATCCTATCAAGTATGTTTTTGAAAAACCAGCTCTCACGGGAAGGATTGCCCGTTGACAGATGCTACTATCAGAATACGACATCGAATACCACGCTCAGAAAGCCGTTAAGGGAAGTATTTTAGCCGATCATTTGGCTCATCAACCGATTGAGGATCAGGAATCAATCGGGTTTGACTTCCCAGACGAAGATGTCATGTACTTAAAAATGAAAGACTGCGATGAACCGCTACCCAGTGAAGGGACAGAACCAGGTTCCCAATGGGGACTTATCTTTGACGGAGCTGTCAATCATTACGGAAACAGAATTGGGGCAATTATCATAATTCCTCAGGGTACCCACATTCCTTTCACTGCCAGACTTACGTTCAAGTGTACAAATAATGAGGCCGAATACGAAGCTTGTATCATGGGTCTCGAAGAAGCGATCCACTTAAGGATCAAGAACTTGGATGTATACGGCGATTCAGCCCTGGTTATCAGTCAAATTAAAGGAGATTGGAACACATACCAACCAGGATTGATTCCTTACAAAGATTACGTAAGGAGGTTGTTACCCTTCTGTCATACCCTAATTTTTGACCCTAAAATTTGGTATTTTTCTGAGTCGTACTGATCTATTTTAGTGTACTCGATTTATTTTTTCGATCACTTGCGCGTCCGATTTTTTTATTTATTTGGGGTCCGTTTATTTGACTTTTTTTAACTAATACTATTTAGAATAAATAATTATAGTAATTAGCATTTTATTTTAATTTTAAATATTTATTTTTATTTTTAGATTTAACTAATATTGTTTTCATAAATAAATCGGATTATTACTGTTTTTTAATTTAATTTAATTTTGATCATTTCTATTGTTTAATTTAATTTTAATATTATTTAATTTGGGCCTAAAATTATCCATTAAGGACTTTTTTGAATTTTTAGAAAAGAGTTAACCCTAATTTGTGTCTATATATTAAGTTGTGTGTAAAGTGAAAACAGGGGACGGCGGAAAAAAGAAAAAATCACACAACCGGCAAGCGAAACCGAAAAGTAGACAAAAGCTGTGCGTTTAGGTACCAATTTCCACCGGACTTTTACTAACCTTTATCGTTCTGTTCACTATCATCGGCCGTACTTTACTAACATAATTCCTTACTATTCAATTATTAATATATACTGTTTTTCATATGCACTAACGTAACCATAAGATGCATACGAATTTTTTTATACGCCGCCACTGTTACTAACCACTTTATATATGCATATGCGATACTGTTAACAAAACATATATACTGACACTAACGTTTTAACATATATATATATATATATATATATATATATATATATATATATTATTTTTTAAAGGCCAATGATATATATGAAAGTGAATACAAGGGGTATTCAAACCCTTACAAAAAGAGAAATTCCAAACCAACTCAACTCTTAATACTAAAAGGATTCATACAGAATTCTAAAAAAGTAGACTTGGAATAGAGAATATCTCTAATGCACCCCCACCTCCACGAAAATATCTTTATATTCCAACCAACACTGTCAACACTACTAATGCCACCATTAAAAATATGATTATTTCGTTCCAACCATAAACACCAAACCACTGCAATCCAAATCGCCCCTCTGCCTTCTTTAGCCGCTCCGCCACCGCTCCAAGCCAAAAAGAAAGCTTCAATATTTCCTTCAAATCTCAATCTAATTCCCAGCCAGTTACCAATTAAACTCCACACTTTAGATGAATAATCACACATAAAAAAAAGATGCTGAGAATCTTCTTCTCCTGTACAACAAAGGGAACAAGTATAATCAACCAAAATTCCTCTTGATCTAAGTTCCATCTTCGTTGGGATCCTATCCCACAACACCTTCCAAATAAAGACTTTGATTCTAGCAGGAACCTTGTTCCTCCATAACCAATCAAAAGTTGTCGCTAGGTTTGTACTCACCTCATCATTCCCCAACTGCATCATCTGATAATAAACCCGTTTCACTGCATAACCATTCTCCCGGTCGCCCTCCCAATACACCGTATCCTGAGCGAGCCTGTTCGAAACAAAACCTTCCAACGACAATTTCAAATCAGCCATACTGCTGCTAACATGAGCAACCGCATCACGACTCAAACCAAACGAACCCCATTCCCAGTTATCATTAGCCCAGATTCCCTTTTCAGCAACAACCGAAGATTTAGAAGAACTTTCCCTAAAAACATCCTGATAAGAAACCATCAAAGGAACAGATCCGGTCCAATTCACCGACCAAAACAGAATTACAGTGCCATCACCCAAGGCATAAGAAACTTTTTCGGAGAAAGCCAACTCTTCAAAGATAAGATTACTCCCTAATTTTACGAGATCCGCCCACCAATAAGAGGGAGAATTCCTGCCCAACTAGCAATCAGACAGCACATAATGTTGTAAATTTCCATACCTGCTTCTTAGAACTTTCTTCCAAGGAAATTCCGGACCAGACAAGATTTTCCACCTCCACTTGTCAAACAACGCAAAATTGAATTGTTTAATACTCCTTATACCTAAGCCTCCTGATTCCTTCTTCCTGCAGACAATATTCCAACCAATCCAGCAAATTTTAGATTTCGACTCCGTTCCTCCCCAAAGAAAACGCCTCCTGATACTATCTATAGAATTCCAAACCGCAGCCGGTGCTTTATAAAAAGAAAATAAAAACACAGGCAGGCTAGATAAAGAAGAGTTTATTAATGCAACTCTACCCGCCATGTTCAAAGCACAACCCTTCCAACTATCCAGCTTATCTCTGAACTTCTTGATAATTGGTTTCCACGTTGCGATACGCCTAGGATTATAGCCAATCGGAATGCCCAAGAAAACAAAGGGAGAAGAATCGACTCTGCAACATAAGAAATTTGCAGATGCAGACAAAAAGTGAGAACTGATATTGATGCCTATAATTCTGCATTTATGATAATTAACCTTAAGCCCAGAGACTAATTCGAATCCCCTCAAAATCGCCTTGAAACTCCACAAATTCTTCCAACTTCCTTTCCCCAACAATAAAGTGTCGTCTGTGAACTGTAATACTTCCACTGAAGATCCATCTTGCAACCTAAAGCTTTCAAACTCTTCAACTTCAACAGCTTTCATAATCAACCTAGTTAAAGCCTCTGTTACCAACACAAAAAGAAACAGAGATAACGGTTCGCCTTGCATCAGACCACGCCTAATCTCAAAATCTTCGGTGGGGCTACCATTGACCAAAACCGAAAGATTGCCTTTAAAAATGCAAGCGTCAATCCATATCAACCAATCTTTACCAAATCCCATTTTCACCAACACATATTTAAGAAACTCCCAATTTACACAATCCTAAGCTTTCTCAAAATCGACTTTGAACAAAATACAATCCTTATTCTCCTTAAGAGTATAGTCAATAACCTCGTTTGCCACCACTACCCCATCCAACAAACAACGCCCCGGAACAAAAGCCGACTGATTAGGAGAAACCAAACCTCCTTTCACTTTCTTCAATCTCTCTGCCAAAAGCTTAGCCAGAATTTTGTATAAACTAGTCACCAAACATATCGGCCTATAATCACTAAGCTCCAAGGGCTTTTCTTTTTAGGAATTAAGGTCAAGAAGGAAGAATTAATAGCCTTAGGTAGAAAAGCATAACGCTGAAAATCCATCAAAAAGTTACATATATCAACCTTCACAATGTGCCAGCATCTTTTGACAAAACCTAGGTTAAAACCGTCGGGGCCCGGGCTTTTAGTCCCATCACAACTCCAAACCGCATCTTTTATTTCTTCCTCCGAGAAAGGAACCTCAAGAGAAAAGGCCTCCTCGTCGGTAAGACTGTTAAAAACAATACCATCCAAAACAGGACTACAAAAATTGCTTTCCAAGAACTTCTTTTCGAAGAAATCTTTAACCGCATACTTAACTTCACTCACCGATTCAACCAAACCTCCCTCAGTATTTACAGCTCCTATGTAACGACTCATATTCCTCCCCTTCACCCTGTTATGAAATAACTTGGAGTTTGAATCTCCCTCCCTGTCCCAATTAATACGAGCCTTTTGAAACATCATATTGTCCTTTGTCAGAAGATACCTCCACATAGAATGACAAGCTTCAGCTCTCTTCGACACCAGATCAATAACCTCATCATCAGTCCCTGTGATAATTGTCTCCTTTCCACATGATTTTTAATCCGAGGAACCCTTCCCCTATAAAGGAAAACACCGGAGAAAACAAGTTTGCATTCCACATAGAGATAATCTCACCCGCCGAACCAATAGATTTGCTAAAAGACCAACTCACATCACCAGAATCCCACAGCCCCGAAATAACTTTATCATTAACAATGCTCAACTTTGATTCCTGAATAAAGAAAATGCCAGCCATACCTGATTTGATAAGGCTTCTAATTCTCTTTCTTTTTGAAAAATTGCCACCTCCTCTGATGTTAAGAGAACCTAAAATCATTGAACACAATTTTTCTTCGCCTTCCTCCCTTTCTTGATTCCTCTATCTAAAGCCTCCATATCATCTATGTGAGTTGAAAAATCATTAATCCCATCTTTTGCCTTAACCCCCAAAATGGACATAGCCTTCCACACTTTTGAACTAACATTAGATTCAACATTATCAACAAATCTGGAATTGCAAACACGAACATCTGAATCAGATAAAGAATCGCAACATAGAATTGTCTCAGCTGAAAGCAGTTCCGTCTCCTTCGAAGAAGAATTCTGCGCGATAGAACTATGAGAATCAGTGACCTTATCAATACGCCCTTCTAAGTTTTCTTTGGGGGAGAATTGTCCAATAGGATCTTCAGAAAAAGAAGACTCTTTCAAAACCCGGTCCATCTTCTTGACCTTATAATTGGGTTTCCTTTTTCTATACGGCCCACTAAAATCCCCCAAAGGTCGAAACTTGGACTTCTTCTTTTTAGTTTTCACTTTTACATTGTCCAATGCCACAGAATTAATAGACAAACCAACACTTTTATTGGCCTCCTTAATCCCAACATCACGTGCTACAGCTACCCCTTCTGATGCTCTGTCAGAGAAAGTACCCCTTGTCGCTCCTGAGGATTTTCATCCATGGTACAGACGCAAAAGTGGCGCCAAAACAAACAGAGTCGCCAACAATGTGTATTTATCCCAAGAGAGGGAAAGGAAACACTGCGTAAACCTGAGGGAAGGGAAAAGACATGGTCTCACGACCAAGAGAAACGGGTAAGGGAGTCGATTACGCGAAGGGAAGGTGTTAGCACCCCACGCGTCCATCGTACTCGATGGGATCCACGCTTGTTGTCTCGATCAAAGGGTGTTGTCATCTGGAGCTCCACTGCTACTGGACCGGAGAAGGAACGAGAACGGAAAAGAACGGAGAAACAAAGAAGAAAAGAAAAAAGAAGTGACTCGATATGACATCGCTCGTCCTATGCCTACGTATTCCCTCGTGCAATGGGAAAGTCAGGGTCAATGTAGTTCGGACACGAACAAAAGGGGGAGGTTGCTCACCAAGATATCGACGTCTTGTGCCTACGTATCCTCAATCGGACGAGAGAGAGGAAGTCGGAGCAGTCGTAGTTTGACCTACGGGTCGAAAAGTTCTCGATCACATCAGGGGCGAGAGAAAAGGTTCAGTTAACTGGTTGGTCTCGATCGGAAGGGTGCGAGAGAAAAGGGGAGTTAGTTGTTAGTGTGCTCGCCAAGGATAGGGTTCTTCGTGCCTACGTATCCTCAATCTATCCAGAAGGAGGAAATCAGAGCGTCCGTAGTTCGTGGTACTACGGGAAAAAGGGAACGGTCTCAATCGCAGGGGTGCGAGAGAAAAGGGGAAGGACACTCGGAAGGTCCAAAGGGAAACTCGGTCCTACACGTTATCCTGCCTGGATTGCTAGCCTAATGTCTATCCTACTCCGACCTTAATCAGAAATTAAGTCGGACTAGGAGCCTTAAGGGAACATGCGAATACAGAGGCGATCAACAAGTAAACATGAAGCTACGCAATCACAGAGAGCGAATCGAATACGAAAACAAGTCAGGAGAAATTAACAATTAACCGAGAATTAATCGGAAATTAGTCTAAGTCAAGATTAAAATGCTAAGTAAAAATTAAGATTAAATTCTAACAAGAAAAGTTAATTTAAAATTAAAAACTAAAATTATACCTAAAATCAATTCAAGTTAATTTATAATTAAATCTATTTTTAAAATCAAAGCCAAATTTTAATTGAAATCTAATTCTAATAAAAAGTAATTAAAAATAGTTATCCTAAATTAATTAACTAAAACAAAAATTAAAACCAAATAAAACAATTAAAACCAAATGACTCAATTAACCAAATAATCAAGAATTCAACAATTAATCAACAAAGGGGGTGCAGATTTAAAAAAGAGGGTGGGAGTAGGAGCCAGGCGCATGGGCCTTGTAGTTCATCAGGCCCAACGATTTTTCATCTTGCAGACAGGGGGTGCAATCAGAATTTCTGGGATTCTAATAAGGAAACACATGCGCATGGACCTTTGTACTTCAGGCCCAGGAAAATGACTTAAAAAGCCAGGGGTGCAATCAGGCATCAGGCGAGTGGGCTTAGCAGTTTCAGGCCCAAGTAAAACATCAGAATGAAACCAAGGGGTGCGAGTGGAAACCAGGGTGTGAAAATGAAAACTAAAATGGGCCCAAGGCCCAGCTAGGATTGGTACAAGAAAAAAAACCTAAAAACTCAGTTCCCTTCTTCCTTATCTTCTCCAACGCATTTCTCCTTCTCCTTCGCAACGAAGCACCGGCGGCTCTCTCCCTGCCCTCTTCTCCTCTGTCAAAACAACACCAACATTCCTCTTCATCACCGCACAATCCCCCATACCAACAGCTTCGTACTTCTCTCCACTCCTTTTATTTCTCTCACAAAATCCGTCGTCGATGATGTCTCCGTCTCACTCATATTCTCTTCAGCGCCATCGATCTCTTCGCAACACTATCGCCACCGGAACTCTCCTCTCCGTCTCAAAACTCAAAACAAACAAATACAGAAGAAGCAAGGTTCGCAGCACAACAATAACTTATGTAAACCACAAAGGAGATTCAAAACAAACACAAACTCTAAATTCAGGGCGATGAGAACATGAGGAATGCTGCCACAAGTAGAGACACTTACGTATCAGAGTCGCTCCGATGGGGCTTCGAAGATGAATCAAGGCTCGTAACTCAGGTATGCTCGCTCCCACTTTATCGCAATCAATTTGTTTATGTTTCCTTCTTCGGCTTAATCTTCCTACTTCTGCTATGAATCACTGTTGTTGGAGTTGTTATTGAATTCTTCTTCCTCATATTTCTTCTACTCCGTGCAAGCTTCAGTTGTTGTTGATGTTAAATTCTGGAGTTACGAATTATGAGGATTGTTGATGGATTTGTTGCAGGTTCTAAGAAACTTATTGATGCTGCTTTGTGGTGGTTTTTGCAGATCTGAAGAAATGATGATGAAGGAGCTTTTGGTTCATTTTGATTTGAAGTTGGCTGAAGAATTGATGAAGAGACGGTTCTTGAGGTTTTGGCTGTGGGTTTTGAATTCAAGGTTAATGAAGTTTGTGTTGTAGGATTTTGAATTCAAGGAGCTGATGGAAGCAAAATGTTGAAGCTCATTGGTGATGAAGGTTTTGTTTAGCAGGGAGTGGAAACTTGTGATGGCTGAAGCCAGTTTTGAGAGATGAAATATATGGGTTTTTTTTGTGCAGCTAAAGAATAGAGATGAGGTTGAGGTGAAATCCGTTGCAGCTTGCTTCTTATATGGTGAATGAGGAGGGTAGTATGGTATTTTGGGATTGAAATTCTGTTAGAATTTGTGGGACCAGTCTTGTACAATTTGTTGTTTTGGAGCTGATAGTGGAATTGTGGAATTGATGCGTGATGTGTTTTGGGTGCCAGCTGAAAAATTGTTTATGTTTGTGAAAATTGCTCACGAGTTTGCACCTGAGGTTTTTAACTTTTTCGTAACTGACTTTTCCTGCCTCTGTATTTTATCGGATTTTCTGTTATATAATTTTGCAAGCAATGAATTCTTTCCCTCATGAATAGAGGGTGGAATTGGAATTGAGAGGAAGGAATATTCGTTTAAGGAATTTTTGAAGGATACGGTTTGGAAATTGGTGAGGACGAATTGTGCGTGGTTGTTGTGGATAGCAGTGGTGGGGTCAGCCCAAGTTTTCTGATTTTGTTGCATTTGGTTTGGTTGTGTATTTTTGTAGTGAAGTGTGGCTTGTGATTTTGGCTTCAAAGGGCTTGTGGGGTCAGCTTGGAATGGCTTGATGGAGGATTGCTTTTTTGAACAACATGAATATTTTTTTGTAATAATTTTGTAACATGGTTGACTTTGGAGTAATGTAATGAACTTATTTACATATTATTTTTGGCAATTTTTGTAATGGACTTATGGATTGAAAATGGTCTATATATTAGATATTTACAACTTGGAAAGAAATGGATATGGACATTAGATTTTAAAATTGAAAATGGATAATGAGGAATGATTCATGGATAATGAATTTTGTAATATGAATAAAAAGAAATGGAAATTGGATAAGGCATAAATGATAATGAATTTAGAAATTAAAAAGAGTTGGTTAGAAAAATGAATAATTGGAAAATGGGTATGAAAATGGACATGTGGATAACTTTGGATCTTGAAATGGATATTTGGAATTGGTTTGAGAATGGATATGGTATGAATTTAAATTGGATTTGAAAATGGATTAAAATTGAAATGGAGGTTAAGAAGTGGTTAATTGGATTTAGAAAATGGATAAAGAAATGGATAAAAATGGATAGATAAATGGTTCATGGATAGGAAACCTTGTTTTTTAGCACAAAAGCAATCTTAAACTTTTTCGCAAGCCTCTGATAAAATATGCAACACAGCTACCACTGAACAAAGCACAACTGAAACAACGACCATTTGAATCTGCTTGAATTTTTCCACAATTCTCTGAATTTCTGATAAAAATGAAATGAGCTCTGAATTGCTTTGAATTTGGCCTGAATCATTCTCTGGGATGAACACACTTGAACATTAAACTGATGAACTCTGATTATGATGAACCTGACTTTCTGAACCCAAACCTCACATGAATCACTGCTTGATAAACTGATGAAGTTCACAACTCAACCTTGGAAACACACTGCCTGAGAAGTCAACCACTGGAACAGATAACCTGCAATTGGAGCAAACTCCTAATAGTTTCACCAAGATAAGGTCAAACATCCACCTAAACTGAACCATGAATGAACAACCAGGCTTGACTTGAAGCTAAACCCTTATCTTTGAATGCACATTGATACTCCTCTGAATACTGAAGATTCGAACCACATGACAATGCCTTGATCCCATATCTTAGAAGACCAACACAATGATATGATTATGAGTTATGACCTAATGATGCAAAATGATAAAGAAACATAAGCCAGAAAAAGGTAGGGCAAATTTTGGGGTGTTACAGCTGCCCCTATTCAATCGACTTGAACCTGAAGGGATGATAGCAACGGCTTTCAGACATTCAAGGTAGAAGGTGATTGAATACAAAAAGAACCCGAAAATTTGCAAACTGTGGGGAAATATGAGAATAAAAATGAAAACGAGTACGACCGAAAGCGAACTCGAAAAGAAAGACCGGCCGAAGACGGAATTTCAAACAAAACAAACGAGTACGACCGAAAGCGGACTCGAAAAGAAAGAACGAGTACGACCGAAAGCGGACTCGAAAGGAAAGACCGACCGAACCAGCTCTTTCAAAGATTAGTAGAATCAACAGATCTACAAAGATGACTCCGCTAGGGAAAGGAGAAATCTAAACAGACAACTCTGTAGGGGAGACAACCAAACATCGTCAAGGAATTGATGAAGATAACACATTGTCATAGGGATGACAGAAAGAAAATTCCACCGTAGGATTACATCGTCATGGGGATGACGGAAAGAAAATCTGAAAAGATAACACATTGTCATAGGGATGACAGAAAGAAAATTCCACCGTAGGAACATATTGTCAAGGAGATAACACATTGTCATAGGGATAACAGAAAGAAAATTCCACCGTAGGAATACATCGTCATGGGGATGACGGAAAGAAAATTGAACATATCCGAAGGTACGAAACCTGAGATCGGAACACATCGTCAAAGGGTTGGCAGAAAGGAACTGAAAACATCCGAAGGTACGAAACCTGAGCTCGGAACACATCGTCAAAGGGTTGACGGAAAGAAATTGAAAACATCCGAAGGTACGAAACCTGAGCTCGGAACACATCGTCAAAGGGTTGGCGGGAAGAAACTGAAAACATCCGAAGGTACGAAACCTGAGCTCGGAACACATCGTCAAAGGGTTGACGGGAAGAAACTGTCTGCTGAGGAATGGCTTGGCATTCTCTTTTGGGATATGTCACTGTTCTGACTAAAAATTGATTCGGGTTTCTGTACAAGGTACCAAATCCGGCTTATGCTTCACATGCATATGTTTGAATGTTTTTTGGCGTAATGCTCCATACACAATGGAAATGCTACGCGTTTGAGGATGAAATGCAAAATGCTTATGATATGCAAAAGAGACCCCTCCAGCAAAATAAATGCTGAAGAGAATAGGCCAAATCCGCTGGGGATGGCGAACTGAACCGTCTCCGAGGTTATGAACCCTGTCGAGGAAGTCACACTGACCGGCCTTCCTGATATAACCACTGCTGAAGATGAAACCCAAAGAGAACTCCCACTCCGTTGGGGATTACGAATAAACCTTGAAGATAGACCCCAAAGATCTGTTACGGAAAAGGTGTCAATAACCATTGGACTTTGAATCTGGTGGGGATGTCAACCACTGTTGATCAAGTAATTGAGATGACTATCACCTGCTTGGGGAATGAAGTCAATAACAATGAACCTGCTGGAGAATATCATTGAACTTAGCCTATACTCGGGGAAACACCCTTAACCTACTGGGGAATACCAGCCATCACCAACAACTCTGCTCGGGGAAAGACGGTTGATGATATCCACTATGCTAGGGGACAACATTAAGCTTACTCCTCTACTGGAGACTTACTTTCTACCCTTACTCTGTTAGGGAGAGAAACTCTACTGGGGATGTCACGTGTCGACCATCAACATGAACCCTGCAGATGTGATATGACCAAAAGATGCCCTGATACAGCATAGCCCATAAAGGAACCTGTCTTCGAGAGGTCTCATGAAGATCTTATATATCTTGCCCCATGATCTCGATTAACCGTTCTCCTGAGAAAAACTCTTTTGTTTTTGGGGTGACCTGCCCCAGCCTTTAAGTGATTTTTCCCTTGACTGGCTGATCTGTGAAGGAGTACCTCTGACTGACTGACCTTCGAGATATTTGTCGAATCTCGACCTGATTGCCCCAGATTGGCTGAATCTTGGAATGAATTGCCCATTTGATATGACTATTTGATGGCTTGCCCCTGCTCAACGGAGTACTTAGGCACTCTGCACTTATATTGATCAATCTTTTCATTGCAGAAACTTCCCTGATCAACCACTTACTCGTAAGTAAAACAATTCATTTTGAAAATGACAATTTTAATGCAATGCATATGACAGTTTTGAATTCCTAGTCTGTTCACTGGAAAAAAAGTTGTGACATATAGTGAATGAATCACTAATCAAAGTGTCGCTGATACCAACATGAATGGTAAGAAGATCCTTTTAGGAGTCAGGTTCGACGCGATCTTTACCGAAGTATGCTTTCGAAACAACCTTGCTTAAATTAGGTCTTTTAAAGGTTGTAACGTGGCTTGATTCACGGTTTGAGAAAGAAAGGATATAAGGCTCAAAGTTTTGTTTTAACCCACCCATTCTCCTTGATGTTCTCCAGTCTTACGTTCAGCTAACTCGACATAAGCGCTCACCTTTCAACAAGGTTAATGAATAGTATGAGGATAGAAAGAACCCACACGGTTTTCGGAGTGACAACTACCCCTTTTTGCCTTTGGTGTCTGTAAACACACAACTTGTTCTTTATTTGAGGATTTTTCTTTTTCCATTTTTTCGCTTTTTATTCTTTTGCTTTTCCCTGATTTTTCTTGGACTAACTCTTTTGAATTTTTCGATTTCGAAGTCCAGCGGGATTCCCTAACTTTTGCCTAAGCCATTTGTTTTCAAGTTTCGACTTAGCGGGCTTTCTTTTTCATTTGATTCTTTTTCTCTTTTTTTTGAACAAATCGTGTGACACTGGCTTGTCTGACTTGTTTGAAAGGGATGTGACTGCCTCACTCTTCGGTTGGTGAGGGATAACCATAGATTTGATCCTCGAATTGAACGCTCGGTCAAATTAATTGACACCTACCCTGCCCCAGGTTAAGATTGAGGGTTTTTTCTTTTCAGAAAGAAACTCCTACTTCTAGGCTCAAAGGGGTTGACAAGGGATTATCTTCCTTATATCTCCGGTGTTTAGGGATTTGAAACAATGCATGTACATCATCAGCAAGGTTTTGTCCCAAAAGCATACCATCAGAAGTTCAGCATCTTTGAATTTCATCATCCTCCCTCAGATCCTGCTTAAACAAAGGTTAGATATCAATAAAGAAAATATGAGTGAACACAGATGGATTTAATCAAAACATGCATATTCATTTCATTATCATTATCAACTGAAAACAGACGAGTTTTACAAATGAGTTTGCACTTTAACAGAAAAGAAACTACAAATGCAAAGAAATGACATGATCTAAAATATTACCAGCTTCGGGGAACTGGGCTTTCCAATCTTGACTTGCTACTGAACTAGCCATCTTCAGAATTGCTCGTTGAAGTCAGTCTGATAATCATTTGCACAACTGCTCTCGGTGACTTCTTCCATAACCTGAACTGATGAACCCACATGACTGGATGAAGGAGAGTCACGGATCTAAATACCCTGAGGCGTGAATGAGAACATGTTGGAGTCAAGCAGTGTCTGAATCTTACTCTTGAGCACCTTACAATCTTCAGTTGAATGCCCCTGTGCCCCAGCATGATAGTCACAACGGGCGTTGACATCAAAATCTGGTGGATAAGGAAATGGTACCGGCGTTACCCCCCTTTGGCACTATAAGTCCACCTCTGATTAAATCTGGCAACATCTGACTGAACGACATTGGCAACTGAGTAAAATGCCTCTCTGGCTTCCTAGGTCTTTGTCGAGCGTGCTGACGTGGCTGACGGCAGTACGACCGTTGATTCTGAGATCCAGAAGATTACTGACTCTGAACAATTGATGCATCTGAATATTGAGGATGAGATGGTGGATGTTCCCAGATGGAATTACTTTCTTCCTCCCATTCTTCTTGAGCACTGACGACTGATCCACTTTCATTAGCTGGGAACTTCGAGGCGCTTTGGATTTTTCCACACTTGATACCGAACTCAACGTGTTCTCCAAGTATTACCAAGTCAGAGAATTTTAATACAGTAATCAACTTATCGAAGTATGGTCCTTGCAAAGTATCCTTGAACATATTAACCAATTCTCTTTCCAAAAGTGGTGGTTGAACCCGAGCAGCTAACTCTCTCCATCTCTGAGCATACTCTCTGAATGATTCGTTATCCGCTTTAGATAAACCTTGCAACTGCAGGCGGCTAGTAGCCATGTCAAGATTATAACTGTACTGCTTTACAAAGGCATTGGCTAGATCTGACCATGATCGGATGCTACCACTTTCCAACTGCATATACCAACTCAATGATGCCCCACTCAGACTGTCCTGGAAACCGTGAATCATAAGCTTGTCATTATAGACATGTGAGTTCATTCTTCGGCTAAACATCACCAAATGTAGCTTAGGACAGCTATCCCCTTTGTATTTCTCAAAATTCGGCATCTCAAATTTCGGAGGCATCACAAGACCAGGCACTAAACACATACCCGAAGCATCCAAATCAAGGGTATCACGCTTCATTAAGGCATCAAGCTTCTCTTCCAACACACGATATCTTTCATCAAACGCAACGGCCCTTGGATCCTTAGGTTTAATCTTTGGAACTACCCCTTGGAAATCTGGCACAGAGAAGGCAAAGCTTTGATAGTCTGTGGCATCAAGAGAAGAAGAATGCCCATCTCGAACGATGGCACGCTCGTGTATAGCTTGATTCTCAGCAGGGATTCGCACATGCTGAGCTTGAGCAACATTGTTCACTGGAGGTGGAATGACATTCCCAGTAACTGAAGTCCTTTGAACATTGGCCTTTCCCTTATTCATGGCTGTAATAGCTTCCACACGTTGATCCAACTGACTCTTCATCAATTCAACATCGGCCCTAGTTACAAACTGATTATGTTCCTTTGAATTCATGATGATCTCCCCAAAAGCTGATTCAAGTCCGATGAGAAAGTCTAGAAATCAACTGCGGTTCAGACAAAGGATGGATGAGCTCTCTAGTTCGGTTGGAGAAGGATATGCAAAATGATGCAAGATGCAAATGCAATGCAATATGAATGCAGCAGACATGGGATCAAAGCTTCCACATATTCTGAATAACTGCTGTGCTGCTGACTGAATAAGTTCACAAGTATGTTCTGAAGAAAACCAGAATACTATGCTGATAAGTCCACACTGATAGGAAAACCAGAATACCAGGTAGGTTGAAGTCCAAGGTCACCTGCAAACCTGCAAACACCCGCCCCTCTCACATGTGGGTTATAGAAAACCGAGGATCCTCAGTATCCCGGGCTCTCAGGTCGAGAAATGATGATACGGTCACCATTTTTGGTTTGGCATCATCATCAATCAAGGAGGCCTCAACTGATTCCCCTAAAAAATAAGGTCATCCTATGCAAGTTCCCAGCATCGGGTCCTCGGATCGACAAGTGTAATGGGTTTGCCATTTCTGGTCTGCCATTATCAAATGTCGGGAGGAGAGGCATTGCTGAGTCCTCGGAGAAACGGTCGCCAGAGTCGACAACTCTCTAGATCAACATTCTGAAATGCGCAAGACACGCACGCCAGAATATCTCCCAAGATAGCCTCGTCTGGATGTGAATTTCGTGAACACCAAACGCACCAAGACGGCGCGTAGGTCCCACTACTTTCCACTCTAGTCCTAAGTGTATGCTCAAGCCTGTGTATTGGGCTTATCTCTCAAAGAATCCCAACCTGCCAAACAAAAAACCAGCACAACACAGTACAGTCCAGCATAATAATGAAATTTAATGCAATAAATGCAGTAAATACAGTAAAACAGTAATACAGTAATATACAACAAAATAAGGCACAACAATAAACACCCAATGAAACAAACAAACAAGCGCTAGAATTGACTCGCAAAAGGGGATGGATCAGCAAGAGGTCAACCTTTCCCCAGCAGAGTCGCCAGCTGTCGCTCCCGAGGATTTTCATCCATGGTACAGACGCAAAAGTGGCGCGAAACAAACAGAGTCGCCAACAATGTGTATTTATCCCAAGAGAGGGAAAGGAAACACTGCGTAAACCTGAGGGAAGGGAAAAGACATGGTCTCACGACCAAGAGAAACGGGTAAGGGAGTCGGTTACGCGAAGGGAAGGTGTTAGCACCCCACGCGTCCATCGTACTCGATGGGATCCACGCTTGTTGTCTCGATCAAAGGGTGTTGTCATCTGGAGCTCCACTGCTACTGGACCGGAGAAGGAACGAGAACGGAAAAGAACGGAGAAACAAAGAAGAAAAGAAAAAAGAAGTAACTTAATAGGACATCGCTCGTCCAATGCCTACGTATTCCCTCGTGCAATGGGAAAGTCAGAGTCAACGTAGTTCGGACACGAACTAAAGCGGGAGGTTGCTCGCCAAGGCATCGACGTCTTGTGCCTACGTATCCTCAATTGGACGAGAGAGAGGAAGTCAGAGCAGTCGTAGTTCGACCTACGGGTCGAAAAGGTCTATATCGCATCGGGGGCGAGAGAAAAGGTTCAGTTAACAAGCTGGTCTCGATCGCAAGGGTGCGAGAGAAAAGGGGAGTTAGTTGTTAGTGTGCTCGCCAAGGATAGGGCTCCTCGTGCCTACGTATCCTCAATCTATCCAGAAGGAGGAAATCAGAGCGTCCGTAGTTCGTGGTACTACAGGAAAAAGGGAACGGTCTCGATCGCAGGGGTGCGAGAGAAAAGGGGAAGGACACTCGGAAGGTCCAAAGGGAAACTCGGTCCTACGTGTTATCCTGCCTGGATTGCTAGCCTAATGTCTATCCTACTCCGACCTTAATCAGAAATTAAGTCGGACTAGGAGCCTTAAGGGAACATGCGAATACAGAGGTGATCAACAAGTAAACATGAAGCTACGCAATCACAGAGAGCGAATCGAATACGAAAACAAGTCAGGAGAAATTAACTATTAATCGAGAATTAATTGGAAATTAGTCTAAGTCAAGATTAAAATGATAAGTAAAAATTAAGATTAAATTCTAACAAGAAAAATTAATTTAAAATTAAAAACTAAAATTAAACCTAAAATCAATTCAAGTTAATTTATAATTAAATCTATTTTTAAAATCAAAGCCAAATTTTAATTGAAATCTAATTCTAATAAAAAGTAATTAAAAATAGTTACCCTAAATTAATAAACTAAAACAAAAATTAAAACCAAATAAAACAATTAAAACCAAATGACTCAATTAACCAAATAATCAAGAATTCAACAATTAATCAACAAAGGGGGTGCAGAGTTAAAAAATAGGGTGGGAGTAGGAGCCAGCCGCATGGGCCTTGTAGTTCAGCAGACTTAATGATTTTTCATCTTGCAGACAAGGGGTACAATCAGAATTTTTGGGATTCTAATAAGGAAACACATGCGCATGGGCCTTTGTACTTCAGGCCCAGGAAAATGACTTAAAAAGCCAGGGGTGCAATCAGGCATCAGGCGAGTGGGCTTAGCAGTTTCAGGCCCAAGTAAAACATCAGAATGAAACCAAGGGGTGCGAGTGGAAACCAGGGTGTGAAAATGAAAACTAAAATGGGCCCAAGGCCCAGCTAGGATTGGTACAAGAAAAAAAACCTAAAAACTCAGTTCCCTTCTTCCTTATCTTCTCCAACGCATTTCTCCTTCTCCTTCGCAAAGAAGCACTGGCGGCTCTCTCCTTGCCCTCTTCTCCTCTGTCAAAACAACATCAATATTCCTCTTCATCACCGCACAATCCCCCATACCAACAGCTTCGTACCTCTCTCCACTCCTTTTATTTCTCTCACAAAATCCGTCACCGATCATGTCTCCGTCTCACTCATATTCTCTTCTGCACCATCGATCTCTTCGCAACATTATCGCCGCCGAAACTCTCCTCTCCGTCTCAAAACTCAAAACGAACAAATACAGAAAAAGCAAGGTTCGCAGCACAACAATAACTTATGTAAACCACAAAGGAGATTCAAAACAAACACAAACTCAAAATTCAGGGCGATGAGAACATGAGGAATGCTGCCACAAGTAGAGACACTTACCTATCGGAGTCGCTCCGGTGGCGCTTCGAAGATGAATCAAGGCTCGCAACTCAGGTATGCTCGCTCCCACTTTATCGTAATCAATTCGTTCATGTTTCCTTCTTCAGCTTAATCTTCCCACTTCTGCTACGAATCACTGTTGTTGGAGTTGTTATTGAATTATTCTTCCTCAGATTTCTTCTACTCCGTGCAAGCTTCAGTTGTTGTTGATGTTAAATTCTGGAGTTACAAATTATGAGGATTGTTGATGGATTTGTTGCAGGTTCTGAGAAACTTATTGATGCTGCTTTGTGGTGGTTTTTGCAGATTTGAAGAAATGATGATGAAGGAGCTTTTGGTTCATTTTGATTTGAAGTTGGCTGAAGAATTGATGAAGAGACGGTTCTTGAGGTTTTGGCTATGGGTTTTGAATTCAAGGTTAATGAAGTTTGTGTTGTAGGATTTTGAATTCAAGGAGCTGATGGAAGCAAAATGTTGAAGCTCATTGGTGATGAAGGTTTTGTTTAGCAGAGAGTGGAAACTTGTGATGGCTGAAGCCGGTTTTGAGAGATGAAATATATGGGTTTTTTTTGTGCAGCTGAAGAATAGAGATGAGGTTGAGGTGAAATCCATTGCAGCTTGCTTCTTATATGGTGAATGAGGAGGGTAGTATGGTATTTTGGGATTGAAATTCTGTTAGAATTTGTGGGACCAGTCTTGTACAATTTGTTGTTTTGGAGTTGATTGTGGAATTGTGGAATTGATGCATGATGTGTTTTGGGTGCCAGCTGAAAAATTGTTATGTTTGTGAAAATTGCTCACGAGTTTGCACCTGAGGTTTTGAACTTTTTCGTAACTGACTTTTCCTGCCTCTGTATTTTATCGGATTTTCTGTTATATAATTTTGCAAGCAGTGAATTCTTTCCCTCATGAATAGAGGGTGGAATTGGAATTGAGAGGAAGGAATATTCGCTTAAGGACTTTGTGAAGGATACGGTTTGGAAATTGGTGAGGACGAATTGTGCGTGGTTGTTGTGGATAGCAGTGGTGGGGTCAGCCCAAGTTTTCTTATTTTGTTGGATTTGGTTTGGTTGTGTATTTTTGTAGTGCAGTGTGGCTTGTGATTTTGGCTTCAAAGGGCTTGTGGGGTCAGCTTGGAATGGCTTGATGGAGGATTGCTTTTTTGAACAACATGAATATTTTTTGTAATAATTTTGTAACATGGTGGACTTTGGAGTAATGCAATGAACTTATTTACATATTATTTTTGGCAATTTTTGTAATGGACTTATGGATTGAAAATGGTCTATATATTAGATATTTACAACTTGGAAAGAAATGGATATGGACATTAGATTTTAAAATTGAAAATGGATAATGAGGAATGATTCATGGATAATGAATTTTGTAATATGAATAAAAAGAAATGGAAATTGGATAAGGCATAAAGGATAATGAATTTAGAAATTAAAAAGAGTTGGTTAGAAAAATGGATAATTGGAAAATGGGTATGAAAATGGACATGTGGATAACTTTGGATCTTGAAATGGATATTTGGAATTGGTTTGAGAATGGATATGGTATGAATTTAAATTGGATTTGAAAATGGATTAAAATTGAAATGGAGGTTAAGAAGTGGTTAATTGGATTTAGAAAATGGATAAAGAAATGGATAAAAATGGATAGAAAAATGGTTCATGGATAGGAAACCTTGATTTTTAGCACAAAAGCAATCTTAAACTTTTTCGCAAGCCTCTGATAAAATATGCAACACAGCTACCACTGAACAAAGCACAACCGAAACAACAACCATTTGAATCTGCTTGAATTTTTCCACAATTCTCTGAATTTCTGATAAAAATGAAATGAGCTCTGAATTGCTTTGAATTTGGCCTGAATCATTCTCTGGGATGAACACAGTTGAACATTAAACTGATGAACTCTGATTATGATGAACCTGACTTTCTGAACCCAAACCTCACATGAATCACTGCTTGATAAACTGATGAAGTCCATAACTCAACCTTGGAAACACACTGCTTGAGAAGTCACTGGAATAGATAACCTACAATTGGAGCAAACTCCTAATAGTTTCACCAAGATTAGGTCAAACATCCACCTGAACTGGACCATGAATGAACAACCAGGCTTGACTTGAAGCTAAACCCTTATCTTTGAATGCACATTGATACTTCTCTGAATACTGAAGATTCGAACCATATGAGAATGCCTTGATCCCATATCTTAGAAGACCAACGCAATGATATAATTATGAGTTATGACCTAATGATGCAAAATGAGAAAGAAACATAAGCCAGAAAAAGGTAGGGCAAATTTTGGGGTGTTACACCCCTACCCATCATGTCACCTCTTCCTAGTTTAGCGACTTCCAATGCAACATCAAACTCCCCAATATTAAGATTAGAAACCCCTACCTCTACCTCTACTAGCCCTAACTCCTGACCCTCCTTCACCACTTCTACGTTAACTCCATCAGAGATTTTACCAATCGGTTGACAAGAGAGCGAACCAATCAGACTATCCCCTGCTTTCATGACAACAAAATCTTTCCTTCCATTCAAACCAGCCTCGTCTTCCCTTCCAACTAAATCGTCCCTTTCTAACGAAATCCGTTCAACATTGTCATCTTCCCCATACAATCTACTCCACGCACTTTCAGACATCGAAGAAGATAAAACAGAGCTCTTCTTTTCTACAGAGTTAAAGTTAGATAAGTTTGAAATACGAAGAGGACCATGAGAGTCCTCCACCATCTTTATACGAAACTCCACTCCGTTGATTAAAACTTTTAGAAATTCATTCAAGACGACTCCACATCTGGTACGAACGAGAATTCTCGCCACATCCATGCACTCCCCTTTGATGGTGTTTTCATCCACGCAGACATAAGTCCCCACCGTCTTTGCCAGAGTTTCAAAGAAGGCGAAGTTCCAAGCATGGCAAGGGATACCATAACACCTTAACCAAGTCATCCTGTCTAAATCCACGTCATCCTCCTTCCATTCTCTAATGGACGAAACCATTGCTTCCACCACGTTTCTGCTTCACCGATCAAATCTCTTATCTCACCTTCTTCAGTTTCTTCAAGTAAACAAAGGTTTGCCCCCAGAGGAGTTACTTTTATAGAAAAATAACCCTCTAATTCAAAACTGCTTTGAATATTATACGCCATCCCCGGAACTGCAACCACACCTATAAAGGCCTTCTTGAATCTGTTCATCATTTCCTCATCAGCCTGAAATTTTAAAAAAAGGCTGCTCCCTTGTTTTATTAGCAACAACATCCACGAACGACCGAAATCCAGACCCTCCATCGTTCCTCCTCGTACTGGAATAAAAGTTACCATCCATAACCCCATTTCTACCATTTAAAAGAACTTGCTTCTTGTCCCCTCTATGAATCACCCCCTTGTTCTTCATCTGAAAATCCCTCATTTCCACTCTGCTAAAACGCGGGATGTTCGCATGAATCTTACATCCATCTATCAGGATATTATCAAGTTTGATAGCCAAGACCCTTTCATCCTTCACTTCCAAAAACCTTGCAAATCCAAACCTCTTCCCAAACTTGTTTCTCTTACGAGGAATAACCACTTCTTTTACTCTGCCAAACTCCCCAAATAAACCAAATATGACCTCTGCATTTGTATCTTCTGGAAATGCTGAAAAATAAAAAGAGTTTTCGCCAACACCCTCATCTTTAGAGGATACACCTCCTTTAGGATACACATCCCAGGCATCTCCTCCAATATATTTGAAGTTGCGTCGTCTAACTCTCGTCCACTCAGGCATGGAGATGACTTCCGATAACAAGTATCTAATGTCTCAATACATAACAACTCTTAACCGTTTTTATGGTAATGATCTTAGTGATCTATATATATATATATATATTATAATACATAATTTGTTTTACTAACATATATACTTAACTAATATTATAATATATACAATATAATTTTGTTTAATTTAATATACCTATATGTTTTGTTAATTCTACTTTTTTTTTATTATATTGTTCGGATCAAAGTATGTCGATACACTATTCGTACATTTGGGTGCATGATGCGTGACATTGATGTTTAGTTCGATTCGGTTGCGATGATCGCAATTTTACGTTAGCAACATTGTTGATTTTTTTTAGCACGTTAAAATTAATTTCTTTATGCATTTTCTATCTTATAAATTCAGATCCGCATGATTTGGATCTAGTTGCGATGATCGCATTTTCGCGTTAGCAACATTGTTGGGTCTTTATCACGTTTTAAAAATTCTTTTTCTTTGCGTTTCTCTTAGTTATATTTAGATCCGCACGATTCGGATCCATGTTGCGATGATCGTGTTTTTTACGTTAGCAACACTTTTGTTTTGAAATGTTTTTAAATTTTCTTTTCTTTGTAATAGTTAGATCCACATGATTCGGATCCATGTTGCGAAAATCGCGTTTTCGCGATAGCAATATTGTTGAGGTTTTTATCAAATTTAAAATTTCCTTTTCTTTAAGTTGCTTTTTGTTATATTTAGATCCGAACAATTCGTATCCACGTTGCGATGATCGCATCTTTTGTGTTAGCAATATTCCTTTATTAATTCTCGAATATTTTTTTATTCATTTTTCTTAATTCTTGATGTTAATTTTGTTTAAATCTCGATTTTGATTTTGATTGGAGTAGATATTATTTTGACATTGATCCTGGTCCATTTTTTTTTATTTAGACATTGATTTTAATTTCGTTTAAATTTTGAAATTACATCTGATTGAATTTAGATTTGAATATTGATATTTTTTTTTATTTTTAATCTGGTTATTAAGTTTGGATTATAACTTTTGCTAATTTTAATTACCGTTGAATTCTTGCTTGTTTGGATTGTGTGTTTATCGCTCATTCTTATCCCCATTGGCAAAATGTACCCCAATTCCCATGATGTGTAAAATAATTTCTGTTGCTTTCCTTTTTTTTGCTCATATCTTGCTACTATATTAAAACCTCTTTTTTTTTCAAAAATATCAAACAATTCTCGATTCAATAATCGAGCCCTTTTTAAACCCTATAAGTCGATTGTTTCTACGATCGCAATCAACCAAACCCAAAGCATTCTTGATCCATATATCAAGCCATACCCCAACTTGTAAGTCGACTGCTTTTTAGCATCGCCTTCAACCTTATGCCAATACTTTTGCTTTTACTTTGATTACAGTTTAGTTTACTAGGAGCACCCTTAGGGACTAAGATTCGACTTAACTATTTTTCTCAAAAACCCTGATCCAACGTCAAGTGGCTATTTCTCTCGTAAGTTGGTTGCCCTTTTGTAATCGCCATCACGCAATTCAAACCTCGATATTTTGTCGAGTATTTTTCTCTTAAAACTAAAAAAAAATCTTTTCTTAATCAAAATCCAAAGGAAAGGTCCCGTTGTTGACTTCCATGTCACAGATTAGCCTAACTTTAGGTCCCTCCCTTTTATCCTTGCATTAGAGTCACCGCACTCTTTACACGTGTTTCGCCGCGAACACCTCTTTCCTTTATCCTAGCCTTAGGATCGGAGTCACCGCACTCTGTACATGTGTTTCTCCATGAACACTTCTTCCCTTATAACTCAACTTTAACTTTAGAGCCACCGCACTCTATGTAGTGTCTTGCCATAGACGCTACTACCCCCTGGAACCATGACCACCGTCAAGAGTTCCTCACCCTCTTTGAGGGGAACTACGGATACTATGATTCCACTCCCATCAGGATACGTAGGCACAAGATGCGATGTCTTGGCAAGTATACTTAGATACTAACCCCCTAGGTCTTTACCTTAGCACATACCCTTAGCAAGCAAATGATAGATAACATAAATAATAACAAAAGGTTCCTGTAGAGTACTACAGACGTTTAGGATGCTAATACCTTCCCTAAGCGTAACCAACCCCCGAACTTAGATTCTCTTATTAGGATTTTCGATCTTTAACCCTTTTCTTTGGATAAAATAAAGACCGGTGGTGAACATTAAGATTTGTGATCCTAGTTAACATAATAGCTATGGTATCCGATTCTCACCGCGACAGAAATGGCGACTTCACTGGGGAAATTTTTCGAGGGTTTCCCCTAACTTGTTTTATTTATTTGTTATCTACTCGCTTACTTGTTTTTATATTTGTATACTTGTTGTGCTTGGTTTTGCTGTGTGCAGGGGTTCTTGAGTGGTGAGGAGTCCTATACCCGGACTTGAGTGCAATTATGATAGGACATGATATGTTCAAGGATACTTTGACGGAGTCGATTCCTGAAAAGTTGAGTTGAGAAAATCATCGCTCAGTTTAGGTTCTTTTTAACTTAATGTTGTTTGAACGAGTCCATTCGTGAAAACGATATTAATTTCGACCAAGAATCCGTGAGACTGAGGACCGTAGTACCTTTAGCCCAACTTGGCCTATTAGGATGTAGTGCGGGGACTATGAAGGAGTCTATTCCTGAATTAGTTGCTACGCGATACTACACTCAGACGAGATTCTCTTGAGAATACTATTGACTACCAAGTGATTTGGAAAATCGATAATATCCGAAAGATGGATTGTAGACTCTGGGAACTTTGTAGAACCCGTCCGGCAGGTACATTTGAAACCATAGTACACACCTATTGGGATGGTTAGACCATGGCTCCATGCTCGCGATCTTCAAACCTAAGCCTTGGCTTGTTTGCCTGTATATGTGTATATGTGTATACCTGTGTTTATGCATCCATTCATGCATTCATGAATAACCCTTTGATTTCAAGGAACTCAATTGTTATTTCATTTGCAAAATCAATAAAAATCGTAGATTATAAAATGAAACTTTTTCAGTCTGCTTTTGTGTTCCTTGAAACCATTGCATTGCATTGCATATCATTTGCATGCATCTGTTTGTCCAACAACTCATGTCCAGTCGTCTCTATCTTCCAGCGTCACCTGTCAGTCGTCAAGCTAATTCCTCGACACAAATATCGGACTAGAGCTAACTACAGACGCATAATGTCAGAGCAAGAAGCACACAATGTTGCCAGATCACAACAAGTGCAGCTTCAGTCGACTTTAGCAGACTATCTTCCAAAAAGCCAGTGTTTCAGACAGGACAACTCATATTTATTCCTGATTAGTCACTAAGCCATGTTTTTTGCTGTTTGCATGTTCCTTTATTTGTATTAGCTATTTATATTCAAACTGTGTTTATACTTTCATGATTAATGTAATAAGCATTTGCAACTTTTGGATTCAATTCATTCATGTGTGCAATTTACATCTTTCCGCTTTCGAAAAAAACAAAAAAACAAAAAAGTAAAAAAAAAATTCTCTCTTTTCCACTTTCCTTTCAATTACGCAAAGATTGGAGGGAGGATGATGAAAACGTAATACTCATAATTGTTGTCGGTATGCTTTCAAATCAAAACTTTGGTGAGGATGTAAAGCATTGTTTCAATTCCCAAACAGTGGAGAATTAAGGAAGATAACCCTGTGTCTACCCCTTTGAGCCTTGAAGTAGGAGTTTCTTTTCTTTACAAATAAAAACCCGCCATCTTAACCTGGGACAGGGTAGTTCTTAGTTAGCTTGATTGTACATTCAAATACAAGAGTTTCATGCAAGATACCTTTCAAAAAAATGTTATATTCACAGTTTTCCTTCGCACACAACAAGCAAGTGTCGAAGATGTCCTTCAAGTCAAAACGTCAATGATGGTTCACCGTAATCATTAAGCCAAGCATTCACAACCTTTCGACTCTTCCAAATTATAAATGTTGTACAAGTTGTTCCCAAAGTGATAAATAAAGAAGAATCATCAAGAAGTCCTTACTTAAAGAATGAGCCGAGTCCCTTTCAAGGCAAAAGCTAAGAAAGATGGGAAGCTCATGACCTTACTTTATACAAAGAAAAATAAGAACAAGCTTGTATGACAACCAAATATTGGAAGGAAGCAATGAACGCCATCTCAAGCCCATTGACTTCTGAACCATCATCATTACTATCATCAGTGCAATTTCTAACCTATTGGAACCTGAGTGCATAGTTTGAGTTAACTGAGCGTAGGGCTGAAGATCATCACGAAGATTGGGTGGGTACAAATAAACTTTGAGCCGTTATCCTTTGTTTCTTAAACTGTGAACCAGGCCACGTTACAAACCTCAAAAGACCTAATTGAAGCAAGGCTATTTTGAAAGCATACTACAACAAGGTTGCGTAAACTGACTCCTAAAGATCTTTGCGGATCATTTGTGTTGGCGTTACACCTTTTTGCTTTACCTTTCACTTTTAATGTCTTGAACCGCCATGTTCTGACTAGTGACTCATATACTTTTCATTTTTCAAAAATGATTTTGATTTCAAAGGTTGCATAAATTTTACATTTACTATGTTTGTATGAACCCTTTTGTTTGCAAATTGGCTTCCTCTTAAGGAATTTTCAAATAGTTGAGAAACTTGGTCGGTGATCTAATCAGGGGCAAGTTCTTTCCATATCTTGTTGAAGAATCAATTCAAGATTTGTTGTTCAGGTGCAAGCCCTTCTCCGATTTGGTTTATTCAGAAATTTTTCAAGACTCATGTTGGGGCAAGCTTTCCAAGAGCATGGTAATTCAGCCATTTCCAACGTCAATCCAGCTGAAGCATTAAATAGTTTACCTACAACAGTTAGCTAACTTGGGGCAGTTTACTTGAGAATTTCCAAGCAGCTTTTCATCCTTCCTACAAGGATCAGCAAATTGATAGTTTACCAGTGTGGTAGAGGTGTGCTCAGTAGCAGCGTCTTTAGTCCAAAGCAGAATGGCAATGATCTCCGTGTTGAGGAATCAGTCTTCCAGTCTTGTCTTCTCCATAGAAGAGTCGAGTCGTGTCGTCGACGGCTGCATTTGCGTTTGATCATATATCATCTGCATAATTCAAATACATATGCATAGAAAGAGTGTCATTCTCATTTGCACTCATTTGCATTCTCCATGGGCCGTATTGTTATCCACGTCTTACCTTGTGGTCAAAGTCCAACTTACTTGGCACCTACGAAACAGATATTGTTGTACCTATCTGATGCTCTTCCGGATATGTACTGTTTATTCTGATGTTCTTCCAGAACTCCCTTGTGTCTATCTGATGTTCTTCCAGATACGACTTTGTTTATGATGTTTCTCCAGAAACTCCTTTGTACTTATCTGATGCTCTCCCGGATATGTATACTTGTTATGATGTTCTACCAAAACCTTCTCTGTGTCTATCTGATGTTCTTCCAGAAATGACGCTGTGTCTGACGTTTTTCCAGATGTGTCCTTCGTTCTGATGTTCTTCCAGAACCTATCTGATGTTCTTTCAGATATTACCTTTGATTCTAATGCTTTTCCGGAATCCCTCCGATGTTCTTCCGGATATGTACTTTTATTCTGATGTTCTTCCAGAACCTGTCTGACGTTTTTCCAGACATTCATATCGATTCTGATGCTTTTCTGGAATCTATCCGATGTTTTTCTGGATATACCTCTATTTCTGATATTCTTCCAGATTGAGTCTTTGTTATCTGATGTTCTTCCAGATATATCGCCTTGTTTATTCTGATGCTTTTCCGGAATGACCTTGCTTTTACCATCTGATGCTTTCCCAGATGTGTATGCTCCTGATGTTTTTTCAGAGCCCCTTTATGTCTATCTGATGCTCTTCCGGATATGACCTTGTTTATCCGATGTTCTTCCGGATATGTGACTTTATTCTGACGCTTTTCCAAAACCCCTTTTGTGTCAATCTGATGTTCTTCCAGATATGACCTTGTTTATCTGATGTTTTTTCAGATATGATGTTCCTTATCTGACGTTCTCCCAGATATTTCTTCAAATATTTACTCGTACATTTAATGCTTTTCTAAATGTTTCGGGTATATCTTCGGGATCTTTGTCTCTCATTTCATATCATATCATATCATAAGGCATCTTAGGGTCAAAAATTGTGCATGTTTGTATTTAAGTCTCTCCTATCACGTCGAGACGAAGATTTCAATCCCCGTATCTCCGGATAGAAGAAACTTAAATAGGGGCATCTGTCATACCCTAATTTTTTACCCTAAAATTTGGTATTTTTCCGAGTCGTACTGATCTATTTTAGTGTACTCGATTTATTTTTTCGATCACTTGCGCGTCCGATTTTTTTATTTATTTGGGGACTGTTTATTTTACTTTTTTTAACTAATACTATTTAGAATAAATAATTATAGTAATTAGCATTTTATTTTAATTTTAAATATTTATTTTGATTTTTAGATTTAACTAATATTGTTTTCATAAATAAATTGGATTATTACTATTTTTTAATTTAATTTAATTTTGATCATTTCTATTGTTTAATTTTAATATCCATTAAGGACTTTTTTGAATTTTTAGAAAAGAGTTAACCCTAATTTGTGTCTATATATTAAGTTGTGTGTAAAGTGAAAACAGGGGACGGAGGAAAAAAGAAAAAATCACACAGCCGGCAAGCGAAACCGAAAAGTAGACAAAAGCTCTGCGTTTAGGTACCAATTTCCACCAGATTTTTACTAACCTTTACCGTTCTGTTCACTATCATCGGCCGTACTTTACTAACATAATTCCTTACTATTCAATTATTAATATATACTGTTTTTCATATGCACTAACGTAACCATAAGATGCATACGAATTTTTTATACGCTGCCACTGTTACTAACCACTTTATATATGCATATGCGATACTGTTAACAAAACATATATACTGACACTAACGTTTTAACACACACACACACACATATATATATATATATATATTATAATATATAATTTGTTTTACTAACATTTATACTTAACTAATATTATAATATATACAATATAATTTTGTTTAATTTAATATACCTATATGTTTTGTTAATTCTACTTTTTTTTTATTATTATATTGTTCGAATCAAAGTATGTCGATACGCTATTCGTACATTTGGGTGCATGATGCGTGACATTGATGTTTAGTTTGATTCGGTTGTGATGATCGCAATTTTGCGTTAACAACATTGTTGATTTTTTTTAGCACGTTAAAATTAATTTCTTTATGCATTTTCTATCTTATAAATTCAGATCTGCATGATTTGGATCTGGTTGCGATGATCGCATTTTCGCGTTAGCAACATTGTTGGGTCTTTATCACGTTTTAAAAATTCTTTTTTTTTTTGCGTTTCTCTTAGTTATATTTAGATCCGCACGATTCGGATCCATGATGCGATGATCATGTTTTTTACGTTAGCAACACTTTTGTTTTGAAATGTTTTTAAATTTTCTTTTCTTTGTAATAGTTAGATCCACATGATTCGGATCCATGTTGCGAAGATCGCGTTTTTGCGATAGCAATATTGTTGAGGTTTTTATCAAATTTAAAATTTCCTTTTCTTTAAGGTGCTTTTTGGTATATTTAGATCCGCACAATTCGTATCCACGTTGCGATGATCGCATCTTTTGCGTTAGCAATATTCCTTTATTAATTCTCGAATATTTTTTTATTTCATTTTTCTTATTTCTTGATGTTAATTTTGTTTAAATCTTGATTTCGATTTTGATTGGAGTAGATATTATTTTGACATTGATCCTGATCCATTTTGTTTATTTAGACATTGATTTTAATTTCGTTTAAATTTTGATATTGATTCTGATATAATTTAGATTTGAATATTGATATCTTTTATTTTATTATTAATCTGGTTATTAAGTTTGGATTATAACTTTTGCTAATTTTAATTACCGTTTAATTCTTGCTTGTTTGGATTGTGTGTTTATCGCTCATTCTTATCCCCATTGGCAAAATGTACCCCAATTCCCATGATGTGTAAAATAATTTCTGTTGCTTTCCTTTATTTTGCTCATATCTTGCTACTATATTAAAACCTCTTTTTTTCAAAAATATCAAACAATTCTCGATTCAATAATCGAGCCCTTTTTAAACCCTGTAAGTCGATTGTTTCTACGATCGCAATCAACCAAACCCAAAGCATTCTTGATCCATATATCAAGCCATACCCCAAGTTGTAAGTCGACTGCTTTTTAGCATCGCCATCAACATTATGCCAATACTTTTTCTTTTACTTTGATTACGGTTTAGTTTACTAGGAGCACCCTTAGGGACTAAGATTCGACTTAACTATTTTTTTCAAAAACCTTGATCCAACGTCAAGTGGCTATTTCTCTCGTAAGTCGGTTGCCCTTTTGTAATCGCCATCACGCAATTCAAACCTCGATCTTTTGTCGAGTATTTTTCTCTTAAAACTAAAAAAAAATCTTTTCTTACTCAAAATCCAAAGGAAAGGTCCCGTTGTTGACTTCCATGTCACATATTAGCCTAACTTTAGGTCCCTCCCTTTTATCCTTGCATTAGAGTCACCGCACTCTTTACATGTGTTCCGCCGCGAACACCTCTTTCCTTTATCCTAGCCTTAGGATCGGAGTCACCGCACTCCGTACATGTGTTTCTCCACGAACACTTCTTCCCTTATAACTCAACTTTGACTTTAGATCCACCACACTCTATGTAGTGTCTTGCCATAGACGCTACTTCCCCCTGGAACCTTGACCACCGTCAAGAGTTCCTCACCCTCTTTGAGGGGAACTACGGATACTCTGATTCCACTCCCGTCAGGATACGTAGGCACAAGATGCGATGTCTTGGCGAGTATACTTAGATACTAACCCCCTAGGTCTTTACCTTAGCATATACCCTTAGCAAGTAAATGATAGATAACATAAATAATAACAAGAGGTTCCGGTAGAGTACTACAGACGTTTAGGATACTAATACCTTCCCTAAGCGTAACCAACCCTCGAACTTAGATTCTCTTATTAGGATTTTCGATCTTTAACCCTTTCCTTTGGATAAAATAAAGACCGATGGTGAACATTAAGATTTGTGATCCTAGTTAACATAATAGCTATGGTATCCGATTCTCACCGCAACACCTTCTTCAACAGAATCGAGTTTCATCATATCCCTCGTGAAGAGAATCACATGGTTGATGCATTAGCCACTCTCTCTTCCATGATTAGTGTAGGTCAATGGAACGACTTACCTAAGATCGACATAATGCGCCTTGAAAGGCCCGCTTTTATCTTCATGATTGAAGCCGTCATAGACGACAAACCTTGGTATCACGATATCAAATGCTTCCTTCAGAAACAAGAGTACCCACCTGGGGCACTAAGGAAGGACAGAAAAACTCTCAGAAGGCTGGCTGGCAGTTTCTTCCTGAGCGGTGATACAATCTATAAGAGAAATTTTTACATGGTTTTGCTCCGATGCGTAGACAGACCAGAAGCAGACATGTTGATAAAAGAAATTCATGAAGGATTCTTTGGCACTCATGCCAATGGACACACGATGGCGAGAAAAATTCTAAGAGAAGGGTACTACTGGTTGACCATGGAATCTGACTGCTACAAGTACATGAGGAAGTGTCACAAGTGTCAGATATACTCCGACAAGATCCATGTACTGCCAACACATCTCAAAGTTCTCTCTTCCCCATGGTCTTCTTCCATATGGGGAATCTACATGATTGGGATGATTGAACCCAAAGCTTCAAATGGACATCGGTTCATCCTAGTAGCCGTTGACTACTTCACCAAGTGGGTCGAAGCAGCGTCATACGCTAATTTAACCCGACAAGTGGTGGTCCTATTTATCAAAAACAATCTCATCTGCCGTTATGGTGTTCCAAGCCAGATCATTACTGATAATGGATCTAACTTGAATAACAAGATGATGAAGGAGTTGTGCGCTGAATTCAAGATCGAACACCATAACTCATCTCCCTACCGACCCAAGATGAACGGGGCGGTAGAAGCGGCTAACAAGAACATCAAGAAGATTGTTCAGAAGATGGTTGTAACCTACAAAGACTGGCACGAGATGCTACCCTTTGCTCTTCACGGTTATCGTACATCTGTCCGCACTTCATCAGGGGCAACCCCTTTCTCTCTAGTATATGGCATGGAAGCAGTGCTCCCCATAGAAGTAGAGATCCCATCAATCTGGGTATTGATGGAAGCTAAACTTACGGAAGCTGAATGGTGTGAAAGTTGACACGACGAACTGAATCTGATAGAAGAAAAGCGAATAAAGGCACCATGCCACGATCAGTTGTATCAGCAAAGAATGAAGAAGGCGTTCGACAAAATGGTCCGACCTCGCGTCTTCAGGAAAGGAAACCTCGTGCTAAAAAAGATACAATCATTTCTCACTGATTCCCGGGGCAAATGGACCCCAAACTATGACGTCCCTTATGTGGTCAAGAAAGTTTTCTCAGGCGGCGCCTTGAGACTTGCAACCATGGACGGAGAGGATTTTGCCTACCCCACAAATGTTGATGTAGTCAAGAAATACTTCGCCTAAACTAAAAAAAAAAAAAGTCTCGGTGGATTGAAAACCCGAAAGGGCGGTCCAGGCAAAAATTAGAGACATAAGTAAAAATCATCCCGGTGGTTTGGAAATCTCAAAGTACAATCCAGGCAAAAATTAGGGATAACGGCAAGTAACTATGTCCAACAGAGGCGAATCCCTCAACAACAGTTACACCATCACGAAAAACTCCACACGAGGTCATCTTCGACAGAAGCTCAGGATGCCCCGAATTCAAAGCTGGTAGAAGGATAGTGGTCGTTATGTTTCAACGTAGCCCTTTTCCATGTAAATTACCATTTTCTAACTTTGTAAATACTCTATGGAATCACACGTTTGGCTGATCTCCATCCTATAAATAAAATTTGAGCCCTTGTGCTTTTGTTTGCAATTCTTATTTGTTTTAGCTTTACAGAACGACATTTTAACATGATTAACGATTCTTGAAATAAAACAAAAACGAATTTACTTGTTAAAACTTTTCTGCTTTTAAAATAAAGATGGCGATTTCTTTTGACTATTGAACATCAGAAGAACATCGATCGCTTCTCCAGAAGTAAGCGAGCTTCAAAGTGCAGAATCAAAGTGCTCCTTCTAAACCAGTACGTCTGAACGAAGGATCAACTGTGACAGAGACCTTGTTTCATCTGACACGCTCTGGCCGAGTTCTCATCTCCTAAGCCCGACCAACATAGCTCCCCACGAGGACCGTTTCTCCTAAGCAAGGCAGAATTGCTACGCTTGAACCAAGTGATATTTCTACATGCCCCACTGTGGCCGAGTATGCAGTCAGGTTCATCCGTTAGTTTTTATGCCGCATCAGTTTTGTCAGCATATACATACATACATCATGCATTATTGATTTGCATTCACTATCACTCCAGTCGGTATTGTCCCATAGTGGTAATAGTCTTCTCAATCGAGTTGTCAAGTTCTTTCCTCGTCAGGAAATGTCGCGTCAGAATTATCTCTCTCCTCCAGTTTATTTCTGGATCAGAGTTGGCCCTTGACCACTTTGATAACTTGAACCTCTGAAAAACCAGGGAACCTTCAACAAATGTCACTCTTTGCCATTGAAGATGATATCGTCGCTTTCCCGGATTAAGGAAAATCCCCAGAGAAAGCCACGCGACTAATGACTTTCAACAACACATTGAATTTGCTCTCCGGAGAGTCAATGTTAATGAAGTCATCGGCACCTCAAAATTGGGGTACATCATATGGCGTTTCTCTGAGAAGATCTCGAGAAAAGTATGGTGTAATGTTCCCTAAGCAGACAGTAGTCTCTCAAGAGACTCGCTCTCCCCAGGAAAATTCGGCGAGAAATTTGAGGAAAACCGCTACGAATAGCGTCCCTTGTCAAGAAAGTTTATTGACAAAAGAAACTGTGACCAGTTCCTTGGTAGGAAACCAAGAACGAGGGGAAGTTTACATTAGAAACTGAGACCAGTTCCTTGGTAGGAAACCAAGAGCGAGGGGAAGTTTATTTCAGAAACTGAGACCAGTTCCTTGGTAGGAAACCAAGAACGAGGGGAAGTTTATTTCAGCAACTTAGACCAGTTCCTTGGTAGGAAACCAAGAGCGAGGGGAAGTTTATTTCAGAAACTGAGACCAGTTCCTTGGTAGGAAACCAAGAACGAGGGGAAGTTTATTCCAGCAACTTAGACCAGTTCCTTGGTAGGAAACCAGGATCGAGGGGAAGTTTACCTTTTCTAGGCATCATTGCGTTGCAAAAGAGGATGAATGTGTAAGTTACCATTCATAACCGCCAACAAAATTTTGGGTATTCCGATATTTAATCCTCTTGCACCCCGAATGCCCGAATACTTTCGTCATTCACACCTTCGGGTCCAAGAAGATTAAATAGGGGCATCTGTCATACCCCAAATTTTGACCACTAAGATTTCCCATCATTGTGCCAATCATCATCACAATATGGATGTATCATTATGCCTCATCAGTATCCCCAAAGATGGATGAGCATTCACTACAATCAAAATTAAGGTTTCAAGCCCTCTCTTAGCTTTTAGACAAAGGATCAATTAAGGAATGACATGATCTTCAACTTGTCTAACCTCTCAAACATCCACAAAGGATCAAGAGGACTCCCACTTCAAGGATTAAGCACAAGGTTGCTCCCTTCTAAGTGGATCAAGCCTCAAAATCAACAGTGTCACCAAATTAGGGTTTTGGTCGACCAGGGCCTCCAGATGGAAATTTTCCTCTGGGCATGAGCCAATGCTTCAAAGCATAACCTATGATGCTCCAAGGGACATCATAAACCCAATCATCAAGTCAATTTAGCCTCAGGGGATGCATTCATTAAAAATCAGGAATTAGGGTTTCTTGACCTAATTCACCCCTAAGTTGACTTTTGGGACAATTCATGAGCCAAGACCTCAAGAGAAGATTTGAGGGTCTCTAATAAACTACCTTGATCCAATTGCAACAATGGATTGAGCCAAGAAGCTTGAGCAACAAGTCTCAATTTCATCAGAGCCACAATTAGGGTTTTGCGAGAAAAAGTCAACTGTAGCTTTGACTTTTGACCAGGACATGCTCCCAAGCCCTAGGACATTAATCAATATACCCTATAACACCCATGGAACATGTCTATCAAGTTTGATTTAGGTCAAGGACATGATTTCCTAAAGGATTGCACAGTTTGGAATTCATCTGATAAAAAGTCAACTGTGCACAAAAGTCAACTTTGACTTTTTGAGATTTTTCATAAAAATGGTTTTTTAACCCTAAAATGAAGTTAATGTATGATTGGAATCATCATTCATAAAGAAAAATCAAGAAAAGTGGGATAACTTGTAAAAGGGGTAACCATAAAAACTTAGAAAATTTTCTAAGTTATGAAATAAAGTGGCTGGGGTACCAACTTTGGAGGATCATAACTCCTAAACCACAAGGCTATTTTTTCCCATCCAAAGCTGGATTTGTAGCTCTCATTACCCTCTACAAAAGCTTCAACTACACCTCATTCCAATTCATCATGGATTTTGAGTTATGGAATGGTCAAAATCAAGAAAAGTGGAAATGTCACTTTTTTCCAACACTTAGTGAAATTTTCACTAAGTCAGAATCTGCCTTCACTTTTTCCCAAATGTAGGGGGATTTTTCACTTGGATCCAAAAAGTATCAAAACCAAATATGATAAAACAGTTGTTGTATCATATGAGGGCTTTCCAAAATGGCCAAGAACATCACCAAACTCAACTTGAGCCATGAGTTATGACAATGGCAACATGCCTTGCTGAAAACTGCCAAGGCAAGGCAGATTTTGGAATTTTGCTCGATTTGCCAAATTTGTGCAATTCCAAGCAACTCTATCCATCTGAACACCTCAAGGGGGGGCCAAGGAGGAACCAACTCTGATCCCAAGCCTCCCAAGTCTTTGGAACCAAAAATAGCATGCCAAACCTAGAATTGCCTAAAAGAGGGACAAGACTCCAATTTTGGATTGAAGCATTTAATGGATGCACCAAGGTGGAATGGACTGAGCTTCTTTCAACTAAATTTAGTCAAGATTCATCCAACAACTAGGGAACCACAGACCTGTGCTCTAACCTCTAGTCAATGACTATAGGAGACTTGGATTTCCATTGGACAACATTGACCAAACCTCTGCTGCAGTTGCCATTCACTATTGATCCCAAAACAAACTTGCTCTACTATAAATAGAGCTCATTTGTGATCATTTTGAGTACACCAAAGCCATCAAACAGATGCTTTCCTCAAAATCTCTTCTTTCACTCCAATTTTGCCTTCTAAGGCAAGTCACTATCGGGTTTTGAGTTTGAGAGCTTTTCCAATCAAACCAATCACTCACACACCTCACATACATCATATAGAAGTGATCGAAACACTTAAACAACACCTGGAACACTGATTTCACAAAATCACCAGCCAGCTGCTCAAGGTTTTAACCAAGTTGCAGTTGGGATACCATCTTCAGTTCCAGATCATTTCAATCCATTCCAAGCATCCAGATACACTCCATGGCACCTAGGGAAGCTATCCAGATCATTGGAACCTAGCTATAACAACTCTAACACAAAACACGATCACCAGCTGCAAGAGGTAATCATGAGCTCTTCTAACTCTATGATCCATGCAATTTTTGCTGCAAAAAAATTTGGCCATATGTTCATAATCATGCATGGAATGTTTTCCCTCAATCAATTGCATTGTTTGAATCATGTGTAGAATTTCTGAACCTTCATGCAGAAATTAGGGTTCTTGAGGTTTCTCTTTGATTTCTTATTCCATGTTAAAAATAAATGAAATTAAAGACCATAGACATGATCGTGAGGTTAAAACGAGTAGATTGATATGTAGATTGCATGATATAATCAAGTATTCAGTGAGATTGGATAGAAAATGCAAATCTGCAAAAACAGGGGTGGCGCGTGTTCTTGCCCTTGTTCTTGGCGCCATTTTTTGAATATTTGAATATTTGAATTTTGTGATTTTATTTAATTGATTCAAAACTTAATTTCTCTCTGGGTTTTAATGATTTTGAGTTGATTCTTTTTTTAATAATTCACAAAAATGTTAAAATATTTTATTTTACCAAAAAATCCCAAAAATATTATTTATTTCATATAATTAATATTTTTGCAAAGAATTAATATTTTAATTGTTTTTGACATTTAAAATATTTTTCCCCTCTCGATTTTGTAAATTTTAATGACTTCTAATCATTTTGTAGGTCAAAACATGATTTTTGAAACATTAATCCAAGATCACAATTTGCTTCCCACATGTTAAACAATTTTTGATCATTTTAATTGAATGTATTATTTAATTAAAATGCATTTTGAAAACAAATTAGGGTTTTTGATTAATTCAACCCTCATCAAACTTTTTCAAACACTTTTGGGCCTCTATTAGAGTGTAAGACCCAATCCTTTGTAAATACAAACCTATTTTGGGCTTCACTTATTGTATAAGTCCCGTTGTATTTCAAAAGTTCGGCGCGATCATCGCCCGTTTAAAACAAAACATCTGGGCCTCTCCTCGAGCTATAAGACCCATTCAAAAACTTTTGGGCCTCAAATAGAGTTTAAGACCCAATCCCCTTTTAACCAAAACATTTTTGGGCCTCAGACTTTGTATAAGTCCCTCTGCGTTAAAAGAAAACCTCGGCGCGATCGCCAATTCAAAAGTAAACCTTCTGGGCCTACCCTCGTGTTATAAGCCCCATTTCTCTTCTTTAAAACACTTGGGCCTCTTGAGAGAGTGTAAGACCTATCCCTTTGTACAGAAAACCTTTCTTGGGCCTCAGTCACTTGTATAAGTCCCTGTACAAAACCACAGTGCAATCACTGATAAAACCTTGGGCCTCTCCTTGAGCTGTAAGCCCCAACATCTTTTCAAAGTACTTTCTCCTTTGATTTTGTATATAATATTGTTATCAAAGCTTTCTTTGTTAAACAACTAACAATACAGCATAGAAGCTCTACAACCGAGTAAGTGTTTACCCGGTTTCATTTACCGCTTTCATATACATATAACTGTATTGCGGGGCTGTTTCACTGTAAGTCTTCGTTCATAAACTCATATCGACTGTGTAATACTAGTATAGATATTTACAGTTTCCCTGGCAACTACGTCTAGCACTAAGCCCTGTTGATCACTCTTAAATAGACTAAACTAGATCCCCATAGGATTACCAGATACAGTCTTCCCTCCTCTTGGGGTTAAACAATATGGAGATGTGAAAGGCAGATTCTTTTTGAACCCTTTCTCAGACTATCACCTTTAGAAGTTGTCAAAGAAACTTTACTCCCTAAAGATGATCTTTTCTCCATGAATGGCATCTCTTGAGTTTCTTCCAAATTCTCAGACTTTCCTGGCTTGATCTATTCTCTGTGAATGGCATGTCTTGAACTTCTCGGGGTTTGGGGACCCACAGGCTTCCTAAAAGCATCCCCGCCTCCTCTTGGGCGTTGTACAAGGACCCAACGGCTTCTTATAAGTATTCACAACCTCCTCTTAGGCTTCGTATAAGGATTCTTCCTTCAGGAAGAGAACCTCCTCTTGGGCTTCGTACAAATTGTCCCTCGGCTTCTTAAAAGTTTCCAGCCTACTCTTGGGCTTCGTACAAATTGTCCCGACGACCTCCTAAAGGTATAGGAACAGAAATTAGTCACCTTAATAGAACAGTCTTTCAAAGGGTCTAGATCCTACTACTGTTTCTCTAAGCATAGGGCAAAAGATAAAACTCTAGATGTGGACAGTCTAATCTCCTTGAGTCTCAAAGGCATTCTCAAGCAGGGAAAAACACCCGTAGACTTGGACAGTCTCGAATATTCTCCGGATTTCCCATTTCCTTAAAGAACAGGAAATAACCCTGATCCTCCGATCAAATCCCAAAGCATAGCCTTACTTTTAATCAGTCTCTTTATAAGAACTGATTTTCTCTTTTAACTAACATACTGGACCTGTCACTTAACTGAAACAGCCATCCTTTAGCCTCCATCTCGGGCTTCGTACGAGATACAAAAAGACTCTCTTGTTGAGTCCAAACCTCCTTTCACCACCATCTCGGGCTTTGTACGAGATACAAATCACTCTCTTGTTGAGTCACCTCCCTTTTTGCCTCCGTCTTGGGCTTCATACAAGACACATACAAAACACTCTCTTGTTGAGTATAAAAGACTCTCTTGTTGAGTCAATCTCCCTTTAGCCTCCATCTCGGGCTTCGTACGAGATAGAAAAAACACTCTCTTGTTGAGTATAAAATACTCTCACGTTGAGTCAAACAAACTTTAGCTTCCGTCTTGGGCTTCATACAAGACACACAAAAAGACTCTCTTGTTGAGTCAAACCCTTTTAGCCTCAATCTTGGGCTTTGTACAAGACAGAAAGAACATTTTCCCCAGAAAAGTCAGCCTTATAGCCTCCTCTTAGGCTTTGTATAAGAAAACCCCGGTTGAGACAATCAACCTTTTAGCATCAAAGTTGTGCCTCGTTCACAATATACAAACATCAACAACTCCTTTTCCCCCATCTAATTGTTGTAAGTGGCAAGCCTCTAGATTATTTACATCCATGCCACTGTCCCTCTTGTAGCATGGGAAATTCCTAAGGAAAGATAGCATTGATCTACATTGAGTTAAAGTCTTCTCCTATAGGTTGAAAAGCCCCTATAAAGGAAATTATGGCATTGTCGGATTCACATATCCCGGTTAAAGTAATTCTCCTTTATAAACAGTTGTGACAAACATACCCCTCTTTGGAGATGACAAATTCTCTCTAAAGTCAACACCCTTTTAGCTTCATATCTTGGGCTTCGAACAAGATACAAATAGACCCTTCAGCTTCACATCTTGGGCTTTGAACAAGATACAAACCACCTTCAGCTTCATGTCTTGGGCTTTGAACAAGACACCAAAACATCATTTCCTCCCATAGAATAGGAGGAACTATGATCGCTCTGATTTCCCTGTTTCGGTAAACGGGAATACGTAGGCATAAGATTGCAAGAAAAATCTTAGCCAGCATACTAATCAAAAACCCAAAATCCCGTACCTTCATCCATCAGTCCTAGCATCCTACCCATGAACATTCCCGGTGTTTCGTTTTAAACAAAGTAAGAAGAAAAAGGCCCCATTACCATATAGCATCTGTAACCTAACTGACCGCTGTTTAAACTCAGTATGCAAGCAGGGTTAATTGGAGACATCTATTTCCCTTCCTTCATCAGCTTAATAGGATAAAAAATGAATCAACTTGTAGTACCCAAAAAGAGCGACAGTGCTTAAGAACCACGTCCAAAATCGCTCGCTACACATAGGTGTGCTTCAGTCAACACCTCTCTAGAACCAAATCCCCCTCTCTCTCTAACAAGAGTATCTGTTCATCCTAGCTAACCCTACTCATCAATAATACAAGTCTTATTATATATATATATATATATATATATATATATATATATATATATATATATATATATATATATATATATATATATATATTATCCTCAGTTTCTAACTTATTAAAACTCACACCTCTCTAAACTCCTGACTTGATCTCCTAAAAAAAAAACTTCCTCACCATTCTCATGGCAAACCAATCATTTACTCCAAGAACCTTCTTTGGCGATGACAACTCTCTTGAAATCATTAGTGAAAAACATCCTAAGCTAATGGATGTTGATCATAATTTCCATCTAGGCATTCATTCGCAAAATTGGAATGGGTACATTCATATGCCTAGAGGTCCCATTTACCCAAACATCATAAAAACTTTTTGGATCAATGTTGTTGTCAGCCATGATGGTCTAACCATTTCTTCAGACATCTATGGCATTCCTCTCTCCTTCAACGCTTCAAAAATCGTTGAAGCCATTAAATGCCCACTGGAAGGCATCACTCCCAGTCATGCATCCATTCGATGCACTTCTGATGCAAAATTACACTACTTATTTGATAAAGGTTCTGCCTTCGAACCTACTAATCCTGAGAAACTCCTACCCAACGCCAGAGGCTGGTTTAAATTCATTCTGACAAACATCAAACCTCGAAGCACATACAAAAACCTTTTGTATCATGATGACAAACTCATAATCATGTGTCTTCTTGACCAAACTTGTTTAAATCTGCCCCAAATTTTATTTGACCATCTCAAGGACACCATTCTCGTGTTAAGAATTACCCTTGAAACTACGATCCCTTACGAAAGAATCTTAACTGAAGTGTTTTTCAAAACAGGAGTTGTGTAGACAATTAGCAGAACTAGATGTGGTCCTGATATTGCCCTTATTGAAAATTCTTGTGAAACGTTTGACAGTGACTGGTTCTCTAAACAAATTAGTTGACAGATTAGGATACTTGATGGTTAAGTGTATGCCTGTATCATTTATGGATATATATCTATGTTATCTTTTGTCTCGCGTTATTTATAATATCTGGTACCCACTAATAAAAATTCTTAATAAACCATTAAAATATTGCATAAGTGACGTGTCCTATTTTACCGCCCAAGAAATCTTCAGTAATAAAGTCTTTAACTTCCCAATAAACGAGTAACTGCTCCGTTTTCTTTTCCCACACGTTCACGCCTTTTTGCATACCCTAATTAATCATGACCACCTAGGAAATAGTAAACCCAAATCTTGTTGTACCAATTTAGTCATTACACTCCTCACTCTTATTTCGCCTATAAATAATTGGATTCTACTTCGTCCTCGCTCATCCTCATCTAAACCAATCTTCATTTAGAATCTTCTGTGTGTTAACAAATGGCTTCTCCAACATTTAGAGGAAACGTAGAAACTCTAGAAGTTATCCCAGAGAAAAGACCAAACCTAGCTAGACTTCAAAATAATGGTCTGGAAATTGTAAGAAGCATGCAAATTCAATCTTGGAGTGGTTATTATTCACTGCTAAACGGCCCTATCTTTCCAGTTCTTGTGAAAGAATTCTGGAAATATGCCAGAATCAGTAATGATGGCAACACTATTTGGTCTGAAGTATATAGCTTTCCAATCACCATCTCTATTCCCTCATTAGAAAAGCTCATAAATTATGTCGCCTCTGGGGTCACTGTTGAAGACTTTCAATCTGACCTAAGCTTAGTAAAGAAATGCAAGGTTTTATTTGATGATTCGGTTCCTTATGAACCAAATAACCCTGAGAAACTTCTTCCTTCACCCAGAACATGGTTCAGATTCTCTCTAACCAATCTTCGACCTCGTGCAACGGCAAGGAGCACGTTGTCCCAAGATGACAGAGTATTCGTTTTCCTCCTAACACACCACTTTAAATTAAATCTTCCCAAAACTATCTTCAATCCCCTGAAACATTCTATCAAAGTTTCAAGAACTAAGTTGAACTCTTATGTTCCATACGGGAGAAAAATATCTGAAATTATGCTAAAAGAGAAATTTTAGGGATTAGTAAGGAGACTCGGACCAGAACCTTCAGTAACTGAGACAAGATGTGATAGGGTGGACAACGTTGAAGACTTTGATGACTAAAATTTTAAAATTCTGATGTAGTGTAATGCTATGTTTTGTTGCTTATCGCTCTATTTTGTGCTGATGTTTCTTTCTCACTTAGTAAATAAAATATGATGTCTTCTGTGTTCTATTTTGTTGCTTTACATCTATTAACCTTTAAGTAATCAGTTGATTCCATCTATCATCCTTCAATTAAATACATACTGGGTATAGATGTGTTTCCCTAAAATGAGTCTAAATGCTTCTAAATGTTCAAATAACTCTGCGACTCTGTTTCCCTTAAATGACTACATGCTTAAATGCTCATATGCCCTGACACTTTTTGATGATGTCAAAAAGGGGGAGAAATATATTAATTGATTTTGATTAAAAGAAGGAAATCTGAAAGAATGCAGAACTCAAACAAAGTACTCTTATAAAATGCGTTACTACTAACATTTATTGTTTGATGTTATCCGAGGAACTCTAAACAAGTTCACTAGGCATTCTAAAGACAGGATAAGAAGAAGAACTACGATCATAGAATAAAGAATCAGATTAAGTAAGAAAACTCTGAAAGCAGTCAAGGCAAAGTCTACATTTCAAGATGCTCACTCAGAAGATCTATGCAAATCAGAAGTCAAGGACTGTCTAAAGATCCGGATTAAAGATCCAAGCAAGAAACCTTTCTGATGTTTATCAGGAACCATTTGAATTAAAGATGATTTAGTATCAGACTGAATCATCAATTGGAAATCAGATTCAGTACACAAAGATTAGTATCAGACTCTCAAAGCAAAGCTGTGGACTACTGTCAAAAACCTTCATTGGTATCAATATCAGCACTCTAATGAATTATCTCTTAAGCGTATGAGAAGAAAATCTTCACTTGGTATCAGACTCAAAATACTCTGGTAGAAGAGTCAGCACATCATTTTTACATCCGATTAAAACAAGATGTACTAGATTCAGAATCAAGCGTTGATTGATCACAAGTTTTAACCTTCATTTGGTATCTGATCAAAAATCAAGCTTTGATAATTTAACTGAGTTGTGACAATAACAAGGTCTGAAATAAACCTGTGTTCAAAGTCAAACTCTGAAAAGTCATGATTAACACTGGTGATTAAATTTAGAAACTCTGAATTTCGATTCTGAAAGATCCCAATATCTGACTTATGGAAATTAGGGGGAGATTACCCAGAAGACTAAAATGCAAAACCTAAAATCTTCATATAGCCTGAAACTCAGGGGGGGTGTCTCAAAAGACAGTTTCTGATATACAGCGAAGCTATGTTTATCAGTCGAAGAACTGCTCTAATTCTGTGCTCAATTGAATCTACTGAAAAGTAGAAATGCTTCAGATGACTCTGAAGATAACAAGCTCTGATATGACAACAAAGGAAACTGAGTTCTGAAGATCTGAAGATGGAAGTTCTATTGAACTAGTCCAGATGCTAAAGGCTCTTCGCTTTCCTAAAGACAAGATAGAAAAGTAACTCTTTTCTATTTCTGTTCTGGCAACTCAAGTTGTTACTCTGTATATCTTTGGATTATATAAAATCCTATATGATCTCAGATAAAGCTATGAGGATAACTCATTCAGGGGGAGCTGTTGTTCCACACTCTGAATTTGTTTGCTTTGGTGATTACCTTGTATAAAATGTTCAATCAAAATACTTGGTTTTGTCATCATCAAAAAGGGGGAGATTGTGAGAGCAAGAATTGTCTCTACAAGTCAATCTATGTTTTGATGATAACAATAAGTATTTGTGAAAGAACCATTTTATGGTCTAACGTGTGTTGTGTGCAGATCATAAGAACTAAAGACATCAGAACCATCATACACCAGCCAGATGTACCATGATTGAATATATATATATATATATATATATATATATATATATATATATATATATATATATATATATATATATATGAAGTTACTATGTGTGACTAAAGTCGCGAGAAGCAAGAACGCTTGTTTATCTAGTCATGATCAGCCAGATCCAAGGATGCCAAGATTGCTGTTGCAATGCTCTTGTGAATGCTCTCTAAAAGTGATCAAGATTCTGAAGATAGCGAAGCTTCTGAAGAAGTACACTCAGAAAGAACCAAAGTTATGAAGACTCCTATGACTTGAAGCTCTGATGGCTGAAGGCGCTGAAGACCAAGTGCAGAAAGAATCTGAAGACTGACGAGTTCTGAAGATCAAGGTTTAAAACAAGAAGTTCTGAAGACTCTGAAGACAAGCTTTGAAGATTCGGAAGACTTAAAGCAGAAAAGGATAACGCTTTTAAAGACCAAGTGCTGAAGTTTTGAAGACTGGTTCCTAATGGACTTCTTCAACTAACGGAAGACTTGAAGCATCAGATATTCTGCTATAAAGACTCCACTCATGCTTCATCAAATTAACATCAGAAACCACTGAAGTTTCGAAGTCTAAATATTACCGTTATGAGTTAAATGTACACACTGCCCAAGAAAAGTCTCCTCTGCAAAAAGTAGATGTGTCAGTACAACTCATTATATCACAACGTCTCTTTTCCAAACAGCCAACAGTATTCTCTAACGGCTATATTTCTACTGGCTATTTAATGGAAAGAGTTTTTGCTTCTGATGTGTCGATCACTTGTAGAATTACGAACTAAATGTTCATCTACAAAATTGACCAAGTCATTATGTGAAGATAGTAACAACGATGAGTTCTCGTTGTAATACTTAGAATATTCAAAGCTGTCATTAACTCACTCATGACAATTGTTGTTGAATCTCCAAAGAACAAATTAACACAAGAACAACAATCAAACAGAAGTTGTTGATGAAGAAGACAACAATTGAAGATCATTCAAGTCATCAACCTACCTTCTCGTCAAAGCTACATTGAAGATCTGAAGCAAGGAGTTATTGCTCAAAGCTTGCTCAAGAAGATGACGAAGAAGAAGAAGATCTACAAGATGTCAACAATCATAATATTTAAATACATCTTTGTAGTTTCTTAGGAAAGCAAGGAGCTGATTGCTCAAAACTTGCTTGAACACATGTGTGTGTTCTTTGTACTTTAACCTAGGAGAAACTTGCTTATTAAGAAGCACAATTTGTAATCTCCAGTTTTCCAATTCAACTAGATGAATTGAGACTCCTCAAGTGAACGTTATATCCTGATGGGATCCTTGAACGGTTCAGCTGTGAGTTGAGGCCCTTGAGTAGATCACGTGGTGATCAGATACTTGAGATGACAATGGCTGAGGGTCATTGTGGAAAATCCTGAAATATGGTCAGTAGCGTTATATTCATTGTGATGAATCCCTGAACGGCTAGCTGTGAAATCCCAGTAGTGGGTCTGCTCGGTCAATGAATGTTATATCCTGTTGGATCCCTGAACGGTTCATTGGGTTGTTAGTCACAGTGCGGCTGTGCAAGTGGTTAGTCACCGGCTGTTGCCCGTGCAAGTGTAATCATGATTTGGTTATAGTGGATTAAGTCCTTGTGTTCAAGGAGAAATCACCTGAGGAGGGTGGACTGGATTAGCCCGCGTGGTGAATTAGGATATATAGTGTTTCCTTTACTTTCTTGCTTAGTATCTCTATTTATGTTTCTGCCTTGAATATCAGAACCTCACATTAAGCAAGTTAGAACCTTGCAGCCTATCTCTGATAAGCTTTCGCACTGCAAGTTCTGAGTATCGTATCTTATGAACAGAACTAATACGGTTCTCATACTCTTTAGTTAATAGATCATAATCTCTCAACGAACATTGAAGGTTCTTGAGCGTCAAATTAACAAGATGCGAAAAGTTACAAAAAGAGTAAATACACAATTCAAACCCCCCTTTCTTGTGCCATTCTCGCACCTTCAATTGACTAAAACTGGATCAAGCACTTACCACTAGGCTAAAAGCAATTTCTTGTTGTCAGGGAGCAACTTAATTTCATTATAGTGAACCCTTTCTCAAGGAGCCTACCTTCGATAGGTGCTCATGGGTGGGATGTTAAGCCCATCGAATCCCAAAGGGAGACGCTGGAATTTTATCCAACAAACTCCCCCCCAGTGTCAGCAGGGGGGATTCGAACCCATGACCCTGCTCTGATACCACTAAAACTGGATCAAGCGCTTACCACTAGGCTAAAAGAAATTGCTTGTAGTCAGGGCGCAACTTAATTTCATTATAGTGAACCCTTTCTCAAGGAGCCTACCTTCGATAGGCGCTCATGGGTGGGATGTTAAGCCCATCGAATCTCAAAGGGAGACGCTGGAATTTTATCCAACAGAAACTTGTTGCTCAAGCTTCTTGGATCAATCCATTATTGTAAATGGATCAATGTGATGTATTTGAGACCCTCAAATCCCCTCTTGAGGTCTTGGCTCATGTTTTGTCCCAAAAGTCAACTTAGGGGTGAATTAGGTCAAGAAACCCTAATTCCTGATTTTTTTTATGAATGCATCCCCTGAGGCTAAATTGACTTGATGATGGGGTTCATGAGATCCCTTGGAGCATCATAGGTTATTCTTTGAAGCATTGGCTCATTCCCAGAGGAAAATTTTCCATCTGGAGGCCCTGGTCGACCAAACCCTAATTTGGTGACACTAGCGATCTTAAGGCTTGATCCACCTAGAAGGGAGAAGCCTTGTGCTTAATCCTTGAAGTGGGAGTCCTCTTGATCCTTTGTGGATGTTTAAGAGGCTAGACAAGTTGAAGATCATGTCATTTCTTGATTGATCCTTTGTCTAAGAGCTATGAGAGGGCTTGAAACCCTAAGTCTGATTGTAGTGGATGCTCACCCATCTTTGGGGAGACTAATGGTTCATCCATATTGTGATGATGATTTGCACAATGATGGGAAATCTTAGTGGTCAAAATTTGGGGTATGACAAAGATGAATTAAAACTCATTTGGTTTTGATTTTCCAAGTAAATATTCACTTTTAAATGTTTAAAAACAATAAAAAAAATAATTTATTCACAGAAATACTAATTATATTAAATAAATAATATAAATCTGATTTTTTGTGGAATAAAATATTTTAACATTTTTTGTAATTTTTTGCAAAACGAACCAATAAAAAGTAATTAAAATTGAAGGATTTATTAATTTTCCAATTAATTAACAAAACATGAAAATATTGGAAAAAATAGCAAAATGTGAGAAAACACAAAATGGTCTGGGTGGGGTTTGAACCCACGACCTCAAGGTTATAGGGTGCGCGCCTTACCACTGGGGTGGTGATACATCCGTTGATTGAAAGAAACCAACAAATACGCAAGGCTTGCCTTGTGTCCTAGGCCTGGCCAAGGCAAGGCAAGGCAAGTTTTGGCTCAGAAACGTGAAGGCCATAACTTTCTCATTTCTCCATGGATCGAGACAAAATTTAGGTCTATCCTGCCTAGAATTTCACAAGGAATCCAATGGTGGTGGTGTTTTTTTCAGATCATGTCCCTATTTTAAAACCCGATAGTGGTTTTGAAATAGGCCTCTAATTGCATTTTTTGTGCTATCTCATGATACAGGCAAGGATTGCATGACAATTTGGTGCAAACACAACACATATAACATGTACAAGATGTGCATGATCAGTGGACCTCAAAGCAATGCATATTTCAAAGAGTTTAAGTTGTGATGCTTACCTCTTTTTGAGCTTTTGGAGTTTTTTGTGCAATCTGCCAAGTTTCTTGTTCCAGAAATGGTTTGATGCTTTGGACACTCTCAAATGATCCCTTAGAAGCTTTTAGGATGATTGGAATCAGCTGGAACCTACAAAAACAAAAACAGGCCCTTTCTTGCAAAAGGGGTTAAAATGGCCAAAATAGCAACTCTCTCAAATGGTGTTCCAGATGGGGGAACCATTTGGGACAGTTCAAGGATGATATTTGGAGTGTGTTTGAGGTTTTATCTGGTTTGGAAAGTGACTGAATCAAGACATGGCTTGAAAAATGCACAAAAAGCCTATTTTGAGGTTTTGAGAAGTGACTTGAGATTTAAGGATTACAGGTCACTTGTGTGAGTTTGGACAGCTTAGATATGACATATTGGATATGTTTGGATCATGAGCTGTGATGGAAATGCTCCCTAACTCAAAAACTCAGAGTTACCTTGCTAAAGAAGGTATTTTTGCCTAAAGAAAGTGATTTTGAGGAAAGTATCTGTTTGATGGTTTTGGTGTACTCAAACTGAGCACAAATAAGCTCTATTTATAGTAGAGAAAGTTTGTTTTGCAAGGAATAGTGAATGGCAACTGCAGCATAGGTTTGGCCAATGTTAAGCAATGAGAATCCAAGTCTCCTCTAGCCATTGACTAGAGGTTAGGGCACAGGCTGCTGGTCCCCTTGGTCTTGGATAAGTCTTGACTGAATTCAGTTGGAAATGGCTCAGTCCATGCCACCTTGGTGTATGCATTGAATGCTCCAATCCAAAATTGGAGCCTTGTCCCTCTTTTATGCAATTCTAGGTTTGGCATGCTACTTCTTGTTCCAAGGACTTTGGAGGCTTGGATCAGTGTTTATCCCCTTTAGATTTGATCCTCACATGTGTCCAAAGTGATGACAAGGCTTGGAATTATCTGATTTTTCCATATCAAGCAAAAGTGAAAAATTCAGCCTAGCCTTGGCAGTTTTCAGCAAGGCATATTGCCATTGTCATATCTCATGGCTCAAGTGGAATTTGATGGAGTTCTTGGCCATTTTGGAAAGCCCTCATATGATACAATAACTGTTTGATCATATTTGGTTTTGATACTTTTTGGATCCAAGTGAAAAATGCCCCTACATTTGGAAAAAAGTAAGGCAGATTTTGACTTAGTGAAAATTTCACTAAGTGTTGGAAAAAAGTGACATTTTCACTTTTTGTGATTTTGATCATTCCATAACTCAAAATCCATAATGAATTGGAATGAGGTGTAGTTGAAGCTTTTGTAGAGTGCCATGAGAGCTACAAATCCAGATTTGGATGGGAAAAAATGGCCTTGTGGTTTAGGAGTTATGATCCTCCAAAGTTGGTACCCGAGCCACTTTGTTCCATAACTTAGAAAAAATTCTAAGTTTTTTATGGTTACCCCTTTTACAAGTTATCCCGCTTTTCTTGATTTTTCTTGATGAATGATGATTCCAATCACACATTAACATCATTTTAGGGTAAAGGAACCATAATTGTGAAAAATCTCAAAAAGTCAAAGTTTGACTTTTGTGCACAGTTAACTTTTTGTCAGATGAATTCCAAACTGTGCGATCCTTTATGAAATCAAGTCCTTGACCTAAATCAAACTTGATGGATTGATTTAATAGGTGTTATAGGGTGTATTGAATCATGTCCTAGGTTTTGGGAGCATGTCCAGGTTAAAAGTCAAAGGCACAGTTGACTTTTCTCGCGAAACCCTAATAGTGGTTCAGATGAAATTGAAACTTGTTGCTCAAGCTTCTTGGCTCAATCCATTATTACAAATGGACCAATGTGGTATGTTAGGGACCCTCAAATCCCCTCTTGAGGTCTTGGCTCATGTTTTGTCCCAAAAGTCAACTTAGGGGTGAATTAGGTCAAGAAACCCTTATTCCTGATTTTTTGATGAATGCATCCCCTGAGGCAAAATTGACTTGATGATTGGGTTCATGAGATCCCTTGGAGCATATTAGGTTATCCTTGGAAGCATTGGCTCATGCCCAGAGGAAAATTTCCATCTGGACGCCCTGGTCGACCAAACCCTAATTTCGTGACACTAGCGATCTTAAGGCTTGATCCACCTAGAAAGGAGAAGCCTTGTGCTTAATCCTTGAAGTGGGGAGTCCTCTTGATCCTTTGTGGATGTCTGAGAGGCTAGACAAGTTGAAGATCATATCATTTCTTGATTGATCCTTTGTCTAAGAGCTCTGAGAGGGCTTGAAACCCTAAGTCTGATTGTAGTGGATGCTCACCCATCTTTGGGGAGACTAATGGTTCGTCCATATTATGATGATGATTTGCACAATGATGGGAAATCTTAGTGGTCAAAATTTGGGGTATGAGAATTACATTTCTTCGGCAGAATCAAGTTTCATCACATCCCTCGTGATGAGAATCACATGGCTGATGCATTAGCCACTCTCTCTTCCATGATTAGTGTAGGTCAATGGAACGTCTTACCTAATATCGACATCATGCGCCTTGAACGGCCCGCTTACATCTTCACAATTGAAGCAGTCATAGACGATAAACCTTGGTATCACGATATCAAATGCTTCCTTCAAAAACAAGAGTACACACCTGGGACATCCAGGAAAGACAGGAAAACCCTCAGAAGGCTGGCAGGAAACTTCTTCTTGAGCGGTGATACACTCTATAAGAGAAACTTTGATATGGTCTTGCTCCGATGCGTAGACAGACCAGAAGTAGACAAGCTGATAAAAGAAATTCACGAAGGATCCTTTGGCACTCATGCCAACGGACACGCAATGGCAAGGAAAATTCTAAGAGCAGGGTACTATTGGTTAACCATGGAATCCGACTACTACAAGTACATGAGGAGATGTCACAAGTGTCAGATATACTCCAACAAAATTCATGTACCGCCAACGCATCTCAAAGTTCTCTCTTCTCCGTGGCCTTTTTCCATATGGGGAATCGACATGATTGGCATGATTGACCTAAGGCTTCAAACGGACATCGGTTCATCCTTGTAGCCATTGACTACTTCACAAAGTGGGTCGAAGCAGTGTCATACGCTAATGTAACCCGACAAGTGGTGGTCCGATTTAGCAAAAACAATCTCATTTGCCGTTATGGTGTTCCGAGCCCGGTCATTACTGATAATGGATCTAACTTGAACAATAAGATGATGGAAGAGTTATGCGCAGAGTTCAAGATCGAACACCCTAACTCATCTCCCTACCGACCCAAGATGAACGGCGTGGTAGAAGCGGCTAACAAGAACATCAAGAAGATTGTTCAAAAGATGGTTGTAACCTACAAAGATTGGCACGAGATGCTACCCTTTGCTCTTCACGGTTATCGCACATCTGTCCGCACTTCAACAGGGGCAACCCCTTTCTCTCTAGTATATGGCATGGAGGCAGTGCTCCCCATATTAGTAGAGATCCCATTAATTCGGGTATTTATGGAAGCTAAGCTTACAGAAGCTGAATGGTGTCAAAGTCGACACGACGAACTAAACTTGATCGAAGAAAAGTGAATCACGGCACTATGCCACGGTCAGTTGTATCAACAGAGAATGAAGAAGGCGTTCGACAAAAAGGTTCGACCTCGCGTCTTCAAGAAAGGAGACCTCGTGCTCAAAAAGATATAATCATTTCTCACTGATTCCCGGGGCAAATGGACTCTGAATTATGACGGCCCCTACATGGTCAAGAAAGCTTTCTTAGGCGGTGCCTTGAGACTTGCAACCATGGACGGAGAGGAATTTGGCTACCCCACAAATGTCGATGTAGTCAAGAAATACTTCGCCTAAACTAAAAAAAAAACGTCTCGGTGGATTGAAAACCCGAAAGGGTGGTCCAGGCAAAAATTAGAGACATGATCAAAAATCATCCCGGTGGGTTGGAAATCTCAAAGTACAATCCAGGCAAAAGTTAGGGATAATGGCAAGTAACTACATCTGATCAGTTCAACTCCTCAGCAGTAATGCCATCCATCAGAAGAAAACTCCAGTCAAGGTCATCTTCGACAGAAGCTCAAGATGTCCCGAATTCAAAGTTGGTAGAAGGATAGTGGTCGTTATGTTTCAATGTAGCCCTTTTCCTTTAAATTACCATTTTCAAACTTTGTAAATACTCTATGGAATCACGCGTTTGGCTGATTTCCATCCTATCAATAAAATTTGAGCCCTTGTGCTTTTGTTTTCAATTCTTATTTGTTTTAGCTTTACAGAACGGCATTTTAACATGATCAACGATTCTTGAAATAAAATAAAAATGAATTTACTTGATAAAATTTTTCTGCTTTTAAAATAAAGATGGCAATGTCTTTTGACTGTTGAACATCGAAAGAACATCGATCGCTTCTCCAAAAGTAATCGAACCTTAAAGTGCAGAATCAAAGTATTCCTTCTAAACCAGTGCACCGGAACGAAGGATCAACTATATCAGATGTGATTTTCTCATGTGATACCCTTGGCAGAGTTCTTACCTCCTAAGACCGATCAACGGTTGTTCCCCGCGGGAACTACTTTCTCCTAAGCAAGGCAGAATTGCTATCTAGAACCAGCGATACTTTTCATCCCCCACTGTGGCCGAGTATCCAGTCGTGTTCATCTACTAGTCTGTATGTCGCGTCAGTGTTGTCCGCATATACATACATACATCATGCATCGTTAATTTGCATTCACATTCATATTGCATCACTATCACTCCAGTCGGTCTTGTCCCCTAGTGATAGAAGTCTTCACAATCGAGTTGTCAGTTCGTTCCTCGTCAGGAAATGTTGCATCTGAACAATCTCTCTCCTCCAGCTTATTTCTGGATTAGAGTTGGCCCTTGACCACTTTGATAACTTGAACCTCTGAAAGACCATAAAATATTCGACAAACGTCACTCTTCGCCATTGAAGATGATATATTCGCTTTCCCGGATTAAGGAAAATCCCCGGAGAAAGCCTCTTAATCAGAGATTCGGCAGTACAGCAGTTTTCTCCGAAAAATCCGCTGACGAAAAGGTCATCAGCACCTCAAAATTGGATCACATCATATGGCGTTTCTCCTAGAAGATCCCGAGAAAAGAATGATGCAACCTCCCCAAGCCGGGAATAGTCTCTCAAGAGACTCATTTTCCCCAGTAGAATCAACAAATGGCATCTCCAAATAGAGAAGTTTGTACACCTCTACAGCTCAGACAACTGGGTTCCCCAGCAACTCTGACAGCAAATTTTTTCTATCAAATGGCATCTCCCCAGGAAAATTCACAGAGAAGTTTGAGGAAAACCGCTACTAATGGCGTCCCTTGTCAATAAAGTTTATTGACAAAAAAATGAGACCAGTTCCTTGGTCGGAAACTAGGATCGAGGGGAAGTTTACATCGGAAACATAGACCAGTTCCTTGGTAGGAAACCAGGATCAAGGGGAAGTTTATTTCTGAAACCGAGACCAGTTCCTTGGTAGGAAACCAGGATCGAGGGGAAGTTTACATCAGAAAACTGAGACCAGTTCCTTGGCACAAAGACCAGGATCGAGGGGAAGTTTATTTCAGAGACTGAGACCAGTTCCTTGGTAGGAAACCAGGATCGAGGGGAAGTTTATTTCAGCAACTGAGACCAGTTCCTTGGTAAGAAACCAAGATCGAGGGGAGGTTTATTTCAGAAACTGAGACCAGTTCCTTGGTGGGAAACCAGGATCGAGGGAAAGTTTACACCAGAAACTAAGACCAGTTCCTTGGTAGGAAACCAGGATCGTGGGGAAGTTTTTACCTTTTCTAAGCATCATTGCTTAGCAAAAGAAGAAGGATGCGCAAAATTTCAGTTACCTTCGCCATAAAGTCAACTGACAAAAAGTCAACTGTGCACAAAAGTCAACTTTGACTTTTGAGATTTTTCACAATTATGGTTCCTTAACCCTAAAATGATGTTAATGTGTGATTGGAATCATCATTCATCAAGAAAAGTCAAGAAAAGTGGGATAACTTGTAAAAGGGGTAATCATAAAAACTTAGAAATTTTTCTAAGTTATGGAACAAAGTGGCTAGGGTACCAACTTTGGAGGATCATAACTCCTAAACCACAAGGCCATTTTTCCCCATTCAAAGCTGGATTTGTAGCCCTCATGGTCCTCTACAAAAGCTTCAACTACACCTCATTCCAATTCATCATGGATTTTGAGTTATATAATGATCAAAATGGCTGAAAACATGAAATGCCACTTTTTCCAACACTTCGTGAAATTTTCACTAAGTCAGAATCTTCCTTACTTTTTTCCAAATGTAGGGGCATTTTTCACTTGGATCCGAAAAGTATCAAAACCAATTATGATCAAACAGTTTTTGTATCATATGAGGGCTTTCCAAAATGGCCAAGAACTCCATCAAATTCCACTTGAGCCATGAGATATGACAATACCAATATGCCTTGCTGCAAACTGTCATGGCAAGGCAGATTTTGGAGTTTTGCTCGATTTGCCCAAATTTTACAAAGGGCAAGCAACTCTATCGATCTGAACACCTCAAGGGGGGACCAAGGAGGAACCAACTCTGATCCCAAGCCTCCCAAGTCTTTGGAACCAAAAATAGCATGCCAAACCTATAAATGCCTAAAAGAAGGACAAGACTCCAATTTTGGATTGGAGCATTCAATGGATGCACCAAGGTGGCATGGAATGAGCCATTTCCAACTGAATTCAGTCAAGACTTATCCAAGACCAAGGGGACCAGCAGCCTGTGCCCTAACTTCTAGTCAATGGCTAGAGGAGACTTGGATTCTCATTGCTCAACATTGGCCAAACCTCTGCTGCAGTTGCCATTCACTATTGCAGCCAAAACAAACTTGCTCTACTATAAATAGAGCTCAATTGTGTTCAGTTTGAGTACACCAAAGCACTACAACACTTGTTTTCCTCAAAATCTCTTTCTCTAGGAAAAAATACCTTCTTTAGCAAGGTAACTCTCAGTTTTTGAGTTAGAGAGCAATTCCACCACAACTTATGATCCAAACACATCAAATATATCATATCTAAGTTGCCTAAACTCTCACAAGTAACCTGTAACACCAAAATCACAAAGTCACCTCTCAAAACCTCAAAAATAGGACTTTTGTGCATTTTTCAAGCCATGTCTTGATTCAGTCACTTTCCAAACCAGATAAAACCTCAAACATACTCCAACTATCATCCTTGAACTGTACCAAATGGTTCCACACATCCGGAACACCATTTGAGAGAGTTGCTATTTTGGCCACTTTTGCCCCTTTTGCAAGAAAGAGCTCAAACTTGTTCCTGAGGTTTCCAGCTGATTCCAACCATCCTAAAAGCTTCTAAGAGATCATTTGAGGTTGTTCAAAGCATCGAATCATTTTTGGAACAAGTGGCTTGGCAGATTGCACAAAAACTCCAAAAAGAGGTAAGCATCACAACTTGGATTCTTTGAATCATGCTTTCTTTTGATGTCCACTGATCTTGCATCTCTTATACATGTTATATGTGTTGTGTTTGCACCAATTTATCATGTAATTCATGATTGTACCAAGAGATGGCATAGAAAATGCAAATCATGGCCTATTTCAAAACCACTATCGGGTTTTTCAATAGGAGCATGATCTGAAAAAAAAAACACCACCACCATTGGATTCCTTGTGAAATTCTAGGCAGGATAGACCTAAATTTTCTCTCAATCCATGGAGAAATGAGAAAGTTATGGCCTTCACGTTTTCAACCAAAATCTTGCCCTGCCTTGCCTTGGGCCAGGTCAAAAACAAGACAAGCCTTGTATATTTGTGGTTGTGTTTCTATTAACGGATGTATCACCACCCCAGTGGTAAGGCGCGCGCCCTATACACAAGAGGTCTAGGGTTCGAATCCCCCTCGCCCCAGATCCTCTTTTTGCTATTTTCTCCACTTTTTTATTGTTTTTCTTATTATTTTTAATTATTTGAAAAATTAATAACTCCCTCAATTTTAATTATTTTTTATTGGTTCTTTTTACAAAAAATCACAAAAATGTTGAAATATTTTATTCCACAAAAAAATTATATTTATATTATTTATTTAATATAATTAGTATTTTTGTGAATAAATTCCTTTTTAATTGTTTTTAAACATTTTAAAAGTGAATATTTACCTTGAAAATCAAAACCAAATGAGTTTTAATTCATCTTGTGATAAAAACCTCATTTTTCAAACCCTCAACAAAAATCACAAGTGGTTTATTCAAACTTATTTGGTATTTTTATCATTTTATTTGATTTTCTTTAAATATTTGCTTTTAAAAGAAAATAAATTTAGGGTTTCCTTGATTTTCACTCAAACAAAACTTTAAAAATCATTGGGCCTCTAATAGAGTGTAAGACCCAATCCTTTGTAAATACAAACCTTTTTGGGCCTCAAATGTTGTATAAGTCCCGTTGTATTTCAAAAAGTTCGGTGCGATCATCGCCCGTTTAACATAAATCATTTGGGTCTCTCCTCGAGCTATAAGACCCATTCAAAATCATTGGGCCTCTAATAGAGTGTAAGACCCAATCCCCTTTTAACCAAAACAATTTTGGGCCTCAGATATTGTATAAATCTCTCTGCGTTAAAAGAAAACCTCGGCGCGATCGCCAGTTGAAAAATCAAACCCTTGGGCCTACCCTCGTGTTATAAGCCTCATTCTTTGAAAATCATTGGGCCTCTAGTAGAGTGTAAGACCCAACCCTTTTTGAAACCAAAATAATTTGGGCCTCACTTATTGTATAAGTCCCGATACCATCAAAAAGTTCGGCGCGATCGTCGCCTTTTAAAATAAACCTTTGGGCCTCTCCTTGAGCTGTAAGCCCCACCACTTGTACAAAAATAAACCTTTGGGCCTCTTGAGAGAGTGTAAGACCCATCCCTTTGTACAGAAAACCTTTTTGGGCCTCAGTCACTTGTATAAATCCCACTGTACAACTTCAAAACCACAGTGCAATCACTTATAAAACCTTGGGCCTCTCCTTGAGCTGTAAGCCCCAACAATCTTTTCAAAGCACTTTCTCCTTTGATTTAGAATATAATATTGTTATCAAAGCTTTCTTTGTTGAAGAAACTAACCAAACAACATGGAAGCTCTACAACCGAGTAAGTGTTTACCCGCTTTCTTTATCTGCTTCCATATATATAACTGTATTGTGGGGCTGCTCACTGTAAGTCTTCTTTCACAAACTTGTATATACTCGTCAAATATCAACTGTGTAATACTAGTATAGTTATTTAGAGATTTCCCCGGCAACTACGTCTAGCACTAGGTAAAGCCATGTTGGTCACTCTTAAATACAAACAAAACTAGATCCCCATAGGATTACCAGACACAGTCTTCCCTCCTCTTGGGGTTAAACAATATGGAGACGTGAAAGGCAGCATTCTCGATGAACCCTTTCTCAGATTGTCACTCTTAGAAATCGTCAAAGAAACTCTACTCCCCAGAGAAGATATTTTCTCCGTGAATGGCATCTCTTGAGTTTCTTCTAAATTCTCGAACTTTCCTGGCTTGATCTATTCTCGGTGAATGGCATGTCTTGAACTTCTTGGAGTTTGGGGACCCACAGGCTTCTTAAAAGTTTCCCCGCCTCCTCTTGAGCGTTGTACAAGGACCCTTCAGCTTCTTAAAAGCTCTCATGCCTCCTCTTGGGCTTAGTACAAGGACCCAGAGACCTCTACAGGTATAGGAATAGAACCTAGTCATCAATTTGCTAGAGCTGTCTTTCTGAGTCAAGTGTCAGACCTGTTAATGGGTTGACCTTCATCCCTTAACATACCAGCCTTCTCTTGGGCATCATACAAAGATCATTCACTATCCGAGAATCGATTTCTCAAAACACCCGTAGACTTGGACAATCTCAATACCCTTTGGATTTCCTATTTCCTTAAAGAACAGGAAATAACCCTGATCCTCTGATCAATCCCAAAGTACAACATTACCCATATAAGAACTGATTTTCTCTTTTAACCAACATACTGGACCTGTCACTAAACTAAAATAGTCACCAGTACCCTAGCCTCCTCTTGGGCTTTGTACAATGATTCTCCCAAGCGGAGTTAACCTTTTCCGACTCTCTTGTTAAGTCCAACCTGTTTAGCCTCCATCTCGGGCTTCGTACGAGATACCAAATCACTCTCTTGTTGAGTCAATCCCTTTTAGCCTCCATCTCGGGCTTCGTACGAGATACCAAAACACTCTCTTGTTGAGTATAAAAGACTCTCTTATTGAGTCAAAGCCTTTTAGCCTCCATCTCGGGCTTCGTACGAGATACAAAAACACTCTCTTGTTGAGTATAAAAGACTCTCTTGTTGAGTCAAAGCCTTTCAGCCTCCATCTCGGGCTTCGTACAAGATACAAAAACACTCTCTTGTTGAGTATAAAAGACTCTCTTGTTGAGTCAATCACCTTTTAGCCTCCGTCTTGGGCTTTGTACAAGACACATATAAAAGCACTCTCTTGTTGAGTCAACCCTTTCAGCCTCTCTCTCGGGCTTCGTACGAGACACATAAAAACACCCTCTTGTTGGGTCAATAGCCTCCTCTTAGGCTTTGTATAAGGAAACCCCGGTTAAGTCAATCAACCCTTTAGCATCAAAAGTTGTGCCTCGTTCACAGTATACAAACATCAACAACTCCTTTTCCCCCATCTAATCGCTGTAAGCGGCAAGCCTCTGGATTATTTACATCCACGCCACTGTCCCTATTTTAGCATGAGAAATTCCTAAGGAAAGATAGCATTGCTCTACACTGAGTTAAAGTCTTCCCCTTCAGGTTAAAAATCCCCTATAAAGGAAATTATGGCATTGCTGGATTCACATATCCCAGTTAAAGTAATTCTTCTTTATAATCAGTCACCCAACAGTTGTGACAAACAGACCCCCTTTAGAGATGACAAATTCTCTCTAAAGTCAAAACCCTTTAGCTTCACATCTTGGGGTTCGAACAAGATACAAATAGACCCTTCAGCTTCACATCTTGGTCTTTGAACAAGATACAAACCACATTTAGCTTCACGTCTTGGGCTTCGTACAAGACACCAAAACACCATTTTCCTCCCATAGAATAGGAGAAACTACGATCGCTCTGATTTCCCTGTTTCATTAAACGGGAATACGTAGGCATAATATTGAAAAATCTTAACGAGCACACTAATCAAAAAACCCAAAATCTCGTACCTTCACACATCAATCGAAAAGCATCAGTCCTAACATCCTACCAATAGCATAATCCAGACATTTCATTCTTAGCAAAATAAGCAGAGAGAGGCCCACAATATAAACCGCATCTGTAAACCAACAGTCATCTATTTAAACTCAGTATGCAAGCAGGGTTAATTGGAGACATCTATTTCCCTTCCTTCATCAGCTTTAATAGGATAAAAAATGAATCGACCTGTAGTACCCCAGAGCGACAGTGCTTAAGAACCACGTCCAAAATCGCTCGCTACACCTCCTCTTAGGCTTTATATAATAACTTCCCCCAGTGGAGTCAGTCAGCCTCAATCTTGGGCTTTGTATAAGACAGATAAAACACTCCCTAGTAGAGTCGGTTTTCCTCTAGCCTCAATCTTTGGCTTTGTACAAGACAGACATAAAACTCCCCTAGTAGAGTCAACCTTTTAGCTTCAACCTTGGGCTTTGATCAAGGCACACAAAAATCAACATCCCCTCAGATGAGACCATGAGCCCACTCTGTAGGAGGACATTTCCTCTATACATCACACATCAAAACAAACAAACAAAATCTTTTTCCCAGATAATTATTGTAAGTGGCACACTTGTTGATTCAAAATCCAAGCTGGAGTCCTTTATCCTGGCTAAAGTTTATCTTTCAACTAACTGCTGTAAGTGGCAAGCCTATGGATCCCTAAATATCCAAGCCAATGTCCCTCTCTTAGCATGAAAGATTCATAAGGAAAAAGTGGCATTACTCTACACTGAGTTAAAGCTTTCCTCCTTCATGACATTACCCTTATAAAGGAAATTATGGCATTGCTGGATTCTCATATCCCAGTTAACGTAATTTCCCTTATAACCAATAGCTCAACTTTTGTGATGAATAGGTGAGATATTCTCCCTTTAGAGATGATAAATTCTCTCTCAGTTACCCTTTAGCTTCAATCTTGGGCTTTGAACAAGACACAAATACTCATCTAGCTTCAATCTTGGGCTTTGAACAAGACACAAATACTCAGCTAGCTTCAATCTTAGGCTTTAAACAAGACACCAAACATCTTTCCCTCCCATAGAATAGGAGGAACTACAATTGCTCTGATTTCCCAGATATCTTTACGGGAATACGTAGGCATAAGATTGTGAAATCTTAGCGAGCACACAAATCAAAAATTTTAGGTCCAATACGTTCACATAAACAACGAAAAACACGAAAACAACAAAAACACTCTCTCAACACTCCCAAAGGAGAAACTTTCCCAAACCACAGCAGATAAACACCAGAGAACAATTTAAATCAATAGAGAAACATAAAATAAAAAGTCTATGGATAACCATATATACACTGGGTGTTAACAACTTCCCTTTGTATAATCCGACCCCGAATCCCCAATCTCTTAGCATTTGTTAAAGAAAACATTTGCATGCAAGGTTGGTTTTAGATACCTTCCCTTTCCTTTCCAGCTTCATAGGATAAATAAGAAATCAGAAAGTATCACCCAAATTCCAACCATTGCGGTAAGGTGGTTGCGTCACCGACAAAAATCGCACGCTACAGAAAAATGGCGACTCTGCTGGGGAAATATTCTAGGATTAGAGTTCCTAAGAGGTCTAGGCTTTGCTTTATTTCTCTGTTTATTTATTTTCTCAGTTTTCTGCTATATATATCATTTACTTTTATATTACTTGATTCCTGTGTTTAAATTTCTGTTAACTGAGAATGCGATTGATACGCAAGTGGAAAGTTTGAGAGAAAATTAAGATAATTGGTGGCGTCTCCAGGAAAGGCTTATAGGATGTGAATCCCGACCAAGCTGACCTGGCAGTCCACCGAATCAGTCGAAGTACCTGTATAGATTCTCTAATGTTGAACGATCGATCGTTGTGAAAGCATAGTGTTCCCAGTGCGGTACCCATGACATTGAGGATTTAGTAGACATTTAACAATTTAAACCATTAGATAGTGCGGTGACTATCTGGAATAATTGACATCTGATACTACACTCAAAAGAGATTCATCCTAGGATATTACAGCTCGCTCGAGTGAATCAGCTTGCTGTTAATATCCCTAGGAGGGGTCAATGATTTTGGGAACCTTTTAGAACCCGTTCTACAGATATAACAAATTGACCAATTAGATCACACCTTTGGGGATGGGTAGATCCATGACTCCATGCTCGTGACGATGAACCCCTAAACCCATGTTTTCAAGTGTTTTTGTTTGCTGCATTCATGCATTCATTAAAAAACTCTTTTCAAAAACGGAAAAAAATCTTTTTTCAAAAGAACTAAAACAATAATTGCAAATATCCGAGAGGTTGCGTTATGGATTTCGGAAGAAGAAAAACGCACAAGTACACCTTCAAGGTTCCAAAACTAGAATATCTAAGGAAATTGGGAAGGATGATTACTAATCCCAAGGCATTCAGAGCAAAGCACAGAGGACTGTTATCTCTTCTAAAGATCAACATGGTTGAAGGGATCCTGCCTACGCTGATTTAGTTCTACGATCCGGTTTACCATATCTTCACATTCCCAGATTATCAGCTCACACCAACACTGGAAGAGTACTCCCACCTGATTGATTTACCTATCACTGATCGAGAACCATTTTCCGGACTGGAATAAATTCCAAAAGAACAAACCATTGCAAGAGAAACTTCTTTCGATGAGTCAGAAGTTAGGACTCACATGACCACCAAAGGAGGAATCTGTAAGAACAAGCTTTGGTTCTGCATCTTATCTCTATGTTTTGATGATAACAATGAAGTATTTGTGTGAGAACAATTTGGGTGCTCTAACATTTGTTATTCTAATTGTTTTAACAAACAGGTTCTAACTCTGTTAAAGACCATGTGCTGCGTCACTCTGACATTCTCTATGGTCACTTCTGTGTGAAGAAGCAAGATTGGTTCTAATCTACTGATCGTCAGAAAGATTCTGAGAAGACACTATGTTGTTGTTGTAACGTCTCTTGGATTCTAATTTTTGAGCGTGACTCTGATGCTCTATTTATGAAGCTTGTATAGCTTCTGAGGTCGTTAACTTCTAAAGACTAATTGCTAAAGATTATGAAGACAAGGTTCTGCTGAACGAAGTTCTGAAGACTCTGATGACTTAAGGATTCAGAAGATTAAAGGTTCTGAAAACTGAGTGCTGAAGATTCTGAAGACAAGGTTCTGCTATAAGAAGTTCTGAAGACTTTGAAGACTTAAGTATTCTGATAACCAAGGGTTCTGAAGTAGAAGTGCTGAAGACTCTGAAGACAAGGTTCTGCTGAACAAGTTCTGAAGACTCTAAAGACTCAAGACTCTAAAGACCTAATGATTCATTCTTCTGATCATGCTTCAATCAAATCTACTCAGAAGCCTCTGATGAATAAAAGAAGATGAAACGTTTGCATGGGAAAATAGTACATAGTACAGATAAAGCACGTACTTTTCCACTACCCTGATTTGGTGGTATAAAAGACAATTTCAGTGTATGATTTTCAACCCAGCATAACGGTATTATTTCAAGTCGTCAGTACTCTTATCATATTACTGATCTGCCCTTCAACGGATCTTTTTCAGGCGGTATATAGACTTGATCATTCAACGATTCTGGGATACACGAGCGCATGTATGCATACGAATGAATGAATGTGAGTGAGCAACAAGCGATGTAGTACTCAGTGTGAAAAGGAAAAATATCAGAAACACTGATTCCCATGAAGAAAGAACTCAAGAAACAAAAGAATATATGAGTGAACAGTAAAGCACCACAATACAAAGAAGAAGAATGTTTTTACTATATAGTTTCGCTCTAAGTTAGATTGAGCTTAAAATGTATGTTTGCTCTGCTTGTGTAGAAGCATCATTATTGTAAACAAACCCTTGTTGCAAGCAATTGTTTGTGTTCCCTAAAGGACCGGGTAGGTCAGAAGCTTTAGGAAGACTAAGACAGTGAGTTTTAGTGTTGTTAGTCACTTGCTGATGGCTTGTGCGGTGTATTCCTTAAGAGACCAGTTGGGTCAAAATTCTTAAGAAGACTAAGATAGTGTGTTTTAGTGTTATTAGTCACTTGCAGTTGGCTTGTGCGTTGTATTCCTTAAGAGACCAGTTGGGTCCGAATTCTTAAGAAGTCTAGGACTAGTGTGTCTTAGAGGTTGTTGTTAGTCACCAGCAGTTTACTAGTGCAATTGTAATATGTTTGGTTATAGTGGATTAAGTCCTTGTGTATAAGGCAAAATCACCTTGGCGGGTGGACTGGATTAACTTGATAATTTTCAAGTGAACCAGGATATATCGTGTGTCTTTCTCTATTGTTAGTTTATTTATGATCTTTGTTTGAGTTTCATAAAAAGCTTTCAAATTAGAAAACCCAATTCAACCCCCCCCCCCCCCCCCCATTTCTTGTGTTTTTCTCACACTTTCAAAATCCAGGGTTTACCAGCTAAATTCCTGATGGAGAAAGCCCTATACTGACTTTGCCAGTATAGGAAATATAACTGCTTTCGAGGATATCTTTGTCCTGCTCACATATTGGTTATTCCTCTTTCCCAACATTGACAACTTCGTCGACACCAATGCTGTTAAGATATTTATGATTTGGAACCCCGTACCAACCTTGCCCGCGGATACTTACCATTCTGTACACTTAAGGAATTTGTACAGTGGAGGGATGATCACATGCTGTGTACCGTTACTCTACAAATGGTTTATCTCCCACTTGCCCAAGTCTGCTGCTTTTTGGGATCACAAGAGTAATCTACGATGGTTGCAGAAGATTATGTCTCTTACCAATACAGACATAGATTGGTACAATCGAATTTACGAAGGGATAGAAATCATCGACAGATGCGGAAATTTCCCCAATGTACCCCTCATTAGTACTAAAGAAGGGATCAACTATCATCCAATTCTAGCTCGCCGACAACTCGGATACCCGATGAAGAATATCCCACATAATGCTCATCTGGAAGGTCTTTTCTTCAAGGAAGGAGAAAATGACAGATCACTAAAGAAAGAATTAGTGCATGCCTGGCAACATATTCATAGGAAAGGGAGAGAGTCTCTAGGGAGACCAAGTTATACCTCTATGGAACCTTATCTCCACTGGGTGCAAACCAGAGCCCTCGAGCTGAGGATGCCTTACCCTCGTCAAGAAGTTTTTCCATTAAAGGAATCTGCCCTTTATTTCATGTCTGATGCGGAAAAACTTTAGGTTGCTCTCAACAAAGTTCAATGTGAGAAAAACTCTTGGAAGAACAAGTATCAGAACCTTAATTTGGAATGTACCAAGATTCAGGAACTGCTAAAGGAGAAGGATGTTGTGATTGATATTTTAGAGCAGCATGCTATGGAGAGTCAGGAGGAACGAAGGAATTCACTCACTCCTTTCACTTGACAGAGAGTCGTCGACCCGACAACGGACGAAGGAGCCCACTCAAATAAAAGAAATTTCAGGAACCAGCATCTGAGCTCTCCTCAGAGAGGACTCAGGATCCATAGGCCTAATTTCCTTTACAACACTTTGTAAAATACTATACTTTTTCTTTGTAAAATACTGCAATCTTTCAAGTTCAATAAAATGGGTCTCCCTCTGTTGTGTGATATTTGCAATATAATTGTTAACAGTTCTTTTAAACAAAAACTAAAAAATATATCCTTTTCAGTCTTTGCATATCATTCATCATTCTCACATAGCACCTCTTTGTCTTTGAGCCTCACATGTGTGTCGCACTCTAGAGTCAAACTGTCTCATTCGTATAATACTCGGGCCAATCGACAAAAGATAATGGACGATCTCGAGGAAGAGAATAGAGAGCTGAGAGAAGAAATCAATGTTATGAAGGAGAGTTTGGAGAAACTCCACCATGACATGCAATCACTGGCAGCAGCCCAGGAGCAACAACATCAAAGGACTGTAATCTCGGAGAGTACGTCTACACCAGCATTTGAGATGCCTGGAAGTCATCCCCAGTACAACATGCCAAAAGGATTTCCCTGGGGCATGCCTCGCAACTTTATACCTGAAGGATACATCCCACCGGTCACTGAAGACCCAGAAGTGGTAGCAAGAACAGCCAGACCTGAAGGTTACAAACTTCAGGGAAATGAAGATGCAAAGGTTACAACAGAAACTCCTGAAGGTTACAAACTCCAGGTCACAAGCGCCAAGAGTCACTACAATAATTACTATACCACAGTCAGTGGTACACACTGTCCTGGAAGGACAGATTTCGCAAGCAATTTCTGGCGGAAACGAAGATGTGTACGAAAGGATGAATGAATTCCAGGAACAATTCTTGGAAATGCAGAAAGAACTGCATGCCATTCATGGTCAAGAATTATTTGGAAAGGACGCCGCCGACCTCTGTTTGGTCCCTAATGTAAAGATCCCGCACAAATTCAAGGTGTCTGACTTTGAAAAATACAAAGGCAACTCTTGCCCTCAAAGTCATCTGGTGATGTACGCTCGGAAAATGTCTACCCAGACAGACAATCAATAGCTACTGATCCATTACTTCCGAGACAGTTTAACCGGTGCCATACTCAAATGGTACATGTGTTTAAATCGTACCAAGATCAGTACTTTTAGAGATCTTGGAGCAGGCTTCGTTCAACAGTATAAATATAACTTGGACATGGCACCAGATAGGGACCAGCTCAAAGCAAGGTCACAAAAGGATAAGGAAACCTTCAAGGAATATGCTCAGAGATAGCGTGAAATTGCCGCCCAGATCTGTCCTCCTCTCAAGGAAAAGGAAATGATAAAGATTTTCGTGAAAACGTGGAGCTCGTTTTATTACGACCGAATGATTGCCAATGCGCCCAGTGAATTCACTGAAATGGTGAACATGAAAGTACGCCTTGAAGAAGCAGTCCGAGAAGGACGGTTGGTCAAAGATGCAGAACCATCTAGCAGTACCAAAAGATACGGTAGTGCTTTCCAAAAGAAGAAAGAGCAAGATATTAGTAATATCTCTCTGGGAAAGCAAAGGCGAAGGTATCAACTAGTAGCAGTGGTAACTCCCGCTATCAACCCAACACCAGCTCCAACTTATCAACCTCAGGTTGCTCAGAGCCAACCAAATCAACAACAGTATCAACATAGGCTGCAACAGCCTCTTCAGAAGGCTCGACAACAGTACAATAACAACAATCGTACTACACGACCATCAGGGTTCGACCCTATACCGATGTTGTATGCAAAGTTATTTCCACTTCTACTGGCCAAGGGGCATGTTCAAACCAGGACTCCTCTTACAATACCAGAAAATCCACCTTATTGGTTCAAAGCAGATCAAACTTTCCCTTACCATCAAGGAGGATCGGGACATAACATTAAGAATTGTCTTAGCTTCAAGTCTGATGTTCAGAAACTTATCAGGAACGGGGTTTTATCTTTCAAAGATACTAATCCAAATGTTCAGATGAACCCATTACCGCAACATGAAAAGACTGTAGTAAATTTGATAGAAGAATAGCCTGTCAACAGTTATCAAATTCACAATGAACGCTTACTAGGAACCAACCTGGTAAAGATGCATTACAAACAGAGCAGGTACGGCCATGTGCCATCTCACAACTATCACCAGTGTGATATCTGCTCCAAGGACAATCAAGGGTGTGCTATAGTACAAGAAGCTCTGCGAGAACAAATGGATCTAGGTTGGATTCAGGATCACGGGATTCCTGAAGTAAACATGGCCCATGCACATCCCAACATTGTTCAGAACCACGACATTCGTGCAATGAATGTTAAATCTAATGGCTTTACATTCACGACAAAGTCAGTATTACAATCTTCTGCGGCACGATTACAACGCTTGTCCAATCTACTCAACAGACAATCAGGGATGCTCTTTTGTAAAAGAGGCCCTCCAATGTCAAATGGATCTTGGATGGATCCAGGATTACCATGAAAGATGTAACCATCAAGTTAATATGGTTCAGATCTTTGACATACGCCTGATGAATACCCGTCTAGTGGAACTACATGCTAAGCAGGTCAGATTGGTTTTCTTGTTTCACATGATTATCAAGACTGTAAAGAATGCTACAAAAACGACCAAGGGTGTGTGCTTGTGCAAAGGACTCTTCAACATCTGTTAGACCACTGGCTGCTTCCGATCTACCTGGATGAAGACACATAATAGATTAACATGACTGATGGAGATCCTGGTAGACACCAAAGTTATGATGTCCGCTCATTAGAAACGGATCTAGTGAGGATGCACTGCATACAAAGTGGGTACGGTCGGGTACCTCCTCACAATTATGAACGCTGTAAAGTATGCTCGGAAAATAATCAAGGATGTTATCTAGTGCGAGCAGCCCTCCAGCACCAACTAGACCGAAAGGAGATTCAACCATGTTCGAATTCCAAATTGATCAACATGCTACAAGATTGCCTCCCTGGTCGAAACCAAAACTCTGTCATAATCTCCAATCATGGAGTAACCAAGGAAGTTTGCGCCATAATCCCTCTACTCAATGAGTCAAAAGTCCCTCTTGATAGTAAAAAAGTTCCCAACCAGGAACTGATCGAGGTTGCTTACGACAGTCAAAAGAACCAAAAAGCTCATTTGGTTATCTACCTTCCAGGTCCAATACCGTACAATTCAGAAAAGGTTATCCCGTACAAATACGGTGCGACGACCATAGAAAATGGAAAAGAAACTCCATTACCCTCCATTGTGAACATTTCCGACATCAGTCAAGTCACCCGGAGCAGTCGGATCTTCAGCAGAGGAGTTGGAGAACATACCAAGGAGAAGGAACCTCAAACGGAAGTTCCCAACCAATAAGTCGGTCAATCCAACAATCCATAACCTGTAAAGAACAACGATGAAATGCTGAAGCTCATCCAGAAAAGTGAGTACAACATTGTGGATCAATTGTTGCAAACTCCGTCTCAAATTTCTGTATTATCTCTCCTGCTTAGTTTAGAAGCTCATAGGGAAGCTCTACAGAAAGTATTAGAGCAAGCCTTTGTGGAACAAGATGTGACAGTAGGACAATTTGACAGCATCATCTCCAACATCACATCCTGTAACAACTTGGGATTCAGTAATGAGGAACTGCCGGAAAAAAGAAAGAACCATAATAAGGCACTCAATATCACAGTCAACTGCCAAGACGATGCTTTAGCCAGCGTGCTGGTAGACACAGGTTCATCCTTAAATGTTATGCCAAGGCCAACTTTGGTTCGACTATCTTTTCAAGGAACTCCTATGAGGGGCGGTGAAATCATCGTCAAAGCCTTTGACTGATCTAGAAAAACAATTATCGGTGAAGTCGATCTTCCCATAACTATCGGACTTCACACTTTCCAAGTCACTTTCTAGGTCATGGACATCCGGGCATCATACAGTTGTTTATTAGGAAAACCTTGGATACACGAAGCTGGGGCAGTCACTTCGACACTTCACTAGAAGCTGAAGTTCTTCAAGAATGACAAATTAGTGACAGTGTATGGAGAGAAAGCCATAATTATGAGCAACTTATCATCATTCTCCTGTGTAGAACCAGAGGAGGTTGTTGGAATCCAGTTCTAAGCACTCTCGGTGAGCAATGAGAATCAACAAGAAAGAGGGACGTCGATTTCCTCGTACAAAGACGCTCTTAAATTGATCAGGAGTAATGATGTTGCGGTGAGAATCAGATATCAAACTATTAATTAACTTGAATCAAACATCTTTGAAATTCACCACCGAGCTTTGATTTATCCAAAGGAAAGGGTGAAGATCGAAGAAAACCCTAAGTGCACTATGCGAAGACACAACTAAGAGATCTAAGGTTCAGGGGTTGGTTATACCTAGGGAAGGTGTTAGCATCCTAGATATCTGTAGTACTCTACAGGGACCTATTATTTGTATTTGTGTTATGCTAATGTTTGCTTGCTAAGGGAACTGTGCTAAGGTAAAAACCTAGGGGTATATACACTAAGTATACTCGCCAAGATGTTGCATCTCGTGCCTAAGTATCCTGACTAGGATGGAATCAGAGCATTCGTAGTTCACCTAACTAGGGAGGAGGGACTCTTGACTATGGTCAAGGTTCCAAGGGGGAATGAGTATTCATTATAATGATACTCACATAGAGTTAAAGAACTCTCTAAGTCTAAGTTGTAAAACTAACCAAAAGGTTGACTTTAAACAAAGTCAAAAAAGGGGGGAAGTGAATACACATCATGATGGTATCCACATAGAGTTCAAGAACTCTATCCTAAATCTAAGTTATGAAATAAAAAGGCTCTAATAAGGCCAAGAAGGGAAAGTAAGTATGTATGATGATAGTACTCACATAGGGTTCAAAAACCCTAACCTAAAACTAGATTAAAGAGGGAAAAAGTGGCTCTGATGAGGCCAAAGGTGATGACCCTAAAGAGGTCAAGGAGATGAAAAGGGAATAAAAAAAGAGAAGATGACTTATAAGTCAATAATGTATCCTTCCTTTGGAATGGGATGAGTCACATGGGAACAAAAGACAAATGCAAGATTAAATGCAAAAACACAATCACCTTATACATCAAAGGCTAAGTTCAATATAAAAATAAAAAATGATTAGAATAAAAAAACCTAATTAAGTTAGAGATAAACAAAATAAAAACCTAAATAAAATGTACTAATTAAATCTAAGGAAAAAATAATTAACTATATAATTAATTAAACCCAACTAATTAATATTTAACTGAATTATTCTATTAGTAATTAAAATATAATTAGAAAATAATTAACCTAAATAAACTAAACTGACTAAAACGAACTAAAAAAATAATTAAATCTAATCTAATCCTAATTAAGAAATACTAGGGAAATGAAATGATTATCTAAGATAATTAAATTAAATTAATTAAACCTAAAACTAAAAATTAACTAAATAACTAAAATATTAAGCCAAGAAGACCCAAGGGTGCAGATAGCAAGGAAGATCAGAAAGAAATCCCAAACGGGCTTGGAACAGGGGTGTTAACAGCAAATCCACCCAGCCCATAATGGAATCATGCGACTGATCAAGTGGGTGGAATCTAAAGAGACTCCACCGTGTGCCTCATGCCAAGGCCATCAGATATGAGATCTGATCAAGAGTCAAATAAAACTAAAGGTCCAAATGGAATGACCACCGTGAACCTAGCTTAGACACGCTACACAGGAACGTTAAAGAAATAAAAACACAAAACCGGTGACAAGTGTCACCGGTTGGGAACTCCACCCGCATAAAAAATGAAACGTGGTCAGGGAAGGAAAAGAAAAGGGCAAAACCAAGGGGGGTATCGATCATTTACTCAGATCCACTCTCTCACTTCGCCTCTCACTCATTTCAAATTTCATTTCTCTCTGCAAAAACACTCCACCGGAACCCTAATGTTGGCCGGAGATGACGGTGGTTCCAAACCCTAAAAATTTCTACATCATCCCCCTGTTATTTTTTTCTCCTCTCTCCAAATCTACGCTTATATTTTCCTAAAACCCAACCAAATAAACAAATCAAATTTGTTCCCAAACGTAACCCTAACTTGAAACAGATCCAAGACAACAAAAAAATAAGAACAAAGCAAACGAAGCAAGTAGAGAGCAAGACGCAGCAATATAGACGTGAACAGGAGCGAGAATGGAATGGTCTACTTCTTGAAGACTGAACTACGCAAAACTTCATGTACCTTCTCTTTCTTCTACCTTTTCTGATCTTTAAGTCTAGTTGTTGGGGACTTGCGAGGTTAAGCTCTCCTACATCAGAGTTTCAATGTGAAACTCTGATTAGGTTTTGTATATGAAAAACTGAGCTTTATGTGAGAAGGTGAGGAGTTGCTGCGTAGAACCAAGAAAAAATAGGATTGCCCCTACTCTGTGTGGTGGCTGCTAAGTAAGAAGATTAGGGTTTTTCTTGAAATGAATAGTGTCCCTTTTATATGCTCTTATTAGGGTTTTCTAGTGAGCTTGAGATTGTAGGTATCTAGATGATTAATCATCAAGTTCAAATGTGGCCGGATGACATTCTAGAACAAAAAGGATCCTCAATAAAGGTTGAACCGGGAAATGGTCTCCACTGGGGAAAACAACACCTCTAAAGTGATGGAACAACAGGTTCAAGCATGACCGGTTGGCACCTTAGAAGCAAAGAAAAACAACCTCATTGGAAGTAGAACCAAAGAATTGGGCTCCAATAAAGGTATTTAGAATGATTGATCATCAAGTTCAAATGTGACCGGATGACATTCTAGGACAAAAAGATCCTCAATGAAGATTGAACCGGTAAACGGTCTCCACTGGGGAAATAAAATAAACAAGACATCCAAAGTGATGGAACAAATAGGTTCAAGTATGACTGATTGGCACTTTAGAAGCAAAGAAAAACAACCTCATTGGAAGTAGAACCAAAGATATGGTCTCGAATGGAGGTACCTAGAATGATTGATCACCAAGTTCAAATGTCACTGGATGACATCCGAGAAAGAAAAGGATCCTCAATGAAGGTTGAACTAAGAAACGGTCTCCACTGGGGAAAACAATACCTCTAAAGTGATGGAACAATAGGTTCAAGCATGACCGGTTGGCACCTTAGAAGGAAATGATCCTCACTGGAGATAGAACCAAAATAATGGGCTCCAATAAAGGCATGTAGAATGATTGATCATCAAGTTCAAATGTGACTGGATGACATTCTAGAAAAGAAAAAGGATCCTCAATGAAGATAGAACCGGAAATACTGTCTCCGTTGGGAAAATATCCAGAGCAGTGGATCAACAGGTTCAAGTATGACTGGCTGACCCTCTAGGACAAAAAACATAATACAACCTCAAAGCCTTAGGATTGGTCTAAAGAAAACGTCCTCATTGAAAGTAGAACCAAAATATGGTCTCCAATGGGAAATAGGTAAACATCTCCACTTCATTTGGGGAGTAAAAGAGTTATAAGACATCACCGGAGAAAATGGTATCCAGGAATTCACTGGGAAACACACATCCACTTCATTTGGAGATGTACAAAGTCTAGGCAAGCTTACTAGGGATCTCGTAAAAGGGATACAGGTTGGTTGATTATGAGCATATTTTCTCAAATAAAGAGAAAAACATCAGAGTCTTCATTAACTTCTCAAAGAGATGCCATTTGATAGAAGCAAACTGGATAGATGACCTAATGAGGAATCACCACTTGTAATAAAATCCTTGTAAAGAGGGTAACTCGAATAAAGAGAAACCATTTGTAAGGTCTTCAACAAAATTACCCTGATAGACTCATAAGGGAATACCAAATTATAGTTGCAAAAGGTTGAATAACACCAAAGACAGATAAGCTTCTCGGATGAGACTGCCACTTATCGCCATATAAAACAAGCTTCTCCAGGAGATTGCTACTTGTTATGAGAAATTTGAAGGAAAACGCCAAGGACGAAAAAGCTTCTCAGAAGAGAGACTGCCGCATATCGTTGTTAAGGTAGTAATAGCAAAACAAGCTTCTCAAGGAGATTGCCGCTTGTTGTTTGGGTGTAAATGTAGCGAGCGATTTTGGACGTGGTTCTTAAGCATTGTCGCTCTGGGGTACTATAGGTTGATTCATTTTTTATCCTATTGAAGCTGATGAAGGACGGGAAATAGATGTCTCCAACTAACCCTGCTTGCATACTGAGGTTAAACAGTCAAAACTGTTGGTTTACAGATGCGGTTTTAGTTTGTGGGCCTCTCTCTACTTATTTTGTTCAGAACGAATTACTGGGACTGTTCATGGGGAATTTGTTGGTATACTGTGCTAGATTGGCTGGAGGTAGGGGACTTTGGGGTTTTTTTATTAGTGTGCTCGCTAAGATTCTTTTTCAATCTTATGCCTACATATTCCCGGGATAGGGAAATCAGAGCGATCGTAGTTCCTCCTATTCTATGGGAGGAAATTGTGTTTTGGTGTCTTGTTCAAAGCCCAAGACATGAAGCTAAAGGTGGTTTGTATCTTGTTCAAAGCCCAAGATGTGAAGCTGAAGGGTCTATTTGTATCTTGTTCGAATCCTAAGATGTGAAGCTAAAAGGGTGTTGACTTTAGAGAGAATTTGTCATCTCTAAAGGGGCCTGTTTGTCACAATTGTTGGGTGACTGATAATAAAGGAGAATTAATTTAACTGGGATATGTGAATCCAGGAATGCCATAATTTCCTTTATAGGGGATTTTTAACCTGAAGGGGAAGACTTTAACTCAGTGTAGAGCAATGTTATCTTTCCTTAGGAATTCCTCATGCTAAAAGAGAGACAGTGGTGTGGATGTAAATAATATAGAGGCTTTCCGCTTACAGCAATTAGATGAGGGAAAAGGAGTTGTTGATGTTTGTATGCTGTGACCAAAGCATGATTTGATGCTAAAAGGTTGATTGAATCAAATGGGGATTTCTTTATACAAAGCCTAAGAGGAGGCTATTGACCCAACAAGAGGATACTTTTGTGTCTCGTACGAAGCCCGAGATAGAGGCTAAAAGGGTTGACTCAACAAGAGAGTGTTTTTATATGTGTCTTGTACGACGCCCAAGACGGAGGCTAAAAGGGTTTGACTCAACAAGAGAGTCTTTTATACTCACCAAGAGAGTGATTTGTATCTCGTAAGAAGCCCGAGATAGAGGCTAAAGGTGATCGACTCAACAAGAGAGTCTTTTTATACTTAACAAGAGAGTGATTTGTATCTCGTACGAAGCCTGAGATAGAGGCTAAAAATGTTTGACTCAACAAGAGAGTCTTTTATACTCAACAAGAGAGTGATTTGGTATCTCATACGAAGCCCGAGATGGAGGCTAAAAAGGTTAGCTCCGCTAGGGATAATCATTGTACAAAGCCCAAAAGGAGGTTAGGGTTACTGTTTCAGTTGAGTGATAGGTCCAGTATGTTGGTTAAAAGAGAAAATCAATTCTTATATGGGTAATGTTGTACTCATGGATTTGATCTGAGGACCGGGATTATTTCCTGTTTTTTAAGGAAACGGAGAATCCGAAGGGTATTGAGACTGCCCAAGTCTACGGGTGTTTTTTTCCTATTTTTGAAAGGAACTTGAGAATGTCTTCGAGACTCAAGGAGATTAGACTGTCCAAGTCTAGAGTTTTATCTTTTGTACTATGCTTAAGAGAGATTAAGAGACAGTACGTTCGTGGTAGAAAGATCTACACTCTTTGAAAGACTGTTCTATTAAGATGACTAATTTTTGTTCCTATACCTTTAAGAGGTCGTCGGGACAATTTGTACAAAGCCCAAGAGTGTAGCACCCCAAAATTTGCCCTACTTTTAACTGGCTTATTGTTTCATATCATTTTTGCATTATCATTTGTGCATCGCATTGGTTTTCTAAGACATGGGATCAGGAGTTTCTCTGAATCAGATCATCAAGTATCAAGTTCATTTTCTTCAAGATTTCGCAGGAGGCCTCAAATATTCAGGTTTCCATCATGGTTTTAATTGGGAAGACTGTGAATTAGGGTTTAGATTTTTCTCAACATCTCAAGAGCTTTGGTTCCGGGTTAAGGTTATCCGCATCAATGGTTATTTCTCAGGCGGTGGGTATTCAAGGTCAAATTGTTGTGTGTGAAACTCATCAAGTTATCAAGCATTGGTTCATGTGGGGTTGGTTTAAAAGTCAGGATCTGTAGATTTATTTTCCCAGAGATTTATTCAGGCAGATTCATGTGAGGATTCACTTGATCAAAGATTCAGAGGATGTGTGATTTAGGCATTTTGTTTCAGTGGTAGTTGTGTGCCTTTAACCGGGTGTTGTGGAAAGTCGAGAGTTGGTGTAATATGGTTATCCTCTTTTAGAACCTTTTTTCTTTATCCATTAGTTGTCCATTTTTATCCATTCAAATTTCTACCATAAACCCATTTTTCTTTATCCATTTTTATCCAATTTTTAATATCCATATCCATTTTCTATTTTTATCCAAATCACTTCCAATTATCCAATTTTTATTATTATATCCATTTGTTTTTATCCATTTTCATTTTTTATCCTTTTAATTTCAAATATCCAAAACCATTTTTTATTCATTCTCTACCATATCCATTGTTCATCTTCATTTTTCTAAACCAATTATCCATTTCAATTCATGACCATGTCCATTCATTTTTAACCATTTTTTCTCTAACCATTTTTCTTTATCCATTTTAAATTTTATCCATTTAGTATCCATTTTCCATTAAACCATAACCAAAAAGAGTAAACCCATTTGATTCATAAAAAGTGAAAAAACCTATTACTACTTCCAAGGCCAGTCACACGGGTGAGTGACTAAAATAAAAAGGCAAGGACCATAATTTTCACAAGCCCACCTACCAACATGACCTGCAGCCATAATTCGCTCCACCCACCACAAACCGTACTACCACCAACCTGTCCACAATGTTGCGGCAACCAATTTTTCACAAATAACTCCAAAAACACTCAGCACGCCTTGCTCCCACCAACACACAAATCGTACAAACTGCCAGCCATTTCACAGCCTTTTAACAGAATTTATTTTTTGAACAAAATTATAACAGGAAATTCAAAAATAGAAAAAAAAAGAAAAAAGAAAGCATAGCAGCACCTCACACAAAATCACTACTTCCAGATCAAAACCGTGACACAAAAACTCGTGAAAAACCAAAATGTCCTAACAGAATTTTGTGTCCAATACCTATTCTACCCTCCAAATTTCCCATAAAGTGAGCTGCAACATACATCGTCTCCACTCCTCACTCACCTCTGCGACCCACTCATCATCATCAATTCTCCAATTCTCTTCACCAACTCACCACCTGTAGGAATAACTGCAAAATAGCTCTTCAACATCTGCTCCAAACCACAACACCAATTCATTTCAGTATCTCCTTCAATCACCACCTTCATCTTCCACGATCCAGCAGCTTGCGGCTTCAACGGTTCTTCATCAACTGTCACTCTCTGCAGAAAACAATACCATAGTTTCAACTGCAATGTCACAGCGAAAAGAAAAGGAAGAAGTGGAAGGTTGCAAAACACTGTGTCAAGGGCTCTGAACTCATAGCAAATCCATCAACAACGCTTCAACATCTACATTTCTCAACCAAAAACCACAGTGCATCAAATCCGAAAACCTGTAGGATGTAATGATCTCAGCAAATAATTGCAGCATACGAGATTCGCGCAAAGTTCCATTCACACAACGATCCAGAAGCAGAACCTACGCAGGATTCAAGCAAAGATTTCAATAACTTTCGAAATGGCGAAAAAAAGAAGAAGGCTCAGAAGTGATGAATGGAGATTCAAGGGAAGTTGAACGACACACATACCTCGCTTTCGAAGAAGCACCGGACGTTTCTCCGGTAGGTAAGCTCTGTTCGTTCTATATAAATTCGTTTGCGCAATTATGTTGATTTTGCTCCGGATGTTGAATTTGTGATCGGTTTGCTTTGATGCTTATGGTGATGTGTTCGCGGTTTCTGTTTCTGTTCGTGCATTAACCTGTTTTTGTTGACACTGCTTGTTTGTGATGCTTAGTTTGTGTTGTTCGTAGCAATTTGTGTTCGGTGTCTTGAATCTTGGTGGTTGTGAAGATTGTGAACAAACAGGGAAGGAGAAGAGTGATCGTACTTAGATGGAGAAGAAGTCACCACGCGTTGGTTGAGAGGATATGAGAGGGACGCGGATTGTTATTTTCCGACGAAAATGGAGAAAAAGAGCATTGAGCTTGGATTGGGGTGAGTGGGAGATGGCCGGCGTGGTGGTTTGAAGGTCGGACGGAAGCAGAGGTTTGAAGGAGACGGCGAGGATGGAGTTAAGGTGTTGTTTAAGCTGTTGTTGTGGATGAATGGAAAGGAAGGTGAGGAAGAATTGGTCGGGGAAGAAGAAGTGAGGGCAGCGTTGTTGTTTGCTTGAAGAGGAATGCTGAGAGAAGAAGATAGTGTTAATTAGGGTTTTCTTTTATTTTTGTTTCAAGCGTGGACCGGGTCATGGAGCCCAGTTGAGTTTTTTTTCGTTCCACACACCGATTACTCAGCACACCCTCCGTTAGCTTCTTTTTTTTGGATCCTGGGCCTTAGGCCCACGCTTTTTACTTGTGGTACCCCCCTAGCTGCATAGTAGGAGTCGTTGGGCCATTAACTGCCAAGCCCACTCGCCTGGCTCCTACTCCTACCCTTTTTTTAACTCTGCACCCCTTTGTTGATTAATTGTTGAAATTCTTGATTATTTGGTTAATTGAGTCGTTAGGTTTTAATTGTTTTTATTTGGTTTTAATTTTTGTTTTAGTTAATTAATTTAGGATAACTATTTTTAATTACTTTTTATTAGAATTAGATTTTAATTAGAATTTAGAACTTTAATTTGGTTTTGATTTTAAAAATAGATTTAATTAGAAATTAACTTGAAGTAATTCTAGGTTTAATTTTTAGAATTAGATTAACTCTTTTACGTAGAATTTAATCTTGATTAATTTGCACTTTATTTTTTTAGCTTGGATATTTTTTGGATTAATTTTTTATCTTGATGCTTATTTGTGATTAATTCCTGATTATCTCTTCGTACTTGAATTTCTTTTAACCTGGTTTCTTATTTGGTTTCTCTTTGCGATTGAGTCGTCTGGTGTTTACTTGTTAATTACTCTGTATTCACATGCTTCCTTAAGGCTCCTAGTCCGACTTAATTTCTGATTAAGCTCGGAGTAGGATAGACATTAGGCTCTCAATCCAAGCATGACAACATTAGGTAGAATTCCCTCTTGATCCTGACCTTAGGGCCATTTTGCATGATAACTTGTAGGATAGAGCTTCCCTTTTTCTCTCGCACTCGTGCGATTGAGACTAATTAGACTCCTCTCTTTTCTCTCGCACCCTTGCGATTGAGACTGTTCCTTTCTTCCGTAGCGCCACGAACTACGGACGCTCTGACTTCCTCTCTCTGGATAGATTGAGGATACGTAGGCACGAGGATCCCTATCCTTGGCGAGTACACTAACAACTAACTTCTCCTTCCTCTTTTAAGCTTTCATACTTGTGTTTGCTTTAGCATTTGAGATGCTCCCTTCTTCTTTCACTCCTTCTCATCCCATGGATCTCAAGACTTGTTCAAGTCTTGGATTCTTTCCCTTTAGAGCTACCTAGTCCAACTTAATTTTTGATTAAGCTTGGAGTAGGTTTAGCATTAGGTTTTAAGTTGTTGTATCTCCCAAACCTCACTAACCATAGGACATCCATGCATGATAACATTAGAACCCTTTAGTCTCCCTTTAGAGTTTCCTTTGCGTTTTCTCTTCTCATCTTCAAACAAAAGTAAAAAATACTTAATAAAGGCAAAACAACCATTGTATTTAGGCCTTTCATGTAAGAATAAGATAGTGAGGGATCTTCTCTCATTTTCTTGGAATGTTTAGCGTGCGTCCTATCTCGGGTCGTTATGCGAGGCAGTCGATCTTATATGAGGGACTTAAATACAATGCGCGTTACAAAACACAAAACAATCAAAACACTTCTTTCTAAAAAACTTCAAACAAACAATAACGTCTCTCCTTCGGGAATTCTTTTCTTATCTCACTCATTCTCAGCGTACGAACGTGCTCCTACTCGTTCTCTTGCAAGATGGTAACGCACTCGGACCAGCGAGCCTGCAACACCTGAGCTAGAACGTTAGCTGTTCCCTAAAAAACACAAACAAAGCGACCCTCGTTGAGGGGAACTACGTCGCTCTGATTCTCATGTTCCCGATGAGATACGTAGGCAGTGGGGTAGGGCCCATTCGAGCACTTCTTTTATTTTCCCTACATTTGTTTCTTTTTCTTTCTCTTTTCCTTTTCTTTTTTTCTGTTCCTTTCCTTTCCAGTAGCAGTGGAGCTCCAGTCGACGACACCCTTTGATTGAGACAAGCAAGCGTGGATCCCATCGGGTACGATGGACGTGAGGGGGTACTAATACCTTCCTCTCACGTAACCGACTCCCGAACCCAGTTCTCTTGGTCGCAAGACCATGCTCTTTCCTTTCTCTTCAGGTTTATGCGGTGTTTCCTTTCCCTCTCTTGGGATAAATACACATTGCTGGCGACTCTGTTTCGGTGCCACTTTCGCGTTTGTACTAGGATGAAAATCCCGGGAGCGACAGCTGGCGACTCTGCTGGGGACGAACCCAGAATCTCTGGTTTCCTTAGCGAGTCAATCCTAGCGCTTGTCTGTTTTTCTTTCATTGGGTGTTTACTGTACTTTGCTGTATTTACTGTTTTACTGTATAGTTATTTACTATTTTTTGCTGTATACTACTGTATATTACTGCATTTACCGTACTTTAGCATTTTATTCCATATGTTATATTATGCTATGCTGGACTGTACTGTTTTCTGTTTGGCGGGATGGGGGTATTCTGAGAGATAGGCCCAATACACAGGCCTGAGTGCACTTAGGATTAGCGTGTGACATATCCTCTCGCGTTCCATCTCGGTTCGAGGAGGGAATATGAAACACAATCTGGATGTGGTTCTCTCTAGAGAATTCTGCGTTATGGATTTCCCACGATGGTAGAGTTATCTGGAAGAGCTGCTAAGTCTGGATGACCTTTTAGGGTGACCCCTTTTTATTTTTGAAGTGAATCAGCAGACGGCCTCTTTGATTGGCGATAGCATTGTATCCTTTGGGCTGAATGTGCTATTGCTTCTCAAACCTCCGAAGCTGAGGATCTTCCGTTTGGGAGAATCAGTTGAGGCCTCCTCGATTGATGATGATGCCAAACCAGAAATGGTGAACGTATCATCATTTCTCGACCTGAGAGCCCGGGATACTGAGGATCTTAGCACCCATATGTGAGAGGGGTGGGTTGTTTACAAGTTTGCAGGTAACCTTGACCTTCAACATACCCGGTATTCTGGATTTCCTATCAGTGTGGACTTATCAGCCTGGTATTCTGGTATTCTGATCATCCGGTATTCTGGTATTCTGGTATTCTCTTCAGAGCAGACCTGTGACCTTATTCAGTCAGCAGCATAACAGTTATTCAGAATTTATGGAAGCTTTGATCCCATGTCTGCTGCATTCATATTGCATTGCATTTGCATCTTGCATCTTTTTGCATATTTGTCTCCGGCCTGATCAGAGTGCTCATCCATCCTTTGTCTGAACCGCAGTTGATTTCTAGACTTTCTCATCAGACTTGAATTAGCTTTTGGGGAGATCATCATGAATTCAGGGGAACAAACTCAGTTTGTAACTAGGGCCGATGTTGAATTGATGAAGAGTCAGTTGGATCAACTTGTGGAAGCTGTGACAGCCGTGAATAGGGGAGAAGCCAATGTTCAGAGGACTTCTGTGATTGGGAATGTCATTCCACCTCTAGTGAACAATGTTGCTCAAGCTCAGCCTGTTCGAATCCCTGTTGAGGATCAAGCTATACGCGAGCGTACTATCGTCCGAGATGGACATTCTTCTTCTCTTGATGCTGCAGATTATCAGAGTTTTGCCTTCTCTGTACCAGATGTCCGAGGGGTAGTTCCGAAGATGAACCCTAAGGATCTATAATCTGTTGATGATGAAAGATACTGTGTGTTGGAGGAAAAGATTACAGCCCTGGAGAGGCGTGATACACTTGATTTGAATGCTTCGAGCATGTGTCTGGTGCCTGGCCTTGTAATGCCTCCCAAGTTTGAGATGCCGAATTTTGAGAAATACAAAGGAGATAGTTGTCCGAGGCTACATTTGGTGATGTTTTGCAGAAGAATGACCTCACACGTCGACAATGACAAGCTCATGATTCACTGTTTCCAGGACAGCCTGAGTGGGGCATCACTGAATTGGTATATGCAGTTGGAAAGTGGTAGCATCCGATCATGGACAGATCTAGCTCACGCCTTTGTGAAGCAGTCCGATTATAATCTTGACATGGCTCCCAGCCGAATGCATTTGCAAGACTTGTCTCAAGCAGATAATGAGTCATTCAGAGGGTATGCTCAGAGATGGAGAGAGTTCGCCGCGCGTGTTCAGCCGCCACTTTCGGATAGAGAATTGGTTTATTTGTTCATGGATACCTTGCAAGGGCCGTACTTGGAAAGGATGGTTGCCAATGGAGCAGCAAAATTTTCTGACCTGGTAATGGTGGGAGAACGTATCGAGAGCCTGATTAAGTGTGGAAAGCTCCAAGGCGTCTCGAACTTCCAAGCTAATGAAAATGAATCAGTTGTCAGTTCTCAGGAAGAATTCGAGGAAGAAAATAGTTCCATTCAGGGATCTTCACCACCTCGTTCTCAGTGTTCAGACATATCAACTGTTCAGAGTCAACAGTCTTATGGGTCTTCATATCAGGGACAACATTCTTCTGAAAACAGAGACCTCCTCAGAATCAACGGTCATATCTTCGTCAGTCGCGTCAGCATGCCCGACAAAGACCAAGGAAGCCAGAGAGGCATTTCGCTCAGTTGCCATTGTCGTACAGTCAGATACTCCCAGATTTAATCAGAGGTGGACTTATTGTACCAAAGGAATTGAAGCCGGTACCTTTTCCATATCCACCAGGTTTTGATGCCAATGCCCGTTGTGACTACCATGCTGGGGCACAGAGGCATTCAACTGAAGACTGTAAGGTGCTCAGGAGCAAAGTTCAGACATTTCTTGACTCCAACATGTTCTCATTCACGCCTCAGGGTATTCGAATCAACAATCCTCCTTCATCCAGTCAGGAGGGTTCGTCAGTCCAGGTTATGGAAGAAGTCACCAAGAGCAGTTGTGCAAATGACTATCAGACTGACTTCGATGAGCAATTCTGAAGATGGCTAGTTCAGCAACAAGTCAAGATTGGAAAGCCCAGTTCCCCGGAGCTGACTATCTTTTAGATCATGTCATTTCTTTGCATTTGTAGTTTCTTTTCTGTTAAAGTGCAAACTCATTTGTAAAACTCGTCTGTTTTCAGTTGATAATGATAATGAAATGAATATGCACGTTTTGATTAAATCCATCTGTGTTCACTCATGTTTTCTTTATTGATATCTAACCCTTATTTAAGCAGGATCTGAGGGAGGATGATGAAATTCAAAGACGCAGAACTTCTGATTGTATGCTTTTGAAATGGAAACCCTGTTGATGATGTACAGGCATTGTTTCAACTTCCCAGACACCGGAGACATAAGGAAGATAACCCCTTGTCAACCCCTTTGAGCCTAGAAGTAGGAGTTTCTTTCTGAAAACGAAAAAACCTCAATCTTAACCTGGGGCAGGGTAGGTGTCATTAATTTGACCGAGCATTCAATTCGAGGATCAAATCCATGGTTATCCCTCACCAATCGGAGAGTGAGGCAGTCACATCCCTTTCAAACAAGTCAGACAAGCCAGTGTCACACGATTTGTTCAAAAAAAAAAAGCAAAAGAATCAAAAGAAAAAGAAAGCCCGCTAAGTCGAAACTTGAAAACAAGTGACATAGGCAAAAGTTAGGGCATCCCGCTGGACTCCGAAATCGAAAAATTCAAAAGAGTTAGTCCAGGAAAAATCAGGGAAAAGCAAAAGAATAAAACAAATAAAGAACAAGTCGTGTGTTTACAGACACCAAAGGCAAAGGGGGTGGTTATCACTCCAAAAACAGTGTGGGTTCTTTCTATCCTCCTACCATTCATTAACCTTTTTGATAGGTGAGCGCTTATGTCGAGTTAGCTGAACGTAGGACTGGAGAACATCAAGGAGAATGGGTGGGTTAAAACAAACTTTGAGCCTTATGACCTTTCTTTCTCAAACCGTGAACCAAGCCACATTACAACCTTTAAAAGACCTAATTGAAGCAGGGTTGTTTCGAAAGCATACTCCGGTAAAAATCGCGTCGAACCTGACTCCTAAAAAGATCTTGTTACCATTCATGTTGGTATCAGTGACATTCTGATTAGTGATTCATTCACTATATGTCACAACTTTTTTTCCAGTGAACAGACTTGGATTTCAAAACTGTCATATGCATTGCATTAAAATTGTCATTTTCAAAATGAATTGTTTTACTTACGAGTAAGTGCTTGACCGGGGAAGTTTCTGCAATGAAAAGATTGATCAAGATAAGGTGCAAAGTGCCCGAGTACTCCGTTGAGCAGGGGCAAGCCATCAAATAGTCATATCAAATGGGCAATTCATTCCAAGATTCAGCCAATCTGGGGAAATTACGTCGAGATTCAAATCTCTCGAAGTCGGTCAGTCAGAGGTACTCCTTCACAGATCAGCCAGACAGGGGCACAAATCATTTCAAGGCTGGGGCAGGTCATCCCAAGAGCATGAGAAGGTAGTCCATCCAGATGATTGGTCAGCCTATACAGGGTTCAGAGTATTAAGGCAGAATATCTCACGGTTGTATGAAAAGGTTCATGAATCTTCTCGAGGCGAATTTCTCTGTAGACCGTGCAGTCTGGGGAAGTTACGTCGAGATCCGACGAATCTCTACAAGAGTTTGAAGACATCGAGGCGTTTTGGATGTCAAGTCTTCTGTAAAATCCTCTTGAGGCAATTTCTTTTGGTGGACCATGTTGGTCTGGGGCAAGTGAAAGAAAAAGTGTTGTTCACGCATATGCAGTCAGTCAGCCAAAAGGTTTGAAACAAAGGGGCATTCTAACCCAAGGCATTTGTGGTTCCCTATTTTCAGTAGGCTTCATAAATCATGCAGCAAAACCTTTCTCCCCAACAAGTGGTGGTTCAGAGTTAGATTTTCTCCGTTGCAGAAGTCATATCCAGCACGGGGCATACGTGCATATCCTTTTGCTTGCAGATAGCAGCCTCATACCAGACTCAAAAGCAAAATTGAAGCCTTTTCAAGAGTATGGGCCATTTCTCTCCTAGACGAGTAATCACTTATTCCCACGCCGAAGACTGGGGCAATCATGTTCAGGGAAGGGTTCACTGGTCACCCTTTGGTCGATAACGGTTGCGAATTCCCTAGTAGAGCTGCTTTACAGACACTGAAGTTGATGGTCAATCCCCAGTGAAGTCGTCAGGAGTTTGAAGATGTTCAATCTTCTATAAAATCCTCTTATGACGTTTTTTCAGATAAGTCCTATATCATGGAGCAGGAAGCAAGTTGTTGACCCTCCCAAGCATGGGACATTAGGCATTTCCTCAGCAGGAGATGTTCCGGATCTATTATCCCCCAGTAGAGTTTGAAGATGTTCAATCTTCTGTAAAATCCTCTCAAAAGGCATTCTCCAGCACGAGACCCTTTGAAGCGGTTTTCCCCAGCAGGGTATTGTAAACTCATTACCCCCAACGGAATCGTCAAACGAAAAGTTCGCCTAACATGGGGCATTGTAATACTTATCCTAAGCTCGACGGTCTTATTCCTCAGCAGACTACCGTGGAATTGCTTTGGTTTTCCCCAGCAGATCTAGGGACTCTCCCCAGCAGGTTGCAGCAGATCATTTTCTAACCAGGATTTGCATATCCCCGGCAGAGTAGCCTTGATTCCCAGCAAGATCGTATCTCTGGTAATGGTATCCCCCACAGAGTTCATCATCGAATCTTGTCAACAATACTCCCCAGCTGAGTTGTTGTTTTCTCCCCATAGAGGCTCATTGATCAACAAAATCTCTTCCTCAGCAGAGTATTACTATATTCTCTCCCCAGCCGAGTTAGTAGGTTGATTCTCCCCGCAAAGGATCTCAGGTTTGATAGATCCTCAAGCAGAGTTTTAATGACTTTTCTTTTCTAGCAAGATGCCAAGACAGAAAATTCTCATCTCCAGCGGAGTTGCTGTGACCAGAATCCAGCCCCAAGCAGATGAAGTGATTCCTGGCAGAATTCTCATATTTCAAAGTCCAATTTATTTTTGGCAAACCTGACAGTTCAAAACAGACGGATTGTCCTTTCATTCTCCAGCAGAGATATTCCCCTTTCAGGAGTCTCCAAAGTCAAATCATTGATCATTGTTCCTCAGTAGAGTCAGCAGAGATGTTTGACGCGGATACAGGGAGTAGTCCAGTATTGGAATTCAGCAAGTCCAACCATAGATTGGCGAAAGGTCCATCCAAGGGTGGCAAGTTATTAAAGTCCAACCGTAGAGTGGCGAAAGGTCCATCCAAGGGTGGCAAATTCCTAAAGTCCAACCGTAGATTGGCGAAAGGTCCATCCAAGGGTGGCAAGTTATTAAAGTCCAACCGTAGAGTGGCGAAAGATCCATCCAAGGGTGGCAAATTCCTAAAGTCCAACCGTAGAGTGGCGAAAGGTCCATCCAAGGGTGGCAGATTCTTAAAGTCCAACCGTAGAGTGGCAAAAGGTTCATCCAAGGGTGGCAAATTCTCAAAGTCCAACCGTAGAGTGGCGAAAGGTCCATCCAAGGGTGGCAAGTTCTTAAAGTCCAACCGTAGATTGGCGAAAGGTCCATCCAGGGGTGGCAAATCATTGGAAAGTCCAACCGTAGATTGGCGAAAGGTCCATCCAGGGGTGGCAAATCATTGGAAAGTCCAACCGTAGATTGGCGAAAGGTCCATCCAGGGGTGGAAAATCATTGGAAAGTCCAACCGTAGATTGGCGAAAGGTCCATCCAAGGGTGCCAAAGCAAGGTAAAGTCCGACCGTAGATTGGCAAAAGTCCCCCGTAGTGTGGCAATTCCGCAACTAAGTCCAACCGTAGATTGGCAAAAGACCATCCAAGGGTGGCAAAGCAAGGTAAAGTCCAACCGTGGATTGGCAGAAGTCCACCCGTAGTGTGGCAGGCCAGTAGTCGTCTGGCGTTGCACAAAAGACATTGTTGAAAGTCCACCCGTATTGTGGCAGGCCAGTAGTCGTCTGGCGTTGTACAAAAGACATTGTTGAAAGTCCACCCGTAGTGTGCCAGGCCAGTAGTCGTCTGGCGTTGTACAAAAGACATTGCTAAAAAAGACATCCCTTCAGTGTTGTTCTTTCCATCAGAGTTTTATTCAGCGAGAGTTCATATTACCGTACATGATAAGAGTGTTGTGAGTATTGGATTTGTGCTTCCTCAGTTTGCTATAAAGTTTTTTGTCTCCCCAACAGAATAAGGGTAGAAGGTAAATTTCCAGCAGAGGAGTAAGTCTGATCTTGTCCCTTAGCAGGGCTAACATCATCAACCTTTGTCCCCCAAGCATATTTTTGGGTGATGGTTAGTGTTCCCCAGCAAGTCAAAGGTTGAGTGTCACTAGCACTTTTCTTCAGCAAGATTCCTGGGATGTTTCCTCCAACAGAAGTTTGTTATTCATACTTTCCTGCAGAGTGGAGGTTTAGTCGGGATCTCGAGCAGTTATGACCCTGAAGGCGATTCAGTTGTTATCCCTAGCGGAGTTGGCCTATTCTCTTCAGCATTTATTTTGCTGGAGGGGTCCTTTTGTATATAGTAAGCATATTTTCATTTCATCCTCAAACGCGTAGCATTTCCATTTCGTATGGAGCATTACGCCATAGAAAGAAAATTCAAACATATGCATGCGAAGCATAAGCCAGATTTGGTACCTTGCGCGAAAGCCCGAATCAAGTTCCAGTCAAGACGGTGACATATCCCCAGCAGACATCACAATCAACCTCGCTGCTTACCTTTCTTTTGGGGTCATAGATCATACGTCGATCTTACCCTCGACCAGCCATTGTCCATCAACCCCTTGATGACGACATTTCGGTCAGGTTTTCTTCCTGTCATCCCCATGATAATGTGTCTTGTTTGTTCAGGTCTTCTTTCTGTCATCCCCATGACGATGTGTCCCTACGGCAGAACTTTCTCCCTGTCATCCCTATGACAGTGGATTATCTTCAGTCGAGTCTTCTTTCCGTCAAACCCTTTTGACGATGTGCTTCCTTCGGACGAGTCTTCTTTCCGTCAGACCCCTTTGACGACGTGTTCCCTTTCGGTCGGGTTTCCATTTTTCTTCCCGTCAAACCCCTTTGACGATGTGGTTCTCTAGGTTTTGTCTTTCCTTCAAATCCCTTTGACGAAGTGTGACTGGGCTCCAATTATATTTTCTCTCCTTGCGGTTAGCAAATTTAGCGGTTCTTTTTGTATTCAATCACCTTGTACCTTGAACGTCTGAAACTCGTCGCTATCATCCTTTCAAGTCCAAGTTGATTGAATAGGGGCAGCTGTAGCACCCCAAAATTTGCCCTACTTTTAACTGGCTTATTGTTTCATATCATTTTTGCATTATCATTTGTGCATCGCATTGGTTTTCTAAGACATGGGATCAGGAGTTTCTCTGAATCAGATCATCAAGTATCAAGTTCATTTTCTTCAAGATTTCGCAGGAGGCCTCAAATATTCAGGTTTCCATCATGGTTTTAATTGGGAAGACTGTGAATTAGGGTTTAGATTTTTCTCAACATCTCAAGAGCTTTGGTTCCGGGTTAAGGTTATCCGCATCAATGGTTATTTCTCAGGCGGTGGGTATTCAAGGTCAAATTGTTGTGTGTGAAACTCATCAAGTTATCAAGCATTGGTTCATGTGGGGTTGGTGTAATATGGTTATCCTCTTTTAGAACCTTTTTTCTTTATCCATTAGTTGTCCATTTTTATCCATTCAAATTTCTACCATAAACCCATTTTTCTTTATCCATTTTTATCCAATTTTTAATATCCATATCCATTTTCTATTTTTATCCAAATCACTTCCAATTATCCAATTTTTATTATTATATCCATTTGTTTTTATCCATTTTAATTTTTTATCCTTTTAATTTCAAATATCCAAAACCATTTTTTATTCATTCTCTACCATATCCATTGTTCATCTTCATTTTTCTAAACCAATTATCCATTTCAATTCATGACCATGTCCATTCATTTTTAACCATTTTTTTCTCTAACCATTTTTCTTTATCCATTTTAAATTTTATCCATTTAGTATCCATTTTCCATTAAACCATAACCAAAAAGAGTAAACCCATTTGATTCATAAAAAGTGAAAAAACCTATTACTACTTCCAAGGCCAGTCACACGGGTGAGTGACTAAAATAAAAAGGCAAGGACCATAATTTTCACAAGCCCACCTACCAACATGACCTGCAGCCATAATTCGCTCCACCCACCACAAACCGTACTACCACCAACCTGTCCACAATGTTGCAGCAACCAATTTTTCACAAATAACTCCAAAAACACTCAGCACGCCTTGCTCCCACCAACACACAAATCGTACAAACTGCCAGCCATTTCACAGCCTTTTAACAGAATTTATTTTTTGAACAAAATTATAACAGGAAATTCAAAAAAAGAAAAAAAAGAAAAAAGAAAGCATAGCAGCACCTCACACAAAATCACCACTACTTCCAGATCAAAACTGTGACACAAAAACTCGTGAAAAACCAAAATGTCCTAACAGAATTTTGTGTCCAATACCTATTCTACCCTCCAAATTTCCCATAAAGTGAGCTGCAACGTACATCGTCTCCACTCCTCACTCACCTCTGCGACCCACTCATCATCATCAATTCTCCAATTCTCTTCACCAAATCACCACCTGTAGGAATAACTGCAAAATAGCTCTTCAACATCTGCTCCAAACCACAACACCAATTCATTTCAGTATCTCCTTCAATCACCACCTTCATCTTCCACGATCCAGCAGCTTGCGGCTTCAACGGTTCTTCATCAACTGTCACTCTCTGCAGAAAACAATAACATAGTTTCAACTGCAATGTCACAGCGAAAAGAAAAGGAAGAAGTGGAAGGTTTCAAAACACTGTGTCAAGGGCTCTGAACTCACAGAAAATCCATCAACAACGCTTCAACATCTACATTTCTCAACCAAAAACCACAGTGCATCAAATCCGAAAACCTGTAGGATGTAATGATCTCAGCAAATAATTGCAGCATACGAGATTCGCGCAAAGTTCCATTCACACATCGATCCAGAAGCAGAACCTACACAGGATTCAAGCAAAGATTTCAATAACTTTCGAAATGGCGAAAAGAAGAAGAAGGCTCAGAAGTGATGAATGAAGATTCAAGGGAAGTTGAACAACACATATACCTCGCTTTCGAAGAAGCACCGGACGTTTCTCCGGTAGGTAAGCTCTGTTCGTTCTATATAAATTCGTTCGCGCAATTACGTTGATTTTGCTCCGGATGTTGAATTTGTGATCGGTTTGCTTTGATGCTTATGGTGATGTGTTCGCGGTTTCTGTTTCTGTTCGTGCATTAACCTGTTTTTGTTGACACTGCTTGTTTGTGATGCTTAGTTTGTGTTGTTCGTAGCAATTTGTGTTCGGTGTCTTGAATCTTGGTGGTTGTGAAGATTGTGAACAAACAGGGAAGGAGAAGAGTGATCGAACTTAGATGGAGAAGAAGTCACCACGCGTTGGTTGAGAGGATATGAGAGGGACGCGGATTGTTATTTTTCGACGAAAATGGAGAAGAAGAGCATTGAGCTTGGATTGGGGTGAGTGGGAGATGGCCGGCGTGGTGGTTTGAAGGTCGGACGAAAGTAGAGGTTTGAAGGAGACGGCGAGGATGGAGTTAAGGTGTTGTTTAAGCTGTTGTTGTGGATGAATGGAAAGGAAGGTGAGGAAGAATTGGTCGGGGAAGAAGAAGTGAGGGCAGCGTTGTTGTTTGCTTGAAGAGGAATGCTGAGAGAAGAAGATAGTGTTAATTAGGGTTTTCTTTTATTTTTGTTTCAAGCGTGGACCGGGTCATGGAGCCCAGTTGAGTTTTTTTTCGTTCCACACACCGATTACTCAGCACACCCTCCGTTAGCTTCTTTTTTTTGGATCCTGGGCCTTAGGCCCACGCTTTTTACTTGTGGTACCCCCCTAGCTGCATAGTAGGAGTCGTTGGGCCATTAACTGCCAAGCCCACTCGCCTGGCTCCTACTCCTACCCTTTTTTTAACTCTGCACCCCTTTGTTGATTAATTGTTGAAATTCTTGATTATTTGGTTAATTGAGTCGTTAGGTTTTAATTGTTTTTATTTGGTTTTAATTTTTGTTTTAGTTAATTAATTTAGGATAACTATTTTTAATTACTTTTTATTAGAATTAGATTTTAATTAGAATTTAGAACTTTAATTTGGTTTTGATTTTAAAAATAGATTTAATTAGAAATTAACTTGAAGTAATTCTAGGTTTAATTTTTAGAATTAGATTAACTCTTTTACTTAGAATTTAATCTTGATTAATTTGCACTTTATTTTTTTAGCTTGGATATTTTTTGGATTAATTTTTTATCTTGATGCTTATTTGTGATTAATTCCTGATTATCTCTTCGTACTTGAATTTCTTTTAACCTGGTTTCTTATTTGGTTTCTCTTTGCGATTGAGTCGTCTGGTGTTTACTTGTTAATTACTCTGTATTCACATGCTTCCTTAAGGCTCCTAGTCCGACTTAATTTCTGATTAAGCTCGGAGTAGGATAGACATTAGGCTCTCAATCCAAGCATGACAAAATTAGGTAGAATTCCCTCTTGATCCTGACCTTAGGGCCATTTTGCATGATAACTTGTAGGATAGAGCTTCCCTTTTTCTCTCGCACTCGTGCGATTGAGACTAGTTAGACTCCTCTCTTTTCTCTCGCACCCTTGCGATTGAGACTGTTCCTTTCTTCAGTAGCGCCACGAACTACGGACGCTCTGACTTCCTCTCTCTGGATAGATTGAGGATACGTAGGCACGAGGATCCCTATCCTTGGCGAGCACACTAACAACTAACTTCTCCTTCCTCTTTTAAGCTTTCATACTTGTGTTTGCTTTAGCATTTGAGATGCTCCCTTCTTCTTTCACTCCTTCTCATCCCATGGATCTCAAGACTTGTTCAAGTCTTGGATTCTTTCCCTTTAGAGCTACCTAGTCCAACTTAATTTTTGATTAAGCTTGGAGTAGGTTTAGCATTAGGTTTTAAGTTGTTGTATCTCCCAAACCTCACTAACCATAGGACATCCATGCATGATAACATTAGGACCCTTTAGTCTCCCTTTAGAGTTTCCTTTGCGTTTTCTCTTCTCATCTTCAAACAAAAGTAAAAAATACTTAATAAAGGCAAAACAACCATTGTATTTAGGCCTTTCATGTAAGAATAAGATAGTGAGGGATCTTCTCTCATTTTCTTGGAATGTTTAGCGTGCGTCCTATCTCGGGTCATTATGCGAGGCATTCGATCTTATATGAGGGACTTAAATACAATGCGCGTTACAAAACACAAAACAATCAAAACACTTCTTTCTAAAAAACTTTAAACAAACAATAACGTCTCTCCTTCGGGGAGTCTTTTCTTATCTCACTCACTCTCAGCGTACGAACGTGCTCCTACTCGTTCTCTTGCAAGATGGTAACGCACTCGAACCAGCGAGCCTGCAACACCTGAGCTAGAACGTTAGTTGTTCCCTAAAAAACACAAACAAAGTGACCCTCGTTGAGGGGAACTACGTCGCTCTGATTCTCATGTTCCCGATGAGATACGTAGGCAGTGGGGTAGGGCCCATTCGAGCACTTCTTTTATTTTCCCTACATTTGTTTCTTTTTCTTTCTCTTTTCCTTTTCTTTTTTTCTGTTCCTTTCCTTTCCAGTAGTAGTGGAGCTCCAGACGACGACACCCTTTGATTGAGACAAGCAAGCGTGGATCCCATCGGGTACGATGGACGTGAGGGGGTACTAATACCTTCCTCTCACGTAACCGACTCCCGAACCCAGTTCTCTTGGTCGCAAGACCATGCTCTTTCCTTTCTCTTCAGGTTTATGCGGTGTTTCCTTTCCCTCTCTTGGGATAAATACACATTGCTGGCGACTCTGTTTCGGTGCCACTTTCGCGTTTGTACTAGGATGAAAATCCCGGGAGCGACAAAGAGGAGGCGAGAAAAACTTTTAAGAAGCCGAAGGGACAATTTGTACGAAGCCCAAGAGGAGGCTATCTTCCCGGAGGAAGAATCATTATACGAAGCCTAAGAGGAGGCTGTGAAAACTTCTAAGAGGCCGACGAGTCCTTGTACAACGCCCAAGAGGAGGCGGGGATGCTTTTAGGAAGCCTGTGGGTCCTTGTACTAAGCCCAAGAGGAGGCTGATGAACAGTTGCAGAAGGGGTTTCACTTTGAACATTGGCCTTCTATATATGAACTGTTCAAGGGGGAGATTTCTTAGATCTAGTTATCTTAAATTGTTGAAAAATAAAATTCTCATGGTTTAGGTTATGTTGAAATATCCGGGAGAATGTCGGATGTAAGGAGACGAGGTTTTGTCTTAGTTCTAGACGTAGTTGCCGGGGAAACTCTAAATACCTATACTAGTATTACACAAGCGATATGAGTTTATGAAAGAAGACTTACAGTGAAACAGCCCCACAATACAGTTATATACATATGAAAGCGGTAAATGAAAGCGGGTAAACACTTACTCGGTTGTAGAGCTTCCATGCTATTTGGTTAGTTGTTCAACAAAGAAATTGAAAATAACAGTATGTTACAAAATCAAAGGAGAAAGTACTTTTTGAAAGGAAAATTGGGGCTTACAGCTCAAGGAGAGGCCCAGGATTTTATCAGTGATCGCACTGTCATTTTGTACAGGGACTTATACAAGTGACTGAGGCCCGAGAAAGGTTTTCTGTACAAGGGGATGGGTCTTACACTCTCTCAAGAGGCCCAAAAATGATTGAAAGAAAAAAGAAATGGGGCTTATAACACGAGGGTAGGCCCAGATGATTTGTTTTTTTGAACTGGCGATCGCGCCGAGCTTTTCTTTTAACGCAGAGGGACTTATACAATATCTGAGGCCCAAAGATTGTTTTGGTTAAAAGGGGATTGGGTCTTACACTCTATTAGAGGCCCAAAAATGATTTTTGTACAAGTGATGGGGCTTACAGCTCAAGGAGAGACCCAAATGATTTTTGTTTTGAAATGGCGATTGCGCCGAGATTTTTGAAAACGCAGTGGGTCTTATACAATGACTGAGGCCCAAAAGTTTTGGTTTTCAAAGGGGTTGGGTCTTACACTCTAATAGAGGCCCAAAAATGATTTTGAATGGGTCTTATAGCTCGAGGAGAGGCCCAGATGGTTTGTTTTAAACGGGCGATGATCGCGCCGAACTTTTGAAATACAACGGGACTTATACAACATTTGAGGGCTAAAATAGGTTTGTATTTACAAAGGATTGGGTCTTACACTCAATTAGAGGCCCAAAATGGTTTGAAAAAGGTTTGATGAGGGTTGAATTAATCAAAAACCCTAATTTGTTTCCAAAATGTATTTTAATTGAATAAAAATTCAATTAAAATGATCAAAATTGTTAAACATGTGGAAAACAAATTGTGATCTTGGATTAATGTTTCAAAAATCAAGTTTTGACCTACAAAATGATTAGAAGTCATTAAAATTTGAAAAATCAAGAAGGAAAAAATATTTTAAATGTCAAAAACAATTAAAATATTAATTATTTGCAAAAATATCAATTATATGAAATAAATAATATTTTTGGGATTTTTTGGTAAAATAAAATATTTTAACATTTTTGTGAATTATTAAAAAAAGAATCAACCCAAAATCTTTAAAACTCAGAGAGAAATTAATTTTTGAATCAATTAAATAAAATCACAAAATTCAAATATTCAAATATTTGAAAAAGGGCGCCAAGAACATGGCAAGAACATGCGCCCTTCCTCTGTTTCTGCAGATTTGCGTTTTCTATCCAATCTCACTGAATACTTGATTATATCATGCAATCTACATATCAATCTACTCGTTTCAACCTCACGATCATGTCTATGGTCTTTAATTTCATTTATTTTAAATATGGAATAAGAAATCAAAGAGAAACCTCAAGAACCCTAAAATTTGCATGAAGGTTCAGAAATTCCATACACGATTTAAACAATGCAATTGATTGAGGGAAAACACTCCATGCATGATTATGAACATATGGCCAAATTATAGTGCAGCAAAAATTGCATGGATCATAGAGTTAGAAAAGCTCATGCTTACCACTTGCAGCTGGTGATCGTGTTTTGTGTTAGAGGTGTTACAGCTTGGTTCCAAGGTTATGGACAGCTTCCCTAGGTGCTATGGAGTGTGTCTGGATGCTTGGAGTGGATTGATTTGAGCTGGAACTTGATTTGGCACCTCAACTGCAAATCTGTCAAAGGCTTGAGCAGTTGGCTGGTGATTTTGTGATTTTGATGTTCCAGATGTTGTGTGAGTGTTTGGATCACTTCTATATAATGTTTATGAGGTGTGTGTGTGATTTGTTTGATTGGAATTGCTCTCAAACTCAAAACCCGATAGTGACTTGCTTTGGAAGGAAAAATTGGAGTGAAGAAGGAGATTTTGAGGAAAGCATTGTTTGATGGCTTTGGTGTACTCAAACTGACCATAAATGAGTTCTATTTATAGTAGATCAAGTTTGTTTTGCAAGGAATAGTGAATGGCAACTGCTGCATAGGTTTGGCCAATGTTGAGCAATGAGAATCCAAGTCTCCTCTAGCCATTGACTAGAGGTTAGGGCACAGGCTGCTGGTTCCCTTGGTCTTGGATAAGTCTTGACTGAATTCAGTTGGCAATGTCTCAGTCCATGCCACCTTGGTGTATGCATTGAATGCTCCAATCCAAAATTGGATCTTGTCCCTCTTTTAGGCAATTCTAGGTTTGGCATGCTATTTTTGGTTCCAAAGACTTGGGAGGCTTGGGATCAGAGTTGGTTCCTCCTTGGTCCCCCCCTTGAGGTGTTCAGATGGATATAGTTGCTTGGAATTGCACAAATTTGGAAAATCGAGCAAAACTCCAAAATCTGCCTTGCTTTGGCAGTTTTTAGCAAGGCATATTGCCATTGTCATATCTCATGGCCCAAGTGGAATTTGATGGAGTTCTTGGCCATTTTGGAAAGCCCTCATATGATACAGTAACTGTTTGATCATAATTGGTTTTGATACTTTTTGGATCCAAGTAAACAATGCCCCTACATTTGGAAAAAAGTGAAAGCAGATTCTGACTTAGTGAAAATTTCACTAAGTGTTGGAAAAAAGTGACATTTTCACTTTTTGTGACTTTGATCATTCCATAACTCAAAATCCATGGGGAATTGGAATGAGTGGTAGTTGAAGCTTTTGTAGAGGGTAATGAGAGCTATAAATCCAGCTTTGGATGGGAAAAAATGGCCTTGTGGTTTAGGAGTTATGATCCTCCAAAGTTGGTACCCTAGCCACTTTATTCCATAACTTAGAAAAATTTCTAAGTTTTTTATGGTTACCCCTTTTACAAGTTATCCCACTTTTCTTGATTTTTCTTGATGAATGATGATTCAAATCACACATTAACATCATTTTAGGGTTAAAAAACCATAATTGTGAAAAATCTCAAAAAGTCAAAGTTTGACTTTTGTGCACAGTTGACTTTTTATCAGATGAATTCCAAACTGTGCGATCCTCTATGAAATTAAGTCCTTGACCTACATCAAACTTGATGGATTGATTCCATAGGTGTCATAGGGTGTATTGAATCATGTCCTAGGGTTTGGGAGCATGTCCTGGTCAAAAGTCAAAGGTACAGTTGACTTTTCCTGCGAAACCCTAACTGTGGTTCTGAGGAACTTGAACCTTGTTGCTCAAGCTTCTTGGATCAATCCATTGTTGCAAATGGATCAATGTGGTGTATTAGAGACCCTCAAATCCTCTCTTGAGGTCTTGGCTCATGCTTTGCCCCAAAAGTCAACTTAGGGGTGAATTAGGTCAAGAAACCCTAATTCCTGATTTTTTATGAATGCATCCCCTAAAGCCAAATTGACTTGATGATTGGGTTCATGATGTCCCTTGGAGCATCATAGGTTATGCTTTGAATCATTGGCTCATGCCCAGAGAAAAATCTCCATCTGGAGGCCCTGGTCGACCAAAACCCTAATTTGGTGACACTGTCGATCGTGAGGCTTGATCCACTCAGAATGCCGCAACCTTGTGGTTGATTCTTAAAGTGGGAGTCCTCTTGATCCATTGTGGATGTTTTAGAGGCTAGACAAGTTGAAGATCATGTCATTCCTTGATTTATCCTTTGTCTAAGAGCTCTGAGAGGGCTTGAAACCCTAAGTCTGATTGTAGTGGATGCTCACCCATCTTTGGGGAGACTGATGAGGCATGATGGTTCATCCATATTGTGATGATGATTTGCACAATGATGGGAAATCTTAGTGGTCAAAATTTGGGGTATGACAGATGCCCCTATTTAATCTTCTTGGACTCGAAGGTGTGAATGGCGAAGGTATTTGGGCATTCGGGGTGCAAGAGGATTAAATATCGGAATACCCGAAATTTTGATGGTGGTTTGAATGGCAGCTCGCGCATCCTTCCTCTTTTGCTAAGAAATGATGCTTAGAAAAGGTAAACTTCCCCTCGATCATGGTTTCCTACCAAGGAACTGGTCTCAGTTTTTGAAATAAACTTCCCCTCGATCTTGGTTTCCTACCAAGGAACTGGTCTCAGTTTCCGAATTAAACTTCCCCTCGATCCTGGTTTCCTACCAAGGAACTGGTCTCAGTTTCCGATATAAACCTCCCCTCGATCCTGGTTTCCTACCAAGGAACTAGTCTCAGTTTCCGATATAAACCTCCCCTCGCTCCTAGTTTCCTACCAAGGATCTGGTCTTGGTTTTTTTTGTCAATATACTTTATTGACAAGGGACGCTATTTGTAGTGGTTCTACTCAAACTTCTCGACGAATTTTCCTGGGGAGATGCCATTTGATGGAAAAAGTTTTGATGTCAGACTTGCTGGGGAACCGATCTGTCTTAATTGTAGAGGTATACAAACTTCTCTATTTGGAGACGCCATTTGTCGACTCTACTGGGGAAAACGAGTCTCTTTGAGAGACTGTTTCTTGCTTGGGGTATTTCATCATACTTTTCTCGGAGATCTTCTCGGAGAAATGTCATATGACGTGATCCAATTTTGAGGTGTCGATGACTTTGTTGACATTGACATTCTGGAGAGAAGGACCAATGTGTTGCTGAAAGTCTTTAATTGAGAGGCTTTATCTAGGGATTTTCCTTAATCCGGGAAAGCGAAGACATCATCTTCAATGGCGAAGAATGATGCTGGCTGAGGTTTCTCTGGTTTTTTAGAGGTTCAAGTTATCAAAGTGGTCAAGGGCCGACTTCATCCCAGAAATAAACTGGAGGAGAGAGGTAGTGCAGACGCAACATTTCCTGACGAGGAAAGAACTGACAACTCGATTGAGATGACTGTTATCACTAGGGGATAAGACCGACGAGAGTGATAGTGATGCAATATGATTATGCATGTGAATCAATAATGCATGGTGTATGTATGTATATGCTGACAAAACTGACGCGACATACAGACTAGTAGATAAACACGACTGGATACTCGGCCACAGTGGGGGATGGAAAGTATCACTGGTTCATGATAGCAATTCTGCCTTGCTTAGGAGAAGTAGTCCTCGTGGGGAGCTACGTTGGTCGGGCTTAGGAGATAAGAACTCTGTCGAGGGTGTCAGATGAAACAATGGTCTCTGACACAGCTGATCCTTCATTCAGGTGCACTGGTTTAGAATGAGTACTTTGATTCTGCACTTTGAGGTTCGATTACTTCTGGAGAAGTGACCGATGTTCTTTCGATGTTCACCAGTCAAAAGAAATTTCCATCTTTATTTTAAAAGCAGAAAAAAGTTTAACAAGTAAATTCATTTTTTTTTTATTTCAAGAATCGTTAATCATATTAAAACGTCGTTCTGTAATGCTAAAACAAATAAGAATTGCAAACAAAAGCACAAGGGCTCAAATTTTATTGATAGGATGGAAATCAGGCAAACGCGTGATTCCATAGAGTATTTACAAAGTTAGAAAATGGTAATTTACGGAAAAAGGGCTACATCGAAACAGAACGACCAATATCCTTCTACCAAATTTGACTTCGGGGCATCCTGAGCATCTGTCGAAGATGACCTTGACTGGAGCTTTCCTGACGGATGATGTAACTGCTGCCGAGGGACTTGCCCCTTTGTCGAACGTAGTTACTTGCCATTATCCCTAATTTTTGCCTAGATTGTACTTTGAGGTTTCCAATCCACCGGGATGATTTTTGATCATGTCTCTAATTTTTTCCTGGACCGCCCTTTCGGGTTTTCAATCCACCGAGACGTTTTTTTTTATTTAGTCGAAGTATTTCTTGACTACGTCAACATTCGTGGGGTAGGCAAATTCCTCTCCATCCATGGTTGCAAGTCTCAAGGCGCCGCCTGAGAAAGCTTTCTTGACCACATAGGGGCCGTCATAATTCGGAGTCCATTTGCCCCGGGAATCAGTGAGAAATGATTGTATCTTCTTGAGCACGAGGTCTCATTTCCTGAAGACGCGAGGTCGGACCTTTTTGTCGAACGCCTTCTTCATCTTTTGCTGATACAACTGACCATGGCATAGTGCCGTGATTCGCTTTTCTTCGATCAGATTCAGTTCGTCGTGTCGATTTTGACACCATTCAGCTTCTGTTAGCTTAGCTTCCATCAATACCCGGATTGATGGGATCTCTACTTCTATGGGGAGTACTGCTTCCATGCCATATACTAGAGAGAAAGGGGTTTCCCCTGTTGAAGTGCGGACAGATGTACGATAACCGTGAAGAGCAAAGGGTATCATCTCGTGCCAATCTTTGTAGGTTACGACCATCTTTTGAACAATCTTCTTGATGTTCTTGTTAGCCGCTTCTACCGCGCCGTTCATCTTGAGTCGGTAGGGAGATGAGTTATGGCGTTCGATCTTGAACTCTGTGCACAACTCTTTCATCATCTTGTTGTTTAAGTTAGATCCATTATTAGTAATGATCTGGCTCGGAACACCATAACGGGAAATGATATTGTTTTTGATAAATCGGACTACCACTTGTCGGGTTACATTAGCGTACGACGCTGCTACGACCCACTTGGTGAAGTAATCAATGGCTACCAGGATGAACCGATGTCCATTCGAAGCTTTAGGTTCAATCATGCCAATCATGTTGATTCCCCAAATGGAAAAAGGCCATGAGGCAGAAAGAACTTTGAGATGTGTAGGCAGTACATGGATTTTGTCGGAGTATATCTGACACTTGTGACACTTCCTCATGTACTTGTAGCGATCGAATTCCATTGTCAATCAATAGTACCCTGCTCTTATAATTTTTCTCGCCATTGTATGTCCGTTGGCATGAGTGCCAAAGGACCCTTTGTGAATTTCCTTTATCAGCATGTCTGCTTCTGGTCTGTCGACGCATCGGAGCAAGACCATGTCAAAGCTCCTCTTATAGAGTGTATCACCGCTCAGGAAGAAACTGCCAGCCAGCCTTCTAAGAGTTTTTCTGTCTTTCCTTAGTGCCCCAGGTGGGTACTCTTGTTTCTGAAGGAAGCATTTGATATCGTGATACCAAGGTTTGTCGTCTATGACTACTTCAATCGTGAAGATGTAAGCGGGCCGTTCAAGGCGCATTATGTCGATCTTAGGTAAGTCATTCCATTGACCTACACTAATCATGGAAGACAGAGTGGCTAATGCATCAGCCATGTGATTCTCCTCACGAGGGATATGATGAAACTCGACTTTGTTGTAGAAGGGTAACAACCTTCTTGCGTAATCTTTGTACGGAATCAATCCTGATTGGTATGTGTTCCAATCTCCTTTGATCTGATTGATGATCAAAGCTGAGTCGCCATATACATCCAAGTTTTTAATCCTTAAGTCGATCACTTCTTCGAGACCCATAATACAAGCTTCGTATTCGGCCTCGTTATTTGTGCACTTGAATGTAAGTCTGGCGGTGAAAGGAATGTGGGTACCCTGAGGTATTATGATAATTGCCCCAATTCTATTTCCGTAATGATTGACAGCTCCGTCAAAGATAAGTCCCCATTGGGAATCTGGTTCTGGCCCTTCACTGGGTAGCGGTTCATCACAGTCTTTCATTTTTAGATACAAGACATCTTTGTCTCGGAAGTCAAATCCGACTGATTCCTGATCGTCAATCGGTTGATGAGCCAAATGATCGGCTAAAACACTTCCTTTAACGGCTTTCTGAGCATGGTACTCTATGTCATATTCTGATAACAACATCTGCCAACGGGTAATCCTTCCCGTGAGAGCAGGCTTTTCAAAGATATACTTGATTGGATCCATTTTAGAGATTAACCAAGTGGTGTGACGAATCATCTACTGGCGAAGACGTTTGGCTGCCCAAGCCAAAGCGCAGCAAGTTTTCTCAAGCATAGTGTACCGAGTCTCGCAGTCGGTGAATTTCTTGCTCAAATAGTAGATGGAAGACTCTTTCCTTTTGGTTTCGTCTTGTTGGCCAAGTACACAGCCCATGGAGTCCTCTAGGACTGTGAGGTAGATGATCAGTGGTCTTCCCTCCACTGGTGGTGATAGAATTGGTGGGTTCAACAGGTATTCCTTAATACTGTTGAAGGCGGTTTGGCAGTCTTCTGTCCAAATGCAGTCCTGGTTCTTTTTGAGTAATTTGAAAATCGGGGCACACGTCGCGGTCATGAGGAATACGAATCTGGAGATGTAGTTCAAACGTCCCAGGAATCCCCTGACTTGTTTTTCAATCTTTGGAAAAGGCATTTCTTGAATGGCCTTGACCTTGTCAGGATCAACCTCAATTCCTTTCTGGCTGACGATGAACCCTAAGAGTTTCCCTGAACGAACACCAAAGGTGCACTTGTTGGGATTCAAGCGGAGTTTGTACTTTCTCAACCGTTCGAATAGTTTTGATAGGTGGGTCACATGCTCCTCTTCGGTCTTAGATTTTGCAATCATATCATCGACATACACTTCAATTTCTTTGTGTATCATGTCATGAAAAAGAGTAGTCATGGCCCTTTGATAGGTTGCCCCGGGTTTCTTCAAACCGAATGGCATTACCTTGTAACAAAAAGTACCCCATGGGGTAATGAAGGAGGTCTTATCCATGTCTTTCGGCACCATTTTGACCTGATTATAGCCTGAGAATCCATCGATGAAGGAGAAGACCTTGAACTTTGTTGTACTGTCTACCAGCATGTCAGTGTGTGGTAAGGGAAAGTCATCCTTTGGACTTGCCTTGTTCAGATCTCGGTAGTCGACATACATTCTGACTTTTTCGTCCTTTCTCGGAATTGGTACGATGTTGACTAACCATTGAGGATATTCTGATGTGGCGAGGAAACCCGCGTCAATCTGTTTTTGTACCTCCTCTTTGATTTTGACACCCATGTCTGGGTGAGTCCGTCTCAACCTCTATTTTACTGGCGGACATTCCGATCTTAATGGTAGATGGTGTTCCACGATGCTGGTATTCAACCTTGGCATATCCTGATAGAACCAACCGAATACATCGGGAAACCCTTTAAGAAGTTTCGTCAAACTTTCTTTGACAGTTGGACTGAGCAGTACCCCAATTTTGACTTCTTTTCTCTCTTCTTCTGAGCCCAGGTTGACTGTTTCCACCAACTCTTTGTGAGGCTCAATGGACCTTTCCTCTTGTCTGAGTAGTCGAGAGATCTCTTCTGGAATTTCGTTGTCAACTTCTTCTTCAGCCCCAAATACCGGGAACTCAAAGTCGGGAGAAGGCATCGGATCGTATGTTTCAACGGGGTTTAAAACAAGCAATCTGCATGACGTGATGATTTGTGTTTAGAAGAGATAGAGGGAAAATGCAAAAGTGTGTGCAGTGTATTTCTTTTACTGCTTGTTTTTATTATTGAGTTGTTTTTTTAGGATTACCATTTTCTGAAAAACGAAAAGAGAAAACAGCAATTAATGCGGAAATTACATAACGACGTTATTTTATTAATGAACAAGTCGATTCTTGAAAATACAGCCCTAAAAAACAAAACTCTGTCGCTTTGGGTGAAGCGAAGAGGGAAATTTACAGAAAGTGAGCCCTATCAAAACATCTGTTTCACCTGGGCAGGGTGAAAGGTTAAAGTAAAGATGGCAATTACTTAGATTTATGAACAATCTTCGGAACATCGACAATGACCCATTGGCGGCGAACTCCTCGGTGAATCACAAAGTCTGGTACCTTCCTTGATTTGTCTTTAGAAATGACGCTGATTTCTGGCGGAGCAGGATCATTGGAATCTGTCTCCCAGAAAGAGTTGTCGTAGGAGGATTCCTCAGTTGTATTTTGCGTAGTATTTGTACTCTCAGTTATATCTCCCCATCCAGTTGGCTGGATGTCTTCGAGCCTGATACGAGAGCTTTCAGGAGAGGTGTACTTGACCTTGAAGTCGTATTTTCCACTTGGCTGTTCCAGGGTGTCCCACACTTCTTTGGAACTGGAGGAGTCATCCCTCTCGATGACGTTGACCTCGGGAAAAGCATAGTTGATGAATTCTAGTTCGGAAAACGTTGTGAATTCATCGTCGTGCTGGGTAAGTTCGGAATGACCTGAGTGTTGATCCCATGACATGGCGGGGACACAAGTATTCTGTTCAATGATGCTCATCTGATTTTCATTGTTCGGCTGATTTTCTTGCCCCAAGTCTCTGGGATAAGGCTGCCACATTGGCAGGCCATCCATTGGGCCATAATAGTCGTGGTCAAAGTTGTATTTCATCAGAGTGTCTTCCTCTAATGAATTTGGCGGAGCCGGGCATCCTTCAAAATCACAATCTCCGTATATCATTTCGACATATGACCTTGGTATAAATCTCGGACTCTGTGCGGGATAGCAAAATGGCATAGGCACCTCTTCCTGAGACATATAATCGTCCTCGTTAAGATAGGACTTCCATTCCTCATCTGTATCGGAGGAATCTTCCTCGTTGATAGTATGCACTTCTTGAGTCACTGGTTGAAGGAAACCTCTAATGTGGAAGAATTTTTGGATGGGATGAAGACTTTCATCGTTAGTAGCTGTCTGGATGCAGGTTGCAGAAAAACCAAGACCCTTCTTTGTTTTGTTATCAGTAGGAATGACAAGCTGTCCCCATCCTTTTGCATTGTTATTTTCGATCACTTCGAGAGCATCTCTGTATGAGGAAATCGAGGTTCCTTTCTCTGATTGATTCTCATTGCTCACCAAAAGTGCTTGGAACTGAGTTCCAACAACCTCCTTGGGTTCTACATAAGTAGATAATGAGAAGTTGCTCACGAGCAAGGCTTGTTCTCCACAAACCGTGACAAGTTGGCCGTTCTGGACGAACTTTAGCTTTTGGTGGAGGGTCGAAGTGACCGCCCCAGCCTGATGTATCCAAGGTCTTCCTAATAAACAATTGTATGTTGCCCGGATGTCCATGACCTGGAAAGTGACTTGGAAAGTGTGAGGACCAATAGTTATGGGAAGGTCGACTTCGCCGATAACTGTTTTTCTGGATCCGTCAAATGCTTTGACGACGACCTCGCTGGTTCTCATCCGAGGTCCTTTGAATGATAATTGCATCAAAGTGGACTTCGGTATAACATTCAGGGCTGACCCTGTGTCTACCAGTACGTTGGCTAAAGCATCATCCTGGCATGTTATGACGGCGACCTTCTTCAGGTAATTCCTCATCACTAAATCCCAAGTTATTGTAGGAAGTGATGTTAGAGACAATGCTATTGAACTGTCTAATTGTTACATCCTGTTCCACAAAGGCTTGCTCCAAGACTTTCTGTAGAGCCGCCCTGTGGGCTTCGGAACTAATTAAAAGTGATAATACCGAGATCTTTGAAGGAGTTTGTAACAGCTGATCAACAATGTTGTATTCACTCCTTTGGATGAGCTTTAGCATCTCATCATTGTTTTTTGAAAGATCGGGATCACTGGATTGACCGACTGGTGGATTGGGAACTTCTGTCTGAGGTTCCTTTTCTTTGTTGGGTTCTCCAACTCCTCTGTTGAAGATTCTACCACTCCGTGTTACTCGACTGATGTCTGCAATATTCACGACAGAGGGTAACAGAATTTCCTTTCCATTCTCAATTGTTGTTGCACCGTATTTGTAAGGGATAGCCTTAGTTGATTCATACGGTAGCGATCCCGGTAGATAGATGAATATGGGAGCCTTCTGATTTTTCTGACCATCGTAAGTAATTTCGATTCGTTCCCGGTTGGGAACTCTCGATTCGTCAAGTAGAGGGATAATGGTACAAACATCCCTAGCCCTCTGATGATCTGAGATTACGACAACGTCCTCGATTTGATCAGTGAAGTAGTTGACTGATCCAGAACTTGACCATGGTTGAATCTTTTTGCGGTCCAATTGGCTTTGAAGGGCTGCTCGCACGAGGTAGCATCATTGGTTATATAGTAGTGGCACCTGGTCACGTCCATTTTGAATACAGTGTAACCTTACTAGGTTTGTTTCCATCGACCGAACATGCTGACTTTGATATCTAGTAGGATTCCCGTCAGTGATGCTAATTTGCTGGGTGTCTTCATCCATATAGATTAGAAGCCACCAGTGGTTCAACAAGTGCTGAAGTGTTTCCTGGACAAGGGCACAGCCCTGATCGTCTTCGCAACCCGCTTTACAGCCCTGATAATCATGTGATGCCAGGAACCCGAGCCGGACCTGTTTAGCATGTAACTCCACCAGGCTAGTATTCATCAAGCGAATATCGAAGATTTGAATCATGTTGATTTGATAATGATTCCTATCATGGTAGTCTTAAATCCATCCAAGATCCATCTGACGCTGGAGGGTCTCTTGTACAAAAGAGCATCCCTGTTTGTTTACCGAGCAAGTCAGGCAGGAATTATAATCGTGACCCGGCAGATTATGATACTGGCTTTGCCTTGAGTGCATTGCCACCAAGTTGACATTCATCGCATGGATATCGTGGTTTTTAATGATGTTGGAATTCGTATAAACCATGTTAACTCCACGAACTCGGTGCTCTTGGATCCATTTGAGATCCATCTATTCCTGTAGAGCTGATTGCACCACAGAACATCCTTGATTGCTTTTAGAGCAGATATCACACTGGTGATAATTATGAGGTGGCACATGGCCATATCCACTCTGTCTACAATGTATCTTGACCAAGTTGACCCTCAATAAGAGTACATCGTGAATTTGATAGGTGTTGTTAGACTCTCCCTCTATCAAATTGACTGTAGCCTTCTCGTGTTGAAGCAGCGGGTTCCTGAGAACATTCGGATTCATATCTTTGAAAGATAAGACCCTGCTCCTAACAAGCTTTTGCACGTCGGATTTGAAACTGAGACAGTTTTCTATGTTATGCCCTGGTCCTCCTTGATGGTAAGGGCAAGTCTGATCCACCTTAAACCAAAAAGGCGGATTTTCCAGTACTGTAAGAGGAGACTTAGTCTAGATATGCCCCTTGGCCAGTAGTAACGGAAATAGTTCTGCGTACGATACGGGTATAGGATCAAATTCTGGTGGTCGCGGTGTACGGTTGTTGTTGTATTGAGGACGAGCCTGCTAAAGAGGATGTTGTGTCCTTTGCTGAAATTGCTGCGAATGCGGTTGGCTTTGAGCAACCTGAGGTTGATACGTAGAAACAGGCGCAGGGTTGATAGCAGGAGTTACAGCTGCTACTGGCTGGTGTCGTAGCCTTTGCTTTCCGAGAGAGACATTCCTAATATCTTTCTCCTTTTTCTTAGGGAGAGCACTACCATATTTTTTAGTACCGCTTGTCGACCCAGTGTCTTTGACTAGACGTCCTTCTCGAACGGCTTCCTCGAGACGCACTCCCATACCGACCATTTCGGTGAACTCGCTGGGCGCACTGGCAACCATTCTATCATAGTAAAATGAGCTCAAGGTCTTTAAGAAAATCTTTGTCATCTCTTTTTCCTCAAGAGGTGGACAAATTTAAGCCGCAATTTCATGCCATCTCTGAGCGTATTCCTTAAAGGTTTCCTTGTCCTTTTGCGACATATATCTAAGTTGATCTCTGTTTGGTGACATGTCCAAATTGTATTTATATTGTTGGACGAAGGCAGTGCCAAGATCTCTGAAAGTGCTAATCGTGGCGCAGTTTAAACCCATGTACCATTTTAATGCGGCACCGGTTAAACTATCTTGAAAGTAGTGAATCAGCAGATCCTGGTTCTCTGTCTGAGCTGACATTCGATGAGCGTACATCACCAAATGGCTTTGAGGGCAAGAGTTACCCTTGTATTTTTCAAAATCGGGTACTTGGGACTTGTGAGGGACTTTCACATTGGGGACCAAGCAGAGGTCCGCGGCGTCCTTTCCAAATAAATCCTGACCGCGAATAGCTTGCAGTTCCTTCTGCATTTCCAGGAACTGCTCCTGGAATTCATCCATTCTATTGAACATACTTTCCTTTCTACCAGAAGGTATCAGTAGAATCTGTCCTTCCGAGACAGTGTGCACCACAAGGGGTGGTACCATTACTACGGCAGTGAATCTTGGTGTTTCCCGAAGTTTATAACCTTCAGGAGTCCTCATTATGCCTTTGGCATCCTCGCTTTCCCGAAGTGTGTAACCTTCAGGCCCAGCGGGTTTTGCTATGATTCCCTGATCTTCAGTGATCGGCGGAACAATCCTTCCGGGATATAGTTAACAGGCATGCCCCGGGGACGATCTTTTGGCATTTGATACCTAGGATCATACTTCTCTACTATGGGCATTGAGGTGATCTCTGAGATCACAGTTCTTTGTAGTTGAGCTTCTGCCATGGCTTGCATGTCATTACGAAGCTTTCTCATATCCTCTCTTAGGGCGTCGATCTCTTCTTTCAACTCTCTGTTCTCTTCCTCGAGATCATCCATCTTTTTCTGACGATTGGCCCGAGTATTGTACGAATGAGACAGTTTGACTCTAGAACCGAGACACAAACGTGAGATTCGTAGGTAAGAAGAATACGTGATGTGAGAATGATGAATGCAATGATTATATTCATTGTTTTTTTTTGTTTAATCAAAATAAACTTCGACAATTAGATTGCAAATATCAAACAGTGGGGACACCCCCGTTTTATTGAATTCAAAGGATTGCGGAAATGGAAATACAGTAAATTACAAGGTGCGGAAACAGAAACCTAAGCTAATGGGTCCCGAGTCCTCTCTGAGGAGAACTCGGGTGCTGATTCTGATACTTTCCTTTACTTGGACCGGGGCTCTTGGGCCATTGTCGGGTTGTCATTCCTTTGCCAAGTGAAAGGAGCGAGCAAATTCCTTTGGTCATCCTGATTTTCTACAGCATGTTGCTCCAAAATCTCAATTAGAGCATCCTTATCTTTCAGCAGTTGCTGTATTTTGGTACACTCTACATTGAGAATGCGGTACTTATTCTTCCAAGACCTCCTCTCCTATTGAACTTTGTTGAGAGTAACCTGAAGTTTTTCCGTTTCAGTCATGAAGTACATGACAGATTCCCTTGGTGGAAGAACTCCGTGACGAGGATAAGGCATCTTTAGCTTGAGAGCTCTAGTTTGTACCCAGTGGAGATAAGGCTCCACCGAGACACAATCCGGTTTTCCTAGAGACTCCCGTCCTTTCTTATGAACATGTTTCCAAGCGTGCACTATTTCCATATTTAGTGCCCTGTCATTTTCTCCTTCCTTGAAGAAAAGACCTTCCAAATGAGCATTACGCGGGACATGCCTCATCGGGTATCCAAATTGACGACGAACTAAAACTGGAAGGTGAGGTAGGATAAGCATTAGGTAGTGTTATCCCTCTCTTTTCTTTAGATTTAGGTGCTCCCCTTCAAATTCAACCTTAGGGCCATCTTTTGCATGACAACATTAGGATAGAATTCCCCTAAGTGTTTTCTTTTCCTTTGAGTCTTCTCTTCTCATCTCATAACCATTCTAAAACACTTAATAAAGTTAACGGGTATTGCGTATGAGCCTTGTATATGGGAAGTGAGGAATGGGGGGTCTCCCTTCATTCTTCTAGGGTGTTTAGTTTACGTCCTGTTGGGGACAATATGCGACGCATTCGTTCCTATGTTGTAGACTTAGATGCAATGCAAGTTACGAACTTACTTCAATCCACTTCTGTCTAAAAAACACAAAACAAACTCAAACCTCTTTCATCCTTCGGGATTGTTAAGTTTCAAATCATTTCTAGAAAAGGGCACATTATTTCCGTCTCGTCGCAAACAGACATCAACCCTAACTACCGGACGCAAATTTAATGTCGCTCATAAAAAACACTCACCGACCTCGTTAGGTCGAACTACGACTGCTCTGATTTCCTCTTTCTGGTTAGATTGAGGATATGTAGGCACGAGACAGCGATGTCTTGGCGAGCAACCTCTCCCTTAGTTCATGTCCGAACTACGTTGACTCTGACTTTCCCATTGCACGAGGGAATACGTAGGTATAGGATGCCGATGTCCTATCGAGTCACTTCTTTTTCTTTTCTTCTTCGTTTCTTCGTTCTTTTCTGTTCCCGTTCCTTTTCCTTTCCAGTAGCAGTGGAGCTCCAGATGATGACACCCTTTGATCGAGACAACAAGCGTGGATCCCATCGAGTACGATGGACGCGTGGGGTTGCTGATACCTTCCCCTCACGTAACCGACTCCCTTACCCGTTTCTCTTGGTCGCGAGACCATACTTTTTTCCTTCCCTCAGGTTTACGCAGTGTTTCCTTTCCCTCTCTTGGGATAAATACACATTGCTGGCGACTCTGTTTCTGCGCCACTTTCGCGTTTGTACTTGGATTAAAATCCCGGGAGCGACAATATGTCTCAGGAAGAGGCGCATACGCCATTTTGCCATCCCACGCAGAGTCCGAGATATATACCAAGATCAGATGTCAAGATGATGTAAGGAGATTATGATTCGGAAGGATGTCGTGCTCCACCCAACTCATTAGAGGAGGATACTCTGATGAAAGACAACTTTGAATATGACTATTATGACCCAATGGATGACTTGCCTATCTGGCAGCCGTACCTAGAAGACTTGGGGCAAAAGAGTCAGCCAAACGATACATATCAACTGAGCATCATTGAAAAGAATACATGCGTCCCCACCAAATCATGGGATCATTACTCAGGGCATTCTGAAGATATCCAGCACAACGATGAATCTACAAAGATTGCAGGACGAGAGTTCATCAACTATGCTTTTCCAGAGGTTAACGTCATCAAGAAGGATGACTTCTCTAGTCCCACGGAAGTATGGGACACTTTAGGATAACCGAGTGGCAAATTCGACTTCTTGGTCAAGTACATCGCTCCTGAAAGCTCTCGTATCAGGCTCAAAGACATCCAGCCAACTGGATGGGGAGATCTTCCTGAGAGTGAAAATTTTGTACAAGATACAACAAAAGAGTTCGTCTATGACAACTCTGCCTGGGAGGCAGACTCCAACGATCCTTCTCCACTAGAGATCAGCATCATTTCTAAAGACAAGCCAAGAAAGAAGGTACCAGACTCTGTGATTCACTGAGGAGTTCGCCGCCAATGGGTTGTTGTCGATATCCCGAAAATCATTCATAAGTCTAAGTAATTACCATCTTTGTTTTAACCTTTCACTCTGCCCAGTTGAAACGGATGTTTTGATAGGGCTCACTTTCTGTAAATGTCCCTCTTCGCTTTGCCCAAAGCGACAGAGTGTTGTTTTATAGGGTTGTAGTTTCAAGAATCGACAAATCATAAATAAATAAACGTCGTTCTGTAATTTCTGCATTTATTGTTGTTTTCACTTTTCACTTTTTCAGAAAATGGTAATCCTAAAACAGCCAAAAATAAAAACAAGCATTTTTCAGAAGATACACTGCACACACTCTTGCATTCTCTCTATCTCTTCTAAAAATAAATCATCACGTCATGCAGAGTGCTTGTTTTAAACCCCATTGAAACATACGATCCAATGCATTCTCCCAACTTTGAATTCCCGGTATTTAAGGCTGAAGAAGAAGAAGACAAAGAAATTCCAGAAGAGATCTCCCGATTACTCAGACAAGAGGAAAGGTCCATTGAACCTCACAAAGAGCCGTTGGAAACGGTTAACTTGGGTTCAGAAGAAGAGAGAAAAGAAGTCAAGATTGGGGAACTGCTCAGTCTAACTGTCAAAGAAGACCTGATAAAACTTCTCAAAGATTTTCCCAATGTATTTGCTTGGTCCTATCAGGACATGCCAGGGTTAGACACCAGCATCGTGGAACATCATCTACCGTTAAGATCAGAATTTCCGCCGGTAAAACAAAGACTAAGTCGGACTCATCCAGACATGGCCATCAAAATCAAAGAGGAAGTACAGAAACAGATTGACGCAGGTTTCCTCGCCACGTCAGAATATCCTCAATGGTTAGCCAACATAGTGCCAGTTGCGAAAAAGGACAGAAAAGTCAGAATGTGTGTATATTACAGGGATCTGAACAAAGCCATTCCAAAGGATGACTTTCCCCTACTGCACATAGACATGCTGGTAGACAGTACAACAAAGTTCAAAGTTTTATCCTTCATGGATGGATTCTCGGGCTATAATCAGATCAAAATGGCATGGAAGACATGGAGAAAACTTCCTTCATCACCCCATGGGGTACCTTTTGTTACAAGGTAATGTCGTTCGGTTTGAAGAACGCCGGAGCAACCTATCAAAGGGCCATGACTACTCTATTCCATGACATGATACACAAAGAGATCGAAGTGTATGTCGATTATATGATTGCCAAATCTAAAACAGAAGAGGAGCATGTGACCCACCTGTCAAAACTATTCGAGCGTCTGAGAAAGTACAAATTCCGCTTGAATCCTAACAAGTGCACGTTTGGTGTCCGCTCAGGAAAACTGCTAGGGTTCATCGTCAGCCAGAAAGGAATTGAGGTTGATCCTGACAAAGTCAAGGCCATTCAAGAAATTCCTTCTCCAAAGACTGAAAAACAAGTCAGAGGATTCCTGGGACGTCTGAATTACATTTCCAGATTCATATCTCTCATGACCGCGACATGCGTGCCAATCTTTAAACTACTCAAGAAGATAAAATCATTCCTCACTGATTCCCGGGGCAAATGGACTCTGAATTATGACGGCCCCTATGTGGTCAAGAAAGCCTTCTCAAGCGGCGCCTTGAGACTCGCAGCCATTGATGGAAAGGAGTTTGCCTACCCCACGAATGTTGACGTAGTCAAGAAATACTTCGCCTAAACAAAAAAAAAACGCCTCGGTGGATTGAAAACCCGAAAGGGCGGTCTAGGAAAAAATTAGAGACATAAGCAAAAATCATCCCGATGGATTGGAAATCTCAAAGTACAATTCATGAAAATGTTAGGGATTCATGGCAAGTAACTACGTCTGACGAGGTTAAATCCCCAGCAGTAATGTCATCCATCAGGAAAACTCTAGTCAAGGTCATCTTCGACAGAAGATCAGGATGTCCGGAATTCAAAGTTTGGTAGAAGGATAACGGTTGTTATGTTTCAATGTAGCCCTTTTCCCTTAAATTACCATTTTCTAACTTTGTAAATACTCTATGGAATCATGTGCTTGGTTGATTTCCATCCTATTAATAAAATTTGAGCCCTAGGCTTTTGTTTACAATTCTTACTTGTTTTAGCTTTACAGAATGATATTTTTAAAAAATAAAGACGGAAATTCTTTTGACTGTTGAACATCGAAAGAACATCGATCGCTTCTACGAAGGTGGTTGAACCTCAAAGTGCATAATCAAAGTGCTCCTTCTAAAACCAGAGCATCTAAATGGAGGATCAACTGTGTTAGAAACCATGTTTCATCTGACATCCCCGGTAGAGTACGTATCTCTTAAGACCGATTGAACAATTCTTTCTCCCTACAGGCACCGTCTCTCCTAAGCAAGGCAGGATTGCTATCTGGAACCAGTGATACTTTTTATTCCCCGCAGTGGCCGAGTATCCAGTCGTATTCATCTATTAGTCTGTATGTCACGTCAGTTTTGTCAGCATAAACATACATACATCATGCATTATTGATTCACATTCATATTCATATTGCATCACTATCATTCTGGTCAGTCTTATCCCCAAGTGATAAAAGTCCTGTCAATCGAGTTATCAGTTCTTTCCTCGTCAGGAAATGTTTTGTCTGAACAATCTCTCCCCAGTTTATTTCCTGATTGGAGCCGGTCCTCGACCACTTTGATAACTTGAACCTCAGAAAGGCAAGAAGACATTCGATAAACGTCACTCTTCACCATTGAAGATGATATCTTCGCTTTCCCGGATTAAGGAAAATACCCAGAGAGAGCTTAGCAACTAAAGATTCTCAGCAACACATTGGTTTTTCTTCCAAGAAAGTCAATGTTAATGAAGTCATAAGCCCTCAAAATTGGATTGCATCACATGGCATTTCTCCGAGAAGTTCTCGAAGAAAAGTATGATGTAATACCCCCCAAGCAGGAAACAGCCTCTCAAGAGACTCGTTTTCCCCAGTAGAGTCAACTAATGGCGTCTCTAACAGAGAAGTTTGAACACCTCTATAACTCAGACGAATGGGTTCCCCAGCAAGTCTGACATCAAAACTTTTTCCCATCAAATGGCATCTCCCCAGGAAAATTCGACGAGAAGTTTGATGAAAACTGCTACACATAGCGTCCCTTGTCAAGGAAGGAACTTGACGAAAAAAAAGAAAAGAAACTAAGACCAGTTCCTTGGCTGAAGAACAGGATCGAGGGGAAGTTTATTGACAAAAGAAACTGAGACCATTTCCTTGGCTGAAGACCAGGATCGAGGGGAAGTTTATTGACAAAAGAAACTGAGACCAGTTCCTTGGCTGAAAACCAGGATCGAGGGGAAGTTTATTTAAGAAAACTTAGACCAGTTCCTTGGATGAAAACCCATATCGAGGGGAAGTTTTACCCTTTTCTAAGCATCATGGCTTAGCAAAAGAAGATGGATGAGCAAACTGCCATTCATAACCACCATCAAAGTTTCGGGTATTCCAATATTTAATCCTCTTGTACCCCGAATGCCCGAATACCTTCGCCATTCACACCTTCGGGTCCAAGAAGATTAAATAAGGGCATCTGTCATACCCCAAATTTTGACCACCAAGATTTCCCATCATTGTGCAAGACATCATCACAATATGGATGTACTTTCCGGCCTCATCAATCTCCTCAAGGATTGTTGAGCTTTCACTACAACCAAGAATTAGGGTTTTAAGCCCTCTCAGAGCACTTAGGCAAAGGATCAATCAAGAAATGACATGATCTTCAACTTGTCTAACCTCTCAAGCGCCTATAAAGGATCAAGAGGACTCCCACATCAAGAATCAAGCACAAAGTTGCAACATTCCAAGTGGATCATGCCTCAAGATCGCCAGTGTCACCAAATTAAGGTTTTGGTCGACTGAGGCCTCCTGACAAAAATTTTCATTTGATCATGAGCCAAGGCTTCAAAACACAACCCAAGATACTCCAAGGGACCTCATCGACCCAATCATCAATTCAATTTAACCTCAGGGGATGAATTTACCAAAAATCAGGAATTAGGGCTTCTTGACCTAATTCACCCCTTAGTTGACTTTTATGACAAAACCTGAGTCAAGACCTCAAGACATGATTTGAGGGCCTCCAATACACTACATTGATCCATTTTCAACCATGGAGTGACCCAAGAAGCTTGATTCACAAGTTTCAATTTCACCAGGACCACAATTAGGGTTTTGAGGGAAAAGTCAACTGTGCCTTTGACTTTTGACCAAGACATGCTCCCAAACCTTGGGAAATGATTCAATACACCCTATAACACCTATGGAATCCATCCATTAGGTTTGATTTAGGTCAAGGACTTGATTTCACAAAGGATCGCACAGTTTGGATTTCATCCGATAAAAAGTCAACTGTGCACAAAATCAAGTTTGACTTTTTGGAATTTTTCACAAATATGGTTCCCCTAAGTCAAAAATAATGTTAATGTACGATATTGATCATCATCCATCAAGAAAAATCAAGAAAAGTGAGGTTTCTCGCAAAAGGGGCAACCTTGAGAAACCAACATTTTTCTAAGTTATGGAATAAAAGTCGTTTTGGTACCAACTTCCAAGGGCCATAACTTGAGATCCAAGCAACCATTTTGGGTGATCCAAGGCTGGATTTGTAGGTCTTCCTACACTCTACAATAGCTTCAACTACATCTCATTCCAATTCCTCATGGATTTCAAGTTATGATTGGATCAAAATCACTAAAAAACATGAAAGTGCATTTTTTCCAACACTTAGAAGAAATTCAGCCCAAGGCAGATTTCAAGTGAAACACCAAAACTTGAGGCACTTTTTCACACAGTTACAAGATGAATCAATTCAAGGTGTAAACATCAAAGTTATTGTGCATATTGCTAGCAATTCAAAGAGTCCATCAGCATGAAAAAACTCCATGGAAACCAAGAGATATGGCAGCCCAAAGTCATGTTGCTGCAACTATTTTGAAAAAACCAGTTTGCATGTTTTCTTGCTTTACACGATTTATGAGTCAAAGCCAAGGATCACTATGCCACATTCATCCAATGTGATCATGATCCATCTGATCCAACCTGTAAAGCTGAGTCAAGAAGCCAAAAGGAATTTCAACTTGAAGTAATGGTTTTTGTCACATCATGCCTTGAATTCAAAGGCATTTATGTGCAATATGGCACTTTCAATAAAGCTACTCTCCTCAGTCAAGATGCTCACTTAAAAACAATTAAAACATCTGAAGAATGTGGATTTGATCATTACATAGCCCTGCTCTTGGGAGAAGCTAGTCTGCCTTACTTGAGAAGTAAGCACACCTTGCCAAAATGCATTAAGTGAGCTCTTATCCATTGCTGTAGTACTATTCCACCAAGACAAACTCACTCACCTATAAATAGAGCTCCTTGTTGATCATTCAAGGTACACCAAAGCAACTCACCACATTGCTTTCTCTCCTTTCTATCTTACACACCAAATTTCATTTTTGTTGAGAAGGCACTATCGGGTTTTGAGTTGGAGACCAATGCAACTCAAACCAATGTTCACACACCTCATATACAACATATAGGAGTGATCTAAACCATTACATTCAATCTGTAACATCAGAATCATTAATTCACACCTCAATTGCTCAAAATTATAAGGTAGCAGCAGGTTGGATCAAGTTGGTCAATCCAGAGGTTTTCCAATCAACCTAAGCATTCAAACACATCCATTGAGGTACAAGGAAGATATCTAAATCATTGGAACTCATATGTAACACCTCCAAACCAGAATTTAATTCTCACTTGCAGACGTAAACCTTAAACTCTCAAACTCAATGAATCATGCATCATAAACATATTTTCAAAATACCATTGTGTTTCTGAATGTTTGTAGGCCATTTACCCTTAATCAATTGTTATTTACAGTTCGTGTATAGGATTTCATTAAGTTCATGCAAGTTGTAGGGTTCATCAAGTTTTGTCATATTATGTTTTGATTCACTTAATTTCAATAAAATTGAATATTGCCATTGTATTCCTTGTCTGAAAGCGCATGATTTTCATATTTGGATCATGTGAAATGGTTGAGAAATGAGTGAGATAGGAGGCTTCACGTATTTGGCTCAAGGAAGAAGATGGCCATGGCGCCATTCTTCAGGTTTTCAAAACCAACCTTTCTATATATTATTCAGTTGCCATATTATTCTTGAATTGGCATTGCGTCCCAGCGGTTGATCAGCCAGTTTTGTGTGTGTAGTGAGCGAGAGGTCTGGGGTTCGAATCCCCCTCGCCCCAGACCTTTTGATTTTATTTTTTAAAACATTTTTCAAGAGGGTTTATTACATATTAAACACACTTGCCATCATCTTTCAGCCCACGCACATGGCTCAGATGGCAAAATTTTACACTCTCCACCCCCAAGGGCGTGAGTTCAAACCTTGGGGGGCCATTTCTAATTTTTTACCACTTGTTTCCTTGACATTTTTTCACTATCTTGTTAATTCATTCCAAAATTAATTTCTCTCTCAATTTTAATTGTTTTTTATTGATTCTTTTTTTGAAAATTCACAAAAATATTAAAATATTTGGTTCCATGAAAACTTTATAAAAATGTTATTTATTTAAAATATTTGATATTTTTGTAAAAAATTATATTTTTATTTTGTTTTAAACATTAAAAATATTTCTTTCTCTTGGTTTTGCAAAATTCAAATGATTTTTAAATCATCCCATGAATGAAACATGATTTTCCAAATATAAATCCAAGATCACAACCTTTTTCCACATGTTTGATCATTTTAATTGAATTTTTATTCAATTAAAATACATTTTAAATCAAAAAATTAGGGTTTTGATCACTATCACCCTAACAAATCTTTTCAAACCACTTTGGGCCTCTAATAGAGTGTAAGACCCAACCCCCTCTTGTAAATAAATAATTTGGGCCTCAGTCATTGTATAAGTCCCAATATGATTTTAAAATCTCGACGCGGTAATCGTCTTTTAAACAAAAAATCACCTGGGCCTCTCCTTGAGTTGTAAGCCCCATCACTTGTATATAAAATAAACTTTGGGCCTCTATTAGAGTGTAAGACCCAATCCCTTTTTAACCAAATATTTTTGGGCCTCAGTCATTGTATAAGATCCACTGTGTTTTCAAAATTTCGGCGCAATCGTCGCTTTTTCAAAACATTTTCATCTGGGCCTACCCTTGTGTTGTAAGTCCCATTTCTTTTCTTTTTCAAACCTTTGGGCCTCTCCTTGAGTTGTAAGACCCATCCCTCTGTACATAAAGCCTTTTTGGGTCTCAGTCATTGTATAAGCCCCAGTACAGTTTACAAAACAACGGTACAATTACTATTTTTCATCTGGGCCTCTCCTTGAGTATAAGTCTCAACAATGTTTTCAAAACAACTTCCCTTTTGATTTAGGTTTAAATCTATGGTTGTTATCAAAACTTTTTTTAAATTCTTGAACAACTAACCATACAGCTGTTACAATGGAAGCTTGCTCGCCTGTAAGTTTTATCAACTTTCATTTACTTGCTTTCATATATATATATATATATATATATATATATATATATATATATATATATATATATATAACTGTATTGCTGGAAGCTTGCTCACCTGTAAGTCCTTCTTTCATATCCTTTTAAATACTTGTCATATATCAACGGTATATATACTAGTATATCTGCTTAGAGTTTTCCCTGGCAACTAAGTCTAGAATTAGGTAAAGCCAGTTTGTCACTCTTAAATACAGTCAAAACTAGTTCCCCATAGGAATTTCCAGATACAGTCTTGCCTTCTCTCGGGCTTAAACAATATGGAACAAAGAGAAAGACATTATTCCCGGTGAAACTTTTCTCAGACTGTCACTATTAGAAATTGTCAAAGAAGTTCATTTCCCCAGAGAGGATTAATTCCTGGTGAAACCTCTCTTGAATTTCTTCAAGCCGTAGAACTGTTCACAAAAGAAAAGATTATTCCCAGTGAAACTTTTCTTGAACTTTTCTTAAGTTTGGACCCACAGGCTTCCTAAAAGCATCCCCGCCTCCTCTTGGGCTTTGTACAAGGACCCTCCGTCTTCTTAGAAGTTCTCATGCCTTCTCTTGGGCTTAATACAAGTACCCTGAAGACCTCTTAAAGGTATAGGACAGAACTTAGTCATCCTTTGCTAGAGCAGTCTTTCTTGAGTCAAAACCTCAGACCAATTTAGGGTTGATTCTCATCCCTTAAAACACCAGCCTCCTCTTGGGCATTATACAAAGATAAATTCTTTCATACTAGTAGACTTGGACAGTCTAATCCCCTCTCGGATCTCAAAAACATTCTCAAGTTCCTTACAAACATAGGAGAAACCCTGGTCATTTTTTATCAATCTCCAGCAGAGTTAAAACCCATGGGTTCTAACACCCAGTCTTTCTCCTAAAAATCCCTTAGCCAGGGTCAGTTTATCATCAGTATAACACTATCCCAAATCAGAACCTCAAGGCATCTGATATCTCAACCCTTCTGTAAACCCTCAGTAAGAGTTGATTCCCCATTTGGACCTGCCTCTGGATCTCAATAATCCTCAGCAGAAGACAGCCTCCTCTTAGGCTTTGTATAAAGATTTCTTTCTTTGTTCTTCCCCGAAAAAGTTAGCCTCTTTTTAGGCTTTGTATAATGATCCTTCCTTTCCTAAGCATAGTCAGCCTCCTCTTGGGCTTTGTACAATGATTTTCCCCAGCTGAGTTAACCTCTTCAGACTCTCTTGTTGAGTCAATCACCTTTCCATACTCTCTTGTTGAGTCAATGATATAAAACAAAAGCACTCTCTTGTTGAGTCAACCCTTTCAGCCTCAATCTTGGGCTTTGTACAAGACAGATAAAAACACTCTCTTGTTGAGTCAACCTTTTTCAGCCTCAATCTTGGGCTTTGTACAAGACACCATATAAATTTTCCTAAGCAGAGTCAATCCTCTTTTCAGCCTCAATCTTGGGCTTTGTACAAGACAGATAATACTCTCCGGAAGAGTCAAACTTCTTTCAGCCTCAATCTTGGGCTTTGTATAAGACACTTAAAATATCCTCAGCCGAGTCAGTAAAGTCTCATTTCAGCCTCAATCTTGGGATTTGTACAAGACAGATAAAGATTTCTTTCCCACGGAGTCAGTCTTCTTTTCAGCCTCAATCTTGGGCTTTGTACAAGATACATACAAACCCTCCCCAGCGGAGTCAATATCTCTTTTAGCCTCAATTTTGGGCTTTGTACAAGACAGACAAAATATTTCCCCAGAAAAGTCAAACTTTTAGCCTCCTCTTAGGCTTTGTATAATGATATCCCCCAAAGAGACAGTCTCTTTTTAGCCTCAATCTTGGGCTTTGTACAAGACATATATAAACACTATCTTGTTGAGTCAGTCTTTTCCAGCCTCCTCTTAGGCTTAGTATAAGGACTTCCTCAGTGGAGTCAATCAATCTCTTAGCTTCAACCTTGGGCTTTGATCAAGGCACACAAAAATCAACATCCCCTCAGAGGAAATCAAAATCTCTGTAGGAAAACATTTCTCTGTGTTATCACATATCAAAATAGATAACTCAAAACAAACCCTAAATCCCAGATAACTGCTGTAAGTGGCACACTTGTTGATTCAAAAATCCAAGCTGTCGTCCATCTCTTATCCTGATAAAAATCCTCTATTTCATCTAATTGTTGTAAGCGGCAAGCCTCTGGATTATTTACATCCACGCCACTGTCCCTCTCTTAGCATGAAAGATTCCTAAGGAAAAATGGCATTGCTCTACACTGAGTTAAAGTTTTCTCCTTCAGGACAAATCACCTATAAAGGAAATTATGGCTTTGCTGGATTCTCATATCCCAGTTAAAGTAATCCTCCTTTATAAACAGTCACCCAACAGTTGTGATAAATAGACGAGATGTCTCCCTTTAGAGATGACAAGTTCTCTCTCAGTCAAACCTTTTAGCTTCAATCTTGGGCTTTGAACAAGACACAAATACTCCTTTTTAGCTTTAATCTTGGGCTTTGAACAAGACACCAAAACATCTTTTCCTCCCATAGAATAGGAGGAACTACGATTGCTCTGATTTCCCTGTTTCTTTAAACGGGAATACGTAGGCATAAGATTGCGAAATCTTAGCGAGCATACCAATCAAAAACTCTAGGTCCAGTACCTTCATACCAATCAAAAACTCTAGGTCCAGTACCTTCACACTAATCAAAACTTAGGTCCAGTACCTTACCACAATCATCAAAAACTCTCTCTCTCTCTCTCAAACAAGAAACTTTCCCAACCCATCAACAAATAAACACCATCAAGTACAAAGCAGAACCTCAAACTAACAACCTGTTGATAACCACATATAGGATGGGTAACTGAAAACTCCCCATTGTATAACCTGACCCCGAACTCCCCGAATCTCTCTTAGCGTATGTTTGGTTAAACATTCACGTGCAAGGTTAGTTTTAGATAACTTCCCTTTCCCTTTCAGCTTCACGGGATAAATAAGAAATCAGAAAGTAACACCCCTTCCCTACTGTTGCGGTGAGGAAGAACCCATGGCGATAAGGTGGTCGCGTCACCGACAAAAATCGCACGCTACAAGAAGTTTGATGAAGACCGCTACACATAGCCTTCCTTGTCAAGGAAGGAACTCGACAAGAAGCAACTGAGACCAGTTCAATGGCTGAAGACCAGGATCGAGGGGAAGTTTATTTCAAAAGAAACTAAGACCAGTTCCATGGCTGAAGACCAGGATCGAGGGGTGGTTTGTTTCAAAAGAAATTGAGACCAGTTCCGTGGTTGAAGACCAGGATCGAGGGGAGGTTTATTTCAAAAAAGAAACTAAGACCGATTCAATGGCTGAAGACCAGGACCAAGGGGAATTTTCACCCTTTTCTAAGTATCTTTACTTAGTAAAAGAAGATGGACGAGCAAATCAGCTACCATTTATAACCACAATCAAAATTTCGGGTATTCCGATATTTAATCCTCTTGTACCCTGAATGCCCAAATATCTTCGCCATTCACGCCTTCGGGTCGATTAAATAGGGCATCTGTCATATCCCAAATTTTGATCACAATATTTCCCATCATTGTGCAAATCATCACCACAATATGGATGTACCATCATACTTCATCAATCTTCTCAAGGATTGTTGAGCATTCACTACAACCAAGAATTAGGGTTTTGAGCCCTCTCAGAGCACTCAGACAAAGGATCAATCAAGAATTGACATGATCTTCAACTTGTCTAGCCTCTCAAACACCCATAAAGGATCAAGAGGTCTCCCATATCTAGGATCAAACACAAGGTTGCAACATTCCAAGTGGATCAAGCCTCAAGATCGCTAGTGTCACCAAATCAAGGTTTTGGTCGACTAAGACCTCCAGATGAAAATTTTCACCTGGGCATGAGCCAATACTTTAAAAAATGAGTCAAGAAGCTCAAAGGGACCTCTTGGACCCAATCATCAAGTCAAAATAGCCTCAAGGGATGCATTCATCAAAAATCAGGAATTAGGGTTTCTTGACCTAATTCACCCCTAAGTTGACTTTTGGAGCAAGACTTGAGCCAAGACCTCAAGAAGTGTTTTGAAGACCTCCAATACATCATATTGATCCATTTACAAGATTGGATTGGTTCAAAGAACTTGGTTCATAAGCAACACAAAGATGCAATTTCATCTGACCACAAACTAGGGTTTCCTGATGAAAAGTCAATTGAATCTTTAACTTTTGACCAAGACATGATCCAAAACCCTGGGACATGATTCAAGACACTATATAACATCTATGGAATCCATCCATTAGGCTTGAATTAGGTCAAGAACTTAATTTCATAGAGGATCACACAGTTTAAAATTCATCTGACAAAAAGTCAACTGTGCCTAAAAACCAAGTTTGACTTTTTGAATTTCTTGACAAACATGGCTTCCCTAAGTAAAAAACAATGTTAATTCATGGTTTGGATCATCATTCATTAAGAAAAATCAAGAAAAATAAGGTTACTTGAAAAAGGGGCAACCATAAGAAACTTAAAATTTTCTAAGTTATGGAACAAAAGTGATTTGGTACCAACTTTACATTGTCATATCTTCCAAACCACAAGGCCTTTTTCTCCCATCCAAAGCTCAAATGAAATCTCTCATTACATACTTCAAAATTTTCAACTACATTAGATTCCAAATCCTCATGGATTTTGAGTTATGGATTGATCAAAATCACAAAAACGTGAAAATGACCACTTTTCCAACACTTAGTGAAATTTTCAACTCAGAATCTGTTTCACTTTTTCACCAACTTTGAGGCCACTTTTCATTATGATCTAAGATGTTTCAAGACCAAAGTTGGACATCAAAGTTAAAGTAGGATATACAAGTTTTCCAAAGAGTACAAGAACTCATCCTAATTCAACTTGAGTAGGGAATTTCAAGCATGGAAACATGACACCACCAAGACTGGTTTTACAAGACAGTCTTGTACATGCCACACGATTTTGTCATTTCCATGACTTGGAAAGCCTTGTCACCATACAAGACAAGTATTTAAAGTGAAATAAACATGATCCCTGCAGAGCTACAACACCATAGATCCTTGAAAGTCAAAAACCTCATCATTTGGCATGTGACATTCAAAGTTCAAAATCCAAAAACTCCAATTTTTCCATGAGGCATTTAAGGGATGCATAGAGCTGGCATGTATCAGTCCATGATCAACCAAATGAGTCAAGCTTTATCCCTGCAACAGAAGACTCATAGCCTGTAAGATTGACTCAAGTCAATGGCTAGAGGAGACTTTGGCTACATGACAAAGTTCAATGGATATTGGAGTGATCCAGCCTCCAATCACTATTGCTCCCAAAATAAACTTGCTCTACTATAAATAGAGCTTCTTTCTAATCAATTCAAGCACACCAAAGCATAACAATACATGCTTTCCTCCAAATCTCACTAAAAAAACCAGATTTTTCTTCTCTTTCAAGTCTCTATCAAATTTTCAATTAGAGAGCAATTCAATCAAAACTAATCATGCCAACACCTCACATACATCATATATGAGTGATCCATAACCTTAAAACTCATCTGGAACATCAGAATCACAAAGTCACCCCCCATTTGCTCAAGCTTTTTGGCCTATTTACAGTTGAGGTGCCACAATAAGTTCCAAGCTGCTTCAAACCATTCCAAGCTTCCAAACACCTTGTATTAGGTCCATTGAAGTTGTCCAGATCATTACACAACATATGTAACACCTCCAACATAGAATTCGAATTCTTCTTGCAAGAGGTAAGCCTGACACTCTCAAACTCTATAATTCATGCATCATAAATGTGTTTTCAAGTTACAAACATGTTTCTGCACTTATGTAGAGTGATTCCCCTCAATCAAATGCTTTGTAGCTTTCGTGTATAATATTTTATAGAGTTCTTGCAGAAATTAGGGTTCTTGAGTTCATCACTTGATTTCTCACTCCACACTTAATATAAATGCAATTAATTTATATGACTGAAATCCTTATTCAAAAACACACAACTTTCATGTTTACAAAAGTCAAAACCATTACGTATTGAGAGAGATATGAAAGGTTTTGCAAATTGGCTATGGCGAGTACACGCGAGGAAGAAGAAGATTGCCTTGGCACCATTTTCAAATTTTTGAATATTTGACATTTTTATTAAATGATTTCAAAAATTAATTTCTCTCTCAGTTTTTATCATTTTTTATTTTTTCTTTTTTTAAAAAGTCACAAAAATGTTAAATTATTTTATTCTACAAAAAAATTAAATTTATATTATTTATTTAATATATCTTGAATTTTTGTAAATAATTTCATTTTTTTATTATTTTTAACATTTTAAAATGAAATTCTCACCTTGATTTTTCAAAACCAATTGGATTTCAAGCTTTCATGTGATTAAACATGATTTTTCAAAATATTTTTCAAAGCTTACCACTTGTTTTTTAAATATATTTTATATTTTATATTTAATTTCCTTTTGAAAATTATAGTTAAATTAAAATTAGGGTTTCTCTTAATTTTAATTTTTCAAACTTCTTTTCAAAATCATTTTTAGGCCTCTTGTTAGAGTGTAAGTCCCATCCCTTTGTACATAAACTTTTTGGGTCTCAGTCATTGTATAATTCCCAATACGATTTTAAAAATCTCGGCGCGATTGTCATTTTCAAAATAATGTTCATCTGGGCCTCTCCTTGAGTTGTAAGCCCCATATTTTTTTCTTTTCAAACATTTTGGGCCTCTAATAGAGTGTAAGACCCATCCCATGTCATCCACAAACTTTTTGGGCCTCAGTCATTGTATAAGTCCCTCTGTGGTTTCCAAAATCATGGCTCGATCGTCGCCTTTTCAAATAAATCATCTGGGCCTCTCCTTGAGTATAAGCCCCATTATTTTCTTTACAAACACTTTTGGGCTTCTATTAGAGTGTAAGACCCAACCTTTTTGTACAAAAACAATTTTTTGGGCCTCTACTGTAGTATAAGTCCCACAACGTCCATCGGTATCGCAGTACGATCAATGTTATCAAAAAGTCATATGGGCCTCTCCTTGAGCTATAAACCCCTAAACAAATCTTTTTTAACAAATTTCTTTTAATTCAAATTCAAATTCAATGTATTTTCAAAACTTTCTTCAATTTCTTGAAACCCTAAAAGAGGGAATACAATTGTAGTGAATACAACAGATGACTTTATGCTTGGGCTTCTTCTCAGAAGGTAAGTCCCCACATCTTTTTCAATGCTTATATATATATATATATATATATATATATATATATATATATATATATGTCAATATAATTGCATGTATATATTTGTGCATATCTTGTTTAGAGTTTTCCCCAGCAGTTACGTCTAGGTTTAAGATAAAACCAGAGGTTACTTTCAACATAGTCAAAAAATAGTTCCCCCATAGGAAATTCCAGATACAGTCTTGCCTCCTCTTGGGCTTATACAATATGGAACAGAGAAAGGCATTATTCCCGGTGAAACTTTTCTCAAGACTGTCCAAACTTAGAAGTATATGTGTACAAGAAATTCATTTCCCCAAAGAGGACTAATTTGCGGTGAAACCTTTTTTGAATTTCTTCAAACCCTAGAACTGTTTAGCAAATACAGGATTAATTCCCGGTGAAACCTTTCTTGAAATTTTCTTTGGCTTGGACCCACAGGCTTCCTAAAAGCATCCCCAGCCTCCTCTTGGGCTTAGTACAAGGACCCCCAGGCTTCTTAGAAGTTCCTCAGCCTCCTCTTGGGCTTAGTATAAGGACCCAAAGCCCTCCTATAGGTATATGATAGAAATTAGTCATCTTTACTAGTTCAATCCTCAGGAGAGTCAGAATTCCAAATATCAAACCATTTTAGGGTTGATCTTCATCCCTAAAACCAACACCCTTCTCTTGGGCATCATACAAAGACCTCTCTCTACACTAGAGCCTACAACTTTTAAGAGACTTTGACAGTCTCAGCCTCCTCTTGGGCTTCATTCAAGTAGACTTGGAAAGTCTCATATCCTCTTGTACCTCACAAAGAAACCCTCAAGTTTCCTAAAAACACAGGAAAAACCCTGATTATTTCATCAATATACTAATCTCCAGCAGAGTTAAAACCTCCATAGGTTTTCAAACTCAACTTTTAAACTCTTAGACCCCCAACAAGGTTTAAACATTCACTTTTAAAAAATCCCCAGTCAGGGTTAATTTACCATCAACAAATCCCCAAGAGAATCAGAGCCTCTTAGCCTCTGATACCTCAACTCTTCCCTGATTCTCAGCAAGAGTAAAACCTTTGGATTTCCTCAATACAATTTGGACCTGCTCTTGGATTTCAATAATCCTCAGCAAGAGATAACCTCCTCTTAGGCTTTATATAAGAACTTCCCCCAGTGGATTCTGTCAGCCTCAATCTTGGGATTTGTACAAGACAAATAAAACACTCCCCAGTAGAGTCAATTTTCCTCTAGCCTCAATCTTGGGCTTTGTACAAGACAGACATAAAACTCCCCTAGTAGAGTCAACTTTTTAGCTTCAACCTTGGGCTTTGATCAAGGCACACAAAAACCAACATCCCCTCTGATGAGACCATGAGTCCACTCTGCAGGAGGACATTTCCTCTATACGTCACATATCAAAACAAACAAACAAAATCTTTTTCCTATATAATTGTTGTAAGTGGCACACTTGTTGATTCAAAACCCAAGCTGGAGTCCTTCCTTTATCCTGGCTAAAATTCATCTTTCATCTAACTGCTGTAAGTGGCAAGCCTCTGGATCCCTAAACATCCAAGTCAATGTCCCTCTCTTAGCATGAAAGATTCATAAGGAAAAAGTGTCATAGCTCTACACTAAGTTAAAGCTTTCCTCCTTCATGACATTATCCTTATAAAGAAAATTATGGCATTGCTGAATTCTCATATCCCAGTTAAAGTAATTTCCCTTATAACCAATTACTCAACTTTTGTGATGAATAGGTGAGATATTCTCCCTTTAGAGATGACAAATTCTCTCTCATTCACCCTTTAGCTTCAATCTTGGGCTTTGAACAAGACACAAATACTCAGCTAGCTTCAATCTTGGGCTTTGAACAAGACACCAAACATCTTTCCTCCCATAGAATAAGAGGAATTACGATTGCTCTGATTTCCCAGATATCTTTACGGGAATACGTAGGCATAAGATTGTGAAATCTTAGTCAGCAAGCCAATCAAAAACTTTATGTCCAGTACCTTCCCAAAAACAACGAAAAACCCGAAAACAACAAAAACACTCTCTCAACACTCCCAAAGGAGAAACTTTCCTAAACCACGGCAGATAAACATCAGAGAACAATTTAAATCAACAGAGAAACATAAAATAAAAAGTCTATGGATAACCATATATACAATGGGTGTTAACAGCTTCCCTTTGTATAATCTGACCCTGAATCCCCAATCTCTTAGCATTTGTTAAAGAAAACATTTACGTGCAAGGTTAGTTTTAGATACCTTCCCTTTCCTTTCTAGCTTCATAGGATAAATAAGAAATCAGAAAGTAGCACCCAAATTCCAACCATTGTGGTAAGGTGGTCACGTCACTGACAAAAATCGCACGCTACACATGCATCGAAGGATGATATTTGAATTGACGACACTGACCAGTATCGAAAGATAATACTTTCTGGTATCAAAGAAAACTGAACTAACGACACTTACTGGTATCGAAAGATGATACTTTCTGGTATCAAAGAAACTCCGAGGGAATAATGGAATCCTAGTCAAACGAATCTGCTAGGGAACAAAGATCAAAAGGGGAAGATTGACAGATCTACTACCCTAAAGACTGATTGAGGTACCAGCTTGGGGCTACAGTCACATTATTTTTTTTGCGAAAAAGAGAAGCCTGAACAAACTACTCTGCAGGGGAATATCAGTGAGACGAACGAGTTCATTGACAACTTCACCAGGGATAAAGTAAGATTGAACGTCCAGAGTTAAACTATTTTTTTATTGGGGGAACGTCTGAAGACGAGAATATCCAAACCCGGCTTATGCTTCGAATGCATATGTTTGAATTTTTCCATGGCATATGTTTGAGGATGAAATGATTACTATATGCAAGATGTAAAGAGAATCCTCGACCGGGGATGATGATTAGCAACTCTGCTGAGGAAGTGATCACTGATCTGATCTTCTGACTTTCTATGGGGAAAATGTCAATAACTTGGCTGGGGAGGAGTGTTTATACATTTGGACTCTAAATTGCGGGGAATGATGACTTTGTTGGGAAGACATCACCTGAATCAATCCTGCTTGAGGAGAACTGATAGCCATTGACCTTTGTTGGGGAAATGACAACCTTCTGACCTGGTTGCTGGGGGAATCGGGATCAAACAAACCTTTGCTGTGGAAGGAAATGCTTGTTGGAGAATAAACCAGACATGTCTCCTGTTAGGAAATTACATTTCTTGACTTGAAGAGAAGATTACATACCGGTACTCTGCGGGGAGAAACTCTACTGAAGAAGGGAGGTTAAACGAGCCTCTTTTTGTGGATGCCAACTTGCTTAGGGAGCAGAACAAACCATCCCTACTCTGTCTAGGGCTTGGACTCTTGCGGGAGAAAAGATGAATCCAACTCTGACTGGGGAAACCAAATCACTGGACTCTCATTGGGGAGAATAATAACACCCATAGCCTCTTCCGAGGACGATACAACCTTAGCTACTACTGTCAGGGAGACATATATTCTTATATCTGAATGATGCCACCATTACTATGAGAGGGAAATGGTCTCTGACTTGTACATATTGACCATTGAGTGCGAATACCTGTGCCTGCAAACACAAAAAGATACACACATGTGCCCCGAGGTATTATACGGTTTGAATTTACCACCCAAGAACACTCAACATTCAAAGCAATTTTAAATGTTTTCACGCATGTTCTTGGAGATCTTTATTGTTTTCAAATGCAATGTTTATCAAAAATTCGGGCATTTTTGTAAACAAAACAGTAAAATGAAAACGAGAGAGAAAGCTATTTGAATGAAAATGAGTTTCATTGATTGAATTGGCATGTTGTTGCGGTGAAAATCGGATAACAAATTATTAATTAACTTGCATCATTTTCTTTTACAACCGACTTTGATTTATCCAAAGGAAAGGTTCAAGATCGTTAGAAAAACCTAAAGGGGGGAATCAATGGTTCGGGGGTTGGTTACGCCTAGGGAAGGTATTAGCACCCTAAACGTCCGTAGTACTCTACGGGAACCTCTTGTTTTAATGTTATCTTATGTTTGCTAAAGGTTCTATGCTAAAGGTTGAAACCCTAGGGGTTAGTATCTAAGTATACTCGACAAAGCATCGCACTTTGAGGCCTACGTATCCTCGGGTATAGAATCAGAGTATGCGTAGTTCTACTAAGTAATGAACTTTTGACTATGGTCAAAGTTCACAGGGGAGAATGAGTACAAGCTCATTCTAGAGTTCAAGAACTCTCTAAATCTAAGTTATAATGGTCCTATGTTGAAGTTTTAGTCAGTGGGAAAAGTGATGATTCATTATGATGAATATCACTAAGAGTTTAAGAACTCCTCCTAAAGCTAGTTGTGATTTCTATGGCTCTGATGAGGCCAAGAAATAAAGTTTTCTCCTAAGAGGTTACTTAGGTTAAGGTGGGAGGTCAATGACTTATGAGTCAACATATTTCACCTTCCTTTGGAGTAAGGGGAAAGAAAATAGTTATAGGATATGATAACAAGAGATATTGAGATAAGATGATTAACAATAGCATGAGTATGGCAAAAGATAGTGAGATAGTTCACAACACAAATGAATAAATGAACACAAGTATGGCAAAGTATTCAAAAGCTATGAAGTTAAGAGTGAGACAAACATATCAACACAAATTCCAATCTGCAAGAAAGTTCTTAAGGAATACCACAAGTTATGAGTAGGGTTATATTAATGAGGTGTTCACTACTAGATAAATGAGCACACAAACTCAAAGTCAAAGTTTAAATCCAAGTGAAAATGAGTGAGTGAAGTGTCAAACAAGGGTGACAAGTTGGTATTTTCAAGGTTGATTTTCATGTGAGAGGTGAAAGTTTTAAGTTCAAAAATGTTTAAAATGAGTTATAAACCTAAGCAAAAGAACTACCTTAAGGTCACAATTTAGTCCTCTAATATTCCTTTAATGTATCCTAAGACACTTTGAAATTTTAGTCCAAGAAAAATAGATATCAAAGGTATTTTCCAAAAGAGTTTTCAAAAAATATATTCAATTTACTCTTCATTTTCGAAAATAATAAGTAATTTTTGGAATTAATTATTTATGAAAATAAAAAAATATTGGAAAATTAAATTATACCTTGAAGCATGAACATGAATTTTTGGGATTTTTAATGATCAAACACTATTTTTAATAAAACAGTTTTGAAGAGAAAAATAAAATAAAGCATTCTAAACAAAGAAATTGGAGGGGTGTATGAGTAAAAGGAGATGAACTGAGGTTATGTTGCTTCTGATTTGGGCTTGGAAATGGTGGGGTGCGAATAGTGAAGCTGCTAGGCCAATGCGCAAGAAAAACTGAAGGAATAGGAAAAGAAACAAAAATGACAAAAACAAAGGGGACTAGGGCCAGGGGGATTCGAACCCTAGTCCCTTTGTTTACAAGGGCAAGGTTTGAACCACTGGGGTGGCGATATATCCTTTGTATACGCCCCCCAGTATAATATATTTTGAGCTTGGAAATGAAAATAGGAAATGAAAAAACACATGCGAACGTTACGCCCACAACATCATCAATCGGTCAATTACACTTAAGTTGCTATGAGACAAAACCATTCCCAGCCAACCACAACACGCCACACCTTCATCCTCTCCATGCACCATGAACATAATCTATCAAACCATCGTGAAAATGGTTGTGGTTTCCTCTCCCTTTCCCAACCTCGTTCGTCCTCATTTCTCCATCATTTTTCACAAACCAAAAGCCTAAATTGATCAGCAAAGATCAAGGATTTCAATCATGCTACTTGTTTCTCTTAAGGTTAAACTCACAAATCACACGAGGGCAAAAACCAGAGTGGTTCAGTGAGGTTCAAAACTTGGAGGTTTAAACACATGATCCATACTAAGCATGCAGAGGTCTGTACTACTTAAACATGGTGATGTGTATGTGCCAGCACTAAATAACACGCAAAATCATGGCATGCTCATGAATTTGGAGAGTTTTGTGGCTTACCTCTTGGAGTAGGTCCAAGGCCTCTTCAAGAGTAGTTACAGAAGTGTTCTCTCACCCTCCTTGTGCTTATTGATGCTCAGCTCTTTGACCAAGTTGCTTGGAATGGCTTGCAACTCCTTCAAACTCTAAAATCGAGCCCACTTGTCCAAAAATGGTTGAAAATGGTGGATGGTGTAAAGCTTGTTACAGCACTGGTTCAGGTGTATGAACAAGCTCTAATGGAGGCTTATGGAAGATTTGAATGGTTTATTTAGAGTTTGCACGAAGGAATTATGTATAGGCAGTGTTCATGCAAAATGAGGGGATGAAAGGGTAGTGATGGTTAGAGTGATTACAGCTCGTGTTGGAGTGTTTGGATGAACTCTAGGGAGTGTTTAGGTGTGATCTGGGAAGTTAGAGAGAGAGAATGCACGACTAGAACTTGTGTTTTGAAAGTTCTTGCAGCTTTGCAAAAATATGAGAATGTGGGAAATCAGTGAGAGTTTTGGGTGTTTCTTGGGGTGATTATTGTTGGTGATCCTCCCCCCTCTGTTTTGTTTCCTCCTCTCCCTTTATACAAACTGTCTGCCCTTGAAATCAAAACCTCCAACGTCTCTCCTTCTTGTTTCTTCATAAGTCCTTTTCAAACTTTATAGGTTTTGGACATTGGATAGGTCTGTAGCAGGGTGAATGATGAAACAGGGCATGGCCCAGAGATACTTTAAACAAACCAAGCCGTTGGAAGCTGAAACGGGAAAGGTTTTGGGAGAACTCAAAATGAATTGACGCGCCAAGAATTGATAAGGGTTTGAAATTCTTTCCCATCTGCCTTCCACACATACGACGAAGAAGAAGGAAACAAAGATTGTTGATTCCTCACGTGCCACATGTCAGCTCCCCATTGGTTGATAGCAAGTGTGACTCCTCCCATTGTGCACCAAAAGATATCCACGGTGGGCCAAACAAGATAATAATGGAAATGAAAAAAATAATGTGATTAATAACAATAATAATAATAAAACTAATTGATGACCTAAATTAAGTGATTAGAAAAATAAACTAAATTAATAAATAATCTAATAATTTTAAAATTAAATTAAATTGATGATTAATTTAAATTAATAAAAATAAACAACTTAAATACAAGTAAAATAAAAATAGGCCATATTGAAATTAGATTAAAATAAAACAAATAGAACACTAAAATAAATACTAAATTAAAATATAGAGAAAAATAAATAAAACATCAACTAGCAAAAAAATGAGGGTAAAATTTGGGGTACAACAGTTGTCCCTATTTAAATATTTCACCTGATGACATGGGAGATGAAGATCCTCATGCAATCAACAGTGAAAGATATTTAAATACAGATAACCGAAAATTTTTCCCTCAGATGCACACATATGCAATGCAACAAACATAATGCCAAGAAGAAGCAAGAAAATGCAGACACAACGAGACACCAAATGGGTAAACAGGAAGCGAAAGGAAACCAGAAGAGCTTCACTGGGGAAGTACGAAGGTTAGTATCCACGAGAAACACCTCACTAGGGATACAAGCTAACCAACAAAAGAGACCCACCGGGGAGACACCAAAGAAAAACTGGGGAAAAAACCACAGGCAAACTCCTCTGGGGAAAGATCCGGGGAGATAGACTACTGGGGGCAAAACAAACCCACATTCTTTCTGGGCATGAAACCAGAAAGAAGAACCTGATCACTAGGGATCAGTCAAAAAGACAGACAAACAAGCAAAGACTTCCTGGGGATCTTATACTGAAGAATTCAAAATGGGATCTTCAAGAAAAGCCAGAAAGACAGAGACAAACCCTGCGCACCAACTAGGAGTCTTATAAGGTTGAAGAAATTTGTTCCAAGAAACTTAGCTTAAAGCAAGTTTTCAAAAATCCAAGGTAAGGGTTCAATGTCCGACACGATTCGAACAAGAACGGTTTTAAAACAAGAAGACAGTGCTTGGCACGATTCAAACAAAGTCCAAGTTCAAGTCCGACACGATTCAAACAAGAACAAGTTTTAAAACCAGTAGACAATGCTTGACACGATTCAAACAAAGTCCAAGTTCAAGTCCGACACGATTCAAACAAGAACAAGTTTTAAAACCGGCAGACAATGCTTGACACGATTCAAACAAAGTCCAAGTTCAAGTTTGACATGATTCAAACGAGAACAAATTTTAAAACACAAGACAATGCTTGACACGTTTCAAACAAAGTCCCAGTTCAAGTTTGACACGATTCAAACAAGAACAAGTTTTAAAACATAAGACAATGCTTGACACGATTCAAACAAAGTCCAAGTTCAAGTTTGACACGATTCAAACGAGAACAGTTTTAAAACAAGAGGCAGTGTCTGACACGATTCGAACAAAGACTCTGTTCAGGTTTGACACGATTCAAACAAGAACAAGTTTTAAAACGAGCAGACAATACTTGACACGATTCAAACAAAGTCCAAGTTCAAGTTTGACACGATTCAAACAAGAACAAGTTTTAAAACACAAGACAATGCTTGACACGGTTCAAACAAAGTCCAAGTTCAAGTTTGACACGATTCAAACGAGAACAGTTTTAAAAATCTTTAATGTTAAACTTCTTGGGGAACAGCAAAAGGTTTAAAGATTCAAATCTGGCGCGCAAAGGTTAAGACCGAACAAGCACGACACAAAGCAAACCGGGAATGTCTTTACTTCACTGGGGAAATAAAGGTTCACATCGTCAAAGGATAGATGGTAAGGGATAAAAACAGGGATCACATCATCAAGAAGCTTGATGGCCAGGAAAAATAACACATCCGAAGGTACGAAACCTGAACTCGGAACACCTCATCAAACAGATTGACGGCAAGGAAATAAACCTCAAATAGGGATCACATCAAACAGGTTGATGGAAAGGAAATAACATAAATCCGAGGGTACGGAACCTGAACTCGGAACACCTCATCAAACAGATTGACGGAAAGGAAAAACCACAAATCCGAGGGTATAGAACCTGAACTCGAAACACCTCATCAAACAGATTGACGGAAAGGAAATAACATAAATAGGGATCACATCAAACAGGTTGATGGAAAGGAAACCAGAATAGGGATCACATCAAACAGGTTGATGGAAAGGAAAAACCACAAATCCGAGGGTATAGAACCTAAACTCAGAATACCTCATCAAACAGATTGACGGCAAGGAAATAAACCTCAAATAGGGATCACATCAAATAGGTTGATGGAAAGGAAATAAAATAAATAGGGGTCACATCAAACAGGTTGATGGAAAGGAAACCAGAATAGGGATCACATCAAACAGGTTGGTGGAAAGTGACTGACTGAAGGTGACACCATTGGTAACTGTAGAAGTATGAATAAAACCAAGGACGGATAAGCTTCTCGTGAGAGAGATGGCCACTTAACGTTGCGAAGGTAATGATAGCAAAACAAGCTTCTCAAGGAGATCGTCACTTGTTGTTGGGTATAAATTCCAAATAGATGTTGATATTACAACACTGCTGGAGGAATAATTGTCTTCAATAAGGATCAAAAGATTCTTCCTGCGAGACATTGTGCAAAATAAATGCACGTTCAAGAGGGGCTCAGAAACCACCCCTGACAGGGAACAAAGTTCAATCTAGGAACAAGCTAGAAAGAAACGGTCAAACAAGACCCCAATTAAGGAGTGAACTCAAATGGGGATTTATCTAATCCAAATGTGGAAAAGATAATTGAACCAACCATCATCCACGAGGATATAACTCCGTGGGGAATTCAAAAAAGATGGGCACTTTATGCCTAGGGCTGACTTTCTATTGGAGTGAATAGACAAACCCAGTCACTTGGGGAGATAAATGCCAAGGTGAATCAAAGACAAGTAAACACCAGAAAGAGAAAGCAACATGCTAAGATGCTATGCTTATGAGTGCTCATGCCATGCTTATGCTTATGCAGATAAAACAGACAAAAGGAAGTGAGACTGGAGATGAAATAAACATCTCGACAAGGATACCCAGCCAAACTCATCAGATTGGACCATTACTGGGGATGAAGAAGAAGAATCAACAATTCTACTGGTGAAAAGAGCATTCCACTTGAGGTATAACATCATGAGGATTGCCATTGTGAGCTTGATCTCTTTGTAGGAGGAGAATCTGAGGAGAATTGTCAAAATTAGCTTAAGTAATAGCTCATTGGGGAGTTAGCAGAGGATATCACAAGAACAAAGTAATTCTGCATCCTACTGGCATAATAATCATCTTCAAATCTTATCTGCCCCAGGCTATATGGTTTATCAGAAGACGATAACAAGAGGATTTTATAGAAGAATTGGCATACAAGGCGCTTCAATATCTTCAAACTCTTGGAGAGATCTTGGCGTAACTGCCCCAGATTAACGGTGTTTGCACAACAAAGCCTTTGAACTTGTTCTTCAGAATGGTTGTTGACAACTGGGGAAGAGATGCCCCAGACTGATTGGCCTTTTAGAGATTTACCGAATCTCGACTTAACTGCCTCCGATTAACTGGTTTGTGAGGGTAAGTCATCAAAAGGATTTCACAGAAGAATTGACGCACCAGATGCTTCAATGTCTTCCAACTTTTGAAAAGAAATGAACCTAGACATGATTGTCCCAGCTCAACTGTATTCGTGATACTCAAGTTGTAGTAGAAACAACTGGGGAACAAAACTTGCCCCTGCTGCTAGGTCACCGGAGTCCACACTTGTCATAAGATGACCTGGAGAAGATTTTCCCCACTATTATAAACTTTGACGAGTTCTGCCCCTGATTGAGCTTCCTTTATCAAGCTGAATCCCCTAGCTGACTGCATTTGTTGGAATTTCTTTGATATTGAGTTATTTTTACAAACAAGTGTTGTTCATTTAAAATTGGCAATTTCGATGCAAAATTCATGCAAGCTTTTGAAAACAAAGTTTTTATTGATGAAAACGCACACAGTGGAGTGATTAAATCAAAAACAAGGTGAATCAAGTCATTGGAAATGATCAACACACGCAAATAACAAAGATTATTAGAGTCAGGTTAATCAACCTTGCTGTAATGTGCTTTCAAAACAACCTTACCTCAATTAGGTCTTTTAGGGGTTGTAATGTGGCCTGGTTCACGGTTTTATAAAACAAAGGATAAAGGCTCAAAGTTTATTTGCACCCACCTAAACTTCATGATGAACTCCAATCCTAAGCTCAGTTAACTCAATATATACGTTCAAATCTCCAAAAGTAGGAAGTCACTTGATTTGAAAGCTGACTGGCGCCTGATATGAAGCGCTCGTGTTTGAATGCATAACAGAGTTAAACTGAGAACTACCCTGCCCCAAGGTTGAGATTTAAGGGTTTTTTGTGTAAGGAAAGAAAGCTCCTACTTTTAGGCTCGCAGGGTTAACGAGGGATTATCTTCCTTATTTCTCCAGTATTTAGGAATTGAAACAATGCCTTATATCATCAGCAGGGTTGAATCGGCAGCATACCACAGCAATTATGAGCACGAGGTTTTCATCATCCTCCCCAATCTTTGTTTTTAACAATAGCTGGAAAAAGGAGTAAAGCAAGGTAAAGATATACTTGTTTTGTGAACGCAAGAATAAATGAGTGAAACGAATGGACTTAACCAAAAGATGCACAAACATTTCATTAATCTTGCCGATTTGAAATAACAATAGCTTATAGGCAAATACAAATTCAAAGTGCAAAGGAAATACAACAAAAATGCTGAAACAGTCTAAAGTTTGCCAGCCTCAGGGAACTGGGCTTTCCTTCTTGACTTGCCAAACTGAGATAGTCATCTTCAAAACTGATTGTCGAAATCCGTCTGAGAATTATCTTCACATCCACTCTTGATAATTTCTTCCTCTTCAGAGCCTGATAAATCTGCTTGATTAGGTGAAAGATTGTTTATTTGAATGCCTTGAGGCGTGAACGAGAACATATTGGAGTCAAGCAGGGTCTGAACCTTGTCTCTGAGTACTCTACAATCTTCAGTTGAATGCCTCTGTGTCCCAGCATGGTAGTCACAATGGATGTTGGTGTCAAAGCCCGACGAGTCTAGAAAAGACGTCGGATCTCTCTCTTTTGGCACTATCAATCCACTTTTGATTAAATCTGGTAAGAACTGACTGTATGGTATTGGAAATGGAGTGAAATTCCTTTTTGGATTTCTTGGCCTTTGTCGTGCATGCTGACGCGGCTGACGACGGTAGGGCCGTTGATACAGAGGAGGTCTTCGATTTGGAGAAGAAGATTGCCCACGTGGAGAGATTGGTGTCCGATGTAAAGACCCAAAAGGTTGCTGACGCTGAACACTTGAGTTGTAAAAGCGCTGAGGTATTTGAGATTCCCATATAGAATTACTTTCCTTCTCCCATTCTTCTTGAGAACTGATAACTGATTTATTCTCACAGGCCGGGGTATTCGAGATGCCTCAGATCTTTCCTTTCTGGAGACCACTCTCAATCTGTTCTCCAGTTTTTACCAATTCAGCAAAGTTTGACGTCACAGTGCTAAACAACTTTTCTCGGTATACACCTTGCAAAGTATCCACGAACCAGTCAACCAATTCCTTATCCGAAAGTGGTGGTTGAACACGAGCAGCTACTTCTCTCCACCTCTGAGCATACTTTCTGAAGGACTCATTTTCTTCTTGAGGTAAGTCTAGCAAATGTAGGCGGCTGGGAGCCAAATCAAGATTGTAGTTGTATTGCTTCACAAATGCACTGGTTAGGTCTGACCATGATTGGACATGACTACTTTCTAGCTGCATATACCAATGCAGTGATGCTCCACTTAGACTGTTTTGGAAACAATGGATCATGAGTTTGTCATTGAGGACATGTGAAGTCATTCCTCTGCAAAACATCACCAAATGCTGCTTTGGACAGCTATCCCCTTTATACTTCTCAAACTTCGGCGTTTTGAACTTAGGAGGTATCACAAGGTCGGGTACCAAACACATGTCCAAAGCATTCAGATCAGCAGTGTCACGACCTTCAATAGCATCAAGCTTCTTTTCCAAGGTGCGACATTTTTCCATTAGCTCAATGTCTCGTGGATCCTGGGTTTTCATCACAGGGACCACTTCTTGGGAATCTGACTCGGAGAATGCAAAACTGCGATATTCCATAGCATCAATAGAAGAAGAATGTCCATCTTGGATAATGGCGTGTTCTTGTATAAACTGGTTCTCAACAAGAATCTGCACTGGTTGAGCTTGGGCTACATTGTTCACAAACATACCCTGAATATTGGCATCTCTTTTTGCCAAGGCTGCCATAACCTGATCCAACTGGCTTCTTAACAAGTCGAAATCCGTTCTGGTCACAAACTGGTTCTGCTCCTCTGAATTCATGATCCCTTAAAAGCTTCTTCAAGTCCAATGCTGGCTTCAGGAAGGTCAGCTAGGTTACAGACAAAAGACGGATGAGACTCAAGACTGAGAAATGCAAATGCAATGCAAATGCGCATGCAATGCTAATGCAAGCCAAATGGTATCAAGGAACCCGAAAGGCGAGTTGCAAACATTTTCGGGAAAACTGAAAAGTCTTGTTTTAAAATCTAAGATCCCGATTAATCTTTGCAAAGAAAAGAACATCTGAGTTCATTGAAACCAAATGGTTATAATGAGATGTATGCAATGCACAAAACACGGGCACACAAAAACACAAACACGCACAACAGCACACAGATCCTAGGTTTAGGGGTTACGAGCATGGAGTCAAAGGTCTACCCATCCCAAAGGTATGTACTACTGGTTTTCATCTGCTGAACAGGGTTCTAAGAAGTTCCTAGAGTCGACAACCCATCTTTTGGATTTTAACGATTTCCCAGATGACTTGGTAATCAATAAAATTCTCAAGAGGATCTCGTCTGAGTGTAGTATCGCGTGACAACCAATTCAGAAATATACTCCGTCATGGTCACCGCACTACATCCTAAAAGGCTTAGTGGGGTTTGGTAACTACGGTTCTCAATATCACGGGCTCCTAGGTCGAGAGTAGCACGCTTTCACGAACGAATTCGTTCAACATAACTAGACTCTCAAGAGGGCCTCAACTGAGTGATGGTGTTATCAATTCAACTTTTCAGGATTCGACTCCCTCAAAGCCTCCTTGAATACCATCGTCCTATAATAAGTGCACTCAAATCCGGGTATAGGATTTATCTCACTCATAGGTATCATGTCAACCCACATTTAACAGGAAAAAAGTCAATCAAGGACAGATACACAGATATATAAGCAAAATATGACATACATAAGCATATACAAGTAAATAAGCAAACATGAATAACATAAAAACAAGATTGGCTTAACCCTCTTAGGAAAGGACCAGCAATAGGTCTAACCATCCCCAGTGAAGTCGCCATTTCTGTTGCGGTGAAAATTGGATAACAAATTATTAATTAACTTGCATCATTTTCTTTTACAACCAACTTTGATTTATCCAAAGGAAAGGTTCAAGATCGTTAGAAAAACCTAAAGGGGGGAATCTAAGGTTCGGGGGTTGGTTACGCCTAGGGAAGATATTAGCACCCTAAACGTCCGTAGTACTCTACGGGAACCTCTTGTTTTAATGTTATCTTATGTTTGCTAAAGGTTCTATGCTAAAGGTTGAAACCCTAGGGGTTAGTATCTAAGTATACTCGACAACGCATCGCACTTTGCGCCTACGTATCCTCGGGTATAGAATCAGAGTATGCGTAGTTCTACTAAGTAATGAACTTTTAACTATGGTCAAAGTTCACAGGGGAGAATGAGTACAAGCTCATTCTAGAGTTCAAGAACTCTCTAAATCTAAGTTATAATGGTCCTATGTTGAAGTTTTAGTCAGTGGGAAAAGTGATGATTCATTATGATGAATATCACTAAGAGTTTAAGAACTCCTCCTAAAGCTAGTTGTGATTTCTATGGCTCTGATGAGGCCAAGAAATAAAGTTTTCTCCTAAGAGGTTACTTAGGTTAAGGTGGGAGGTCAATGACTTATGAGTCAACATATTTCACCTTCCTTTGGAGTAAGGGGAAAGAAAATAGTTATAGGATATGATAACAAGAGATATTGAGATAAGATGATTAACAATAGCATGAGTATGGCAAAAGATAGTGAGATAGTTCACAACACAAATGAATAAATGAACACAAGTATGGCAAAGTATTCAAAAGCTATGAAGTTAAGAGTGAGACAAACATATCAACACAAATTCCAATCTGCAAGAAAGTTCTTAAGGAATACCACAAGTTATGAGTAGGGTTATATTAATGAGGTGTTCACTACTAGATAAATGAGCACACAAACTCAAAGTCAAAGTTTAAATCCAAGTGAAAATGAGTGTGTGAAGTGTCAAACAAGGGTGACAAGTTGGTATTTTCAAGGTTGATTTTCATGTGAGAGGTGAAAGTTTTAAGTTCAAAAATGTTTAAAATGAGTTATAAACCTAAGCAAAAGAACTACCTTAAGGTCACAATTTAGTCCTCTAATATTCCTTTAATGTATCCTAAGACACTTTGAAATTTTAGTCCAAGAAAAATAGATATCAAAGGTATTTTCCAAAAGAGTTTTCAAAAAATATATTCAATTTACTCTTCATTTTCGAAAATAATAAGTAATTTTTGGAATTAATTATTTATGAAAATAAAAAAATATTGGAAAATTAAATTATACCTTGAAGCATGAACATGAATTTTTGGGATTTTTAATGATCAAACACTATTTTTAATAAAACAGTTTTGAAGAGAAAAATAAAATAAAGCATTCTAAACAAAGAAATTGGAGGGGTGTATGAGTAAAAGGTGATGAACTGAGGTTATGTTGCTTCTGATTTGGGCTTGGAAATGGTGGGGTGCGAATAGTGAAGCTGCTAGGCCCAATGCGCAAGAAAAACTGAAGGAATAGGAAAAGAAACAAAAATGACAAAAACAAAGGGAACTAGGGCGAGGGGGATTCGAACCCTAGTCCCTTTGTTTACAAGGGCAAGGTTTGAACCACTGGGGTGGCGATATATCCTTTGTATACGCCCCCCAGTATAATATATTTTGAGCCTGGAAATGAAAATAGGAAATGAAAAAACACATGCGAACGTTACGCCCACAACATCATCAATCGGTCAATTACACTTAAGTTGCTATGAGACAAAACCATTCCCAGCCAACCACAACACGCCACACCTTCATCCTCTCCATGCACCATGAACATAATCTATCAAACCATCGTGAAAATGGCTGTGGTTTCCTCTCCCTTTCCCAACCTCGTTCGTCCTCATTTCTCCATCATTTTTCACAAACCAAAAGCCTAAATTGATCAGCAAAGATCAAGGATTTCAATCATGCTACTTGTTTCTCTTAAGGTTAAACTCACAAATCACACGAGGGCAAAAACCAGAGTGGTTCAGTGAGGTTCAAAACTTGGAGGTTTAAACACATGATCCATACTAAGCATGCAGAGGTCTGTACTACTTAAACATGGTGATGTGTATGTGCCAGCACTAAATAACACGCAAAATCATGGCATGCTCATGAATTTGGAGAGTTTTGTGGCTTACCTCTTGGAGTAGGTCCAAGGCCTCTTCAAGAGTAGTTACAGAAGTGTTCTCTCACCCTCCTTGTGCTTATTGATGCTCAGCTCTTTGACCAAGTTGCTTGGAATGGCTTGCAACTCCTTCAAACTCTAAAATTGAGCCCACTTGTCCAAAAATGGTTGAAAATGGTGGATGGTGTAAAGCTTGTTACAGCACTGGTTCAGGTGTATGAACAAGCTCTAATGGAGGCTTATGGAAGATTTGAATGGTTTATTTAGAGTTTGCACGAAGGAATTATGTATAGGCAGTGTTCATGCAAAATGAGGGGATGAAAGGGTAGTGATGGTTAGAGTGATTACAACTCGTGTTGGAGTGTTTGGATGAACTCTAGGGAGTGTTTAGGTGTGATCTGGGAAGTTAGAGAGAGAGAATGCACGACTAGAACTTGTGTTTTGAAAGTTCTTGCAGCTTTGCAAAAATATGAGAATGTGGGAAATCAGTGAGAGTTTTGGGTGTTTCTTGGGGTGATTATTGTTGGTGATCCTCCCCCCTCTGTTTTGTTTCCTCCTCTCCCTTTATACAAACTGTCTGCCCTTGAAATCAAAACCTCCAACGTCTCTCCTTCTTGTTTCTTCATAAGTCCTTTTCAAACTTTATAGGTTTTGGACATTGGATAGGTCTGTAGCAGGGTGAATGATGAAACAGGGCATGGCCCAGAGATACTTTAAACAAACCAAGCCGTTGGAAGCTGAAACGGGAAAGGTTTTGGGAGAACTCAAAATGAATTGACGCGCCAAGAATTGATAAGGGTTTGAAATTCTTTCCCATCTGCCTTCCACACATACGACGAAGAAGAAGGAAACAAAGATTGTTGATTCCTCACGTGCCACATGTCAGCTCCCCATTGGTTGATAGCAAGTGTGACTCCTCCCATTGTGCACCAAAAGATATCCACGGTGGGCCAAACAAGATAATAATGGAAATGAAAAAAATAATGTGATTAATAACAATAATAATAATAAAACTAATTGATGACCTAAATTAAGTGATTAGAAAAATAAACTAAATTAACAAATAATCTAATAATTTTAAAATTAAATTAAATTGATGATTAATTTAAATTAATAAAAATAAACAACTTAAATACAAGTAAAATAAAAATAGGCCATATTGAAATTAGATTAAAATAAAACAAATAGAACACTAAAATAAATACTAAATTAAAATATAGAGAAAAATAAATAAAACATCAACTAGCAAAAAAATGAGGGTAAAATTTGGGGTACAACAGTTGTCCCTATTTAAATATTTCACCTGATGACATGGGAGATGAAGATCCTCATGTAATCAACAGTGAAAGATATTTAAATACAGATAACCGAAAATTTTGCCCTCAGATGCACACATATGCAATGCAACAAACATAATGCCAAGAAGATGCAAGAAAATGCAGACACAACGAGACACCAAATGGGTAAACAGGAAGCGAAAGGAAACCAGAAGAGCTTCACTGGGGAAGTACGAAGGTTAGTATCCACGAGAAACACCTCACTAGGGATACAAGTTAACCAACAAAAGAGACCCACCGGGGAGACACCAAAGAAAAACTGGGGAAAAAACCACAGGCAAACTCCTCTGGGGAAAGATCCGGGGAGATAGACTACTGGGGGTAAAACAAACCCACATTCTTTCTGGGCATGAAACCAGAAAGAAGAACCTGATCACTAGGGATCAGTCAAAAGGACAGACAAACAAGCAAAGACTTCCTGGGGATCTTATACTGAAGAATTCAAAATGGGATCTTCAAGAAAAGCCAGAAAGACAGAGACAAACCCTGCGCACCAACTAGGAGTCTTATAAGGTTGAAGAAATTTGTTCCAAGAAACTTAGCTTAAAGCAAGTTTTCAAAAATCCAAGGTAAGGGTTCAATGTCCGACACGATTCGAACAAGAACGGTTTTAAAACAAGAAGACAGTGCTTGGCACGATTCAAACAAAGTCCAAGTTCAAGTCCGACACGATTCAAACAAGAACAAGTTTTAAAACCAGTAGACAATGCTTGACACGATTCAAACAAAGTCCAAGTTCAAGTCCGACACGATTCAAACAAGAACAAGTTTTAAAACCGGCAGACAATGCTTGACACGATTCAAACAAAGTCCAAGTTCAAGTTTGACATGATTCAAACGAGAACAAGTTTTAAAACATAAGACAATGCTTGACACGATTCAAACAAAGTCCAAGTTCAAGTTTGACACGATTCAAACGAGAACAGTTTTAAAACAAGAGGCAGTGTCTGACACGATTCGAACAAAGACTCTGTTCAGGTTTGACACGATTCAAACAAGAACAAGTTTTAAAACGAGCAGACAATACTTGACACGATTCAAACAAAGTCCAAGTTCAAGTTTGACACGATTCAAACAAGAACAAGTTTTAAAACACAAGACAATGCTTGACACGGTTCAAACAAAGTCCAAGTTCAAGTTTGACACGATTCAAACGAGAACAGTTTTAAAAATCTTTAATGTTAAACTTCTTGGGGAACAGCAAAAGGTTTAAAGATTCAAATCTGGCGCGCAAAGGTTAAGACCGAACAAGCACGACATAAAGCAAACCGGGAATGTCTTTACTTCACTAGGGAAATAAAGGTTCACATCGTCAAAGGATAGATGGTAAGGGATAAAAACAGGGATCACATCATCAAGAAGCTTGATGGCCAGGAAAAATAACACATCCGAAGGTACGAAACCTGAACTCGGAACACCTCATCAAACAGATTGACGGCAAGGAAATAAACCTCAAATAGGGATCACATCAAACAGGTTGATGGAAAGGAAATAACATAAATCCGAGGGTACGGAACCTGAACTCGGAACACCTCATCAAACAGATTGACGGAAAGGAAAAACCACAAATCCGAGGGTATAGAACCTGAACTCGAAACACCTCATCAAACAGATTGACGGAAAGGAAATAACATAAATAGGGATCACATCAAACAGGTTGATGGAAAGGAAACCAGAATAGGGATCACATCAAACAGGTTGATGGAAAGGAAAAACCACAAATCCGAGGGTATAGAACCTAAACTCAGAATACCTCATCAAACAGATTGACGGCAAGGAAATAAACCTCAAATAGGGATCACATCAAATAGGTTGATGGAAAGGAAATAAAATAAATAGGGGTCACATCAAACAGGTTGATGGAAAGGAAACCAGAATAGGGATCACATCAAACAGGTTGGTGGAAAGTGACTGACTGAAGGTGACACCATTGGTAACTGTAGAAGTATGAATAAAACCAAGGACGGATAAGCTTCTCGTGAGAGAGATGGCCACTTAACGTTGCGAAGGTAATGATAGCAAAACAAGCTTCTCAAGGAGATCGTCACTTGTTGTTGGGTATAAATTCCAAATAGATGTTGATATTACAACACTGCTGGAGGAATAATTGTCTTCAATAAGGATCAAAAGATTCTTCCTGCGAGACATTGTGCAAAATAAATGCACGTTCAAGAGGGGCTCAGAAACCACCCCTGACAGGGAACAAAGTTCAATCTAGGAACAAGCTAGAAAGAAACGGTCAAACAAGACCCCAATTAAGGAGTGAACTCAAATGGGGATTTATCTAATCCAAATGTGGAAAAGATAATTGAACCAACCATCATCCACGAGGATATAACTCCGTGGGGAATTCAAAAAAGATGGGCACTTTATGCCTAGGGCTGACTTTCTATTGGAGTGAATAGACAAACCCAGTCACTTGGGGAGATAAATGCCAAGGTGAATCAAAGACAAGTAAACACCAGAAAGAGAAAGCAACATGCTAAGATGCTATGCTTATGAGTGCTCATGCCATGCTTATGCTTATGCAGATAAAACAGACAAAAGGAAGTGAGACTGGAGATGAAATAAACATCTCGACAAGGATACCCAGCCAAACTCATCAGATTGGACCATTACTGGGGATGAAGAAGAAGAATCAACAATTCTACTGGTGAAAAGAGCATTCCACTTGAGGTATAACATCATGAGGATTGCCATTGTGAGCTTGATCTCTTTGTAGGAGGAGAATCTGAGGAGAATTGTCAAAATTAGCTTAAGTAATAGCTCATTGGGGAGTTAGCAGAGGATATCACAAGAACAAAGTAATTCTGCATCCTACTGGCATAATAATCATCTTCAAATCTTATCTGCCCCAGGCTATATGGTTTATCAGAAGACGATAACAAGAGGATTTTATAGAAGAATTGGCATACAAGGCGCTTCAATATCTTCAAACTCTTGGAGAGATCTTGGCGTAACTGCCCCAGATTAACGGTGTTTGCACAACAAAGCCTTTGAACTTGTTCTTCAGAATGGTTGTTGACAACTGGGGAAGAGATGCCCCAGACTGATTGGCCTTTTAGAGATTTACCGAATCTCGACTTAACTGCCTCCGATTAACTGGTTTGTGAGGGTAAGTCATCAAAAGGATTTCACAGAAGAATTGACGCACCAGATGCTTCAATGTCTTCCAACTTTTGAAAAGAAATGAACCTAGACATGATTGTCCCAGCTCAACTGTATTCGTGATACTCAAGTTGTAGTAGAAACAACTGGGGAACAAAACTTGCCCCTGCTGCTAGGTCACCGGAGTCCACACTTGTCATAAGATGACCTGGAGAAGATTTTCCCCACTATTATAAACTTTGACGAGTTCTGCCCCTGATTGAGCTTCCTTTATCAAGCTGAATCCCCTAGCTGACTGCATTTGTTGGAATTTCTTTGATATTGAGTTATTTTTACAAACAAGTATTGTTCATTTAAAATTGGCAATTTCGATGCAAAATTCATGCAAGCTTTTGAAAACAAAGTTTTTATTGATGAAAACGCACACAGTGGAGTGATTAAATCAAAAACAAGGTGAATCAAGTCATTGGAAATGATCAACACACGCAAATAACAAAGATTATTAGAGTCAGGTTAATCAACCTTGCTGTAATGTGCTTTCAAAACAACCTTACCTCAATTAGGTCTTTTAGGGGTTGTAATGTGGCCTGGTTCACGGTTTTATAAAACAAAGGATAAAGGCTCAAAGTTTATTTGCACCCACCTAAACTTCATGATGAACTCCAATCCTAAGCTCAGTTAACTCAATATATACGTTCAAATCTCCAAAAGTAGGAAGTCACTTGATTTGAAAGCTGACTGGCGCCTGATATGAAGCGCTCGTGTTTGAATGCATAACAGAGTTAAACTGAGAACTACCCTGCCCCAAGGTTGAGATTTAAGGGTTTTTTGTGTAAGGAAAGAAAGCTCCTACTTTTAGGCTCGCAGGGTTAACGAGGGATTATCTTCCTTATTTCTCCAGTATTTAGGAATTGAAACAATGCCTTATATCATCAGCAGGGTTGAATCGGCAGCATACCACAGCAATTATGAGCACGAGGTTTTCATCATCCTCCCCAATCTTTGTTTTTAACAATAGCTGGAAAAAGGAGTAAAGCAAGGTAAAGATATACTTGTTTTGTGAACGCAAGAATAAATGAGTGAAACGAATGGACTTAACCAAAAGATGCACAAACATTTCATTAATCTTGCCGATTTGAAATAACAATAGCTTATAGGCAAATACAAATTCAAAGTGCAAAGGAAATACAACAAAAATGCTGAAACAGTCTAAAGTTTGCCAGCCTCAGGGAACTGGGCTTTCCTTCTTGACTTTCCAAACTGAGATAGTCATCTTCAAAACTGATTGTCGAAATCCGTCTGAGAATTATCTTCACATCCACTCTTGATAATTTCTTCCTCTTCAGAGCCTGATAAATCTGCTTGATTAGGTGAAAGATTGTTTATTTGAATGCCTTGAGGCGTGAACGAGAACATATTGGAGTCAAGCAGGGTCTGAACCTTGTCTCTGAGTACTCTACAATCTTCAGTTGAATGCCTCTGTGTCCCAGCATGGTAGTCACAATGGATGTTGGTGTCAAAGCCCGACGAGTCTAGAAAAGACGTCGGATCTCTCTCTTTTGGCACTATCAATCCACTTTTGATTAAATCTGGTAAGAACTGACTGTATGGTATTGGAAATGGAGTGAAATTCCTTTTTGGATTTCTTGGCCTTTGTCGTGCATGCTGACGCGGCTGACGACGGTAGGGCCGTTGATACAGAGGAGGTCTTCGATTTGGAGAAGAAGATTGCCCACGTGGAGAGATTGGTGTCCGATGTAAAGACCCAAAAGGTTGCTGACGCTGAACACTTGAGTTGTAAAAGCGCTGAGGTATTTGAGATTCCCATATAGAATTACTTTCCTTCTCCCATTCTTCTTGAGAACTGATAACTGATTTATTCTCACAGGCCGGGGTATTCGAGATGCCTCAGATCTTTCCTTTCTGGAGACCACTCTCAATCTGTTCTCCAGTTTTTACCAATTCAGCAAAGTTTGACGTCACAGTGCTAAACAACTTTTCTCGGTATACACCTTGCAAAGTATCCACGAACCAGTCAACCAATTCCTTATCCAAAAGTGGTGGTTGAACACGAGCAGCTACTTCTCTCCACCTCTGAGCATACTTTCTGAAGGACTCATTTTCTTCTTGAGGTAAGTCTAGCAAATGTAGGCGGCTGGGAGCCAAATCAAGATTGTAGTTGTATTGCTTCACAAATGCACTGGTTAGGTCTGACCATGATTGGACATGACTACTTTCTAGCTGCATATACCAATGCAGTGATGCTCCACTTAGACTGTTTTGGAAACAATGGATCATGAGTTTGTCATTGAGGACATGTGAAGTCATTCCTCTGCAAAACATCACCAAATGCTGCTTTGGACAGCTATCCCCTTTATACTTCTCAAACTTCGGCGTTTTGAACTTAGGAGGTATCACAAGGTCGGGTACCAAACACATGTCCAAAGCATTCAGATCAGCAGTGTCACGACCTTCAATAGCATCAAGCTTCTTTTCCAAGGTGCGACATTTTTCCATTAGCTCAATGTCTCGTGGATCCTGGGTTTTCATCACAGGGACCACTTCTTGGGAATCTGACTCGGAGAATGCAAAACTGCGATATTCCATAGCATCAATAGAAGAAGAATGTCCATCTTGGATAATGGCGTGTTCTTGTATAAACTGGTTCTCAACAAGAATCTGCACTGGTTGAGCTTGGGCTACATTGTTCACAAACATACCCTGAATATTGGCATCTCTTTTTGCCAAGGCTGCCATAACCTGATCCAACTGGCTTCTTAACAAGTCGAAATCCGTTCTGGTCACAAACTGGTTCTGCTCCTCTGAATTCATGATCCCTTAAAAGCTTCTTCAAGTCCAATGCTGGCTTCAGGAAGGTCAGCTAGGTTACAGACAAAAGACGGATGAGACTCAAGACTGAGAAATGCAAATGCAATGCAAATGCGCATGCAATGCTAATGCAAGCCAAATGGTATCAAGGAACCCGAAAGGCGAGTTGCAAACATTTTCGGGAAAACTGAAAAGTCTTGTTTTAAAATCTAAGATCCCGATTAATCTTTGCAAAGAAAAGAACATCTGAGTTCATTGAAACCAAATGGTTATAATGAGATGTATGCAATGCACAAAACACGGGCACACAAAAACACAAACACGCACAACAGCACACAGATCCTAGGTTTAGGGGTTACGAGCATGGAGTCAAAGGTCTACCCATCCCAAAGGTATGTACTACTGGTTTTCATCTGCTGAACAGGGTTCTAAGAAGTTCCTAGAGTCGACAACCCATCTTTTGGATTTTAACGATTTCCCAGATGACTTGGTAATCAATAAAATTCTCAAGAGGATCTCGTCTGAGTGTAGTATCGCGTGACAACCAATTCAGAAATATACTCCGTCATGGTCACCGCACTACATCCTAAAAGGCTTAGTGGGGTTTGGTAACTACGGTTCTCAATATCACGGGCTCCTAGGTCGAGAGTAGCACGCTTTCACGAACGAATTCGTTCAACATAACTAGACTCTCAAGAGGGCCTCAACTGAGTGATGGTGTTATCAATTCAACTTTTCAGGATTCGACTCCCTCAAAGCCTCCTTGAATACCATCGTCCTATAATAAGTGCACTCAAATCCGGGTATAGGATTTATCTCACTCATAGGTATCATGTCAACCCACATTTAACAGGAAAAAAGTCAATCAAGGACAGATACACAGATATATAAGCAAAATATGACATACATAAGCATATACAAGTAAATAAGCAAACATGAATAACATAAAAACAAGATTGGCTTAACCCTCTTAGGAAAGGACCAGCAATAGGTCTAACCATCCCCAGTGAAGTCGCCATTTCTGTTGCGGTGAAAATTGGATAACAAATTATTAATTAACTTGCATCATTTTCTTTTACAACCAACTTTGATTTATCCAAAGGAAAGGTTCAAGATCGTTAGAAAAACCTAAAGGGGGGAATCTAAGGTTCGGGGGTTGGTTACGCCTAGGGAAGATATTAGCACCCTAAACGTCCGTAGTACTCTACGGGAACCTCTTGTTTTAATGTTATCTTATGTTTGCTAAAGGTTCTATGCTAAAGGTTGAAACCCTAGGGGTTAGTATCTAAGTATACTCGACAACGCATCGCACTTTGCGCCTACGTATCCTCGGGTATAGAATCAGAGTATGCGTAGTTCTACTAAGTAATGAACTTTTAACTATGGTCAAAGTTCACAGGGGAGAATGAGTACAAGCTCATTCTAGAGTTCAAGAACTCTCTAAATCTAAGTTATAATGGTCCTATGTTGAAGTTTTAGTCAGTGGGAAAAGTGATGATTCATTATGATGAATATCACTAAGAGTTTAAGAACTCCTCCTAAAGCTAGTTGTGATTTCTATGGCTCTGATGAGGCCAAGAAATAAAGTTTTCTCCTAAGAGGTTACTTAGGTTAAGGTGGGAGGTCAATGACTTATGAGTCAACATATTTCACCTTCCTTTGGAGTAAGGGGAAAGAAAATAGTTATAGGATATGATAACAAGAGATATTGAGATAAGATGATTAACAATAGCATGAGTATGGCAAAAGATAGTGAGATAGTTCACAACACAAATGAATAAATGAACACAAGTATGGCAAAGTATTCAAAAGCTATGAAGTTAAGAGTGAGACAAACATATCAACACAAATTCCAATCTGCAAGAAAGTTCTTAAGGAATACCACAAGTTATGAGTAGGGTTATATTAATGAGGTGTTCACTACTAGATAAATGAGCACACAAACTCAAAGTCAAAGTTTAAATCCAAGTGAAAATGAGTGTGTGAAGTGTCAAACAAGGGTGACAAGTTGGTATTTTCAAGGTTGATTTTCATGTGAGAGGTGAAAGTTTTAAGTTCAAAAATGTTTAAAATGAGTTATAAACCTAAGCAAAAGAACTACCTTAAGGTCACAATTTAGTCCTCTAATATTCCTTTAATGTATCCTAAGACACTTTGAAATTTTAGTCCAAGAAAAATAGATATCAAAGGTATTTTCCAAAAGAGTTTTCAAAAAATATATTCAATTTACTCTTCATTTTCGAAAATAATAAGTAATTTTTGGAATTAATTATTTATGAAAATAAAAAAATATTGGAAAATTAAATTATACCTTGAAGCATGAACATGAATTTTTGGGATTTTTAATGATCAAACACTATTTTTAATAAAACAGTTTTGAAGAGAAAAATAAAATAAAGCATTCTAAACAAAGAAATTGGAGGGGTGTATGAGTAAAAGGTGATGAACTGAGGTTATGTTGCTTCTGATTTGGGCTTGGAAATGGTGGGGTGCGAATAGTGAAGCTGCTAGGCCCAATGCGCAAGAAAAACTGAAGGAATAGGAAAAGAAACAAAAATGACAAAAACAAAGGGAACTAGGGCGAGGGGGATTCGAACCCTAGTCCCTTTGTTTACAAGGGCAAGGTTTGAACCACTGGGGTGGCGATATATCCTTTGTATACGCCCCCCAGTATAATATATTTTGAGCCTGGAAATGAAAATAGGAAATGAAAAAACACATGCGAACGTTACGCCCACAACATCATCAATCGGTCAATTACACTTAAGTTGCTATGAGACAAAACCATTCCCAGCCAACCACAACACGCCACACCTTCATCCTCTCCATGCACCATGAACATAATCTATCAAACCATCGTGAAAATGGTTGTGGTTTCCTCTCCCTTTCCCAACCTCGTTCGTCCTCATTTCTCCATCATTTTTCACAAACCAAAAGCCTAAATTGATCAGCAAAGATCAAGGATTTCAATCATGCTACTTGTTTCTCTTAAGGTTAAACTCACAAATCACACGAGGGCAAAAACCAGAGTGGTTCAGTGAGGTTCAAAACTTGGAGGTTTAAACACATGATCCATACTAAGCATGCAGAGGTCTGTACTACTTAAACATGGTGATGTGTATGTGCCAGCACTAAATAACACGCAAAATCATGGCATGCTCATGAATTTGGAGAGTTTTGTGGCTTACCTCTTGGAGTAGGTCCAAGGCCTCTTCAAGAGTAGTTACAGAAGTGTTCTCTCACCCTCCTTGTGCTTATTGATGCTCAGCTCTTTGACCAAGTTGCTTGGAATGGCTTGCAACTCCTTCAAACTCTAAAATCGAGCCCACTTGTCCAAAAATGGTTGAAAATGGTGGATGGTGTAAAGCTTGTTACAGCACTGGTTCAGGTGTATGAACAAGCTCTAATGGAGGCTTATGGAAGATTTGAATGGTTTATTTAGAGTTTGCACGAAGGAATTATGTATAGGCAGTGTTCATGCAAAATGAGGGGATGAAAGGGTAGTGATGGTTAGAGTGATTACAACTCGTGTTGGAGTGTTTGGATGAACTCTAGGGAGTGTTTAGGTGTGATCTGGGAAGTTAGAGAGAGAGAATGCACGACTAGAACTTGTGTTTTGAAAGTTCTTGCAGCTTTGCAAAAATATGAGAATGTGGGAAATCAGTGAGAGTTTTGGGTGTTTCTTGGGGTGATTATTGTTGGTGATCCTCCCCCCTCTGTTTTGTTTCCTCCTCTCCCTTTATACAAACTGTCTGCCCTTGAAATCAAAACCTCCAACGTCTCTCCTTCTTGTTTCTTCATAAGTCCTTTTCAAACTTTATAGGTTTTGGACATTGGATAGGTCTGTAGCAGGGTGAATGATGAAACAGGGCATGGCCCAGAGATACTTTAAACAAACCAAGCCGTTGGAAGCTGAAACGGGAAAGGTTTTGGGAGAACTCAAAATGAATTGACGCGCCAAGAATTGATAAGGGTTTGAAATTCTTTCCCATCTGCCTTCCACACATACGACGAAGAAGAAGGAAACAAAGATTGTTGATTCCTCACGTGCCACATGTCAGCTCCCCATTGGTTGATAGCAAGTGTGACTCCTCCCATTGTGCACCAAAAGATATCCACGGTGGGCCAAACAAGATAATAATGGAAATGAAAAAAATAATGTGATTAATAACAATAATAATAATAAAACTAATTGATGACCTAAATTAAGTGATTAGAAAAATAAACTAAATTAACAAATAATCTAATAATTTTAAAATTAAATTAAATTGATGATTAATTTAAATTAATAAAAATAAACAACTTAAATACAAGTAAAATAAAAATAGGCCATATTGAAATTAGATTAAAATAAAACAAATAGAACACTAAAATAAATACTAAATTAAAATATAGAGAAAAATAAATAAAACATCAACTAGCAAAAAAATGAGGGTAAAATTTGGGGTACAACAGTTGTCCCTATTTAAATATTTCACCTGATGACATGGGAGATGAAGATCCTCATGTAATCAACAGTGAAAGATATTTAAATACAGATAACCGAAAATTTTGCCCTCAGATGCACACATATGCAATGCAACAAACATAATGCCAAGAAGATGCAAGAAAATGCAGACACAACGAGACACCAAATGGGTAAACAGGAAGCGAAAGGAAACCAGAAGAGCTTCACTGGGGAAGTACGAAGGTTAGTATCCACGAGAAACACCTCACTAGGGATACAAGTTAACCAACAAAAGAGACCCACCGGGGAGACACCAAAGAAAAACTGGGGAAAAAACCACAGGCAAACTCCTCTGGGGAAAGATCCGGGGAGATAGACTACTGGGGGTAAAACAAACCCACATTCTTTCTGGGCATGAAACCAGAAAGAAGAACCTGATCACTAGGGATCAGTCAAAAGGACAGACAAACAAGCAAAGACTTCCTGGGGATCTTATACTGAAGAATTCAAAATGGGATCTTCAAGAAAAGCCAGAAAGACAGAGACAAACCCTGCGCACCAACTAGGAGTCTTATAAGGTTGAAGAAATTTGTTCCAAGAAACTTAGCTTAAAGCAAGTTTTCAAAAATCCAAGGTAAGGGTTCAATGTCCGACACGATTCGAACAAGAACGGTTTTAAAACAAGAAGACAGTGCTTGGCACGATTCAAACAAAGTCCAAGTTCAAGTCCGACACGATTCAAACAAGAACAAGTTTTAAAACCAGTAGACAATGCTTGACACGATTCAAACAAAGTCCAAGTTCAAGTCCGACACGATTCAAACAAGAACAAGTTTTAAAACCGGCAGACAATGCTTGACACGATTCAAACAAAGTCCAAGTTCAAGTTTGACATGATTCAAACGAGAACAAGTTTTAAAACATAAGACAATGCTTGACACGATTCAAACAAAGTCCAAGTTCAAGTTTGACACGATTCAAACGAGAACAGTTTTAAAACAAGAGGCAGTGTCTGACACGATTCGAACAAAGACTCTGTTCAGGTTTGACACGATTCAAACAAGAACAAGTTTTAAAACGAGCAGACAATACTTGACACGATTCAAACAAAGTCCAAGTTCAAGTTTGACACGATTCAAACAAGAACAAGTTTTAAAACACAAGACAATGCTTGACACGGTTCAAACAAAGTCCAAGTTCAAGTTTGACACGATTCAAACGAGAACAGTTTTAAAAATCTTTAATGTTAAACTTCTTGGGGAACAGCAAAAGGTTTAAAGATTCAAATCTGGCGCGCAAAGGTTAAGACCGAACAAGCACGACACAAAGCAAACCGGGAATGTCTTTACTTCACTAGGGAAATAAAGGTTCACATCGTCAAAGGATAGATGGTAAGGGATAAAAACAGGGATCACATCATCAAGAAGCTTGATGGCCAGGAAAAATAACACATCCGAAGGTACGAAACCTGAACTCGGAACACCTCATCAAACAGATTGACGGCAAGGAAATAAACCTCAAATAGGGATCACATCAAACAGGTTGATGGAAAGGAAATAACATAAATCCGAGGGTACGGAACCTGAACTCGGAACACCTCATCAAACAGATTGACGGAAAGGAAAAACCACAAATCCGAGGGTATAGAACCTGAACTCGAAACACCTCATCAAACAGATTGACGGAAAGGAAATAACATAAATAGGGATCACATCAAACAGGTTGATGGAAAGGAAACCAGAATAGGGATCACATCAAACAGGTTGATGGAAAGGAAAAACCACAAATCCGAGGGTATAGAACCTAAACTCAGAATACCTCATCAAACAGATTGACGGCAAGGAAATAAACCTCAAATAGGGATCACATCAAATAGGTTGATGGAAAGGAAATAAAATAAATAGGGGTCACATCAAACAGGTTGATGGAAAGGAAACCAGAATAGGGATCACATCAAACAGGTTGGTGGAAAGTGACTGACTGAAGGTGACACCATTGGTAACTGTAGAAGTATGAATAAAACCAAGGACGGATAAGCTTCTCGTGAGAGAGATGGCCACTTAACGTTGCGAAGGTAATGATAGCAAAACAAGCTTCTCAAGGAGATCGTCACTTGTTGTTGGGTATAAATTCCAAATAGATGTTGATATTACAACACTGCTGGAGGAATAATTGTCTTCAATAAGGATCAAAAGATTCTTCCTGCGAGACATTGTGCAAAATAAATGCACGTTCAAGAGGGGCTCAGAAACCACCCCTGACAGGGAACAAAGTTCAATCTAGGAACAAGCTAGAAAGAAACGGTCAAACAAGACCCCAATTAAGGAGTGAACTCAAATGGGGATTTATCTAATCCAAATGTGGAAAAGATAATTGAACCAACCATCATCCACGAGGATATAACTCCGTGGGGAATTCAAAAAAGATGGGCACTTTATGCCTAGGGCTGACTTTCTATTGGAGTGAATAGACAAACCCAGTCACTTGGGGAGATAAATGCCAAGGTGAATCAGAGACAAGTAAACACCAGAAAGAGAAAGCAACATGCTAAGATGCTATGCTTATGAGTGCTCATGCCATGCTTATGCTTATGCAGATAAAACAGACAAAAGGAAGTGAGACTGGAGATGAAATAAACATCTCGACAAGGATACCCAGCCAAACTCATCAGATTGGACCATTACTGGGGATGAAGAAGAAGAATCAACAACTCTACTGGTGAAAAGAGCATTCCACTTGAGGTATAACATCATGAGGATTGCCATTGTGAGCTTGATCTCTTTGTAGGAGGAGAATCTGAGGAGAATTGTCAAAATTAGCTTAAGTAATAGCTCATTGGGGAGTTAGCAGAGGATATCACAAGAACAAAGTAATTCTGCATCCTACTGGCATAATAATCATCTTCAAATCTTATCTGCCCCAGGCTATATGGTTTATCAGAAGACGATAACAAGAGGATTTTATAGAAGAATTGGCATACAAGGCGCTTCAATATCTTCAAACTCTTGGAGAGATCTTGGCGTAACTGCCCCAGATTAACGGTGTTTGCACAACAAAGCCTTTGAACTTGTTCTTCAGAATGGTTGTTGACAACTGGGGAAGAGATGCCCCAGACTGATTGGCCTTTTAGAGATTTACCGAATCTCGACTTAACTGCCTCCGATTAACTGGTTTGTGAGGGTAAGTCATCAAAAGGATTTCACAGAAGAATTGACGCACCAGATGCTTCAATGTCTTCCAACTTTTGAAAAGAAATGAACCTAGACATGATTGTCCCAGCTCAACTGTATTCGTGATACTCAAGTTGTAGTAGAAACAACTGGGGAACAAAACTTGCCCCTGCTGCTAGGTCACCGGAGTCCACACTTGTCATAAGATGACCTGGAGAAGATTTTCCCCACTATTATAAACTTTGACGAGTTCTGCCCCTGATTGAGCTTCCTTTATCAAGCTGAATCCCCTAGCTGACTGCATTTGTTGGAATTTCTTTGATATTGAGTTATTTTTACAAACAAGTGTTGTTCATTTAAAATTGGCAATTTCGATGCAAAATTCATGCAAGCTTTTGAAAACAAAGTTTTTATTGATGAAAACGCACACAGTGGAGTGATTAAATCAAAAACAAGGTGAATCAAGTCATTGGAAATGATCAACACACGCAAATAACAAAGATTATTAGAGTCAGGTTAATCAACCTTGCTGTAATGTGCTTTCAAAACAACCTTACCTCAATTAGGTCTTTTAGGGGTTGTAATGTGGCCTGGTTCACGGTTTTATAAAACAAAGGATAAAGGCTCAAAGTTTATTTGCACCCACCTAAACTTCATGATGAACTCCAATCCTAAGCTCAGTTAACTCAATATATACGTTCAAATCTCCAAAAGTAGGAAGTCACTTGATTTGAAAGCTGACTGGCGCCTGATATGAAGCGCTCGTGTTTGAATGCATAACAGAGTTAAACTGAGAACTACCCTGCCCCAAGGTTGAGATTTAAGGGTTTTTTGTGTAAGGAAAGAAAGCTCCTACTTTTAGGCTCGCAGGGTTAACGAGGGATTATCTTCCTTATTTCTCCAGTATTTAGGAATTGAAACAATGCCTTATATCATCAGCAGGGTTGAATCGGCAGCATACCACAGCAATTATGAGCACGAGGTTTTCATCATCCTCCCCAATCTTTGTTTTTAACAATAGCTGGAAAAAGGAGTAAAGCAAGGTAAAGATATACTTGTTTTGTGAACGCAAGAATAAATGAGTGAAACGAATGGACTTAACCAAAAGATGCACAAACATTTCATTAATCTTGCCGATTTGAAATAACAATAGCTTATAGGCAAATACAAATTCAAAGTGCAAAGGAAATACAACAAAAATGCTGAAACAGTCTAAAGTTTGCCAGCCTCAGGGAACTGGGCTTTCCTTCTTGACTTGCCAAACTGAGATAGTCATCTTCAAAACTGATTGTCGAAATCCGTCTGAGAATTATCTTCACATCCACTCTTGATAATTTCTTCCTCTTCAGAGCCTGATAAATCTGCTTGATTAGGTGAAAGATTGTTTATTTGAATGCCTTGAGGCGTGAACGAGAACATATTGGAGTCAAGCAGGGTCTGAACCTTGTCTCTGAGTACTCTACAATCTTCAGTTGAATGCCTCTGTGTCCCAGCATGGTAGTCACAATGGATGTTGGTGTCAAAGCCCGACGAGTCTAGAAAAGACGTCGGATCTCTCTCTTTTGGCACTATCAATCCACTTTTGATTAAATCTGGTAAGAACTGACTGTATGGTATTGGAAATGGAGTGAAATTCCTTTTTGGATTTCTTGGCCTTTGTCGTGCATGCTGACGCGGCTGACGACGGTAGGGCCGTTGATACAGAGGAGGTCGTCGATTTGGAGAAGAAGATTGCCCACGTGGAGAGATTGGTGTCCGATGTAAAGACCCAAAAGGTTGCTAACGCTGAACACTTGAGTTGTAAAAGCGCTGAGGTATTTGAGATTCCCATATAGAATTACTTTCCTTCTCCCATTCTTCTTGAGAACTGATAACTGATTTATTCTCACAGGCCGGGGTATTCGAGATGCCTCAGATCTTTCCTTTCTGGAGACCACTCTCAATCTGTTCTCCAGTTTTTACCAATTCAGCAAAGTTTGAAGTCACAGTGCTAAACAACTTTTCTCGGTATACACCTTGCAAAGTATCCACGAACCAGTCAACCAATTCCTTATCCGAAAGTGGTGGTTGAACACGAGCAGCTACTTCTCTCCACCTCTGAGCATACTTTCTGAAGGACTCATTTTCTTCTTGAGGTAAGTCTAGCAAATGTAGGCGGCTGGGAGCCAAATCAAGATTGTAGTTGTATTGTTTCACAAATGCACTGGTTAGGTCTGACCATGATTGGACATTACTACTTTCTAGCTGCATATACCAATGCAGTGATGCTCCACTTAGACTGTTTTGGAAACAATGGATCATGAGTTTGTCATTGAGGACATGTGAAGTCATTCCTCTGCAAAACATCACCAAATGCTGCTTTGGACAGCTATCCCCTTTATACTTCTCAAACTTCGGCGTTTTGAACTTAGGAGGTATCACAAGGTCGGGTACCAAACACATGTCCAAAGCATTCAGATCAGCAGTGTCACGACCTTCAATAGCATCAAGCTTCTTTTCCAAGGTGCGACATTTTTCCATTAGCTCAATGTCTCGTGGATCCTGGGTTTTCATCACAGGAACCACTTCTTGGGAATCTGACTCGGAGAATGCAAAACTGCGATATTCCATAGCATCAATAGAAGAAGAATGTCCATCTTGGATAATGGCGTGTTCTTGTATAAACTGGTTCTCAACAAGAATCTGCACTGGTTGAGCTTGGGCTACATTGTTCACAAACATACCCTGAATATTGGCATCTCTTTTTGCCAAGGCTGCCATAACCTGATCCAACTGGCTTCTTAACAAGTCGAAATCCGTTCTGGTCACAAACTGGTTCTGCTCCTCTGAATTCATGATCCCTTAAAAGCTTCTTCAAGTCCAATGCTGGCTTCAAGAAGGTCAGCTAGGTTACAGACAAAAGACGGATGAGACTCAAGACTGAGAAATGCAAATGCAATGCAAATGCGCATGCAATGCTAATGCAAGCCAAATGGTATCAAGGAACCCGAAAGGCGAGTTGCAAACATTTTCGGGAAAACTGAAAAGTCTTGTTTTAAAATCTAAGATCCCGATTAATCTTTGCAAAGAAAAGAACATCTGAGTTCATTGAAACCAAATGGTTATAATGAGATGTATGCAATGCACAAAACACGGGCACACAAAAACACAAACACGCACAACAGCACACAGATCCTAGGTTTAGGGGTTACGAGCATGGAGTCAAAGGTCTACCCATCCCAAAGGTATGTACTACTGGTTTTCATCTGCTGAACAGGGTTCTAAGAAGTTCCTAGAGTCGACAACCCATCTTTTGGATTTTAACGATTTCCCAGATGACTTGGTAATCAATAAAATTCTCAAGAGGATCTCGTCTGAGTGTAGTATCGCGTGACAACCAATTCAGAAATATACTCCGTCATGGTCACCGCACTACATCCTAAAAGGCTTAGTGGGGTTTGGTAACTACGGTTCTCAATATCACGGGCTCCTAGGTCGAGAGTAGCACGCTTTCACGAACGAATTCGTTCAACATAACTAGACTCTCAAGAGGGCCTCAACTGAGTGATGGTGTTATCAATTCAACTTTTCAGGATTCGACTCCCTCAAAGCCTCCTTGAATACCATCGTCCTATAATAAGTGCACTCAAATCCGGGTATAGGATTTATCTCACTCATAGGTATCATGTCAACCCCCATTTAACAGGAAAAAAGTCAATCAAGGACAGATACACAGATATATAAGCAAAATATGACATACATAAGCATATACAAGTAAATAAGCAAACATGAATAACATAAAAACAAGATTGGCTTAACCCTCTTAGGAAAGGACCAGCAATAGGTCTAACCATCCCCAGTGAAGTCGCCATTTCTGTTGCGGTGAAAATTGGATAACAAATTATTAATTAACTTGCATCATTTTCTTTTACAACCGACTTTGATTTATCCAAAGGAAAGGTTCAAGATCGTTAGAAAAACCTAAAGGGGGGAATCTAAGGTTCGGGGGTTGGTTACGCCTAGGGAAGATATTAGCACCCTAAACGTCCGTAGTACTCTACGGGAACCTCTTGTTTTAATGTTATCTTATGTTTGCTAAAGGTTCTATGCTAAAGGTTGAAACCCTAGGGGTTAGTATCTAAGTATACTCGACAAAGCATCGCACTTTGCGCCTACGTATCCTCGGGTATAGAATCAGAGTATGCGTAGTTCTACTAAGTAATGAACTTTTAACTATGGTCAAAGTTCACAGGGGAGAATGAGTACAAGCTCATTCTAGAGTTCAAGAACTCTCTAAATCTAAGTTATAATGGTCCTATGTTGAAGTTTTAGTTAGTGGGAAAAGTGATGATTCATTATGATGAATATCACTAAGAGTTTAAGAACTCCTCCTAATGCTAGTTGTGATTTCTATGGCTCTGATGAGGCCAAGAAATAAATTTTTCAGCTAAGAGGTTACTTAGGTTAAGGTGGGAGGTCAATGACTTATGAGTCAACATATTTCACCTTCCTTTGGAGTGAGGGGAAAGAAAATAGTTATAGGATATGATAACAAGAGATATTGAGATAAGATGATTAACAATAGCATGAGTATGGCAAAAGATAGTGAGATAGTTCACAACACAAATGAATAAATGAACACAAGTATGGCAAAGTATTCAAAAGCTATGAAGTTAAGAGTGAGACAAACATATCAACACAAATTCCAATCTGCAAGAAAGTTCTTAAGGAATACCACAAGTTATGAGTAGAGTTATATTAATGAGGTGTTCACTACTAGATAAAGGAGCACACAAACTCAAAGTCAAAGTTTAAATCCAAGTGAAAATGAGTGTGTGAAGTGTCAAACAAGGGTGACAAGTTGGTATTTTCAAGGTTGATTTTCATGTGAGAGGTGAAAGTTTTAAGTTCAAAAATGTTTAAAATGAGTTATAAGCCTAAGCAAAAGAACTACCTTAAGGTCACAATTTAGTCCTCTAATATTCCTTTAATGTATCCTAAGACACTTTGAAATTTTAGTCCAAGAAAAATAGATATCAAAGGTATTTTCCAGAAGAGTTTTCAAAAAATATATTCAATTTACTCTTCATTTTCAAAAATAATAAGTAATTTTTGGAATTAATTATTTATGAAAATAAAAAAATATTGGAAAATTAAATTATACCTTGAAGCATGAACATGAATTTTTGGGATTTTTAATGATCAAACACTATTTTTAATAAAACAGTTTTGAAGAGAAAAATAAAATAAAACATTCTAAACAAAGAAATTGGAGGGGGTGTATGAGTAAAAGGAGATGAAATGAGGTTATGTTGCTTCTGATTTGGGCTTGGAAATGGTGGGGTGCGAATAGTGAAGTTGCTAGGCCCAATGCGCAAGAAAAACTGAAGGAATGGGAAAAGAAACAAAAATGACAAAAATAAAGGGGACTTGGGCGAGGGGGATTCGAATCTCAATCCCTTTGTTTACAAGGGCAAGGTTTGAACCACTGGGGTGGCGATACATCCTTTGTATACGCCCCCCAGTATAATATATTTTGAGCCTGGAAATGAAAATAGGAAATGAAAAAACACATGCGAACGTTACGCCCACAACATCATCAATCGGTCAATTACACTTAAGTTGCTACGAGACAAAACCATTCCCAGCCAACCACAACACGCCACCCCTTCATCCTCTCCATGCACCATGAACAAAATCTATCAAACCATCGTGAAAATGGTTGTGGTTTCCTCTCCCTTTCCCAACCTCGTTCGTCCTCATTTCTCCAACATTTTTCACAAACCAAAAGCCTAAATTGATCAGCAAAGATCAAGGATTTCAATCATGCTACTTGTTTCTCTTAAGGTTAAACTCACAACTCACACGAGGGTAAAAACTAGAGTGGTTCAGTGAGGTTCAAAACTTGGAGGTTTAAACACATGATCCATACTAAGCATGCAGAGGTCTGTACTACTTAAACATGGTGATGTGTATGTGCCAGCACTAAATAACATGCAAAATCATGGCATGCTCATGAATTTGGAGAGTTTTGTGGCTTACCTCTTGGAGTAGGTCCAAGGCCTCTTCAAGAGTAGTTACAGAAGTGTTCTCTCACCCTCCTTGTGCTTATTGATGCTCAGCTCTTTGACCAAGTTGCTTGGAATGGCTTGCAACTCCTTCAAACTCTAAACTCGAGCCCACTTGTCCAAAAATGGTTGAAAATGGTGGATGGTGTAAAGCTTGTTACAGCACTGGTTCAGGTGTATGAACAAGCTCTAATGGAGGCTTATGGAAGATTTGAATGGTTTATTTAGATTTTGCACGAAGGAATTATGTATAGGCAGTGTTTATGCAAAATGAGGGGATGAAAGGGTAGTGATGGTTAGAGTGATTACAGCTCGTGTTGGAGTGTTTAGGTGTGATCTGGGAAGTTAGAGAGCGAATGCACGACTAGAACTTGTGTTTTGAAAGTTCTTGCAGCTTTGTAAAAATGTGAGAATGTGGGAAATCAATGAGAGTTTTGGGTGTTTCTTGGGGTGATTATTGTTGGTGATCCTCCCCCCTCTGTTTCCTTTCCTCTTCTCCCTTTATACAAACCGTCTGCCCTTGAAATCAAAACCTCCAACGTCTCTCCTTCTTGTTTCTTCATAAGTCCTTTTCAAACTTTACAGGTTTTGGACATTGGATAGGTCTGTAGCAGGGTGAATGATGAAATAGGGCATGGCCCAGAGATACTTTAAACAAACCAAGCCGTTGGAAGCTGAAACGGGAAAGGTTTTGGGAGAACTCAAAATGAATTGACGCGCCAAGAATTGATGAGGGTTTGAAATTCTTTCCCATCTGCGTTGCACACATACGACGAAGAAGAAGGAAACAAAGATTGTTAATTCCTCACGTGCCACATGTCATCTCCCCACAAGTTGATAGCAAGTGTGACTCCTCCCATTGTGCACCAAAAGATATCCACGGTGGGCCAAACAAGATAATAATGGAAATGAAAAAAATAATGTGATTAATAACAATAATAATAATAAAACTAATTGATGACCTAAATTAAGTGATTAGAAAAATAAACTAAATTAACAAATAATCTAATAATTTTAAAATTAAATTAAATTGATGATTAATTTAAATTAATAAAAATAAACAACTTAAATACAAGTAAAATAAAAATATGCCATATTGAAATTAGATTAAAATAAAACAAATAAAACAATAAAATAAATACTAAATTAAAATATAGAGAAAAATAAATAAAGCATCAACTAGCAAAAAAATGAGGGTAAAATTTGGGGTACAACACCTGTGAATAGGCATTTACATCAGGAAGAAATTCCTAGAAAGAGGTAATTGCATAAAAAGAAAAGAAACTACACTAGTGGCAATGTAAAAAACAGATTCACATTGAGTTTCAATTCTGCCATGGCTCGTATGTTTTCAAAACGCTCCGAGTACTCTACTTTCCGAGAAGGGTGATTGGACTGATTCCTATCCTTCGAGATTTCTAGTTGTTGAGAAGAGATGAAGTACAGACTACTCAGATCGCAGCCTTTCGTTTAAATCCCTAACTTTTTCCTGGATCGCCCTTTACAGGTTTTCAATCCACCGGGATACCCATTTTTGCCTAAGTTACCTTTTCAGGTTTTCAACTTAACAGGTTTACTCGTTTTTCTTTTTTTTATCCCTAATTTTTTCCCGAACCTTTTTCTTTTTTATGGTTCGCCGGGATGCCCTTTTTTCCTGGACTTATTTCTTTTGTTGTCCAGGGGTCTCTTTTATGCGATGTATTTTTTAACTGCGTCTGAGTTCACAGGGGATGTAAAATCTTCACCGTCCATAGTTGAAAGCATCAAGGCTCCGCCAGAGAAAGCCTTCTTAACAACGCATGGGCCTTCATAATTCGGGGCCCATTTGCCCCTGTGATCTGTTTGTGGAGGAAGAATCCATTTCAACACCAAATCACCAGCCTGAAAACAACAAAGACGCGCTTTCTTATCAAAGGCCTTCTTCATCCTTCTCTGATATAACTGCCCATGGCATACGGCTTCCATTCGTTTTTCTTCAATGAGGCTCAGCTCGTTAAATCGCGTTCGGACCCATTCAGCCTCGTCAAGCTTTACATCCATCATAACCCTCAGAGAAGGGATCTCCACCTCTACTGGCAGGACTGCTTCCATACCATACACGAGTGAGAATGGAGTTGCACCGGTTGACATACGCACTGAAGTACGGTACCCATGTAAAGCGAAAGGCAGCACCTCATGCCAATCTTTGTACGTCACAACCATTTTCTACACGATCTTCTTGATGTTCTTATTGGCTACTTCAACAACACCGTTCATCTTCGGACGATACGGAGAAGAATTGTGATGTTCGATCTTGAAGCTCTGGCACAGCTCTTGCATCATCTTGTTATTGAGATTAGAACCATTATCAGTGATGATTCTTTCAGGAACCCCATATCGACAGATGATCTCTTTCTTAATAAAGCGGGAAACCACTTGTTTGGTGAAATTTGCAAAGGAAGCTGCTTCCACCCACTTGGTGAAATAATCGATGGCAACTAGAATGAAACGGTGCCTATTGGAAGTGGTGGGCTCGATCTTTCCAATCATATCAATGCCCCACATAGCAAAGGGCCACAGAGAAGTCATAACATTCAAAGGATTCGAAGGCACATGCATCTTGTCAGCATAAATATGGCATTTATGGCACTTTTGAGCATATTTGAAACAATCTGATTCCATGGTCATCCAGTAATAACCTACTCTCAACAACTTCTTCGCCATAGCATGTCCGTTGGCATGGGTACCAAAGGAGCCTTCGTGCACTTCTTTCATCAACATGTCTGCTTCGTGTCTATCCACGCATCTGAGTAAGATCATTTCGAAGTTCCACTTATACAATATGTCATCCTCGTTTAAGAAGAACCTATCGGCCAATCTTCTCAGAGTCTTCTTATCATTGTTGGATACCCCTACCGAGTACTCTTGACTTTTCAGAAAGCACTTGATATCATGATACCAAGGTTTACTATCTACGACTGCCTCGGCTGCAAACAGATAAGCGGGCCTATCAAGGCATGTCACGTCAATCTTGAGCACATGATTCCAACAATTCACCTTAATCATGGAGGATAACGTAGCCAGAGCGTCTGCCATCTGATTTTCGTCACGAGTGAAATTCCGGTATCAGACGTGTGATGTTAAGGTGCGATGTCACAACAACACACTCTGTACAATGGACAGCAATAACAGTAAAATAACACCAAGAATTGTTGACCCAGTTCGGTTATAACCAACCTACTCTGGGGGCTACCAAGCCAGGGATGGAATTCACTACTTGTAGATATAATTTACAGACTCAACAACCCGTTGACAATCTCCTAAACTTATACTCTACTAATGACTTCCTACCTAAGAACCCACTTAGGTATGAGAACACCACTCAATCCCTTACAAACTCTCAAAGAAACCACTTTGAGTAACCTTGATCTTGCTTCCTAGCTTTGATCAAGCAACCACTCTCTATTACTTCACAGCTTCTAGAGAGGACAGAATACGGCACAGCAATTCACCCTAGAATTCTGGTTACACAAATCGTACAAAATACTCAAGACACTCAGCCTATGCTCTTGATCTTCTCTCTGTATTTCTGTACCTTTTTCCTTTGGTCTTGTGCGCTTTATATAGCTCCTTGAATTGGTCTTGGACTTGCTACAATATCTCCCAGATTTGTTATTTAAAACTGAATAACTAAAACAGATTTTCTCCTAAAATCTTTTTAAATCTTCAACCTTTTAAATCTTCTACAAATCTGCAACAGATCTCCTATGCAGCAGCAAATATCTATCCCAAGATATTCGCATCCAATGAGACAGCTTGCTCTCCACAATTCCAGCTAATACGCAACCCTAACAACATCACAGCCTGCTGTTGTTAATTCTGCAGATCTGATGTTACAACATCACCTATGTGACATCAGACATCCAACTTCAGCAAATAATTACTTAACACAGCCCAGTGTTAAGACTTCAATGTTGCAACATCAGCACCTTGACATCAACATTGAACATACTTTGTTTTACCAAAATTCCAGCCAATCCAAGAACTAACAATCTCCCCCTTTGGCTAATTTTGGCTAAAACAATCTCTGCACTCTGCATCTTCAGAGACTTCAGCAGCGGAAAAACTTCAAAAAAATTGAAACTCCATCAGCAGCAGTTTGACAACACTCATAGTCTTCATCACTTTATCTGCTGCAGCACCATCTTCATTCTTGACAACAGCCAATTGGTGCTCCCCCTCAAGAATATGAACCAGCATCACAGTTGTTCAGTAGCTCACAATGTGCAGCACTTTTCTCCCCCTTGATGTCTGCTTGGCTGCACTCTTCAAATTTATCTCCCCCTTAATATCTGCATCACAATCATTTTGCAGTATTTGGCATTCTTTGACCCTGTTTGTTAATTCTCTTGGCTCTTTCTCCCCCTTTTTAGCCACAATTAGGCAAACTTCAGATAGAAGCCCTATAAACTATAGTCAGTACACCCTAGCTCTCATTGTTAGCCTCACAGTTAGCAACCAGGCAAAATAAATCATAGAAACCAAAACTAGTGCATATAACAGCACAATATTCAAATTACATAACCAAGCACATTAAGTGCTGAAACAAAGACAAAAAATAAAGCTAACACTACTAAATAAGAAGGCAAACATTAAAAGCTTGAATTATCTGAGCTGAGATCATCATTATCTTCTTCATCACCAGGTCCATCATCAACATCCTTCCTTGTGTTGGCTGCTTCACCTTCCTTTGCTGCCAATCTCAGTGTCATGACAAGTCTTTCAAATTTTAGTTTCCTTTCAGTACTAACTCTTATGACTTCATCTAACTCCTTGCAAGCCTCCTCTAGTTCTGTAATCAACCCAGTCTTGGCTGGTGACTGTTGTGATGTTGAAGCAGATGTCTTGACAGTGTCAGGAACATGTTTTACTTCAAACAACTTGGAATGGACTGACAAGGCATGCTTCCTTTTGCAAGCAACATCTGAATGTTGTAGAATTTCAGGATGTTGAGACAAGATAATCCCACAAATGAGAGAGGGAAAAGCAATGGGCATCTTCACAGCATTTGTAGCAGCATGCTTAATAGTATGATCGTAGATGTAGGAGCCATAGTCAATTCTTTGCTTTGTCCCAACTTCATAAATTATCTTCCCCAATCCAACAGAAATTATGGTCTTGTGACTAGTAGGAACCCAGTTGACAACACCTATTCTGTGCAGAATGGCATATTTGCACTCAACCAACTGGCTAACAGCTTTCCTTTTTCGGGCCAAACATCTACCTGACCACCAGTGATTTCTTTGCATATAACATTATTGGAGACTTCTAATTCTCCATAATCTTCCTCAATTCTTCCTAAGTAGGCATTGATCACTTTAGGAGAGAACCAGACACACTTACCCCTGATGGTAACCCTTCTGAAGGTTAGGCTCTTGCTGTCATTTATAGATTCAGGGATATTAAATATGAATTCTCTGACCAGTCTATCATAGCAATTAGTCAACCCTGACATAGTCCTTATGAGACCAGCACACTTAATTAGGTCTACAATTTCAGTAGACTCTAAGTCTTCTGCTACTACCTCTCTTTCCAGTGCTATCCTTCTTTGGCTCACACAATTCCACATGGATGCACAGTGAGATGAGATGTGATCAGGCACTTGATTAGTAGCTGGGTTGATGTCTTGAGCATGACTCTCAGAATCTGACTCTTCCCTGATTCTCCTCTTCTTGCCAGACCTGGCAACTTTGGTCCACGATTTGGGAGAGTCTGTAACTGAAGTCCTTTTCTTATCCTTCCTTCTTCCAATCCTATCATCATCAGATGAGTCCTCAATCTCTATAACCTCAACCTGTTCCTTCCCTTTACCCCTGTGACTTTCATTCCTAGGGGACGATGTTCTGACATCAAAGCTGACATCAGTGTCATCAGGATCTTCACCTTCAGCTTCTTGACTCAGGGCCTGTCTTTGAAGATTTTTGTCCTCACCTTGAGAGTCGACTTGTTCAGCAGGCATTTGCCTTAAAGGGACAGAAATCCCTTTCACCCGTATCCCATTCTCAAGGATTTTGGTGGCAAGCTGTTCCAAATGCATGTCTACATCAAACTTCTCCTCAACAGTTTGAGAGGATGATGACCTAGCTTCAGTTTTATTCACCGTGGTTGAGGGTTTAGGGTTACCTGACTAGGGAAGAGCAATAGAACTGTGTTCTTCGGAAGAACCCCTAGTTCATACCTGCTCAGAGTTCTTGGAAGGGAAAGGCATCGTTCCTTTGTAACAGACTAGGTTTAGAGAAGAACTTTCTATTCTGTTGAGATTTAGGGAGATGAAACGTTGCGATGAGAATGCTTTGGTAAGTCTTGATGTAGTATCAATATGGTAAGGCGCCTGATTTTGAATACTCTTTAAAGACCAATTACTAATTTTCTCCCTCCATAAAGACTTTCCTTTTAAACAGTTCACATCAGGACTCATTAACTCTGAGTGACCTTTCAGCATCCTGATGTCATAGTCTGATGTTATATCATCGACCTGAACATCATTAGTTGAACTATCTTCAAGAGGAATCCACTGATAACAGTTATCTCTGGTTCTGGCACCCTTCATAACAACCAGATTATGCTCATCAGAAACCACACAATCATCCTTAGTGTAGTTTACCTTGTAACCTTCATCACACAACTGGCTTATGCTGATCAAATTTGCATTTAAACCACTGACAAACAGAACATTGTCAAGTTTAGGTCTACCATCACCTTGCACCTTCCCAACTCCTGCAACAACACCTATTTCTCCATTGCCAAATATAACTTCAAGAGGGGGGCAAGGTCTAAATTCAGCAAACATGGATCTACATCCAGACATGTGTTTGGAACACCCACTGTCAAAATACCATGTTCCTTCTTCAAACTCTTTGTCAGCCATGTGAGCCAGTAAGCACTTCACCTTCTCCTTAGGTACCCATTGTTTAACAACTTTGGGCCTGTCCTCTCTCCATCTGTTTTGAGGTTGAGGGTATCCATGCAGCTTGTAGCACGAGTACTGCATATGTCCCAACCTTCCACAATAATAGCATCTCACCCTTTCATCTCTGAATCTTCTGCCATGATGAGATTGCTTAGGCTGCCATCCATAATGTGGTCTCCTCCTACCATAACTGGCCTGCATTCTATTATGTTGGTATCTTCTCCCATAAGAAGGCTGAGAACGTTGTTTCCTGGATTGTCTCCCATGATGGTGTGGCTTTCTTCTTCCATAGAAATGAGGAACAGCATTGGTGTATCCATATCCATAACCATACCAGTTATCCTGATGTTGAGACACCTGATGAGACATGTGCTGTTTGAACTGAGCAGCTTGCATGCTCTTGTGGTATTGTGGGGGCATATACTGACTAGCTCCTTGAGGCTGCATCTTCCTCTGTTGGGGACCATCCTTTTTCTCAACATTCTGAGGTTGAACAACCTTCTTAGGGGTAGACTCCTGTCTCTTTGTTTGAGACATAGGTTGGGATACTTCCTCCTTTGCTCCTGAGGTGCTTGCCACGTATCCTATACCAGACTTATCACCTGCAACCTTTTCTGTCTGAAGGATCTTGTCAAGTGTGTCTGTACCACAGCTCAGCATCCTAACAGACTTGGTCATTTGATCAAGGTGAGCTCTGACTAGCACAACTTCATTTTCCAGATCAGTCTTTTCATTCTCTAGTTGAGCAATCTGTTGCTTGTGGCACTTGTTTTCTTGACAAATCTCAGCACTTTTTAAACACAGCTCTTGATAAGTAAATGCTAACTCCTCATAAGTTACTTCTCCATCACTAGAATCATCATCAGAAACAACAACTCCTGTTAGGGCTCTAACATGCTTTGCTGACTCTCCTTCACTTTCACTATCAGAGTCAGACCAGGAAACTGTCATGCCCTTCTTCTGCTTTTTCAAGAAGGTGGGACATTCTTTCTTGACCTGCCCATATCCTTCACACTCAAACCACTGAACTCCTTTATCTTGGGCAGTTTTCTCTTCCTCCTTCTCTTTTGACTTGCTGATGTCAGAAGATATGTTTTTGACATTAGGCCTGGAGTTATTATTCATTCTCTTGAATACTTTGGTGAACTGTCTTCCCAACATCACTATGGCCTGAGATAGATCCTCCTGCGATTCAGAACTCTTTCCTTTTTCCTCTGCATCATTTGACACCAAGGCTAAACTCTTTGGCTTCTTTTCTGGTTCTTCCTCATTCAACCCAAGCTCAAAAGTTTGAAGAGATCCAATGAGCTCATCAACTCTCATCTTGCTGATGTCTTGTGATTCTTCAATGGCAGTTACCTTCATCTTATACTTCTTAGGTAGGGACCTAAGGATCTTCCTTACAAGCTTTTCATCTGACATTTTCTCACCAAGAGCACTGGATGCATTAGCCAGCTCCAGAACATTCATGTGGAAGTCATGAATAGTCTCATCATCCTTCATCTTCAGGCTTTCAAATTTTGATGTTAAAATCTGAAGTCTTGACATCTTGACTCTAGATGTTCCTTCATGTGTTGCCTGCAAAATATCCCACGCTTCCTTAGCAACTTCACAGGTATTGATTAACCTGAAGATCTTCTTATCCACTCCATTGAAGATGGCATTTAGAGCTTTGGAATTTCCAAGGGCAAGCTCATCTTCCTCCTTGGTCCACTCTTCTTCAGGCTTAGGCTTAGAGGTGCCTTATTTATCTTTGCCGGCATCATCTTTCTCACACATGACAGGTGCTTTCCGTTCTTTAATAACAGCCTTCCAAGCCCTGTTGTCCAAGGATTTTAAGAAGGTGGTCATCCTTGGCTTCCAATAATCATAATTGGATCCATCCAAAATAGGGGGTCTGTTGACGAATCCTCCAACTTCTTTGTCCATCTTTACACCAGAAAGTAACTTCCCTAGATCTCACCCAGAGACAGACAGGATGCCTGCTCTGATACCAATTGAAATTCTGGTATCAAACGTGTGATGTTAAGGTGCAATGTCACAACAACACACTCTGCACAATGGACAACAATAACAGTAAAATAACACCAAGAATTGTTGACCCAGTTCGGTTACAACCAACCTACTCTGGGGGCTACCAAGCCAGGGATGGAATTCACTACTTGTAGATATAATTTACAGACTCAATAACCCGTTGACAATCTCCTAAACTTATACTCTACTAATGACTTCCTACCTAAGAACCCACTTAGGTATGAGAACACCACTCAATCCCTTACAAACTCTCAAAGAAACCACTTTGAGTAACCTTGATCTTGCTTCCTAGCTTTGATCAAGCAACCATTCTCTATTACTTCACAGCTTCTAGAGAGGACAGAATATGACACAGCAATTCACCCTAGAATTCTGGTTACACAACTCGTACAAAATACTCAAGACACTCAGCCTATGCTCTTGATCTTCTCTCTGTATTTCTGTACCTTTTTCCTTTGGTCTTGTGCGCTTTATATAGCTCCTTGAATTGGTCTTGGACTTGCTACAATATCTCCCAGATTTGTTATTTAAAACTGAATATTTAAAATAGATTTTCTCCTAAAATCTTTTTAAATCTTCAACCTTTTAAATCTCCTACAAATCTGCAACAGATCTCCTATGCAGCAGCAAATATCTATCCCAAGATATTCGCATCCAATGAGACAGCTTGCTCTCCACAATTCCAGCTAATACGCAACCCTAACAACAACACAGCCTGTTGTTGTTAATTCTGCAGATCTGATGTTACAACATCACCTATGTGACATCAGACATCCAACTTCAGCAATTAATTACTTAACACAGCCCAGTGTTAAGACTTTAATGTTGCAACATCAACACCTTGACATCAACATTGAACATACTTTGATTTACCAAAATTCCAGCCAATCCAAGAACTAACAACGAGGTATATGATAAAGCTTCACTGTATTGAATAAAGTCAACAGTCTTCTCGTGTAATCCCTGTACGGAATCAAATTGGGTTGATGAGTATTCCAATCTCTGCTAACCTGATTGATCACCAAAGTAGAATCCCAAATATATCAAGCCTTTTAATCCTCAGATTAATAGCCTCTTTGATACCCATAATACAAGCTTCGTACTCAGCTTCATTGTCGGTGCATTCAAAAGTCAGTCTGGCGGTGAAAGGTATATGAGAACCCTTTGGAGTGACAATAACTACCCCAACTCCATTACCATTTACATTAACGGCCCCATCAAACATCAGACACCACTTAGAATCAAGATATAGCCCTTTGTCAACTAACGGATCTTCACAGCCCTTCATTTTCAGATACATGATGTCCTCATCAGGGAATTCAAATTTCATCAGCTGATAATCATCAAATGGTTGTTGAGCAAGATAGTCAGACAGAACACTACCCTTGATGGCTTTCTGGGAAGTATACTGAATATCATATTCTGTCAGGATCATTTGCCAACGAGCAACCCTTCCAGTGAGAGCTAGCTTCTCAAAAATGTATTTAATTGGATCCATCTTGGATATTAACAGAGTTTTGTGAGTCAGCATGTATTGTCTCAAACGCTTAGCAGCCCATGCAAGTGCACAACATGTCTTCTCAAGCATTGAGTATCTTGGCTCGCAATCATTGAATTTCTTGCTCAGGTAGTAGGTGGCGTACTCCTTCCTACCTGTCTCGTCGTGTTGACCGAGTACACAACCCATCGAATTTTCGAGTACTGTCAAATACATTATTAGTGGTCTCCCTGGAACTGGGGGTATAAGGATCGGAGGTTACTGAAGATACTCCTTTATTTTTTCAAATGCCCTTTGGTAGTCATCATTCCACCTGATAACCTGATCTTTTCTCAACAGGTTGAAAATGGGTTCACAAGTGGCCGTAAGATGAAAGATGAATCTAGCAATGTAGTTCAACCTCCCTAGGAAACCACGAACCTTGTCGGAGTCTCCCACTGCAACATAACATCAAACTTAGAAGGATCAACAACAATTCCACCCCTTTAAATCTCTTGGCCAAGAAAACTCACTTCCCTCAACCAAAACCCACACTTCGACAGTTTCACATACAACTTCTTCTCTTTCAACACTTGCAACACAATCCTCAAATGCTCAGCATGCTCTCCTTCGAATTTAGAGTACATCAGAATATCGTCAATAAAACCCGCTACAAACTTATCCAAATACTCATGAAAAATCCGATTCATATACTACATGAACATCACACCTCATCCTGAAAGCTATCTTTGGAATATCAGCAGGCTTAACACGAATCTAATGATAACTAGACCTCAAATCAATCTTGCTAAAACACAAGCGTCCACCAATTGATCCATCAAATCATCAGTCCTCGGAAGTGGATACTTATCCTTGATCGTCACTTAATTCAATCGTCTATAATCCACACACAATCTCATAGAACCATCTTTCTTCTCCACCGACAACACAGGAGCACCCACGGAGAAACACTCGGTCGAACAAACTTCATCCCAAGCAACTCTTCCAATTGCTTCTTCAATTCTCCCAACTCAGATGTAGACATCCGGTAAGGAGCCATTGACACCAGACTCATACCTGGCATCAAATCCGCCACAACCTCTACCTCACGCTCTGGAGGCCAATCACTTACGTCCTCAGGAAACACTTCCGAAATTTCACAAACAAAAGCAAAACACAAGCTTCTCCGCCTTCACTAATACTCAAGGTTGCCCTCAACATAACATCTCAGCACCATCCTGCATCGACTCATCAAAACCGTCTGTAAGCACTTGGCTTAACTCCAAACAATTCACTGCGCACACCACTTAAGCTTGTAAGACACGTCTATCCCATCCAACATGATCCCGTCTATTATCAATAAGAGATTAAGGGTGATCAGTTCCTCAATTTGTCAATAACAGCCGACTCTCATGAGGCGGTACAAACTATCTTTACCAAACTATCATAGCGCCCAACACCACACTCAGTCATCGCTGCACACTTGAAGCATCTTGGAGAAGCACCATCTTCTCCCCCACTTGTTCCATTCCCGGCCTACAAATGGAAAACAAAACAAGCATCGACAGTGTTTTCACACACATGACGTACACTAGGAAATAGACAAAATTAGACAACCTGGCCGGATGGACCGACCTGCTCTGATACCACTAATGTAACACCCTTTTCTACCCCATAATTATACACGGCAAATTACACAAATTATCAGAGTAAAATCAGAATCACCTCAAAGGGTGCACATTTCTCAATAAATTCAAATCAACAAAATTGCTCCATAAACAACGGGTTTTCCTCAAAATAACTCAAATGCCTTCAAAGGGCAGCAGAACCACCGTAACCACAAAAATCCCACAAAAGGGTTTATTAAAATAAACCATAGTCATCAAATAATCAATAAAATAACAGCCAAATAAAACTCAACATGGTTCGACTCAACGACCCAACCCGATGTTACACTATCAGAGCAAGACCCTCTACATCGACCAAAATGCAAATAAACTTCAAAAGTTCTTCGAAGCATCCATGGCTAATCCTGATCACCTGCATGTTACCCATGTGGAGGCAACATTCAAACAGGCAGGGTGAGTAATCACAATTCATTATAATCAATATAAAATAAGATATGCATAAAAATGGCGTCATCATCATATACAACATCATCAAAGTCATCACAAGGCAAACATCAAAGTACAACATCATAAATCACAACAATATGCCACATAAATGCAATGCACAACAAGACTCATGCATGTGGTACCAATCGTCACAATCGATGGACACTTAGGCCATCACCCTCCAAAGATCCCCGTCATTAGGATCGGTTCCACACAAGAACCAGAGCACGTCATAAACCACTTCACATCCACACAATGGGATGGAAGCCACAATAGACCAAAGTCTAACATCATCATCACTGGACCAAAGTCCTAACATAATCACCAGAATATGCTATGAATGCTTGATACACAACATTAATAATCATCATCATCAAAATATCATTATGTGCATCATCATTCATCAAAACTTCATATTCGTCATATCGTCATTTATTCGTCAAAACATCATGCATCGTCATCTTATAATCATCAATATAGGTCATGGTAATTCACATCAGTATTTAATCATCAAACATCAGGTATAAACAGCTCATAATCATCAATACACTCATGGTAATTCATATCATCACTTAACCATCAAACATCATATATAAACAGCTCATAATCATCAATATACATCACGGTAATTCATATCATCAAATATTTCATCAAAATATCACAAAATCATCATCACATGATCATCAATAACATCATGGTAAATCATCAGAAAAATCACAGCATCAAGACAGCACAGCATCATGAAACAATTTTCGCGAACAGCAGGAGTTCGCTACTCAGTTCGTTGTGCGAACACATTCACTGGGACGTTCGCTTTACGAGCTCCAGTGAATCCCCAAATCCCACACAAAACCAGAGAGTTCCCAGTATTCACCAACAAAATCATCGTGCATTCGCTGTGCTGCTCGTTTTGCGAGCCTGGGCGAATGTTCGCCTTGCGAAGGAATGGTTCGCTTTGCGAACCTTCGATTTCTGCAATCCCTGCTACGCACGAGTAGCATCCCAGCCCCAAAAACCTTTATGATTCCAACCTCAATTCACCTCAAAACCCTCCCAAAACAGTCCTGAAACATCAAGGAAATCAAAGCCATAAAACCTATGTCTATTAGGTGGGTTAATTCCACTATCCTTACTCAAAATCACATAAACCTTCACAAACTCTCAAGGTTCCCATAAACCCCATAAATCCCTTTCTCATACTAGATCCCACATATCATTAAAGGTTTAGCCTCGAAGGCTTATTTTTACCCAAATCAATTCAGCCCTCAATAATCCATCATCGATCCTCAGAAACACCTCTAAATCATCAATAACTCATAAACCCTTCAAAAACCCCAAAAACCTGAAAATCCACTTTAAACACATCACTTCCTATATTAAAAATAATGAAAGGCAATACTCCCCATACCTTAGATTGTCGATTCGGAGCTTTCTCTACCGATTCTTCGGAAACCTTCTCGAATCCTCGCCTTTTCCTTTTTCCTCAGAGCTCTGCACTTTCTCCTTATTTTCACGTTCCAACTAAAATGAATCCTATTCTTTCCAATTCCTTTTTGTTAAACCCTTGGGCTTCCAAAATGGGCTTTCCCCCTAATACCCTCACTAATCCTCCTCAAAAGTCCATCTTACCCTTAATTCCTCTAATATTATTTAAATTAATAATAATACTAATATATTCATGTTATATGCTATTATTTAATTAAATAACCAAAACTCCACAAAATTCCACACAATGCCCAAAACACCAAAATTCACCAAAAATCGCGAATATTATATTTAATTAAATTAAATAAATATTCTTACAAATTTGGGGTGTTACACTGTGACTTCGCAATCATATCATCGACATAAACTTCGATCTCCTTATGAATCATATCATGAACACTACAGCAAAAATGACTTTTGGCAGCAACGGAAAACCGCAGCCTAAAGTGAGTTAACTGTAGCCTAAAGCTTTAAGGGACGGTTTTACAGGCGTGGAATAAATGGTCGTTGCATATTCCTTTAGAGGGCGATTTTTTGCTTTCGACCCACGAATTCTGAACACCGTCGCCTTAAATATCAAAATTCCACGGTTTTAGTTGGAGTTTTAAGCCGCGGTTTTTAAGTAGCAACATAAAATAACCGTCCCCGAAAAATGTTAAAAGGAAACGGTTTTTAATAAGCAACCGATGTAAACCGTAGCTTAATTTAAAGTTTCATTTACAAAACACATACATAACCACGCCAAAAGACCGTGGTTTATAGATTAAAAAACAAATCACAAACTTATATATAACTTTAATGTTGTGCACCTTATACTTTGAAAGATATTATTACTATAAAATTTCCTGTTCATTTATATGATGATACATTTGTGGTCATATACCTTCACATTATTCTAATAGTTTATTTGTCAATATTATTTAATGAGAAAAAGCATATGTATAAATCGAAAACATATATAAATATGAAGTATTAATAAGATGAAGTTGTAATAAACTCTTTGAAATGTAGAAATTACAAATATTTTCAAAATACATCCAAGAGATATAAGTTATAGTTACTTGGCTAATGGAAACCCATAAAACAAAACATAATCGTCCATATATGAATCAATGACAATTTTCATCACATTCATTCTGTTGAGGATCATGAGAATCATCATTTTGAAAATTATCATATTGAAGATCATCGTCATCTTGATCATATTGAAGATCATCATCATCTTCATCATATTGAAGGAGATCATCGTCATCTTGATCATATTGAAGATCATCATCATGAAGATCGTCATCTTGTTCACCTTGAGGATCATTCTCATTTATAACCTGTAAATATGAAGAAATGTTTTTATATATTATGATGACTAACGATGTAATACCCCATAATTTTTGTGAACATTTTGGATAATATTATTATGATCAACTGGGTTCCGGCGTACTCTGAGCAATTATTGGATAAAGTAATTAGAGTAAACTGACGAACTCGGAATTGATTAGATTAATATTATTTAACTTGGAGTTTTATTAATTGGTGCAATTGAGATAATTTGGATAATTATTAGTATTACCAATTAATGTTTCCTATGTCTATTTTTCTTTTCCTTTTCCTTATTTAAAAAAGATAGTAACTTGGAGAAAGAATAGGAAGGAAGGAAAAAGGAAGGGAAAAGGAGAGGAAATTCTCAAGAGCTCGAGAGATTGATTCATCAACCCATCTCCAATCTTTTCATCTCAGCTTCATCATCCTCATCTTGTAATCCAGGTGGGTTCTAGTTAGACACTTTAGAGTAGAGTTTTATTTAGTTTTAGAGTTAGTTTGATATTGTTAGAAAATGAGAAATTTTGCACTAAAATCATGTTTTGGTATTCCTTATGATTGATACATGTTAGATATGTGTTGTTGTGTATCCAATTGGTATTTTTCTGGTGTTTAGAAGTGAATTGGAAGGGAAAATGGATCATTTTCGCAGAACCAATTATGCAGGAAAATTCTGGGTTTCACGCTGCCCATACGCGTATCACCCAAGACAATACGCGTATTGGTTAAGGCAATATGCGTATGGCCATGAAGAAATGTGGGCAATACGCGTATGGTGTTCCATTTTCTCGGCCATCTGCTCATTTGCGTAATGGTACGCGTAGGGTTTGGGGAAATACGCGTATGAAGTGAGGCAATACGCGTATTGGGGTTTTAAAAGGAATTTTTGGGAAAAATGAGTCTCTTCCCATACGGGTATCACTTTGGGCAATACGCGTATGGATGGGCGAGTGAGCAAGGCAATACGCGTATGGCTTAAGGCAATACGCGTACGGTCAGGAGGGTTTAGAATTGTGTTTTTTTTTCGCGATACCATTTCTTGTTATTTCCATAACTTTTGACTCGTTTATCCGATGTGACCATTCTTGGTGTCATTATGAAGCTATGAATATCCTCTAACTAATGGTAGTGAAAAATATCTGTTTATTGCCCGATTAAATAAATCGGAGGGAACCGTGAATTGGTGTAATGTGTGATGTGTTGAATTATGTGTTTCTATTATGCGATTGATGATTATGTGCCTATGCTCTTATTGTTAAACATGTTTGAATATGTATGCATGTTAAAATACGAAATAGGTAGAGTGAGGACTTACCGTAAACAATGTCGGAAAGTGTGAAATGTCATAGTGACAACGCTCGCGCATGAAAGGCCGAGGCGTGTGTCTAGTAATCATAACCAGTTTATCTTACTGTGTAGTTTCATGAGACTCGAGCACCTCCTCTGAAACGTATGCATAATTACTTGGCAGGTTTGATTACCGTGTGTAGTACGAATGGAACCTATATGGTAAAGAGACTTGTGATGGTTAACAGGCCATGAGAAGTGACGGTTCACGGCTAACAGGCCGATGATCCCGAATCCATTTCGTATGCCAAGTAACTTCAAGGATCCATGACTCGGGTCGTCTTCTAGACATAGAAGCGGACGGGAAAAGGGGATGCCTTGGTACGGTTATTGATTAGTGAAATTCTTGAGTTAACAGGCTCAGGACGTACTTTGGTACTAGTGTGAGTTAATAGGCTCACGAGTGTGGATACATATTTAGTGTGTGTACTCATAGTCACTTCCCTTCCCTTTGACTTGAGTTAGGTTTATTAGAACCTTGTAAAGCCGAGAGGACTTTAAGATAGGGAACTCACTGAGATTTGATGTATCTCACCCCACTGTTGTTGTTTACATCACAGGTACTGCAGGTTCCGCGAAGGGTAAGGATAAGGCTGTGATTATCCTTACTTATCTGATGGCTTTGCTTCCGTTGTGGAGTTTTTGAGATCATTATTTGATCTAGTTCTTAGTATTTGTCTTTGGAACATCTTGTAGATATATTGTGCCGTAGTTTTTTTTGTATTAGGCTTTTTGGGCATGTATATGTATAATGTGTTTACTAGGAACTTATTGTATATTTCAGTACCAAAAGTGGAATTCATGTATAATATATGTTTTGATGTATGTATATATATATATGGGCGTTACAGTTGGTATCAAAGCAGGTCGAATCCTCGACCTAGCCATGAAATAGAATAAGTTTTATTTCCGTTTCATATGCGGCGTGTCGCCATTGGTCTTGCGTGTTATATTTATGGTATTGAGTCTGATCAACTTAATCCTATCTGCATGAAATTCAGGAACATGGCTGACAGGCGCAGAAACAACCGTGGTAGACCGAGAACCACTCCAGCAGGGACTAATCCGCCAGGTGACGAGGGGAATGCCCCTTTATACCAATTTATGCAACAGATGCAACAACAGCAGAATCAGTTTGTGCAACAAATGGTACAGCAAATGGCTGGTGGCGTGCATCCTCCAGTGGTGGTTCCTGAAGCTGCAGGGGGAACCTTTAGGGATTTCATTCGTATGAATCCTCCAGAATTTCAGGGAGGGTTAGATCCAGTAAAGGCTCATGAATGGATATCAGGTATGGAACGGATTTTCCTAATAGTTCAGTGCAGTGAGGAAAACAAGGTGGTCTTCGCTTCTCACTTGTTGAAGGGTCCTGCCATGAGGTGGTGGGAGAGCGCTTCAGCCTTAATGACAATTCAAGAGGTACCAAAGGTATGGGAGCAGTTTAAGATAACTTTTATGGAGAAATATTTTCCAAGTTCCTTGAGGTCTCAGAAGAAATTCGAGTTTCAACAATTGAGACAAGGTAACTTGACTGTGGCTTCTTATGCGGAAAAGTTCGAGGTTATGGCTGCTTATTCTAGACAAGCCATGTATGCTCCTGATGAGAGGTGGAAGATTGATCAGTTTCTGTTTGGTTTAAGGGATGAAATTTCACATAGCGTATCTCAGAGAGAATTCACTAGCTATGCCGAATTGTTAAGACAGTGTTATGTAGCGGAGCATAGTTTGAAGAAGGTACAAATGGAAGGAGATTTGAGTAGGATGAATCAAAGTGATCGAGGGAGACCGAATCAACAAGTTAGACCAAGGCAGCAATCATTCAAAGGGAAGCAAGTTCAGATTTCTAGGACTAGTGTGCCTCCGGTATGCCGTACTTGTGGAAAGAATCATTATGGTAGGTGCAGTTTAGAGGGAATAAGGTGTTATCAGTGTAATAAGGTGGGCCATGTATCGAGGGATTGTCCTCAGGGTAGGAATCAGACACAAGGGAGGAGTATCGGCCGAGTGTATACCTTGGATGTGAGGAAAGCAAAGAATGACAACTCCTTGATTGCGGGTACGTGTTTCGTAAATGGACATCCTTGTTTTGTTTTATTTGATTGGGGGCCAACACATTCTTTTGTGTCAACGCGATGTGTGAAGCGACTTGGGTTGCAAGTTGTTCCTTTGTTTCCTCCTATGGTGGTTACTACCGCCATGGATGAGATGGTTGAGACACCGTTGATGTGTGAAAATTGTGTTTTGTCTGTGAATGATAGAGTTTTCCAGATTGACCTTATTTGTTTACCGCTTAAGAAAGTGGATGTTGTCCTGGGAATGGATTGGCTTTCCGCTAATTCGGTGTTTATTGGGTGTGAGGAAAAGCTGATCATTATTCCATCCGATGAGGCTACTCCGAAGGATGTGTTAACTACTATTTTAGAAGGTACGGTTGGAATGATTAATTTCTTGTTTGAGGAGGAAAAGTCTGTTCTTTTGATTCTTACTAAGGAGGAGAGTAGTAACATCCAAGTTTTGAGTATTCCGGTAGTTTGTGACTTTCCTGAAGTTTTCCCCGAGGATATCACTTCTCTTCCTCCGGAGCGGGAAGTGGAATTCTCTATTGACCTGATACCGGGAACGGCTCCAATATCCGTTTCTCCGTATCGGATGGCACCACTTGAATTAAGAGAATTAAAGGATCAATTGGAAGAGTTGTTGACTAAGCATTTCGTTCGACCCAGTGTTTCGCCCTGGGGAGCCCCTGTGTTATTGGTAAAGAAAAAGGATGGTGGAATGCGGTTATGTATTGATTACCGTCAGTTAAATAAGGTCACCATCAAGAACAAATACCCATTACCAAGGATAGACGACCTGTTAGATCAATTGAAAGGAGCCTGTGTGTTCTCGAAGATTGATTTACGGTCGGGTTATCATCAGATTCGTGTGAAGAGTTCAGATGTACCAAAGACCGCGTTTAGAACCCGTTATGGTCATTATGAATTTTTGGTGATGCCTTTCGGTGTGACGAATGCTCCGGCAGTTTTCATGGATTATATGAATCGGATATTCCAACCTTACTTGGACCAATTTGTGGTGATTTTCATTGATGACATTCTTATCTATTCTCGTGATCCTCAAGAGCACGGAGAACACCTAAGAATTGTTTTATCCATCTTACAAGAGAAGCAACTTTTTGCTAAGTTAAGTAAGTGTGAGTTTTGGATGTCTGAGGTTAATTTTCTTGGTCATGTCATATCCCAGGGAGGTGTAGCGGTCGATCCATCAAAAGTTAAAGCAGTGATTAATTGGGAGAGACCGAAGAATGCTTCTGAAGTTAGAAGTTTCTTGGGATTGGCAGGGTACTACAGAAGGTTTATCAAGGGATTTTCGCAACTGGCTTTACCATTGTCAAGACTTACTCGGAAGGATTATTCGTATGAGTGGGATTCGGCTTGTGAAAGAAGTTTTAGGAGTTTGAAGGAGAGATTGACGACCGCTCCTGTTTTGGTTATTCCTGATTCTAGCAAGTCGTATGAGGTATATTGTGATGCATCGAAGAAGGGATTAGGCGGTGTGTTAATGCAGGAGGGACATGTAGTGGCTTATGCTTCACGACAGTTGAAAGTCCATGAAGAGAATTACCCAACGCATGATTTGGAGTTGGCGGTAGTTGTATTTACTTTGAAAGTGTGGCGTCACTATTTGTATGGGGTACGTTTTGAGATGTTTAACGACTACAAGAGCTTAAAGTACTTATTTGATCAGAAAGAGTTGAACATGCGTCAGAGGAGATGGATGGACTATTTGAAGGATTATGACTTGGAGTTAAAATACCATCCGGGTACAGAAAATAAGGTGGCGGATGCATTGAGTAAGAAGGTATTGCATAATGCCGAGTTGATGATGTTAGAGTATACCTTAATGGAAAAGTTTAGAGATCTAAATCTTCAATTTAACTGGACTCCAAATTGTGTAATTATGGGGAATTTGAATGTCTCTTCTACTCTTAGGGAAGAAATCCAACAAGAGCAAGGGTTAGACGAGAAGTTACAGGAAGTGTTATTGCAACCGGGTTTTGTGCGAGCTACCGACGGAACTATTTTGTTTAACCAAAGGATTTGTGTTCCGGATAACACAGAGTTAAAACGAAGGATTTTGGAAGAAGCGCATAAGGGTGCTTTTATTATACATCCGGGGTCTTCAAAGATGTATCAAGATTTAAAGAGGGACTATTGGTGGCCCGGGATGAAAAATGATATTGCGGTGTATGTGTCGGAATGTGCGGTGTGCCAACAAGTGAAGATTGAGCACCAAAGGTCGGGTGGCTTGTTACAACCTTTAGAAATTCCGATGTGGAAATGGGATAGTATTTCGATGGACTTCGCAGTGGGATTACCCCGTGCACAAGGTGGTTATGGTTCGATTTGGGTAATTGTGGACCGGTTAACGAAATCCGCGCATTTCTTAGCTGTGAAGACTACCTACAAGGCGAGTCATCTCGCAAGGTTATTCATTTCAGAAATAGTGAGATTGCATGGTATTCCTACTAGTATCGTTTCGGATAGAGATCCAAAGTTTACTTCCAGATTTTGGAGAGCTTTTCAACAAGCCATGGGAACAAGGTTATGTTTGAGCACGTCGAATCATCCGCAAACGAACGGTCAGACGGAACGGACAATACAAACTATGCAGGACATGTTGAGAGCTTGTGTACTTGAAAGTGGAGGAAATTGGATAGAACTTTTGCCGTTGATCGAATTCTCTTATAATAACAATTATCATGCAAGTATTGGTATGGCACCTTATGAGGCGTTATATGGCAGGAAGTGTAGAACGCCATTGTGTTGGGCGGAGGTTGGCGATGATAGAATTTTGGGACCTGAGATTATTCACGAGACCACGGAAAAGATTAGAATGATTCGTGGAAAAGTTAAACAAGCCCAAGATCGTCAGAAAAGCTATGCGGACAACCGTAGAAGACCGTTAGAGTTTGATGAGGGGGATTATGTATTTTTGAAGGTTACTCCGAGATTGAGATTGAAAGGACCATTTAAATCGCGGAAGTTAAGTCCAAGATACGTGGGACCGTATCAAGTCTTAGAAAGAATTGGAGAAGTAGCTTACAGATTAGCCTTACCGCCTTCTCTGTCAGAGATGCACGACGTTTTTCATGTGTCTCAGCTTCGGAAATTTGTCCCAGATCCTCTTCAGCCCCTTTTACCAGATACAATTGAGATAAAAGCTGATTTGACGTTTGAGCCTCAACCGAGTCGTATCACAGGAAGAGAAACTAAAGTGTTAAGAAATAAAGAGATTCCTCTTGTTAAGGTCCAGTGGGATGAGACGCACCCAGGCGATGCAACTTGGGAATTGGAATCGGAAATGCGGGAGGTCTACCCTCATCTGTTCAGGTAATCTTTTAAATTTGAGGGCAAATTTCTATTTAAGGGGGGGAGGATGTAATACCCCATAATTTTTGTGAACATTTTGGATAATATTATTACGATCAACTGGATTCCGGTGTACTCTGAGCAATTATTGGATAAAGTAATTAGAGTAAACTGACGAACTCGGAATTAATTAGATTAATATTATTTAACTTGGAGTTTTATTAATTGGTGCAATTGAGATAATTTGGATAATTAGTAGTATTACCAATTAATGTTTCCTATGTCTATTTTTCTTTTCCTTTTCCTTATTTGAAAAAGATAGTAACTTGGAGAAAGAATATGAAGGAAGGAAAAAGGAGAGGAAATTCTCAAGAGCTCAAGAGATTGATTCATCAACCCATCTCCAATCTTTTCATCTCAGCTTCATCATCCTCATCTTGTAATCCAGGTGGGTTCTAGTTAGACACTTTAGAGTAGAGTTTTATTGAGTTTTAGAGTTAGTTTGATATTGTTAGAAAATGAGAAATTTTGCACTAAAATCATGTTTTGGTATTCCTTATGATTGATACATGTTAGATATGTGTTGTTGTTGTGTATCCAATTGGTATTTTTCTGGTGTTTAGAAGTGAATTGGAAGGGAAAATGGATCATTTTCGCAGAACCAATTATGTAGGAAAATTTTGGGTTTCACGTTGCCCATACGCGTATCACCCAAGGCAATACGCGTATTGGTTAAGGCAATACGCGTATGGTGTTCCATTTTCTCGGCCATCTGCTCATTTGCGTAATGGTACGCGTAGGGTTTTGGGCAATACGCGTATGAAGTGAGGCAATACGCGTATTGGGGTTTTAAAAGGAATTTTTGGGAAAAATGAGTCTCTGCCCATACGCGTATCACTTTGGGCAATACGCGTATGGATGGGCGAGTGAGCAAGGCAATACGCGTATGGCTTAGGGAAATACGCGTACGGCCAGGAGGGTTTAGAATTGTGTTTTTTTTCGCGATACCATTTCTTGTTATTTCCATAACTTTTGACTCGTTTATCCGATGTGAGCATTCTTGGCGTCGTTATGAAGCTATGAATATCCTCTTACTAATGGTAGTGAGAAATATCTGTTTATTGCCCGATTAAATAAATCGGAGGGAACCGTGAATTGGTGTAATATGTGATGTGTTGAATTATGTGTTTCTATTATGCGATTGATGATTATGTGCCTATGCTCTTATTGTTAAACATGTTTGAATATGTATGCATGTTAAAATACGAAATAGGTAGAGTGAGGACTTACCGTAAACAATGTCAAAAAGTGTGAAATGTCATAGTGACAACGCTCGCGCATGAAAGGTCGAGGCGTGTGTCTAGTAATCATAATCAGTTTATCTTACGGTGTAGTTTCATGAGACTCGAGCACCTCCTCTGAAACATATGCACAATTACTTGGCTGGTTTGATTCCCGCGTGTAGTACGAATGGAACCTATATGGTAAAGAGACTTGTGATGGTTAACAGGCCATGAGAAGTGACGGTTCACGGCTAACAGGCCGATGATCCCGAATCCATTTCGTATGCCAAGTAACTTCAAGGATCCATGACTCGGGTCGTCTTCTAGACGTAGAAGCGGACGGGAAAAGGGGATGCCTTGGTACGGTTATTGATTAGTGAAATTCTTGAGTTAACAGGCTCAGGACGTACTTTGGTACTAGTGTGAGTTAACAGGCTCACAAGTGTGGATACATATTTAGTGTGTGTACTCATAGTCACTTCCCTTCCCTTTGACTTGAGTTAGATTTATTAGAACCTTGTAAAGCCGAGAGGACTTTAAGATAGGGAACTCACTGAGATTTGATGTATCTCACCCCACTGTTGTTGTTTACATCACAGGTACTGCAGGTTCCGCGAAGGGTAAGGATAAGGCTGTGTGATTATCCTTACTTATCTGATGGCTTTGCTTCCGTTGTGGAGTTTTTGAGATCATTATTTGATCTAGTTCTTAGTATTTGTCTTTGGAACATCTTGTAGATATATTGTGCCGTAGTTTTTTTTGTATTAGGCTTTTTGGGCATGTATATGTATAATGTGTTTACTAGGAACTTATTGTATATTTCAGTACCAAAAGTGGAATTCATGTATAATATATGCTTTGATGTATGTATATATATATATGGGCGTTACAAACGAAGTTACAATATAAAGCGGAAAGATGATGTTTATCTTAATGGAAATGGTTTAGTGAATGCAAATGGTACTGCCAATGTCATTTGGCAAAATTGAAGAGAGTTGAATAAAATATCCAACTAAAACATTTATCTTTTTTTTTTCAATTATTCAAAAGTTAACGAAAATTATAAGTTGCTCAAACACATACAAATATTTAGGCTAATAAACTCATCAACTATATGTCCAATAAAAATTTCTTGGAATTTCAGGATTATTTTTCAAGAATTTGTTGAAAAATAATTTTAAGGTCAACATTGTGTGGCATCAAGTTACGTAAAATCATAAAGTGTATACCATTAACATAATCAGCTTTCAAACACATAAAATTACTTGCATTTCTCATCAACTTGTAAGCACTAACTCAACTTCTTAGAAACAACTAAATACCATTATGAAAAGTAGAACAAGGAGGAAAAAAAGAACTAAAAACAGTGTACTTTTTTCCTCAATTATTTTGAAACTTAATTAACAGATAACACATGCATTAAGATTCTCTTCCACACTAAAGTAATAGTATTGTGGTTGTGTAATCATCATAGAGTAATGATAGGCTTCACAAACCTTCACAACCACCATGGCTTGTTGTGCTGCTATATGATCCATGGTGTCCCTACTGCCAGGTAAATTTTATGTTTATAATTCACTTTTCATCTTATTATTTTTTTCTAAGGTTCTAATTGAAATTACAAAACTTAAAACTATAATAGGAATTGTAAACATAAAGCAATCTAGCTAACTTAAAACTATAATAGGAATTGTAAACATAAAGCAACCTAGTTAACATGAATACTAACTTAATGAGTAAATTATAAAATTAACACCACTTGTCTCAACTAATAAAAACACTATAAAATAGTAACTCAAAACTTAATAAAATAAATGTTGATTTTGATTAATGTCAATTGTAGTACCTTTTGATAAGCAGGAGCATAGGTTGATGTCGATGAGCGAGGTGTTGGAATATTATCATTGGGCAAAGCTTCTCTCATCTTATCATCTACTTCTTCTTCACTTAAATGTGGATTTTGTTGCATATATATGCTTTTCAAAAGTGCCTCCATTGCTCCCATCTTTTGTGCCATGTCGAAAATTTTACCATCGTATTTTTTTTTTATTAAAGAAATTTCTTCATTTTTTTCAACAATGATGGTGTGACAGTTCTTCCATAACATCTCACTCTACCGGGCTTTTATTTCCCAAAGAGAGATTGAAATGTTTGTGTTCCAGCTTCAGCTGAACTTTCAATAGATTCTTGAAGTTTATCCTAATTTATCAAATTATCAATTTCGAACAAAATTAAAAACTACATGTGCATTTAGAATGAATATTATAATTTACCTTACAATAGCAAATTGGGTTTCCCCATCCACTTGTTTTCCCTTGCGACTTTTTCGAGTTTCAATAAACATTTCAGCTTGAGTGACTTCTTCTCCATCCTTGTTTTCCCGCTATATTATTATTCATATATTAAGAAAAACAAATACTACTTAATAAGATATTGAAAAAACAACTTATTCTATTGAGAATCACACACAAATACCATACCATTTTTGCACGAATTCTAGCAAAATTTGTCGGTCCTACATGATGCATAAACTTTTGCTTGCTTCTATTACCTGCATTCTTTTTGCTAATGTCCTACAATACAAATAAAACAAATTAGAAATAAAACTTAAATGATCACTAATCAAGACCACAAACCAAACAAGAAAAGAAAGCTGAAGCATTCCACTCACAATTCTAAAGCTTTTGTTAAAATAATAGTTCACTGAATAGAATCAATGTTACATGCAAAGAAATTCAATTAATTCAACGAGTAGTAAGTGTTTACTTACTGTAAAATAGTCTCTAAAATTTCTGACTAGACAATTTTTGTTATTGAAAAAATTGTGATATCAGAGTTCAAGTTGTTTGTCCATATTGTGGGATGGTTGGACCAAACATTCTTAGCGTGATATTTTGGTGGAAGAAAATTAAACAAAAGTTATAGAGGCAAAACCTAAAAAGTTTGATGGACCTATTATTATTTATGGAGGTATCATCGATGTATTGTATACTTTATAGTAGAAATTTCTCAAGCCACTAAAGATATTTTTATGCTCTGCTTGGAATTTTTCTTATGACTTTTCTTTATAATAAAAATGTATATAACAAAAACGTATATAACTTTTCTCAAGCCACAGTACATTATAGTCCTTCAACCTAACACTTTCCTTTATAATAAAAAGGTTATAACTAAAATGATTTTCTATATATGATAATGTTGATAACACTTGAAGCTAATGCATGTTTTATATGTGAATCGTGTCCGTGTAACAGTTGAAGCTAATGCAGGTTTTTTGGTTAAAGAATTTCATGTTTCACCATTGGTGGATAAATTTAATTTTATGCTTGTGTGTTTGATTTGTTGGTTATATGGTTAGGTATTTGTCTATTGTTAAAGAAGAAGGGCTAGAGATGTCACAGCCTGCACTGGATTCTGGTAAATCAGAAATCTATCATCCAAAGTGCACATGTATATATCTAATTGTATTGAATGCAAAATAAATAACTTACTTGAATGTGACTATCTTTCCAATACATTAATAATTTCTTGAAATGAATTTCTGATATACTCGTTGGACGGTTCTTTAATCTTTCCTTCATATTAGATTACTTTAGAAAATGATCTCTCTTGATAGAGTATTTGTGTCGTCTCCAAGCATTATTTATTTGAGCAAATACTGCTTTTTTCCCCTCTCAAGAATGTTGAACTTCGTCTGCAAAAATAAAACGATATTTATCATCAAATATAGATAAATATTTGATCATTGAAAAAAATATGAAATTTTACTTCTCATACATTAATATATTTCCAAATATGATTATTATGACGCTTAGGATATGTTTCATCTTTCATCAATTTTTTGAAATTTGTATAAATCAATGGACAAAAATTTGTATTCCTTGCTATAGTTCCAAGGAAATAGCCTAAGTCAGAAATAGTTTGGTCATCAGGTCCAATTGCCTCTCCAAAGTCATCTAGAATAACTTCTTGGCGGTCTTTGACATGTCTTGCATATATTTTTAAACAACGTGTTGGTCCCGGTGTTCTTTTCTTAGTTGTCCCTGTATTGACATCAAGCAATAAAATGTAAGATAAACCTTCACACATAACATACACATATGACTAAAAAAATAAATTAAAAACAAAATATTTTCTTGGTCTTAAATAAAATGAAACATCACCATTTTTCCCCGTCTTCCTCACATTCCACATTTTCTGCTTGTTCTTGTTCTTCTAAAAATATGTTTTCTTCATCTTCAATTAAATTTTCCATCTCCTTTTCAACATCTCTTCCATTTTCTTTAAGAAAGTCGCCGATTAACATTGGTCAACACAAGTGACTTCTTTTTGTCTTCTTGCAAGCACTTTGCTCCCTTGCCCTTGACTCATCTTCAGCCACAACCATTTTCCTTTGCTGATCCATTGAAATGTCATTTCCAAATACTTTCTTTTTTATTGTTGATTCTTATTGTTACTTTCAAGTTTTTTCCTTAACTCATCTTCAACAACTACCATTCTCCTAGATTGCTCCTTTGGCCTTGAAGTGTCATTTTTAACAAATTTGTTTTCCACTGTTTGTTGTCTTTCCAATGACCCATCTCCAATTACCATCTTTTTCATGGGCTGCCTATTTGGATCCTGAATCTATATAGGCATAGGTCTTCTAACTTGAGACAAAGATTGTCCTTTTGAAGTTTGGATTTTCGAAACCAAAGGTTGATTCCTTTTGGAAATCAAAGATTGATCTTTTGGATCTTGAATATTCAATCCTTTGTTTTTTTTAAAGATACTTCTCTTTCTATACTTTTTTCAGCATGAATGTTTGTAAGTTTAGTCCTACTTGCATTATCTGAAACATTTTTCTTTGGCTCAAGCTCCTTGTTGGAAGTTGTTGCAAACATGGATAACTTGAATTGTTGAGAAGTTAATTGTTGATTTTTTTTGTTCCTAAGAGCTTCAACTCCTGTTATAGGTGCACATATTTTCCCATGTTTAGTCTTTCTTTCCTCCAATTTAATGTTGAAATTCCTTGCCAATTCAAAGCTTGATTTGACTTGTGGTAGCTCAAAACTGGAAGTACTTCTTTGACCTTTCACATGGCATTTCATATTTTTCTTGTTGTTTTCTTCCTTTCCCATTTGTTCTGCAAAATATTTAAACACAAAAAAATTTAAAGATACAAAGAAATAAAGACCACACATAATATTGTTAAAATCATAATCATCTTTGTCTCATATTTATTTGGTTACTGAGTTAACAGAATCATAAGTTTCCAAGCAATAGAATATGTATGGTTATGTTTGTAAAATAAAACTACACATAGTATTGAGTGGTTATGTTTGTAAAATATTCTAGATTGAAATGACTCAGTACAATAGAATATGTATGCGTTATTTTTGTAAAATAAAACTACAATAAAACTACTGATACTGTGTAAGAATATAAATATTATAAAACATAACCAAATTGTATGCGTTATTATTTCACATCTTAACAATATAAATATTATAAAACCAAATTTTATAGGACACTTGTGTCTATCCATGAAAACTAGTTTCATAAACAAAGTTGCAACACCAAAAAGAAAAAAGGTAATGTATCTTTGGCAGACAAACAACAACTAGTGCCCAAGCTTAAAATGTCCTTTAGATCTGATACTGGTACAACACAACTTAAACTGGTCTAACAACTATTATATCAGTACTCAATTCACACAAACTCAAAAAATACTACTACTACATCCGAGAAAACTTGACCCTCAATCTCATAACCGTGTCTGGTGTGGTAGAACATTTCTAATAGAATTGGATATAAATGTAGCAAGAACAATGAGTCAATGAAAATTACGAATATCTATTAGATTTATTGCAAAGGATTTCAACTATTTAAAACCTTTTTATGTAAATACATATAATGATTTAAATTGAAAATGAAGAATGCCATAATATGGTTTTGAATAATTTGTGTTAATGCAAAACTGAAGTTAAATATTGTATAAGTTGCATGCTATGCCAAACATATGATGATGAAGTCATTCACTAGAATAATAAGAAAATTAATGAAGTCATTCACATTTATTTTCTCAAGTCTCAATGTTATGTGGACTGACACAAGACACACTACAAAAAATAATTGGAAAGTCTTCTAAAAGGGTTAGTCCCCATCACTCTACTAATCAAATAAAGTATTGTCAAAATCAGAATCATCTTCGTATCTTGTCTCTTGCATAAAAGGTGGAGGCTTATCAACAATTGTTTCCGGTATATCTTCCCTAACCCAATTAAGTTCACCATCAAAAGGATCACTTTGGTAAGATTCTTGGACCATTTAACCTGATAGGTCACCCATACTATACAAATCTCTAGGATCTGTTTTCATGACATAATGTCTACTTGCATCAAGTGGATCTTGGACATTGAAACATTGATCCACTTGAGATGGTAGAACAAAAAGGTCATTTTGGTAACATTTTTTGTTGAAATATACACAAGTAAGCCCATACGTATCTTCTTCTACCTCAAACCAATCACATTTAAACAACACAAAATTGGATTGAGAATAATAGTCTAACTCAATTATATCTCTAATTGCTCCATAATAAGTGACAGCTTCTATCTTAGGACTTTCATCCTTAGAGCTTGCAAAACTTGGAGTCAATGAAACCAAAGTTACACCTAAATTTTGAGTTTTGCATCTTGCATCTCGTTTCATAGTATGAAATCCATATCCATTAATGAGATAGCCTGAAAACCTTTGCTGTATCACATGGACCTCTAGAAAAATCTTTTAGCTGAATTGATACGTCATCATTCAAGGCTCGAGTTTTAAACCATTCACTAAAATCGTGACTTTGGATTTTAGCTTTGACCCACCTACGTCCTTTAGTTTGACTATTGACAATATCATCATGCTCCCTACAAAGATAACTTATCATCCATTAGAAAATAACACTAATGTGTGTGTGTGTTTTATAAATGAACTTAAACTATTCTGGTACCTGATGAATGTGTTAACTTCATCACAATTGAACAAAAGGTGTCGATGGGCTTGGGCTTTTGTAGTTGAATCTAAATAAAATGGTTTACCATTTTTATTCCCACCTAAGGAACGACTAATACATGAAAAGTAATCGCTTAAATCCACATCACACAAATCACTATTGTCATAATTTTGACTCTTTCTATTCAACCTTGTGTCTACATTATCATGCAAATATCTTGAGCAAAAAGTCAAAGCTTCTTCAGCCAAATATGCCTCTGCAATTGATCCTTCGGGATGAGCTCTATTTCGAACATAACTTTTAAGTTTACATAAGTTCCTTTCTGTGGGATACATCCATCGAAATTGAACCAGACTGCCCAATCTCACTTCATTTGCCAAATGAATAGGTAAGTGAACCATTATATCAAAAAAACATGGAGGAAAAATCATCTCTATTTGACATAGAATATCTGCAATCTCAACTTTTAAGAAATTCAAATTTTGCACTTGGATAACTTTTTTACACAAAGAGCGGAAAAATGACCCTAAGCGAATTATAGGTTCAGCCACTGCATTTGGCAAGGTTCCTCTTACCGCTACTTGTAATAAGTAATGTAACATGAAATGTGCGTCATGACTCTTGTAGCCAAATACTTTCTTATTACTAACATGCACACACTTTAAAATGTTTGATGCAGTCCCATCTGGCAATTTGGTAGCCTTTAAAACACCGCAAAAAATAGTCTTTTCATGTGCACTCATTGAAAAACAAGATTTTGCAATCGCTGCACGACCTCCACCAATCTCTTTTGGATGAAGCTTCTTTCTAATTCCCATATCTTTCAAATCCTAACGAGCATTAACATGATCTTTTGTCTTTCCTAGTATGTCTAAAAGAGCCCCAATAATATTATAAAATATATTCTTTTCAATGTGCATCACATCAAGATTATGACGTAACGTATTTTCAGCCCAATAAGGTAACTCAAAAAATATTGACTTCTTCTTCCATGGGCCATCTCTTTTCTTCTTTTTTTTTTTGCCAAATTCATTCACAAAGTCTTTTAAGGTTTCCACAATTTCTGTTCCTTTTAACAAAGAAGGTGTAAACCTAAGTTCTTTCTTTCCATTAAAGGACCTTTTATTTGACCTCCACGCATGGTTCATTGGTAAAAAGACACGATGACCCATGTAGCACATCTTGTGGCTGTTTTTTAAATACGACGACTCAGTGTTATGATTGCAACATGCACATGCCAACTTTCCTTTGGTACTCCAACCTGATAACATAGCGTACCCTGGATAATCACTAATAGTCCATAGAAGTGTTGCACGAATTTTAAATGTTTTATTTTTTGAGGCATCATATGTATCTACTCCTAATTCCCATAACTCCTTTAACTCCTCAATTAATGGTTGAAGGTAGACATCAATGTCGCTCCCCGACGATTGTGGCCTAAGAATCAACAATGACAACATTGTATATTTAGATTTCATGGACAACCAAGGAGGATAGTTGTATACTACCATCATGACAGACCATGTACTGTGTGATAAGCTCATGGTCCGGAATGGATTGAAGCCGTCACTTGATAAGCCAAGTCTTATGTTACGTGGCTCAGAAGCAAAGTCATGATGAAGTCTATCAAAGCCCTTCCATGCTTGTCCATCCACAGGATGCCTTAATTTTCCATCCTTTGAGCGTTCTTCTTCATGCCACCTCATTTCCTTTGTTGTATTTGAAAACATAAATAATCTTTGGAATCGTGGAATCAATGAAAAATGTCTCAAAACCTTAGCAGGGACTTTATGATCATATTTTGCATGCTCAGAAGACTCTCTCTCTACTCGAGGAAACTCCTTCCATCGTGAAGCCTTACAAATTTTGCAAGAGTTATCATTCTCATGTTCTTTCCAATATAACATGCAATCATTTGGACATGCATGAATTTTTTTGTAATCGAGACCCAAATCACTAATCATCTCCTTTGTTTTGTTAAAAGATTCAGGAATGTTTAAATTCGGAATCGCTTCCTTCAATAATTCTAAAAGGGAAGTGAATGATGCATTGCTCCATCCATGTAAATACTTCAACAAGTAAAGTCGAATTATGAATGATAGAGTAGAGAAGCTTTCGCATCCGGGGTATAACTCTTGTTTTGCCTCATTAATCAACTTGTAGAACTTTCTTGCATCATCATTAGGACCTTCACTACTTTCCTCTGCTACAACCACATTTCTAAATGTGTCATACAATAAGCCATCAATGTCATCAAGTGAGTTCTCTTGCTCTTTTGTGTCCTTGTTAATTTCCATAGGCGATGATATATCATCTCCGTGGTTTACCCAAACATCATATCCTTCTACAAAACCTGCAGCTATTAAATAATCACAAACCACATTTCTTCTTGTCCATTTACAATTTGTACAATGAGCACAAGGATAAGAAATTTCACGTCCTTGAGGTCTTCCTTTGGTATATGCGAAATCTAAAAAAGACCCAACACCTTTCCTATACTTCTTCCAATGTCTTGGGAGTTTAGTCCATGTTTTATCCATACCTTTAATCTAATTTAATTAAGATATTTTAACCATCCATTAGTAAATATATAAAAATCTAAGGATAATCACAAGTATAATACACTATTATTTACCAACTAACACATTATTAACATGTGAAATAATATAATTATCAACCAACACAATATTATATTAACATATTATATAAATAACTGCTTAATATCACTATTGACACATAAAATAAATTATTTACCAACTAACGTAGAGTAGCAGTTTTAGTTACCAAAATAAATTATTATACAACTAACTCCTTAATATCACTATTGATACAGAATAGAACATCAAGAATATCAGTTTCAGTTAATAATAGCATATATACATGTTATATTAATAATGAGCTCACTTTCAACTATACATTTTATATTAATAATGATTGAACAGTACTTGATCACATATAATATAATATTAATTATTGAACAAACTTCCAAAATCTACGCAAAAGTTCGTTGATTAGAACACTAACAATATTATATTAATAAGGTAACAATCATACAAGAAAGCATGAGCTCTAGTTCAGTTATTAATAAGGTAATTTTTAATAAGTGGCCATTTTTGTAATGAATTAAAATATGTTTTCAATATTTTAATACAACAACAATCACATGGAAGACTAAACGAATTAAAATGTGTTTTGAATATTTTAACATAAATAACTTCAGTTGAAGTTTTTGTTTCTGAATCAACGGATGAGAAACCCGTTAAGTTAGGTGGATATCTAAAATTTGGAAATCAAACTGATCACATGGCAGACTCAAGTCCACAGCCAGAAATTACAATTCAGAAAACTATTCCTCTAAATACATAGATAAGATGTTTTCTACTTTGCTCCCTTTTGAAACAGACTAATCTTCCTATAGCAAAATTACAAGAACTTCGAATCGAAATTAAAAACTCAACTGGATCCTATGAAACTCATCAAATAAATTCTAATTTTAACAAGAATAGGTTTAAGCTTGAAATTTTGTACACCGAAAACAAGATAGAGAAGTAAACCGTCACCGACACACTGAGAATCATAAAGAAAAGAATAACAGAAAAGACTACGATTGGTAAAGGATAAATCATAGCTTACCGGTAAATGATAAACAAAACAGTTGAAAATACGAAACAAGTTAAATTCATGAGCAACGATCTGAAACAGAAGTTACCTACCAAATCCACAAACCCCCAATGTGAGTAAACGAGTCATATCAGTATAATCATTAATAAAATTTAACATTCTAATTTCATATAAACATTGCTTATACAATTTCAAAGACTTTGGCGGAGGCTGCAGCATGGAAATTTGTAAATGAAAACAACTTGTATAATTGCTAGTAAAAGGATCCAAGAACATTCCTCTCCTTAAATCTTTCAGCCACTAAGAAATCCTTATATCACATTCTAAAGGAAATGATTATCATGCAAATAGTGGCGGATTTTGACAATTTTTTTTGGAGATGTCAAAAAAATATAAGGTATATCAAAATTGTTTCAAATAAATCATATAAACTGAAACTTGGTTAGTGGTTAGCTTACTTCTAATCTCATCCTCTAGATTAAATATTGTTGATTAACATTTTTTCTTTGAAAAGATCAGAGGAATTAATATATTAAAACTATATAGGCATAAACCATGCCACAATATTTCAGGATACTACAGCCTAACACTACAAATATGAGCACACCTAAATCAAGCCGACCTATACCAATTGGAAAAAAAACAGATTAAAATTAGACTCATAAAACTCAATAAATCTGCAGCCAGGCAAGAGAACAACATTCATATAAGTTCTGTGATTCGATAAACATGATAGTACACCTCCATTGGCTAATAATCGAGTTGAACATAGCTGAACTGCACCATTCTCAATCACACAAAATGCCAGGGTGCATATATAACTCAATGCATATCCCTAACCAAACTCTAAATAAACTGCTAGCAGAACCACTTGGGCCACATAGCTGAACTGCATCATTCTCGACCACACAAAATGCCAGAGTGTACATACAACTCAATGGCTGCCCCTACCCAAACTCTCAATAAACTTTAAGCAAAACCACCCAAGCCACACTGGAAAAAAACAGTCGGCAACACGATAATCGACTCAAAATACAGTCGGAAACACGACTGCCACAGACAACACAACCCCCTCAAAATCGACAAAATAGTTTATTGCTCTACTGCAGCACCTATAATCAATCATCTGAAATATCAAGGCACGCCATAGGATATGTGAACCACTGAGAGATGCTAGTTCAAATCCTATTTGATTTGAACAACAAACATTTCCAAGATAAAATTTTTGCCTCTTCAACCATTCTTGTGATGATAATTTATTCCTACATACTATATTCTTCAACCTCTTCAAACATACTACATCCTTAATTATTAATTATGAGAAATAGAATTAGAATGAGAATGAGAATGAGAAACTTACTCTTGAGTAGAGAGAAAGAAGAAATGATGCAACAGTGTGAGTTGCAGCGAAAGGCCGGCGTGAGAGTAGCAGCGAAATTCTTTGAGTAAAGAGAAAGAAGAAATGGCGGAAAGTACTCAGTGTGTTGAGAGAAAGAAGGATCGGCGGAACATGCTGTGTGTAGAGAAGAAAATATGATTTAGGGTTCCTATTGTACTGAACCTGCTTTTAGGAAGGTATTAAAAAAAACAAACATTAAATATTTAAATATAATTTCGGAGCAAAATTAAATAATGAAACAAAAGTGGTCTAGCGGTACAGAATGTCTTTGCTGGAGGTAAAGGCATGGTTCGACTCCCAAGTTTGTTACGTTTTCAAAATTTTATATTTTTCCATTTTCATATACCATAATAAATAAATATAATTCCAAAATACTATAATAAAATACTATAATAAAATGCAAGTAGTCTAGACGTCATCAAATTAGATGATAAAGCTGAGAACATCAGTTCGAACCCCATGTTTTATTACCTTTTAAAAAACATTGTTTTTTTTCATTTTTATAATAACAAAATAAATTATATAAGACAGGGGTTCGATCCCCATGCTGCACACTTTATTTTAAGGTAAATAATTAAAGTTCAAAATAAAAATGATAATAATAATAAAAGTCGTAGCTTTTTCAAAATAGGTCGCGTTTTTTAGTTGTTGTCTTTTAAATAAGATACGACTACACTAACTAACCGTGACATAAAAGGAATAAGCTATGGTTATGTAATATCTACAATTTCAAAAGTGTTGCTTATAGTAAATAGACAACGGTTATGTTATACCCGCATTTTCTTAACCGTAGCATAAAGTAAATAAGGGACGATTTTTCATGCGCTGCCATGAAACTTGTCCATGCATAAAAAAATGCAGTTTATAATACCTTTAGGTGACGGTTTTTCAGCCGTTGCCTATTCTTCTGTTTCCTAAAGTATAAAATGTTGTAGTGGAAAGAGCGTCACCATTGCGCGTTGATAGGTTGCCCCTGCATTCTTTAGACCGAAAGGCATCACTTTATAACAGAAGGTTCCCCATGGGGTAATGAATGTTGTTTTTTCCATGTCCTCTGGTGCCATCTTAATCTGATTGTAGCCAGAGAGCCATCCATGAAAGAAAATACTGAGAACTGAGTTGTGTTGTCAACCAATAAGTCAATGTGAGGTAATGAGAAGTTATCTTTCAGACTCGCTCTGTTCAGATCACTGTATTCAACACACATCTGGACCTTACCATCTTTCTTAGGTACCGGCACAATATTTGCAACCCACGGTGGATAACTGGTAACAGCCAAGAAACCTGCATCTAACTGCTTCTGGACTTCTTCCTTGATCTTGATTGCCATGTCTGGTTTCGTTCTTCTAAGTTTCTGCTTGACGGGAGGACAATCCTCTTTGAGAGGCAATCTGTGCATAACAATATTTGTGTCAATCCCTGGCATATCTTGATACCACCAAGTGAAGATATCAACGTATTCATGCAGCATTTCAATCAACCTTTTCTTTAGATTCTCGTCTAGAGAAGCCCCGATCTTGACTTCTTTCTTAGCGTCTTCAGTTACCAGATTAATAACTTCTAATGACTCTTCATGTGGCTGAATAACCCTTTCCTCCTATTTCAACAACCTGGATAATTCCTCAGGAAGTTCACAATCTTCCTCACCATCCTCTTCGGCTTGGTAAATCAGATTGTCAAAGTCATAATAAATAATAGCAGAATCGTTATCAATGAAATCCGGTGAAATGCATCTGCATGAATGATTATTCACGCTTTATGAGTGCAAAAACAAACATTGCCATTTATTATTAAAACAAAAAAAGAGAAAGACAGGGAGCATAATATTTGAATGCAAAATGTCCTTTATTAATGATAAAATTGAATATGTAACAATGTAAGCCCTACAATGAATCTCTACGCCTTGGGCAGAGCTTAGGATTTAACATGAAAACAAAGAAAATTACTCTTCGTGAAGAGTGACTTGGACGAAATCTTCAGAAGACCAGTTGTTAAGCTCTTAACTCGAGACAGATGGGCGTATCCAGTTGCTGATGTCACAATCACTATCTCCGTCTTCGTCGCTTAATGCAAAAATCTGACTAGGATCAATAATTCCAGCACTAGAGAAAGTAATGGGTCTTTGACGACCTTGAATCTTTGGTCCTCGATAACCAATTCCAAACCCGTTTTCCTTGACGGGCGCTTCAATTACTCGACCCCATCCTTTTGCGTTGCCTGACTGTACCACAGCTTGGGCTTGTTTGTAAGATGCAATGAAGACTCCCTGTTTCTTTTCTGATGCAGGAGATACTTCTTCCACATTAACAGTTTCAAATGCCTGACATAACATCCCATGGATTTCACCGTCCATTTCAACATACTTGAAGAAAGACAGATGGCTTACGAAAACGTCTTCTTCACCACATACGGTGACTACTTGTCCATCCACAACGAACTTAACTTTCTGATGGAGAGTTGATGATACAACTCCAGCGCCATGAATCCAAGGGCGCCCTAACAAGCAACTGTATGCGGGTTAAATGTCTGTTATGTAAAAAGTAGTATTTAAAACTTGGGGTCTCACTTTAATAGGCAATTCAACTTCCCCAAAAATTGATCTCTTCGATCCGTCAAACGCTCGAACTACCAGGTCACTTGGTCTGAGCACCACTCCTTCAATGTCCAGCTTAATTAGTGCCTTTTTTGGAAGCACATTAAGCGACGAACCAGTATCTACTAACATGTGAGACAAAACAGCCCCTTTGCATTCCATAGAAATGTGAAGCGCTTTATTGTGATTTCGGCCCTCCGGTGCCAAATCAAAGTCGGTAAAACCCAACCCACGGCTGGCATTAACATTGGATAACACACCTTCCAGCTGGTTGACGGAGATCTCCTGAGGCACATATGCCGCATTCAAAATTTTCAACAAAGCATTACGGTGCGCTTCAGAACACAATAACAGAGACAAAATAGAAATCTTCGACGGAGTCTGATGAAGGTGATCTATAATCTTATAGTCACTTTTGTTGATAATCTTCATAAATTCCTCAACATCATTCTCAAAAGACGTCCCAGGATCTGCCCTCTGTACAGGCTTCTCATTTATCACTTGCTTGCCATTGGCCTTCGCCAAAGCATCTATATTATCATTTCGAAGAGTTTGCGGCGCAAACAACCTACCACTTTTGGTGAATCCACCAACACCTACATTGTCAATCTTCGAATCAGTCACAGCCGGAGTCTCAACTTCTTGTTTCTGGCCATTATAGTACACTTCAGCACCATAGTGCCACGGAATCACCTTCTCACTTTTGAAAGGGATCGGTCCAGGCACTGTAATGGTTACTGGAGCCCGCCTCGCTGGCACCAGAATCTGCACAGGCGTGAAAGGAATAATAATTGTCGAAACATCATTATCAACACTGGAAAATTAATTGAGTTGCAAACACCCATCGTTCATCAAACTCTGGATACCACTTCTCAAATTATCACAACCATTTACTTGAATCAAACAGTCTGAACAGCCCACATCACAACCAGGGAACACACCCCCTTTCAACAGACGATCCTTCACGACCAACAACAACATCTTGACAGAACCAACATCAGATATCAACTTCAGACCATTGTCTTCTTCAACAACATTAACGGTTACCACCCCCCGGTGGGTAGGCATCGGATTCTGGATAACATTCGGAGTAGCAGGAGAAGCAAAATTGATAGCTTTAGAATGGATTAGATCTTGAAACTTATGATGAAAGGCTCTACATCCCTCAATAGTATGCCCAGGGCCCCGAAATGAAAGTCACAATGCGCGTTTGCATCATATCCAGCTGGGAGCTTTGTCGGAGGGGGACCCATTGTACGGAGTTCTACCAGGTTCAATTTAAGCAATTGTTGAAGCAACATGGCGTAGGACATTGGCAAGGGATCAAAGTGTCGGTCAACCGTTCTCTGTCTCTGTTGGTAGGCTTGTCTCGGAGCCTGTTGTTGTTGAGGGTTTTGTTGTTGTGACGTAACAGGGATTGTTACAGCATTTGCTTGATGATACGGGGCCTGATACCCTCTATTTCTACTCTTCTGAGAAGACATAGCATTAGTTTCTCCTTCACGCTTTTTACTCGCACCCGCAAAAGGTTTCCTCACACTGGAAGACGACCCAACACTATCTTGAATCTTACCCAGCTTAATCAAATTCTCAATTCTTTCTCCAACAACTTTAATATCAGAAAAACCAGTTGATGGACATCCTCCCAGGCGTTCCAGGAATGGACCTTGCAATGTCCCCATGAACATATCAGCCATTTCTCTTTCAAGTAGCGGTGGTTGCACCTATGCAACTAACTCACGCCATCGTTGGGCGTATTCTTTAAAACATTCCTTACTCTTCTGAGTCTGGCTCTGCAGCTGAGTTTGATTATGCGCCATATCGATGTTACACTGATACTATTTCAGAAATACCTTAGCTAAATCCTTTCAGTTCCTCACATTAGCTCTTTCAAGCTTCATATAACACTCCAGGGATACCCCAGACAGACCATCTTGGAAGAAGTACATCCACAGCTTCTCGTCATTGGAATAAGCAGAAATCTTCCTGAAGTAGGCTTGAAGGTGAGTTTTCGGGCAAGAGTTGTCGTTGTATTTGTCAAAAGATAGAGCTTTGAATTTGGGAGGAATCCCCACTCCCTGAACCAGCCCCATGTCTGCCACATCAATGCCCAGGGTATTTTGACACTCCACGGCCTTGATCCTTTTAGCAAGCAATTGATACCTCTGGTCTCCGTCACCATTGTTACTGCCTAAATCTACATTCATCAAAGAAAATGAATCCTCGTGATTGTCCTCCAGATGAGGAATAAGAATATGAATGGGGATAACACCCCCAGTAGCTCCACCAACGAGAACACCAACAACAACTCCAGCAACGGGAATACCACCATTAACTCCACCAACAGGAATACCACCATTAACCCCACCAACGGGAATACCACCTCCAACCAGAGGGTCAACCTGATTATCAGCGTTTGGAACCTCAACCTCGGGCCTCTGAACCATTGCCCTCAGCTCTTGTTGGCCCTGAGCCACCCCTTGCACGAGGTCCATAAATTGGTTCATACGGGTCCTCATTTCAGCCATCTCTGCCTGTAATTATTCCATAGCTCGATGTTGATTTTGGCACATTGAATAACGGTGGATATAAGAATCAGCAATCCTGCCTGTGAATCAAACAAGGTTAGGAAATCCAGAAATAAGCACCTGTTAAGCAAAATGAAATGTATGAATGTATGCATATGCCATGTTTAACATTTCCAAGGTATATCTATACTTCGATTCCAGATTTAATCGGGCGAGGGATTAGATACGTTGTAGGGAAAATATCACATGAACAGATAGATATTGCAGAGAAAATACAACTGGAACAACATTGTTGAGAATACCACTGAAACAACATAGCTGAAACAAATATCTCATCATACAATACTTCGGAAAGTCATACAAATATGTCTGATACAATCAAGGGTGAGTCCATCAACAAGCCTGATGGTAATCACAATAGATAACATACAGAAATACAGAGACAAATCAATCCCAAACCCCTAGCCCATACAAACTGGTCTTGACTTCTTCGAGAAGGGCTTCGGTGTCAGGATGAGTTGGTCGCTCTATCGGCCCTTTAATCAGCTTATTTCTCTTCCCAATATCTTGATTCAGCTTAACAATATGCTATGCGCTATCGTCATCTCCAAAGACATCTCTGAGCTTTGCCTTCTTGATCCCGAATTGGACTTTGAGCTCTTGGATTTCCTTCTGAGCTTCCTTCAGCTTGTCAGAGAAGTGTTTCTTTCCTTTTTTTGTTTTTTGGAGCTTTTCCTTTAGTTCCTCATTTTCAACCCTGATTTCGTCCCACATTTTCTGAGAGTTAGCAAGCTTGACATTTGCCTCATACAAGAGTTTCTTAGTTTGCTTGGGAACTTTAGCGGAAGATTCAGCAGCCATGTTAGCTTTCCGATAAAACTGAGCCCTGTCTGCGAAGTCTTTATCCTTCTCTACTAGCAGCTTCGTTGCGTCATAAGCCTTGCATTCCAATCCCATGTTGATATGTAAAGCATCTTGAAGGTGGCTACTCAAGTCAGAGTTCTATACACGGAGCTCATTCACCAAAGCTTGCAGCTTGTTGAATTCTTCAATGGCTATGATGGTTCTTTCTTCCACAATCTCAGGATACAAAGGAGGTACAGGATCAAAAGGAAAGTAGAAATCTTCAACCCTCTTCCTTAGCCAGTCTTCATATGGAGGATAGGTTCGGTTGTTGCCTTTTCCCAAAACAGTTTTACCTTTTTCTGTACGCTGAACCATGCCTCAGAAGCTTTCTGCGCTATTGTCAAACCATCCGTTACTTGGAAATATAATGACTCTTCAACATCCCTTTAACGATGGACCTGTCAAAGCGTACCCAAACTGTCTGATGGAGAAATAGGGGTTATAGTTGATTCCCCATTTTCTCCCTATCAACGGAACATTCGGGAACTCACCACAACTGTGAATAATGTCTTTGCAGAGCAACCCATGATCTATCCAGACAATATCTTTGGCGGACAAACCCATCAGTCGCTGATATCATTCCAGAGAATCCTTGGTATCCACAAAAGTGCCCAAATGAGGTAGACGGTTTGCAAACCATTTGTAAAAGAGAGGTGCACAACAGTGAACAAATCCTCCTCTTCTTTTCTCATTTCTGTTATGGATTGAGTGATAAAGATCCCCCAATAAAGTTGGCACCAGATTCTACGTTGTAAATATTCTTATAGCGTCCACATTAACAAAGTCAAGCATGTTCAGAAACAGAACAATGCAGTATAGGCAGAGAGCCAATATTGCGTTGAAAATAGTTCATCTTTTGTCTCCAGCAGCCTCTTGAGCTTTCTTAATCAAAATACCCCAGATGATAACCCCGGAAACCTCCTTTACTGGCTATGTTGGCTTCCAATGTTGATTTTCTCAAATAAAGAGCACTAGCCATATCCCCGAAGTTAGGGTATTTCTTGGAACCGAAGAATGGTGCACCTTCCTTGATAGAAATCCCCAAGATACTTGAGTACTCTTCCAAAGTTGGGACCAACAGATAGTCGGGAAATACAAAACTTTTCAAAGGAGGATCATAGAACTGCATCAAAGTGTGAAGACCTTTGTATTCATAATCAATGATGTTATGAACAAAGGATATGATCCACCCATACTTCTCCTTTAAAGCTCCCAACACATCCGGATTCGCCATAGCCTTTAGACTGTTAAGAGGGCCTAGACTAGGCTTAGGGAACTTGTAGATGATGATGTTTTTCTTCTTCTCAGTATCCATCCCTATAGAAACCCATTGAATGGAATCAAGAGTCAGATATAACCTGGAAATGAAAAAACATGAATGTTAGGGATGCACATGAAATGCAATGCATAGGCATGGTATCAGAGGTGCCACGTATAACTGGACGTGTCTGTGCTGAATAATGTGAATAGTGTTTGTGCAGAACTGTGTGAATACCAACTGACTTATTTTAATAGGATGCCAGATTGAGTATAATAGGATTGACTGTCCACTTTAGTAAGAATACCAGATAACCGGGTAGGTTGGAAGTCAAAGTTTCCTGCAAACCTGCAAACATCCAGCCCCTCTCACATTTGGGTTCTAAAACTAAGGATCCTCAGTGTCACGGACTCTCAGGTCAAGAAATGATGATACGTTCATCATTTCTAGTTTGGCATCATCATCAATCGAGAAGGCCTTAATTGATTCCCCTCAAAAAGGTCATCCTATAGCAAGTTCCCTGTTTCGAGTCCTCGGGTCAAGAAGTGATAATGCGTTCACCATTTCTGGTTTGACATTATTACCCCTTTAGAGAAGTGCCTCAACTGAGTCCTTGGGAATGGTCACCAGAGTCGATAGCTCACAATGGGAACATCTGATGACCTGCATCAACATGCAGTATCAAATATCTCATAGAGGAACCTCGTCTGGCTGTGGGTCTCGTGAACACTACATGTGGTCACCACCACGCTAACGACACGACTATCCACTCTAAATCCTGTGTGTATACTCAAACCTGGGTAGTGGGCTTATCTCTTAGAACACCCTGCCCACCAAAGAAAACTGCAATCCAACACAGTCCAGTATATATGGCAGTAATGAAACGCAATAAAGCAAGTAGATGCGATAAAAAGCAATAACATGTAATAAAGCCATAAATAAAGCATGTAAAGCATACATATAAGCACCCAATAATCGAAAACAAACAAGCACTAGGATTGACTCGCTTAGGGATGGGAAAGTCCCCAGCAAAGTTGCCAGCTGTCGCAACTGCGAAAATCAACCGGCAAGAAAGACAGAAGAGTCACCACAGAACGTTATTTATCCCGACGCAGGGAAAGGAAACGATCGAAGAAAACTTGAAGAAGGGAAAGACATGGTCATCGCAACCATAGTCTGGGTTTGGGAGTCGGTTACGTGGGAGGAAGGTATTAGCATCCCCTCGCATCCATCGTACTTGATGGGATCCATGCTTGTTGTTCTGATCAAAGGATATAGGTATCTGAAGCTCTACTGCTAACTGGAAAGGAAAAGAACGAGAAACGGGGAAAGAAAAGAAAAGGTGACTCGATAGGACATCGTCGTCCTATGCCTACGTATTCCCTCGGGAGTGGGAAAGTCAGAGTCAACGTAGTTTGGAGGACTACGGGTTGTGGGGGAAAGTTGCTCGCCAAGACATCACCGTCTTGTACCTATGTATCCTCAATTGGACGAGAAAGAGGAAATCAGAGCAGTCGTAGTTCAACCTACAAGGTCTTTGATTTTTTAGTTTTTTTTAAGTGGAAGACACTAACATTCGCGTTCTAGCAGTTTAGGTGTTGCCGCTCGTTGCGTGGAGACTTACGCGTTTACCTATTTGCGGTAGAACGAGAATAGCGTATCCTTACGATTGGAATGAGTGAAATGAGAAGAGAATTGCGAAGGAAGATGAGTGATTTGTTTGGTTTTTATAAGAAAGTGTTTTGATTTGTATTGTTTGTAACATGTATTGTGCTAAAGACTATGACATAGGAGCGAATACTTTACAAGGTCGCTCCCAACGGAACGTTTGCAAAGCACCCTAGAATAGTAAAGGAGACCTTCGCTGATCATTTCCCATGTGCTTAAGGCTCGTGAAGCACTCCACATACAATATTTGTTAAGTGTTTTTGCTTTTCTTTTAAAGAGAGAAGAGAGACTCAAATGGTTAAAAGAAAAATCTAAGGGGATCTTCATCCTAGAAGTTGTCATGTCATGGTTGATCCTATAGTTGAGGTTAGGATGGAACTCTCTAACTATGTTAGCATGCTTGGATTGATAACCTAATGTCTCTCCTACTTTGAATCTAATCCAAAATTAGATTCAAACTAGGAATCCTAAGGGAACATGTGATCATACACAAGTAAACAATAGATGATTCAATCATAAAAGAGAGAAGTAAAGAAGAAGTGAGATGAAAGAGAAGTCATGTAAGTGTAGACATCAATGTAAAGTAACACAAGTACTTACCAACTCCCAGCCAAGCTCAACTATTGAATAGTTGAAAAGAAAATGCAAAACTATGCACTAATGCACAAGAAAATGTCCTAATTCTAATCTAGGAGTAATGTTAAGCAATAAGCAAAGAGAAAGGAGTCCTAAAGGTGTATGAACCTAAGAGGGGCAGTAGCTAAACCTACTATATCCTATCTATTTTAATGTCCTAAAAGCTGTCAAAAGAAATCAAGTCATGTCCTATATCCTAAATCAAACAAAAGTCAATACAAAATTCATGTAAGTTGCACTTTAAAAGCTCAAACAAGTTAACTCAAAGGAGGAAACCACATGGGGCAGTAGCATTTTATATCATAATCAATGCAAATTGATGTTTGAAATTTCAAGGAATGATCATTAAGTCCACATCAAGTCATGTTCAAAAGATTTGAAAATCATACACAAAGATGTCATACTTATGGTGCATCAATCACTTATGAACATACAATGGACAAGCAAGCATGAGATTGGCATTTGAATTACCTAAGTCAGAAGTTGAAACATGTATTTAATGTTTAAAAATAACCTCAAAGCATCACCAAGGTTTCATGTTAAAGCATTCTCAAAATTTAAGGCAAACACATGTCAAAACAAACACCTAAACACTTCCATAAAGGCGTGTTAATTGTCAAGCAAGTAAAGGATGATCCAAGTCAAGTCAAATGGGTATCCAATCACACAAGGCAGTAGAAAATGACATGTAATATCCTAAATTTGGGTGATGCAAACATAAACCAAAGGATGGCACACAAAAGCATTCAAAGGAATTGTCAAAGTTAACAAGTAAGCATGCACAAATGTAACTTCAATTAGGAGCATGTAAAAGCTCTATAAAATTGAATGAGAAGACTTTGATTCAAGTATAAACCAATTACACATGTGGTTGACATTTAAAATGAGCATTAGGACTTCACAAAGTTAACATGGAAACACATTTCCAAAGAGTAGTGTAAGTAGGGAACATAACATATCTTAAGTGTCCTCTAAAAGCATGTGGGCTTCAATCATGTAAAGGAGGGAGCAAATTCATGTCAAGTAAGTGTCAAACCATATAAGGCAGTAAAAAATGACCTCTAATATATCACAATTAGGTCACAAAAACATTGAGCAAAAATGGCACACCAAAGCTCAAACAAAAAGTGGTCAAAGTGGACAAGTTAGCATGTACAAGCTCACACAAAAGTAGCATCAATTAGAGGTCACCAAAAAAATACCTATAAAGTGGCATGGACAAGCTTTACATCATGTTATAACAAGTAAAAACCAATGATTAAAAGATCCTAAATGGATTGCATAAATGCATCCTCAAACATCCTAAGAATTCACACCAAAAACTCAAGTAGGAAATCATGTATTTAGGACTCAAAACAAGCATCCAAATCATGATAAAAAACCAATGCCAAAACATCACAATGGTATCCAAAACGTCATCATGAGTGTGCTTAAACATGTCAAGAAAGGTGGCCAAAAAAGTTCACATACAAGCATAAAACTCGACCTACCTCTAAACATGCATCCATATATTTGGCATGAAATGAAATATTCATGAAAAATGGCTAGAAGCCTTAAAAAATATGGAAATTTAAACAAGATATGATGAGTTCAGAAGCTATACATGTCCAAAAAATGTGGTCAAGATTCTACACAAAAGTGGCTCAAACCATAGCAAACATTAGGCAAGGCATCCAACGACTATCATTCAAAACAAGCATAAAAAAGCCTTCAAAGATGAACCAAAAAATCATGGAAAAAATCCAAAGTGGTGATCAATATGTAATACAATCATGTGATTAATGGCATACAAAATTCAGATCAAGATCCATTAGAAAAAAAATTAGTTTTGAGCCATTATGTGAAGACTAGGTCATTTTGAATACATCCACATCAAAATTCCAAAACAAATATTAAAAAATATCAAAAATGGAATTAAAAAATATCAAAAATGGAATTAAAAAATGTCAAAAATTAATTAATACATCAAGGATCACTCATGAATTAATTGGTAATTTTTTCCCAAAGAAACTATTTTTAATAAATCAAAAGAAAACGAAAATAGAGGAAATGAAACAAACACAAAAATAAAAGGAAGGGTGCACTAGTAATATTTACATGAACTGAAGATAGATGGGATGCAGGTGGCCCTAAAAAAACAGGGTGGGAATATCACTAGCGCGCGGTCCACATCCCAAATCAAATTCATTAAATATTTACCACACTTGCAGTAAACTCTAAAAAGAGAAAACGTAACATGTTTGGCCATATATCAATCGGTCATGGTTACTTAAAAAGAATGAGACAAAAATAAAATAATGGCCTATCAGGAGACGACACGTGGTTGTCTTCTTCCCCAAACCCATGCAATTCGCAGGCTGCCCTAGGCTTACCATGAAGAACACGATGCAACAAGAGTGAATTTCACACACTTCACCATCAAATTTCAACACCAATTCACCATCAAAACAAGCAAAATAATATACCAAATTAAAGCCCCAAATGAGTAGATCATCATTGTGCCATTAATTTTCACAAAGAAACGTTAAATCACAAAGAAAAATGCTTTCGAACATGAAGATCCAAGTATGTAAACCAACACACATTCAAAATCAACACAAAATATTTAAGCCTGACTCCAATGCCTTCTTGAAAAGGACTTCAGATGCAAGATGTGGATGCCTCTACCATACATTTAAACCCTAAAATGAGAGAGATAAAGAAGAAGAAACTTACCAAATGAAGAATTTTCCACTTCCTCTTGTGGTGCTTAGAGATTAAGAAACCCAGAAAACTTCAATGTAATACCTTGAGATCTTCCTTAAGCAAAATAATTGTTTAACCTCTTCAAATCTTGAATGAATTACAAGTTGGTGATGGAAGAAAATGAATTCATAGGTGATGATACAGTGGTTCCAGGTGAAAATAAATGCAAACAGAAGCTTCTACTCCATGAGGTGATGAAGATGGTGAAAGAATTCCAGAGAAAGACCCCAAGATGAGAGAGATTTGGATGATTGAAGTTGTGGGTGTGAAAATGGTTTTTGGATCTATCTTACTCTAATGGTGTAACCGTGTTAGTTAGAGGTTGTTAGAGTTTATAAAGGTGTAGTTAGGAGTGTGGTTAAGGGTTAATCAAGGTTAGTTAATAGTTAAGCTTGGTTGTGAAAAATACCAAAGATGAGAATGAGGTTATGGTGCGTATGGGTTAGGAAGTCTTTGTGTGTATGGAGTGATATATCATGTGGTAATGTTGAATGATAAATGATGTGGATACTAGCTGGTGTAAGTAAAATAACTTATCCTTTAAGTTTTCTTTTCTCTCTCTTATGGACATATGGAGTAAAGGTCATAATATGGACATGTTGTGTAGGATACTTGCATGGCTATATAAGGTAAATGACAATGACAAAAGGTTATACGCATGGCAATGTAATGACACCAGAAAAATAAGGTTGCTTATTGGCAATTTGCATGAGGTATGCTTTGGTTCATGACATGAAACCTACACCATGTAGCTGATTTTGGAAGACAACATCTCATTATGTAGTGGATCATTTTGCACACCCTTGATATCTTGAGAAAGAGGACACTTGATAGCACAAATTTCATGTTGGAAGTAAGTTGAATGGAGGCTTCAAACATCAAGAAAAATGGTCATGAACATGCCATGACACAAGCTGCCATGACATGCCAAGAATTTCCATGTTTCACAACTTTGAAACCATGATATTTAAATGAGCATAACTCTATGGCTAGTGAACCAAATAGTGTGATTTTGGTACCAAATTAAAGAAGGAACTTGATACTACAACTTTCATGTGAAAATCAAATTGAATAAAGGCTTAGAACATAATGAGAATTGGTGTTAAAGTCATGGGCACAAAACTGACTTTAGGGACTTAGAAAAATTCTAAGTTTTTTTCGTTTGAACAACTTGATGATCCTAACTTCAATGCATCATAACTTTTGATCTAGAAATCCAAATGAAGCATTCTTTATATGGTTGGAAAGCTTGAAGTGCATAATACAACTATCATGTTTGACAAAAGTTGAAATGAAATCTTGATCATGGAGAAAAATGGCTTGGAAGATGGCTGCATGGCATAAAAACTTTCCAAAAATAGAAAGTTTCTAAAACCCTAGTTTTCCAAAATTAGAAACTTTCCACAATTCTTGAGTTTTCATGATCTCTTTGGTATTTCTTGGTCAAATCTCACACTTTGATAACATTTGACAGAATGGACTCAAATTTGACCTCAAAAAGTCAAGAGTTGACTTTTTCATCGATCAATTGACTTTATTCCCAATTTGACTGATTCTCAATCATCTGACAAATTGAAATCCTTCTGAATGAAATTGATGGTCCATATTCCAATCCTAGATACTTGAAAACATATAGAATACCATGGAATCAAGTCTATCCCAAAAAAAAACAGAGACTGACTGCTTTTGTGCAAAACCCTAGTTTTGGCCCCAAAGGCTAGGAGATGTTGACTGATGTCCAAAACCCTAATTCCTTTGAAGTGAGTGAAGATCATATTAAACCAAGATGTTGTATGTAATAAGATGATGTTAAAGCTTCAAGATACTTGCTCATGATGTGTCACATTCTCAGATGACCAAAACCCTAACTGGAGGATCCAGAGATAGGAGGAGGTGATCCTCTTCAAGTTCCTTGCCAATCTCAATATTCTGATGGAATGGTGGATCAAATGGGATATCTTGAGGCTTGAGAAGCCTTTGTAGTTTGAATGCTTGAGTATATCTCATTCGTCTTGCTTTCCACAACCAAGGATAGATACCTCTAATCCTATGCCTTAGAAAGACCAATGACGTATGTGTAATGCTTATGACCTAAATGCATATGAAATGTGAAGCATAAGCCACTTGTTGAGGGTATAAATAGGAGGGCAAATTTTGGGGTGTTACACTAAGGAATTAGGGAAAAACATTCTTAAGATTCGGTAAGAGTTTGTGTTAAGCAATGTCTCCTTGAAAAAGGATTTAGGTTCATGCAAAGCAATTCATACACCTTGCCCTGGCATGCTTTCTTATATCTTTTAAAAGTCAATTTTATTCTTCTGCTCTCTTTTCTCTCTGTAGTTAATTATTTTCAAAACAAAACCAAAACCCAAAGGAATTTTTGTTTAATTGAATAATTATCAAACTTACATTTCCCACGCAGTCCTCGAGATCGATATTGGGGATAAACCCCTATTATTACTACATCGGTGAAAATAGTACACTTGCTATTTTTTCGATCAAGTTTTTGGCGCCATTGCCGGGGACTGCCAAAATATAAGTTTTTTATTTTAATTTAATTGGAATTTTGTCACTATGTGACAAAAATTTTATTTTTGTTATTTTTATTTTTATTTTGTAATTTTTGGATTATTATTGATAATTGTCTAATCTGTGTATGTGAGGAAAGCCCTCAGCTGAATTTCTTTTTGACGCAGAACCAGAAAGATCGTTGCGCGCTAGACTCCGAAAAGTTAAAAGAGAAAGACTGGCAGCGTCAGGTTCAGAACCGGTAATTTCAGAACCGGAAAAAGAGGAAGAAATTTTTGTCCATTCTGAGAATTCTAACTCAGGAGCTGATACAGACACAGAGACACAACCGGAGATTGTAATCATGGTTGGAAATCAACCATCAGAGAGACTTCTGGGTGACTATGGCAGAGAAAATGCTCCAATTGGACGGTTGACCATAGTGAATCAACCGGTCAATGTAGCACACTTTCAGTTGCACCCGACTACGATTAGGTAGCTTGAAAAGCGACCATTCACTGGAAAAATAAATGAAGATGCAAACAAACATTTGCAACGATTTCTTACAATGAGCACAACCTTGAAGATTGAGGGGCACTCAGAAGAGGCGAAGAAGCTAAGGATGTTTCCATTCACCTTAGCGGAAGATGCTGAAGAGTGGTTTTACTCCCTACCTGCGGGAAGTATAACTACTTGGGAAGAAATGGAAACGACATAGTGAATTTTAAACAGAAAGAGGGAGAATCACTTGGGGATGCATATAAAAGGTTCAAAAGGTTATTGGTAGCTTGCCCAACTCACAATATGGATCCTACCGAACAGATGCAGATGTTTGTGAATGGGTTGAGGATGAAGACCAAACAACTAATTGATACAACTGCCAGTGGTTCATCAAACTTTACAACAGCCACTAGTATAAAGAAGATTATAGAAGCTATAGCAGCAAATGAGCATTTGGAGCTGTATGACCGTACTGTGAGTAAGCCAGAAGGGATCATTAACTTAAAGCTGGCAGACCAGGTGGTAAAAATGAAAGATCAGATTACTGCCGAGGTAGAAAGAAGATTAAAAGCAATGAATGTGAACACTCAGAATGTTTCCCAAGTTCAACCGGTCCAAGCAATTAATTGTGATATTTGTAATGGACCGCACTTTACTGCACATTGCGTTGCGACTGCACAACAAATTGAGGAGATTAAGATTCTGAGGCAAAATAATCCCTGTTCTCAGACTTATAATCTGGGTTGGAAGAATCATCCCAACTTCTCTTGGAATGATCAACAAGGGAATGTTCAGAAACCGCCACAGTACCAGCAACAACCACAGCAACCCTACCAACAACAAGCACCATAGAAGGCAGATTGGGAGTTGGCCATTAAAAAGATGGCTGCTCAAAGCTCTCAATTCCAAGAGGAAACGAGAAATAATCAAAGGAACACCACTGCTTCCATAAAAAATCTTGAAGTACAGATGAGTCAGATAGCACAACAACTTACCAATGTTCAAGCATTAGGTGCTCTTCCGAGTGCTATCGTAACAAATCCAAGAGATCATCAAAATGTTAGTGCTGTGACGACCATAAGTGGTAAAGCTCTTGAAGCTCCTGAGGAAAAGTATGAAAAGGAAGACCAACTACTTGAAGTTGATTTGGAGATTAAAGAAAATGAAGTTGTTGATGAGGAAGTGATTGGACCTACACCGGTGGTGAAAGAGAAAATTGTTGAGCAAAAACCGGTCGTAAAGCTCCCATTCCCAACAAGAAATAAGAAAAAAGAGCAGCACGAGAAAAACTTTGAAAAATTTCTAGAGATGTTCAAGAAGCTTGAAATCAACATCCCATTTTTGGAGGCACTTGAACAAATGCCCACCTATGCCAAGTTCATGAAGGACATCTGTAGTGTACGATTTTTGTTGGTGACACAACCACCTTACCACAATGGTTGGAATTGGGTGCTACTTTCTAATATTTTATTTATCCTATGAAGCTGGAAAGGAAAGGGAAGATATCTAAAACTAACCTTGCACGCAAATGTTTTCTTTAACAAATGCTAAGAGATCGGGGAACGGGGTCAGGTTATACAAATGGAAGTTGTCAACACCCAGTGTATATATGGTTATCCATAGACTTTTTATTGCTTATTTCTCTGTCGTTTTAAATACTTTCTAGTGTTTATCTGCTGTGGTTTGGGAAAGTTTCTCCTTTGGGAGTGTTGAGAGAGTGTTTTTGTTGTTTTTGGGAAGGTACTGGACCTAAAGTTTTTTATTTGTGTGCTCTCTAAGATTTCACAATCTTATGCCTACGTATTCCAGTTAAAGAAAACTGGGAAATCAGAGCAATCGTAGTTCCTCCTATTTCTTTGGGAGGAAAGATATTTGGTGTCTTGTTTAAAGCCTAAGATTGAAGCTAGATGAGGATTTGTGTCTTGTTCAAAGCCCAAGATTGAAGCTAAAGGTTGACTGAGACAGGATTTGTCATCTCTAAAGAGAGATATCTCGTCTATTCATCACAATATGTTGGGTAATTGGTTATAAGGGAAATTACTTTAACTGGGATATGAGAAATCCAACAATGCCATAATTTCCTTTATAAGGGTGAAGTCATGAAGGAAGAAACTTTAACTCAGTATTGAGCAATGCCCTTTTTCCTTATGAATCTTTCATGCTAAGAGAGGGACATTGGCATGGATGTAGATAATCCAGAGGCTTGCCACTTACAGCAGTTAGATGAAAGATGATTTTTGACCAGGATAAAAGAAGGACTCCAGCTTGGCTTTTGAATCAACAAGTGTGCCACTTACAGCAATTATCTAGGAAAAAGGTTTTGGTTATTTGTTTTGAGATGTGATGTATAGAGGAAATGTCCTCCTACAGAGTGGACTTATGGTCTCATCTGTGGGGATGTTGATTTTTGTGTGCCTTGATCAAAGCCCAAGGTTGAAGCTAAAAGATTGACTCTACTAGGGGAGTTTTATATTTGTCTTGTATAAAGCCCAAGATTGAGGTTGAAAAGGGAATTAACTCCACTGGGGAGGTTTTATCTGTCTTGTACAAAGCCCAAGATTGGGGCTGAAGGAAATTGACTCCAATGGGGAGGTTTTATTTGTCTTGTACAAAGCCCAAGATTGAGGCTGACTCTACTGAGGAAAATCATTATATAAAGCCTAAGAGGAGGCTGGTTGGTGAAATTCTTATATGAAGCCTAAGAGGAGGCTAGCTTCTGTTGAGGATTCTTGAAGTCCAGAGACAGGTCCAATATGTGTTGGGGAATCCCAAAGGTTTTATTATTTATGGGGATCAAAAGGAGAGTTACAATATCAGATACCATGAGGCTCTGATTCTGTTAGGGTTTTATTGATGGTAAATTGACCCTGGCTGGGGTTTTTTAAGGTGAAGGTTTAAACCTTGAGTCTGAAAACCTATGGAGGATTTAACTCAGCTGGATATTAATATGTTGATGAAATAATCAGGGTTTTTCCTGTGCTTTTAGGAAACTTGAGGGTCTCTCTGTGAGATTTAGGAGAATATGAGACTTTTCAAGTCTACTTGTATGAAGAGGTTGACTCTTAGCTGGAGGATGAACTTTGTATGATGCCCAAGAGGAGGCTGAGACTGTCCAAGTCTCTCAAGAAGTGATAGGCTCTAGTGTAGAGAGGGGTCTTTGTATGATGCCTGTAGCGCGAGTTTTATGTGTGGTTGCGAAGCACTGTCGCTTTTGGGTACTACAACTCGATTCATTTTTTATCCTATTGAAGCTGATGAAGGAAGGGAAATAGATGTCTCCAATTAACCCTGCTTGCAAACTGAGTTTAAACAGATAACTGTTGGTTTATAGATGCTACAAAGATTGTGGGTCTCTCTTAGGTTATTTTGTTAAGAACACAGGGTTTAGACTATTGGTAGGATGTTAGGACTGATGCTTTTCGATTGATGTATGAAGGTACGGGATTTTGGGTTTTTGATTAGTGCGCTCGCTAAGATTTTTCAATCTTATGCCTACGTATTCCCGTTTAACGAAACAGGGAAATCAGAGCGATCGTAGTTCCTCCTATTATATGGGAGGAAATGGTGTTTTGGTGTCTTGTTCAAAGCCCAAGACATGAAGCTAAAGGTGGTTTGTATCTTATTCAAAGCCCAAGATGTGAAGCTGAAGGGTCTATTTGTATCTTGTTTGAAACCCAAGCTGTGAAGCTAAAAGGGTGTTGACTTTGGAGAGAATTTGTCATCTCTAAAGGGGAATATTTGGTCTGTTTGGCACAACTGTTGGGTGACTGATTATAAAGGAGAATTACTTTAACTGGGATATGCGAATCCAGCAATGCCATAATTTTCTTTTATATGGGATTTTCAACCTGAAGGAGAAGACTTTAACTCAGTTTAGAGCAATGTCATCTTTCCTTAGGAATTTCTCATGCTAAAAGAGGGACAATGGCATGGATGTAAATAATCCAGAGGCTTGCCGCTTACAGCAATTAGACGAGGGAAAAGGAGTTGTTGATGTTTGTATGTTGTGACCAAAGCATGATTTGATGCTAAAAGGTTGATTGAATCAAACAGAGATTTCTTTATACAAAGCCTAAGAGGAGGCTATTGACCCAACAAGAGGATGCTTTTGTGTCTCGTACGAAGCCCGAGATAAAGGCTAAAAGAGTTGACTCAACAAGAGAGTGTTTTTATATGTGTCTTGTACGAAGCCCAAGACGGAGGCTAAAAGGGTTTGACTCAACAAGAGAGTCTTTTATACTCACCAAGAGAGTGATTTGTATCTCGTACGAAGCCCAAGATAGAGGCTAAAGAGGTTAGCTCCGCTGGGGAGAATCATTGTACAAAGCCCAAGAGGAGGCTATCTATACTGGCGACTGTTTCAGTTTAGTGACATGTCCAGTATGTTGTATAAATGAGAAAATCAGTTCTTATAAAGAGACTGATTCCAGGTGAGGTTGTACTTTGGTACTGATCAGAAGATCGGGGTTATTTCCTGTTCTTTAAGGAAATGGGAAATCCAAAGGGTATTGAGACTGTCCAAGTCTAATAGTGTTTTGGAGAAATCGATTCTCAGATAGTGAATGATCTTTGTATAATGCCCAAGAGAAGGTTGGGTTACTACTGAGGATTACATCCATAGGCAGGCCAAAGGGTGAGGAACTCTCATGAGAGAGGCCGGCTTTTGGAGCGATCCGTGTTTTTTCGATTTGTGAAAGGAACTTGAGAATGCCTTTGAGACTCAAGGGGTTTTTAGACTGTCCAAGTCAAGAGTTTCATCTTTTGTACAATGCCCAAGAGGAGGCACGAGCTTTAAGGGATGAGTATCAACCTTTAAATGGCCGGAGTTTTGACGCTGGAAAGACTGCTCAAGCAAAGGATGATTAAGTTATGTCTTATACCTTTAAGAGGTTGTCAGGGTCCTTGTATTAAGCCCAAGAGAAGGCATGAGAACTTCTAAGAAGCCGAAGGGTCCTTGTACAATGCCCAAGAGGAGGCAGGGATACTTTTAAGAAGCCTGTGGGTCCCCAAACCCCGAGAAGTTCAAGACATGCAATTCACAGAGAATAGATCAAGCCAGGAAAGTCCGAGAATTTGGAAGAAACTCAAGAGATGCCATTCACGGAGAAAAGATCATCTCTGGGGAGTTAGAGTTTCTTTGGCAATTTTCAAGGGTGCTTTTAAGAAGCCTGTGGATCCCCAAACCCCGAGAAGTTCAAGACATGCCATTCACAGAGAATAGATCAAGCCAGGAAAGTCCGAGAATTTGGAAGAAACTCAAGAGATGCCATTCACGGAGAAAAGATCATCTCTGGGGAGTTAGAGTTTCTTTGACAATTTTTAAGGGTGCTTTTAAGAAGCTTGTGGGTCCCCAAACCCCGAGAAGTTCAAGACATGCCATTCACAGAGAATAGATCAAGCCAGGAAAGTTTGAGAATTTGGAAGAAACTCAAGAGATGCCATTCACGGAGAAAAGATCATCTCTGGGGAGTAGAGTCTCTTTGACAACTTCTAAGGGTGACAGTCTGAGAAAGGGTTCACCGAGAATGCTGCCTTTCACGTCTCCATATTGTTTAACCCCAAGAGGAGGGAAGACTGTGTCTGGTAATCCTATGGGGATCTAGTTTTGACTGTATCTAAGAGCTATCAACGGGGCTTTACCTAGTGCTAGACGTAGTTACAGGGAACACTCTAAATAACTATACTAGAATTACACAGTTGATATTTGACAAGTATATAAAAGTTTGTGAAAGAAGACTTACAGTGAGCAGCCCCACAATACAGTTATATATATATATATATGAAAGCGGATAAAGAAAGCGGGTAAACACTTACTCGGTTGTAGAGCTTCCATGCTGTTTTGTTAGTTGTTCAACAAAGAAAGCTTTGATAACAATATTATATTCAAAATCAAAGGAGAAAGTGCTTTGAAAAGATTGTTGGGGCTTACAGCTCAAGGAGAGACCCAAAGTTTTATCAGTGATTGCACTGTTATTTTGTACATTATACAGGGACTTATACAAGTGACTGAGGCCCAAAAGGTTTTCTGTACAAAGGGATGGGTCTTACACTCTCTCAAGAGGCCCAAAGGTTTATTCTTGTACAAGTGGTGGGGCTTACAGCTCAAGGATAGGCCCAAAAAAATGGTTTTTGAACTGGCGATCGCACCGAGATTTTCTTTTAACGCAGAGGGACTTATACAATATCTGAGGCCCAAAATAGTTTTGGTTAAAAGGGTTTGGGTCTTACACTCTACTAGAGGCCCAAAGGTGTTTAAAGAAAAAGAATGAGGCTTATAACACGAGGGTAGGCCCAAGGGTTTGATTTGTTAGAAAGGCGACGACCGCACCGAATTTTTTTAACGGTATCAGGACTTATACAATACACTGAGGCCCAAATTTTTTTGGTTTTCTAAAAGGGTTGGGTCTTACACTCTACTAGAGGCCCAAAGGGTTTGAAAAAGTTTGATGAGGGTTGAATTAATCAAAAACCATAATTTGTTTCCAAAATGTATTTTAATTGAATAAAAATTCAATTAAAATGATCAAAATTGTTAAACATGTGGAAAACAAATTGTGATGTTGGATTAATGTTTCAAAATCAAGTTTTAACCTACAAAATGATTAGAAGTCATTAAAATTTGCAAAATCAAGAAGGAAAAAATATTTTAAATGTCAAAAACAATTAAAATATTAATTCTTTGTAAAAATATCAATTATATGAAATAAATAATATTTTTGGGATTTTTGGGTAAAATAAAATATTTTAACATTTTTGTGAATTATTAAAAAAATAATCAACTCAAAATCATTAAAAATCAGAGAGAAATTAATTTTTGAATCAATTAAATAAAATCACAAAATTCAAATATTCAAATATTTGAAAAAGGGCGCCAAGTGTAGCGGCAAAATCGTGAGTGTAAGCTATTGATTAACTTAACTCGAAAAAGCAAGAGTCGTCACCGCACTTTTATTTTATCCAAAAAGGAAAGGAAAAAGAGCGAACAAAACCTACACAAGCTCTACAACAAGAACAAGTGAAGAGAGTCCGGGTTCGGGGGGTTGGTTACGCAATGGGAAGGTGTTAGCACCTAAAACGTCTATAGTACTCTATAGGAGCCCTTTGAAATATCTACCGCTTTTGGTCTGAAAAAGTTTGCTTGAAAATTGATTGAGGAGATGAGAAGAGAAATTGTTTTTTTTTATGATTTTTGTGTTTGGAGAGACTTGTCGTCTCATGCCTACGTACCCACGATGTGCAATGTAGGATCAAAACCCCGTAGTTCATGGTACAAAGAATAAAAATTGTTTGTTTTGGTTGTTTTTAGATGTAAAGACAAGTCGTCATTTCTAAGCGAATAATTCCGCTTAAAGAAATGAATCATGTCTAAACTTATGAAAAAGTTAAAGGAAAAAGTGCACGAGGGCACAAAAAAGAGTGATGAGTTTGATGTTTTTTAAGTATTTTGAAAAAGGTGTCAATATGCTTATGTAGTTTAGCATTTGATTAAGAAATGAAAGGAAAAGAGTAAAATCACTTGACAAAGTCAATATTTGTTTATGAAAGCGGTGAAAGTTTGAAATCAAGAAGGTTTTGAAAAAGAGAGAGAGAGTTTTGAAAATTAAAGAATGGGGAGGAGAAGAAGAGACTATCCTAAAGCATAAAAGAAAAGCTAAGGAAGAGAATAGCCTAACCACACAAGTATGCTTCCAAGTCTTCGAACCATAATTCCAAAGCAAAGGGAGGAATGTCCTAAGTTCTAAGTCCAAGGTTCCAAGAATTGCATTGGATGTCCAAGGTCTAAGTTCAAAACTCCAAGTCCATTTGCATAGGATAGTAACCATAGTCCAAGATTAGAATCCAAGTTTTTAGAGGTTTAGGCCTTTATTAATGTTTTTGGTCCAAGTGGACAAAGAGAAAAAAGGCATAAGCATAAACATATGTCCAACGGACAAAGGAAAAATTGCGGAAGCGTAAACATGATATGAAATGATATAAATGAAGCATAAAAGTAAAAGAGATAAGGAGCGAGAAGAAATTGTAAAGAAGTTAGTACAATAGTAATGTTAGTAAATAATGGTATGGTGAACTTAATCATCCACAACCAAAGACAAAGCAAATAGTGTCAAAGAAAATGAAAAGGTAACCGGTTTCGCTTCATATCTTTCACTACGGTGATTAATTAATGCAATTAGTCCAAATTTAGTGAAGACTTGAAAGAAGATTGGGATACCTAAAGCAACTACGCATCAAGCTTCAAAGTTTATGGAACTAACACAAACAAATAATCAACCTTGGGATGACGCGACTAATCAAAGTCCGGTCCACGAAAGTACAAGTGTTGAATTGGATTTATTCCGAGTAGGGACAAATTTTGGTCTATGTTAAGCGCACGCCGAGTAATTTGTTCGAGCAATTACCCTACGAATGAGGCCGGCCATGAGATGTATGTGTTAATGCACGCGAGATAAACGATATAGGGATCGTTATCCTAAAGCGGTGCCACACGAAAAGAAAAGGTGGAAATGATCTCGTCTCGATCGAAATTCAACAAAGAAATTTCACGATCACTGCGACTTTCATCGATCAAAAAGGAAATAGATGAAGAAAAGTGGATCTAAAAATTATGATCCACACAACCAATCCAAAATGAAATAAAATGAGAAAAAACAAGATAAAATGAAAACAAGAATTAAAAGATAAATCATGATATAAATCTTTTTATGACTTTTTTTCCAAGAAATTTTCTAAAACAGAATTTTAAATCCAAATCTCAAATGAAAAATAATAAAAAGAAAATATGTAAAAAAGGTTTTAAAAAGAAATTAATAGAAATAAAAAGAAAGAAAGTGAGGTTTATGAAGAGAAATGGTGGTGTGGTGGTAGCAATGGGCTAGGCCCACCGTTTTTTATTAAAAAAAGGAAATAGAAACAAACAACATATTAAAAAGAAAAAGAAAGAAAGAAAAAAAAATCAGAAAATAGAATTAATCATCTTCTTCTTCTTTGACGCGGCTACTATTCACCCTCCATAGCCATCGCTCGATACTTGCTCAAATCGAAGCGGCGGGACGCAAAATTGTGACGGAAATGATCGGGATCAAGAGTTGAACGCAACAGTGTATTCGATTTCAAGAATCGTCCATAAGCGAAATCGAATCGAAGAACACGGAATCATTCCAATACCTTCAAAACCAGGTTCGAAAGCTTCTAATCTTCTTCCTCTCTTCTTTTCCGCGGATTTCTGAAATCGTTGTTGTTGAAGTGCGATTGAAAATTGTTGCGAGGTGTGCGTTGCAATTTGAGTTGATGATTGTTGTTGATGAACTTTTGAAGTTGTTCTTGAATTTGTGTTGAGTTTTTCTTGAAGGTTATGAAGTGAGGATGAATTTTATTGAAGATATTTTACGGTGAAAATTCTGCAGAATTATTGAAGATTTCTGAGAATTGATTGAAGGTTTAGAATGAAGAAGATGATGAAGCTTGAGGTGTTAATTTGGCAGTATGTTTTTGGCTTTTCAAGCTTGGAAGAATGAATGAGAGGGACTTGTTATTTATAGAGAAAATAGAGGTGAATTGTGATTTTGAATTGTGAAACTCTTGTTGCCGTTTACTACTTTCTGCTGCCGTTTTGCTCGCGGATATCGTCGTGTTTCACTTCCTTTTTTTTTCATGCCGTTTTGGACTTATGATTTGCGTGACCGGTTTAGAATTGATGTGCGTTTTGTTCTTGAGTTTTTGCGTTTTGGCAAGTTGAGTTTTAGCGCCTTCCTTGAGATGCTTGGTTCTGCGTTTTATGGTGTGGGTAGCAGAGTTTTGGTTGCAGCCGGTTTTGGCATATTGGCTTGGCTTGTTTGGACTTTCACAGCTTGGCTTGACATCATTTTTGCAGCAAGTGCTGTGTTTTGAAGCTTGAAGACTCGCGTATCACATAGCCGTGTTTGGCTTGGAAAGTGTTCAGGAAATTATGCGAAGGCTTCATTTAGGCTTGAAGAAGTCAATGTATCTTGTAGAGATTTCATAACTTTTGCTTTGAAATTCATTGTGGAAAGAAAGTGGGCCTTGTAGGAAAAAATGTGGGCAAACGTTTGAGAAAAAATGGGCCGTAGGATATGTTATTTCATTTTTTTTCAATTTTTTTTTTTGTTAATGTGTTAATGATTATTGGGCTTGGAAAATAGAAATGACAAATGGTCCTTAATGAATTTTGGATAATAAAGAAAATGGTTTTGGATAAATTGGTTAAAAATGTGGAAAATTAGTTTAAGAATGGATATTGAGATTGAAATTTGGAATATGGATAGTGAGAATTTGATTTGGGTATGAGTAATTGGATTTGAGAAATGGATAAGTGAATTTGGATATTGGACATGAAAAGTGGTTATTAGAAAATGGTCATATTTGAATGGAATTGGATATGGAGAAAAATGGAGTGGATAATTGGATATTTAGAGAATGGATATTGGAAAAAAAATGAATTATTGAAAATGGGTTTGAACTTGAGAAAAGTGGATATGAAATTTGGATATTTAAATGGATAGACATGGTTTAGAAATTGATAATGAAATGGGTGATGGTTTTAGATTTTGTAATATGGATAAAAGGAGTGAAAATGGATAGGATAAATTTGGATGATCAAAATGGAAATGGATAACAAATCTTAACTTTTAGCCCACGATCAAATCTTGACTTTTTTTCACAAGCCTCTGATAAACATACAGCTACCACTGAACAAGCCACAACCGAACAATAGCCATTTGAATCTGACTTTCTGAACCAAAAACTCATATGAACCACTGCCTGATGAATTGAAGAATCTCAGCACAAGATATCTTGATTTCGAACAACCACGTGTGACTTGAAATCACTTCATTATCTTTGAAAAACCTGCGCAACACACAGAGAGAAAAACAAGCAAACGGCAACATATTTTTTTGCATTTTTGGTTAGAGGTTAGATAAACAGAAGCAAGTAAGCAACAGAGAATCACATAGGTGCTCAGGAGAAACATAAACTGTGATGTTGTTTGTGGTACGAGATGCAAATGAAATGTGCGAAATCTTAGGGGTAAAAATTGGGGTCTTACAGCTGCCCCTATTTAAGTTTCTTCAATCAGGAGATATGAAGGTTGAAAACTTCGTCTCGACAAGATTGAAGATACTTAAATACAGAAAACCAAATTTTTAGCCATAAGATGCCACAAAATGATATGAATGCAAAGGAGGAAACAGACTGCGGGGAAACTTGAAACAAGGGACTACGGTAAATTGAGAGAGAAGACGCGAGAAGACACGCCGGGGAACACAAGCTATTTCTGGAGATCTGTCAAGGCAACAAGAAGTATCCATCAATAGTTGGAAAGAGAGGGACAAGACCCTGGGAAGACAAGTAGTGACATCCAAGAATAGCATTGGATAGAAACTACAAACGAGACAAAAGGGATGTCGAAAGATGTCCAAGAATGGCATTGGACAGTAACAAGAAAGTTTCTGGTAAAAACAGCAGCGTCATCCAAGAATAGCATTGGATGGAGGTGAAAAACACTCTGTTGGGTAAGATATCCAAGAATGGCATTGGATAAAGGCACTGCAACATTCAAGAATGGCATTGAATGAGCCAACAACAACCATCAGAGACATCCAAGAATAGCATTGGATTCAGCTGAGGAAAATATATCCAAGAATGGCATTGGACTTAGCTGGGGAAAAGGTGTCCACGAATGGCATTGGACTCTGTTGAGGAAATCATATCCAAGAATGGCATTGGACAGAAGAAATCACAACATCCAAGAATGGTATTGAATGTAGTGAGAAAAGTTATGGAAAATATATCAGAATTATCCAAGAATGGCATTGGATAAAAGGTTCACAATATCCAAGAATGGCATTGAATAAAGTGAGCAAGGACCTTCAGGAATGGCACTGAAAGGTAAAGATAAACTCATTCAGGAATGGCACTGAATGAACAGATACAACTTTCAGGAATGGCACTGAAAGGTAAAGGTAAATCACTTCATTCAAGAATGGCATTGAATGACAGTGAAAAAGACATCCAGGAATAGCACTGAATGCAAAGGAGAAAACTCATCCAGGAATGGCACTGAATGAACAGGTAAAACTTTCAGGAATGGCACTGAAAGATAGAGGTGAATCACTATATTCAAGAATGGCATTGAATGACAGTGAAAAAGACATCCAGGAATAACACTGAATGCAAAGGAGAAAACTCATCCAGGAATGACACTGAATGAACGGGTAAAACTTTCAGGAATTGCACTGAAAGTAAAGGTAAAAACTCATCCAGGAATGGCACTGAATGAACAGGTTAAACTTTCAGGAATGACACTGAAAGATAAAGGTGAATCACTACATTCAAGAATGGCATTGAATGATAGTGGAAAAGACATCCAGGAATAACACTGAATGCAAAGGAGAAAACTCATTTAGGAATGGCACTGAATGAACGGGTAAAACTTTTAGGAATTGCACTGAAAGTAAAGGTAAAAACTCATCCAGGAATGGCACTGAATGAACAGGTAAAACTTTCAGGAATGGCACTGAAAGATAAAGGTGAATCACTACATTCAAGAATGGCATTGAATGACAGTGAAAAAGACATCCAGGAATAACACTGAATGCGAAGGAGAAAACTCATTCAGGAATGGCACTGAATGAACAGGTAAAACTTTCAGGAATGGCACTGAAAGTAAAGGTAAAACACTACATTCAAGAATGGCATTGAATGACAGTGAAAAAGACATCCAGGAATAGCACTGAATGCAAAGGAGAAAACTCATTCAGGAATGGCACTAAATGAACAGGTAAAAGTTTTGGTAGGCGCCAAGTAAGTTGGACTTTGATCGCAAGGTAAGATGTTGAAAGCAACAGGACCTCAGAAAAATGCATATGAGCACGAAGCACACTTCGAGCTATGAAAATATTTCTATGTATGATATGTGAATGATTTATGTATGCAATGCATATGATAGAGACAACTGAGATAGACTCTTTTGTGAGGGTAGAATGGAAATCTGATTCCTCAACACAGGGAACACTGCTCACTCTGCTTAGAGAGAAGATGTTGAACACATCTCTGCCACCCTTATGAATTGTATCAGGCTGATGGTCTTTTGAGGAAAGACATCTTGAGGATTCTTGAAGAAGATTGCCCCAGATTGATTGACTGATGAGGATAAACTGATCATAGCTTCAGTTTGACTGCTGCAGGGATATAATGAACTGATCATGGCTTCAATTCTTGAGATGATTGCTGAGGGTAAACTGATCATGGCTTCAGTTGCTAGGGATGAACTGATCATAGCTTCAGTTCTTGGAATAAATGTTGAGAAGGCTAAACTCAGTATGAATCTTGAAAGAGGTCTTCTGGCTAACCAATTCTCTAACTGATTCACAACAGGATCTGGAAGTAATGTGCCCCTGATAAGATCACTGACCAGGTTTCTCAACTGTTTGAAAATTCCTTGATAAGGAAAGTTTGCCTGTAAATAAGATTATTCAAACAGACATGGTAATTTTAATGCAAAGCTCATGCAATTTTGAAATCAAAAATCATTTTTGGAATGATGTTATTGATGTAAAGCAAAATGAAACACTTGTCAAAACACGGCGGTTAAGACATGCAAAGATGAAAGATAAAGCAAAGGTAAGACATCAAAGCAAATGATTGGCAACAAACATAGGAGTCAGTTTACGCAACCTTGCTGTAGTATGCTTTCAAAATAAACCTGGCTTCAATTAGGTCTTTTGAATGTTGTAACGTGGTCTGGTTCACGGTTTTTGAAACAAAGGATATAGGCTCAAAGTTTATTTGTACCCAACCCATTCTTCGTGATGACCTCCAGTCCTATGCTCAGTTAATTCAAACTATGCATTCAAGTTCCAAGTGATTTTGGAATTGCAACACTGTTATGATGATGGTTCAAGAGAGATTTTTTTTTTGAGATGGCAATCACTCTTTACAACATTTTGTTGTTTTTGATGAGGACCTCAGTCAACTCGTTTTGTCTTTGAGGATTTTGGTAACCTCTTGATTGATTTTTTTGTTATCCCTAACTTTTGCCTGAACTGTGTCATTTGAGTTTACAGTCAGCGGGATGCCCCAATTTTTGCCTAAGTCTCCTTCATAGGTTTTGACTTAGCGGGCTCTTTTTTCCATCTCTTTTTTTTTTAAATATAGTGACTGCCTGGCTTAATGATTTTGGTGAACCATCATTGGCTTTTGATTTGAAAGACATCTTCGACACTTCTTTGATGTGTGCGAAGGAAAGCTTGTGATTGCAACCTTTGTTGGAAAGTGTTTTACATGCACAGTCAAATTAACTGAGAACTACCCATCCCCAGGTTAAGATTGCGGGGTTTTTTTTTGTACAGAAAGAAACTCCAAACTTCTAGGCTCGAAGGGCTTGACAAAGGATTAACTTCCTTATTTCTCCAGTGTTTGGGAGTTGAAACAATGCCTGTACATCCTCAGCCAAGTTTTAATTGAAAGCATACAGTCCAGCAATTTTAGGTATTTCGCTTTCGTCATCCTCCCTCCAATCTTTGCATAAACAAAAGCTTAATGAAGAAAGTGAACAGGAGATACATTTTTTTTGTGAAAAAGGAAAGCATAAAGATGCACACAGTGAATATAAATGAATTTGAATCAAACATTGCATTGCTCATTTCATTGAAATTACCATGAAAGTACAAATAAAGTTCGAAAGCAAACAGTCAATACAATCAAAGGAAAATGCAAACAGAAAGAAACAAGGCCTAGTGATTAATCAGCAACAAGGATGAGATGTCCTGTCTGAAACACTGACTTTAGGTGATGATCCGTCTGAACTAACTCAAACTTCACTTGGCATGCTCTGGCAAAGGGTTGTTGACAACATTTGGATTATTATCAATAAAGTCCAGAATTTTTAAGTTCACCAACTCTTGCACTCTAGCTTTTAATACGAAACAACCTTCCAGGTTATGACCTGCCCCACCTTGATGGAACTCACAGTGAAGATCAGCCCTGTAGCCGGCTGGGAGAGGATTTGGAGGAGGAGGTAGAGTCCTTGTTGTAATCAATCCTTTCTTTACAAGACATGGATACAGCTCAGTATAGGACATCGGGATAGGATCAAAGTTAACCCTATTGCGAGTCTGATTCTGTCTGACAGTCTGACGAGGAGCTTGAGCTGGTTGAGCATTAACAACTGGAGCAACTGTAGCTACATACTGCTGTCTCTGACGAGGCTTCCTCTCAACTGAAACAGCATGAGTATCAGCATCCTTTTTCTTTTGAAAATTCCCAGCATACTTTTTAGCACCACTGAAGACTTCAACATTAGCAATCCTTCCTTTCTTGATACCTTCTTCTAGTCTTTCTCCAATAGTGACTAGGTCAGCAAAACCAGATGATACACTGCCTATCATCTTTTCCCAATAGAGTGGCTGAAGAGTGTCCATGAACAATCCAGTCAATTCTTTTTTAGCCAAGGGTGGCTCCACTTGAGCAGCTAGCTCTCTCCATCGCTGAGCGTACTCTTTGAAGGATTCTTTTTCTTTTTTAGCCATATTCTGCAATTGGCGGCGGTCAGGTGCCATGTCCAGGTTGTACTTATACTGCTTTAAGAAAGCATCAGACAAGTCTATCCAGCTTTGGATACGGTTCTTATCAAGTCCCATATACCATTTCATCGAAGCGCCACTCAAACTGTCTTGGAAACAATGAATGAGCAGTTTGTCATCTTTTGCATGAGCAGCCATCTTGCGGCAGTACATCACCAAGTGGGTTCTGGGACAAGTGTGCCCTTGGTATTTCTCAAAATTAGGAGTTTTGAATTTTGGAGGAATAACCAAGTTGGAAACTAGGCACATCTCCATTGCAGCAGCATTAAAGACATCACTTCCTTCCACGGCTCTTATCCTTTTGTCAAGAGTTTGCCATTGCTCTCTGACTTCTTCAATGTATCCAGGTTCTCCCTGACTTTCAGATTGTGGACCAGCAGCATGGTACACGAAAGGATTCTCAGGAATAGCTTGAGCAACAGGGTGCACAACAGGCTGAGGTTCAGTGAACAATGGAGCTGAAGATACTGGCGAGGCAAACACAGGAGTAGTTGTAAAGGGTGGCGAGTAATTCGGAGGTAACCCAAATTCTGGCCAAGTAGAAGCTGGTTGCTGAGTCAGTGGAGGGTCAACAGCAGCAGTTGATGTTTCAACAATCACAGTCCTCTGAGGTGGTTCACCTCTGGCGATCAAAACTTGCAGCATTTCTGTGAGCTTGGTCATACCGGCCTTCAACTCATCAATTTCCATTCTGACTTCGGCGTTGTGTTGTTCTTGATTTTCCATTCTCAATCTGGCAGCAGCTCTAGTTCCGTAGTTGTGTTGAGGAAACAGTTTGACGGCGAGCAGATAACTGGAGAAGGAGACAACCGAAATGAGTTTCTGAGACAACCTGGAAGAAATGCATATGTATGCTCATGGATGCAAGAGTGCATGGATGCAACAACCACAAATAAGATCACTCAAAGCACACAGGTTCAAAGGTTCGAGTCACGAGCATGGAGCCAAGGTTAAGAACCAGTCCACAAAAGGTATGTGCTAAGGTTTGTCTTCATTGTACCTGCAGAAAACAACGGTTCTAACAGAGTGCCCAGGGTCCACAATTCACTATCGGACACACCAGCACACCGATTTGCTCGGAGGTTGGTAGTTATCCTCAAGAGAATCTAACCTGAGTGTGGCATCACGTGACAGCTAAGTCAGATTTGCATCTTCATAGCTTCCGCGCCACGATCCTAAAATGGCTAGGATGGGTTAAGGGTTACTACGGTTCTCAGTGTTATAGGCTTCTATGGAAAAAGTAATGCCTTCACGATTGCTCGATCGGCATCGGTAATTCCAAAGAAGCAACCACCGAGTGGATGGATTCTCAAGTTCTTCTTTTTCAGGATTCGACTCCCTCAAAGTTCCCTTGACTATACCATCCTCCTATCTCAAAGTACACTCTGGTCCGGGTATAGGACCTATCTCACACACAGAGGAACTCCAAAACAGAACAAACCTGTAACAAGCAAATCAGACAAAAGTAGTAAATAAGTCAAAGTAGGCTAAACCCCTCAAGGAACCTGGATATGATTTCCCCAGCAGAGTCGCCACTTTCCTGTAGCGGCAAAATCGTGAGTGTAAGCTATTGATTAACTTAACTCGAAAAAGCAAGAGTCGCCACCGCACTTTTATTTTATCCAAAAAGGAAAGGAAAAAGAGCGAACAAAACCTACACAAGCTCTACAACAAGAACAAGTGAAGAGAGTCCGGGTTCGGGGGGTTGGTTACGCAATGGGAAGGTGTTAGCACCTAAAACGTCTATAGTACTCTATAGGAGCCCTTTGAAATATCTACCGCTTTTGGTCTGAAAAAGTTTGCTTGAAAATTGATTGAGGAGATGAGAAGAGAAATTGTTTTTTTTTATGATTTTTGTGTTTGGAGAGACTTGTCGTCTCATGCCTACGTACCCACGATGTGCAATGTAGGATCAAAACTCCGTAGTTCATGGTACAAAGAATAAAAATTGTTTGTTTTGGTTGTTTTTAGATGTAAAGACAAGTCGTCATTTCTAAGCGAATAATTCCGCTTAAAGAAATGAATCATGTCTAAACTTATGAAAAAGTTAAAGGAAAAAGTGCACGAGGGCACAAAAAAGAGTGATGAGTTTGATGTTTTTTAAGTATTTTGAAAAAGGTGTCAATATGCTTATGTAGTTTAGCATTTGATTAAGAAATGAAAGGAAAAGAGTAAAATCACTTGACAAAGTCAAGATTTGTTTATGAAAGCGGTGAAAGTTTGAAATCAAGAAGGTTTTGAAAAAGAGAGAGAGAGTTTTGAAAATTAAAGAATGGGGAGGAGAAGAAGAGACTATCCTAAAGCATAAAAGAAAAGCTAAGGAAGAGAATAGCCTAACCACACAAGTATGCTTCCAAGTCTTCGAACCATAATTCCAAAGCAAAGGGAGGAATGTCCTAAGTTCTAAGTCCAAGGTTCCAAGAATTGCATTGGATGTCCAAGGTCTAAGTTCAAAACTCTAAGTCCATTTGCATAGGATAGTAACCATAGTCCAAGATTAGAATCCAAGTTTTTAGAGGTTTAGGCCTTTATTAATGTTTTTGGTCCAAGTGGACAAAGAGAAAAAAGGCATAAGCATAAACATATGTCCAACGGACAAAGGAAAAATTGCGGAAGCGTAAACATGATATGAAATGATATAAATGAAGCATAAAAGTAAAAGAGATAAGGAGCGAGAAGAAATTGTAAAGAAGTTAGTACAATAGTAATGTTAGTAAATAATGGTATGGTGAACTTAATCATCCACAACCAAAGACAAAGCAAATAGTGTCAAAGAAAATGAAAAGGTAACCGGTTCCGCTTCATATCTTTCACTACGGTGATTAATTAATGCAATTAGTCCAAATTTAGTGAAGAATTGAAAGAAGATTGGGATACCCAAAGCAACTACGCATCAAGCTTCAAAGTTTATGGAACTAACACAAACAAATAATCAACCTTGGGATGACGCGACTAATCAAAGTCCGGTCCACGAAAGTACAAGTGTTGAATTGGATTTATTCCGAGTAGGGACAAATTTTGGTCTATGTTAAGCGCACGCCGAGTAATTTGTTCGAGCAATTACCCTACGAATGAGGTCGGCCATGAGATGTATGTGTTAATGCACGCGAGATAAACGATATAGGGATCGTTATCCTAAAGCGGTGCCACACGAAAAGAAAAGGTGGAAATGATCTCGTCTCGATCGAAATTCAACAAAGAAATTTCACGATCACTGCGACTTTCATCGATCAAAAAGGAAATAGATGAAGAAAAGTGGATCTAAAAATTATGATCCACACAACCAATCCAAAATGAAATAAAATGAGAAAAAACAAGATAAAATGAAAACAAGAATTAAAAGATAAATCATGATATAAATCTTTTTATGACTTTTTTTCCAAGAAATTTTCTAAAACAGAATTTTAAATCCAAATCTCAAATGAAAAATAATAAAAAGAAAATATGTAAAAAAGGTTTTAAAAAGAAATTAATAGAAATAAAAAGAAAGAAAGTGAGGTTTATGAAGAGAAATGGTGGTGTGGTGGTAGCAATGGGCTAGGCCCACCGTTTTTTATTAAAAAAAGGAAATAGAAACAAACAACATATTAAAAAGAAAAAGAAAGAAAGAAAAAAAAATCAGAAAATAGAATTAATCATCTTCTTCTTCTTTGACGCGGCTACTATTCACCCTCCATAGCCATCGCTCGATACTTGCTCAAATCGAAGCGGCGGGACGCAAAATTGTGACGGAAATGATCGGGATCAAGAGTTGAACGCAACAGTGTATTCGATTTCAAGAATCGTCCATAAGCGAAATTGAATTGAAGAACACGGAATCATTCCAATACCTTCAAAACCAGGTTCGAAAGCTTCTAATCTTCTTCCTCTCTTCTTTTCCGCAGATTTCTGAAATCGTTGTTGTTGAAGTGCGATTGAAAATTGTTGCGAGGTGTGCGTTGCAATTTGAGTTGATGATTGTTGTTGATGAACTTTTGAAGTTGTTCTTGAATTTGTGTTGAGTTTTTCTTGAAGGTTATGAAGTGAGGATGAATTTTATTGAAGATATTTTACGGTGAAAATTCTGCAGAATTATTGAAGATTTCTGAGAATTGATTGAAGGTTTAGAATGAAGAAGATGATGAAGCTTGAGGTGTTAATTTGGCAGTATGTTTTTGGCTTTTCAAGCTTGGAAGAATGAATGAGAGGGACTTGTTATTTATAGAGAAAATAGAGGTGAATTGTGATTTTGAATTGTGAAACTCTTGTTGCCGTTTACTACTTTCTGCTGCCGTTTTGCTCGCGGATATCGTCGTGTTTCACTTCCTTTTTTTTTCATGCCGTTTTGGACTTATGATTTGCGTGACCGGTTTAGAATTGATGTGCGTTTTGTTCTTGAGTTTTTGCGTTTTGGCAAGTTGAGTTTTAGCGCCTTCCTTGAGATGCTTGGTTCTGCGTTTTATGGTGTGGGTAGCAGAGTTTTGGTTGCAGCCGGTTTTGGCATATTGGCTTGGCTTGTTTGGACTTTCACAGCTTGGCTTGACATCATTTTTGCAGCAAGTGCTGTGTTTTGAAGCTTGAAGACTCGCGTATCACATAGCCGTGTTTGGCTTGGAAAGTGTTCAGGAAATTATGCGAAGGCTTCATTTAGGCTTGAAGAAGTCAATGTAGCTTGTAGAGATTTCATAACTTTTGCTTTGAAATTCATTGTGGAAAGAAAGTGGGCCTTGTAGGAAAAAATGTGGGCAAACGTTTGAGAAAAAATGGGCCGTAGGATATGTTATTTCATTTTTTTTCAATTTTTTTTTTGTTAATGTGTTAATGATTATTGGGCTTGGAAAATAGAAATGACAAATGGTCCTTAATGAATTTTGGATAATAAAGAAAATGGTTTTGGATAAATTGGTTAAAAATGTGGAAAATTAGTTTAAGAATGGATATTGAGATTGAAATTTGGAATATGGATAGTGAGAATTTGATTTGGGTATGAGTAATTGGATTTGAGAAATGGATAAGTGAATTTGGATATTGGACATGAAAAGTGGTTATTAGAAAATGGTCATATTTGAATGGAATTGGATATGGAGAAAAATGGAGTGGATAATTGGATATTTAGAGAATGGATATTGGAAAAAAAATGAATTATTGAAAATGGGTTTGAACTTGAGAAAAGTGGATATGAAATTTGGATATTTAAATGGATAGACATGGTTTAGAAATTGATAATGAAATGGGTGATGGTTTTAGATTTTGTAATATGGATAAAAGGAGTGAAAATGGATAGGATAAATTTGGATGATCAAAATGGAAATGGATAACAAATCTTAACTTTTAGCCCACGATCAAATCTTGACTTTTTTTCACAAGCCTCTGATAAACATACAGCTACCACTGAACAAGCCACAACCGAACAATAGCCATTTGAATCTGACTTTCTGAACCAAAAACTCATATGAACCACTGCCTGATGAATTGAAGAATCTCAGCACAAGATATCTTGATTTCGAACAACCACGTGTGACTTGAAATCACTTCATTATCTTTGAAAAACCTGCGCAACACACAGAGAGAAAAACAAGCAAACGGCAGCATATTTTTTTGCATTTTTGGTTAGAGGTTAGATAAACAGAAGCAAGTAAGCAACAGAGAATCACATAGGTGCTCAGGAGAAACATAAACTGTGATGTTGTTTGTGGTACGAGATGCAAATGAAATGTGCGAAATCTTAGGGGTAAAAATTGGGGTCTTACACCAAGAACATGGCAAGAACACGTGCCCTTCCTCTGTTTCTGCAGATTTTCATTTTCTATCCAATATCACTGAATACATGATTGTATCATGCAATCTACATATCAATCTACTCGTTTCAACCTCACGATCATGTCTATGGTCTTTAATTTCATTTATTTTAAACATGGAATAAGAAATCAAAGAGAAACCTCAAGAACCCAAAAATTTGCATGAAGGTTCAAAAATTCCATACACGATTCAAACAATGCAATTGATTGAGGGAAAACACTCCATGCATGATTATGAACATATGGCCAAATTATTGTGCAGCAAAAATTGCATGGATCATAGAGTTAGAAGAGCTCATGCTTACCACTTGCAGCTGGTGATCGTGTTTTGTATTAGAGGTGTTACAGCTTGGTTCCAAGGTTATGGACAGCTTCCCTAGGTGCTATGAAGTGTGTCTGGATGCTTGGAGTGGATTGATTTGAGCTGGAACTTGATTTGGCACCTCAACTGCAAATATGTCAAAGGCTTGAGCAGTTGGCTGGTGATTTTGTGATTTTGGTGTTCCAGATGTTATATGAGTGTTTGGATCACTTCTATATGATGTTTATGAGGTGTGTGTGTGATGGGTTTGATTGGAATTGCTCTCAAACTCAAAACCCGATAGTGACTTGCTTTGGAAGGCAAAATTGGAGTGAAGAAGGAGATTTTGAGGAAAGCATCTGTTTGATGGCTTTGGTGTACTCAAACTAATCACAAATGACCTCTATTTATAGTAGAGCAAGTTTGTTTTGCAAGGAATAGTGAATGGCAACTGCTGCATAGGTTTGGCCAATGTTGAGCAATGAGAATCCAAGTCTCCTCTAGCCATTGACTAGAGGTTAGGGCACAGGCTGCTGGTTCCCTTGGTCTTAGATAAGTCTTGGCTGAATTCAGTTGGCAATGGCTCAGTCCATGCCACCTTGGTGTATGCATTGAATGCTCCAATCCAAAATTGGAGTCTTGTCCCTCTTTTAGGCAATTCTAGGTTTGGCATGCTACTTCTTGTTCCAAAGACTCTGGAGGCTTAGATCAGTGTTTGTTCCCTTTAGATTTGATCCTCAGATGTGTCCAAAGTGATGACAAGGCTTGGAATTATCTGATTTTTCCAAATCGAGCAAAAGTGCAAAATTCTGCCTAGCCTTGGCAGTTTTTAGCAAGGCATATTGCCATTGTCATATCTCATGGCTCATGTGGAATTTGATGGAGTTCCTGGCCATTTTGGAAAGCCCGCATATGATACAATAACTGTTTGATCATAATTGGTTTTGATACTTTTTGGATCCAAGTGAAAAATGCCCCTACATTTGGAAAAAAGTGAAGGCAGATTCTGACTTAGTGAAAATTTCACTAAGTGTTGGAAAAAAGTGACATTTTCACTTTTCTTGATTTTGATCATTCTATAACTTGAAATCCATGGGGAATTGGAATGAGTGGTAGTTGAAGCTTTTGTAGAAGGTAATGAGAGCTACAAATCCAGCTTTGGATAGGAAAAAATGGCCTTGTGGTTTAGGAGTTATGATCCTCCAAAGTTGGTACCCTAGCCACTCTGTTCCATAACTTAGAAAATTTTCTAAGTTTTTTATGGTTACCCCTTTTACAAGTTATCCAACTTTTCTTGATTTTTCTTGATGAATGATGATTCCAACCACACATTAACATCATTTTAGGGTTAAGGAACCATAATTGTGAAAATTCTCAAAAAGTCAAAGTTTGACTTTTGTGCATAGTTGACTTTTTGTCAGATGAATTCCAAACTATGCGATCCTCTATGAAATCAAGTCCTTGACCTAAATAAAACTTGATGGATTGATTTCATAGGTGTTATAGGGTGTATTGAATAATGTCTTAGGGTTTGGGAGCATGTCCTGGTCAAAAGTCAAAGATACAGTTGACTTTTTCCGTGAAACCCTAACTGTGGTTCTGATGAAATTGAAACTTGTTGCTCAAGCTTCTTGGATCAATCCATTGTTGCAAATAGATCAATGTGATGTATTTGAGACCCTCAAATCACCTCTTGAGGTCTTGGCTCATGTTTTGTCCCAAAAGTCAACTTAGGGGTGAATTAGGTCAAGAAACCCTAATTTCTGATTTTTGATGTATGCATCCCCTGAGGCTAAATTGACTTGGTGATTGGGTTCATGAGATCCCTTGGAGCATCATAGGTTATGCTTTGAAGCATTGGCTCATTCCCAGAGGAAAATTTCCATCTGGAGGCCCTGGTCGACCAAACCCTAATTTGGTGACACTGGCGATCTTAAGGCTTGATCCACCTAGAAGGGAGCAGCCTTGTGCTTAAGCCTTGAAGTGGGAGTCCTCTTAATCCTTTTAGACAAGTTGAAGATTATGTCATTCCTTGATTGATCCTCTGTCTAAGAACTCTGAGAGGGCTTGAAACCCTAAGTTTGATTGTAGTGGATGCTCACCCATCTTTGGGGAGACTAATGAGGCATGATGGTTCGCCCATATTGTGATGATGATTTGCAAAATGATGGGAAATCTTAGTTGTCAAAATTTGGGGTATGACAGATGCCCCTATTTAATCTTCTTGGACCCGAGGGTGTGAATGGCGAAGGTATTCGGGCATTCGGAGTGCAAGAGGATTAAATATCGGAATGCCCAAAATTTTGATGGTGGTTAAGAATGGCGGTTCACACATCCTTCTTCTTTTGCTAAGCAATGATGCTTAGAAAAGGTAAAATTCCCTTCGATCCTGGTTTCCTACCAAGGAACTGGTCTTAGTTTCTATAATAAACTTCCCCTCGATCCTGGTTTCCTACCAAGGAACTGGTCTCAGTTTCTGATTTAAACTTCCCCTCGATCCTGGTTTCCTACCAAGGAACTGGTCTTAGTTTTTGATTTAAACTTCCCCTCGATCCTGGTTTCCTACCAAGGAACTGGTCTTAGTTTCTTTTGTCAATAAACTTTATCGATAAGGGACGCTATGCATAGCGGTTTTCCTCAAACTTTTCGCCGAATTTTCCTAGGGAGATGCTATTTGATGGAAAAAATTTTGATGTCAGACTTGCCGGGGAACCCATCTGTCTGAATTGTAGAGGTGTACAAACTTCTCTGTTGGAGACGTCATTTGTAGACTCTACTGGGGAACGCAGGTCTCTTGAGAGACTGTTGTCGCTTGGGGATATTACATCATACTTTTCTTCGAGATCTTCTCAGAGAAATGCCATATGATGCGATCCAATTTTGAGGTGCTGATAACTTCATTAACATCGACTCTCCAGAGAGCAAAATCAATGTGTTGTTGAAATTCTTTAGTTGTGAGGCTTTCTATGGGGATTTTCCTTAATCCGGGAAAGCGAAGACATCATCTTCAATGGCGAAGAATGATGCCGGCTGAGGGTTCTTTGGTTTTTTAGAGGTTCAAGTTATCAAAGTGGTCAAGGGCCGACTTCATCCCAGAAATAAACTGGAGGAGAGAGGTAGTGCAGACGCAACATTTCCTGACGAGGAAAGAATCGACAACTCGATTGTGAAGACTTTTATCCCTAGGGGACAAGACCGACTAGAGTGATAATGATGCAATATGAATGCGAATGCAAATCAATAATGCATGATGTATGTATGTGTATGCTAACAAAACTGACACGACATACAGGCTAGTGGATGAACATGACTGGATACTCGACCACTGCAGGGGACAAAAAGTATCGCTGGTTCAAGATAGAAATTCTGCCTTGCTTAGGAGAAGTAGTCCCTGCGGGGAACAACCGTTGATTGGGCTTAGGAGGTAAGAACTCTGCCGAGGATGTCAGATGGAGTATTCGCATCTGACATAGTCGATCCTTCCTTCAGGCGCACTGGTTTAGAAGGAGTACTTTGATTCTGCACTTTGAAGCTCGCTTACTTCTGGCGAAGCGAGCGGTGTTCTTTCGATGTTCAACAGTCAAAAGAAATTGCCATCTTCATTTTAAAGCAGAAAAATTTTAACAAGTAAATTAATTTTGTTTCGTTTCAAGAATCGTTGATCATGTTAAAATGTCGTTCTATAAAGCTAAAACAAATAAGAATTGTAAACAAAAGCACAATGGCTCAAATTTTATTGATAGAATAGAAACCAGATAAACGCATGATTCCATAGAGTATTTACAAAGTTTGAAAATGGTAATTTAAGGGAAAAGGGCTACATTAAAACATAACGACTGTTATCCTTCTACCAACTTTGAATTCTGGACATCCTGAGCTTCCGTCGAAGATGATCGTGACTGGAGTTTTTTGATGGATGGCAGGACTTCCGCTAGGGAATTTTCCCCTGTTGGACGTAGTTACTTGCCATTATCCCTATTTTTTGCCTGGATTGTACTGTGATGTTTCCAATCCACTGGGATGATTTTTTATTATGTCTCTAATTTTTTCCTGGACCGCCCTTTCGGGTTTTCAATCCACCGAGACGTTTTTTTTTAGTTTAGGCGAAGTATTTCTTGACTACATCAACATTTGTGGGGTAGGCAAATTCCTCTCCGTCCATGGTTGCAAGTCTCAAGGCGCCGCCTGAGAAAGCTTTCTTGACCACATAGGGGCCGTCATAGTTTGGAGTCCATTTGCCCCGAGAATCAGTGAGAAATGATTGTATCTTTTTGAGAACAAGGTCTCCTTTCCTGAAGACGCGAGGTCGGACCTTTTTGTCGAACGCCTTCTTCATTCTTTGTTGATACAACTGACCGTGGCATAGTGCCGTAATTCGCTTTTCCTCAATCAGATTTATTTCGTCATGTCGACTTTGACACCATTCAGCTTCTGTAAGCTTAGCTTCCATCAATACCCGGATTGATGGGATCTCTACCTCTATGGGGAGAACTACCTCCATGCCATAAACTAGAGAGAAAGGGGTTGCCCCCGTTGAAGTGCGGACAAATGTGCGATAACCGTGAAGAGCAAAGGGCATCATCTCATGCCAATCTTTGTAGGTTACAACCATCTTTTAAACGATCCTTTTGATGTTCTTGTTAGCCGCTTCTACCGCTCCATTCATCTTGGGTCGGTAGGAAGATGAGTTATGGTGTTCAATTTTGAATTCAGCACACAACTCTTTCATCATCTTATTGTTCAAGTTAGATCCATTATCCGTAATGATCTGGCTCGGAACACCATAACGGCAAATGATATTGTTTTTGATAAATCGGACCACCACTTATCGGGTTACATTGGCGTATGACGCTGCTTCGACCCACTTGGTGAAGTAATCAATGGCTACCAGGATGAACCGATGTCCGTTTGATGCTTTGGGCTCAATCACGCCAATCATGTCGATTCCCCATATGGAAAAAGGCCATGGGGAAGAAAGAACTTTGAGATGCGTTGGCGGTACATGGATTTTGTCGGAGTATATCTGACACTTGTGACACCTCCTCATGTACTTGTAGCAGTCGGATTCCATGGTCAACCAATAGTACTCGGCCCTAACAATTTTTCTGGCCATTGTGTGTCCATTGGCCTGAGTGCCAAAGGATCCTTCGTGAATTTCTTTTATCAGCATGTTTGCTTCTAGTCTGTCTACGCATCGGAGCAAGACCATGTCGAAATTCCGCTTATAGAGTGTATCACGGCTTAGAAAGAAACTGCCAGCCAGCCTTCTGAGGGTTTTTCTGTCTTTCCTTAGTGCCCCAGGTGGGTACTCTTATTTCTGAAGGAAGCATTTGATATCGTGATACCAAGGTTTGTCGTCTATGACTGCTTCGATCGCGAAGATGTAAGCGGGCCATTCAAGGCGCATTATGTCGATCTTAGGTAGGTCATTCCATTGACCTACACTAATCATGGAAGAGAGGGTGGCTAATGCATCAGCCATGTGATTCTCATCACGAGGGATATGATGAAACTCGATTCTGTTGAAGAAGGGTAACAACCTTCTTGCATAGTCTTTGTAAGGAACCAATCCTGATTAGTATGTGTTCCAATCTCCTTTGATCTGATTGACGACCAAAGCTGAGTCGCCATATACATCCAAGTTCTTGATCCTCAAATCAATTGCTTCCTCGAGACCCATAATACAAGCTTCGTATTCGGCCTCATTGTTTGTGCACTTGAATGTAAGTCTGGCAGTGAAAGGAATGTGGGTACTCTGAGGTGTTATGATGATTGCCCCAATTCCGTTTCTGTAATGATTGACAGCTCCGTCGAAAATTAGTCCCCATTGGGAACCTAGTTCTGGCCCTTCACTGGGTAGCGGTTCATCGTAATCTTTCATTTTCAAATACATGACATCTTCGTCCGGGAAGTCAAACCCGATTGATTCCTGGTCGTCAATCGGTTGATGAGCCAAATGATCGGCTAAAATACTCCCTTTAACAGCTTTTTGAACGTGGTATTCGATGTCGTATTCTGACAGCGACATCTGCCAACGGACAATCCTTCCTGTGAGAGCAGGTTTTTCAAATACATACTTGATTGGATCCATTTCGGAGACCAACCATGTAGTGTGACGAATCATGTACTGGCGAAGACGTTTGGCTGCCCAAGCCAAAGCGCAGCAAGTTTTCTCAAGCATAGTGTACCGAGTCTCACAGTCGGTGAATTTCTTGCTCAAATAGTAGATGGCAGACTCTTTCCTTTTGGTTTCGTCTTGTTGGCCAAGTACACAACCCATGGAGTCCTCTAGGACTGCGAGGTAGATGATCAGTGGTCTTCCTTCCACTGGAAGTGATAGAATCGGTGGGTTCAATAGATATTCCTTAATATTATTTAAAGCGGTTTAACAGTCTTCTGTCCAAACGCAGTCCTGGTTCTTTTTGAGTAATTTGAAAATCGACGCACATGTCGCGGTCATGAGGAATATGAATCTGGAGATGTAGTTCAAACGTCCAAGGAATCCTCTTACTTGTTTTTCAGTTTTTGGAGAAGGCATTTCTTGAATGGCCTTGACCTTGTCGGGATCAACCTCAATTCCTTTCTGGCTGACGATGAACCCTAAGAGTTTCCCTGAACAGACACCGAAGGTGCACTTGTTGGGATTTGAGCGGAGTTTTTACTTTCTCAATCGCTCGGATAGTTTTGATAGGTGTGTCACATGCTCCTCCTCTATTTTAGATTTTGCAATCATATCATCGACATACACTTCGATTTCTTTACGTATCATGTCATGAAACAGAGTAGTCATGGCCCTCTGATAGGTTGTCCCGGCGTTCTTCAAACCGAACGGCATTACCTTGTAACAGAAGGTACCCCAGGGGGTAATCAACGAAGTTTTCTCCATGTCTTTCAGTGCCATTTTGATCTAGTTATAGCCCGAGAATCCATCCATGAAGGAGAAAACTTTGAACTTTGTTGTACTGTCTACCAGCATGTCAATGTGTGGTAAAGGGAAAGTCGTCCCTTGGACTAGCCTTGTTTAGATCTCTGTAATCCACACACATTCTAACCTTTCCGTCCTTTTTCGGAACTGGTACGATGTTGTCTAACCATTGAGGATATTCTGACGTAGCGAGGAAACCCGCGTCAATCTGTTTTTGTACCTCCTCTTTGATTTTGATGGCCATGTCCGGGTGAGTCCGTCTCAACCTCTGTTTTACTGGCGGACATTCCGATCTTAATGGTAGATGATGTTCCACGATGCTGGTATCCAACCCTGGCATGTCCTAATAGGACCAGCAAACACATCGGGAAATTCTCTGAGAAGCTTTGTCAAACTTTATTTGATAGTCGGACTGAGTAGTGCCCCAATCTCAACTTCTTTTCTCTCTTCTTCTGAACCCAAGTTGACCGTTTCCAACGGCTCTTTGTGAGGTTCAATGGACATTTCCTCTTGTCGGAGTAATCAGGAGATCTCTTCTGGAATTTCGTCGTCAACTTCTTCTTCAGCCCCAAATACCGGGAACTCAAAATCGGGAGAAGGCATCGGATCGTATGTTTCAACGGGGTTTAAAACAAGCAATCTGCATGACGTGATGATTTGTGTTTAGAAGAGGTAGAGAAAATGCAAGTGTGTGCAGTGTATTTCTTTTACTGCTTGTTTTTATTATTGAGTTGTTTTTTAGGATTACCATTTTCTGAAAAACGAAAAGAGAAAACAATAATTAATGCGGAAATTACAGAACGACATTATTTTATTTATGAACAAGTCGATTCTTGAAACTACAGCCCTATAAAACAAAACTCTGTCGCTTTGGACGAAGCGAAGAGGGATATTTACAGAAAGTGAGCCCTATCAAAATATCTGTTTCACCTGGGCAGGGTGAAAGGTTAAAGTAAAGATGGCAATTACTTAGACTTATGAACAATCTTCGGGACATCGACAACAACCCATTGGCGGCGAACTCCTTGGTGAATCATAAAGTCTGGTACCTTCCTTGATTTGTCTTCAGAAATGACGTTGATTTCTGGTGGAGCAGGATCATTGGAATCTGTCTCCCAGGCAGAGTTGTCGTAGGAGGATTCCTCTGTTGTATTTTGCATAGTATTTGTACTCTCAGGTATATCTCCCCATCCAGTTGGCTGGATGTCTTCGAGCCTGATACGAGAGCTTTTGGGAGCGGTGTACTTGACCATGAAGTCAAATTTTCCACTTGGTTATCCCAAGGTGTCCCACACTTCTTTGGAACTGGAGGAGTCATCCCTCTCGATGACGTTGACCTCGGGAAAAGCATAGTTGATGAATTCTAGTCCGACAAGCTTTGCCAATTCATCGTCGTACCAGATATTTTTTGAATGATCTGAGTGTTGATCCCATGACATGGTGGGGATAAAGGTATTCTGTTAAATGATGCTCAGCTGATTTTCATTGTTCGGCTGATTTTCTTGCCCCAAGTTTCCTAGGTACGGCTGCCAGATAGGCAGGCCATCCATCGGGCCATAATAGTCGTGGTCAAAGTTTTCCTTCATCAGAGTGTCTTCCTCTAATGAGTTTGGTGGAGCACGACATCCTTCCGGATCACAATCACCATATACCATTTCAACGTCTGACCTGGGTATAAATCTCGGACTCTGTGCGGGATAGCAAAATAGCGTAGGCACCTCTTCCTGAGACATATAACCGTTCTTGTTGAGATAGGACTTCCATTCCTCATCCGTATCGGAGGGATCCTCCTCGTTGATAGTATGGACTATTTGAGGCACTGGGTGAAGGAAACCTCCACTGTGGAAGAAGTCCTGAATGGGATGAATACTTTCATCGTTAGCAGCTATTTGGGTGCAGGTTGCAGAAAAACCAAGACCCTTCTTTGTTTTATTATCAGTAGGAATGACAAGTTGTCCCCATCCTTTTGCATTGTTATTCTCGATCACTTTGAGAGCATCTCTGTATGAGGAAATAGAGGTTCCTTTCTCTGATTGATTCTCATTGCTCACCGAAATTGCTTGGAACTGAGTCCCAACAACCCCCTCGGGTTCTACACAAGTAGATAATGAAAAGTTACACATGAGCAAGGCTAGTTCTCCACAAACCATGACGAGTTGATCGTTTTTGACAAACTTCAGTTTCTGGTGCAGCGTCGAAGTGACTGCCCCAGCCTGGTGTATCCAAGGTCTTCCTAATAAATAACTGTACGCTGCCCGGACGTCCATGACCTAGAAAGTGAATAGGAAAATGTGAGGACCAATAGTTATGGGAAGGTCGACTTCGCCGATAACTGCTTTCCGAGACCCGTCAAATGTTTTGACGATAACCTCACTGCCCCTCATCGGGGATCCTTTGAATGATAGTCGCATTAAAGTGGACTTTGGCATAACGTTGATGGTCGATCCTGTGTCTACCAGTACGCTGGCTAAAGCATCGTCCTGGCAATTAACTGTGATATTGAGCGCCATGTTGTGGGTTTTGCCCCCCTCTGGAAAATCCCCATCACTGAATCCTAAGTTGTTGCAGGAAGTGATGTTAGAGATGATGTTGTCGAACTGTCGTATTGACACATCCTGTTCCACAAAGGCCTACTCTAAGACTTTCTGTAGAGCCTCTCTGTGGGCTTCGGAAGTGAGTAAAAGTGATAGCACCGAGAACTTTGAAGGAGTTTGTAACAGTTGGTCAACAATGTTGTATTCACTCCTTTGGATGAGCTTCAGCATCTCATCATTGTTTTTTGAAAGGTCGGGATTACTGGATTGACCGACTGGTGGATCGGGAGCTTCTGTCTGAAGTTCCTTTTCTTTGTTAGGTTCTCCAACTCCTCGGTTGAAGATTTGACCACTCCGTGTTACTCGACTGATGGCTGCAATATTCACGACGGAGGGTAATGGAATTTCCTTTCCGTTTTCAATTATCGTTGCACCGTATTTGTAAGGGATCGCCTTAGCTGATTCATACGGTAATGGTCCTGGCAGATAGATAACTACAGGAGCCTTCTGATTTTTCTGACTGTCGTAATTAACCTCAATCAGTTCCTTGCTAAGAACTTTTGATTCATCCAGTAGAGGGATGATGGTACAAACATCCTTGTTCTTCTCAGGGTCAGAGATTATAACCACGTCTCTGATTTGATCAGCGAAGTAGTCCGGCGTCCAGTCAACGGACCCCGAAGGTAGGTATGGGTGAATCTCTTTGCGATCCAACTGACCTTGGAGAGCTGCTCGCACGAGGTAGCATCCTTGGTTATTCTCTGAGTAGACTCTACAACGTTCATAGTTGTGTGGTGGTGTCATACCCCAAATTTTGACCACTAATATTTCCCATCATTGTGCAAATCATCATCATAATATGGATATACCTTTATGCCTCATCATTCTCCTCAAGAATTATTGAGCATCCACTACTATCAAAGATTAGGGTTTCAAGCCCTCTCAGAGCTCCTAGATAAAGGATCAATCAAGGAATGACATGATCTTCAACTTGTCTAGCCTCTCAAACATCCACAAAGGATCAAGAGGACTCCCACTTCAAGGATTAAGCACAAGGCTTCTTCCTTCTAGGTGGATCAAGCCTCAAGTTCGCCAGTGTCACCAAATTAGGGTTTTGGTCGACTAGGGCCTCCAGATGGGAATTTTCCTCTGGGCATGAGCCAATGCTTCAGAGCATAACCTATGATGCTCTAAGGGACATCATAAACCCAAACATCAAGTCAATTTAGCCTCAGGGGATGCATTCATCAAAAAAATCAAGAATTAGGGTTTCTTGACCTAATTCACCCCTAAGTTGACTTTTGGGACAAATCATGAGCCAAGACCTCAAGAGAGGATTTGAGGCTCTCTAACACATCACATTGATCCATTTTCAACAATGGATTGAGCCAAGAAGCTTGAGCAACAAGTTTCAATTTCATCTGAACCACAGTTAGGGTTTCGCGGGAAAAGTCAACTGTAGCTTTGACTTTTGACCAGGACATGCTCCCAAACCCTAAGACATGATTCAATACACCCTATAACACCTATGGAATCAATCCATCAAGTTTGATTTAGGTCAAGGACTTGATTTCATAGAGGATCGCATAGTTTGGAGTTCGTCTGACAAAAAGTCAACTATGCACAAAAGTCAAACTTTGACTTTTTGAGATTTTTTACAATTATGGTTTTTTAACCCTAAAATGATGTTAATGTGTGATTTGAATCATCATTCATCAAGAAAAATCAAGAAACGTTGGATAACTTGTAAAAGGGGTAACCATAAAAACTTAGAAAATTTTCTAAGTTATGGAACAAAGTGGCTAGGGTACCAACTTTGGAGGATCATAACTCCTAAACCACAAAGCCATTTTTCCCCATCCAAAGCTGGATTTGTAACCCTCATGGCCTCTACAAAAGCTTCAACTACACCTCATTCCAATTCATTGTGGATTTTGAGTTATGGAATGATCAAAATGGCTGAAAACATGAAATGCCACTTTTTCCAACACTTAGTGAAATTTTCACTAAGTCAGAATCTGTCTTACTTTTTACAGAATGTAGGGGCATTTTTCACTTGGATCCAAAAAGTATCAAAACCAATTATGATCAAACAGTTGTTGTATCATATGAGGGCTTTCCAAAATGGCCAAAAACATCACCAAACTCAACTTGAGTCATGAGATATGACAATGGCAATATGCCTTGCTGAAAACTGCCAAGGCTAGGAAGAATTTTGTACTTTTGCTCGATTTGGAAAAATCAAATAATTCCAAGCCTTGTCATCACTTTGGACACATCTGAGGATCAAATCTAAAGGGAACAAGCACTGATCCAAGCCTCCAAAGTCTTTGGAACAAGAAGTAACATGACAAACCTAGAAATCCCTAAAAGAGGGACAAGACTCCAATTTTGGATTGGAGCATTTAATGGATGCTTAGAGGTGGCATGGACTGACACATTTGCAACTGAATTCAGTCAAGAATGATCCAACAACTAGGGAACCAAAGGCCTGTGCTCTAACCTCTAGTCAATGGCTAGAGGAGACTTGGATTCTCATTTGCCAACATTGGCCAAACCTCTGTTGTGGTTGCCATTCACTATTGATCCCAAAATAAACTTGCTCTACTATAAATAGAGCTCATTTGTGCTCAGTTTGAGTACACCAAAGCCATCAAACAGATGTTTTCCTCAAAACCCCTCTCTTTAGGTCAAAATGCCTTCTTTAGCAAGGTAACTCTGAGTTTTTGAGTTAGAGATCATTTCCATCACATCTCATGATCCTAACACCTCCAATATATCATTTCTAAGCTATCCAAACTATCACAAGTGACCTGTAATCCTTAAATCACAAAGTCACCTCTCAAAACCTCAAAATAGTACTTTTGTGCATTTTTCAAGCCATGCCTTGATTCAGTCACTTTCCAAACCAGTTAAAACCTCAAACACACTCCAAATATTATCCTTGAACTGTCCCAAGTGGTTCCCCCTATATGGAACACCATTTGAGGGAGTTGTTATTTTGGCCATTTTAACCCCCTTTTGCAAGAAAGGGCCAGTTTGTGTTTTTGCAGGTTCCAGCTGATTCCATTCATCCTAAAAGCTTCTAAGGGATCTTTTGAGAGTGTCTAAAGTATCAAACCATTTCTCGAACAAGAAACTTGGCAAATTGCACAAAAACTCCAAAAGCTCTAAAGAGAGGTAGGCATCATGACTTGAACTTTCCAAAATATGCATTACTTTGAAGTCCACTGATCATGCACATCTCATACATGTTATATATGTTGTGTTTGAACCAATTCATCATGTAATTCATGCCTGTACCAAAGTGTAGCATAGAAAATGCAATTATAGGCCTATTTCAAAACCACCATCGGATTTTGAGGAGGGAGCATGATCTGAAAAAAATACCACCACCATTGGATTCCTTGTGAAATTCTAGGTCAGATGCATATAAATTTTGTCCCCAACCATGGAGAAATAAGAAAGTTATGGACCTTCCCGTTTCTTGCCAAAACTTGCCTTGCCTTGCCTTGGCCAGGCCTAGAAAACAAGGCAAGCCTTGTATATTTGTTGGTTTGTTTTAATCAACGGATGTATCACCACCCCAGTGGTAAGGCGCGCGCCCTATAACCTTGAGGTCGTGGGTTCAAACCCCACCCATGCCATTTTGTGTTTTCTCACATTTTGCTATTTTTTCCAATATTTTCATGTTTTGTTAATTAATTGGAAAATTAATAACTCTCTCAATTTTAATTATTTTTTATTGGTTCTTTTTGTAAAAAATCACAAAAATGTTGAAATATTTTATTCCCCAAAAAAATTAGATTTATATTATTTATTTAATATAATTAGTATTTTTGTGAATAAATGTCTTTTATTTGTTTTTAAACTCTCTTAAAAAAATATCCATTTTGGAAAATCAAAACCAAGTAGGTTTTAATTCATCTTGTGATGAAAACCTCATTTTTAAAACCTTCAAAAAAAATCACAAGTGGTTTATTCAAACTTATTTGGTATTTTTATCATTTTTATTTCATTTTCTTTAAATATTTCCTTTTTAAAGAAAACAAATTTAGAGTTTCCTTGATTTTCACTCAAACAAACTTTTTTCAATCACTCATGGGTCTCTAATAGAGTGTAAGACCCAATCCTTTATAAATACAAACCTTCTGGGCCTCAGATATTGTATAAGTCCCTCTGCGTAAAAAGAAAAGCTCGGCACGATCGTCAGTTCAAAAGAATCATCTGGGCCTACCCTCGTATTATAAGCCCCATTCTTTTTTCTTTCAATCATTTTGGGCCTCTTGAGAGAGTGTAAGACCCATCCCGTTGTACAGAAAACTTTTTGGGCCTCAGTCACTTGTATAAGTCCCTGTACAATTTCAAACAACAGTGCAATCACTGATAAAACCCTGGGCTTCTCCTTGAGCTGTAAGCCCAAATTTTCCTTTCAAAAGCACTTTCTCCTTTGATTTTGTAACATGTTTTTATTTTCAATTTCTTTGTTGAACAACTAACCAAACAGCATGGAAGCTCTACAACCGAGTAAGTGTTTACCCGCTTTTATTTACCGTTTTCATATGTATATAACTGTATTGTGGGGCTGTTTCACTGTAAGTCTTCTTTCATAAACTCATATAGACTATGTATTACTAGTATAGATATTTAGAGTTTCCCCGGCAACTACGTTTAGAACTAGACAAAACCTCGTCTCCTTACATCCGACGTTCTCCCGGATATTTCAACATAACCTAAACCATGAGAATTTTCTTTCACAACAATTTTAGATAACTAGATTTAAGAAATCTCCCCCTTGAATAGTTCATATACAGAAGGCCAATGTTCCAAGTGAAACCCCTTCTGGAACTGTTCATCAGCCTCCTCTTGGGCTTAGTGCAGGGACCCACAGGCTTCCTAAAAGCATCCCCGCCTCCTCTTGGGCGTTGTACAAGTACCCGTCGGCTTCTTAAAAGTTTTCACAGCCTCCTCTTAGGCTTCGTATAATGATTCTTCCTCCGGGAAGATATCCTCCTCTTGGGCTTCGTACAAATTATCCCTCGGCTTCTTAAAATTTATCTCGCCTCCTCTTGAGCTTCGTACAAATTATCCCAACGACCTCCTAGAGGTATAGGAACAGAAATTAGTCATCTTAATAGAACAGTCTTTCAAAGAGTCTAGATCTCACTACTACTGTTTCTTAAGCATAGTACAGAAGATCAAACCCGTAGACTCGGACAGTCTAAAGCTCCTTTGGATTCCCCGTTTCCTTAGAGAACAGGAAATAATCCCGATCCTCAGATCAAATCCATGAGTACAACATTACCCATATAAGAACTGATTTTCTCTTTTAACCAACATACTGGACCTGTCACTCAACTGAAACAGTAACCCTAGCCTTCTCTTGGGCTTTGTACAAATGATTCTCCCCAGCGGAGCAAACCTTTTAGCCTCCATCTCGGGCTTCGTACGAGATACAAAACACTCTCTTGTTGAGTATAAAAGACTCTCTTGTTGAGTCACTTCCCTTTCAGCCTCCATCTCGGGCTTCGTACGAGATACAAAACACTCTCTTGTTTTGTATAAAAGACTCTCTTGTTGAGTCAAACACCTTTAGCCTCCGTCTTGGGCTTCGTACAAGACACATACAAAAGAAATGTCCTGTTGAGTCAACCCTTTTAGCCTCTCTCTCGGGCTTCGTATGAGATAAATAAAAACACCCTTTTGTTGGGCCAATAGCTTCCTCTTAGGCTTTGTATAAAGAAATCCCCGTTTGATTCAATCAACCTTTTAGCATCAAATCATGCTTTGGTCACAGTATACAAACATCAACAACTCCTTTTTCTTCATCTAATTGCTGTAAGCGGCAAGCCTCTGGATTAGTTACATCCACGCCACTGTCCTTCTTTTAGCATGAGAAATTCCTAAGGAAAGATGGCGTTGCTCTAAACTGAGTTAAAGTCTTCTCCTTCATGTTAAAAATCCCATATAAAGGAAATTATGGCATTACTGGATTCACATATCCCAGTTAAAGTAATTCTCCTTTATAATGAGTCACCCAACAGTTGTGACAAACAGAGCCTCTTTAGAGATGACAAATTCTCTCTAAAGTCAAAACCCTTTAGCTTCACATCTTGGGCTTCGAACAAGATACAAATAGACCCTTTAGCTTCACATCTTGGGCTTCAAACAAGATACAAATAAACCACCTTTAGCTTCACATCTTGGGCTTTGAACAAGACACCAAAACACCATTTCCTCCTATTCTACGATCACTCTGATTTCCCTGTTTCGGTAAACGGGAATACGTAGGCATAAGATTGAAAGAGAAATCTTAGCGAGCACACTAATCAAAAACCCAAAATCCCGTACCTTCATACATCAATCGAAAAGCATCAGTCCTAATATCCTGCCAAAAGCATAGTCTCGTCATTTCAGTCTTAAAAAAATATGCAGAAAGAGGCCCCACTTCCACATAGCATCCGTAACCTAACAGACCGCTGTTTAAACTCAATATGCAAGCAGGGTTAGTTGGAGACATCTATTTCCCTTCCTTCATCAGCTTCAATAGGATAAAAAATGAATCGGCCTGTAGTACCCCAGAGCGGCAGTGCTTAAGAACCACGTCCAAAATCGTTCGCTACAGAAAAGTGGCGCCCACCGTGGGGCCAGTCTTTCTTTCTTACAATTTAAGGTGAAAACCTTGGACAAGTTATTTTCATGACGGTTCCATCAGGGAATGTCATTATTGCTAGGATCAGCCCTCACTAGGATCTTAGGTCAAAAACCTTTAAATTGGGAAGGTGCCACAGAATGTCGACTCTGCCGGGGAGCCATTTTCTGTTAGGATCATAGGATTTATAGCTCTTAAAAGGCCTAGGACATTAGGACAAATATATATATTACTTTTCCTAATTGATATATGTGTTTATTTTTCTGCTAATGGGAATGTGTGTGATGCCGCATGTGGAAAGATTGAGTATACACCTAGGAAAAACCTCTTTCAGTAGTGCGGAAGCTATCAGAAATAGTTGTCACACGATACTACCCTCTTCTGAGATTCTTTGAAATAATATCACCTAGCACGGTTCCCGGCCCGCTGATGTTATCTCGACAAGAATCAATGATTTTGAGAGACAGGTACAAAAATCACTAGTATAAACCTTTGGGGGGGGGGAGGGTAGAGCCTTGACTTCATGACACCGACCCTTTAACCCCGTGTTTTTTCTATGTTTTTGTGTGCTGCATTCATGCATTCATTTAAAAAACATTAAAAAAAATCTTCTCTTCTAGTCTCTCTTTTTCAAATTAAACTGAGACAATGATTGCAAATGTCAGAGAGAAAAGGATTGCGCTCATGGATTTCGGTAGATGGAAAACTCACAAGTATACCTTCAAGGTTCTAAAACTAGGGGATTTGAGAGGATTAGCAAGGATGATCACTAACCCTGACACTTTCAGAGCTAAGTACGGAGGTCTGCTACCTCTGTTAAGGGTCCATGTAATTGAGGGAATCCTGGAGGCACTCATTCAGTTTTACGATCCGGTTTATCACTATTTCACATTCCGAGATTACCAACTCGCACCAACGCTGGAGGAGTATTCTCATCTAATTGATCTACCCATTACTGATCAAGCTCCCTTTTCTGGACTGGAAGAAATTCCAAAGGATCAAATCATTGCAAGAGCAATCTATTTGAATGAGTTAGAAGTCAAGACTCACATGACCACCAAGGGAGGAATCCCAGGTTTACCAGCCAAGTTTCTGGTAAAGAAGGCTATGTACTTTGCTAGTATAGGGAACGTGACTGCTTTTGAAAGCATCTTTGTTTTACTTACCTACGGGTTATTTCTGTTTCCCAACATTGATAACTTCGTCGATATCAACGCCATTAAGGTTTTTCTCATTGGAAACGCCGTACCAACCTTGTTCACAGATGCGTATCATTCTGTACACTTAAGGAATTTATACAGCGGAGGAATGATCACGTGCTGTGTACCCCTGCTATATAAATGGTTTATCTCTCATTTTCCCAAGTCTGCTGCATTTTGGGATCATAACAGTACTTTACGTTGGTCGCAGAAAATCATGTCTCTTACCAACTCTGACATAGATTGGTACAATAGGATTTATGAAGGGATCAGAATCATTGACCATTGTGGAAACTTCCCCAACATACCTTTCATAGGAACTAAGGGAGGAATCAATTACCATCGAGTTTTAGTTCGTCGTCAATTTGGATACTCGATGAGGCATGTCCCGCGTAATTCTCATCTGGAAGGTCTTTTCTTCAAGGAAGGAGAAAATGACAGGCCACTAAAGACGGAAATAGTGCACGCTTGGAAACATGTTCATAAGAAAGGACGGGAGTCTCTAGGAAAATCGGACTGTGTCTCGGTAGAGCCTTATCTCCACTGAGTACAAACTAGAGCTCTCAAGCTAAAGATGCCTTATCCTCGTCACGGAGTTCTTCCGCCAAGGGAATCTGTCATGTACTTTATGACTGAGACGGAAAAACTTCAGGTTACTCTCAACAAAGTTCAACAGGAGAGGAGGTCTTGGAAGAACAAGTACCGCATTCTCAATGTGGAGTGTACCAAAATACAGCGGCTGTTAAAAGATAAGGATGCTCTAATTGAGATTTTGGAGCAACATGCTGTAGAAAATCAGGATGACCAAAGGAATTTGCTCGCTCTTTTCACTTGGCAAAGGAATGAGAACCCGACAACGGCCCAAGAGCCCCGGTCCAAGAAAAGGAAAGTACCAGAATCAGCACCCGAGTTCTCCTCAGAGAGGACTCGGGACCCATTAGCTTAGGTTTCTGTTTCTGCACCTTGTAATTTACTGTATTTCCATTTCCGCAATCCTTTGAATTCAATAAAACGGGGGTGTCCCCACTGTTTGATATTTGCAATCTAATTTTCAAAGTTTATTTTGATTAAACAAAAAAAACAATTAATATAATCATTGCATTCATCATTCTCATGTCACGTATTCTTCTTACCTACGAATCTCACGTTTGTGTCTCGGTTCTAGAGTCAAACTGTCTCATTCGTACAATACTCGGGCCAATCGTCAGAAAAAGATGGATGATCTCGAGGAAGAGAACAGAGAGTTGAAAGAAGAGATCGACGCTCTGAGAGAGGATATGAGAAAGCTTTGTAACGACATGCAAGCCATGGCAAAAGCTCAGCTACAAAGTGTTAGTTCTTGTGTTGGATGGAATTTTGGTAAAACAAAGTTGAACAATGTTGATGTCATATGTCTGATGTCATAACATTGGTTCCTAACATTAGCTTTTGCAGGGTTGAAGTTTTATATGTTGATGTTATAAGTGATGTCTTGACATCACTATATCAGAACATCAAAACATCAGATTGTGATGTTTTAGGGCTGCGCGTGTTAGTGTGTTTTGAGGAGATCTGTTAGAGAGATTGGATGCGAATTTATTGGAGAAGATATTTTCAATCAGATAATTTTGCAGATCATGGAGCAGATCATGTAACTAACATTAGGGCTGATTTGAAGAGATTTAAGGTTTTAAAACTAATCAAATCAGATATTTTTGGAGGAAGTCCAAGCCCAAGTCAGAATTATATAAAAGCTGCCTCAACCCTTGTTGGAAAAGGACGAAGAAAGAGAGCTAAAGACTGAGTGTCATTTGTGTCTTCGTGTTTTGTAAACCATTCGTGTGTGAATTGGTGTTACTATTTTTGAGTTGTTAATTGTACTTGATCAAAGCTGTTAAGCAGAATCAAGGTGTGTGATTAATTTGTAATCACTGGATTGTATCACAGTGGTGATTTAGGGAGTGAGTGGTTTCTCATACAAGTGGTTTCTTAGGTAGAAGTGTCATTGGATAGTGATCAATTTAGGTAGATGTTAACTGGGATTGTTGAGTCTCTAATTTGATACTACAATTAGTGAATTTCCTCCCTGGCTTGGTAGCCCCCAGACGTAGGTAGTTAGACCGAACTGGGTGAACAATTCATTGTGTTATTTACTGCTTGTTATTGCCTTGTTCATATTAGCAGAGTGTGTTGTTGTGACATCATATTTAACATCACACATCTGATACCAGAATTTCAATTGGTATCAGAGCAGGCATCCTACTCTGCATCTGGGTGAGATCTAGGGCTGATACTTTCTGGTGCAATGGACAAGGAGACTGGTGGATTTATGAATAGACCCCCTATTCTAGATGGCTCTAATTATGACTATTGGAAACCACAGATGGTTACCTTCTTGAAGTCATTAGACAGCAGGGCTTGGAAGGCTTTGTGAAAGAATGGAAACATCCTGTTATTGTGGAAAAAGATGAGAATGGAAAGGAAGTAGAGGGTAGCTCAAAACTGAAACCTGAAGAAGAATGGACCAAGGAATAAGATGAGCTTGCCCTTGGGAATTCTAAAGCCTTGAATGCCATATTCAATGGTGTTGATAAGAACATCTTCAGGTTGGTCAACACTTGTGAAGTAGCTAAGGAAGCATGGGATGTCTTAAAGACTACTCATGAAGGAACCTCCAAAGTCAAGATGTCAAGACTTCAACTTTTGACAACAAAGTTTGAAAATCTGAAGATGAAGGATGATGAGACTACCATGATTTCCACATGAACATCCTTGAGCTGTCAAATGCTTCTAGTGCCCTAGGTGAGAGGATGACTGAAGAGAAGCTGGTGAGGAAAATTCTTAGATCTCTTCCCAAGAAATATAAAATGAAGGTGACAGCTATAGAAGAAGCCCAAGACATCAGCAAGATGAGGGTTGATGAGTTGATAGGTTCTCTTCAAACCTTTGAATTAGGAATGGAAGAGGAACCTGAAAAGAAAACCAAAAGTATAGCTTTGGTATCTAGTTCTGAAGATTCTAAGAAAGAGAAGGGTGCTGAGTCTCAGGAGGAGCTGTCCCATGCCATTGTTTTGCTGGGAAGACAGATTGATAAGGTTATGAAGAGGATAAATAGGAGTTATAATCCTAATGTCAAGAACATCACATCTGACACCAACAGATCAGGAGATCACGGGAAGAAAACTAGAGATGAAGAAAAGTCCAATAATGACAAGGGAGTCCAATGCTATAAGTTTGAAGGGTATGGTCATGTCAAGAAGGAATGTCCTACTTATCTCAAAAAGCAGAAAAAGGGGTTATCTGCTTCCTGGTCTGATAGTGAAAGTGAATCTGAAGATGAATCAGCTAAGCTTGTTAGAGCTATGATTGGGGTTTGTGAGTCAGATGATGATTCGTGTGATGATGAGGTTACTTATGAAGAGCTTGCTGCCTCGTATAAAGAACTGTGCATGAGAAGTGAACAAGTGTGTCTTGAAGGAGAGAAGCTGAAGAAAACCATAGTGCAGTTAGAGGCTGAAAAGACTGAACTTGAAAATGAAGTCAGTATGCTTAACTCTAAATTGGATTCTATGACCAAAACTGTCAGAATGTTGAACAATGGTACTGATTCTCTAGACAACATTCTTAGTATTGTGAAAATTGCTGGAGACAAAAGTGGTTTGGGATTCAACAATGTTGCAGCTACTGATGATGTTATTACCAGTTCCAAACCAGTGATGTTAAAACAGATGTTTAAACATCTTGATAGGATTCCTTCTAGGAAGAAATTCAGGCGCTGGAGATGTCATCACTGTGGGCGTTTTGGACACATAAAGGCCTACTGTTATAAGCTACATCGGTATCCTCAGAAGGCACATCAGTATACTCATACACAGAAGTTTCCCATAGGTAATCAGGCCTTAAATTCTAAGAAGCAATGGGTTCCAAAAGGTAAAGTTACCAGCTTAATAGCTCACACTTCTCTTAGGGTTTCTACCAAAGAAGACTGGTACTTTGATAGTGGGTGTTCAAGACACATGACAGGAGTTAAAAATTTGTTGGTAGATGTTAAGCTTCAGTCTTTAGGTCATGTTACATTTGGTGATGGTGTCAAAGGAGAAATCAAGGGGATGGGAAAGCTGAATTGGGCTGGTGCTCCTAGACTGGATGATGTTCTACTTGTCAAAGGGTTGACAGCAAATTTGATCAGTATTAGTCAACTTTGTGATCAAGGATTCAAGGTAGACTTTACAAAATCTGAGTGCAATGTCACCAATGAGAAATGAGAAGTCATCATGAAGGGTGTTCGGTCTAAGGACAACTGTTATCTATGGGTGCAACAAGACTCAAGTACCTCAACATGTGTGTTTGCTAGAGATGATGAAGTCAAAATTTGGCATCAAAAGTTGGGACATCTTCATCTGAAGGGAATGAAGAGAATAATATCTTCAGAAGCTATCAGAGGAATTCCTAAACTCAATATTGAAGAGGGAAGAGTTTGTGGAGATTGTCAAATAGGGAAGCAGACCAAGATGTCACATCAGAAGCTTCAACATAACACCACCTCCAAAGTTTTGGAACTTCTTCATATGGACTTGATGGGACCTATGCAGGTAGAAAGTCTAGGAGGGAAGAAGTATGCTTATGTTGTTGTAGATGACTATTTTAGGTACACCTGGGTGAGCTTCATTAAAGACAAATCAGAGGTGTTTGATGTCTTTAAAGATCTTTGTCAAAGACTCCAAAGGGAAAAGGAGAGTAATGTTATTAGAATAAGGAGTGATCATGGAAGAGGGTTTGAAAATAGCAAGTTTGCTGAATATTGTTCTGCTGAAGGCATAAGTCATGAGTTCTCTTCTCCAATTACTCCTCAGTAAAATGGAGTTGTTGAAAGGAAGAATAGAACTATTCAAGAGTCTGCTAGGGCAATGATTCATGCCAAAAAGCTTCCTTACAATTTCTGGGCTGAAGCTATGAACACTGCTTGCTATATTCACAACAAAGTTACTTTGAGAAGGGGCACTTCGGCTACTCTGTATGAACTATGGAAAGGAAGAAAGCCAAATGTGAAGTACTTTCATGTTTTTGGAAGTAAATATTACATTTTTTCAGATCGTGAACATAGGAGAAAATTGGATCCTAAAAGTGATGAGGGAATCTTTCTAGGATACTCTACAAATAGCAGAGCTTACAGGGTTTTCAACTCCAGAACAAAGGTTATGATGGAGTCTATAAATGTGGTGATTGATGACATTGATAAGCAGGAAGATGCTGATGTCCTAGATGATGTTGAAACATCAGTTGAAGAAGTCACAGAAGAAACTGAAGACAGAAGTGGGTCTCCTAGTCATGTTGATGCTGAGCCTGAACCTGAACAATCTAATAAAGAACCATCTATTAGAGTGCTAAAGGACCATCCAAGGGAGCTTATCATAGGTGATCCTAAATCAGGGGTTAGCACTACATCAAGAGAGGTTGTGTCAAATTCTTGTTTTGTTTCTAAAATTGAGCCCAAGAATGTCAAAGAAGCCTTGACTGATGAGTTTTGGATCAATGCCATGCATGAAGAGCTGGAACAATTCAAAAGGAATGAAGTGTGGGATCTTGTACCAAGGCCTGATGGAGTTAATGTGATTGGCACCAAGTGGATTTACAAGAATAAATCTGATGAACAAGGAGTGGTCACCAGAAACAAGGCCAGATTAGTTGCTCAGGGATACACTCAGGTTGAAGGAATTGATTATGATGAAACCTTTGCTCCTGTGGCAAGACTGGAGTCTATCAGATTACTCTTAGGGGTGGCTTGTAATTTCAAATTCAAGCTTTTTCAGATGGATGTTAAGAGTGCCTTCTTGAATGGTTACTTAAATGAAGAGGTGTATGTTGATCAACCAAAAGGATTTATTGATCCAACATTTCCTGACCATGTTTACAAACTTAGGAAAGCTCTCTATGGTTTGAAGCAATCACCTAGAGCTTGGTATGAAAGGCTTACTGAATTCCTGGCTGTGAATGGCTACAGAAAAGGAGGGATTGACAAGACTTTGTTTGTTAAAGAGGAAGGAGGAAAACTGATGATAGCTCAAATATATGTTGATGACATAGTATTTGGTGGGATGTCAGATGCAATGGTGAAACATTTTGTGGAACAGATGCAGTCTGAGTTTGAAATGAGTCTTGTTGGAGAGCTTAACTATTTTCTTGGTCTACAAGTTAGACAAATGGAGGACTCCATATTCATTTCTCAGAGCAAGTATGCAAAGAACATAGTGAAGAAGTTTGGTATAGAGAATGCTAATCACAAGAGGACACCTGCTCCTACTCATTTAAAGTTGTCCAAGGATGAACATGGTGTTAGTGCGGATCAAAGTTTATATAGAAGCATGATTGGAAGTCTATTGTATCTCACAGCTAGCAGACCTGATATTTCTTTTGCTGTTGGAGTTTATGCCAGATATCAATCGGTGCCCAAAGTTAGTCACTTGAATCAAGTGAAGAGGATTTTAAAATATGTGAATGGGACTAGTGACTATGGAATGCTTTACAGTCATGGATCAGGCACTGAGTTATGTGGTTTTTGTGATGCTGATTGGGCAGGGAGTGCTGATGATAGAAAAAGTACTTCAGGAGGTTGCTTCTTCTTAGGGAATAATCTGATATCATGGTTTAGTAAAAAGCAGAACTGTGTGTCTCTTTCTACTGCTGAAGCTGAGTACATAGCAGCAGGGAGTAGTTGTTCTCAACTTGTTTGGATGAAGCAGATGTTAACAGAATACAATGTCAAGCAAGATGTCATGACATTGTACTGTGATAATTTGAGTGCTATCAATATCTCTAAGAATCCTATTCAACATAGCAGAACTAAGCATATTGATATAAGGCATCATTTTATAAGAGATTTGGTTGAAGACAAAGTATTTGCTTTGGAACATATTGCTACAGATAAACAATTAGCTGACATTTTTACTAAAGCCTTAGATGCAAATCAATTTGAAAGTTTAAGAAGCAAACTGGGAATTTGCATTTATGAGGATTAGGTGTGCTGGAAGGAGTATTTGTGCAGTTGTGATTTTGCATATGTTTAATGGAAACAACATTTTATTCAACTGATGAAAGCATACAAGATTGGATTTTAGTACATCAAAAGCAATATATCACATGTCTAAAGATTATCCCAACCCCCTGCATCAAGAAAAGTTTTCCAATCTTCATCCCATTCATCATCAGAATCATGGAGTTGCACTGGAGTTTTTTTGATGGTTTTTGTCTCTGATGGTTTTCTTGTTCTTGTTGCTCCTGAAGAAGTCCCAGCAACTTTCCTTGTTGTGTTCTTGTTCTTCAGGGGATCTGGTTTATTATCCTCCTGCATGTGTTGCTTTCCTACATCTTTGTTTGACTGAATCATTCTTGTGTGGTGTCTGGTGCTGTTTGAAGGAAGAAGGCTTGGATTTTATAGTTCTATAAGAATCCATTGGTTGTATCGCCTGAACAGTCAAAGTTTTTTGATAGTGTGTTCCTTGGGAAGCTTGCTTTTGACCATGTCTTAATGGATGTCAGATCTTTGTGTTTCGTGTAGATGTTGTCAAATTGTGGCTAAAAAGGGGGAGAGGTTAGCCTATGTGTTGCCTAGTTGTCTGATGTTGGCTTTAGGCTTGAGGGGGAGTGTGCATGTTTGAACAGCTGGTATGCTGGTTCTTATTTTGAGGGGGAGTTTAGCTGTGTACAGTTTGGTTGTGATTGCTGCTGGTTGTGAAGTTTTTCCGCTGCAGGTACCTCTAATGATGGCAGAGTTTGTTTTAGCCAAAATTAGCCAAAGGGGGAGATTGTTAGTTCTTGTGTTGGCTGGAATTTTGGTAAAACAAAGTTGAACAATGTTGATGTCATATGTCTGATGTCATAACATTGGTTCCTAACATTAGCTGTTGCCGGGTTGAAGTTTTATATGCTGATGTTATAAGTGATGTTTTGACATCACTATATCAGAACATCAGAACATCAGATTGTGATGTTTTAGGGCTGCGCGTGTTAGTGTGTTTTGAGGAGATCTGTTAGAGAGATTGGATGCGAATTTATTGGAGAAGATATTTTTAATCAGATAATTTTGCAGATCATGGAGCAGATCATGTAACTAACATTAGGGCTGATTTGAAGAGATTTAAGGTTTTAAAACTAATCAAATCAGATATTTTTGGAGGAAGTCCAAGCCCAAGTCAGAATTATATAAAAGCTGCCTCAACCCTTGTTGGAAAAGGACGAAGAAAGAGAGCTAAAGACTGAGTGTCATTTGTGTCTTCGTGTTTTGTAAACCATTCGTGTGTGAATTGGTGTTACTATTTTTGAGTTGTTAATTGTACTTGATCAAAGCTGTTAAGCAGAATCAAGGTGTGTGATTAATTTGTAATCATTGGATTGTATCACTGTGGTGATTTAGGGAGTGAGTGGTTTCTCATACCTAAGTGGTTTCTTAGGTAGAAGTGTCATTGGGTAGTGATCAATTTAGGTAGATGTCAACTGGGATTGTTGAGTCTGTAATTTGATACTACAATTAGTGAATTTCCTCCCTGGCTTGGTAGCCCCCAGATGTAGGTAGTTAGACCGAACTGGGTGAACAATTCATTATGTTATTTACTGCTTGTTATTGCCTTGTTCATATTAGCAGAGTGTGTTGTTGTGACATCGTATTTAACAACACACATCTGATACTGGAATTTCACAAAGAACTGTGATCTCAGAGATCACCTTAATGCCCATAGTGGAAAAGTATGATCCTAGGTATCAAATGTGGAAAGGTCGTCCCTGGGGCATGCCTGTTAACTATATCCTGGAAGGATATGTTCCGCCGATCACTAAAGATCAGGGAACCGCAGCAGGAGCCGCTGGGCCTGAAGGTTACAAACTTCGGGAAAGTTAAGATGCCAGGGGCATGACAGCAACTCCTGAAGGTTACAAACTTCGGGAGGCACCGAGAGTCTCGACCATAATGACTATACCACCGCCCGTGGTACACACTGTCCTGGAAGGACAGATTCCACAGATACCTTCTGGTAGAAAGGAAAGTATGTTCGATAGAATGGATGAATTCCAGGAGCAGTTCCTGGAAATGCAGAAGGAACTGCAAGCTTTTCGCAGTCAGGATTTATTTGGAAAAGACGTCGCAGACCTTTGTTTGGTCCCCAATGTGAAAGTCCCGCACAAGTTCCAAGTACCCGATTTTGAAAATTACAAGGGTAACTCTTGCCCTCAAAGCCATTTGGTGATGTACGCTCGGCGAATGTCAGCTCAGACAGAGAATCAGGATCTACTGATTCACTACGTTCAGGATAGTTTAACCGGTGCCGCACTAAAATTGTACACGGGTTTAAACCGCACTACGATCAGCACGTTCAGAGATCTTGGCACTGCCTTTGTCCAACAATATAAATACAATTTGGACATGGCCCCAGACAGAGATCAACTCAGATCAATGTCGCAAAAGGACAAGGAAACCTTTAAGGAATACGCTCAGAGATGGTGTGAAATTGCCGCTCAAATTTGTCCACCTCTGGAGGAAAAAGAGATGACAAAGATCTTATTAAAAACCTTGAGCTCATTCTACTATGACAGAATGGTTGTCAGTGCGCCCAGCGACTTCACCGAAATGGTCGGTATGGGAGTGCGTCTCGAGGAAGCCGTTCGAGAAGGACGTCTGGTCAAAGACACTGGGTCGACAAGCGGTACTAAAAAATACGGTAGTGCTCTCCCTAAGAAAAAGCAGCAAGATATTGGGAATATCTCTCTCAGAAAGCAAAGGCGACGGTACCAACCAGTAGCAGCTGTAACTCCTGCTATCAGCCCTGCGCCTGTTTCTACGTATCAACCTCAGGTTGCTCAAAGCCAACCGTATTCGCAGCAATTTCAGCAAAGGACACAACAGCCTCTTCAGCAGGCTTGTCCTCAATACAACAACAACCGTACAACGTGGCCACCAGGATTTGATCCTATACCTGTATCGTACGCATAACTATTTCCGTTACTACTGGCCGAGGGGCATGTCCAGACTAAGTCTCCTCTTACATTACCGGAAAATCCGCCCTTTTGGTTTAAGGTGGATCAGACTTGCCCTTACCATCAAGGAGGACCAGGGCATAACATAGAGAACTGTCTCAGTCTCAAGTCCGACGTGTAAAAGCTTGTTAGGAGCGGGGTCTTATCTTTCAAAGATACGAATCCGAATGTTCTCACGAACCCGCTACCTCAACACGAGAAGGCTACAGTCAATTTGATAGAGGGAGAGTCTAACAACATCTATCAAATTCACGGTGTACTCTTATTGAGGGCCAACTTGGTCAATATGCATTGTAGACAGAGTGGATATGGCCATGTACCACCTCATAATTATCACCAGTGTGATATCTGCTCTAAAAGCAATCAAGGATGTTATGTGGTGCAATCAGCTCTACAGGAACAGATGGATCTCGGATGGATCCAAGAGCATCGAGTTCGTGGGGTTAACATAGTTTATACGAATTCAAACATCATTCAAAACCACGATATCCGTGCGATGAATGTCAACCTGGTGGCAATGCACTCAAGGCAAAGCTAGTATCATAATCTGCCGCGGCACGATTACAATTCCTGTCTGACTTGCTCGGTAAACAAACAGGGATGCTTTTTCATACAAGAGGCCCTCCAGTGTCAGATGGATCTTGGATGGATCCAAGACTACCATGATAGAAATAATTATCAAATCAACATGATTCAAATCTTCGATATTCGCTTGATGAATACCAGCCTGGTGGAGTTACATGCTAAACAGGTCCGGCTCGGGTTCCTGGTATCACATGATTATCAGGACTGTAAAGTGGGGTACGAAGACGATCAGGGTTGTGCCCTTGTCCAGGAAACACTTCAGCACTTGTCGAACCACTGGTGGCTTCCAATCTATATGGATGAAGACACCCAGCAAATCAGTATCACTAACGTGAATCCTACTAGATATAAAAGTCAGGATGTTCGGTCAATGGAAACAGATCTAGTAAGGTTACACTGTATTCAAAGCGGACATGGCCATGTGCCACTACACAACTATGAGCGGTGTGGAGTTTTCTCAGTGGATAATCAGGATGCTACCTCGTGCGAACAACCCTTCAAAGTCAGTTAGACCACAAAGAGATTCAACCGTGGTCAAGTTCTGGATCAGTCAACTATTTCGGTGATCAAATCGAGGACGTTGTCGTAATCTCTGATCATCAGAGGGCTAGGGATACTTGTGCCATCATCCCTCCACTTGACGAATCGAGAGTTGCCAACCGGGAACGGATCGAAATTACTTACGATGGTCAGAAAAATCAAAAGGTTCCCATAGTCATCTATCTACCGGGACCACTACCGTATGAATCAACTAAGGTTATCCCTTACAAATACGGTGCAACCACAGTTGAGAATGGAAAGGAAATTCTATTACCCTTCGTCGTGAATATTGTAGACATCAGTCGGGTAACACGGAGTGGTAGAATCTTCAACAGAGGAGTTGGAGAACCCAGCAAAGAAATGGAACCTCAGACAGAAGTTCCCGATCCACCAGTCGCTCAATCCAGTAATCCCGACCTTTCGAAAAACAATGATGAGATGCTGAACCTCATCCAAAGGAGTGAATATAACATTGTTGATCAGCTGTTACAAACTCCTTCAAAGATCTCAGTGCTATCACTTTTACTCAGTTACGAAGCCCACAGGGAGGCTCTACAGAAAGTCTTGGAGCAAGCCTTTATGGAACAGGATGTAACAATTAGACAGTTCGATTGCATTGTCTCTAACATCACTTCCTGCAATAGCTTGGGATTTAGTGATGAGGAATTACCTGAAGAAGGTCGCCGTCATAACATGGCGCTCAATATCACAGTTAACTGCCAGGACGATGCTTTAGCCAATGTACTGGTAGACACAGGGTCAACCCTGAATGTTATGCTAAATTCCACTTTGATGCAATTATCATTCAAAGGACCTCTGATGAGAACCAGCGAGGTCGTCGTCAAAGCATTTGACGGATCCAGAAAAACGGTTATCGGCGAAGTTGACCTTCCCATAACTATTGGACGTCATACTTTCCAAGTCATTTTCCAGGTCATGGACATTCAGGCAACATACAGTTGTTTATTAGGAAGACCTTGGATACATCAGGCTGGGGCGGTCACTTCGACCCTCCACCAAAAGCTAAAGTTCGTCCAGAACGACCAACTCGTCACAGTCTGTGGAGAACAGGCTTTGCTCGTAAGCAACTTGTCATTATCTACTTGTGTAGAACCCGAGGAGGTTGTTGGAACTCAGTTCCAAGCGCTTACGGTGAGCAATGAGAATCAATCAAAAAAAGAAACCTCGATTTCCTCATACAAAGATGAAAGCAGTCAAGAGTACCAACACAACAGGATGGGAGCAGCTTGTCATTCCTATTGACAATAAGAAAAGGAAAGGTCTTGGCTTTTCCTCAACCTATACACAGGCTGCTACCAACAATGAAAGTCTTCGTCCCATTCAGAACTTATTCCACAGTGGAGGTTTCCTTCACCCAGTGTCTCAAGAAGTACATACCATCAATGAAGATGATTCCTCTGATACAGATGAAGAATGGAAGTCCTATCTCAACGAGGATGGTTATACGTCTCAGGGCGAAACGCAGACTCCCTTTTGCTTTCCTGCACAGAGCCCGAGATTTATACCAAGGTCAGACGTCGAAATGGTATATGGAGATTGTGATCCGGAAGGATGCCGTGCTCTGCCAAACTCATTAGAGGAGGACACTCTGATGAAAGACAACTTTGACACCAGCTACTATGGCCCGATGGATGGTCTGCCTATCTGGCAGCCTTACCCAGGAAACTTGGGGCAAGAAAATCAGCTGAACAATGAAAATCAGCTGAGCATCATTGAAAAGAATACCTGTGTCCCCACCATGTCATGGGATCAACACCCAGGTTATCCTGAAAATACCCAGCACGACGATGAATTCGCAACATTTGTCCGACTAGAATTCATCAACTATGCTTTTCCCGAGGTAAACGTCATCGAGAGGGATAACTCCTCCAGTTCCAAAGAAGTGTGGGACATCTTGGAACAACCGAGTGGAAAGTATGACTTCATGGTCAAATACACCGCTCCTGAAAGCTCTCGTATCAGGTTCGAAGACATCCAGCTAACTGGATGGGGAGATACAGCTGAGAGTACAAATACTACAGAAAATACAACAGAGGAATTCTCCTACGACAACTCTGCTTGGGAGACAGATTCCAATGATCCTGCTCTGCCAGAAATCAGCGTCATTTCTGAAGACAAATCAAGGAAAGTACCAGACTTTGTGATTCACCGAGGAGTTCGCCGCCAATGGGTTGCTGTCGATGTTCCGAAGATCGTCCATAAGTCTAAGTAATTGCCATCTTTACTTTAACCTTTCACCCTGCCCAGGTGAAACAGATGTTTTGATAGGGCTCACTTTCTGTAAATATCCCTCTTCTTTTTGCCCAAGGCGACAGAGTTTTTTTTATAGGGCTGTAGTTTCAAGAATTGACTTGTTCATTAATAAAATAACGTCGTTCTGTAATTTCTGCATTAATTGCTATTTTCTCTTTTTGCTTTTCTCAGAAAATGGTAATCCTAAAAAACATCTCAAATAATAAAAACAATCAGTTTTTCAAAGAAAAAACACTGCACACACTTGCATTCTCTCTATCTCTTCTAAACACGAATCATCACGTCATGCAGATTGCTTGTTTTAAACCCAGTTGAAACATACGGTCCAATGCCTTCTCCCAACTTTGAGTTCCCGGTATTTGAGGCTGAAGAAGAAAATGATGACGAAATTCCAGAAGAGATCTCCCGACTCCTCAGGCAGGAGGAAAGGTCCATTAAACCTCACAAAGAGCCGTTGGAAACGGTCAACTTGGGTTCAAAAGAAGAGAGAAAAGAAATCAAGGTTGGGGCACTGCTCAGTCTAACTGCCAAAGAGAGTTTGACAAAGCTTCTCAGAAAATTTCCTGATGTGTTCGCTTGGTCCTATCAGGATATGCCAGAGTTGGATACCAGCATCGTGGAACATCACTTACCGTTGAGATTGGAATGTCCGCCGGTAAAACAGAGGTTGAGACGGACTCACCCAGACATGGCCATCAAAATCAAAGAGGAGGTACAAAAGCAGATCGACGCGGGTTTCCTCGCCACATCAGAATATCCTCAATGATTAGCCAACATCGTACCCATTCCTAAAAAGGACGGAAAAGTCAGAATGTGTGTGGATAACCGAGATCTAAACAAGGCAAGTTCAAAGTACGACGTTCCTTTACCACACATTGACACACTGGTAGACAGTACAACAAAGTTCAAAGTTTTCTCCTTCATGGATGGATTCTCGGGCTATAATCAAGTCAAAATGGCGCCGAAGGACATGGAAAAAACTTCGTTCATTACCCCATGGGGTACCTTTGGTTACAAGGTAATGCCGTTCGGTTTGAAGAACGCCGGGGCAACCTATCAAAGGGCCATGACTACTCTGTTTCATGACATGATACACAAGGAAATCGAGGCATATGTCGATGACATGATTGCCAAATCTAAGACAGAAGAGGAGCATGTGATCCACCTCTCAAAACTATTCGAGCGGTTGAGAAAGTACAAACTCAGCTTGAATCCCAATAAGTGGACATTCGGTGTCCGTTCAAGGAAACTGCTAGGGTTCATCGTCAGCCAGAAAGGAATTGAGGTTGATCCTGACAAGGTCAAGGCCATTCAAGAAATGCCTTCTCCAAAGACTGAAAAACAAGTCAGGGGATTCCTGGGACGTTTGAACTACATCTCCAGAGTCATATTCCTCATGACCGCGACATGTGCGCCGATTTTCAAATTACTCAAAAAGAATCAGGATTGCATTTGGACAGAAGACTGTCAAACCGCCTTCGACAATATTAAGGAATATCTGTTGAACCCACCGATTCTATCACCTCCAGTGGAAGGAAGACCACTGATCATCTACCTCACAGTTCTAGAGGACTCAATGGGATGTGTACTTGGCCAACAAGACGAAACCAAACGGAAAGAGTCTGCCATCTACTATTTGAGCAAGAAATTCACCGACTGCGAGACTCGGTACACTATGCTCGAGAAAACTTGCTGCGCTCTGGCTTGGTCAACGAAACGTCTTCGCCAGTATATGATTCGTCACACCACTTGGTTAATCTCTGAAATGGATCCAATCAAGTATGTCTTTGAAAAGCCTGCTCTCACGGGAAGGATTGCCCGTTGGCAAATGTTGTTATCAGAATATGACATAGAGTACCACACTCAGAAATCCGTTAAAGGAAGTGTTTTAGCCGATCATCTGGTTCATCAACTGATTGACGGTCAGGAATCAGTCAGATTTGACTTCCCAGACGAAGATGTCATGTATCTAAAAATGAAAGACTGCGATGAACTGCTACCTAGTGAAGGGCCAGAACCAGATTCCCAATGGGGACTTATTTTTGACGGAGCTGTCAATCATTACGGAAACGGAATTGGGGCAATCATCATAACACCTCAGGGTACCCACATTCCTTTCACCGCCAGACTGACATTCAAGTGCACAAACAACGAGGACGAATACGAAGCTTGTATTATGGGTCTCGAAGAAGCAATCAACTTAAGGATTAAGAACTTGGATGTATATGGCGACTCAGCCCTGGTTATCAATCAGATCAAAGGAGATTGGAACACATACCAATCAGGACTAATTCCTTACAAAGATTACGCAAGAAGGTTGTTACCCTTCTTCAACAGAGTCGAGTTTCATCATATCCCTCGTGAGGAGAATCACATGGCTGATGCATTGGCCACTCTCTCTTCCATGATTAGTGTAAGTCAATGGAATGACTTACCTAAGATCGACATAATGCGCCTTGAACGGCCCGCTTACATCTTCACGATTGAAGCAGTCATATACGACAAACCTTGGTATCAAGATATCTAATGCTTCCTTCAGAAACAAGAGTACCCACCTGGGGCATCCAGGAAAGACAGAAAAACCCTCAGAAGGCTGGCAGGTAGTTTCTTCCTGAGCGGTGATGCACTCTATAAGAGGAACTTTGACATGGTCTTGCTCCGATGCGTAGACAGACCAGAAGCAGACATGCTAATAAAAGAAATTCACGAAGGGTCCTTTGGCACTCATGCCAACGGACATACAATGGCGAGGAAAATTCTAAGAGCAGGGTACTATTGGTTGACAATGGAATCCGATTGCTACAAGTACATGAGGAAGTGTCACAAGTGTCAGATATACTCTGACAAAATCCAGGTACCGCCTACACATCTAAAAGTTCTTTCTTCCCCATGGCCTTTTTCCATATGGGGAATCGACATGGTTGGCATGATTGAGCCCAAGGCTTCGAACGGACATCGATTCATCCTGGTAACCATTGATTACTTCACCAAGTGGGTTAAAGCAGAGTCGTACGCCAATGTAACCCGACAAGTGGTGGTCCGATTTATCAAAAACAATATCATCTGCCGTTATGGTGTTCCAAGCCAGATCATTACCGATAATGGATCTAACTTGAACAATAAGATGATGAAAGAGTTGTGTACAGAGTTCAAGATTGAACACCATAACTCATCTCCCTACCGACCCAAGATGAACGGCGCGGTAGAAGCGGCTAATAAAAACATCAAGAAGATCGTTCAGAAGATGGTCGTAACCTATAAAGACGGGCACGAGATGTTTCTCTTTGCTCTTCATGGTTATCGCACATCTGTCTGCACTTCAACAGGGGCCATCCCTTTCTCTTTAGTATATGGCATGGAATCAGTGCTCCCCATTGAAGTAGAGATCCCATCAATCCGGGTATTGATGGAAGCTAAGCTAACAGAAGCTGAATGGTGTCAAAGTCGACACGACGAATTAAACCTGATCGAATATAAACGAATAACGGCACTATGCCATGGTCAGTTGTATCAGCAAAGAATAAAGAAAGCGTTTGACAAGAAGGTCCGACCCCGTGTCTTCAGGAAAGGAGACCTCGTGCTCAAGAAGATACAATCATTCCTCACTGATTCCTGGGGCAAGTGGACTCCGAATTATGACGGCCCCTATGTGGTCAAGAAAGCTTTCTCAGGCAGTGCCCTGAGACTTGCAACCATGGACGGAGAGGAATTTGCCTACCCCACTAATGTTGATGTAGTCAAGAAATACTTCACCTAAACTAAAAAAAAACGTCTCGGTGGATTGAAAACCCGAAAGGGCGGTCCAGACAAAAATTAGAGACATAATCAAAAATCATCCCGGTGGATTGGAAATCTCAAAGTACAATCCAGGCAAAAGTTAGGGATAATGGCAAGTAACTACGTCCAACAGGGGCAAATCCCCTAGTAGCAGTCCTGCCATCCATCGAAAAACTCCAGTCAAGGTCATCTTCGACAGAAGCTCAGGATGCCCAGAATTCAAAGTTGGTAGAAGGATAACGATCGTTATGTTTCAATGTAGCCCTCTTCCTGTAAATTACCATTTTCTAAACTTTGTAAGTACTCTATGGAATCACGCGTTTGGCTGATTTCCATCCTATCAATAAAATATGAGCCTTTGTGCTTTTGTTTGCAATTCTTATTTGTTTTAGCTTTACAGAACGACATTTAAACATGATTAACGATTCTTGAAATGAAACAAAAATGAATTTACTTGTAAAACTTTTTCTGCTTGTAAAATAAGGATGGCAATTTCTTTTGACTGTTGAACATAGAAAGAACATCGATCGCTTCGCCAGAAGTAATCGAGCTTCAAAGTGCAGAATCAAAGTACTCCTTCTAAACCAGTGCACCTGAATGAAGAATCAGTTATGTCAAAGACCATTGTTTCATCTGACACCCCCGGCCGAGTTTTCATCTCCTAAGCCCGACCAACATAGCTCCCGACAAAGACTATTTCTCCTAAGCAAGGCAGAATTGCTATCTTGAACCAGTGATACTTTTCATCCCCCGCGGTGACCGAGTATCCAGTCATGTTCATTTATCAGTCTGTATGTTACGTCAGTTTTGTTAGCATAAACATACATACATCATGCAATATTGATTTACATTCATATTCATATTGCATCACTATCACTCTAGTTGGTCTTGTTCCCTAGTGATAAGTGTCCTCTCAATCGAGTCGTCAGTTCTTTCCTCGCCAGGAAATAAATCATCTAAGCGATCTCTCCTCAAGTTTATTTCTGGATTGAAGGTGGTTCTTTGACCACTTTGATAACTTGAACCTCTGAAAAACCAAAGAACCCTCAGCCAGCATCAGTCTTCGCCATTGAAGATGATATCTTCGCTTTCCCGGATTAAGGAAAATCCCTAGAGAAAGCCTCTTAACTAAAGACTTTCAGCAACACATTGGTCCTTCTCTCCAGAATGTCAATGTCAACAAGGTCATCGGCACCTCAAAATTGGATCACATCATATATTTCTCCGAAAAGATCTCCTAGAAAAGTATGATGCAATATCCCCAAGCGAAAATAGTCTTTCAAGATACTCGTTCTCCCCCAGTAGAGTCAACGAATGACATCTCCAACAGAGAAGTTTGTGCCTCTCTACAATCAAAACTTTTTCCATCAAATGGCATCTCCCCAGGAAAATTCGGCGAGAAGTTTGAGGAAAACTGCTACAAATAGCGTCCCTTGTCAATAAAGTTTATTAACAAAAGAAACTAAGACCAGATCCTTGGTAGGAGACCATGATCGAGGGGAAGTTTAATTCAGAAACTAAGACCAGTTCCTTGGTAGGAAACCAGGATCGAGGGGAAGTTTATTGACAAAAGAAACTTATACCGATTCCTTGGTAGGAAACCAGGATCGAGGGGAAGTTTATATCAGAAACTAAGACCAGTTCCTCGGCTGAAGACCAGGATCGAGGGGAAGTTTATATCAGAAACTAAGACTAGTTCCTCGGCTGAAGACCAGGATCGAGGGGAAGTTTACCTGTTCTAAGCATCATTGCTTAGCAAAAGAGGAAGGATGCGGGAACTGCCATTCTTAACCACCATCAAAATTTCGGGTATTCCAATAGTTAATCCTCTTGCACCCCGAATGCCCGAATACCTTCGCCATTCACACCTTCGGGTCCAAGAAGATTAAATAGGGGCATCTGTCATACCCAAAATTTTGACCACTAAGAATTCCCATCATTGTGCAAATCATCATCATAATATGGATATACCTTTATGCCTCATCAATCTCCTCAAGAATTGTTGAGCATTCACTATTATCAAAGATTAGGGTTTCAAGCCCTCTCATAGCTCCTAGACAAAGGATCAATCAAGGAATGACATGATCTTCAACTTGTCTAGCCTCTCAAACATCCACAAAGGATCAAGAGGACTCCGACTTCAAGGATTAAGCACAAGGCTTCTCCCTTCTAGGTGGATCAAGCCTCAAGTTCGCCAGTGTCACCAAATTAGGGTTTTGGTCGACCAGGGCCTCTAGATGGGAATTTTCCTCTTGGCATGAGCCAATGCTTCAAAGCATAACCTATGATGCTCTAAGGGACATCATAAACCCAAACATCAAGTCAATTTAGCCTCAGGGGATGCATTCATAAAAAAAATCAGGAATTAGGGTTTCTTGACCTAATTCACCCCTAAGTTGACTTTTGGGACAAATCATGAGCCAAGACCTCAAGAGAGGATTTGAGGCTCTCTAACACATCACATTGATCCATTTGCAACAATGGATTGAGCCAATAAGCTTGAGCAACAAGTTTCAATTTCATCTGAACCACAGTTAGGGTTTCGCGGGAAAAGTCAACTGTAGCTTTGACTTTTGACCAGGACATGCTCCCAAACCCTAAGACATGATTCAATACACCCTATAACACCTATGGAATCAATCCATCAAGTTTGATTTAGGTCAAGGACTTGATTTCATAGAGGATCACACAGTTTGGAGTTCGTCTGACAAAAAGTCAACTGTGCACAAAAGTCAAACTTTGACTTTTTGAGATTTTTCACAATTATGGTTTTCTAACCCTAAAATGATGTTAATGTGTGATTTGAATCATCATTCATCAAGAAAAATCAAGAAAAGTTTGATAACTTGTAAAACGGGTAACCATAAAAACTTAGAAAATTTTCTAAGTTATGGAACAAAGTGGCTAGGGTACCAACTTTGGAGGATCATAACTCCTAAACCACAAAGCCATTTTTCCCCATCCAAAGCTGGATTTGTAGCCCTCATGGCCCTCTACAAAAGCTTCAACTACACCTCATTCCAATTTATTATAGATATTGAGTTATGGAATGATCAAAATGGCTGAAAACATGAAATGCCACTTTTTCCAACACTTAGTGAAATTTTCACTAAGTCAAAATCTGTCTTACTTTTTACAGAATGTAGGGGCATTTTTCACTTGGATCCAAAAAGTATCAAAACCAATTATGATCAAACAGTTGTTGTATCATATGAGGGCTTTCCAAAATGGCCAAGAACATCACCAAACTCAACTTGAGTCATGATATATGACAATGGCAATATACCTTGCTGAAAACTGCCAAGGCTAGGCAGAATTTTGCACTTTTACTCGATTTGGAAAAATCAGATAATTCCAAGCCTTGTCATCACTTTGGACACATCTGAGGATCAAATCTAAAGGGAACAAACACTGATCCAAGCCTCCAAAGTCTTTGGAACAAGAAGTAGCATGACAAACCTAGAAATCCCTAAAAGAGGGACAAGAATCCAATTTTGGATTGGAGGATTTAATGGATGCTTAGAGGTGGCATGGACTGACACATTTACAACTGAATTCAGTCAAGAATGATCCAACAACTAGGGAACCAAAGGCCTGTGCTCTAACCTGTAGTCAATGGCTAGAGGAGACTTGGATTCTCATTTGCCATCATTGGCCAAACCTCTGTTGTGGTTGCCATTCACTATTGATCCCAAAAAAACTTGCTCTACTATAAATAGAGCTCATTTGTGCTCAGTTTGAGTACACCAAAGCCATCAAACTGATGATTTCCTCAAAACCCCTCTCTTTAGGCCAAAATGCCTTCTTTAGCAAGGTAACTCTAAGTTTTTGAGTTAGAGATCATTTCCATCACAGCTCATGATCCTAACACCTCCAATATATCACATCTAAGCTATCCAAACTCTCACAAGTGACCTGTAATCCTTAAATCACAAAGTCACCTCTCAAAACCTCAAAATAGTACTTTTGTGCATTTTTCAAGCCATGCCTTGATTCAGTCACTTTCCAAACCAGATAAAATCTCAAACACACTCCAAATATCATCCTTGAACTGTCCTAAGTGGTTCCCCCCATCTGGAACACCATTTTTGGGAGTTACTATTTTGGCCATTTTAACCCCTTTTGCAAGAAAGGGCCAGATTGTGTTTTTGCAGGTTACAGCTGATTCCATTCATCCGAAAAGCTTCTAAGGGAACATTTGAGAGTGTCCAAAGCATCAAACCATTTCTGGAACAAGAAACTTGGCAGATTACACAAAAACTCCAAAAGCTTAAAAGAGAGGTAGGCATCATGACTTGAACTTTCCAAAATATGCATTGCTTTGAAGTCCACTGATCATGCACATCTCATACATATTATATATGTTGTGTTTGAACCAATTCATCATGTAATTCATGCCTGTACCAAAGTGTAGCATAGAAAATGCAATTATAGGCCTATTTCAAAACCACCATCGGATTTTGAGGAGGGAGCATGATCTGAAAAAAATACCACCACCATTGGATTCCTTGTGAAATTCTAGGCCAGATGCATATAAATTTTGTCCCCAACCATGGAGAAATGAGAAAGTTATGGACCTTCCCATTTCTTGCCAAAACTTGCCTTGCCTTGTCTTGGCCAGACCTAGAAAACAAGGCAAGCCTTGTATATTTGTTGGTTTGTTTTAATCAACGGATGTATCACCACCCCAGTGGTAAGGCGCGCGCCTATAACGTTGATGTCGTGGGTTCAAACCCCACCCATGCCATTTTGTGTTTTCTCACATTTTGCTATTTTTTCCAATATTTTCATGTTTTGTTAATTAATTTGAAAATTTATACCTCCCTCAATGTTAATTATTTTTTATTGGTTCTTTTTGCAAAAAATCACAAAAATGTTGAAATATTTTATTCCCCCAAAAAATTAGATTTATATTATTTATTTAATATAATTAGTATTTTTGTGAATAAATGTCTTTTATTTGTTTTTAAACTCTCTTAAAAATAAATATCCATTTTGGAAAATCAAAACCAAGTAGGTTTTAATTCATCTTGTGATGAAAACCTCATTTTTCAAACCTTCAACAAAAATCACAAGTGGTTTATTCAAACTTATTTGGTATTTTTATCATTTTTATTTGATTTTCTTTAAATATTTCCTTTTTAAAGAAAACAAATTTAGGGTTTCCTTGATTTTCACTCAAACAAACTTTTTTCAATCACTCATGGGCCTCTAATAGAGTGTAAGACCCAATCCTTTGTAAATACAAACCTTCTGGGCCTCAGATATTGTATAAGTCCCTATGCGTTAAAAGAAAAGCTCGACGCGTTCGCCAGTTCAAAAGAATCATCTGGGCCTACCCTCGTGTTATAAGCCCCATTCTTTTTTCTTTCTATCATTTTAGGCCTCTTGAGAGAGTGTAAGGCCCATCCCCTTGTACACAAAACCTTTTGGGCCTCAGTCACTTGTATAAGTCCCTGTACAATTTCAAACAACAGTGCAATCAATGATAAAACCCTGGGCCTCTCCTTGAGCTGTAAGCCCCAATTTTCCTTTCAAAAGCACTTTCTCCTTTGATTTTGTAACATACTGTTATTTTCAATTTCTTTGTTGAACAACTAACCAAATAGCATGGAAGCTCTACAACCGAGTAAGTGTTTATCCGCTTTCATTTACCGTTTTCATATGTATATAACTGTATTGTGGGGCTGTTTCACTGTAAGTCTTCTTTCATAAACTCATATCGATTGTGTAATACTAGTATAGATATTTAGAGTTTCCCCGGCAACTACGTCTAGAACTAGACAAAACCTCGTCTCCTTACATCCGACGTTCTCCCGGATATTTCAACATAACCTAAACCATGAGAATTTTCTTTCACAACAATTTTAGATAATTAGATTTAAGAAATCTCCCCCTTGAACAGTTCATATACAGAAGGCCAATGTTCCAAGTGAAACCCCTTCTGAAACTGTTCATCCGCCTCCTCTTGGGCTTAGTGCAAGGACCCACAGGCTTCCTAAAAGCATCCCCGCCTCCTCTTGGGCGTTGTACAAGGACCCGTCGGCTTCTTAGAAGTTTTCACAGCCTCCTCTTAGGCTTCGTATAATGATTCTTCCTCCGGGAAGATAGCCTCCTCTTGGGCTTCATACAAATTGTCCCTCGGCTTCTTAAAAGTTTTCTCGCCTCCTCTTGGGCTTCGTACAAATTGTCCCAACGACCTCCTAGAGGTATAGGAACAGAAATTAGTCATCTTAATAGAACAGTCTTTCAAAGAGTCTAGATCTTACTACTACTATTTCTTAAGCATAGTACAGAAGATAAAACCCGTAGACTCGGACAGTCTAAAGCTCCTTTGGATTCCCTGTTTCCTTAGAGAACAGGAAATATTACCGATCCTCAGATCAAATCCATGAGTACAACATTACCCATATAAGAACTGATTTTCTCTTTTAACCAACATATTGGACCTGTCAATCAACTGAAACAGTAACCCTAGCCTTCTCTTGGGCTTTGTACAAATGATTCTCCCCAGCGAAGCAAACCTTTTAGCCTCCATCTCGGGCTTCGTACGAGATACAAAACACTCTCTTGTTGAGTATAAAAGACTCTCTTGTTGAGTCACTTCCCTTTCAGCCTCCATCTCGGGCTTCGTACGAGATACAAAACACTCTCTTGTTGAGTATAAAAGACTCTCTTGTTGAGTCAAACACCTTTAGCCTCCGTCTTGGGCTTCGTACAAGACACATACAAAAGCACTCTCTTGTTGAGTCAACCCTTTTAGCCTCTCTCTCAGGCTTCGTACGAGACACATAAAAACACCCTCTTGTTAGGCCAATAGCCTCCTCTTAGGCTTTGTATAAAGAAATCCCCGTTTGATTCAATCAACCTTTTAGCATCAAATCATGCTTTGGTCACAGTATACAAACATCAATAACTCCTTTTTCTTCATCTAATTGTTGTAAGCGGCAAGCCTCTGGATTATTTACATCCACGCCACTGTCCCTCTTTTAGCATGAGAAATTCCTAAGGAAAGATGACGTTGCTCTAAACTGAGTTAAAGTCTTCTCCTTCAGGTTAAAAATCCCCTATAAAGGAAATTATGGCATTGCTGGATTCACATATCCCAGTTAAAGTAATTCTCCTTTATAATCAGTCACCCAACAGTTGTGACAAACAGACCCTCTTTAGAGATGACAAATTCTCTCTAAAGGCAAAACCCTTTAGCTTCACATCTTGGGCTTCGAACAAGATATAAATAGACCCTTTAGCTTAACATCTTGGGCTTCAAACAAGGTACAAATAAACCACCTTTAGCTTCACGTCTTGGGCTTTGAACAAGACACCAAAACACCATTTCCTCCCATAGAATAGGAGGAACTACGATCGCTCTAATTTCACTGTTTCGGTAAACGGGAATACGTAGGCATAAGATTGAAAGAGAAATCTTAGCGAGCACACTAATCAAAAAACCAAAATCTCGTACCTTCATACATCAATCAAAAAGCATCAGTCCTAACATCCTACCAATAGCATAGTCCCGTCATTTCAGTCTTAACAAAATAAGCAGAAAGAGGACCCACTTCCACATAGCATCCGTAACCTAACAGACCGCTGTTTAAACTCAGTATGCAAGCAGGGTTAGTTGGAGACATCTATTTCCCTTCCTTCATCAGCTTCAATAGGATAAAAAATGAATCGGCCTGTAGTACCCTAGAGCGGCAGTGCTTAAGAACCACGTCCAAAATCGCTCGCTACAGGTGGCACCTGGCCACGCCCGCTTTGAATGCAGTGTAACCTCACTAGATCTGTTTCCGTAGATCGGACATCCCGACTTCGATGCAGAGTAGGGTTCCCATCAACCACACTGATTTGTTGCGTGTCTTCATCCATATAGATTGGAAGCCACCAGTGGTTTAATAAGTGTTGTAAAGTTCTTTGAACAAGAGCGCACCCTTGGTTACTCTCACAACATCCTTTACAGTTCAGATAATCATGCGAAGTGAGAAAACCAAGTTGGACCTGCCTGGCGTGTAACTCCACCAAGCTAGTATTCATTAGACGAATATCAAAGATTTGAATCATGTTGATCTGATATGGATTTCTATCATGGTAGTCCTGGATTCACCCAAGATCCATCTGGCGCTGGAGGGCCTCTTGTACAAAAGAGCATCCTTGTTTGTTTACCGAGCAAGTCAGACAGGAATTATAATTATACCGTGGCAGATTATGATACTGGCTTTGCCTTGAGTGTATTTCCACCAAGTTGACATTCATTGCACGGATGTCGTGGTTCTGAATGATGTTGGAATTCATATAGGTCATGTTGACTCCAAGAACTTGATGCTCTTGGATCCACCCGAGATCCAATTGTTCCTGTAGAGCAGATTGCACCACAGAACAACCCGGATTGTCTTTAGAGCAGATATCACACTGGTGATAATTATGAGGTGGCACATGGCCATATCCATTCTGTCTACAATGCATCTTGACCAAATTGGCCCTTAACAAGAGTAAATCATGAATTTGATAGTTGTCGCTAGACTCTCCCTCTATCAAATTGACTGCAGCTTTCTCGTGTTGAGGCAGCGGGTTCGTGAGAACATTCGGATTCGTATCCTTGAAAGATAAAACCCCGCTCCTAATAAGCTTTTGTACGTCGGATTTGAAACTGAGACAATTTTCTATGTTATGCCCTGGTCCTCCTTGATGGTAATGACAAGTCTGATCCGTTTTGAACCAAAAAGGCGGATTTTACGGTACTGTAAGAGGAGACCTGGTTTGGACATGCCCCTTGACCAGTAGTAACGGAAACAGTTCTGCGTACAACATCGGTATAGAATCAAACCATGATGGTCGTGTGCATACCCCAAATTTTGACCACTAAGATTTCCCATCATTGTGCAAATCATCAAGAGGACTCCCACTTTAAGGATTAAGCACAAGGCAGCTCCCTTCCTGGTGGATCAAGCCTCAAGATCGCCAGTGTCACCAAATTAGGGTTTGGTCGACCAGGGCCTCCAGATGAATATTTTCCTCTAGGCATGAGCCAATGCTTCAAAGCATATCCTAAAATACTCCATGGAACCTCATGGGCCCAAGCATCAAGTCAATTTGACCTCAGGGGATGCATACATCAAAAATCAGGAATTAGGGTTTCTTGACCTAATTCACCCCTAAGTTGAATTTTGGGACAAATCATGCGCCAAGACGTCAAGAGAGGATTTGAGGGTCTCCAAAATACCACATTGATCCATTTGTAACAATGGATTGATCCAGGAAGCTTGAGCAGTAAGTCTCAATTTCATCAGAACCACAGTTAGGGTTTTGAGGAAAAAGTCAACTGTAGCTTTGACTTTTGACCAGGACATGCTCCCAAACCCTAGGACATGATTCAATACACCCTATAACACTCATGGAACATGTCCATCAAGTTTGATTTAGGTCAAGGACTTGATTTCATAAAGGACCGCACAGTTTGGAATTCATCTGATAAAAAGTCAATTGTGCACAAAAGTCAACTTTGACTTTTTGAGATTTTTCACAAAAATTGTTTTTTAACCCTAAAAAGATATTAATGTATGATTTGAATCATCATTCATCAAGAAAAATCAAGAAAAGTGGGATAACTTGTAAAATGGGTAACCATAAAAACTTAGAAAATTTTCTAAGTTATGAACAAAGTGGCAAGGGTACCAACTTTGGAGGATCATAACTCCTAAACCACAAAGCCATTTTCCCCATCCAAAGCTTGATGTGTAGATCTCATTACCCTATACAAAAGCTTAAAACTGACCCCCTCCAAATTCCTCATGGATTTTGAGTTATGGAATGATCAAAATCACTAAAAGTGAAAATGTCACTTTTTTCCAACACTTAGTGAAATTTTCACTAAGTCAGAATCTGCCTTCACTTTTTTCCAAATGTAGGGGGATTTTTCACTTGGATCCAAAAGGTATCAAAACCAAATATGATCAGACAGTTGTTGTATCATATGAGGGCTTTCCAAAATGGCCAAGAACATCACCAAATTCCACTTGAGCCATGAGATATGACAAGGGCAATATGCCTTGCTGAAAACTGCCAAGGCTAGGCAGAATTTTGCATTTTTGCTCGATTTGGCAAAATCAGATAATTCCAAGCCTTGTCATCATCTTGAACACATCTGAGGATCAAATCTAAAGGGGACAAACACTGAGCCAAGCCTCCAAAGTCCTTTGAACAAGAAGTAGCATGCCAAACCTAGAATTGCCTAAAAAAGGGACAAGACTCCAATTTTGGATTGGAGCATTCAATGCATACACCAAGGTGGTATGGACTGAGCCATTTCTAACTGAATTCAGTCAAGACTTATCCAAGACCAAGGGAACCACAGCCCTGTGCCCTAACCTCTAGTCAATGGCTAGAGGAGACTTGGATTCCAAAGTGCAACCATTGGCCAAACCTCTGCTGCAGTTTCCATTCACTATTGATCCCAAAACAAACTTGCTCTACTATAAATAGAGCTCATTTGTGCTCAGTTTGATTACACCAAAGCCATCAAATAGATTCTTTCCTCAAAATCCCTTTCTCTTGGCAAAAATACCTTCTTTAGCAAGGTAACTCTGAGTATTTGAGTTAGAGAGAATTTCCATCACAACTCATGATCCTAACACCTCATAAACATCATATGTAGGTGATCTAAACTATCAAAAGTGGCCTGTAACACCAAAATCACAAAGTCACCTCTCAAAACCCCGAAATAGGCCTTTTGTACATTTTTCAAGCCATGTCTTGATTCAGTAACTTTCCAAACCAGATAAAACCTCAAACACACTCCAAATAACATCCTTGAACTGTCCCAAATGGTTCCCCTCATCTGGAACCCCATCTGGGCCAGTTTGTGTTTTTGCAGGTTCCAGCTGATTCCAACCATCCTCAAAGCTTCTAAGGGATCATTTGAGAGTGTCCAAAGCATCAAACCATTTATGGAACAAGAAGTTTGGCAGATTGCACAGAAAACTCCAAAAGCTCAAACAGAGGTAAGCATCACGACTTGAACTTTCCAAAATATGCATTGCTTTGAAGTCCACTGATCATACACACCTCATACATGTTATATATGTTGTGTTTGAACCAATTCATCATGTAATTCATGCCTGTATCAAAGTGTAGCATATAAAATGCAATTATAGTCCTTTTTCAAAACCATTATCGGGTTTTGAGGAGGGAGTATGTGTAGCGAGCGAAACTGGACGTGTTTCTTAAGGACTGTCGCTCCTTGGTGGTTACTACAGGTCGATTCATTTTTTATCCTATTGTGAGCTGACTAAGGAAGGGAAATAGATGTCTCCAATTAACCCTGCTTGCATACTGAGTTTAAACAGCAGTCTATTAGGTTACGAATGTTATCAATGTGGGGGGGGGCTCTCTTAGGTTATTTTCAGGGAATTTAAACTTTTAGCGGGGAATACAGACTAGGATGTTTTGACTGATATACGGGATTTTGGGTTCTTGTTTAGTGTGCTCGCTAAGATTTTTCTTTCAATCTTACGCCTACGTATTCCTGTTTTTCCGAAACAGGGAAATCAGAGCGATCGTAGTTCCTCCTATTCTACGGGAGGAAATGGTGTTTTGGTGTCTTGTTCAAAGCCCAAGACGTGAAGCTTAAAGGTGATCTATATCTTGTTCAAAGCCCAAGATGTGAAGCTAAAGGTAGTTTGTATCTTGTTCAAAGCCCAAGATGTGAAGCTAAAAGGGTTTGACTTTAGAGAGAATTTGTCATCTGTAAAGAGGGGTTTATCTGTCATAACTGTTTTATAAAGGAGAATTACTTTAACCGGGATGTGTGAATCCGGCAATGCCATAATTTCCTTTATAGGGGATTTCCAACCTGAAGGAGAAGACTTTAACTCAGTGTAGAGCAATGACATCTTTCCTTAGGAATTTCTCATGCTAAAGGAGGGACAGTGGAATGGATGTAGATGATCCAGAGGCTTGCCGCTTACAGCGATTAGATGAAGGGGAAGGAGTTGTTGATGTTTGTGTACTGTGAACGAGACACAACTTTGATGCTAAAAAGTTGATTGGATTAACTAGTGGTTTTCTTATACAAAGCCTAAGAGGAGGCTATTGGCCCAACAATAGGGTGTTTTTTATGTGTCTCGTACGAAGCCCGAGAAAGAGGCTAAAAGGGTTGTTTTATACTCAACAAGGGAGTGATTTAGTATCTCGTACGAAGCCCGAGATGGAGGCTAAGGTGTTGATTTAATAAGAACCTCTTTGTATCTCGTACAAAGCCCGAGATGGAGGCGAAAAAGGGTACTATTTTAGTTGAGTGACACGTATATGGGTTCAAAGAGAAAATCAGTTCTTATATGAGTAACGCTGTACTCAGGTATTTTGATTCGAGGATCAGGGATATTTCCTTTTCTTTGAAGAAATGGGAAATCCAAGGGGTATTGAGACTGCCCGAGTCTACGGGGTTCCTTCCTATTCTTGAAGGGTGCTTGAGAATGTCTTTGAAGCTCAAGGAAATTAGACTGTCCAAGTCTAGAGTTTCATCTTTTGTACTATGCTTTGAGAAACAGTAGTAGACTCTTGGAAAGACTGTTCTATTAAGATGATTAATTTTTGTTCCTATACCTCTAGGAGGTCGTCGGGACAATTTGTACGAAGCCCAAGAGGAGGCTGGAAACTTTTAAGAAGCCGAGGGACAATTTGTACTAAGCCTAAGAGGAGGCTATCATTCCCGGAGGAAGAAATCATTTATACAAAGCCTAAGAGGAGGCTGTGAATACTTCTAAGAAGCCGACGGGTCCTTGTACAACGCTCAAGAGGAGGCGGGGATGCTTTTAGGAAGCCTGTGGGTCCCCAAACCCCGAGAAGTTCAAGACAGGCTATTCACAAAGAATAGATCAAGCCAGGAAAGTTCGAGAATTTGGAAGAAACTCAAGGGATGCAATTCACAGAGAAGAGATCATCTCTGGGGAGTAGAGTTCCTTGACAATTCCTAAGGGTGCTTTTAAGAAGCCTGTGGGTCCTCAAATCCCGAGAAGTTCAAGATAGGCTATTCACAAAGAATAGATCAAGCCAGGAAAGTTCGAGAATTTGGAAGAAACTCAAGGGATGCAATTCACGGAGAAGAGATCATCTCTGGGGAGTAGAGTTTCTTTGACAACTTCTACGAGTGACAGTCTGAGAAAGGGTTCAAAAAGAATCTGCCTTTCACATCTCCATATTGTTTAACCCCAAGAGGAGGGAAGACTGTGTCTGGTAATCCTACGGGGATCTAGTTTTGACTATTTAAGAGTGATCAACGGGCTTAACCTAGTGCTATACGTAGTTGTCGGGGAAACTCTAAATATCTATACTATTATTACATAGTCGATATGAGTTTATGAAAGAAGACTTACAGCGAAACAGCCCCACAGTACAATTATATACATATGAAAGCGGTAAATGAAAGCGGATAAACACTTACTCGGTTGAAGAGCTTTCATGTTGTTTGGTTAGTTATTCAACAAAGAAAGATTGAAAACAACAGTATATTTCAAAATCAAAGGAGAAAGTGCTTTGAAAAAGAAAGATTTGGGGCTTACAGCTCAAGGAGAGGCCCAGGGTTTTATCAGTGATCGCACTATTGAATTTGTACAGAGGGACTTATACAAGTGACTGAGGCCCAAAAATTGTTTGCTGTACAAAGGGATTTGGGTATTACACTCTCTCAAGAGGCCCAAAAGGTTTAAAGAAAAAGAGAGGGGCTTATAACACGAGGGTAGGCCCAGATGATTTTTCGTTTGAAATGGCGATCGCACCGAGATTTTCTTTTAACGCAAAGGGGCTTATACAATATCTGAGGCCCAAAGTTGTTTTGGTTAAAAGGGGATTGGGTCTTACACTCTATTAGAGGCGCAAAGAGTTTTGAATGGGTCTTATAGCTCGAGGAGAGGCCCAATTAATTTTTTTAAAAGGCGACGATCGCGCCGTTTACTTCTACAGAGGGACTTATACAATAAGTGAGGCCCAAAATTGTTTGTACAAGGGGGTTTGGGTTTTACACTCTCTCAAGAGGCCCAAAGAGTTTTGAAAATGATTTATGAGGGTTGAATTAATCAAAAACCCTAATTTGTTTTCAAAATGTGTTTTAATTGAATAAAATATTTAATTAAAATGATCAAAATTGTTTAACATGTGGAAAACAAATTGTGATCTTGGATTAATGCTTCATAAATCAAGTTTTGCCCTACAAAATGATTAGAAATCATTAAAATTTGCAAAATCAATAAGGAAAAAATATTTTAAATGTCAAAAACAATTAAAACATTAATTCTTTGCGAAAATATCAATTATATGAAATAAATAATATTTTTTGGGATTTTTTGTAAAAATAAAATATTTTAACATTTTTGTGAATTATTAAAAAAAGAATCAAATCAAAATCATTAAAACTCGGAGCGAAATTAATTTTTGAATCAATTAAATAAAATCACAAAATTCAAATATTTGAATTTTCAAAAAGGGCGCCAAGAACACCCCAAGAACACGCGCGTGTTTTGGGTTTTGCCCAGATTTGCATTTTCTCTCCAATCTCACTGAATACTTGATTATATCATGCAATCCACATACCAATCTGCTCGTCTCAACCTCATGATCATGTCTATGGTATTTAATTTCATTTATATTAAACATGGAATAAAAAATCAAGACAAAACCTCAAGAACCCTAATTTCTGCATGAAGGCTGAGAATTTTGATACACGATTCAAACAAAGCAATTAATTGAGGGGAAATATTCCATGCATGATTATGAACATTTGGCAAAAGTATTGTGCGAGGAAATATGCATAGATTGAGAGATGACCAAGTTTAGGCTTACCTCTAGGTCGTGGCAGCAAGTTCAAAGTGATTTCTGAGTTGGATGTGTTACAGATGAGTTGTGATGATCTGAACAGCTTCCCTACACCCTATGGAGTGTGTATGAATGCTTGGACTTGATGGAAATTGGCTGGATCACTTCATGGCATCTCAACTGCAACTTGGTTAAAACCTTGAGCAATTGACTGGTGATTTTGAGAAATCATTGTTCCAGATGTTGTTTAAGTGTTTTATCAGCTCACATATGATGTATGTGAGGCGTGTGTGTGTGATTAGTTTGATTGGAATTGCTCTCTACTAAAAAACTCGATAGTGACTTGCTAAGAAAGGCATTTTTGAGAGTGAGAAGTGGATTTTGAGAAAGGAAAGTGTTGTATGCCTTTGGTGTACTTAAACTGATCACAATTGAGCTCTATTTATAGTAGAGCAAGTTTGTTTTGCAAGGAATAGTGAATGGCAACTGCTGAGTAGGGTTGGCCAATGTTGGCAAATGAAAATCCAAGTCTCCTCTAGCCATTGACTAGAGGTTAGGGCACAGGCTGCTGGTCCCCTTGGTCTTGGATAAGTCTTGACTGAATTCAATTGCTAATAGCTCAGTCCATGCCACCTTGGTGCTTCCATTGAATGCTCCAATCCAAAATTGGAATCTTGTCCCTATTTTAGGCAATTCTAGGTTTGGCATGCTATTTCTTGTTCCAAGGACTTTGGAGGCTTGGCTCGGTGATTGTCCCCTTTAGATTCAATCCTCAGATGTGTCCAAAGTGATGACAAGGCTTGGAATTGGCTGATTTTGGCAAATCGACTAAAAGTGCAAAAATCTGCCTTGCCTTGGCAGATTTCAGCAAGGCATCTTGCCACTACCATATCTCAAAGCTCAAATTGAATTTGGTAATGTTCTTGGCCATTTTGGAAAGCCCTTATATGATATAACAACTGTCTGATCACATTTGGTTTTGATACCTTTTGGATCCAAGTGAAAAATCCCCCTACATTTGGAAAAAAGTAAGGCAGATTCTGACTTAGTGAAATTTTCACTAAGTGTTGGAACAAAGTGACTTTTCTTGATTTTGATCACTCCATGAGGAATTTGGACATAGATCAATATAAAGCTTTTGTAGAGGGCAATGAGATCTACAAATCAAGCTTTGGATGGGGAAAAATGGCTTTGTGGTTTAGGAGTTATGATCCTCTAAAGTTGGTACCTTTGTCATTTTATTTCATAACTTAGAAAATTTTATAAGTTTTATGGTTACCCCTTTAACAAGTTATCACACTTTCTTTGATTTTTCTTGATGAATGATGATTCAAATCATACATTAACATCATTTTAGGGTTAAAAATCCATTTTTGTGAAAAATCTCAAAAAGTCAAAGTTGACTTTTGTGCACAGTTGACTTTTTGTCAGATGAATTCCTAACTGTGCGATCCTTTGGGAAATCATGTCCTTGACCTAAATCAAACTTGATGGACATGTTCCATGGGTGTTATAGGGTATGTTGAATCATGTACTAGGGTTTGGGAGCATGTCCTGGTCAAAAGTCAAAGCTACAGTTGACTTTTCTCGCAAAACCCTAATTGTGGTTCAGATGAAATTGAAACTTGTTGCTCAAGCTTCTTGGATCAATCCATTGTTCCAAATGGATCAATATGGTATATTAGAGACCCTCAAATCATGTCTTGAGGTATTGGTTCATGATTTGTCCCAAAAGTCAACTTAGGGGTGAATTAGGTCAAGAAACCCTAATTCCTGATTTTTTATGTATGCATCCCTTGAGGCCAAATTGACTTGATGATTGGGTTCACGAGGTTCCATGGAGTATATTAGGATATGCTTTGAAGCATTGGCTCATGCCCAGAGGACAATTTCCATCTGGAGGCCCTGGTCGACCAAACCCTAATTTGGTGGCACTGGCGATCTTGAAACTTTATCCACCTAGAAGGGAGCAACCTTGTGCTTAATCCTTGAAGTTGGAGTCCTCTTGATCCATTGTGGATGTTTGAGAGGTTAGACAAGTTGAAGATCATGTCATTCCTTGATTGATCCTTTGTCTAAGCACTCATAGAGGGCTTGAAACCCTAATTTTGATTGTGGTGAATGCTCAACAGTTCCTTGAGGAGATTGATGAGGCATAAAGGTACATCCATATTGTGATAATGATTTGCACAATGATGGGAAATCTTAGTGGTCAAAATTAGGGGTATGACAGTATGATCTGGAAAAAATACCACCACCATTGCATTCCTTGTGAAATTCTAGGCCAGATGCATATAAATTTTGTCCCCAAACATTGAGAAATTAGAAAGTTATGGACCTTCCCGTTTCTTGGCAAAACTTGCCTTGCCTTGCCTTGGCCAGGCCTAGAAAATAAGGCATGCCTTGTATATTTGTGGTTTTACTTCAAGCAATGGATGTATCACCACCCCAGTGGGAAGGCGCCCGCCCTATAACCTTGAGGTCGTGGGTTCAAACCCCACCCATGCCATTTTGTGTTTTCTCACATTTTTGCTATTTTTCCAATATTTTTATGTTTTAGTAATTAATTGGAAAATTAATAACTCTTTCAATTTTAATTATTTTTTATTGGTTCTTTTTGCAAAAAATCACAAAAATATTGAAATATTTTATTCCACAAAAAAATTAAGTTTATATTATTTATTTAATATAATTAGTATTTTTGTGAATAAATTCCTTTTTAATGTTTTTAAACATTTTAAAAGTGAATATTTACTTTGAAAATCAAAACCAAGTGAGTTTTAATTCACCTTGTGATTAATCCCTCATTTCTCAAACATTAAACAAAAATCACAAATGGTTTATTCAAACTTATTTGGTATTTTATTTGATTTTCTTTAAATATTTACTTTTAAAGAATAACAAATTAAGGTTTCTTTGATTTTCACCCTCATAAAACAATTTCAAACACTTTTGGGCCTCTAATAGAGTGTAAGACCCAATCCTTTGTAAATACAAAACTTTTTGGGCCTCACTTATTGTATAAGTCCCGTTGTATTTCAAAAAGTTCGACACGATCATCGTCCGTTGAAAAACAAACCCTGGGCCTCTATTAGAGTGTAAGACCCAACCCCCTTTGAAAGCCAAACCATTTTGGGCCTCAATGCATTATATAAGACCCACCGCGTTTTCAAAAATCTCGGCGCGATCGTCATTTTCAAACAAATGACCCTGGGCCTCTCCTCGAGCTGTAAGCCCCATCACTTATACAAAAATAAATCTTTTGGGCCTCTTGAGAGAGTGTAAGACCCATCCCCTTGTACAGAAACTTTTTGGGCCTCAGTCACTTGTATAAGTCCCTCTGTACAAAACGACAATGCGATCACTGATAAACCATGGGCCTCTCCTTAAGCTGTAAGCCCCAACATCTTTTCAAAATACTTTCTCTTTTAAATTTTGAATATACTGTTGTTTTCAATCTTTCTTTGTTGAACAACTAACCATACAGCATGGAAGCTCTACAACCGAGTAAGTGTTTATATGCTTTCTTTATCCGCTTTCATATACATATAAACTGTATTGTGGGGCTGTTTCACTGTAAGTCTTCTTTCATAAACTCATATCAACTGTGTAATACAAGTATAGATATTTAGAGTTTCCCCGGCAACTACGTCTAGCACTAATCCCTGTTGGTCACTCTTAAATAGACAAAACTAGACCCCCCATAGGATTATCAGACACAGTCTTCCCTCCTCTTGGGGTTAAACAATATGGAGACGTGAAAGACAGCATTCTCGGTGAACCCTTTCACAGACTGTCACTCTTAGAAATTGTCAAAGAAACTCTACTCCCCACATATGATCTTTTCTCCGTGAATGGCATCTCTTGAGTTTCTTCCAAATTCTCGGACTTTCCTGGCTTGATCTATTCTCTGTGAATAGCCTTTCTTGAATTTCTCGGGGTTTGGGGACCCACAGGCTTCATAAAAGCATCCCCGCCTCCTCTTGAGCGTTGTACAAGGACCCTACGGCTTCTTAGAAGTATTCACAACCTCCTCTTAGGCTTCGTATAAGGATTATTCCTTCGGGAAGAGAGCCTCCTCTTGGGCTTAGTACAAATTGTCCCTCGGCTTCTTAAAAGTTTCCAGCCTCCTCTTGGGTTTCGTACAAATTGTCCCGACGACCTCCTAGAGGTATAGGAACAGAAATTAGTCATCTTAATAGAACAGTCTTTCAAAGAGTCTAGTTCTTTCTACCGTGAACGTACTACTACTATTTCTTTAAACATAGTACAAAAGATAAAACTCTAGACTTGGACAGTCTAATCTCTTTGAGCCTCGAAGGCATTCTCAAGGAGGGAAAAACACCCATAGACTTGGACAGTCTAGAAACCCTCTGGATTCCCCATTTCCTTAAAGAACAGGAAATAACCCTGATCCTCTGATCAATCCCAAAGCATAGCCTTACCTTTAATCAGTCTCTTTATAAGAACTGGTTTTCTCTTTTAACCAACCTACTGAACCTGTCACTCAACTGAAATAGCAATCCTTTTAGCCTCCATCCCGGGCTTCGTACGAGACACAAAAAGACTCTCTTGTTGAGTCAATCTCCCTTTAGCCTCCATCTCGGGCTTCGTACGAGATACAAAATCACTCTCTTGGTGAGTATAAAAGACTCTCTTGTTGAGTCAAACTCTTTTAGCCTCCATCTCGGGCTTCGTACGAGATACAAATCACTCTCTTGTTCAGTATAAAAGACTCTCTTGTTGAGTCAAACACCTTCAGCCTCCATCTCGGGCTTCGTACGAGATACAAAAACACTCTCTTGTTGAGTATAAAATCACTCTCTTGTTGAGCCAACCTTTAGCCTCCGTCTTGGGCTTCGTACAAGACACGTCTAAAAGCAATCTCTTGTTCAGTCAAATCCTTTTAGCCTCTCTCTCGGGCTTCGTACGAGACACATAAAAACACCCTCTTGTTGGGCCAATAGCCTCCTCTTAGGCTTTGTATAAGAAAAACCCCGGTTGAGTCAATCAACCTTTTAGCATCAAAAATGTGCCTCGTTCACAGGATACAAACATCAACAACTCCTTTCATCTAATTGCTGTAAGCGGCAAGCCTCTGGATTATTTACATCCACGCCACTGTCCCTCTTTTAGCATGAGAAATTCCTAAGGAAAGATGGCATTGCTCTACACTGAGTTAAAGTCTTCTCCTTCAGGTTAAAACCCCCTATAAAGGAAATTATGGCATTGCTAGGATTCACATATCCCGGTTAAAGTAATCCCCCTTTATAGTCAGTCACTCAACAGCTGTGACACACAGACCCCCTTTAGAGATGAAAAATTCTCTCTAAAGACAACACCCTTTTAGCTTCATATCTTGGGCTTCGAACAAGATATAAACCACCTTTTCAGCTTCACGTCTTGGGCTTTGAACAAGACACCAAAACACCCTTTCCTCCCATAGAATAGGAGGAACTACGATCGCTCTGATTTCCCTGTTTCGGTAAACGGGAATACGTAGGCATAAGATTTAAAGAAAAATCTTAGCGAGCACACTAATCCAAAACTCAAATCCCATACCCTCACATATCAATTGAAAAGCATCAGTCTTAAATCCCCCACCAATCACCCAGGCACTATTTTAACAAAATAACTTAAGAGAGACCCACAATCTCAAAAGCATCTGTAAACTAACAGTCATCTGTTTAAACTCAGTATGCAAGCAGGGTTAATTGGAGACATCTATTTCCCTTCCTTCATCAGCTTCAATAGGATAAAAAATGAATCGAACTGTAGTACCCCAAAGGCGATAGTGCTTCGCAACCACATCCAAAAATTCGCGCTACAGAAAAAATGGCGACTTCACTGGGGAGTGCCATTAGGATCCGTCTTACCTTAGTCATCATTCGTCACCATTTTCCACAGAAAAATGGCGACCTCACTGGGGAGAATTATTATACAACAAGATCTTGTTCTCTTCCCATATCTTAAGTAGAAACCTTAAAAAGTGCCACAGAAAGTGGCGCCCACCGTGAGGCTCTTTTCTTTTCTTTCTTTCTTTGGGGATTTCACTGGGATAGGACCTTGTTGACTTCACTAGGATCTTAGGTCAAAACCTTTAAAGTTGGGAAGGTACCACAGAATGGCGACTCCGCCGGGGAGCCATTTTTGTCAGGAACATAGGATTCATAGCTCTTTAAAGTCTAGGACATTAGGATAAATATATATACTGCTTTTCCTAATTGATATTTGTGTTTATTTTTCTGCTAATAGGAATGCGTGTGATGTCGCATGTGGAAAGATTGAGTATACACCTAGGAAAAACCTCTTTTAGTAGTGCGGAAACTATTGGAAATGGTTGTCACGCGATACTACCCTCTTCTGATGGTTCTTCGAAAAACATCACCTAGCACGGTTCCCGGCCCGCTGGTGTTTTCTCAACAAGAACTGATGATTTTGAGAGACAGATACAAAAATAACTAGTATAAACCTTTGGGGGGTAGAGCCATGACTTCATGACACCGACCCTTTGACCCCATGTTTTTTCTATGTTTTTGTGTGCTGCATTCATGCATTCATCTAAAAAACATTACATCAAAGAAAATTTTCTCTTCTAGTCTCTCTTTTTCAAATTAAACTAAGACAATGATTGCAAATGTCAGAGAGAAAAGGATTGCGCTCATGGATTTCGGTAGAAGGAGAATTCATAAGTATATCTTCAGGGTTCCAAAACTAGAGGATTTGAGAGGATTAGCGAGGATGATCACTAACCCTGAAGCTTTCAGAGCCAAGTACGGAGCTCTGCTACCTCTGTTAAGAGTCCATGTGATTGAAGGAATCATGGAGGCACTCATTCAGTTTTACGATATGGTCTATCACTGTTTCATATTCCCGGATTACCAGCTCGCACCAACACTGAAGGAGTATTCTCACCTAACCGATCTACACATTACTGATCGAGCTCAATTTTCTGGACTGGAAGAAATTCCAAAGGATCAGACCATTGCAAGAGCAATCTATTTGGATGAGTCAGAAATCAAGACTCACATGACCACCAAGGGTGGGCTCCCAGGCTTGCCATGCCAGTTCCTGACAAAGAAGGATCAGTACTTTGCTAGTATAGGGAACATGACTGCTTTTGAAAGCATCTTTGTCTTACTCACCTACGGGTTATTTCTGTTTCCCAACATTAATAACTTCGTCGATATCAACGCCATTAAGGTTTTTCTCATTGGAAACCCTGTGCCAACTTTGCTCGCGGACGCGTATCATTCTGTACACTTAGGAAATTTGTACAGCGGAGGGACAATCACGTGTTGTGCACCCCCTGTTATATAAATGGTTTATCTCCCATTTGCCTAAGTCTGCTGCTTTTTGGGATCATAAGAGTGTCTTACGTTGGCCGCAGAAAATCATGTCTCTTACCAACTCTGATATAGATTGGTGCAATAGGATTTATGACGGGATCAGGATCATTGATCGTTGTGGAAACTTCCCCAACGTACCCCTCATAGGAACTAATCGAGGAATCAACTACCATCTAGTATTGGTTCGTCGTCAATTTGGATACCCGATGAGGCATGTCCCGCGTAATGCTCATCTGGAAGGTCTTTTCTTCAAAGAAGGAGAAAATGACAGGGCACTAAAGATGGAAATAGTGCACGCTTGGAAATATGTTCATAAGAAAGGACGAGAGTCTCTAGGAAAACCGGAATGTGTCTCGGTGGAGCCTTATCTCCACTGGGTACAAACTAGAGCTCTCAAGCTAAAGATGCCTTATCCTCATCACGGAGTTCTTCCACCGAGGGAATCTGTCCTATACTTCTTGACTGAAACGGAAAAACTTCAGGTTACTCTCAACAAAGTTCAACAGGAGAGGAGGTCTTGGAAGAACAAGTACCGCACCCTCAATGTAGAGTGTACCAAAATACAGCGACTGCTAAAAGATAAAGATGCTCTGATTGAGATTTTGGAGCAACATGTTGTGGATAATCAGGATAACCAAATGAATTTGCTCGTTCCTTTCACTTGGCAAAGGAATGACAACCCGACAACGACCCAAGAGCCCCGGTCCAAGAAAAGGAAAGGACCAGAATCAGCACCCGGCTTCTCCCCAGAGAGGACTCGGGACCCATTAGCTTAGGTTTCTGTTTCCGCACCTTGTAATCTACTGTATTTCTATTTTCACAATCCTTTGAATTCAATAAAACGGGGTTTCCCCACTGTTTGATATTTGCAATCTAATTGTCGAAGTTTATTTTGATTAAACCAAAAAAAACAATTAATATAATCATTGCATTCATCATTCTCACGTCACGTAATCTTCTTACCTACGAATCTCACGTTTGTGTCTCGGTTCTAGAGTCAAACTGTCTCATTCGTACAATACTCGGGTGAATCGTCAGAAAAAGATGGATGATCTCGAGGAAGAGAACAGAGAGTTGAGAGAAAGATCGACGCTCTGAGAGAGGATATGAGAAAGCTTCATAATGACATGCAAGCCATGGCAGAAGCTCAGCTACAAAGGACTGTGATCTCGGAGATCACCTCAACGCCCATAGTGGAAAAGTCCGATCCTTGGTACAAAATACCAAAAGATCGTCCCTGGGGCATGCCACTTAACTATATCCCGGAAGGATATGTTCCGCCGATCAATGAGGATCAGGTAACCACAGCAGGAACCGCTGGGCCTGAAGGTTACAAACTTCGGGAAAGCGAAGATGCCAGGGGCATGACACCAGCTCCTGAAGGTTACAAACTTCGGGAGGCACCGAGAGTCTCGGCCATAATGACTATACCACCGCCCGTGGTACACACTGTCCCGGAAGGACAGATTCCACAGATACCTTCTGGTGGAAACGACAACATGTTCGAAAGAATGAATGAGTTCCAGGAACAGTTCCTGGGAATGCAGAAAGAACTGCAGGCCCTTCGCGGTCAGGATTTATTTGGAAAGGACGCCGCGGACCTCTGCTTAGTCCCCAATGTGAAATTCCCGCACAAATTCCAGGTGCCCGACTTTGAAAAGTACAAGGGTAACTCTTGCCCTCAGAGTCACTTGGTGATGTACGCTCGGCGAATGTCAGCTCAGACGGAGAATCAAGATTTACTGATTCACTACTTTCAGGATAGTTTAACCGGTGCCGCACTAAAATGGTACATGGGGTTAAACCTTGCTACGATTAGCACTTTCAGAGATCTTGGCACTGCCTTCGTCCGATAATATAAATACAATCTGGACATGGCACCCGACAGAGATCAACTCAGATCAATGTCACAAAAGGACAAGGAAACCTTTAAGGAATACGCTCAGAGATGGCGTGAAATTGCCGCTCAAATTTGTCCACCTCTTGAGGAAAAAGAGATGAAAAAGATCTTCTTAAAGACCTTAAGCTCATTTTATTACGACATAATGGTTGCCAGTGCGCCCAGTGACTTCACCGAGATGGTCGGTATGGGAGTTCATCTTGAGGAAGCCGTCCGAGAAGGACGTCTAGTCAAAGACACTGGATCATCAAGTAGTACAAAACGATACGGTAGTGATCTCCCTAAGAAAAAGAGCAAGATATTGGGAATATCTCTCTCGGAAAGCAAAGGCGACGTTATCAGCCAGTAGCGGTTGTGACTCCTGCTATCAATCCTGCGCCTATTTCTACGTATCAACCTCAGGTTGCGTAGAGCCAACCTAATCAGCAAAGGACTCAACAGCCTCTTCCGTAGGCTCGTCCTCCATACAATAACAACCGTACAATGCGGCCACCAGGATTTGATCCTATACCTGTATTATACGCAGAACTATTTTTGTTACTACTGGCTAAGGGGCATGCCCAGACTAAGTCTCCTCTTACAGTACCGGAAAATCCGCCTTTTTGGTTTAAGACGGATCAGACTTGCCCTTACCATCAAGGAGGACCAGGGCATAACATAGAGAACTGCCTCAATTTCAAATCCGAAGTGCAAAAGCTTATTAGGAGCGGGGTCTTATCTTTCAAGGATACAAATCCCAATGTTCTCACAAACCCGCTGCCTCAACACGAGAAAGCTACAGTCAATTTGATAGAGGGAGAGACTAACAACGTCTATCAAATTCATGATGTACTCTTGTTAAGGACCAATCTGGTCAAGATGCATTGTAGACAGAGTAGATATGGCCATGTGCCACCTCATAACTATCACCAGTGTGATATCTCCTCTAAAAGCAATCAAGGATGTTCTGTGGTGCAATCAGCTCTACAGTAACAGATGGATCTCGGATGGATCCAAGAGCACCGAGTTCGTGGATTTAACATGGTTTACACGAATTCTAACATCATTCAGAACCACGACATCCGTGCAATGAATGTCAACTTGGTGGTGGTGCATTCCAGGCAAAGCCAATATCATAATCTGCCGCGGCACGATTACAGTTCCTGTCTGACTTGCTCGGTAAACAAACAGGGATGCTCTTTTGTACAAGAGGCCCTCCAGCGTCAGATGGATCTTGGATGGATCCAGGACTACCATGATAGGAATCCCTATCAGATCAACATGATTCAAATCTTTGATATTTGCTTGATGAATACCAGCCTGGTGGAGTTACATGCTAAACAGGTCCGGCTCAGGTTCCTGGTATCACATGATTATCAGAGCTGTAGGGCAGGTTGCGAAAACGATCAAGGATGTGCCCTTGTCCAAGAAACCCTTCAGCACTTGTTGAACCATTGGTGGCTTCCAATCTATATGGATGAAGACACCCAGCAAATTAGTATTACCAACGGGAACCCTACTCGGCATCAAAGTCGGGACGTTCGATCTGTGGAAACTGACCTAGTGAGGTTACATTGTATTCAGAGCGGGCGTGGCCAGGTGCCACCACACAACTATGAACGTTGTAGAGTCTGTTCGGAAAGTAACCAAGGATGTTACCTTGTGCGAGCAGCTCTTCAGGGTCAGATGGATCGTAGAGAGATTCGCCCATATCTGGGTTTCGGACCAATCAACTGGGCACCGGACTACCTCGCTGATCAAATTGAGGACGTTGTCGTAATCTCTGGTCATCAGAAGGCTAGGAATGTTTGTACCATCATCCCTCTACTTGACGAATCGAGAGTTCCCAACCGGGAACGGATCGAAATTAGTTACGATGGTCGGAAAAATCAGAAGGCTCCCATAGTCATCTATCTACCGGGACCATTACCGTATGAATCAACTAAGGCTATCCTTTACAAATACGATACAACAACAGTCGAGAATGGAAAGGAAATTCCATTACCCTCCGTTGTGAATATTGCAGACATCAGTCGAGTAACACGGAGCGGTCGAATCTTCAACGAGGAGTTGGAGAACTTAACAAAGAAAAGGAACCTCAGACAGAAGTTCTCAATCCACCAGTCGGTCAATCTAGTAATCCTGACCTTTCAAAAGACAATGATGAGATGCTGAAGCTCATCCAAAGGAGTGAATACAACATTGTTGATCAGCTGTTACAAACTCCTTCAAAGATCTCTCTGCTGTCACTTTTACTCAGTTCAGAAGCGCACAGGGAAGCTCTACAGAAAGTCTTGGAGCAAGCCTTTGTAGAACAGGATGTAACAATCAGACAGTTCGATAGCATTGTCTCTAACATCACTTCCTGCAATAACTTAGGATTTAGTGATGAGGAATTACCTGAAGAGGGTCGCCGTCATAACATGGCACTCAATATCACGGTCAGCTGCCAGGGCGATGCTTTAGCCCGCGTACTGGTAGACACAGGGTCAGCCCTGAATGTTATGCCAAAGTCCACTTTTATGCAATTATCCTTCAAAGGACCCCCGATGAGAACCAGCGAGGTCGTCGTCAAAGCATTTGACGGATCCAGAAAAACGGTTATCGGTGAAGTCGACCTTCCCATAACTATTAGTCCTCACACTTTCCAAGTCGCTTTCCAGGTCATGGACATCCGGGCAACGTACAGTTGTTTATTAGGAAGACCTTGGATACATCAGGCTGGGGCGGTCACCTCGACCCTCCACCAAAAGTTAAAGTTCGTCTAGAACAACCAGCTCGTCACGGTCTGTGGGGAACAAGCCTTGCTCGTGAGTAACTTATCATCATCTACTGGTATAGAACCCAAGGAGGTTATTGGAACTCAGTTCCAAGCACTGTCGGTGAGCAAGGACAATCAATCCGAAGAGGGAACTTCCATTTCCTCATACAAAGATGCTATCAAAGCGGTCGAGACATCCAGCCAACTGGATGGGGAGATCTATTTGAGAGCACAAATGTTATGCAAAATGCAACAGAGGAATCCTCCTACGACAACTCTGCCTGGGAGACAGATTCCAATGATCCTGCTCCACCAGAAATCAGCATTATTTCTGAAGACAAATCAAGGAAGGTACCAGACTTTGTGATTCACCGAGGAGTTCGCCGCCAATGGGTCGTTGTCGATGTTCCGAAGATTGTTCATAAGTCAAAGTAATTGCTGTCTTTAACCTTTCACCCTGCCCAGGTGAAACAGATGTTTTGATAGGGATCACTTTCTGTATATTTCCCTCTTTGCTTTGTCCAAAGCGATAGAGCTTTGTTTTATAGGGCTGTAGTTTCAAGAATCGACTTGTTCATTAATAAAATAACGTCATTCTGTAATATCCACATTTATTTCTGTTTTCTCTTTTTGCTTTTTTCAGAAAATGGTAATCCTAAAAAACAAATCAATAATAAAAACAAGCAGTAAAGAAAATACACTGCACACACTTGCATTTTCTCTATCTCTTCTAAACACAAATTATACCGTCATGCAGATTGCTTGTTTTAAACCCCGTTGAAACATACGATCCAATGCCTTCTCCCAACTTTGAGTTCCTGGTATTTGGGGCTCAAAAAGAGAATGACGACGAAATTCCAGAAGAGATCTCCCGATTACTCAGACAGGAGGAAAGGTCCATTGAACCTCATAAAGAGCCGTTGGAAATGGTAAACTTAGGTTTGGAAAAAGAGAGAAAAGAAATTAGGATTGGGGCACTGCTCAGTCCAACTGCCAGAGAGGGTTTGGTAAATCTTCTCAAAGAATTCCCCGATGTATTTGCTTGGTCCTATCAGGATATGCTAGGGTTGGATACCAGCATCGTGGAACATCATTTACCGTTGAGATCAGAATGTCCGCCAGTAAAATAGAGGTTGAGACAAACTCACCCGGACATGGCCATCAAAATCAAAGAGGAGGTACAGAAACAGATTGACGCGGGTTTCCTCGCCACATCAGAATATCCTCAATGGTTAGCCAACATCGTACCCGTTCCAAAAAAGGACGGAAAAGTCAGAATGTGTGTGGATTACAGAGATCTAAACAAGTCTAGTCCAAAGGATGACTTTCCTTTACCACACATTGACATGCTGGTTGACAGTACAACAAAGTTCAAGGTTTTTTCCTTCATGGATGGATTCTCAGGCTACAACCAGATCAAAATGGCGCCGAAATACATGGAGAAAACTTCATTCATTACCCCCTGGGGTACCTTTAATTACAAGGTGATGTCGTTCAGTTTGAAGAACGCCGGGACAACCTATCAAAGGGCCATGGCTACTCTTTTTCATGACATGATACACAAAGAAATCGAGGTATATGTCGATGACATGATTGCCAAATCTAAGACAGAAGAGGAGCATGTGACCCATCTGTCAAAGTTATTCGAGCGTTTGAGAAAGTACAAACTCCGCTTGAATCCCAACAAGTGCACTTTCGGTGTCCGTTCAGGGAAACTCTTAGGGTTCATCGTCAGCCAGAAAGGAATTGAGGTTGATCCTGACAAGGTCAAAACCATTCGAGAAATGCCTTCTTCGAAAACTGAAAAAAAAGTCAGGGGATTCCTAGGACGTTTGAACTACATCTCCAGATTCAAATTCCTCATGACCGCGACATGTGCGCCGATTTTCAAATTACTCAAAGAGAATCAGGACTACATTTGGACAGAAGACTGTCAAATTGCCTTCGACAGTATTAAGGAATACCTGTCGAACCCTCCGATTTTATCACCTCCAGTGGAAGGAAGGCCGCTGATTATCTATCTCACAGTCCTAGAGGACTCAATGGGATGTGTACTTGGCCAACAAGACGAAACCAAAAGGAAGGAGTCTGCCATCTACTATTTGAGCAAGAAATTCACCGACTACGAGACTCGGTACACTATGCTTGAGAAAACTTGCTGTGCTTTGGCTTGGGCAGCCAAACGTATGCGCTAGTACATGATTCGTCACACTACTTGGTTGATTTCCAAGATGGATCCAATCAAGTATGTCTTTGAAAAACCTGCTCTCACGGGAAGGATTGGCCATTGGCAGATGTTGCTATCGGAATATGACATAGAGTACCATGCTCAGAAAGCCGTTAAGGGAAGTATTTTAGCCAATCATTTGGCTCATCAACCGATTGACAATCAAGAATCAATCGGGTTTGACTTCCCAGACGAAGATGTCATGTATTTAAAAATGAAAGATTGCGATGAACCGCTACCCAGTGAAGGGCCAGAACCAGATTCCCAATGGGGGCTTATCTTTGACGGAGTTGTCAATCATTATGGAAATGGAATTGGGGCAATAATTATCACCCCTCAGGGTACCCACATTCCTTTCACCGCCAGACTGACATTCAAGTGCACAAACAACGAGGCCGAATACGAAGCTTGTATTATGGGTCTCGAGGAAGCAATTGATTTGAGGATCAAAAACTTAGACGTATATGGCGACTCAGCCCTGGTTATCAATCAGATTAAAGTAGATTGGAACACATACCAATCAGGATTGATTCCTTACAAAGACTACGCGAGAAGGTTGCCACCCTTCTTCAACAGAGTTGAGTTTCATCACATCCCTCGTGAGGAGAATCACCTGGCTGATGCATTAGCCACTCTCTCTTCCATGATTAGCGTAGGTCAATGGAATGACATACCTAAGATCGACATAATGCACCTTGAACGGCCCGCTTACATCTTCACGATTGAAGCAGTCATAGACGACAAACCTTGGTATCACGATATCAAATGCTTCCTTCAGAAACAAGAGTACCCACCTGGGGCACTAAGGAAGGACAAGAAAACCCTCAGAAGGCTGGCAGGCAGTTTCTTCCTGAGTGGTGATACACTCTATAAGAGAAATTTTGACATGATCTTGCTCCGATGTGTAGACAGACCAGAAGCAGACATGCTAATAAAAGAAATTCACGAAGGATCCTTTGGTACTCATGCCAACGGACATACAATGGCGAGAAAAATTCTAAGAGCAGGGTACTATTGGTTGACAATGGAATCTGACTGCTACACGTACATGAGGATGTGTCATAAGTGTTAGATATACTCCGACAAGATTCATGTACCGCCAACGCATCTCAAAGTTCTTTCTTCACCATGGCCTTTTTCCATATGGGGAATCGACATGATTGGCTTGATTGAGCCCAAAGCTACAAACGGACATCGGTTCATCCTGGTAGCCATTGATTACTTCACCAAGTGGGTCGAAGCAGCGTCGTATGCTAATGTAACCCGACAAGTGGTGGTCCAATTTATCAAAAACAATATCATCTTCCGTTATGGTGTTCTGAGCCAGATCATTACTGATAATGGATCTAACTTAAACAATAAGATGATGAAAGAGTTATGCGCAGAGTTCAAGATCGAACACCATAACTCATCTCCCTACCGACCAAAGATGAACAGAGCGGTAGAAGCGGCTAACAAGAACATCAAGAAGATTGTTTAAAAGATGGTTGTAACCTACAAAGATTGGCACGAGATGCTACCCTTTTTTCTTCACGGTTATCGTACATCTGTCCGCACTTCAACAGGGGCCACCCCTTTCTCTCTAGTATATGGCATAGAAGCAGTGCTCCCCATAGAAGTAGAGATCCCATCAATCCGGGTATTGATTGAAGCTAAGCTTACAGAAGTTGAATGGTGTCAAAGTCGACAGGACGAACTGAATCTGATCGAAGAGAAGCGAATCACGGTACTATGCCACAGTCAGTTGTATCAACAAAGGATAAAAAAGGCGTTTGACAAAAAGGTCTGACCTCGCGTCTTCAGGAAAGGAGACCTTGTGCTCAAGAAGATACAATCATTTCTCACTGATTCTGGGGCAAGTGGACTCCGAATTATGATGGCCCCTATGTGGTCAAGAAAGCTTTCTCAGGCGGCGCCTTGAGACTTGCAACCATGGACGGAGAGGAATTTGCCTACCCCACAAATGTTGATGTAGTCAAGAAATACTTTGCCTAAAAAAACGTCTCGGTGAATTGAAAACCCGAAAGGGCGGTCCAGGCAAAAATTAGAGACATGATCAAAAATCATCCAGGTGGATTGGAAACATCACAGTACAATCCAGGCAAAAGTTAGGGATAATGGCAAGTAACTACTTTAGACAAAGGGGAAAGTCCCTCAGTAGCAGTTACATCATCTGTTAGGAAAACTCCAGTCAAGGTCATCTTCAACAGAAGCTCAGGATGCCCCGAATTCAAAGTTGGTAGAAGGATAGTGGTCGTTATGTTTAACGTAGCCCCTTTTCCCTGTAAATTACCATTTTCTAAACTTTGTAAATGCTCTATGGAATCACGCGTTTGGCTGATTTCCATCCTATCAATAAAGTTCGAGCCCTTGTGCTTTTGTTTGCAATTCTTATTTGTTTTAGCTTTACAGAACGACGTTTTTAACATGATCAACGATTCTTGAAATAAAACAAAAATGAATTTACTTGTTAAAATTATTCTGCTTTTAAAATAAAGATGGCAATTTCTTTTGACGGTTGAACATCGAAAGAACATCGGTCGCTTCTCCAAAGGTGTTCGAGCCTCAAAGTGCAGAATCGAAGTACTCCTTCTAAACCAGTATGCCTAAATGAAGGATCAGCTATGTCAGATACGAATGCTCCATCTGACCTCTTCGGCCAAGTTCTTACCTCCTAAGCCCGACCAACATAGCTCCCAACAGGAACTATCTCTCCTTAGCAAGGCAGAATTGCTATCTTGAACCAGCGGTACTTTTTCGCCCCGCGATGGCCGAGTATCCAGTCATGTTCATCTGTTAGTTTGTATGTCGCGTCAGTTTTGTCAGCATAAACATACATACATCATGCATTATTGATTTGCATTCACATTCATATTACATCGCTATCACTCCCGTCGATCTTGTCTCGTAGTGATAACGGTCCTCTCAATCGAGTTGTCATCCCTTTCCTCGTCAGGAAGTGTTGCGTCTGAACAATCTCTCTCCTCCAGTTTAGTTCTGGATCAGAATTGGCACTTGACCACTTTGATAACTTGAACCTCTGAAAGACTAGAGAACCATCAACCGATGTCACTCTTCGCCATTGAAGATGATATTTTCTCTTTCCCGGATTAAGGAAAATCCCTAGAGGAAGCCTCTTAAGCAGAGATTCGGCAATACAGCAGTTTTTCTCCAAAAAAAAACCGCTGATGAAAAGGTCATCAGCACCTCAAAATTGGATCACATCATATGGCGTTTCTCCAGGAAGATCCCGAGAAAAGTATGATGCAATATCCCCAAGCGTGAAAGCAGTCTCTCAAGAGACTCGTTTCCCCAGTAGAGTCGGCAAATGGCGTCTCTAAAACAGAGAAGTTTGTACACCTCTACAACTCAGACGACTGGGTTCCCCAGCAACTCTGACATCAAACTTTTTCTATCAAATGGCATCTCCCCAGGAAAATTCGATGAGAAGTTTGAGGAAAATCGCTACGAATAGCGTCCCTTGTCAAGAAAGTTTATTGACAAAAGAAACTAAGACCAGTCCCTTGGTAGGAAACCAGGATCGAGGGGAAGTTTATTTCAGAAACTAAGACCAGTTCCTTGGTAGGAAACCAGGATCGAGGGGAAGTTTATTTCAGAAACCGAGACCAGCATGGTCCTCATAGGCCTAAGCATCAAGTCAATTTGACCTCAGGGGATGCATACATCAAAAATCAGGAATTAGGGTTTCTTGACCTAATTCACCCCTAAGTTGACTTTTGGGACAAATCATGAGCCAAGACCTCAAGAGAGGATTTAAGGGTCTCCAACATACCACATTGATCCATTTGTAACAATGGATTGATCCAGGAAGCTTGAGCAGTAAGTCTCAATTTCATCAGAACCACAGTTAGGGTTTTGAGGAAAAAGTCAACTGTAGCTTTGACTTTTGACCAGGACATGCTCCCAAACCCTAGGACATGATTCAATACACCCTATAATACCCATGGAACATGTCTATCAAGTTTGATTTAGGTCAAGGACTTGATTTCATAAAGGATCGCACAGTTTGGGATTCATCTGATAAAAAGTCAACTGTGCACAAAAGTCAACTTTGACTTTTTGACATTTTTCACAAAAATGGTTTTTTAACCCTAAAATGATGTTAATGTATGATTTGAATCATCATTCATCAAGAAAAATCAAGAAAAGTGGGATAACTTGTAAAAGGGGTAACCATAAAAACTTAGAAAATTTTCTAAGTTATGAACAAAGTGGCAAGGGTACCAACTTTGGAGGATCATAACTCCTAAACCACAAAGCCATTTTTCCCCATCCAAAGCTTGATGTGTAGATCTCATTACCCTCTACAAAAGCTTAAAACCGACCCCACTCCAAATTCCTCATGGATTTTGAGTTATGGAATGATCAAAATCACAAAAAGTGAAAATGTCACTTTTTTCCAACACTTAGTGAAATTTTCACTAAGTTAGAATCTGCCTTCACTTTTTTCCAAATGTAGGGGGATTTTTCACTTGGATCCAAAAGGTATCAAAACCAAATATGATCACACAGTTGTTGTATCATATGAGGGCTTTCCAAAATGGCCAAGAACATCACCAAATTCCACTTTAGCCATGAGATATGACAAGGGCAATATGCCTTGCTGAAAACTGCCAAGGCTAGGCAGAATTTTGCATTTTAGCTCGATTTGGAAAAATCAGATAATTCCAAGCCTTGTCATCATCTTGGACACATCTTAGGATCAAATCTAAAGGGGACAAACACTGAGCCAAGCCTCAAAAGTCCTTGGAACAAGAAGTAGCATGCCAAACCTAGAATTGCCTAAAAGAGGGACAAGACTCCAATTTTGGATTTGAGCATTCAATGCATACACCAAGGTGGCATGGACTGAGCCATTTGCAACTGAATTCAGTCAAGACTTATCCAAGACCAAGGGAACCACAACCCTGTGCCCTAACCTCTAGTCAATGGCTAGAGGAGACTTGGATTCCAAAGTGAAACCATTGGCAAAACCTCTGCTGCAGTTGCCATTCACCATTGATCCCAAAACAAACTTGCTCTAATATAAATAGAGCTCATTTGTGCTCAATTTGAGTACACCAAAGCCATCAAACAGATGCTTTCCTCAAAATCCCTTTCTCTTGGTAAAATACCTTCTTTAGCAAGGTAACTCTGAGTTTTTGAGTTAGAGAGCATTTCCATCACAACTCATGATCCTAACACCTCATAAACATCATATGTAGGTGATCCAAACTAGCAAAAGTGATCTGTAACACTAAAATCACAAAGTCACCTCTCAAAACCTCAAAATAGGCCTTTTGTGCATTTTTCAAGCCATGTCTTGATTCAGTCACTTTCCAAACCAGATAAAACCTCAAACACACTCCAAATAACATCCTTGAACTGTCCCAAATGGTTCCCCCCATCTGGAACACCATTTGAGAGAGTTGCTATTTTGGTCATTTTAACCCCTTTTGCAAGAAAGGGCCAGTTTGTGTTTTTGCAGGTTCCAGCTGATTCCAACCATCCTCAATGCTTCTAAGGGATCATTTGAGAGTGTCCAAAGCATCAAACCATTTCTGGAACAAGAAGTTTGGCAGATTGCACAGAAAACTCCAAAAGCTCAAAAAGAGGTAAGCATCATGACTTGAACTTTCCAAAATATGCATTGCTTTGAAGTCCACTGATCATACACACCTCATACATGTTATATATGTTGTGTTTGAACCAATTCATCATGTAATTCATGCCTGTATCAAAGTGTAGCATAGAAAATGCAATTATAAGCCTTTTTCAAAACCACTATCGGGTTTTGAGGAGGGAGTATGATCTGGAAAAAATACCACCACCATTGGATTCCTTGTGAAATTCTAGGCCAGATGCATATAAATTTTGTCCCCAAACATTGAGAAATGAGAAAGTTATGGACCTTCCCGTTTCTTGGCAAAACTTGCCTTGCCTTGCCTTGGCCAGGCCTAGAAAACAAGGCATGCCTTGTATATTTGTGGTTTCACTTCAAGCAATGGATGTATCACCACCCCAGTGGTAAGGCGCGCGCCCTATAACCTTGAGGTCGTGGGTTCAAACCCCACCCATGCCATTTTGTGTTTTCTCACATTTTTGCTATTTTTGCTATTTTTCCAATATTTTTATGTTTTATTAATTAATTGGAAAATTAATAACTCTTTCAATTTTAATTATTTTTTATTGGTTCCTTTTGCAAAAAATCAAAAAAATATTGAAATATTTTATTCCACAAAAAAATTAAGTTTATATTATTTATTTAATATAATTAGTATTTTTGTGAATAAATTCTTTTTTAATGTTTTTAAACATTTTAAAAGTGAATATTTACTTTGAAAATCAAAACCAAGTGAGTTTTAATTCACCTTGTGATTAATCCCTCATTTCTCAAACCTTAAACAAAAATCATAAATGGTTTATTCAAACTTATTTGGTATTTTATTTGATTTTCTTTAAATATTTACATTTAAAGAATAACAAATTAGGGTTTCTTTGATTTTCACCCTCATCAAACAATTTCAAACACTTTTGGGCCTCTAATAGAGTGTAAGACCCAATCCTTTGTAAATACAAAACTTTTTGGGCCTCACTTATTGTATAAGTCCCGTTGTATTTCAAAAAGTTCGACACAATCATCGTCCGTTGAAAAACAAACCCTGGGCCTCTATTAGAGTGTAAGACCAACCTCCTTTGAAAACCAAACCATTTTGGGCCTCAATGCATTGTATAAGATTGACCGCGTATTCAAAAATCTCGGCGCGATCGTCATTTTCAAACAAATGACCCTGGGCCTCTCCTCGAGCTGTAAGCCCCATCACTTATACAAAAATAAATCTTTTGGGCCTCTTGAGAGAGTGTAAGACCCATCCCCTTGTACAGAAACTTTTTGGGCCTCAGTCACTTGTATAAGTCCCTCTGTACAAAATGAGAGTGCGATCACTGATAAACCATGGGCCTCTCCTTGAGCTGTAAGCCCCAACATCTTTTCAAAATACTTTCTCCTTTAAATTTTGAATATACTGTTGTTTTTAATCTTTCTTTGTTGAACAACTAACCAAACAGCATGGAAGCTCTACAACCGAGTAAGTGTTTATATGCTTTCTTTATCTGCTTTCATATACATATAAACTGTATTGTGGGGCTGTTTCGCTGTAAGTCTTCTTTCATAAACTCATATCAACTGTGTAATACTAGTATAGATATTTAGAGTTTCCCCGGTAACTACGTCTAGCACTAAGCCCTGTTGGTCACTCTTAAATAGACAAAACTAGATCCCCCATAGGATTACCAGACACAGTCTTCCCTCCTCTTGGGGTTAAACAATATGGAGACGTGAAAGGCGGCATTCTCGGTGAACCCTTTCACAGACTGTCACTCTTAGAAATTGTCAAAGAAACTCTACTCCCCACAGATGATCTTTTCTCCGTGAATGGCATCTCTTGAGTTTCTTCCAAATTCTCGGACTTTCCTGGCTTGATCTATTCTCTGTGAATAGCTTGTCTTGAATTTCTCGGGGTTTGAGGACCCACAGGCTTCCTAAAAGCATCCCCGTCTCCTCTTGGGCGTTGTACAAGGACCCTACGGCTTCTTAGAAGTATTCACAGTTTCCTCTTAGGCTTCGTATAAGGATTCTTCCTTCGGGAAGAGTGCCTCCTCTTGGGCTTCGTACAAATTGTCCCTCGGCTTCTTAAAAGTTTCCATCCTCCTCTTGGGCTTCGTACAAATTGTCCCGACGACCTCCTAGAGGTATAGGAACAGAAATTAGTCATCTTAATAGAACAGCCTTTCAAAGAGTCTAGATCTTTCTACCGTGAACGTACTACTATTGTTTCTTTAAACATAGTACAAAAGATAAAACTCTAGACTTGGACAGTCTAATCTCTTTGAGCCTCGAAGGCATTCTCAAGGAGGGAAAAACACCTATAGACTTGGACAGTCTAGAAACCCTCTGGATTCCCCATTTCCTTAAAGAACAGGAAATAACCTTGATCCTCTGATCAATCCCAAAGCATAACCTTACCTTTAATCAGTCTCTTTATAAGAACTGATTTTCTCTTTTAACCAACCTACTGGACCTGTCACTCAACTGAAACAACAATCCTTTTAGCCTCCATCTCGGGCTTCGTACGAGACACAAAAAGACTCTCTTGTTGAGTCAATCTCCCTTTAGCCTCCATCTCGGGCTTCGTACGAGATACAAAATCACTCTCTTGGTGAGTATAAAAGACTCTCTTGTTGAGTCAAACTCTTTTAGCCTCCATCTCGGGCTTCGTACGAGATACAAATCACTCTCTTGTTGAGTATAAAAGACTCTCTTGTTGAGTCAAACACCTTCAGCCTCCATCTCGGGCTTCGTACGAGATACAAAAACACTCTCTTGTTGAGTATAAAAGCACTCTCTTGTTGAGCCAACCTTTAGCCTCCATCTTGGGCTTCGTACAAGACACATCTAAAAGCACTCTCTTGTTAAGTCAAATCCTTTTAGCCTCTCTCTCGGGTTTCGTACGAGACACATAAAAACACCCTCTTGTTGGGCCAATAGCCTCCTCTTAGGCTTTGTATAAGAAAAATCCCGGTTGAGTCAATCAACCTTTTAGCATCAAAACTGTGCCTCGTTCATAGGATACAAACATCAACAACTCATTTCATCTAATTGCTGTAAGCGGCAAGCTTCTGGATTATTTACATCCATGCCACTGTCCCTCTTTTAGCATGAGAAATTCCTAAGGAAAGATGGCATTGCTCTACACTGAGTTAAAGTCTTCTCCTTCAGGTTAAAACCCCCTATAAAGGAAATTATGGCATTGCTAGGATTCACATATCTCGGTTAAAGTAATCCCCCTTTATAGTCAGTCACCCAACAACTGTGACACACAGACCCCCTTTAGAGATGACAAATTATCTCTAAAGACAACACCCTTTTAGCTTCACATCTTGGCCTTTGAACAAGATATAAACCACCTTTTCAGCTTCACGTCTTGGGCTTTGAACAAGACACCAAAACACCCTTTCCTCCCATAGAATAGGAGGAACTACGATCACTCTGATTTCCCTATTTCGGTAAACGGGAATACGTAGGCATAAGATTAAAAGAAAAATCTTAGCGAGCACACTAATCCAAAACCCAAATCCCATACCCTCACATATCAATTGAAAAACATCAGTCTTAAATCCCCCACCAATCACCCAGACACTATTTTAACAAAATAACTTAAGAGAGACCCACAATCTCAATAACATCTGTAAATCAACAGTCATCTGTTTAAACTCAGTATGTAAGCAGGGTTAATTGGAGACATCTATTTCCCTTCCTTCATCAGCTTCAATATGATAAAAAATGAATCGAACTGTAGTACCCAAAAGGCGATAGTGCTTCGCAACCACATCCAAAAATTCGCGCTACATCGTGTTGCACGGTTGTTGTTATATGGAGGACGAGCCTGCTGAAGAGGCTGTTGTGTCCTTTGCTGAAATTGTTGCGAATGCGGTTGGCTTTGAGCAACCTGAGGTTGATACGTAGAAACAGGCGCGGGGTTGATAGCAGGAGTTATAGCTGCTACTGGTTGGTACCGTCTCCTTTGCTTTCCGAGAAAGATATTCCCAATATAATGCTCTTTTTTCTTAGGGAGAGCACTACCGTATCATTTTGTACTACCCGATGATCCAACGTCTTTAACTAAACGTCCTTCTCGGACGGCCTACTCAAGACAAACTCCCATGCCCACCATCTCGGTGAAGTCACTGGGCGCACTGGCGACCATTCTGTCGTAGTAAAATGAGCTCAAGGTCTTTAAGAAGATCTTTGTCATCTCCTTTTCCTCAAGAGGTGGAGAAATATGAGCGGCAATTTCACACCATCTCTTAGCGTATTCTTTAAAGGTTTCCTTGTCCTTTTGTGACATTGATCTGAGTTGATCTCTGTCTGGTGCCATGTCTAAATTGTATTTATACTGCTGAACGAAGGCAGCGCCAAGATCTCTGAATGTGCCGATCGTAACGCGGTTTAAACCCATGTACCATTTTAATGCGGCACCTGTTAAACTATCCTGAAAGTAGTGAATCAGTAGCTCCTGGTTCTCTGTTTGAGCGGACATTCACCGAGCGTACATCACCAGATGACTCTGAGGGCAAGAATTACCCTTGTATTTTTCAAAGTCGGGCACTTGGAACTTATGTGGGACTTTCACATTGGGGACCAAACAAAGGTCTGCGGCGTCCTTTCCAAATAAATCCAGTCATTATGGCCGAGACTCTCGGTTCCTCCCGTAGTTTGTAGCCTTCAGGAGTTGCTGCCATGCCCCTGGCATCTTCGTTTTCCCGAAGTTTGTAACCTTCGGGCCCAGCGGCTCCTGCTGCAGTTCCTTGATCCTCATTGATCAGCGGAACATATCCTTCCGGGATATAGTTAAGTGGCATGCCCCAGGGGCGATCTTTCGGCATCTTGTACCTAGGATCATACTTCTCCACTATGGGCGTTGATGTGATCTCCGAGATCAGAGTCCTTTGTTCTTGCATCTGAGCTTCTACTAGAGCTTGCATGTCGTTATGAAGCTTTCTCAGATCCTCTTTCAGAGTGTCGATCTCTTCTCTCAACTCTCTGTTCTCTTCCTCGAGATCATCCATCTTTTTCTGACGATTGGCCCGAGTATTGTACGACTGAGACAGTTTGACTCTAGAATCGAGACACAAACGTGAGATTCGTAGGTAAGAAGAATACGTTTATGATGAATGCAATGATTATTAATTATTTTCGTTTATTCAAAGTAAACTTTGACAATTGGATTGCAAACATCAAACAATTGGGGAGAACCCCATTTTATTGAATTCAAAGGATTGCGGAAATGGAAATACAGTAGATTACAAAGTGCTGGAAAAGGAAATCTAAACTAATGGATCCTGAGTCCTCTCTGAAGAGAGCTCAGGTGCTGATTCGGGTGCTTTCCTTTTCTTTGACCGGGGCTCTTGGGCCGTTGTCGGGTTGTCATTCCTTTGCCAAGTGAAAGGAGCGAGTAAATTCATTTGGTCATCCTGATTTTCTACAACTTGTTGCTCTAAAATCTCAATCAGAGCATTCTTTTCTCTTAATAGCTGTTGTATTTTCTTACATTCCACATTGAGAATACGATACTTGTTCCTCCAAGACCTCTTCTCCTGCTGAACTTTGCTGAGAGTAACCTGAAGTTTTTCCGTCTCAGACATGAAATAAAGGGCAGAGTCCCTTAATGGAAGAACTTCCTGACGAGGGTAAGGCATCCTCGGCTTGAGAGCTCTAGTTTATACCCAATGGAGATAAGGCTCCATCGAGACACAGTCTGGTTTTCCTAGAGACTCTTGTCCTTTCCTATGAACGTGTTTCCAAGCATGCACTATTTCTGTCTTTAGTGCCTTGTCATTTTCTCCTTCCTTGAAGAAAAGACCTTCCAGATGAGCACTGCGCGGGACATGCCTCATCGGGTATCCAAATTGACGACGAACTAACACCGGATGATAGTTGATTCCCCCCTTAGTTCCTATAAGGGGTACATTTGGGAAATTTCCACAACGGTCAATGATTCTGATACCGTCGTATATTCGATTGTACCAATCGATGTCCGAGTTGGTAAGAGACATGACTCTCTGCGACCAACGTAAAGTATTCTTTTGATCCCAAAATGCAGCAGATTTGGGCAAATGGGAAGTGAACCATTTGTATAGCAGGGGTACACAGCACGTGATCACCCCTCCACTGTATAAATTCCTTAAGTGTACTGAATGATACGCATCTGCGAGTAAGGTCGGTACGGGGTTTCCAATCAGGAAAATCTTAATGGCGTTGATATCTACAAAGTTATCGATGTTGGGAAACAAAAACAACCCGTAGGTGAGCAAAACAAAGATGCTCTCGAAAGTGGCCACGTTCCCTATACTGGCAAAGTACAGGGCTTTCTTTGTCAAGAACTGGGCTGGAAAACCTTGGATGCCACCCTTAGTGGTCATGTGAGTCCTGACTTCCGACCCGTCCAAATAAATTGCTCGTGCAATAGTCTGATCCTTTGAAATTTCTTCCAGTCCAGAAAATGGAGCTTGATCATTGATATGTAAATCAGTCAAGTGAGAGTACTCCTCCAGTGTTGGTGTTAGTTGATATTCCGGGAATGTGAAACAGTGATAGACCGGATCGTAGAACTGGATTAACGTGGACAAGATTCCTTCAATTACGCGGACCCTTAACAAGGACAGCAGTCCTCCATACTTGGCTCTGAAAGCCTCATGGTTGGTGATCATTCTCGGCAAACCTCTCAAATCCTCTAACTTTGGAACCTTGAAGGTGTACTTATGAGTTTTCCTTCTACCGAAATCCATTAGCGCAATCTCCTTTCTCTGATATTAGCAATCATTGTCTCAGTTTAATTTGAAAAAGAGAGACTAGAAGAGAAGATTTTCTTTGTTTTAATGTTTTTTAGATGAATGTATGAATGCAACACACAAAAACATAGAAAAAACATGGGGTCAAAGTGTCGGCGTCATGAAGTCAAGGCTTTACCCCCCCCCCCCCCAAAGGTTTATACTGGTGATTTTTTGTACCTGTCCGCAAAATCATTGACCCCTCTAGGATAACAACAGCAAGCGGATCGCCAGCGAGCTGATGTATCCTAGAGTGATCTCAGATGAGGGTAGTATCGTGTGACAACTATATCCGATAGCTTCCGCACTACAAAATGGCTTACGTCTGCTAAAAACCTCAGCTTCTCAGATAACCCAGTCGACCACACTACTTTCAACAACCGAAGTCGTATAGGCAATGTATCTGCAAAGGGAGTCTCCACTAAGTTTGATGGTCGATCGGGGGCTCTTAACTGGAATTCACTCCCAGTAAGATTACCCGCATTGCCATCACCTATCTTAGGTGTTTACTCAATATTTCCACATGTGGCATCACATGCATTCCCATTAGCAGAAAAATAAACACAGATATCAATTAGGAAAAGCAGTATATATATTTGTCTTAATCATCCTAGACCTCTAGTCTTATGATCCTATACAGACAATGACACCCCAGTAGAGCAGTCATTTCTGTGATATGAATGTGAACTCAAGGTCTCTGCCTAAGAGATGGGAACATCTGATAAGGACAAGACACTCCCCAGCAGAGTCGCCATTTTTCTGTAGCGCGAGTTTTATGTGTGGTTGCGAAGCACTATCGCTTTTGGGTACTACAGCTTGATTCATTTTTTATCCTATTGAAGCTGATGAAGGAAGGGAAATAGATGTCTCCAATTAACCCTGCTTGCAAATTGAGTTTAAACAGATAACTGTTGGTTTTTAGATGCTACAAAGATTATGGGTCTCTCTTAGGTCATTTTGTTAAGAACACAGGGTTTAGACTATTGGTAGGATGTTAGGACTGATTCTTTTCGATTGATGTATGAAGGTACGGGATTTTGGGTTTTTGATTAGTGCGCTCGCTAAGATTTTTCAATCTTATGCCTACGTACTCCCGTTTAACGAAACAGGGAAATCAGAGCGATTGAAGTTCCTCCTATTCTATGGGAGGAAATGGTGTTCTGGTGTCTTGTTCAAAGCCCAAGACATGAAGCTAAAGGTGGTTTGTATCTTGTTCAAAGCCCAAGATGTGAAGTTGAAGGGTCTATTTTTATCTTGTTCGAAACCCAAGATGTGAAGCTAAAAGGGTGTTAACTTTGGAGAGAATTTGTCATCTCTAAAGGGGAATATTTGGTCTGTTTGGCACAACTGTTGGGTGACTGATTATAAAGGAGAATTACTTTAACTGGGATATGTGAATCCAACAATGCCATAATTTCCTTTTATAGGGGATTTTCAACCTGAAGGAGAAGACTTTAACTCAGTTTAGAGCAATGCCATCTTTCCTTAGGAATTTCTCATGCTAAAAGAGGGACAGTGGCGTGGATGTAAATAATCCAGAGGCTTGCCGCTTACAGCAATTAGACAAGGGAAAAGGAGTTGTTGATGTTTGTATGTTGTGACCAAAGCATGATTTGATGCTAAAAGGTTGATTGAATCAAACGGGGATTTCTTTATACAAAGCCTAAGAGGAGGCTATTGACCCAACAAGAGGATGCTTTTGTGTCTCGTACGAAGCCCGAGATAGAGGCTAAAAGAGTTTACTCAACAAGAGAGTGTTTTTATATGTGTCTTGTACGAAGCCCAAGACGGAGGCTAAAAGGGTTTAACTCAACAAGAGAGTCTTTTATACTCACCAAGAGAGTGATTTGTATCTCGTACGAAGCCCGAGATAGAGGCTAAAGAGGTTAGCTCCGCTGGGGAGAATCATTGTACAAAGCCCAAGAGGAGGCTATCTATGCTGGTGACTGTTTCAGTTTAGTGACGGGTCCAGTATATTGTATAAACGAGAAAATTAGTTCTTATAAAGAGACTGATTCCAGGTGAGGTTGTACTTTGGTACTGATCAGAAGATCGGGGTTATTTCCTGTTCTTTAAGGAAATGGGAAATCCAAAGGGTATTGAGACTGTCCAAGTCTACTGGTGTTTTGGAGAAATCGATTCTCAAATAGTGAATGATCTTTGTATAATGCCCAAGAGAAGGTTGGGTTACTGCTGAGGGTTACATCCATAGGCAGGCCAAAGGGTGAGGAACTCTCATGAGAGAGGCCGGCTTTTGGAGCGATCAGTGTTTTTTCGATTTGTGAAAGGAACTTAAGAATTCCTTTGAGACTCAAGGGGTTTTTAGACTGTCCAAGTCTAGAGTTTCATCTTTTGTAGAATGCCCAAGAGGAGGCACGGGCTTTAAGGGATGAGTATCAACCCTTAAATGGCCGGAGTTTTGACGCTGGAAAGACTGCTCTAGCAAAGGATGATTAAGTTTTGTCTTATACCTTTAAGAGGTTGTCAGGGTCCTTGTATTAAGCCCAAGAGAAGGCATGAGAACTTCTAAGAAGCCGAAGGGTCCTTGTACAACGCCCAAGAGGAGGCGGGGATACTTTTAAGAAGCCTGTGGGTCCCCAAACCCCGAGAAGTTCAAGACATGCCATTCACAGAGAATAGATCAAGCCAGGAAAGTTCAAAAATTTGGAAGAAACTCAAGAGATGTCATTCACGGAGAAAAGATCATCTCTGGGGAGTTAGAGTTTCTTTGACAATTTTTAAGGGTGCTTTTAAGAAGCCTGTGGGTCCCCAAACCCCGAGAAGTTCAAGACATGCCATTCACAGAGAATAGATCAAGCCAGGAAAGTCTGAGAATTTGGAAGAAACTCAAGAGATGCCATTCACAGAGAAAAGATCATCTCTGGGGAGTTAGAGTTTCTTTGACAATTTTTAAGGGTGCTTTTAAGAAGCCTGTGGGTCCCCAAACCCCGAGAAGTTCAAGACATGCCATTCACAGAGAATAGATCAAGCCAGGAAAGTCCAAGAATTTGGAAGAAACTCAAGAGATGCCATTCACGGAGAAAAGATCATCTCTGGGGAGTAGAGTCTCTTTGACAACTTCTAAGGGTGACAGTCTAAGAAAGGGTTCACCGAGAATGCTGTCTTTCACGTCTCTATATTGTTTAACCCAAAGAGGAGGGAAGGCTGTGTCTGGTAATCCTATGGGGATCTAGTTTTGACTGTATCTAAGAGCGATCAACGGGGCTTTACCTAGTGCTAGACGTAGTTGCCGCGGAACACTCTAAATAACTATACTAGTATTACACAGTTGATATTTGACAAGTATATAAAAGTTTGTGAAAGAAGACTTACAGTGAGCAGCCCCACAATACAGTTATATATATATATATATATATATATGAAAGCGGATAAAGAAAGCGGGTAAACACTTACTCGGTTGTAGAGCTTCCATGCTGTTTTGTTAGTTGTTCAAAAAAGAAAGCTTTGATAACAATATTATATTCAAAATCAAATGAGAAAGTGCTTTGAAAAGATTGTTGGGGCTTACAGCTCAAGGAGAGGCCCAAAGTTTTATCAGTGATTGCACTGTTGTTTTGTACATTGTACAGGGACTTATACAAGTGACTGAGGCCCAAAAGGTTTTCTGTACAAAGGGATGGGTCTTACACTCTCTCAAGAGGTCCAAAGGTTTATTTTTGTACAAGTGGTGGGGCTTACAGCTCAAGGAGAGGCCCAAAAAAATGGTTTTTGAACTGGCGATTGTTGGTAGCGGTATAGGGCAAGTAAGCAAAAAGATTTGGAAGTATTTTTCCGGGAATTTATCGTGTCCACAGAGATCGGTGCTACTGAACTGCCGTTCGACAATATCAATGTTAATGAGTTTGGTTTTAAAATGGTTTAAAGCGTAAAAGCGGAAAAGTAAATAAAAACATAAAAACAATTCAATCTTCAACAAGACAAACTTATCAAGCATACATATAATCCACTCGTCACAAACATAAATTTACCGACCAATTATACTCCACCTGCAATACTCGTCAAAATCATCCAGCATCACTCACAACAGTGTCCATCTCTGGCACACTGAGCTGCGAGACAACTGTATTACTCTCGTCGTCACTCTCGTGCACGACGCCTCGAAACACGGAAGACATTAAGTTCCGACACCAAAAAGATTATCATCTAAATCTATCTCTAGCATCTAGACAATAGATATCCATCCCTAATCAAGATTCGTGATGTTTATCTCTAACACAACACAAATCCAAACATAAATGCAAAAAGATCAAGGAAGACATCGATAATGATTTGTAAAGAAAATTTCATATAATATTATGATCAACAAAGATACATATGTTCAAAGTAACTATACAAACACCCAACAAAGAAATTACAAAGAGAAGAGAGAAGAGGAACCAAACATTTCTTGGTTTGTCAACACCAATCGACGAGAGATTCGACTCCGGGTCATCCAAATGCAAGCTCCAATGATGTTTTCTAAGCTAATCTACAAGAAAAATGAAGTTTGATGGAGTTGGGAGCAAAAAATACCCAAAACCATCCCTAAAAATGTGTTTTTAACCCATATTTATTGTTGTTATCATCGCAGACTGCGCTCAGCGCGCTCTTTTTAAAGTTAAACCGCCTTAAAAGCGCGCTCAGCGGGCTCGGAGCGCGCTCAGCGCGCTTTTCACTGGAATTTGCTCTTTCTGAGGGCTAGGAGTGTGCTCAGCGCGCTCCAAGCATGCTTCCTGGGCTAGGAGCGCGCTCAGCACGCTCCAAGCATGCTTGAAAATCCAAAGCTTGTTTTCTTCATAACTTTTGAACCGTAATTCCGTTTTTCGCCCGGTTCGAAGCGTTGGAAAGCTTATTCAATGCTCTATACAACAATGGCAAAATACCACTGCTTAAATACCTACAAAAATGAGATAAAATCAATTAAACTCAATGATATTTACACGAATCGCAATATATATAATAAAATGTAAACTATACGCATTTATAAATAAAACAGGGTTTATTCGTATGATATTTAACAAAAAGCAATGATAAGTGCAACAAAACATATGTACAAAAATAGGTACAATTTGCACTTATCAAACTCTCCCCAACTTACATAATTGTTTGTCCTCAAACAAAGCCAACAACTAAAGGAACAAAAATGAAATCCAAGAAATCACGCAACAACAAGTTTTTACAAACAAAAACAAATGCAATAGTTCAATCGAAAATGGTACTCACAAAGTAAACCACTAAAGTATGACGATAACATAGTCACGAAACAAATGCAAAATACAAAAATCATGCCAAACATCCTAAAACAACACAAGTTCAAATGTGAATCACACCTAGCAAAAATAATCATCGGTAGATGAAAAACATAAAATGAGGTACTTTCACTCACACAATAATCTTGCAAACAAAAGACTAAATTATGCATCCATCCAAAATTCACATTGAACATACAAAGGCAAGAATCACAAGGACTTTTCAAGGTTGTAATGTGGTCGGGTAAACAAACAAGGGGCAATTTCTAAAGCTAATCGAAACAAAAACTTGCCTAAACCTAAAGGAGTGATTAACTCACAAAAGACTCAAACCAAAAATTTCAATCAAACTTCTTCCAAAATCCCAAGTGTTACACAAAACACACAACTTATTTAGCACAATTATTGGAACTCTTTTTGTTTCCTTTTTCAAGGATTTTCTTTTTCTCTTTTTTTTTTCTTTCCTTTTCTTTGTCACATTTTTTTCTCTTTTTTCTTTTCTTTTTCAATCTTCATAGAATCCAACCAATGAGTACACAATCATTCTCTCCCCAACTTGAATTCAACCACATCATCATGTGAATACTCCCTACTTTCTAAGGCAAGGAAAAAATCCATACAACAACACAAAGTTGAGGTCCAAGAAAAAACAAAATCCATCAAAAATAAGTGAACTAAATACTCATAGACAAGCATTAAGTTCAAATAAAAACATGGATCAAAAAGCTCAAAGGGGTTACAAATTCTCACACACTCACAAGGTGAATTGACTATTTGGCTAGGGTGGTTGTGCTCAAAATGAAACAAATGCCTTGATCCTTTTCATGCATTCATATACACAACATAAACAACAGATTCAACATAATAAAATCCAGTTAGAACAAGAATGTTGGAACTCCGAGCATATATGAACAATGGAAGGCTTCCTCACAAAAAGGTTGGGAACTAAAGTGATTCACACAAGCACAAGTATACAAAAGAATAAATGGCATGAAAGTTTGTAAAAAGCCTAAGTATCATGAATATGCTAAAGTATAGAAAGCGATAAATACATACCTTGAACGGGTACCAAACTTTAAACATTATCATTACCACGCATTCGCAAGTTGAAACACTCAAAATCGGAATAATCACCGAATGCGACTTCAAGATATCGGCCTAAAATTTGAGTCCAAACAATCAACAAAAGAATTAGAAAAATTACTAATAATTACTAATATATAAGGCCTTGGTGGAAGTGGGAAGAAGGGGGAACCAAGTGAACAATTAAAAGAATTCACTGGTTCAGCACAGCAGAGCGCGCTCAGCGCGCTACACCAGAACCAGAAAAATCAGTACAGCAACAAGGTTCTGGTGTAGACCTCCACTTAACACCTACACAATCTCATATACAATGAAAAAGTAATAACGGAACAAAAAACGATAAAACATGCTTGTTTTACGTCGTAAGCTCGACGCCTATTGTTTATACACATTTCTCCAAGTTGCCTTTTTACACGGATAGCGCTCACAGCCGATGAAACCTAACCAAATACTTAGCAAACTTGAAGAGAAACAAATATATACACTATATTTACAATTATGAAAAACATGTAAAATTCACAAATATGGTAAACATATACAAGTATCAATATAAACAAGTGAAAATAGACAATATATACGATATCTACAAAACTCAAAAACAAAGAAACTATCGCAATGCGATTCAATAAAAACATCGATCCCCGGCAACGACGCCATTTTGTTGGTAGCGGTATAGGGCAAGCAAGCAAAAATATTTGGAAGTATTTTTCCGGGAATTTATCGTGTCCACAGAGATCGGTGCTACTGAACTGCCGTTCGACAATATCAATGTTAATGAGTTTGGTTTTAAAATGGTTTAAAGCGTAAAAGTGGAAAAGTAAATAAAAACATAAAAACAATTCATTCTTCAACAAGACGAACTTATCAAGCATACATATAATCCACTCGTCACAAACATAAATTTACCGACCAATTATACTCCACCTGCAATACTCGTCAAAATCATCCAGCATCACTCACAATAGTGTCTATCTCTGGCACACTGAACTGCGAGACAACCGTATTACTCTCGTCGTCACTCTCGAGCACGACGCCTCGAAACACGGAAGACATTAAGTTCCGACACCAAAAAGATTATCATCTAAATCTATCTCTAGCATCTAGACAATAGATATCCATCCCTAATCAAGATTCGTCATGTTTATCTCTAACACAACACAAATCCAAACATAAATGCAAAAAGATCAAGGAAGACATCGATAATGATTTGTAAAGCAAATTTCATATAATATTATGATCAACAAAGATACATATGTTCAAAGTAACTATACAAACACCCAACAAAGAAATTACAAAGAGAAGAGAGAAGAGGAACCAAACATTTCTTGGTTTGTCAACACCAATCGACGAGAGATTCGACTCCGGGTCATCCAAATGCAAGCTCCAATGATGTTTTCTAAGCTAATCTACAAGAAAAATGAAGTTTGATGGAGTTGGGAGCAAAAAATACCCAAAACCATCCCTAAAAATGTGTTTTTAACCCATATTTATTGTTGTTATCATCGCAGACTGCGCTCAGCGCGCTCTTTTTAAAGTTAAACCGCCTTAAAAGCGCGCTCAGCGGGCTCGGAGCGCGCTCAGCGCGCTTTTCACTGGAATTTGCTCTTTCCGAGGGCTAGGAGTGTGCTCAGCGCGCTCCAAGCATGCTTCCTGGGCTAGGAGCGCGCTCAGCACGCTCCAAGCATGCTTGAAAATCCAAAGCTTGTTTTCTTCATAACTTTTGAACCGTAATTCCGTTTTTCGCCCGGTTCGAAGCGTTGGAAAGCTTATTCAATGCTCTATACAACAATGGCAAAATACCACTACTTAAATACCTACAAAAATGAGATAAAATCAATTAAACTCAATGATATTTACACGAATCGCAATATATACAATAAAATGTAAACTATACGCATTTATAAATAAAACAGGGTTTATTCGTATGATATTTAACAAAAAGCAATGATAAGTGCAACAAAACATATGTACAAAAATAGGTACAATTTGCACTTATCAAACTCTCCCCAACTTACATAATTGTTTGTCCTCAAACAAAGCCAACAACTAAAGGAACAAAAGTGAAATCCAAGAAATCACGCAACAACAAGTTTTTACAAACAAAAACAAATGCAATAGTTCAATCGAAAATTGTACTCACAAAGTAAATACTTACCACTAAAGTATGACGATAACATAGTCACGAAACAAATGCAAAATACAAAAATCATGCCAAACATCCTAAAACAACACAAGTTCAAATGTGAATCACACCTAGCAAAAATAATTATCGGTAGATGAAAAACATAAAATGAGGTACTTTCACTCACACAATAATCTTGCAAACAAAAGACTAAATTATGCATCCATCCAAAATTCACATTGAACATACAAAGGCAAGAATCACAAGGACTTTTCAAGGTTGTAATGTGGTCGGGTAAACAAACAAGGGGCAATTTCTAAAGCTAATCGAAACAAAAACTTGCCTAAACCTAAAGGAGTGATTAACTCACAAAAGACTCAAACCAAAAATTTCAATCAAACTTCTTCCAAAATCCCAAGTGTTACACAAAACACACAACTTATTTAGCACAATTATTGGAACTCTTTTTGTTTCCTTTTTCAAGGATTTTCTTTTTCTCTTTTTTTTTTCTTTCCTTTTCTTTGTCACATTTTTTTCTCTTTTTTCTTTTCTTTTTCAATCTTCATAGAATCCAACCAATGAGTACACAATCATTCTCTCCCCAACTTGAATTCAACCACATCATCATGTGAATACTCCCTACTTTCTAAGGCAAGGAAAAAATCCATACAACAACACAAAGTTGAGGTCCAAGAAAAAACAAAATCCATAAAAAATAAGTGAACTAAATACTCATAGACAAGCATTAAGTTCAAATAAAAACATGGATCAAAAAGCTCAAAGGGGTTACAAATTCTCACACACTCACAAGGTGAATTGACTATTTGGCTAGGGTGGTTGTGCTCAAAATGAAACAAATGCCTTGATCCTTTTCATGCATTCATATACACAACATAAACAACAGATTCAACATAATAAAATCCAGTTAGAACAAGAATGTTGGAACTCCGAGCATATATGAACAATGGAAGGCTTCCTCACAAAAAGGTTGGGAACTAAAGTGATTCACACAAGCACAAGTATACAAAAGAATAAATGGCATGAAAGTTTGTAAAAAACCTAAGTATCATGAATATGCTAAAGTATAGAAAGCGATAAATACATACCTTGAACGGGTACCAAACTTTAAACATTATCATTACCACGCATTCGCAAGTTGAAACACTCAAAATCGGAATAATCACCGAATGCGACTTCAAGATATCGGCCTAAAATTTGAGTCCAAACAATCAACAAAAGAATTAGAAAAATTACTAATAATTACTAATATATAAGGCCTTGGTGGAAGTGGGAAGAAGGGGGAACCAAGTGAACAATTAAAAGAATTCACTGGTTCAGCACAGCAGAGCGCGCTCAGCGCGCTACACCAGAACCAGAAAAATCAGTACAGCAACAAGGTTCTGGTGTAGACCTCCACTTAACACCTACACAATCTCATATACAATGAAAAAGTAATAACGGAACAAAAAACGATAAAACATGCTTGTTTTACGTCGTAAGCTCGACGCCTATTGTTTATACACATTTCTCCAAGTTGCCTTTTTACACGGATAGCGCTCACAGCCGATGAAACCTAACCAAATACTTAGCAAACTTGAAGAGAAACAAATATATACACTATATTTACAATTATGAAAAACATGTAAAATTCACAAATATGGTAAACATATACAAGTATCAATATAAACAAGTGAAAATAGACAATATATACGATATCTACAAAACTCAAAAACAAAGAAACTATCGCAATGCGATTCAATAAAAACATCGATCCCCGGCAACGGCGCCATTTTGTTGGTAGCGGTATAGGGCAAGCAAGCAAAAATATTTGGAAGTATTTTTCCGGGAATTTATCGTGTCCACAGAGATCGGTGCTACTGAACTGCCGTTCGACAATATCAATGTTAATGAGTTTGGTTTTAAAATGGTTTAAAGCGTAAAAGTGGAAAAGTAAATAAAAACATAAAAACAATTCATTCTTCAACAAGACGAACTTATCAAGCATACATATAATCCACTCGTCACAAACATAAATTTACCGACCAATTATACTCCACCTGCAATACTCGTCAAAATCATCCAGCATCACTCACAATAGTGTCTATCTCTGGCACACTGAACTGCGAGACAACCGTATTACTCTCGTCGTCACTCTCGCGCACGACGCCTCGAAACACGGAAGACATTAAGTTCCGACACCAAAAAGATTATCATCTAAATCTATCTCTAGCATCTAGACAATAGATATCCATCCCTAATCAAGATTCGTCATGTTTATCTCTAACACAACACAAATCCAAACATAAATGCAAAAAGATCAAGGAAGACATCGATAATGATTTGTAAAGCAAATTTCATATAATATTATGATCAACAAAGATACATATGTTCAAAGTAACTATACAAACACCCAACAAAGAAATTACAAAGAGAAGAGAGAAGAGGAACCAAACATTTCTTGGTTTGTCAACACCAATCGACGAGAGATTCGACTCCGGGTCATCCAAATGCAAGCTCCAATGATGTTTTCTAAGCTAATCTACAAGAAAAATGAAGTTTGATGGAGTTGGGAGCAAAAAATACCCAAAACCATCCCTAAAAATGTGTTTTTAACCCATATTTATTGTTGTTATCATCGCAGACTGCGCTCAGCGCGCTCTTTTTAAAGTTAAACCGCCTTAAAAGCGCGCTCAGCGGGCTCGGAGCGCGCTCAACGCGCTTTTCACTGGAATTTGCTCTTTCCGAGGGCTAGGAGTGTGCTCAGCGCGCTCCAAGCATGCTTCCTGGGCTAGGAGCGCGCTCAGCACGCTCCAAGCATGCTTGAAAATCCAAAGCTTGTTTTCTTCATAACTTTTGAACCGTAATTCCGTTTTTTCGCCCGGTTCGAAGCGTTGGAAAGCTTATTCAATGCTCTATACAACAATGGCAAAATACCACTGCTTAAATACCTACAAAAATGAGATAAAATCAATTAAACTCAATGATATTTACACGAATCGCAATATATACAATAAAATGTAAACTATACGCATTTATAAATAAAACAGGGTTTATTCGTATGATATTTAACAAAAAGCAATGATAAGTGCAACAAAACATATGTACAAAAATAGGTACAATTTGCACTTATCAAACTCTCCCCAACTTACATAATTGTTTGTCCTCAAACAAAGCCAACAACTAAAGGAACAAAAGTGAAATCCAAGAAATCACGCAACAACAAGTTTTTACAAACAAAAACAAATGCAATAGTTCAATCGAAAATGGTACTCACAAAGTAAATACTTACCACTAAAGTATGACGATAACATAGTCACGAAACAAATGCAAAATACAAAAATCATGCCAAACATCCTAAAACAACACAAGTTCAAATGTGAATCACACCTAGCAAAAATAATCATCGGTAGATGAAAAACATAAAATGAGGTACTTTCACTCACACAATAATCTTGCAAACAAAAGACTAAATTATGCATCCATCCAAAATTCACATTGAACATACAAAGGCAAGAATCACAAGGACTTTTCAAGGTTGTAATGTGGTCGGGTAAACAAACAAGGGGCAATTTCTAAAGCTAATCGAAACAAAAACTTGCCTAAACCTAAAGGAGTGATTAACTCACAAAAGACTCAAACCAAAAATTTCAATCAAACTTCTTCCAAAATCCCAAGTGTTACACAAAACACACAACTTATTTAGCACAATTATTGGAACTCTTTTTGTTTCCTTTTTCAAGGATTTTCTTTTTCTCTTTTTTTTTTCTTTCCTTTTCTTTGTCACATTTTTTTCTCTTTTTTCTTTTCTTTTTCAATCTTCATAGAATCCAACCAATGAGTACACAATCATTCTCTCCCCAACTTGAATTCAACCACATCATCATGTGAATACTCCCTACTTTCTAAGGCAAGGAAAAAATCCATACAACAACACAAAGTTGAGGTCCAAGAAAAAACAAAATCCATAAAAAATAAGTGAACTAAATACTCATAGACAAGCATTAAGTTCAAATAAAAACATGGATCAAAAAGCTCAAAGGGGTTACAAATTCTCACACACTCACAAGGTGAATTGACTATTTGGCTAGGGTGGTTGTGCTCAAAATGAAACAAATGCCTTGATCCTTTTCATGCATTCATATACACAACATAAACAACAGATTCAACATAATAAAATCCAGTTAGAACAAGAATGTTGGAACTCCGAGCATATATGAACAATGGAAGGCTTCCTCACAAAAAGGTTGGGAACTAAAGTGATTCACACAAGCACAAGTATACAAAAGAATAAATGGCATGAAAGTTTGTAAAAAACCTAAGTATCATGAATATGCTAAAGTATAGAAAGCGATAAATACATACCTTGAACGGGTACCAAACTTTAAACATTATCATTACCACGCATTCGCAAGTTGAAACACTCAAAATCGGAATAATCACCGAATGCGACTTCAAGATATCGGCCTAAAATTTGAGTCCAAACAATCAACAAAAGAATTAGAAAAATTACTAATAATTACTAATATATAAGGCCTTGATGGAAGTGGGAAGAAGGGGGAACCAAGTGAACAATTAAAAGAATTCACTGGTTCAGCACAGCAGAGCGCGCTCAGCGCGCTACACCAGAACCAGAAAAATCAGTACAGCAACAAGGTTCTGGTGTAGACCTCCACTTAACACCTACACAATCTCATATACAATGAAAAAGTAATAACGGAACAAAAAACGATAAAACATGCTTGTTTTACGTCGTAAGCTCGACGCCTATTGTTTATACACATTTCTCCAAGTTGCCTTTTTACACGGATAGCGCTCACAGCCGATGAAACCTAACCAAATACTTAGCAAACTTGAAGAGAAACAAATATATACACTATATTTACAATTATGAAAAACATGTAAAATTCACAAATATGGTAAACATATACAAGTATCAATATAAACAAGTGAAAATAGACAATATATACGATATCTACAAAACTCAAAAACAAAGAAACTATCGCAATGCGATTCAATAAAAACATCGATCCCCGGCAACGGCGCCATTTTGTTGGTAGCGGTATAGGGCAAGCAAGCAAAAATATTTGGAAGTATTTTTCCGGGAATTTATCGTGTCCACAGAGATCGGTGCTACTGAACTGCCGTTCGACAATATCAATGTTAATGAGTTTGGTTTTAAAATGGTTTAAAGCGTAAAAGTGGAAAAGTAAATAAAAACATAAAAACAATTCATTCTTCAACAAGACGAACTTATCAAGCATACATATAATCCACTCGTCACAAACATAAATTTACCGACCAATTATACTCCACCTGCAATACTCGTCAAAATCATCCAGCATCACTCACAATAGTGTCTATCTCTGGCACACTGAACTGCGAGACAACCGTATTACTCTCGTCGTCACTCTCGCGCACGACGCCTCGAAACACGGAAGACATTAAGTTCCGACACCAAAAAGATTATCATCTAAATCTATCTCTAGCATCTAGACAATAGATATCCATCCCTAATCAAGATTCGTCATGTTTATCTCTAACACAACACAAATCCAAACATAAATGCAAAAAGATCAAGGAAGACATCGATAATGATTTGTAAAGCAAATTTCATATAATATTATGATCAACAAAGATACATATGTTCAAAGTAACTATACAAACACCCAACAAAGAAATTACAAAGAGAAGAGAGAAGAGGAACCAAACATTTCTTGGTTTGTCAACATCAATCGACGAGAGATTCGACTCCGGATCATCCAAATGCAAGCTCCAATGATGTTTTCTAAGCTAATCTACAAGAAAAATGAAGTTTGATGGAGTTGGGAGCAAAAAATACCCAAAACCATCCCTAAAAATGTGTTTTTAACCCATATTTATTGTTGTTATCATCGCAGACTGCGCTCAGCGCGCTCTTTTTAAAGTTAAACCGCCTTAAAAGCGCGCTCAGCGGGCTCGGAGCGCGCTCAGCGCGCTTTTCACTGGAATTTGCTCTTTCCGAGGGCTAGGAGTGTGCTCAGCGCGCTCCAAGCATGCTTCCTGGGCTAGGAGCGCGCTCAGCACGCTCCAAGCATGCTTGAAAATCCAAAGCTTGTTTTCTTCATAACTTTTGAACCGTAATTCCGTTTTTCGCCCGGTTCGAAGCGTTGGAAAGCTTATTCAATGCTCTATACAACAATGGCAAAATACCACTGCTTAAATACCTACAAAAATGAGATAAAATCAATTAAACTCAATGATATTTACACGAATCGCAATATATACAATAAAATGTAAACTATACGCATTTATAAATAAAACAGGGTTTATTCGTATGATATTTAACAAAAAGCAATGATAAGTGCAACAAAACATATGTACAAAAATAGGTACAATTTGCACTTATCAAACTCTCCCCAACTTACATAATTGTTTGTCCTCAAACAAAGCCAACAACTAAAGGAACAAAAGTGAAATCCAAGAAATCACGCAACAACAAGTTTTTACAAACAAAAACAAATGCAATAGTTCAATCGAAAATGGTACTCACAAAGTAAATACTTACCACTAAAGTATGACGATAACATAGTCACGAAACAAATGCAAAATACAAAAATCATGCCAAACATCCTAAAACAACACAAGTTCAAATGTGAATCACACCTAGCAAAAATAATCATCGGTAGATGAAAAACATAAAATGAGGTACTTTCACTCACACAATAATCTTGCAAACAAAAGACTAAATTATGCATCCATCCAAAATTCACATTGAACATACAAAGGCAAGAATCACAAGGACTTTTCAAGGTTGTAATGTGGTCGGGTAAACAAACAAGGGGCAATTTCTAAAGCTAATCGAAACAAAAACTTGCCTAAACCTAAAGGAGTGATTAACTCACAAAAGACTCAAACCAAAAATTTCAATCAAACTTCTTCCAAAATCCCAAGTGTTACACAAAACACACAACTTATTTAGCACAATTATTGGAACTCTTTTTGTTTCCTTTTTCAAGGATTTTCTTTTTCTCTTTTTTTTTTCTTTCCTTTTCTTTGTCACATTTTTTTCTCTTTTTTCTTTTCTTTTTCAATCTTCATAGAATCCAACCAATGAGTACACAATCATTCTCTCCCCAACTTGAATTCAACCACATCATCATGTGAATACTCCCTACTTTCTAAGGCAAGGAAAAAATCCATACAACAACACAAAGTTGAGGTCCAAGAAAAAACAAAATCCATCAAAAATAAGTGAACTAAATACTCATAGACAAGCATTAAGTTCAAATAAAAACATGGATCAAAAAGCTCAAATGGGTTACAAATTCTCACACACTCACAAGGTGAATTGACTATTTGGCTAGGGTGGTTGTGCTCAAAATGAAACAAATGCCTTGATCCTTTTCATGCATTCATATACACAACATAAACAACAGATTCAACATAATAAAATCCAGTTAGAACAAGAATGTTGGAACTCCGAGCATATATGAACAATGGAAGGCTTCCTCACAAAAAGGTTGGGAACTAAAGTGATTCACACAAGCACAAGTATACAAAAGAATAAATGGCATGAAAGTTTGTAAAAAGCCTAAGTATCATGAATATGCTAAAGTATAGAAAGCGATAAATACATACCTTGAACGGGTACCAAACTTTAAACATTATCATTACCACGCATTCGCAAGTTGAAACACTCAAAATCGGAATAATCACCGAATGCGACTTCAAGATATCGGCCTAAAATTTGAGTCCAAACAATCAACAAAAGAATTAGAAAAATTACTAATAATTACTAATATATAAGGCCTTGGTGGAAGTGGGAAGAAGGGGGAACCAAGTGAACAATTAAAAGAATTCACTGGTTCAGCACAGCAGAGCGCGCTCAGCGCGCTACACCAGAACCAGAAAAATCAGTACAGCAACAAGGTTCTGGTGTAGACCTCCACTTAACACCTACACAATCTCATATACAATGAAAAAGTAATAACGGAACAAAAAACGATAAAACATGCTTGTTTTACGTCGTAAGCTCGACGCCTATTGTTTATACACATTTCTCCAAGTTGCCTTTTTACACGGATAGCGCTCACAGCCGATGAAACCTAACCAAATACTTAGCAAACTTGAAGAGAAACAAATATATACACTATATTTACAATTATGAAAAACATGTAAAATTCACAAATATGGTAAACATATACAAGTATCAATATAAACAAGTGAAAATAGACAATATATACGATATCTACAAAACTCAAAAACAAAAAAACTATCGCAATGCGATTCAATAAAAACATCGATCCCCGGCAACGGCGCCATTTTGTTGATAGCGGTATAGGGCAAGCAAGCAAAAATATTTGGAAGTATTTTTCCGGGAATTTATCGTGTCCACAGAGATCGGTGCTACTGAACTGCCGTTCGACAATATCAATGTTAATGAGTTTGGTTTTAAAATGGTTTAAAGCGTAAAAGTGGAAAAGTAAATAAAAACATAAAAACAATTCATTCTTCAACAAGACGAACTTATCAAGCATACATATAATCCACTCGTCACAAACATAAATTTACCGACCAATTATACTCCACCTGCAATACTCGTCAAAATCATCCAGCATCACTCACAATAGTGTCTATCTCTGGCACACTGAACTGCGAGACAACCGTATTACTCTCGTCGTCACTCTCACGCACGACGCCTCGAAACACGGAAGACATTAAGTTCCGACACCAAAAAGATTATCATCTAAATCTATCTCTAGCATCTAGACAATAGATATCCATCCCTAATCAAGATTCGTCATGTTTATCTCTAACACAACACAAATCCAAACATAAATGCAAAAAGATCAAGGAAGACATCGATAATGATTTGTAAAGCAAATTTCATATAATATTATGATCAACAAAGATACATATGTTCAAAGTAACTATACAAACACCCAACAAAGAAATTACAAAGAGAAGAGAGAAGAGGAACCAAACATTTCTTGGTTTGTCAACATCAATCGACGAGAGATTCGACTCCGGATCATCCAAATGCAAGCTCCAATGATGTTTTCTAAGCTAATCTACAAGAAAAATGAAGTTTGATGGAGTTGGGAGCAAAAAATACCCAAAACCATCCCTAAAAATGTGTTTTTAACCCATATTTATTGTTGTTATCATCGCAGACTGCGCTCAGCGCGCTATGGGCGCTCAGCGCGCTCTTTTTAAAGTTAAACCGCCTTAAAAGCGCGCTCAGCGGGCTCGGAGCGCGCTCAGCGCGCTTTTCACTGGAATTTGCTCATTCTGAGGGCTAGGAGCGTGCTCAGAGTGCTCCAAGCATGCTTCCTGGGCTAAGAGCGCGCTCAGCGTGCTCCAAGCATTCTTGAAAATCCAAAGCTTGTTTTCTTCATAACTTTTGAACCGTAATTCCGTTTTTCGCCTGGTTCGAAGCATTGGAAAGCTTATTCAATGCTCTATACAACAATGGCAAAATACCACTGCTTAAATACCTACAAAAATGAGATAAAATTAATTAAACTAAATGATATTTACACGAATCGCAATATATACACTAAAATGTAAACTATACGCATTTATAAACAAAACAGGGTTTATTCGTATGATATTTAACAAAAAGCAATGATAAGTGCAACAAAACATATGTACAAAAATAGGTACAATTTGCACTTATCAGCGATCGCGCCGAGATTTTCTTTTAACGCAGAGGGACTTATACAATATCTGAGGCCCAAAATAGTTTTGGTTAAAAGGGTTTGGGTCTTACACTCTACTAGAGGCCCAAAGGTGTTTAAATAAAAAGAATGGGGCTTATAACACGAGGGTAGGCCCAAGGGTTTGGTTTGTTAGAAAGGCGACGACCGCGCCAAATTTTTTAACAGTATCGGGACTTATACAATACACTGAGGCCCAAATTGTTTTGGTTTTCTAAAAGGGTTGGGTCTTACACTCTACTAGAGGCCCAAAGGGTTTGAAAAAGTTTGATGAGGGTTGAATTAATCAAAAACCCTAATTTGTTTCCAAAATGTATTTTAATTGAATAATAATTCAATTAAAATGATCAAAATTGTTAAACATGTGGAAAACAAATTGTGATCTTGGATTAATGTTTCAAAATCAAGTTTTGACCTACAAAATGATTAGAAGTCATTAGAATTTGCAAAATCAAGAAGGAAAAAATATTTTAAATGTCAAAAATAATTAAAATATTAACTCTTTGCAAAAATATCAATTATATGAAATAAATAATATTTTTGGGATTTTTGGGTAAAATAAAATATTTTAACATTTTTGTGAATTATTAAAAAAAGAATCAACTCAAAATCATTAAAACTCATAGAGAAATTAATTTTTGAATCAATTAAATAAAATCACAAAATTCAAATATTCAAATATTTGAAAAAGGGCGCCAAGAACATGGCAAGAACACACGCCATTCCTCTGTTTCTGCAGATTTGCGTTTTCTATCCAATCTCACTAAATACTTGATTGTATCATGCAATCTACATATCAATCTACTCGTTTCAACCTCACGGTCATGTCTATGGTCTTTAATTTCATTTATTTTAAACATGGAATAAGAAATCAAAGAGAAACCTCAAGAACCCTAAAATTTGCATGAAGGTTTAGAAATTCCATACACGATTCAAACAATGCAATTGATTGAGGGAAAACACTCCATGCATGATTATGAACATATGGCCAAATTATTGTGCAGTAAAAATTGCATGAATCATAGAGTTAGAAGAGCTCATGCTTACCACTTGCAGCTGGTGATCGTGTTTTGTGTTAGAAGTGTTACAGCTTGGTTCCAAGGTTATGGACAGCTTCCCTAGGTGCTATGGAGTGTGTCTGGATGCTTGGAGTGGATTGATTTGAGCTGGAACTTGATTTGGCACCTCAATTGCAAATCTGTCAAAGGCTTGAGCAGTTGGCTGGTGATTTTGTGATTTTGGTGTTCCAGATGTTATGTGAGTGTTTGGATCACTTCTATATGATGTTTTTGAGGTGTTTGTGTGATAGGTTTGATTGGAATTGCTCTCAAACTCAAGACCCGATAGTGACTTCTTTGGAAGGAAATATTGGAGTGAAGAAGGAGATTTTGAGGAAAGCATCTGTTTGATGCCTTTGGTGTACTCAAATGAGCTCTATTTATAGTATAGCAAGTTTTTTTGCAAGGAATAGTGAATGGCAACTGCTGCATAGGTTTGGCCAATGTTGAGCAATGAGAATCCAAGTCTCCTCTAGCCATTGACTAGAGGTTAGGGCACAGGCTGCTGGTTCCCTTGGCCTTGGATAAGTCTTGACTGAATTCAGTTGGCAATGGCTCAGTCCATGCCACCTTGGTGTATGTATTGAATGCACCAATCCAAAATTGGAGTCTTGTCCCTCTTTTAGGCAATTCTAGGTTTGGCATGCTACTTCTTGTTCCAAAGACTCTGGAGGCTTGAATCAGTGTTTGTTCCCTTTAGATTTGATCCTCAGATATGTCCAAAGTGATAACAAGGCTTGGAATTATCTGATTTTGCCAAATTGAGCAAAAGTGCAAAATTCTGCCTAGCCTTGGCAATTTTCAGCAAGGCATATTGCCATTGTCATATCTCATGGCTCAAGTGGAATTTGATGGAGTTCTTGGCCATTTTGGAAAGCCCTCATATGATACAGTAACTGTTTGATCATAATTGGTCTTGACACTTTTTGGATCCAAGTGAAAAATGCCCCTACATTTGGAAAAAAGTGAAGGCAGATTCTGACTTAGTGAAAATTTCACTAAGTGTTGGAAAAAAGTGACATTTCCACTTTTCTTGATTTTGATCATTCCATAACTTGAAATCCATGGGGAATTGGAATGAGTGGTAGTTGAAGCTTTTGTAGAGGGTAATGAGAGCTACAAATCCAGCTTTGGATGGGAAAAATGGCCTTGTGGTTTAGGAGTTATGATCCTCCAAAGTTAGTACCCTAGCCACTTTGTTCCATAACTTAGAAAATTTTCTAAGTTTTTTATGGTTACCCCTTTTACAAGTTATCCCACTTTTCTTGATTTTTATTGATGAATGATGATTCAAACCACTCATTAAAATCATTTTAGGGTTAAGGAACCATAATTGTGAAAAATCTCAAAAAGTTAAAGTTTGACTTTTGTGCACAGTTGACTTTTTGTCAGATGAATTCCAAACTGTGAGATCCTCTATGAAATCAAGTCCTTGACCTAAATCAAACTTTATGGATTGATTTCATAGGTGTTATAGGGTGTATTGAATCATGTCTTAGGGTTTGGGAGCATGTCCTGGTCAAAAGTCAAAGACACAGTTGACTTTTTCCGCGAAACCCTAACTGTGGTTCTGATGAAATTGAAACTTGTTGCTCAAGCTTCTTGGATCAATCCATTATTGCAAATGGATCAATGTGATGTATTTGAGACCCTCAAATCCCCTCTTGAGGTCTTGGCTCATGTTTTGTCCCAAAAGTCAACTTAGGGGTGAATTAGGTCAAAAAACCCTAATTCCTGATTTTTTATGTATGCATCCCCTGAGGTTAAATTGACTTGGTGATTGGGTTCATGAGATCCCTTGGAGCATCATAGGTTATGCTTTGAAGCATTGGCTCATGCCTAGAGGAAAATTTCCATATGGAGGCCCTGGTCGACCAAACCCTAATTTGGTGACACTGGCGATCTTAAGGCTTGATCCACCTAGAAGGGAGCAGCCTTATGCTTAATCCTTGAAGTGGGAGTCCTCTTAATCCTTTTAGACAAGTTGAAGATTGTGTCATTCCTTGATTGATCCTCTATCTAAGAACTCTGAGAGGGCTTGAAACCCTAAGTTTGATTGTAGTGGATGCTCACCCATCTTTGGGGAGACTAATGAGGCATGATGGTTCACCCATATTGTGATGATGATTTGCACAATGATGGGAAATCTTAGTGGTCAAAATTTGGGGTATGAAAATGCCCAAGAGGAGACTTAAGGTTTAAAGGGATGAAAATCAACCCTATGATGGTCTGATGTTCTGGAATTCTTGACTCTCTTGAGGATTGTATTAGTGAAGATGATTAGTTTTTGTCCTATACCTGTAGAAGGCCTTTGGGTCCTTGTACTAAGCCCAAGAGGAGACTGAGAAACTTTTAAGAAGCCTAAGGGTCCTTGTACTAAGCCCAAAGAGAAGGCTGGGGATGCTTTAAGGAAGCCTGTGGGTCCTTGTACTAAGTCCAAGAAGAGGCCGGGGATGATTTTTGGAAGCCTGTGGGTCCAAACCTAAGAAAAGTTCAAGAAAGGTTTCACCAGGAATAAGTCCTTTATTTGTAGAACAGTTCTAGGGTTTGAAGAAATTCAAAAGAGGTTTCTCCGGGAATTAATCCTCTATAGGGAAATGAATTTCTTGTACACATATATTTCTAAGTTTGGAAAGTCTTGAGAAAAGTTTCACCGGGAATAATGCCTTTCACTGTTCCATATTGTATAAGCCCAAGAGGAGGCAAGACTGTATCTGGCATTTCCTATGGGGAACTAGTTTTGACTATGTTGAAAGAGTAACCTCTGGTTTGATCTAGACCTAGACCTAACTGCTGGGGAAAACTCTAAGCAAGTATGTACAAGCATATATATATATATATACAGATGAAATATATAATAGGTATGTATTGAAGAGATAGTGGGACTTACAGTCTGATGAAAGCCCAAGCATATTAACTACAACTGCATGGTTAGGTTTTCAAGAAATTGAAAAAAGTTTTGATAAACTTTGAATTTGAACTTGAATAAAAAAGAAAGTTGTTTTAAAAGGGAGTTTGGGGCTTATACTCATGGAGAGGCCCAAATAATTTTTTTTCGAAAAGGCGACCATCGCGTCGTAGTTTTGAAAACCATAGAGGGACTTATACAATGATTGAGGCTCAAATTATTGTATTTACAAAAAGGACGGGTCTTACACTCTATTAGAGGCCCAAAAGTGTTATTTTTATACAAGAGATGGGACTCATAGCTCAAGGAGAGGCCCAGATGAAAAACAGCGATCGCACCATTTATTTTGAAAATCGCGTAGGGACTTATACAATGACTGAGGCCCAAATTATTTATGTACAAAGGGGGTTGGGTCTTACACTCTATTAGAGGCCCAAAAGTGTTTGAAAATAAGAAAGATGGGGCTTACAACTCAAGGGGAGACCCAGATGAAAATTATTTTGAAAATGGCGATCGCGCCGAGATTTTTAAAATCGTATCGGGACTTATACAATGACTGATGCCAAAATTATTTATTTACAAAGGGATGAGACTTACACTCTACCAAGAGGCCCAAAATTTTTTTAAATGAAGTTTGTTCAAGAGGAAACCCTAATTTCTTTGAAAAAATATAATTTTCAAAGAAAAATAAGTAATAAATGATATAAAATACCAAATATATTGAAAAACAAGTTTTAAACTTTGAACAATGTTTTGAAAAATCATGTTTAATCACATGAAAGCTTGGAATCCAATTAAATTTGAAAATTCAAGTTGGAAACCTCATCTTAAAAATGTTTGAAAACAAATAAAATGAAATTAATTACAAAACTTCAAGCTATATTAAATAAATAATATAAATTTGGTCTTTTTGTAGAATAAAATATTTCAATATTTTTGTAAATTTTCAAAAAAAAGAACCAATAAAAAATAATTAAAATTGAGAGAGAAATTAACTTTGAGATTAATTAAGAAAATCATGAAAAATAAGAAAAAATAGCAAAAAGAGAGGGAGCCAAAAAATGGTCTGGGTGGGTGTTGAACCCATGCCCTCCAACCAAACACACATGCGCTGCTACCACTGGGGTGGGGATACATCCGTGTATCAAAACCACCCCATGAATACATAAGGGTAGCCTTATTTCCAGGTCAGGATAAGGCATAAATCAAGTTTTGAGTGATTTGCAAGAAGGATCATATCTCCCTCATTTCTCCATGAAATTGGATGAAATTTAGATATATCCTACCTAGAATTTCATGAGGAATCCAATGGTGGTTTCAAAATAGGCCAAAATTTTAAAACCCGATGGTGGTTTCAAAATAGGCCAAAATTTGCAAGTTCTATGCTATCTCTTTATACAAGCAATAATAGCATGGTAAATTGGTTCAAACACAACACATATGATATGTATGACATGTTCATGATCAATAGACATCAAAGCAATGCATATTTTAAAGAGTTCAAGTTGTTATGCACTTACCTCTTGAAGCTCCTTGTGCTATCTTGCAAAATGCTTGTGCCAGAAGTAATTTAATGCCTTAGACACTCTTGATTAATCCCTTAGAAGCTTTTAGGATGATCAAAACCAGTTGGAAACCTCAGGAACAAGATCTGGCTCTTTCTTGCAAAAGTGACAAAAGTGACCAAAATGGTAACTCACTCAAATGGTGTTACAGTTGAGGGAAACTTGTTGGGATAGTTTGAGGATGATATTTGTAGAGTATTTGAAGTGTTGTTTGGCTTTGAAAGTGATTGGATCAAGACATGGCTTGAAAAATGCAGAAAAGTCAAAATTTGAGGTTTTGGAGGTTGACTTTCCGATTTTGGTGTTGTACAATGAGAATGAAGGTTTGAACACCTCCAATAGATGGTTTATGATCTGAAATTCTAGTACCAGATATGTGATGTTACGTGTGATGTCACGACAACACACTCTACAATGGACAATGAAAAACAACAGAAGAGTACACAAAGAATTGTTCACCCAGTTCAGTTAAACAACTTACTCTGGGGGCTACCAAGCCAGGGATGAATTTCACTATTAGTAGAATTAATTTACAGACTCAACAACCCAGTTGACATCTCCTAAACTTAATCTCTACTTAATGAACTTTCTACCTAAGAGACCACTTAGGTATGAGAACACTACTCAATCCCTAAATCACTTCAGTGATATAATTCAAAGATCACACACTTTGAAAAACACAACTTGATTCTGCTTCACAGCTTTGATCAAGAACAACTCAAAACAACAACACCAATTCACACTAGAATGGTTTACAACACATACACAAAGACACAAACGACTCTCAGTCTTTAGCTCTCTTTCTTCGTTACTTTCTTCAAAGGATTGATGCGCTTTATATAGCTATTTGATTTGGTCTTGGACCTCCTACAATATCTGACCTGATTTGTTATTTAAAACTGAATCTTCAACAGATTTTCTCTCTCAAAATCTTCTTAAATCTTCAGCTTTTAAACACTCCTACAAATCTGCATCAAATCTGTTTGCAACAGAAAATATCTCCTCCAAGATATTCGTATCCAATAACTCTAACAGCTCTCCCAAAATTACAGCTAATACGCTTAACCCTAAAAACATCTCAAACCTGATGTTTTACTGATCAGCATATCTGATGTCATGACATCACATGTGACATCAGACTTCAAAACTTCAACAACTTATACACCTAACATTATCCAATGTTAAGACTCAATGTTAAGACATCACCCATGTGACATCAACATTGCACAACTTTGTTTTACCAAAATTCTAGCCAATCCAAGAGCTAACAATCTCCCCCTTTGGCTAATTTTGGCTAAAACAATCTCTGCAACATCAGAGACTTCAGCAGCGGAATTTTTTTTTAAAAACAAACTCTCCCTCAAAAGCATAACCAGCTGCACACTCCCCCTCAACACCTGCACCACACCAGAACTTAGATAGGATACACCCTACACACCTAGGCTAACTCTCCCCCTTTTTAGCCATAATTGGACAATCACCAAACACAATGACCTGACATAAAGACATGGTCAAAACAAGTTCCAACACATTGACTGTTCAGTCGATACAAACTATGCTCCGTGTTTGTATTATAAAAACAAGCCTTTCTTCCTACTAGCAGCACCACACAGCAACCAAGAATGAGCCAGTCAAACACCAAAGATGCAGCAAAGAACCTTAAGCAGAAGGGCAAGACTTCAGATCCACCTAAGAAGAGGAGCAAAACAATGACTGCAGCTGAAACTACTTCAGGAACCACAAAGACAGGCAGATCCTCATCAAGAAGCTTCCTGTTCAACAACAAGCTTCTGATGATGATTGGGATGAAGACTGGAAGGCTTTTCTGGATGCAGGGGGTTGGGATAATCTGTAACTATTGATGTACTTCAAACCTGTATGCCTTCAACAGATGAATAAAAACCATTTCTAATAAAGAATATAACTACTTAATACACTCTCTAGCACATTTAATCTTCATAAATGCAAATTCCTAATTTACTTCTCAAACTTTCAAATTGGTTTGCATCTAAGGCTTTAGTAAAAATGTCAGCTAATTGTTTATCTGTAGCAACATGTTCCAAAGCAACTACTTTTTCTTCAACCAAATCTCTTATAAAATGATGCCTTATATCAATATGCTTAGTTCTGCTATGTTGAATAGGATTCTTAGAGATATTGATAGCACTTAAATTATCACAGTACAATGTCATGACATCTTGCTTGACATTGTATTCTGTTAACATCTGCTTCATCCAAACAAGTTGAGAACAACTACTCCCTGCTGCTATGTACTCAACTTCAGCAGTAGAAAGAGACACACGGTTCTGCTTTTTACTGAACCATGATATCAGATTATTCCCTAAGAAGAAACAACCTCCTGAAGTGATTTTCCTATCATCAGCGCTCCCAGCCCAGCCAGCATCACAATATCCCCTTAACTCAGTCCCAGATCCATGACTATACAGCATCCCATAGTCACTAGTTCCATTAACATATTTTAGGATCCTCTTCACTTGATTCAAGTGACTAACCTTAGGCTCAGATTGGTATCTGGCACAAACTCCAACAGCAAAAGATATGTCAGGTCTGCTAGCTGTGAGATACAATAGACTCCCAATCATGCTTCTATATAAACTTTGATCCACACTAACTCCATGTTCATCCTTGGACAATTTTAAATGAGTAGGAGCAGGAGTCCTCTTGTGATTAGCATTCTCTAGGCCAAACTTCTTCACTATGTTCTTTGCATACTTGCTCTAAGAAATGAATATGGAGTCCTCCATTTGTCTAACTTGTACACCAAGAAAATAGTTTAGATCACCAACAAGACTAATTTCAAACTCAGACTGCATCTGTTCCACAAAAGGTTTCACCATTGCATCTGACATCCCACCAAATACTATGTCATCAACATAGATTTGAGCTATCATTAGTTTTCCTCCTTCCTCTTTAACAAACAAAGTCTTGTCAATCCCTCCTTTTCTGTAGCCATTCACAACCAGGAATTCAGTAAGCCTTTCATACCAAGCTCTTGGTGCTTGATTCAAACCATATAGAGCTTTCCTTAGTTTGTACACATGGTCAGGAAATGTTGGATCAATAAATCCTTTTGGTTGATCAACATACACCTCTTCATTTAAGTAACCATTCAAGAAGGCACTTTTAACATCCATCTGAAAAACTTGAACTTGAAATTACAAGCCACCCCTAAGAGCAATCTGATAGATTCCAGTCTTGCTACAGGAGCAAAGGTTTCATCATAATCAATTCCTTCAACTTGAGTGTATCCCTGAGCAACTAATCTGGCCTTATTTCTGGTGACCACTCCTTGTTCATCAGATTTATTCTTGTAGATCCACTTGGTGCCAATCACATTAACTCCATCAGGCCTTGGTACAAGCTCCCATACTTCATTCCTCTTGAATTGCTCCAGCTCTTCATGCATTGCATTTATCCAATACTCATCAGTCAATTATTCCTTGACATTCTTTGGCTCAATTTTGGAGACTAAACATGAACTTGCTATAACATCTCTTGACCTAGTCCTCACTCCAGAATTTGGATCACCTATAATAACCTCCTTCGGGTGGTCCTTCTGCACTCTGATAGAGGGATCTTTATGAGGTTACTCAGTTTCAGGCTCAGCAGCAGCAACACCAGGAGTTAGACTTCTGTCTTCAGCTTCTGGTGCACCTTCACCAACTGATGTTCCAACATCATCTAGGACATCATCATCTTCCTGCTTATCATTGTCATCAATCACCACATTGATGGACTCCATCATCACTTTGGTTCTAGAGTTGAAAATCCTATATGCTCTGCTGTTGGTAGAGTATCCCAAAAATATTCCTTCATCTCTTTTGGAATCCAATTTTCTTCTATGTTCTCTATCAGCCAGAATATAACATCTACTTCCAAAAACATGAAAGTATTTAACATTAGGTTTTCTTCCCTTCCATAGTTCATACATAGTGGATGAAGTGCCTCTTCTCAGGGTTACCCTGTTGTGAATGTAGCAGGCAGTATTCATGGCTTCAGCCCAGAAATGATAGGGAAGTTTCTTGGCATGGATCATAGCTCTAGCAGACTCTTGGATAGTTCTGTTCTTCCTCTCAACTACTCCATTTTGCTGAGGAGTAATAGGAGATGAAAAATCATGACTTATACCTTCAGCAGAGTAAAATTCTTCAAACTTGCTATTCTCAAACTCTCTTCCATGGTCACTCCTTATCCTGATAATATTACTCTCCTTTTCTCTTTGGAGTCTTTGACAAAGATCTTTAAAAACATCAAACACCTCTGATTTGTCTTTGATGAAGCTCACCCAGGTGTACCTTGAATAGTCATCCACAACTACATATGCATATTTCTTTCCACCCAGACTTTCAACCTGCATAGGTCCCATCAAGTCCATATGAAGTAGTTCCAAGACCTTGGAGGTGGTGTCATGTTAAAGCTTCGGATGAGACATCTTTGTCTGCTTCCCTTTTTGACAGTCTCCACACACTTTTCCTTCCTCAATATTAAGTTTGGGAATTCCTCTGACTGCTTATGAGGAGATGATTCTCTTCATTCCCTTTAGGTGAAGATGTCCCAACTTCTGATGCCAGATTTTGACATCATCTTCTTTAGCAAAAACACAAGTGGAAGAAGTTGAGTCTTGTGGCACCCAAAGATAACAATTGTCATTAGACCTGGCTCCCTTCATAATGACTTCTCCTTTATCATCATTGACAATGCATTCAGACTTTGTAAAGTCTACTTTGAATCCTTGATCACAAAGTTGACTAATGCTAATCAAATTTGCTGTCAGTCCTTTAACAAGCAGAACATCCTCCAGTCTGGGAGCACCAGCACAGTTCAGTTTACCAATCCCCTTGATCTCTCCTTTGACCCCATCACCAAATGTAACATAGCCTGAAGAATGAAGCTTCACATCTACCAACAGATTCTTAACTCCAGTCATGTGCCTTGAACACCCACTGTCAAAGTACCAATCTTCTTTGGTAGAAACCCTTAAAGAAGTGTGAGCTATCAAGCTGGTAACCTTAACTTTAGGGACCCATTGCTTCTCTGGCTTGGTAACCTGCCTTCCTTTATGACAGTTCTGTCTGGGAACAACCTGATGAGCCTTCTGTGGATGTCCATGTAGCTTATAAAAATAAGCCTTAATGTGTCCAAAACATCCACAATGGTGACATCTCCAGTGTCTGTATTTCTTCTTAGATGGAGTTCTGTCATGATGATTTAACATCTCTGGTTTGGAGGTGATAACATCATAAGAACCTGCATCATTGTTGAATCCCAAGCCACATTTGTCTGCAGCCATCTTCACAATACTAAGAATGTTGTCTAACGCATCAGTACCATTGTTCAACATTCTGATAGTTTTGGTCATAGAGTCCAGTTTATAGTTAAGCATACTGACTTCAGCTTCAAGTTCAGTCATTTCAGCTTTTAACTGTACTATGGTTTTCTTCAGCTCTTCCCCTTCAAGACACACTTGTTCACTTCTTATGAAAAGGTCTTTATAAGTGACAGCAAGTTCATCATAAGTAACCTCATCATCACAAGAATCATCATCTAACTCATAAACCTCAATCATAGCTCTAACAAGTTTAGCTGAATTTTCTTCAGATTCACTCTCACTGTCAGACCAAGAAGCTGATAACCCTTTCTGCTTCTTTAGAAAAGTAGGACATTCCTTCTTGACATGTCCATACCCTTCACACTCAAAGCATTGTATTCCTTTGTCATTACTGGATTTTTCTTCATCTTTAGACTTCTTCCCTTGTTCTCTTGATCTGTTAATGTCAGAGGTAATGTTCTTGACATTGGGATTATAACTCCTATTTATCCTCTTCATAACTTTGTTGAACTGTTTTCCCAGCAAAGCAATAGCCTGAGACAGCTCCTCCTGAGAATCATCTTCTTTCCCTTTCTTGGTTTCTTCAGAACTAGAAACCAAAGCTATACTCTTGGACTTCTTTTCAGGTTCCTCTTCACTTAACCCTAACTCAAAAGTTTGAAGAGATCCAATTAGCTCATCAACTCTCATTTTTGCTGATGTCTTGAGCTTCTTCAATTGCATTCACCTTCATCTTATATCTCTTGGGAAGGGACCTAAGGATTTTCCTCACCAGCTTTTCTTCAGTCATCTTTTCTCCAAGAGCACTAGAGGCATTAGACAGTTCAAGAATACTCATATGAAAGTCATGAATAGTTTCATCTTCCTTCATCTTTAGACTTTCAAACTTTGATGTCAGAAGTTGAAGTCTTGACATCTTAACCTTTGAAGTTCCTTCATGAGTAGTCTTCAAGATGTCCCAAGCTTCCTTAGCAACTTCACAGGTATTGATCAACCTGAATATATTCTTATCAACTCCATTGAAAATAGCATTTAAAGCTTTGGAATTACCAAGGGCAAGCTCATCTTCTTCCTTGGTCCATTCTTCTTCAGGTTTCAGTTTTGAGCTGCCTTCTTTTTCTTTCCCAGCATCATCTTTCTCAACAACAATAGGTGCTTTCCATTCTTTAATGATAGCCTTCCAAGCCCTTATGTCCAAGGATTTCAAAAAGGTAATCATCCTTGGTTTCCAATAATCATAATTAGAGCCATCCAAAATAGGGGGTCTATTCACAAATCCACCAACTTCCTTGTCCATCTTTACCAGAAAGTATCAGCCCTAGATGTCACCCAGATGCAGAGCAGGATGTCTGCTCTGATACTAATTGAAATTCTGGTACCAGATATGTGATGTTACGTGTGATGTCACGACAACACACTCTGCAATGGACAATGAAAAACAATAGAAGAGTACACAAAGAATTGTTCACCCAGTTCAGTTAAACAACTTACTCTGGGGGCTACCAATCCAGGGATGAATTTCACTATCAGTAGAATTAATTTACAGACTCAACAACCCAGTTGACATCTCCTAAACTTAATCTCTACTTAATGAACTTTCTACCTAAGAGACCACTTAGGTATGAGAACACTACTCAATCCCTAAATCACTTCAGTGATATAATTCAAAGATCACACACTTTGAAAAACATAACCTGATTCTGCTTCACAGCTTTGATCAAGAACAACTCAAAACAACAACACCAATTCACACTAGAATGGTTTACAACACATACACGAAGACACAAACGACTCTCAGTCTTTAGCTCTCTTTCTTTGTTACTTTCTTCAAAGGATTGATGCGCTTTATATAGCTATTTGATTTGGTCTTAGACCTCCTACAATATTTGACCTGATTTTTTATTTAAAACTGAATCTTCAACAGATTTTCTCTCTCAAAATCTTCTTAAATCTTCAGCTTTTAAACACTCCTACAAATCTGCATCAAATCTGTTTGCAACAGAAAATATCTCCTCCAAGATATTCGTATCCAATAACTCTAACAGCTCTCCCAAAATTACAGCTAATACGCTTAACCCTAAAAACATCTCAAACCTGATGTTTTACTGATCTGCATATCTGATGTCATGACATCGCATGTGACATCAGACTTCAAAACTTCAACAACTTAAACACCTAACATTATCCAATGTTAAGACTCAATGTTAAGACATCACCCATGTGACATCAACATTGCACAACTTTGTTTTACCAAAATGCTAGCCAATCCAAGAGCTAACATGGTCTGTTTGGATAGTTATTTGAGTGGTTTTTGTTCTGGTTTCAAGAATCCCCAAATTGCTCCATGGTGACTTGAAAATGAAGTAAGAGAGGGAGAGTGAGAAAACAAGTCTTTGGTATTGTTTCGGTGTGTTTTGAAACATCAGAAATGACCTCTATTTATAGTAGAGGAAGTTTGTTTTTGAAGGAATAGTGAGTGGATGAGGGAGCATGCTATTATCCAATGTATTTTGTCATGTAACACTTTCTTAAATGCCAAGGTACCAAGTCTCCTCTTATCTTGACTTCAACCAACTTTGCAGGTTTGAACACTCATGTTTCTTGACTCCTTTTGGCTGGTTTGTAACTTATTCATGCCACCTCTATGCATCACATAAATGTTTGATGCCGAATTTGAAATTCAAGGTTCATGTAAATGATGATTTTGCACATGCCAAGTTGATTTCTTGACTCAAGGGTTCAAAGTTGAAATCATCAAGTGACCCATCAAGATTCTTTCTGATCTTTGAAGAGGACAAGGCTTGGAAGATGACAAAATTGGAAATGGAAATTGTGTGGCACAAGAAATGCACACAATCTGCCAAATGCTGTCATGAAAATCAGTTTGAGCAAGGCATGTTGTGACGTTCATAACTCCTTGCTCAAGTTGAATTAATGGGAGTTCTTGTACTCTTTGGAAAGTTTGTATATCCTACTTTAACTTTGATGTCCAACTTTGGTCTTGAAACATCTTGGATCATGATGAAAAATGGCCTCAAAGTTGGTGAAAAAGTGAAACAGATTCTGACTTGAAAATTTCACTAAGTGTTGGGAAAGTGGTCATTTTCATGTTTTTATGATTTTGATCAATCCATAACTCAAAATCTAAGAGGATTTGGAATCTGATGTAGCTGACAATTTTTAAGTATGTAATGAGAGCTTTCATTTGAGCTTTGGATGGAAGAAAAAGGCCTTGTGTTTTGGAAGTTATGACCTTGCAAAGTTGGTACTAAATCACTTTTCTTCCATAACTTAGAAAATTTTAAGTTTCTTAAGGTTGCCCCTTTTGCAAGTAACCCCACTTTTCTTCATTTTTCTTGATGGATGATGATCCAATCCATGAATTATCATTGTTTTTGACTTAGGGAAGCCTTGTTTGTCAAGAAATTTAAAAAGTCAAAATTGGTTTTTTGTCACAGTTGACTTTTGTTAGATGAATTCCAAACTGTGTGATCCTCTATGAAATCAATTCCTTGACCTAATTCAAATCTAATGGATGGATTCCATAGGTGTTATAGAGTGTCTTGAATCACTTCCCAAGGTTTGGGAACATGTCTTGGTCAAAAGTCAAAGATACAGTTGACTTTTCATCAGGAAACCCTAATTGGCCCAGATGAATTTGAATCCTTGCATTGCTTGTGAGCCAAGTTCTTTGAATCAATCCAACCTTGTGAATGGATCAAAATTATGTATTGGAGGTATTCAAAACACTTCTTGAGGTCTTGGCTCATGTCTTGCTCCAAAAGTTAACTTAGGGGTAAATTAGGTTAAGAAACCCTAATTCCTAATTTTTGATGAATGCATCCCCTGAGGCTATTTTGACTTGATGATTGGGTCCATGAGGTCCCTTTGAGCTTCTTGACTCATGTTTTGAAGTATTGGCTCATGCCCAGATGAAAATTTTCATCTGGAGGCCTTAGTCGACCAAACCCCTAATTTGGTGACTCTGGCGATCTTGAGGCTTGATGCACTTGGGATGTTACAACCTTGTGCTTAATCCTTGATGTGGGAGCCCTTTTGGTCCTTTATGGGTGTTTGAGAGGCTAGACAAGTTGAGGATCATGCCAATTCTTGATTGATCCTTTGTCTGAGTACTCTGAGAGGGCTCAAAACCCTAATTCATGATTGTAGTGAATACTCAGCCATTTTTGAGAGGATTGATGAGGTATGATGGTACATCCATATTGTGGTGATGATTTGCACAATAATGGGAAATCTTGTGGTCAAAATTTGGGGTATGACAACAACATATCAAAGAAGCACACCATTGATACTAATCTTATTATTCTAACCGAAACTTGTAGTGCTATTTTGCAGAGTATGAAGATTCCGACGAAGAAGAAAGATCGAGGTTCTGCCACCATCCCTTGCACCATTGGGGATAGGTTATTCAAAAAAGCTCTTATTGATTTGGGAGCAAGTGTGAGTCTCATTACGTTATCCATCTATAAGAAATTAGGGATAGGAATGGTGTAGGATACTAGAATGACACTTCAATTTGTTGATCATTCTGTAAAGAAACCTTATGGTGTCGTTGAAGATGTTCTTGTGAAGATTGTTAAGTTCATGTTTTCGGTGGATTTTGTAATTTTAGAGATGCCGAAAGATGAGGAGATTCCTCTCATTCTTGGGAGACCCTTTTTGGAGACCGAAAGGTGTTTGATAGACAAAGAAGGGGGTAATATGACGTTGAAAATCTATGATGAGGAATTGAAAATTGATGTTCGAAACACCATGAAATACAAAGATGATGTCGGGACTAGTCACACCATAGAGGTGATAAATCAAGTGATTTCTCATGAGAATCCTCTAAATGCACCACAGTTACCTTTGGAGAGAGTGATGACTTTGTCCATTTTTTAAAGTGACCACGAAGTTGACAACAAAGAGTCTGAAGCATTATCTATAATGGAAGCACAACCTCGGTGGAAAGGATCTAGACCACACCGGTGGGAAGATCTAAGGCAACCTCAGTTATCGGAAAAGAATAAGGAGACTAAAAAAGGGACGGAGTTGAAACAACTCCCCGAAAATCTCAAATATATCTTCCTCGACACCGAAGTTAAATGCCCGACTATCATAAACTCAAGCCTCAAGAGCGTTCAAGAGGACAAGCTCATCCAAGTTCTAAAAAAATACAAAAATGCTATATGGGCAACTGAGGATTTAAAAGGTATCAATCCTACGGTTTGCATGCATAAGATTCTCATGAAAGATGGTCATAAACCGGTTGTCCAACCCCAATGAAGACTTAACCCCACCATGAAAGAAGTGGTTCGAAAATAAGTGGTAAACTTATTAGATGCAGGGCTTATCTATCCTATATCTGACAGCTCATGGGTTAGTCTAGTGCATGTTATTCCTAAGAAAGGGGGAACCATCATGATCATGAATGAGAAGAATGAGCTCATTCCAACAAGGACGGTTACAGGTTGACGAGTGTGTATTGGCTACAGGAGGTTAAACTTGGCAACGAGAAAATACCACTTTCTGTTGCCATTCATTAATCAAATGTTGGAAAGGTTGGCGGGTCATAATTTCTATTGTTTCCTTGATGGTTACTCGGGTTATAATCAAATAGAAGATGCTTCGAAATATCTAGAGAAGATGATATTCACATGCCTTTATGGTGTTTTTGCTTACAGAAGAATGCCATTTGGATTGTGCAATGCGCCCGCTACATTCCAAAGATGCATGACATCCATTTTTGCTGACATGCTTGAAAAGCATATGGAAGTGTTCATGGACGATTTTTCTGTTTTTGGTTCTTCTTTTGATAATTGTTTGACTAACCTCTCTCTTATTTTAGAAAGATGCCAGAAAACCAACTTGATTCTCAATTGGGAGAAGTGCCACTTCATGGTGCGTGAAGGAATAGTCTTGGGTCACAAAATTTCCCACAAGGGAATAGAAGTGGACCAAGCAAAAATTGATGTGATATCAAAGCTTCCACCTCCGGTGAATAAAAAAGGTATAAGAAGTTTCTTAGGACATGCGGGTTTTTACCGCATGTTCATAAGAGACTTTTCTAAGATAGCCAAACCTCTAACTATTCTTTTGGTTAAGGATAAAGCATTTGTGTTTGATAAAGAGTGTGTCGATGCATTTGAGACACTAAATAATAAATTAGTGTTGGCACCAATTGTTATTTCCCTTGACTGGTCTCTATCATTTGAGATCATGTGTGATGCGAGCGATATTGCAGTGGGGGCAGTTTTAGGACAACGAAGAGAAAAGTTATTACATGTTATTTACTACGTTAGTCATGTTTTGAACCCTGTGCAGATGAATTACACAACTACCGAAAAAGAGTTGTTAGCAGTAGTTTATGCCTTTGATTAATTCAGGCAATATCTGTTGGGTTCTAAAGTCATTATTTATACTGACCATGCTGCTTTGAAGTATTTGTTTGCTAAGCAGGATTCTAAGCCAAGACTATTGATATGGATCTTGCTCCTTCAGGAGTTCGATGTGGAGATTCGTGACAAGAGAGGGTGTGAAAATACTGTTGTAGATCACCTCTCTCGGATGTCACCGATTGAAGAAACAGAGGACAAGCGTCCAATAAAGGATGAGTTTGCTGATGAACACATCCTCGCTGTTATTGGTGTTCCATGGTTCGCAGACTATGCGAACTATTTGATAGGTGGTGTTATCCCTTATGATTTTGACTCTAACAAGAAGAAAAAGTTTTTACATGATTGCAGGTTCTATTTATGGGATGACCCATTCATGTACAAAAGAGATTTAGATGGGTTGGTTAGAAGGTTTGTTCCAGAGGAGGAACAGAGGGATGTTTTTAAAGCATGTCATGACTCAGACTACGGAGGACACTTTAGCGGTGATAGAACCGCAGCAAAAGTCCTTCAGTCAGGTTTATATTGGATGTCACTGTTCAAAGATTCCCAAGAGATAGTCAAGGAGCGTGACAGATGTCAGAGAACCGACAATATTTTAAAGAGAAATCAGATTCCTCAGAATTCCATGTTGGAAGTCGAGTTGTTTGATGTTTGGGGTATAGACTTCATGGGTTCATTCCCACCGTCATTTGGAAAAAGTTACATTCTAGTGGCAGTAGATTATGTCTCTAAATGGGTAGAAGTCATTGCCTTGCCAACCAATGATGCGAAAGTGGTAGTCAAATTTCTGAAGGAAAATATCTTTGCTAGGTTTTGAGTGCCGAGAGCTCTAATAAGTGATGAAGGAACACATTTTCTAAATCATCTCATGGAGAAGCTACTCCGAAAGCATAATGTGAAGCATAGAATTGCTACCCCTTACCACCCTCAAACCAGTGGCCAAGTAGAGGCGTCAAATCGGCAACTCAAACAGATCCTAGAGAAGACTGTGAGTTCATCTCGCAAGGATTGGGTGACCAAGTTGGATGATGCGTTGTGGGCATATAGAGTTGCTTTCAAGACACCCGTAGGTATGTCTCCCTATCAACTCATTTATGGAAAAGTTTGTCACTTACCTATAGAGCTGGAACACAAAGCTTTGTGGGACTCGAAATTCCTTAATTTGGATCTTTCCAAAGCAGGAAGTTCCCGAATCCTTCAACTCCATGAGTTAGAAGAATTTCGGAATTGAGCGTACGAGAATGCCAAAGTTTACAAAGATCAAACTAAAAAATGGCATGATCGAAAGATCCAAAAGAAGGAATTTTGGGAAGCACAATTAGTTCTTTTATATAATTCCTGGTTGAAGTTGTTCCCTAGAAAGCTAAGGTCTAAATGGTCGGGACCGTTTATTGATCACAAGGGGTTTCCCCATGGAGCGATCGAAGTAAAAAATCAAGCAAACAGGGACACTTTTAAGGCGAATGGGCAGAGATTGAAGCCCTATTACCAAGGACAGAAGAGCGGTCAAATAGATGTTATTCATCTTGCACGTTAGGATGGACGACCGTCGAGCCATGTGACGTTAAACGAAGCGCTTCGTGGGAGGCAACCCACGCGTTTTATTTCTAATGGTTTCTTTTATTTTTGTTGTGCTTTAGGTTTTATGTAAATATGCACCGAGTCTTTCACAGGAGTGCAAAGGCATCTCACAGCATGAAATAATTCCTATGTCATTAGTAGAATACCTTATGCCAGAAAAAGAAGGAGTAAAACCGAAGAAACAACGAAAAATGTGGAAAAACAGGGGCCTGACACGGCCCGTGTCCGGATGGTACCCAAAATGCCCCCACGAAGAATTGTTAAGGGAAAACAACCTGACGCAGAGACATCCGGAACAAGGAAATGGAGTAGCCGCACGCCAAATCCTCATGACATCATTTTCTCCTCGTCGGCACAAGAACGACGATACTCTTGTCATGTCAAATGTAAGATCACCCCAACAAGGTACATGTAAGATGACACCCTTACTGATTTAGGTTTGATTGTAGAAGTTCATCGAATGTTCCATGTCTTGGGTATGCTTGAATATATGCAATTTGAAGCGCCAACTTATGAGCGCATAACTTTGGAATTCTTGAGTACAGTGGAGTTTCAATTGCAGAAAAGATGGACAGGTAACATGCGCTATTATTACGGTACTTTACAGTTCCGTCTTTTTAATGCTGATCATACTTTGACTGTGGAGGATTTAGGAGGCATTCTCCAACTCCCACTATATGGCCACGGAGTTGTTCCAGATGATTTTGACGCTGCTACTTTCTGGACTGCCATTATGGTAAGACCGAGTATGTCGCGAAAGCGGCAAAAGCCTCGGGCATCCAGAACCCTTTCTTCAGATATGCCCAAAAGGGCTTAGCTTAAACTTTGTTTGGCAGGGGTGACAGTACTGGTGTAGCCACTCAGAAGGAATTATTTTTCCTCTATGCGATGGCTCATAAGGTGTCGGTGAATGCTGCCGCATTTGCGGCCGATTATCTTGGAAAAGTGGGTTGAGCGGCTCAAGGTGGGATTTCTATTGGGGGTATGATTACCCAGATAGCCAGAATTTTGAGTATGGCCCTATCTTGGATAGTCAGACCCCAGTGGCGGGAAAGATGAAGCTTGACATGAATGCCCTGGTACAACAGGGCATGATTGCTTTTGGTGCAAATTTTTACTCTGTTGTTAATCATCAGAAGTTTGTTATAGCTCTCCCTAACCCCAATAAAATTTCTATTGATAACTGTGATAATAGGTTGTATACTAATACCGTCCCGGAGGACGAGTACGAGGTTGACGATTTTGGTGCAGGTGACCAGAATGACGAGGATGCTCAAGACCATGAGCAGTTTATGCCTCCTCCAAAAATGCCAACCCAAACCGGTGCAGGGTCGTCATCTATGACTCAAGACCAGTGGGCGTGGGTGCAAACTGAGATGGGTGACCTCCACGCGGAGCAGTCACGCCAAGGAGTAGAGCAGGCTCGTCAGGGAGTTGTGATGGATGAGATGCACCAAATGATGCAATAGTTAATATTGCGATTCCCTCCTCCCCAGTAAGGCTCTGTGAGTTCCCCTCGTATCTTGTCCTAAAACATTAAGGTCAATGTTTGGTTCAAGTGGGGGTTTATTATTTTGTTTGCATTTCTATTATTTCCGTTCATTCCAGTTTTCTTTTTATTTCGTGTTGTTTTGGTTTGTGTTGCTATGTTACAGATTTGTGGTTTTTGATATCTGATGAGTGACGAGGCCGGTACCAGTGGATGAAAGATTCGACCCTGACTTACTATTTTAGAAGCCCTCAAAGGTTGATACTGCTGAAGAGGATGCTCGGACGCAACTTTCTGACACTGTACCGATATTGGATTACTGTGCACCAGAGTCAGATAGGAAGATGCACAATATTAGGAGAACTTCGGAACCTGTTAAGCTAGACCAACCATGGTGAGTTATGCAAAGCCAAATACTTAGTCATCATGAGAGGGTTCAGGTATGTCTTTATCACTCTGAGCTTGCGTACTGTCTTTTGGAATTTGACTGCACATGTATGCACACTGAGGCACTTATTTTTGTTTAACCCCGAGCCTTTCTAGCCACCCTTCGTATGTTATCCTTCGTTAACCCATTTTGAGCCATTTTTTCATTTGTTTGTTTATAACCTCATCATGTAAACCATAAGCCCAAACACTTCCCTACCCACTCAGATAGGTGTTGTCAGTTTTTGATATGTGTAAGAATTCTAAGTTTGGGGTTGAGACACCAATAACAACTAGGTAAGTGCGAAAAAAAAAAGAGAAAAAGAAAATTTTGTGATAGAAAGAAAAAAATAAGAAGAAAAAAAGAGAGAAGAAAAATAGATGAGAAAAGAATAACGTACTTACCTAGAAAGGAATTTAGCTTGAAAATTATGAAAACATGCTCATGAGATATGATTGAGTAGAAGCTAAAAGACTTTCATGAAAAAGTGTCTGTTACACAAATGTTGAGTAATGCAAATGAAACAGTGAAAAGAATAACGACACCGATTCTGAACCAAAAACCACTTATTTTCCATTTTCTTATTTATCCCACCTTTAACCCTAAGCCCCGTTACAACCTGTAAAGTCCTCCAAAAGTATGTGTGGTGTGAAATGATATTAGACGGTATTCAAGTTTAAGAGTTGATTTTGCATACATTGACTGTTGAGTGTAAACACTTTAACCTGAGTGATTTTGGTGAGGGTGAGAAAAAGCTGACAGGTGAAGAAGGTGCTTTGGTATGGAAGTGCATCAGAATGTTCGGTTCGGGAAAGCGGGAAACTTTGTTGGTACGGTGAAAAGAGAGTTGCGAAAGATGTTGGCGGTATTGTGGTAAGTGATAGTTCATAATTTGGGGGTGACCTTTCTGTTGTCTCGAACATTTCTTGAGGACAATAAATGAGATAAGTTTGGGGTTGTGATCGGTCACCATTCCTACTACGTTTTCGCCACTTATTCGGTACTTTTTCCATGAATTGGTAATACCTTTGTTAGTCTTTTTGTTGTTTCTTCAAGTTAATTTCATGTTTCTTGTTTTATTCTCGCATGCTTGCTTTATTTCCCTTTTATTGCATTTTACACGTTTGTGTGGTATTTCTGTTGTTTTCAGGTCTATATGAAAAAGCCCAAAGAACCCGTTCGGAGAAAATGGAGTTTCTGGAAGTTCAAATGAATTTTTGGAAAAGATATAGTGGCCAGACATAGCCACCCGTGTCACTTGACACAGGTCGTGTCAGGAAGGAAACCGAAAGATGGAAATTGAAGAAGATACAGAGGGCTGACACAGGTGCTTGTGTCAGCTGACACGGCCCGTGTCAGCAAGCCTGAAGCAATTTCACACTTTTATGAGATACAGAGGGCCAACACGGGTGCCTGTGTCAGCTGACACGGCCCGTGTTGGCTGGGGCGTGTTAGTTGCTGATTTTCTTGATTTTTTGTCTTTTGGGATCCTTGAGGGTACTTTGGGTATTTCCCGACTTATGTAATTGATCTGAGAGTATTTTAGACGCGTTTTGAGAAGAAAAATGGACTTTTTTAGACTACAAAAGAATTTTACGATAATGATTGGTGCTTTCGAGGGATTCGAAGAACGGAGATTTTCATGAGCACTCGCGATTGAAAGATCAAAGCAATCCATTTATCTTGTAATGTCTAACTTTTCTGTTGTAATCTCTTTAAATATTATGAGTGGCTAAACCCCCCAATGCTAGGGGGTGTCCCTGAATTGCTATTGTATTGACTCAAATTTCCTTTATTCTATGAGATGAGTGATTTATATTAATCTATTTTATTGTGCAAAGTGCTTAATGCTTTTTCTATCGGACCAATGGAATCTGATTTATGGTTAAGGTTTAGGTCGAACAAACCAACTTAACGTTTTTTGCACAATAATATTACAATAGATATTGCCTAGGAATAGGGATTCCCTATAGTAACCGTAACAATCTTGTTAAAATACAATGCTTGATATTCTTCCTAAACTGCTAAGGAATTAGGGTATAGGATGAATATCAAAGGTTTTTCTGACTAAGGAATTAAGGAAAAACATTCTTAAGATTCGGTAAGAGTTTGTGTTAATCAATGTCTCCTCGAATAAGGATTTAGGTTCATGCAAACCAATTCATACACCTTGCCCTGGCATGCTTTCTTATATCTTTTAAAAGTCAATTTTATTCTTCTGCTCTCTTTTCTCTCTTTAGTTAATTATTTTCAAAACAAAACCAAAACCCAAAGGAATTTTTGTTTAATTGAATCATTATCAAACTTATATTTCCTACGCAGTCCTCGAGATTGATATTGGGGATAAACCCATATTATTACTACATCGGTGAAAATAGTACACTTGCTATTTTTCCGATCACATCACATAAGTGATCTTTTGAAAATTTTATTTTGGGTAGGCCGACAACTAGATCCTTTGAACCTACCTTATTTAGCAAGTCAAAGTTGAGATGCGCTAAGTGCCTATGCCATAGCCACGAGTCTTCACTCATGGTGATAAGACATTTAGTGCTAAAGATACTTCACTCAAGTAAAGCATATAGACATTATTTACCCTTAAGCCCTTAAACACGTCATCCTTCTTATCACTGTGTTTAATCATGCAACAATCTTTTGAAAAAAAAAATTTATAGCCTTTGTCGTATAATTGGCTAATGCTAATAAGATTGTGCTTAAGACCTTCAACTAATAGGACGTCTGAGATAGTGGTAGAAGAGGGATTACCTACACTACCTTTTTCGAGTATAACTCCCTTGTTATTATCACCGTAGGTCACAAATCTTTTCTTCTTTGCCACGAAGTCAATGAATATGGAAATGTCTCCCGTCATGTGTCTTGAACATCCACTATCGAGAACCCATCTTCTTTCCGTAGACTCAAGATATTGTACCGACAAAATTAAACAAGGGAAATAGGTACCCAATTTTTATTAGGTCCTTGGGTGAGAGTGAATCTTTGGTTGCATTTGGCCAACCATTGGAAAATACCTTTTGGAACCAAGAATCTCCTAAATCGGCATTTGGCAATGGTGTGTCCCTTCTTACAACAATATAGACAAGTTAGGTTAACATTGGAGTTACTTTTGCTATCTTGATCTCTAATCACATATGTATATTTTTTTTATAAGGATTATTAATAATTTTTCTAAAATGTGATCGATCAATAGCAAATGTGACTTTAGGTTCTAAAGCCTTGTCTAGTTGGCCTTTAAGAGTTCTAACCTCCTTTTGCCAAATGTGACAAGTTTCATAACCAGCTGTCATACCCTAAATTTTGACCATAATTTTTCCCATCATTGTGCAAATCATTACCACAATATGGATGTACCTTCATACCTCATCAATCCTCTCAAAGATTGTTGAGCATTCACCTCAACCAAGAATTAGGGTTTTGAGCCCTCTTAGAGTACTCAGACAAAGGATCAATCAAGAATGGACATGATCCTCAATTTGTCAAGCCTCTCAAACATCCATGAAGGATCAAGAGGTCTCCCACATCAAGAATCAAGCATGAAAATGCAACATTTCAAGTTGATCAAACCTCAAGATCATCAGTGTCTCCAAATTAGGGTTTTGGTCGACCAAGGCCTCCAGAGAGAAATTTTCATCTGGGCATGAGACAATACTTCAAAACATGATCCAAGAAGCTCAAAGGGACCTCATGGATCCAATCATAGAGTCAAAATAGCCTCATGGGATGCATTCATCAAAAATTAGGAATTAGGGTTTCTTGACCTAATTCACCCCTAAGATGACTTTTGAAGCAAGGCATGAGCCAAGACTTCAAGAAGTGTTTTGAAGACCTCCAATACATCATATTGATCCATTTACAAGATTGTATTGACTCAAAGAACTTGGTTCATAAGCAGTACAATGATTCAAATTCATCTGGACCAATTAGGGTTTTCTGATGAAAAGTCAATTGTACCTTTGACCTTTGACCAAGACATGATCCCAAACCTTGGGACATGATTCAAGACACTCTATAACACCTATGTAATCCATCCATTAGGTTTGAATTAGGTCAAGGACTTGATTTTATAGAGGATCACAAAGTTTGAAATTCATCTGATAAAAAGTCAACTGTGCCAAAAAACCAAGTTTGACTTTTTGAATTTCCTGACAAACAAAGCTTCCTTAAGTCAAAAACAATGTTAACTTATGGTTTGGATCATCATCCATCATGAAAAATCAATAAAAATGGGGTTACTTGCAAAAGGGGCAACCATAAGAAACTTGAAATTTCACTAAGTTATGAAAAAAAGTGATTTATACCCCAACTTTGCAAGACCATAACTTGTGATCCAAGTAACCTTTTTCCTCCATCCAAAGCTCAAATGAAAGCTCTCATTACATACTTCAAGATTGTCATCTACAACAGATTCCAAATCCTCATGGGTTTTAAGTTATGGATTGATCAAAATCACAAAAATATGAAAATGGCCATTTTTCCAACACCTTGTGATATTTTGGATAAAATCTATTTTGCATTTTCACCAACTTTGAGGCCATTTTTCATTATGATCCAAGATGATTCAAGACCAAAGTTAAACATCAAAGTTGAAGTATGTTATTGGGGCTTTCCAAAAAGTACAAGAGCCTCCCATGGTTCAACTTGAGCAAGGAGTTATAAGCCTCCAAAAATGGCATTTTTCACCCTGCCCACACAAAGGCATGAAAACATAACTTAGTTCCCACGATTTCTTGAGCCAATTTTGGACACTTGCATCATTTCATTTCTGTCCAAAATCAACTTGAATGATGACGAATCTGATCACAAAGCCACCAAGTCAAAAACCTCTTCCTTTAGGCATGTGACATTCAAAGTTCAAAATCCAAAACTTTCAAATTTGTCATGAAGCATTTAAGGGATGCATGGAGTCAAGATGAACTCAAGCATCAGAAGACCATAGGCCTGCAAGATTGACCCAAGTTAAAGGCTAGAGGAGACTTTGGCTACATGACAAAGTTCAATGGATAATGGAGTGATCCAACCTCCAATCACTATTGCTCCCAAAACAAAGTTGCTCTACTATAAATAGAGGTTCTTTCTAATCAGTTTAAGTACACCAAAGCATAACAACTCATGCTTTTCTTCCGATCACTCTAAAAAAATTAGAATTTTCTTATCTTACAAGTCACATTCGAATTTTCAAATAGAGAGCAATTTCATCCAAACCAACCATCCTAACACCTCACATATGTCATATACAAGTGATCCATAACCTCAAAACACATCTGGAACACCAGAAACACAAAGTCACCGTCCATTTGCTCAAGCTTTTTGGCCTATTTGAAGTTTGGGTACCATAACAAGTTCTAGGTTGTTTCAATCCATTCCAAGCTTCCAAACACACTACTTGAGGTCAAAGGAAGCTGTTCAGATCATCAAAACACTTCTGTAACACTTAAAACTGAGGATTCGATTTCCTCTTGCAGAGGTAAGCCTGACACTCTCAAACTCTATGATTCATGCATCATAAATGTGTTTTCAAGTTACAAACATGTTTCTGCACTTATGTAGAGTGTTTCCCCTCAATCAATTACTTTGTAGCTATCGTGTATAGGATTTCATAGCGTTCTTGCAGAAATTAGGGTTCATGTGTTCATCTTTTGATTTCTCACTCCACACTTAATATAAATGCAATTAATTTGTATCACTGAAATCCTTGTTCAAAAATACACAACTTTCGTGTTTACAAAAGTCAAAACCATTACGTATTGAGAGAGATATGTGAGGTTTTGCAAAACGGCCATGGAGGGAGGTCATGAGGAAGAAGATGACCGTTGGCGCCATATTTTGAATTTTTGAATTTTTAGGTCATTTTCTTAATTGATTTCAAAAATTAATTCTCTCTCATTTTTTATCATTTTTTATTGGTTCTTTTTTTAAAAAAATCACAAAAATGTTAAAATATTTTATTTTACAAAAAATAAATTTATATTATTTATTTGATATAGTTTAAATTTTTGTAAATAATTTCATTTTATTTGTTTTTTAACATTTTTAAATGAAATTTCCATATTGGTTTTTCAAATTCAAATGAATTCCAAGTTTACATGTGATTAAACATGATTTTTCAAAACATTTTTCAAAGTTGACAACTTGTTTTTTAATATATTTGATATTTTATATCTTTTTTATTTAATTTCCTTTGAAAATTATATTTTTAAATTAAAATTAGGGTTTCTCTTAATTTTGATTTTTTCAAACTTCATTTTGAAACACTTTTGGGCCTCTATTAGAGTGTAAGACCCATCCCCTTTGTAAATATACAATTTTGGGCCTCAGTCATTGTATAAGTCTCGATACGATTATTAAAATAAACAGTGCAATCGTTGTTTTTCATCTGGCCATCTCCTTGAGTTGTAAGCCCCATCTCTTGTATAAAAATAAACTTTTGGGCCTCTAATAGAGTGTAAGACCCATTCCTTCTTGTACATAAATAATTTTTGGGCCTCAGTCATTGTATAAGTCCCTCTGTGGTTTTTAAATTCACGGTGCGATCGTCGCCTTTGCAAATAAATCACTTGGGCCTCTCCTTGAGTATAAGCCCCATTATTCTTTCTTCACAAACACTGTTGGGCCTCTAATAGAGCGTAAGTCCCAACCCCTTTTGTACCAAAATAATTTTTGGGCCTCTGCTATAGTATAAGCCCCACAACGTCTTTAGGTATCGCAGTGCGATCAATGTTTTCAAATAAGTCATCTGGGCCTCTCCTTGAGTATAAGCCCCAATATTTTTGTACAAAACTTTGTTTTAAACAATAAAAAACTTCCATGGGCCTCTCCTTGAGTTGTAAGCCACATACCTCTATTTTCAAAATCATCTATCTGTTTTAAAACTGGTACTAAGAGGAGCATTATTCCCGGTGAAACTGCTCTGAGACCACTTGGGCCTCTCTTTGACCTATAAGCCCCAAACTTTCTCTTCTTTTTCAACAAATTTCTTTTCAAATTCAAATTCAAAGTTTTCTCAAAATTTTCTTCAATTTCTTGAAACCCTAATCAAACATACAGTTGTAGTCAATACAATAGATCATAATACACTTGGGTTTCTTCTCAGAATGTAAGTCCCAACATCTTTTTTTATTATGCATACTTGTTTATATATCTGTCAATTCAATTGTCTGTATATACTTGTGCATATTTATTTAGAGTTTCCCCCAGTAGTCAGGTCTATGTTTAGGTCAAACCAGAGGTTACTTTCAACATAGTCAGAACTAGTTCCCCATAGGAAATTCCCTATACAGTCTGCCTCATCTTGGGCTTATTCAATATGGAACATAGAAAGGCATTATTCCCGGTGAAACTTTTCTTAAGACAGTCAAAACTTAGAAATATATGTGTATACAAGAAATTCATTTCCCCAAAGAGGATTAATTCCCGGTGAAACCTCTTTTGAATTTCTTCAAACCTTAGAAGTGTTCAGCAAAGAAAGGACTTATTCCCGGTGATACTTTTCTTGAACTTTTCTTAGACTTGGACCCACAGGCTTCCTAAAAGCATCCCCAGCCTCCTCTTGGGCTTAGTACAAGGACCCACGAGCTTCTTAGAAGTTCCTCAGCCTCCTCTTGGGCTTAGTGGCCTCCTAAAGGCATAGGATATAAATTAGTCATATCTACTAGTTCAATCCTCAGGAGAGTCAAGAATTCCAAAACATCAGACCATTCTAGAGTTGATCTTCATCCCTTAAACCCTCAGCCTCCTCTTGGGCATCATACAAAGACCCCTCTCAGCTAGAGCCTACCACTTTTTGAGAGACTTGGACAGTCTCAGCCTCCTCTTGGGCTTCATTCAAGTAGACTTGGAAAGTCTCATCTCCTCTTAGATCTCACACAGAGACCCTCAAGTTTCCTAAAAGCATAGGAAGAACCTGGATTACTCCATCAATACACTACTGTCCAGCAGAGTTAAAAACTCCATAGGTTTTCCAACTTAACTTTAAACCCCTATGACCCCCCAACAAGGCTTAAGCTTTCATTTTAATAAATCCCCAACCAGGGTCAATTAACCATCAACAAGTCCCTAACAGAATCAGAACCTCATGGCATCGGGTACTTTAACTCTTCTCTGATTCCCAGTAAGAGTAAACCCATTTGGATTCCCCAACACAATTTAGACTTGCTCCAGGATTCCAATAATCCTCAGCAAAAGTTAGCCTCCTCTTAGGCTTCATATAAGAATTTCCCCCAGTGGAGTCAGTCAGCCTCAATCTTGGGCTTTGTACAAGACGGATAAAACCCTCCCCAGTGGAGTCAGTTTCTTTTAGCTTCAACCTTGACCTTTGATCAAGGCACACAAAAATCAACATCCCCTCAGATGAGATCATAATTCCTCTCTGTAGGAGGATATTTCCTTTATACATCAAACTATCAAAACAGACAATCAAAACCCTTTTCCAGATAATTATTGTAAGTGGCAATCTTGTTAATTCAAAATCCAAGCTGGAGTCCCTCCTTTATCCTGGCTAAAATTCATCTTTCATCTAACAGTTGTAAGTGGCTAGCCTCTAGATCCCTTACATCCAAGCCAATGTCCCTCTCTTAGCATGAAAGATTCATAAGGAAAAAGTGGCATTGCTCTACACTGAGTTAAAGCTTTCTTCCTTCATGATACCTCTCCTATAAAGGAAATTATGGCATTACTGGATTCACATATCCCAGTTAAAGTAATTTCCCTTATAATCAATTTCTCAACATTTTGTGATGAATAAGTGAGATATCTCGCTTTAAAGATGACAAATTCTCTCTCAGTCACCACTTTAGCTTCAATCTTGGGCTTTAAACAAGACATAAATACTCCAATAACTTCAATCTTGGGCTTTAAACAAGACACCACATATCTTTCCTCCCATAGAATAGAAGGAACTACGATTGCTATGATTTCCCAGATCTATTACGGGAATACGTAGGCATAAGATTGCGAAATCTTAGCGAGCACACAAATCAAAAACTTTAGGTCCAGTACCTTCCCAAAAACAACAAAAACAGTCTCTCAATTCTCCCAAAAGAGAAAATTTCCCAAGCCACAGCAGATAAACATAAGAAAGCATTTTAAATTAACAGAAATACATGCAATAAAAGGTTCCTATGGATTACTATAGATACACTGGGTGTTAATAGCTTCCCTTTGTATAACCAGACCCCGATCTCCGATCTCTTAGCATTTGTTAAAGAAAACATTTGCGTGCAAGGTTAGTTTTAGATATCTTCCCTTTCCTTTCCAGCTTCATAGGATAAATAAGAAACTGGAAAGTAGCACCCCAAATCATTGCGGTAAGGTGGTCGCGTCACCGATAAAAATCGCACGCTACACCAGCCCAATTTAACCAAGTACACTTGTCATCCTCGATTTTAGTATATGTTGCTTCCACCATTTAGTTCTTAAGAGCTTCTAATTCCTTTTCAGAATCGGAAATCTTTTTCTCTAAATGTGAAAAAATTTGCTTATTTGAAGTTAAGAGTTTAAAAGCTTCTTTAGCCTCATGGTGTAAAGCATCAAAAGCATTTTGCAATTCGGAATGAGACATTTTATTAGAATGTTCATACTTAGAATTTCTTACCTTCTTTTTCTTTTTTTTGATGAGCCGAGAGACAAAGATTGACGAATTCGTCTTCATCACTTGAGTTATCTTCGCTAGAGGACTCACTATCACTTTCCCAAGCAATGTATGCCCTTTTAGGTTTGCTCGATTTATTTTGTTGACGATTCTTGTCTTTTCCTCTGTCTTTTTTCATCAATGGATAATCCGGCTTATAGTGACCGACCTTTCCACAATTGTAGCATGAACCTTTTGATTTAACACTCTTTTTTCCTTCATGCTTAGAGGACTTTGATTGTCGTCGAAAGTTGATGAGATTCTTGTCCGGATGTTGAATTCCATTTTTCCTTATATATCTATTATATCTTCTCATGAACAGCCCCATATCTTCATTCGTATCTTCATCATCATCACTTGACTCACTTTCACTAAGCTCTTTTTTGGAGGAATTTGAGCTAGAAGCCTTTAGAGCTATAGACTTCTTGTTCGTGTCTTTCGACTTCTCTTTCTTTTCTTTCTTTTCATGTTGGTCAAGACTTATGAGCTCTTGCTCATGTTCCTCAATCTTTCCAAACAAATTTGTGATGTCCAATGTCATAAGATCATTAGCTTCCTTGATGGTCATGACCTTAGGTTGCCATTCCCTATTAAGACATCTCAAAATTTTGTTAGTAGCAACATCATTAGAAACGGGTCTACAAGTGAATTTAAACAATTGATTAGGTGAGTAAATCACTTTACATTTCCGCAATGGTTTCACCATGCATCATGTGAAAGAGATCAAACTCTTGTGTCAAAGTATTGATTCGAGTTAGTTTGACATCATTAGTTCCCTCATGAGCAACTTGTAATGCATCCCACATAGCCTTAGCAGTAGTACAATGGGAAACTCTATAATATTCATCAACTCCCAAAGAGGATATGAGAATATTTCTAGCTTTCCAATCGTAATTATACTTTTTCTCATCCCCATCGTTCCATTGTGCTTTTGGCTTAGGTACAACAACATTATCCGCATTAGTCATAGTTATTTAAAAAAGACCATTTTGAATAACGTTCCATACCTTTCTATCAATATAATTGATATGCACCCGCATACAATCTTTCCAATAACCGTAGTTTTCACCATTAAAAACCGGCGCTCTATTGTACTCCCCTTTAGGTTCGTTAGCCATTTTCTAATAAGCTATATGTGAAGCACTAGATGAACTGGTGCTCGTGATACCACTTGTTAGACGATGACACTTATCTAGAAGGGGGGTTGAATAGATCACTAAGTTTTAATAAAAAATCGGCACTTAAAAAATTGTTTAAAAAAAATGTGCGGAAGCGGCCTTGGATTTAAAATCGTCTAAACGAACTGTTATTGGTAAGATCAGATATGCGAAACCGAATGGAATAATATTGATGAGATAACGGGATCAATAGCGTTCCCAATCAAACAATTCAAACAAAGACCACTTTGTTTTAACCGGTTTCCAATGAATTATAGGTGATAAAATTGAATTGACAATTTTACAAACAGTTTGTGTGCGATCAATATGTCGAACACTTGGTGTGCACAACACCCCAAGTTCAATTTCCTATGAAGTGATAGTGCAAATTTTTTTCACAATTGCAATCAAAGTGATTGCAATGATTTTCCAAAATAGTTTTTCAGCACTACAAATCAATAGAAATGTATCTAACAGTTGATATCACACAAACGTTAACAACACAAAGTAAATTGATAGATAGATAGATAGATAGATAGAGAGAGAGAGAGAGAGAGAGAGAGAGAGAAAGACACCTGATTTGTTTAGGCAGTTCCCCTTTCGTCCTCGCTTCGGGTACGTCTGCCCCCAATTCTAAAACTAGAATTGAGATTCGTATAATATCTAGTTGCAAAGTTTTGTACAAGAGAAGTTCTAGCTACCACACAATCAAACCTAATTGTTGATGTTGATTCTATCCATTTTTCTTCCCTTGATTCCAGTCGAATCAAGAACATCAAACTCTTCGATCAAAACTCTGGTTACTGCTACTCACTTGATTCTTCAAGTCTTTTACTCAGCTGATTTCAATCGCAAGATGTTCGACCCCAAATCTTTCAATACAATCCTCCAGTTACCGCTACTTCCTTGACCGAACCCACCGTTCTTCAAATCTTTCACTCGACTGAATCTGTACTGCAAAGATTTGTGCAAAAACCCCCAAATCACCAAGATCTTTGAGGACAAAACCCCAAAGGTTATATTGAAGAAAATCCCACTGATTCTCAACCCAAACAACAATATACAAATCCTAAGTTTGGACGTTATCACACTTGAACAAAGCACTAATCAACAAAGATGATTATGTGTGATTATTGATGAATGCAATTTGTGAGAGTGAAGATGATGCGAAATCCAATGTATCTTTCAATTTTCTTCTTAGTTGTTGTACAAAAAATGATGCATATGAATATATATATATATATATATATATATATATATATATATATATATATATATATATATATATGAGTATGAAAACATAACAGAAAAAACAAACTTTTGAATCATAAAAATGTAGAAAAATGGACTAAAACGCGTGAGAGGTTGACCTCCACATACTGTGAGTCGACCTGAACAAGTCAGAAAGCAAACCTGCACATAAAATGAAACTGTGCGTTGACCTGTAGCCTGACCACGCGTCGACGCATGAAGACCCGAGAGCTCTAATATTGTTTCAATCAGTATGCGTCGACGTACATAGTAGTTGTGTGTCGACGCAAGCATGCCAGAATGTCACAAACACTATTTTCATCAATTGTGAGTCGACCTATACCCAGTATGTGTCGACCTAATGCATCAAAAATGATTTAAAACACATTTTACACATAGTGTATGATCCTATATGCCTAGATTCATGTATGTGGATCATTATGCGCATTTTAAAAGAATGAATGCAAGCTTCGACAAGGTGATACCGTCCAAAGTACACAGGTACAAAATTTTCCTAGTTTTGACATCATTAAAACAAAGTAATAAGGAACCTTGCCCTCACAGTTTGATCCATTTTCTGAGGATTCCACATGTTTCTCGTGTTTGTGAATAGAGGATGAGAGAGAAAAAAATTTAGTAGAGAGATAAGAGAATTAGGGAAATGACCCCTCACGTGGGAGATCGCCTTCATTAATCATCTCTCTTCTTTTACCTTGCAGCCACACGTGGCTCCTCTCTGAACCCTTAGATTAGTTGATCTAAGCATTGTGAATCACAAATTAATTGACCCCCTCCCTGTTGACCTAATCCTATGCGCATATCCTTACTGTATTATCATGCTCCAACATCCTAACCTCTTTGATCTGTTGGTAATCAGATCATGTGGATTGGGTTGAGTCAACACTAATTGACTCCCCTTTCCACCTTTGACATGTGTTGGGCTTCTCTCCTTGGGCATAGTCTTTTAGCACCCCAATTTTGCTTGGTTTACATTTTATTTTATTTTATTTGTTTAGCTGGGTATGTGGGCCTTAGGCCATGTGTTGTGAATGCTTACTATACTCATATCCCATATTAATCATGCACCCCCATCCTTTAGCATTTTATTTTTATTATTATTAAAATTAATTGATTATATTTGTTTTAATTAATTAGTTTTATCAATTAAATTTAATTAACTTTACTAATGATTGTGTTATGGATTGGACCATTGGCCAGGCACGGCCCAATCCACTTCTGATACCAGAACGGCCCAATTGCCTAAGTCCAATCCACGAAGGGCAGAACTTACCTTTCTGCCCTCCAACCGGGCACCCTTGGACGGATGAACCCCAAGGACATTTGCTTCTCCCCAGTACTTCTGCCCGTCATACACGGCTTCATTAGTCCCAGGACAGTCATGGGCATGTTTTCGGAACTACGCCTTTGCCCGACATAACGGCTAGTTTTGGGCACCATGCCCGACATAACGGCTAATTTTGGGCAGTTACCTATTCTTCGGGAAATAGTTATTTCGCCCCGAAAATAGGGACCGTTGGTCACGCGCCGGGGGCATTATATAAACCCTCTCACTTGAGAGGGTCAGGTATCTAATAATCATCCTAAGAACACACTTTGTACTTGCACTTTTCTCTGACCTTTTCTTACTTGAGCGTCGGAGTGCCTTGCAGGTACACCCCCTCCTCTCCTACAAGCATCATTATCTGCCCTACGCGAAGGCCACGACCATCCAGTCTAATCACCTCCGATCAGTGGTGCCGTCTATGGGAACAAGCTTCCCCGTCTTTTGATTCAAGATCCTCTCTTTTTCACCTCAAAAACCAAAGCTCTCTTCAAACTCCTTCCGATCATCATGGCCTCCACCAAGAATGATGATGTCCGTCAAGAACCTACTATCACCGTTATCGCTGATAACGCCGACCACATCCTCTCCGGAGCTGCTTTTCCGGAGACAGACCGTCGAGACGGGAAAACCGCCTCCCCTACTCCCGATGACGTGAAACCTCGGGCGCAGGCTACTGACCGCATTTTTGAGCCTATTCCGGTTCCACAAAACGCTGACCCCAGCACAACTGCTTTCATTGCCTCCCTCAACAGGTCAAACCTCTTGATCTTCCAACAAGGTGAAAAGATCAATGCTCTCTAGCACGTCCTCCAGGAGCGCTTGTCCTCGGAGAAACTTCGCAGCCCTTCTCCACGTACTCGGTCTCCCCCTCAGAAACGGAGGCGTGACAGGTCCAGAAGCCTCTCCCTGGAGAGAAGACGATCAAGATCAGAAGAGCCCACATCCGACCTTGCAAGAAGGCGACACCGTTCTCCCCTACGGAGGTCAAGACGTTCCCCCACGTCAAAGAGATCCAGGCCCTCAGAAAAGTACGATCATCGCCGTTCGCGCAGGCATTCTCCACGACGAAGCAGAAGCCATGGTCGTAGCTATTCTCTTTCTGTTTTTCGAGCACAAGCAGTGAAGACAACGTCCATGGCCCCCTCACACAGGAGATCATGGACACTAGAATTCCTCGCGGGTTGGAGAAGCCCCCTGCTCTAGCAACATACGGCGGGACCACCGACCCCGGCGAACACATAGAAAACATAGAGGCAATGCTCCACTACCACAATGTGAGTGGAGCCATAAAGTGCAGATTGTTCCCAATCACCCTCAGGAAAGGGGCTATGGCTTGGTTCAAGCGCCTTCCCCGGGGGTCGGTCACATCTTGGAGAGAATTGAAGACCCAGTTCGCCCGGCATTTTACGGCCTCCCGACGACATCCCAAGTCGGAGGCCACCTTAGAAGCTATATACAGGGCAGGGACGAGTCCCTGCGGGCATATATTGAACGGTTTAACAAAGAGGCCGTGGAGGTCCGCACGACAGACCATTTGAAAAAGTATCTCCTCGAGAAAGGCTTGAGACCAAAAAGCGAGTTTCGCAAAGCCGTCGGAATCGAGACCCCCCGAACGTTAACAAAACTTCTCCGGAAAGCTGAAGCGTATATATAGTATGAAGAGAAGAAAGCCGCATATCATGCCCGGGACGCAAGAGATTGAGAAAGCACCCAGGCACAAAAAAAAAGACGAGTCGGAGACATCCCGGCAAGGAAAAGAGAGGCGACGAGAAGATCGCCCCTGGGAAGGTAAAGGGCCTGCTGGCCGATTCACAGAGTATACTCTGCTCACCGCTCCTCGCGAGCACATTCTCTCTGAATGCGCCAATACTGAATTCAAGCAGGGAGGTTTCAGGTTCCCCAAACCGACGACATCAAAAGGTAACGTGGACAAAAGTAAATATTGTCGTTTCCACCGCAGCCATGGCCACACGACCGAGGACTACATGCACCTCAAATATGCTATTGAGATCCTCATCTAGGAGGGTCACTTGAAGCAGTATATAAAGAAAGGCGAGTCTTCCCGGCGAGAGGCTTCAGACTCGTAGAAGGAAGCTGAATCATCTCCGCTCAGTCCTCCCCCACAGGTCGCTATGTCCATCACGCGACCAGAGGACTTTGCCATCCCCGAATATCTCGAGGAACCTTCCCGGATGTCCGTGCACAGTACTTGGGAAGCATTCCCTGCAGCCATGGTTATCTCATGCAGGGGGTACAACGAGCTGATGGTGGGATCTGTCAAGAGAAAGTTTGATCAGCTCATTGATTGTAGTTCTGACCGGCTATCCACACTGGAGAAGATCAAGGGGCGCTCCCAACCAATCACCTTTTACCGTGAAGAGCTGCCTGGGGGCTCTCCGAACTCACACATTCCCTTGCTCATCAGGGCAAGATTGGCAAGCACTGACGTCAGAAGGATCCTGGTCGACCAGGGTAGTTCGGTGGACATAATGTACACCGGCCTGTTTCGTGCCCTCAAGCTGGACCAGAAAAACCTCTCACCATACGTGGGGTCCGATTTGCAAGGATTCAACGGAGCCACGGCCATACCCTGGGGGTATGTGGAGCTACTGGTCACGTTAGGGGAAGAAGAGGCGTCCAGGTTAATCAAAACCCAGTTCCTGGTGATTGATTGCCCGTCACTATACCAATGCATATTGGGGAGACCAACCCTCGTGGAGCTAATTGATGTCCCTTCAACTGTCCACCTCAAGTTGAAGTATTATACAGAAAAGGGTCACGTTGCGACATTGCACGGGGACATAGAGGCTGCCCGTAGATGTTTTGAAGCAGCGACCCGAGGACAAAACCAGAACGGTGCAGCACCCAAAGTAGCTAAGTGGGCAAGGGAGAAAGATCATCCATCCGAAGACGGCCAACCGAACAAGAAACCTACACTCCCTGTACACACCATCGATCTTGACAGCCAGATTTCAGATGAAGGTGAGAAAGATAGCAGTGAAGGCGCGTCGACAGGGACGACCAGCTCCTCCACATCAGCCCTCATTCGCCCAGCTCCAGACGAGGAGTTTGAAGTCATCGCCTTCAGCAATAACCCCAACAGAGGGGTGAAGATTGATGCTGGACTGCCCGACGAAGTCAAGCAACAGCTGAAGAAATGTTTGGAAGACAACGCTGATCTGTTTGCTTGGAGTGTCGCGGACATGCCCGGCCTGGACCCCGAGACCGTATGCCACCATTTGACCATCGACCCAGCTGCCCGTGTCGTTGCGCAGCGCAGGCGAAAACAATCTGATGAGAAGACACAGGCTGCCGAAAAACTTGTACAAGACCTCTTAGAGGCAAAATTCATTTCGGAGGCCAGGTATACAACCTGGCTGTCCAATATTGTACTTGTCAAGAAACATAGTGGAAAATGACGCATGTGCATTAAATATACTGATCTCAACCGGGCTTGCCCGAAAGATGCTTATCCCTTACCGAGCATAGATAAACTCGTAGATAATTCTGTAGGTTTCAAACTTTTGTCCTTCATAGACGCATATTCAGGATACAATCAAATCCATATGGCCGAAAAGGACAAGAGGTACACCGCATTCATGACCTCTTCGGGGAACTATTACTACAATGTAATGCCCATCGGCCTGAAAAATGTTGGGGCCACATACCAGCGCATAATGAACAAGGTCTTCCGATCAGAAATCGGAGACATGCTCAAAGTTTACATGGACGATATGATCGTGAAATCCCAAGAGGAATCCGACCATACGGCCCACTTGCAAAAGGTCTTCGACCAGGCCAGAAAGTGAAAAATGCGCTTTAATCTAGAAAAATACACCTTCGGCGTGCGGGCGAGGAAGTTCCTCGGATTCTACCTCACCGAGAGGGGAATAGAGGCGAATCCAAACAAGTACCGAGCATTCGTGGAATTTCCCACGCCCAGGTCGAAGAAATCCATCCAATCTATCAACGGGATGTTCGCGTCACTTTCTCATTTTGTGGCCAAATCTGCTCAGCACGCCCTGCCCTTCTTTAAACTCCTCAGAAAGGAGGCCACATTCGAATGGACGGACGAGTGCGAGCAGGCCCTGACCCATCTCAAGCAAGCCCTATCCGAGCCTCTCGTGCTATCCTGACCAGAGTACGGGGAAACCTTGTATCTATATCTCTCTGTTACCAGTGAAGCCATTAGCGCTGCACTCATTCGCGAGACAACGGACGGGCAAAAGCCCATCTATTTCACCAGCAAGGCCCTGCAAGGGCCAGAAATCAGGTACGCGCAGATAGAGAAAGTCTCCCTTGACCTCGTTATTGTCGCGAGAATACTCAGACACTACTTCCTGGCCCATACCATAGTAGTGTGCACGGACCAACCCATCAGGCAGTTGCTTCGCCGACCAGATATGGCCGGTAGAATGCTCAAATGGTCCCTAGAGTTGTCAGAATTCGACATTCAATACGAGGGCAAAAAGGCCCTTAAGGCACAAGTCCTGGCCGACTTCATGGCAGAGATGACGCCTCCATCGTCCCCGCCAAGCGGAACGCAGAGGTGGACCATCTACGTGGACGGGGCATCTAGCCCCTCGGGTAGCGGTGCATGTATTATCCTCGAAAACGAGGAAGGAATACTGATCGAGGTATCTCTAGCCTTGTCCTTCCCTACATCCAACAACCAAGCCGAATACGAGGCCTTCCTCGCAGAACTACGGCTGACCAAGGACTTGGGCGCCAAGGAGGTAAAAATTTACACTGATTCCCAGCTCGTAGCATCTCAGGTACGGGGAGAGTTTCAAGAAAAGAACGACCAACTAGTCGAATATCTGACGCTGGTGATGGAAAAAATTACCAAGTTTGACACATGGGAAGTCCAGCACATTCCTCGCGAACGAAACACGCGGGCAGATGTCTTGTCCAAACTAGCTAGCACTAGAAAGAAAGGCGAAAATAAATCAGCCGTACAAGAAATACTCACCCGACCCAGCATCGAGAAACCATCAGAGCTGCTCGACGTCAACGTCATCGGAGACAGCCACTGCTGGATGGCCCATGTGTACAATTACCTCACCAAGGGGGAACTGCCCGAGGACAACAAGGAGGCCAGCATGACTAAACGACGGGCTTGCTCATACGTGCTGATTGAGGACAAACTCTACCGACGAGGATTCTCCATTCCCCTCCTGAAATGTGTCGAGGAGGACAAGGTCCCCGAAATCCTCCAAGAGATTCATGAGGGCATCAACGCACAACATTTGGGAGGGAGATCATTAGCGCGAAAAGCCCTGTGAGCAGGATACTATTGGCCGACCATGCAGCACAACGCCAAAGAGCACGTCCAAAAATGTGACCAATGCCACGGGGACATGCACTTGGCACCCCCCAATGAGTTGAAGACTTTATCCTCGCCTTGGCCCTTTGCCTGGTGGGGGATGGACATACTCGGCCCCTTCACAATGGGATCTTATCAAAACAAATTTCTAATCGTGGTTGTTAACTACTTTACTAAGTGGATAGAAGCCGAAGCCCTCGCCAAAATCATAGCCTTCAACGTGATTCGGAGTACCCCAGGCCCTCATGACCGACAATGGGACACAATTCACGGACAGGAAGTTCCAGGACTTCGTCGCCAAATTAGGCACGAAGTAACACTTCACTTTCGTCGAGCATCCCCAGACCAACGGGCAAGCAGAGGCTGCGAACAGGGTAATCCTCCGCAATCTAAAATGAAGGTTGGGCGACGCCAAAAAGATATGGGTCGAAGAGCTACATAGCATGCTCTGGGCCTACAGAATAACACCACACTCCACCACCGGGGAAACCCCTTTCCGATTAGCTTACGGAACCGAGGCGGTGATACTGGTGGAGATCAGGGAACCTTCCAAACGAACAAAAGCTCCCCTCGACGAGGAGATGAACGACGAAGCCTTAAGAGAAGAGCTTGATCTGGTCAAAGAAATATGGTCAGGAGCAGCTCTCCGCGAAGCTTCGCTGAAACAAAAAATAACCTTGCGCCACGATGTTAAGGTCATAAAGCGCGACTTCCCTATTGGTAGCTTGGTCCTACGTAGGAACCAGAAGGATTCGCGCGAAGGAAAGCTGGCTGCGAACTGGGAAGGATCCTACAAGGTCAAGTCCAAAACGGGCACTGGAGCCTACTACTTAGAAACTCTGAACGGAGAACCATTTGCTCGACTATGGAACGCTGAAAAGCTCAAACAATACTATAGTTAGAACCAACTACGAGGTCGGACTAACTGCTGACGAGATCACCCCCAACAGGGAGACGGCTCGGCCACAGGACCGTGCCCCGTTGTAAGCACGATCCATTTTACAACGCCGACCAGTTTCTGCTTATGGAACGAGCAGACTCTGCGCACAACGGGGATACCTCAATCGAGCTCCGTCATTGCCACACCAATTAGGCAAGACACCCAGCTCGCGATGGGAACAGTCCAAGCCTATGGGATTAGTACCTCAACCAAGATCTTAGTCTCATCACCGGCAAAACCACTTCCCCGGTCGTTCAACCAGTCCCCCTCACTGTCGAACACATCTACGTCGAGCAATCCCCTAAATCTTAAAATGGTTCAGTGACCCCTGTTGTGGGGATAAAAGCTTATTGAGCAACAGTGCAACACTTAGAAAAAATAAGCAATAAAAGCCATGCGTAAACTGTAACACCCTTTTCTACCCCCACAAATATTGCAGCATAAACAACTCAAATATCAGAGTAAAACATAAAAATTCCCTCAAAGGGTGCACATTTCTCATTTAAATCAAAATAATACACTTGCCCTGTAAACAAAAGGGTTTTCCTCAAAATAACTCAAAAGCCTTCACATGGCAGTGGAACTCAAAATTCTCAATTAAAAGGTTTTCAACAAACATCGTAATAATCGAAAATAAAACCACATCATCAAATGACAACAAAATAAGGAAAAGCATAGTTCGACTCAAAGGACCCCAACCCGATGTTACACTATCAGAGCAAGACCCTCTAACTCGACCAAAAGCAAATAAACTTCAAGGTCCTCGAAGCATCCACAGCTAAACCTGATCATCTGCACGTTACCCACGTGGAGGCAACATTCAAACAGGCAGGGTGAGTAATCACAATTCATAAAAATCATTATAAAACAAGATATACATAAAGTGGCATTATCTTCATAAACAGCATCTTCAGGGTCAGCACAAGCAAACATCACTTTCACACATCATCATAAAAATACAACAATGCCAATTAAATGCAAATGCGCAACAAGACTCATGCATGTGGTACCAATCGTCATAATAGATGGACACTAGGCCATCAACCCTTCAAAGATCCCCGTCAATAGGATTGATCCCGCAATTGGAACCGGAGCACGTCATAATTACCTCATATCGACACAATGGGAATGAAGCGTCGTCACAGAGTATGCATATGAATGTATGATACACAACATCACTAATCATCATCATCTAATAAACATCATAATGTGCATCATCATTCATCAATTCTCATATACGTCATTTCATCACATATTCGTCAAATAATCACCAAAACATCATCATATAATCATCAGTAACATCATAGAAAATCATCATAGAAATCACAGCATCAAGACACCACAGCAGCACAGCAGCATAAACAAAATTTCACGAACAGCAGCAGTTCGCTCCAGGATTCGCCTAACGAACCTGTTCGCTGTGGCCTTCGCTTAGCGAAGCGGCCAGTGAACCTTACATACCCCACACTCAACACCAGAACATAATCATCTGTCACACTCACTGGTTGACTCGCCTAGCGAACCCACTCGCTGATTCCTTCGCTTAGCGAAACTCCCAGCGAAGCCCACCTTTCCTCTCCAGAATCACCTCTGTATACACACTCATGTCATCGCGCATTCGCTGCGCTGCTCGCCTAGCGAGCCTTGGCGAACATTCGCCTAGCGAAGCGATGGTTCGCCTAGCGAACCTGCGATTATAGCAAATCGCTGCTACGCATCAGTAGCTCTACAACCGCCAAAGCACCTGCGATCACAGTCCCAAATGACCCAAAACATCCCTATAACAGTTCTAATATATCACAGAATTTAAAGGCCTAAAACCTACGACTGTTAGGCCGCTTTAGGACACTACGGGAAACCTTAATTTCCCTAAACCTTCAAAACTCTCAAGCTTCATATAAACTCCATAAATCCTTCACCACAAGTTTAGAACTACAACAACGATGGGGAAATCTGCCCCAAGGTCTACTTTACCCGATTAGGTTCAACTCTTATTAATCGATTCACAAAATACCCTCAAAATCATCAGTTTACCTCAAAACCCATAAACCCTCATAAACTTCAAAATCCCCAAAAATCCACTTTAATCGCATCGAATCCAATAATGAAAACAATGAAAGGCAATTACTCTCCATACCTTAGAATGTCGATCCGATGAGTTTTCTCTTGATTCTTTGGAAACCTTCACGAATATCCTCACCTTTTTCCCGTTTTCCTCAGAGCTCTGCACTTTCTCCTTATTTTCACGATCTCCACAAATGAATCCTAATTCTCCTCAATTCCTCCTTTTTGGTTAATCTAACTCTTGGGCCTCAAATATGGGTTTTCCCATAGTACCCTCACTAATTCTCTTCAAATGTCCATCTTACCCTTAATTCCTTTAATATTATTTTAAATTAATAATAATACTAATATATTCATATTATATACTATTATTTAATTAAAATAACCAAAACTTCACAAAAACACCGACATCGACACAATCCACCAAAAATCACAAAAATTCACGAATATAATATTTAAATAAATTAAATAAATATTCTTACGAAATTTGGGGTGTTACATAAACATACAAAACCGACCACACTGAATGGACACATACAATTAATTTAAAGTAACCACAAAGGCCACAAGCTGTGCATATTACAAAACAAGGGGGCCATGTCCCCCAAACAAAATAAAGATACATCAAAACACGGCACGCAGGCCGGATACATTACAACAAGATAAAAAGAAATCATTCCTCCATCCGCTCCGTCTGATCCTGGACGAACTCTGACTGCTCGGGGATAGGCCGCGGCGACTGGGTTTCCTCGGGACGGGCATGCTCGGCACCAAGGTTAAGGAAGTCAGGGACTACTATCTTGCCATTCTCCACATGGCCAAGAAAGTTGGTACCCTCTTTGGAAATTTGGACGTCGGGGTTCACCAACCTGAGCTGGGCCACAACATTCTCGAACGATTCCTCCTTGATGAAAAACACGTCCTCTTCTGCCCGAAGCATACGAGCAACTATCTCCACCCTGGTCTTCAACACCTTTACGTCCTCAGGCTCATACTCGGCTGGAGCACCTACGGATCTCAGCTGCTCGACCAGATCCTCGGCAGCTTTCTTCTCAGCAGCCAAAGTCTCGTTCTCCCCTCTTAAACGGACAGCTTCCTCGTCTGATTTCTTCTTCGCAGAGGAAGCAGCGTTGGCCTCCTCCTTGGCCTTTTTGAATTTCTCCTCCAGAGCAGTTATCGTCGCCTGGGCCCTCTTAAGCTCAAGCTCGGAGGAGGTGTCGCCCTCCGCATACACCGCCGCCATCTCCAAAACAAGGACCACCGCGGAGGCATCTTGCGCCAACAATGCCCGCTTACTTGGACGATCCATACCTTCCGACTTAAGAGATTCTGCCCAGGGAACCACCAGAGACGTCCCCTCGAAGTATGTCCTATCATGTAGGCAAGGAGGAAGTTAGAACTTGCGTTTTTCGGCCGCCCGGCTAAGGTCCACCAGCTCGTTGGCCCTGGCCCGCTTGAACCTTGAAGCCAAAGACGCTGGAGACCCCTGAGAAGAGGCAGAAACGGGCGAAGAGCTCCCCGTCTGTGGCGGAGGAGGAGATACCCGCTGGGGAAATCGAGACTTTGGAGCGGCCGCACCAGGCTTGTTCCTCGCAACAACATTCTTCACCATTCTTTCATGGGCGGAGGGCATCTAACCTACAAAAACACAATAAATATATTAGGTGATGACGAAGATAACACAATTCGGGCAAGTAAAAAAAAAAAAGCTAAAAGACCGAGCAACTTATAAGCATCTGCAGGAGTCTTGCACTCCAAAAGCGCCTTTGTATTAATGTAATGGTACTCCACCCACTGACTACCATCCTCCTCAAAAATTGGGTCACCCTTCTTCGTCCAGCAATCAGCAAGCCGGAAAGATTTGACATAGTTCACCAGCGTCTCATAGTCGGCCAAGTCCTGCTCGTCCAACATGCTCGGCTGAGCAACATAACCCTTGGGCTCCTTAGAGAAATGACGTACACTCCAATGAAAGGGAAACTTGAACTCCCTGTTGTAACACGGTGGGAGAACTGACTTTTTTTGTTTTATTTTCGCAAAACATGTTGCGGTTAACAAGAGTCGCCACGACTTTTCTTTTATCCAATAAGGAAAGGCTGAAAAGAACAGGAAAGACCTTGATAGATTTTGAGTTCGGGGGGTAAGTTATACAAAGGGAAGGTATTAGCACCCTTTGTATCCATGGTTATCCACGGGCTCTTAAATGCTTAGCTCACCTTTTTTACTTACTTTTTGAATGTGTGTGAACGTTTTGAAAATATTTTGTAAAAGTTTGACTTTGTAATAATTCGTGTAAGAATGTATACAAAGTGTTTGTTTGTTTTTTTTTTTGAAAATATTTTTGGAAGAGTGAGATATGAAAAGTATTTGTTTTTTAGTTGTGAGCAAGCATTTAAAAGTTACTTACCCCTAATTTGTAAGGTCTTTCTTGTACTTATCGTTTTCCTTGAGAGATAGTACTATCCATACCATTAGTGGGTAGGTAGTATTGTCTATTGGATGTTGAAGGACAACGAAGGGTCATCGAATGGTCATAGAAGGCAACATGTAAGGATACCTTAGCAATGCGAAGGGACTATCATCATTTTTCCATAGGGTCGTCGAGGGACAAGATCATCTTTTTGTAGGCAGCTCGAAGGGTCATCGAGGGACTATGATCTTTATATCGAAGGGACTATGATGATATTATTCGTAAGCGTCTTTTGCTAAAGTACCCCTACTTTCGAGGGACATGACCGTTTTAATCGTAAGGCAACAGAGAGAGGCTACCTAGAGGTGAATGTGTGCAATGTGCGTTGATTCAATTATATTATCTTGAGTTATAGGTTATTCTAACGTTTGATTTTAGATCTTGCCATACATGCCTATTTATCTAGCAAATAAAATATAAGTGCGAAAAAATAAATACCTACACTATTACATGGCTTATGGGCAGTTACATAATATAATCGTGCGAGAATGTAACATAGACTATTACAAGGCTTATGGACAGTTACATAATATAATCGTGCGAGAAATATAAACTACACTATTACAAGGCTTATGAACAGTTACATAATATAATCGTACAAGAAATGTAAACTACAGTATTACAATTTATGCACAAACCTATACATTTATTCTAAGAAAATAAATGATAAACGAAAAGCAATTATATATTAAAAGTCAAGTTAAATGTCCTAAATATCTAAGTCAATATTCGTTTTTTTTCTTTTTATTTTTTGAGAAATAATTTTAAAATAAATAAACCTAATTTCTAATTCATTTGTACAAAAATTAATTATAAGCCTAAGTCTAAAAAATTAATTTTAATAAAAATAATCTAAGTCTAAAAAAATGATTACATAACCTAAACTATATTTTTTATTCTTTTAACGGTTTTATGATTTTCTTTTTTGTTGTTTTAATTTAATTGAAAAGAAATAAATAAATTACTTGAAATATGATAAAAGAAAGGGATTAGAAAATAGTTAAAAAGAAATTGCATGGGGTGGGAATCGAACCTTCCGGATGAAAATTTAATACTTGGTTTGGATTGAGAATGATTGGAAATGGAGTTTTGAATTTTCACTTTTTTTTTCAAGAATTCTGTGATTTGGAAGCCTTTCTTTGTGAAGCCTCTTGCACCACATTGCTCTTGTGTTTGAGCCTTGTATTTATAGGAGAAACATGGTAGACAAAGAATCATTGAAGAGCTAGGATCAAGGAACATGTTTCCAACCATTTTAATTTTTTGAAAACCATGTTTCCTTCACTCTCTCCCACGATTTTATTTGGGTTTTGATGGCCTTGAATGACATGTTTTAACCTTCTAGAAACTCCATTAAAAGGATCCATGTGCCCACCATTATTTGATTTATTTTGTTTTATTTAATTTTGTTTATTTCTTTGAATAAAATCAAAATAAAATAAAATAAAAATCAAAATAATACCAAACTGATCTTTGAGGTCCTTTAATATGTCATAAACATGATTCAACTTTAAAAGATAGGCCCATTGGTCCAAAAGCTCAAAAATGTTCAATGTAGGTTTCATGCGTTTCTCAAATTTTGCTCAACTTACACCAATCGTAACTCTCTCAATTTTTGTCATATGAAGGTGATCTTGGACTTTTTGGAACCCTCAAGATGTCCCCTATAACTTTCGTGTTGATCACTTTTTCATTTGAAGTCTTTATTTTTGTGTAAATTGCTTTGACGAAAAAAGTGTCTCTTTGTTGACTTTCAAAATGACCTGTAAAGTTTTGGTCCATATCTCTCAAACGAGGCATTTTTGGCCTTGAGCTTAGAGAGACAAAGTTGTAGAGAATTGAATTTCTTTCAAAATGAGCTTTGGTTGAGGAATTTTTTATGAAGTATGTGAATGTTGTGCGTGGTCAAAGTTCAGTTGACTTTTCCTTAAGAAAACCCTAATTTGGCAATTTTTGACTTTTGAGTAAATCTTGATTTTCTTGAGGAATCATGATCAACCCTTGATCAAATAATGAATGGGACTTCAAAATCTTGTTGTTGGCAAGAAATGATGACGTTTGACTGTAAATTGGTCAAAGCTGACTTTTGGTCAAATACAATCGACTGTTGATCATTTGAGCAATTGACTGAGCAAACTTATGAAGCAAGGCTTGAGACTTGACATGAGGACACCCTAGAGCACATAGAGAACCATGAAGTCCATCTGAGGTATTGAGAGCTCAATTACTTTCGATAAAAATAAAACCCTAGTTGTAGGTTGATTGTTTAGGAGGAGAGCTTGTATGGTCAATCCTTTTGTCTCAAAGATGTGAGGGAAAATTTTGGGGTGCAACAGCTGCCCCTATTCAATTTTCTTAAACCTGAAGAGTTAGATTGGCGCATTCGCCATTCGTGATCTGAAGGTGGAAGAGGATTGAACACTTAAGTTCCCAGAAATTTGCACTCACGAGTGCACGAAGTAACGTTGTTGGTTGATTGTATTGCTTAAATGGGCTTAAAGATGACAGGATGAAGATAGGCTTATAGATTCCATCCAAAGTAACTGTTGGCATGAGTATCAGAAGGAGTCTAGGTTTGACTGTATCTGAGGAGTATACTAAAATGAGTCTGTGTTTAACTGTATCTAGCATATATGCTGGGGAATGTCAGAATGAATCTACGCCTTGATTATATCTGAGGATGTATTGGAATGAGTATCAGAATGAAATATATATCTAGTCGTATCTGAACCGTATCTGGAAAATATACTTGACCATCTCTGAACTGAATCTGGAACATATTCTGGAATAAGTATCAGAATTAAATCTTCGTCTCGATCATCTCTGAACCATTTTTCGGAAAATCTTCTGGGATAAGTGTCAGAATTAAATCTCTGTCCTGATTATCTCTGAACTGTTGGAGTATTAGAATTAAATCTCTTGGTTGATTATCTCTGAGTTGTTGAAGTATCAGAATTAAATCTCTGGGTTGATTATCTCTGAACTGTTTAAGTATCAGAATTAAATCTCTGGGTTGATTATCTCTGAACTGTTTAAGTGTTAGAATTAAATCATATGTCTTAATTATCTCTGAACTGTTGAAGTATCAGAATTAAATCATCTGTCTTGATTATTTCTGAACTGTTGAAGTATCAGAATTAAATCATCTGTCTTTGAATCAGTGTCAGAATTAAATCGTTGTCTCGATTATCTCTGCACCATATCTAGAAGATGATAATGTTTGTCTGATTGTGAACTCACCTGAAAAAGGCAAAGTTAATTTTATGCAATGTCATGATGTATATAATGCATTGCGTAATGATGCTCTCAAGATAAATGAGAATGTTATATGTTTTGTATGTATATGCTATGATATTATGTACATGATGCATGGATGTCAATGTTGCTGACGATAGCGGTGGCTTTGAATAGTAACATCTGGCTGGGGAAAATAAATCCCTGTCTGTTGTTGGGAATGAAGAATATCACTCTTCATCTTTTGTTTGGAACGACTGTACTGGGAATTCCCGCTTTTCTATTTGGGAATACTCCGCTGGGGATCTTTGACTTCTGCTTGGGGATAAAAGTGTTCAAGGAGAGTTTGGCTGCATGTACCCTGACTGGGGATAAACGAGATGGATAATCCTCCGATGCAATATCTGCCGGGGTTCCAGATATGAGTGTCAACTATGCTGGGGGAGAGAATTCTGTTGGTGAATTTATAGTGTTATAGGAATAAACTCAGTTGGGGAATTGAATTCTATATACTACAAAGAGGGAATAATCTCTGATGGGGATTAGAATTTTATAGGTTGCGCTGAGGAAATTTCTGCTGTATGCTGGGGAAATGATCAACTTCCTTATCTGCTAGGGGACCCATTGGGGAAGATGATCATGCCAAGCTGTCCATCAAATATATGGAAGTGAACCGCTGGAAAATGCCCCAATTTTTGTCTGAGGGCATACTAATTATGTCTGGGAAGATATCTCTGTTGGGGATGAGCTTGTGAAGATAGCTCTATAGAGATAGTTCCATGGAGATTGCTCTGTGGGGATATTTCCACAAAACTGGCTCTATGGGGGTTCGTGGACATCTTGAACGTTATCCCAACTCCTAGAGTCCTTAGTAAATGCTATTCCTGTTTTCACGTATATTTTTGGTAAACTTCAATCATATTCAAGTGCATATGTTCATTCAAAGTACCCATTGGACGTTTACGTAAACAAAACAGGGCAAGTAAAAACAATTTTGAATTTGAAAGTAGACTTGTATTGAAACAAGCATTTTTGTACAAGGAGACAGAAATCCTAGTAAGAGGAAATTGTCGTAAAAATTGAAAAGGTACAAAGTGATAAACAAAGAAAAACAGCTATGTGGAAATGATCCCATTGAGTTTCAACTCTGCTATTGCCACTATATCTTCAAGCATCTCATCCCTTGCTGTCGGAAGAAAGATGGCTGGATTGATCTGCGCCGTTCGAACTTGATATTGATAACAAAACTAAGTTGGAAGTAGATAAATGATCCAACGGGACATAGACGTACGCTTTAATCCCTAACTTTTGCCTGGACCACCTTTTCAGGTTTTCAGTCCATCAGTCTCCCCAAAGATGGGTGAGCATCCACTACAATCAAAATTAGGGTTTCAAGCCCTCTCTGAGTGCTTAGACAAAGGATCAATCACGGAATGACATGATCATCAACTTGTCTAACCTCTCAAACATCCACAATGGATCAAAAGGACTCTCACTTCAAGGATCAAGCACAAGGTTGCTCCCTTCTAGGTGGATCAAGTCTCAAGATCGACAGTGCCACCAAATTAGGGTTTTGGTCGACCAGGGCCTCCAGATGGAAAATTTTCATCTGGGAACAATCCAATGATCCAAAACCTAACCTAATATGCTCCATGGAACCTCATGGACCCAATCATCAAGTCAATTTTGCCTCAGGGGATGCATTCATCAAAAATCAGGAATTAGGGTTTCTTGACCTAATTCACCCCTAAGTTGACTTTTAGGGCAAATCATGAGCCAAGACCTCAAGACATGATTTGAGGGTCTCTAATGAACTATATTGATCCATTTGGAACAATGGATTAATCCAAGAAGCTTGAGCAACAAGTCTCAATTTCATCTGCACCACAGTTAGGGTTTTAAGGAAAAAGACAACTGTAACTTTGACTTTTGACCAGGACATGCTCCCAAGCCCTATGACATGCACCAATATACCCTATAACACCCATGGAACATGTCCATCAAATTTTATTTAGGTCAAGGACATGATTTCCTGAAGAATTGCACAGTTTGGAATTAATCTGATAAAAAGTCAACTGTGCACAAAAGTCAACTTTGACTTTTTGAGATTTTTCACTAAAATGGATTTTTAGCCCTAAAATGATGTTAATGTATGATTTGAATCATCATTCATCAAGAAAAATCAAGAAAAGTGGGATAACTTGAAAAAGGGGTAACCATAAAACTTAGAAATTTTTCTAAGTCATGAAAAAGTGCCACTAATGCACCAACTTTGGAGGACCATAACTCTTAAACCACAGGGCCATTGTGCCCCATTCAAAGCTTGATTTGTAGATCACATTACCCTCTACAAAAGCTTCATACTGACCTATGTCCAAATTCCTCATGGATTTTGAGTTATGGAGTGATCAAAATCAAGAAAAGTCACTTTGTTCCAACACTTAGTGAAAATTTTACTAAGTCAGATTTTACCTTACTTTTTGCCAAATGTAGGGGGATTTTTCACTTGGATTCAAAAGAGATCAAAACCACTTGGACACGTCTGAGGATTGAATCTAAAGGGGGCAATCACTGAGCCAAGCCTCCAAAGTCCGTGGAACAAGAAATAGCATGTTAAACCTAGAATGGCCAAAATAGGGACAAGACTCCAATTTTGGATTGGAGCATTCAATGGAAGCATCAAGGTGGCATGGACTGAGCCATTTGTAACTGAATTCAGTCAAGACTTATCCAAGACCAAGGGAACCACAACCCTGTGCCCTAACCTCTAGTCAATGGCTAGAGGAGACTTGGATTTCCATTGGCCAACATTGAACAAACACCTGCTGCAGTTGCCATTCACTGTGGATCCCAAAACAAACTTTCTCTACTATAAATAGAGCTCAATTGTGATCAGTTTGAGTACACCAAAGCCATCAAACAGATGCTTTCCTCAAAATCTCTTCTTTCACTCCAATTTTGCCTTCTAAGGCAAGGCACTATCGGGTTTTGAGTTTGAGAGCTTTTCCAACCAAACCAATCATTCACACACCTCATATACATCACATATGAGCTGATCAAACACTTAAACAACAACTGGAACATTAATTTCTCAGAATCACCAGTCAATTGCTCAAGATTTTAACCAAAGTGCAGTTGAGATGCCATGAAGTGATCCAGCCAATTTCCATCAAGTCCAAGCATTCAAACACACTCCATAACACCTAGGGAAGTTGTTCAGATCATCACAACACAACTGTAACACCTCCTACACAAATCACGATCACCAGCTGCAAGTGGTAAGCATGAGCTCTTCTAACTCTATGATCCATGCAATTTTTGCTGCACAATAATTTGGCCATATGTTCATAATCATGCATGGAATGTTTTCCCTCAATTAATTGCTTTGTTTGAATCGTGTATCAAAAATCCTAGCCTTCATGCAGAAATTAAGGTTCTTGAGGTTTCTTCGTGATTTCATGTTTTATGTTTAATTTAAATGAAATTAAGTGTTATAGACATGATCGTGAGGTTGAAACGAGTTGATTGGTATGTGGATTGCATGATATGATTAAGTATTCAGTGAGATTGGATGGAAAACGCAAATCTGGGCAAACCCAGAACACGCGCGTGTTCTTGGGTGTTCTTGGCGCCATTTTCATAAATTTGAATATTTGAATTTTGTGATTTTATTTAATTGATTCAAAAATTAATTTCTCTCTGAGTTTTAATGATTTTGAGTTGATTCTTTTTTTAATAATTCACAAAAATGTTAAAATATTTTATTTTCCCAAAAAATCCCAAAAATATTATTTATTTTATATAATTGATATTTTTGCAAAGAATTAATGTTTTAATTATTTTTAACATTTAAAATATTTTTTTCCATCTTGATTTTGCAACTTTTAATGCTTTCTAATTATTTTGTAGGTCAATACTTAATTTTTGAAACATTAATCCAAAATCACAATTTGTTTTTCCTATGTTAAACAATTTTGATCATTTTAATTGAATTTTTATTCAATTAAATACATTTTGAAAACAAATTAGGGTTTTTGGATTAATTCAACCCTCATAAATCATTTTCAAAACACTTTGGGCCTCTAATAGAGTGTAAGACCCAATCCTTTTTTGACCAAACCATTTTTGGGCCTCAGTGTATTGTATAAGTCCCGATACCGTCAAAAACAAACGGCACGATCGTCGCCTTTTGAAAAATAACAATTGGGTTTCTCCTCGAGCTATAAGACCCATTCAAAACTTTTGGGCCTCTAATAGAGTGTAAGACCCAACCCCCTTTTAACCAAAATCATTTTGGGCCTCACTTATCGTATAAGTCCCTCTGCGTTAAAAGAAAACCTCGGCGCAATCGCCATTTTAAACGGAAAAATCAACTGGGCCTACCCTCGTGTTATAAGCCCCACTCTTTTTCTTTAAACCTTTTGGGCCTCTTGAGAGAGTGTAAGACCCATCCCTTTGTACAGAAAACCTTTTGGGCCTCACTTGTATAAGTCCCTCTGTACAAATTCAACAGTACAATCACTGATAAAACCCTGGGCCTCTCCTTGAGCTGTAAGCCCCAAACCTTTCTTTTTCAAAGCACTTTCTCCTTTGATTTTGAATATACTGTTGTTTTCAATCTTTCTTTGTTGAACAACTAACCAAACATCATGGAAGCTCTACAACTGAGTAAGTGGTTATTGCTTTCATTTACCGCTTTCATATACATATAACTGTATTGTGGGGTTGTTTCACTGTAAGTCTTCTTTCATAAACTCCTATCAACTGTGTAATAATAGTATAGATATTTAGAGTTTCCACGATAACTACGTCTAAAACTAGGTGACGCCGTTTCGTTTATTCATAGAAATAGACAACTAGATCCCCAATAGGATCACCAGATACAGTCTTCTCTTCGGCTGTCCTCATTAGGAATTGTCAAGAAACTCTATTCCCAGGGATGAATGTATTCTCCGTGAATGGCATCCTTGAGTTTCTTCCAAATTCTCGAACTTTCCTGACTTGATCTATTCCTTGTGGATAGCTTGCCTTGAATTTCTCGGGGTTTGGGGACCCATCGGCTTCTTAAAAGCATCGGCCTCCTCTTGGGCATTATACAAGGACCCACGGGCTTCCTAAAAGCAACCCCGCCTCCTCTTGGGCTTAGTACAAGGACCCTACGGCTTCTTAGAAGTATTCACAGCCTCCTCTTAGGCTTCGTATAATGATCTCTTCCTTCGGGAATGATAGCCTCCTCTTGGGCTTCGTACAAGGACCTCTCGGCTTCTTAAAAGTTTCCAGCCTCCTCTTGGGCTTCGTACAAATTGTCCCGACGACCTCCTAGAGGTATAGGAATAGAACTTAGTCATCTTCATAGAACAGACCTTTCATAGAGTCTACTACTGTTTCTCAAAGCATAGTATAAAAGATGACACTCTAGACTTGGACAGTCTAATCTCCTTGAGTCTCAAAGGCATTCTCAAGTGACCCCTTCGTTAAAATAGGAAGGAAACCCGTAGACTCGGGCGGTCTTAATACCCTTCGGATTTCCCGCTTCCTTAAAGAACAGGAATAACCCGGATCCTCGAATCAAATCCTTGAGTACAGCATTGTTCATATAAGAACTGATTTTCTCTTTTAAAATCAGTATACTGGACCTGTCACTCAACTGAAACAGTCACCATAGCCTCCACTTGGGCTTTGTACAAGTGATTCTCCCCAGCGGAGTCAAACAACGTTTAGCCTCTCTCTCGGGCTTTGTACGAGACACATAAGAGACTCCCTCGTTGAGTCAATCACCCTTTCGCCTCCATCTCGGGCTTTATACGAGATACAAAAAGGTTCATATTGAGTCAAACAAATTTCAGCCTCCACCTCGGACTTCGTACGAGATACAAAAACTCTCTTGTTAAGTCAATTAGCCTTCATCTCGGGCTTTATACGAGATACCCAAAAGACTCGTTCGTTGAGTCAAAAACCTTTTAGCCTCTCTCTCGAGCTTTGTACGAGACACATAATAGACTCCTCTTAGGCTTTATATAAGAAAACCACTGGTTAATCCAATTAACCTTTTAGCATCAAAGTTGTGCCTCGTTCACAGTACACAAACATCAACAACTCTTTCCCCTTCATCTAATTGTTGTAAGCGGCAAGCCTCTGGATCATCTACATCTATGCCAATGTCCCTCTTTTAGCATGAGAAATTCCTAAGGAAAGATAGCATTGCTCTACACTGAGTTAAAGTCTTCTCCTTCAGGTTAAAATCCCCTATAAAGGAAATTATGGCATTGTCGGATTCGCACATCCCGGTTAAAGTAATTATCCTTTATAAATAATTGTGACATACAACCCCCTCTTTAGAGACGACAAATTCTCTCTAAAGTTGAAACCTTTTCAGCTTTATATCTTGGGCTTTGAACAAGATACAAACCACTTTTCAGCTTCATATCTTGGGCTTTAAACAAGATACAGATCACCTTTTTCGCTTCACGTCTTGGGCTTTGAACAAGACACCAAATACCATTTCCTCCCATAGAATAGGACAAACTACGAACGCTCTGATTTCCCTGTTTCGGTAAACGGGAATACGTAGGCATAAGATTGAAAGAAAAATCTTAGCAAGCACACTAAACAAAAACCCAAAATCCCATACTCTCATGTATCCATCAAAAGCATCAGTCCTAACATCCTAATCCTTATTCCCCGCTATAAAGTCCTAGAAAGAGAAAAGAAAATCGTATTGGCGAAAATACAAATAACCAGTACAAAGGCCCCCCACATTGATAACATTTGTAACCTAACAGACCGCTGTTTAAACTCAGTATGCAAAGCAGGGTTAATTGGAGACATCTATTTCCCTTCCTTAATCAGCTCACAATAGGATAAAAAATGAATCGACCTGTCGTAAGCTCAACCGCAGAGAGTGACCAGCGCTTAAGAACCGCGTCCAAAATCGCTCGCTACAGTACAGTCAAAGCAAAGTCTAGCAATAAATGGCATATGGCAACCCTTAGGAGAGATAATTACAGCATCAATACCATTGCCAAGTGCGTTAAAAGCTCCATCAAAAACCATAGTCCATCGGGATCCCAGTTCAGGTCCTTTATATGGTCCAGGTTCTTCATAATTAGTAACAAGCATAATATTCTCATCTGGGAACTCAAAATTCATAGACTCATAGTCATCCACCGCTTGATGAGCCAAATGATCAGCTAGTACACTTCCTTTGATTGCTTTCTGCGTAGTGTACTGAATGTCGTATTCTGTCAAGACCATATGCCATCTTGCTATTCGTCCGGAGAGAGCAGGTTTCTCAAATATGTATTTGATAGGATCCATCTTAGAGATCAATAAAGTGGTATGAGTCAACATATACTGTCTTAGTCGGTGAGCAGCCCATGCTAAAGCGCAGCAAGTTTTCTCAAGCAGTGAATATCTTGTTTCACAGTCGGTAAACTTTTTGCTAAGGTAGTATATTGCATTCTCTTTTCGACCAGACTCGTCATGTTGCCCCAACACACACCCCATTGAATTCTCTAGCACTGTTAAGTACATGATTAGAGGTCTTCCTTCAATTGGTGGCATCAGAATCGGAGGTTCTTGGAGATACTCCTTGATCTTATCAAAAGCTATCTGACATTCATCATTCCACTTCACTACTTGATCTTTCCTCAGTAATTTGAAGATTGGCTCACAAGTAGCGGTCAAATGGGAGATAAATCTGGCAATATAGTTCAAACGTCCCAAGAAACCTCTGACTTCTCTCTTAGTACGGGGAGCGGGCATATCTTGTATAGTTTTTACCTTTGCAGGGTCGACTTCAATACCTTTACCACTGACGACGAAACCCAAAAGTTTACCGGATCTAACCCCAAAGGTGCATTTGTTTGGATTCAATCTCAACTTGTACTTCTTCAACCTCTCAAATAACTTGTGTAGGTGGTCAAGGTGCTCTTCTTCATTCTGAGACTTGGCTATCATATCATCAACGTATACCTCTATCTCGTGATGGATCATATCATGGAATAAAGCAACCATAGCGCACTGGTATGTTGCCCCTGCATTCTTCAAACCAAATGGCATTACCTTGTAACAAAAGGTGCCCCACTGTGTAACGAACGTAGTCTTCTCCATGTCTTCAGGTGCCATCTTGATTTGATTATAACCTGAGAAACCATCTATGAATGAGAATACCTTGTGCTGAGCAGTGTTGTCTACCAAAACATCAATATGTGGGAGAGGAAAGTCATCTTTGGGGCTTGCCCTGTTCAGATCCCTGTAGTCCACACACATACGAACTTTACCATCCTTCTTAGGCACTGGTACCACATTTGCAACCCACTGAGGATATGATGTGACAGCTAGAAAACTTGCATTGAACTGCTTCATAACCTCGGCTTTGATCTTTTCAGACATCTCAGGGCGCATACGACGAACCTTCTGCTTTATCGTAGGACAACCTTCCTTCATCGGTAAACGGTGTACCACGATATCGGTATCAAATCCTGGCATATCTTTATAAGACCAAGCAAAAATCTCAGCATAATCACGTAGCACCTGAATCAGTCTTTTCTTAACACGGTCTTCTAATCCAGCACCTATCTTGATTTCTTTCTTATCCTCCTCAGTACCTATATTTATGACCTCGACTGGCTCTTCGTGCAGTTGTATGGTCTTTTCTTCTTGCTCTAATAGTCTAGCAAGCTCTCTAGGCATTTCACAATCTTCCTCACCTTCGTCCTCGGCTTGGTAGATCGGATTTTCGAAGTCATAATTGACAATAGCAGAACCGTTATCAATGGGATCCAGAGTGGATGTGGATCTGCAGTTTGTCGTGTGGGTGTGTGTAAGAACACATAGCTATTTTGATGAAGATAAAGTAAAAGAAAAGATAAAGAGCGCAAAATTTGAATGCAAAACATCCATTGATTTATTGAATGAAAATATGCGATGAAATGACAACCCTAACAAATGGGCCATTGTACCCTGGGCAAGGCATAAGGCTTAAAGTTTTATTGTTCAAAATACAAAACCAAACTTTTAAAATAAGAACAACAGAAAATAGCATTTACTCCTGACTAAAGGAGATAGGAATAATGTCTTCAGTCTTCCAATTATTGAGCCCACTGCCAATGGTAGGAAAGATCCAACTGTCTAGGTCACAGTCACTATCAGCATCTTCCACGGCGTTGACCTGATCTTTATGAACTCCTTTGTTGGTGATACGAATAGCACGAGCACGACGTACATCCCTCTGAGCCTCTGAAGTGAAGCCCAAACCAAATTTGTCAGACTTGTAAGGAATGTCAGGAAGCTGACCCCAAATGGTACAACCACCTTCTTCAACCACAGCTCTAGCATCCTTTAGGGAAGCCATTGTAGGAGGCACTCTAGTAACCTTGGGAACATTAGGAACTGGTTTAGCAATAGGAGCAGTTTGAAGAGGCAATTCAAATGTTTGACAAGGAGTCTCGAGGAATTCGCCATCCATCTCAACATACTTGAAAGTATTCAAATGACTAACCATCTACTCTTCTTCACCACAGACGGTGACAATCTTGCCTTTCGCGGGATACTTCAACTTCTGATGTAAGGTAGAAGTCACAGCGCCTGCCCCATGTATCCAAGGGCGCCCAAGCAAACAGGAATAGGCAGGATGAATATCCATTACATAGAAAGTAGAATCAAAGACTTGAGAACCCACTCTGATCGGGAGATCAACCTCTCCATGCACCATTCTCTTCGAACCATCAAGGTTCTTACCACGATGTCACTAGGTTTCAGCAAAACCCCTTCATAGTCGAGTTTGTCTAGAACAGCCTTTGGCAACACATTCAATGAGGAACCATTGTCCACTAGTACATGAGATAGGGTAGTGCCCCTACACTCAATAGAGACGTGTAGGGCCTTATTGTGGTTCCTTCCAGCGGGAATCAGATCAGCATCAGAAAATCCTAGACCATTATCAGTTGTCAGGCTAGCGACACAATTTTCAAGCTGGTCAACAGAGATTTCCTGTGGCACGTGCGCAGATTTCAAAAACTTCGCCAAAGCTTTAGCATGGGCCTCGGAGCACAACAACAGAGATAACATAGAGATCTTGGAGGGGGTGTGCCCCAACTGTTCAACAACATTGTAATCACTCTTGCGGATAATTTTCAGCACTTCCTCCATTTCTTGCTTGGAGGAATCTTCGATAGCAGTTTCACCCGGGGCCTCCATCTGGGCAGGCTCAATCATTGGTTCTTTGCCTCGAGTCTCAGTAATTGGCTCGGAGGCAGAGATACGAATTGGAGTAGTAACAGTGTTCGGAGAGATTTCTAGGGAGAAGATCCTTCCACTTCGGGTAACCATACTAGCCCCAACGATATTGTCGACATTGGGATTAGTAACTTCAGCAGTTCCATCAGTCAAAGGCTCTTGCTTGACACCATGAATGTAAACATCAGCACCATAATTCCAAGGGATAGCCTTGCTAGAGGAATATGGAATCGGACCGGGCGTAGTAATAATCAGGGGTGCCACTCTAGGCTCGGCAGTAATCTTCAAAGGACCTTTAGAGGTGATCCTCACTGGAGTTTTGGAATTAGTAACCACAGATACGTCCTCAAACTTCAGACCTCGGGATAAATTTTCACATAAGCTCTCCATAGAAGGAGTCTTCTAAAACAATATAGTACGGTCGTCTATCAAACGCTGAATGCCTTCTTTCAGCTTCACACAACCATTGGATTGAGATGCACAATAATAACAGTTTTCAACGCAACCCAGAAATAAACCGGCTTGCAACAGCTTCTTCTTAATAATTGATAGAGGAACAACCAAGTCAACCACGGTAGAAACACAAGAACCATCGTCAATAGCATTAACGATCTTGTCATGATTCAGCATAGGAGCGGTAATCACATTAGGAGTCTCAGGGGGATCAAACTCAATCTCCTTAGCGTCAATCATGTCTTGAATCTTGTTCTTCAGTGCCCAACAGCTGCTCGTATCATGTCCAGGACTATTAGAATGGTATGCATACCTTGCATTGGGATTATAGCTAGGAGCGGAAGTATTAGGATTCCTAGGAGGATCTCTCAAAGTAATCAATTATGTCTTCAACATATGCTGTAACGCCTGAGTCAATGACATGTTGATTTTTGTAAACTGTCTCCTGGGTGCATCCTGCTTATGCTGACTACCCTGTTGTTGTTGTTGTGGCACCGGTGCAGAGATCATAACTGCCCCAACAGATTGGTTGTGGTCATTCTTATTACGACCCTTCTGGCCGTACAAAGCATTAGACTCCTTCTTCCCATTATGTGGCTTCTTTGTAGTGTTTGAAGATGTAGCCACTTGTATTTTACCACTTCAAATTCCACTTTCAACACGTTCTCCTGTCAATATCAGCTCGGTGAAACTGGATGACGAGCTTCCAAGTAGATGACTATAGAAAGGACTGGTTAGTGTGCTCATGAACATGTCAACCAACTCTCTGTCAGCTAAAGGAGGCTGAACCCTGCCTGCAAGATCTCTCCATTTCTGGGCGTACTCTTTGAAACTTTCATTAGGGCCCATGGACATGCTTTGGAGTTGCATTCGAGTTGGCGCCAAATCAGAGTTATATTGGTATTGCCGGTAGAAAGCTTCAGCCAAATCATTCCAGGTACGAATATTGGTACTCTCAAGTTGATAGTACCACTCCAGTTGAGCTACAAACAAACTCTCTTGGAAAAAATGCATCCACAACTTTTTGTCAGTAGTATGTGGCTGAATCTTTCGGACATAAGATCTCAAATGCAGCTTCGAGCAAGACACACCGTCATATTGAGCAAACGTGGGAATTTTGAACCTAGGAGGAATGACAACTCCTGAAACCAAGCCCAAGTCCTCAAAATCCAAACCAGGTACTTTCTGAACCTCCATGGCCATCAGAAGTTCTTCAAGTAATTTGTATTTCTCATCACCAGGGGGATACTGATCATCTAGATAATCATCTTCCTCTTCAGAGTGTCCATCAGTGTCGTGGTTACTATTTTCCTCATGTTTGTCACTTTCATAGTTGTCATCCAGTTCATCATCTTGGTCTACTGGGATCCCAATTTCCTTGACCTGTTTAGCCGGACCTTTGAATCTCCTCCCCATGTTGATGACGCTAGTTGATTTTCTTGCTTTCTTCTTCTTCTTGGTCAGAAGTGCTTTCAGTTCTTCTTGCCCCTTGGACAAGTTCAGGATCAGCTCTTGGAACTGGGCGTTCTGGGCCTGGAGATCTTTGACGGTTTGCTCGAGAGCCATTTCTTCTGAAATAAACAGCGAGAAGATGAGAAACCTGTCTTAGAAACCTGCTATGCAATGATTATGAGATGTAGATGCATATGCAATGATTTCAAGGACTTTAGAGTTTATCTTTGCAAACAAACAGAAACAAAAGGAAAACTTTTATTAGTAAACTCAAAATTCCTTTTTTTTTCTTTTATGCCTCTTGGGCTACAATGAAAGAAAGTTTCAAAAAGCAAATTCAAAAACGCCTAAGACCTAGGACTCAAGACTCAAGTCTCCCACGGGCGCTTCCTCTTTGTGCCGATGTAAGCATTGATGCTCTGCTCCTCATGAAGTAATTTCGTCAACTCCAACACCTTCTTATCATTAGCATAGAACTGAGTCTCAAAGGTGTCCCTTTCTTCTTTCATCTGAACCCAGGACTTCTGCAGCTCTTCAAGATCGGTAGGCATATCTGGATGGAGAATGACTTGAGGAACATCTCCTTCAAACTCAGGTTCAACAATCACTGGTCTGACAGCTGGATATGGCATAATAAGATCTCGAGCACGAGTGCGCTCCCATCTGAGGTAAGGCTCTAAAGGAATAGAGTTCTTCTGTCCCAAGGTCTTGCTTTCAATCTTATACACCTTATTCCACGCGCGTATAAACCTTTGACGGTAACCTTGGGGATCATCTTCATAATCAAACACAATACCCTGAATAAGCATATCATGAAGACCATCCCTTCGAGCATAACCAAACTGGCGCAAAGCTAGCGAAGGATTATAGGTGATGCCTCCCCTAATGACAAGGAGTGGCACATTAGGGAATTCCTCATAATGATCAATAAGAGTGAAGTCTTCAAGAGATCGGGCAAACCAATAGATATCTGAATGGGAGAGTGGCATTATCCTTTGAGACCACTGCAACCTTTGTTCATTATTCAACACTGACAGGGGAAGGTGTGAAATAAACCACCTGGATAGTAAGGGTACGCAACATATGAGAGTCCCTCGCTCCTTGATAGTACGAGTGTGAAGCGAGTGCAGAATATCTCCGAGCAAGGTAGGTACCGGGTTATGAGTCAGAAATATTTTGATAGCGTGCACGTCTATGAGTTGGTCTGGATTAGGGAACAACACCAACCCATAGATCAACAAAGCAAATACTTCCTCAAAACCATGGTAACTCATAGCGCTTAGGAACAATTGAGCCTTCTCAATCAGGAACTTAGAAAGAAACCCCTTGACTCCACTCCTTGTTTCCCAATTAGACACAATGTCTGACCTCTTCAGATGTAAAGCAGCTGCAATGACTTCAGGCTTTGGAACGTCTTCTAGACCGGTAAAAGGTATCTGATCGAGAATAGGAATTCCAAGTAGCTTAGAGAACTCCTCCATCGTGGGCCAATTGGTAATCCGGGAAGGTGAAATAGTGGTGCTTAGGATCAAAGAACTGGAATAAGACTCTCATCATGTCTTCTTCAAACCTGACGTAACCAAGTTGAGTAGAAAACCATGCCTTTCGGTGAATCGAGAGCCATCGGGAACCTTTGATACCAATTCTTTAAGCTGGGAAGGAACCCTTACAAAGTTGACTCGGATGAAACTTCTAGGAACGGAAGCCATGGCCTGCAATGACGAATAAAGATAAATTCCTTGGTCCTTGAAATGGTTAGTGAAAATGATATGTTATGATGTTATGATGTCATGTACATGTTAATAGTAAATAAGTAACAAACACAAACAAGTCATACAAGAGCCTTAAGTTTAAAGGCTTGCATGAAGTCCAAAGGTAAGTACCCTTCCCCACTGAGGTTTAGTTGGCTCAACCTGTCCTAGAATAGTAACCGGGTTCTAAAGGACTCATATCATGGATCTTTCTCGAATGCTCTATTTTAGTGCGACACTCGAGTGGCCGACCAAAATATCCCGAAAGTCTGATCTCAATGAGCGTAGCCTCGAGTATCAACCAACTTCGGTCTAAATCTAAAGTCGGTCATCTCGCTGCCTTCTAATGGCCAAAGATGAGTTAACTAGGGTTCTAAAGGCTGTGACCATCATATCAACCATATTGGTACATGTCGTACAGTCTCCATGATCTATTGTCACTTACCTAAGGAATCACTAGGACCGGGTGTAGGACCTTTCACACAAGTAACCCCAAAACAAAACCCATTAAAAATAAAGCACACAAGTCCAACAATTTAAGCAAGTAGTAAAGTGATCTAACTCTAAGGTAACCCCTCTTTTTATTGTACATCCCCAGCAGAATCGCCAGTTCTGTAACACGGTGGGAGAACTGACTTTTTTTTGTTTTGTTTTCGCAAAACATGTTGCGGTTAGCAAGAGTCGCCACCGACTTTTCTTTTATCCAATAAGGAAAGGCTGAAAAGAACAGGAAAAACCTTGATAGATTTTGAGTTCAGGGGGTAAGTTATACAAAGGGAAGGTATTAACACCCTTTGTATCCATGGTTATCCACGGGCTCTTAAATGCTTAGCTCAACTTTTTTACTTACTTTTTGAATGTGTGTGAATGTTTTGAAAATATTTTGTAAAAGTTTGACTTTGTAATAATTCGTGTAAGAATGTATACAAAGTGTTTGTTTTTTTGTTTTTGAAAATATTTATGGAAGAGTGAGATATGAAAAGTATTTGTTTTTGAGTTGTGAGCAAGCATTTAAAAGTTACTTACCCCTAATTTGTAAGGTCTTTCTTGTACTTATCGTTTTCCTTGAGAGATAGTACTATCCATACCATTAGTGGGTAGGTAGTATTGTCTATTGGATGTTGAGGGACAGCGAAGGGTCATCGAATGGTCATAGAAGGCAACATGTAAGGATACCTTAGCAATGCGAAAGGACTATCATCATTTTTCCATAGGGTCGTCGAGGGACAAGATCATCTTTTTGTAGGCAGCTCGAAGGGTCATCGAGGAACTATGATCTTTATATCGAAGGGACTATGATGATATTATTCGTAAGCGTCTTTTGCTAAAGTACCCCTACTTTCGAGGGACATGATTGTTTTAATCGTAAGGCAACAGAGAGAGGTTACCCTAGAGGTGAATGTGTGCAATGTGCGTTGATTCAATTATATTATCTTGAGTTATAGGTTATTCTAACTTTTGATTTTAGATCTTGCCATACATGCCTATTTATCTAGCAAATAAAATATAAGTGCGAAAAAATAAATACCTACACTATTTCATGGCTTATGGGCAGTTACATGATATAATCGTGCGAGAATGTAACATAGACTATTACAAAGCTTATGGACAGTTACATAATATAATCGTGCGAGAAATGTAAACTACACTATTACAAGGCTTATGAACAGTTACATAATATAATTGTACAAGAAATGTAAACTACACTATTACAATTTATGCACAAACCTATACATTTATTCTAAGAAAATAAATGATAAATGAAAAGCAATTACATATTAAAAGTCAAGTTAAATGTCCTAAATATCTAAGTCAATATTCGTTTTTTTTCTTTTTATTTTTTGAGAAATAATTTTAAAATAAATAAACCTAATTTCTAATTCATTTGTACAAAAATTAATTAATTATAAGCCTAAGTCTAAAAAATTAATTTTAATATAAATAATCTAAGTCTAAAAAAATGATTACATAACCTAAACTATATTTTTTATTCTTTTAACGGTTTTATGATTTTCTTTTTTGTTGTTTTAACTTAATTGAAAAGAAATAAATAAATTACTTGAAATATGATAAAAGAAAGGGATTAGAAAATAGTTAAAAAGAAATTGCATGGGGTGGGAATCGAACCTTCAGGATGAGTATTTAATCCTTGGTTTGGATTGAGAATGATTGGAAATGGAGTTTTGAATTTTCACTTTTTTTTTCAAGAATTTTGTGATTTGGAAGCCTTCCTTTGTGAAGCCTCTTGCCCCACATTGCTCTTGTCTTTGAGCCTTGTATTTATAGGAGAAACATGGTAGACAAAGAATCATTGAAGAGTTAGGATCAAGGAACATGTTTCCAACCATTTTAATTTTTTGAAAACCATGTTTCCTTCACTCTCTCCCACGGTTTTATTTGGGTTTTGATGGCCTTGAATGACATGTTTTAACCTTCTAGAAACTCCATTAAAAGGATCCATGTGCCCACCATTATTTGATTTATTTTGTTTTATTTAATTTTGTTTATTTCTTTGAATAAAATCAAAATAAAATAAAATCAAAATCAAAATAATACCAAAGTGATCTTTGAGGTCCTTTAATATGTCATAAACATGATTCAACTTTAAAAGATAGGCCCATTGGTCCAAAAGCTCAAAAATGTTCAATGTAGGTTTCATGCGTTTCTCAAATTTTGCTCAACTTGCACCAATCGTAACTCTCTCAATTTTTGTCATATGAAGGTGATATTGGACTTTTTGGAACCCTCAAGATGTCCCCTACAACTTTCGTGTTGATCACTTTTTCATTTGAAGTCTTTATTTTTGTGTAAATTGCTTTGACGAAAAAAGTGTCTTTTTGTTGACTTTCAAAATGACCTGTAAAGTTTTTGTCCATATCTCTCAAACGAGGCATTTTTGGCCTTGAGCTTAGAGAGACAAAGTTGTAGAGAATTGAATTTCTTTCAAAATGAGCTTTGGTTGAGGAATTTCTGATGAATTATGTGAAAGTTGTGCGTGGTCAAAGTTCAGTTTACTTTTCCTTAAGAAAACCCTAATTTGGCAATTTTTGACTTTTGAGTAAATCTTGATTTTCTTGAGGAATCATGATCAACCCTTGATCAAATGATGAATAGAACTTCAAAATCTTGTTGTTGGCAAGAAATGATGACGTTTGACTGTAAATTGGTCAAAATTGACTTTTGGTCCAATACAATCGACTGTTGATTATTTGAGCAATTGACTGAGCAAACTTGTGAAGCAAGGCTTGAGACTTGACATGAGGACACCCTAGAGCACATAGAGAACCATGAAGTCCATCTGAGGTATTTAGAGCTCAATTCCTTTCGAGAAAAATAAAACCCTAGTTGTAGGTTGATTGTTTAGGAGGAGAGCTTGTATGGACAATCCTTGAGTAGTCTTGAGCTTTTGAGACTCCTAGGAGTGTGAGGAAGCTTCTTGAATCAATTTTTCTCAAAGATGTGAGGGCAAATTTTGGGGTGTAACTGCTGCCCCTGTTCAATTTTCTTAAACCTGAAAAGTTAGATTGGCGCATTCGCCATTCGTGATCTGAAGGTGGAAGAGGATTGAACACTTAAGTGCCCAGAAATTTGCACTCACGGGTGCACGAAGTAACGTTGTTGGTTGATTGTATTGCTTAAATGGGCTTAAAGATGCCATTCGGAAAGATGACAGGATGAAGATGGGCTTATAGATGCCATCTAAAGTAACTGTTGACAGGAGTATCAGAAGGAGTATAGGTTTGACTGTATCTGAGGAGTATACTAGAATGAGTCCGTATCTAACTGTATCTAGCAGATGTGCTGGGGAATGTCAGAATGAATCTATGCCTTGATTATATCTGAGGATGTATTGGAATGAGTATCAGAATGAAATCTATCTCTAGATCGTATCTAAACCGTATCTGGAAAATATACTTGACCATCTCTGAACTGAATCTGGAACATATTCTAGAATAAGTATCAGAATTAAATCTTCATCTCGATCATCTCTGAAACATTTTTTGGAAAGTCTTCTGGGATAAGTGTCAGAATTAAATCTCTCTCCTGATTATCTCTGAACTGTTGGAGTATTATAATTAAATCTCTGGGTTGATTATCTCTGAGCTGTTGAAGTATCAGAATTAAATCTCTGGGTTGATTATCTCTGAACTGTTTAAGTATCAGAATTAAATCTCTGGGTTGATTATCTCTGAACTGTTTAAGTGTCAGAATTAAATCATTTGTCTTGATTATCTCTGAACTGTTGAAGTATCAGAATTAAATCATCTGTCTTGATTATTTCTGAACTGTTGAAGTATCAAAATTAAATCATCTGTGTATGAATCAGTGTTAGAATTAAATCGTTGTCTCGATTATCTCTGCACCATATCTAGAAGATGATAATGTTTGTCTGATTGTGAACTCACCTGAAAAAGGCAAAGTTAGTTTTATGCAATGTCATGATGTATGTAATGCATTGCGTAATGATGCTCTCAAGATAAATGAGAATGTTATATGTTTTGTATGTATATGCTATGATATTCTGTACATGATGCATGGATGTCAATGTTGCTGACGATAGCGGTGGCTTTGAATAGTAACATCTGGCTGGGGAAAATAAATCTCTGGCTGTTGTTGGGAATGAAGAATATCACTCTTCATCTTTTGTTTGGAACGACTGTACTGGGAATTCCCGCTTTTCTGTTTGGGAATACTCCGCTGGGGATCTTTGACTTCTGCTTGGGGATAAAAGCGTTCAAGGAGAGTTTGGCTGCATGTACCCTGACTGGGGATAAACGAGATGGATAATCCTCCGATGCAATATCTGCCCGGGTTCCAGATATGAGCGACAACTATGCTGGGGGAGAGAATTCTGTTGGTGAATTTATAGTGTTAGAGGAATAAACTCAGCTGGGGAATTGAATTCTGTATACTACAAAGAGGGAATAATCTCTGATGGGGATTAGAATTTCATAGGTTGCGTTGAGGAAATTTCTGTTGTATGCTGGGGAAATGATCAACTTCCTTATCTGCTAGGGGACCTATTGGGGAAGATGATCATGCCAAGCTGTCCATCAAATATATGGAAGTGAACCGCTGGAAAATGCCCCAATTTTTGTCTGAGGACATACTAATTATGTCGGGGAATATATCTCTGTTGGGGATGAGCTTGTGAAGATAGCTCTATAGAGATAGTTCCATGGAGATTGCTCTGTGGAGATATTTCCACGAAACTGGCTCTATGGGGGTTCGTGGACATCTTGAACATTATCCCAACTCCTAGAGTCCTTAGTAAATGCTATTCCTGTTTTCACGTATATATTTGGTAAACTTCAATCATATTCAAGTGCATATGTTCATTCAAAGTACCCATTGGACGTTTACGCAAACAAAACAGGGCAAGTAAAAACAATTTTGAATTTGAAAGTAGACTTGTATTGAAACATGCATTTTTATACAAGGAGACAGAAATCCTAGTAAGAGGAAATTGTCTTAAAAATTGAAAAGGTACAAAGTGATAAACAAAGAAAAACAGCTATGTGGAAATGATCCCATTGAGTTTCAACTCTGCTATTGCCACTATATCTTCAAGCATCTCATCCCTTGCTGTCGGAAGAAAGATGACTGGATTGATCTGCGCCGTTCGAACTTGATATTGATAACAAAACTAAGCTGGAAGTAGATAAATGATCCAACGGGACATAGACGTACGCTTTAATCCCTAACTTTTGCCTGGACCGCCTTTTCAGGTTTTCAGTCCACCGGAATACCCTTTTTTTTTCCAAGCCGCCTTTTCAGGTTTTCGACTTGCCGGGTGTACAGTTCTTTTGTATATATATATCCCTAATTTTTGCCCGAACCCTTTTGGTTCGCCGGGATGCCCTTATTTTTGCCTAGGCCAGTCAACCTAGCGGGTCTCTTTTTATGCGTAGTATCTTTTGACTATGTCCGCGTTCACAGGGTGCGGGAAATCTTCACCGTCCATAGTAGTAGGCATCATAGTGCCGCCAGAAAATATTTTCTTGATTACAAATAGACCTTCATATGTGGGAGTCCATTTGCCCCTGGGATCACTCTGTGGTAGTATGATACGCTTTATTACCAAATCACCGGCCTGGTACACTTGGTGCTTGACTTTCTTGTTAAAGGCCTTGATCATACGCTTCTGATACATCTGGCCATGACAGACAGCCGCAGGCCTCTTCTCATCAATCAAATTTATCTGATCAAGTCGAGTCTGAACCCATTCGTCTTCGTCTAAGTCTGCATCTATCATAATCCTTAGGGAAGGAATCTGAACTTCAGCAGGTAAAACTGCCTCCATACCATAGACTAAAGAGAAAGGGGTTGCCCCTGTTGAGGTACGTACTGAGGTGCGATAACCATGAAGAGCAAATGGTAACATCTCATGCCAATCTTTGTATGTCACCATGCTTCATATTCAGCCATATTATCAAAAACCATAGTCTATCGGGATCCCAGTTCAGGTCCTTCATATGGTCCAGGTTCTTCATAATCAGTAACAAGCATAATATTCTCATCTGGGAACTCAAAATTCATAGACTGATAGTCATCAACCGCTTGATGAGCCAAATGATCAGCTAGTACACTTCCTTTGATTGCTTTCTGCGTAGTGTACTGGATGCCGTATTCTGTCAAGACCATCTGCCATCTTGCTATTCGTCCGGAGAGAGCAGGTTTCTCAAATATGTATTTGATAGGATCCATCTTAGAGATCAATAAAGTGGTATGAGTCAACATATACTGTCTTAGTCGGCGAGCAGCCCATGCCAAAGCGCAACAAGTTTTCTCAAGCAGTGAATATCTTGTTTCACAGTCGGTAAACTTTTTGCTAAGGCAGTATGTTGCATGCTTTTTTCGACCAGACTTGTCATGTTGCCCCAACACACACCCCATTGAATTCTCTAGCACTGTTAAGTACATGATTAGAGGTCTTCCTTCAATTGCTGGCATCAGAATCGGAGGTTCTTGGAGATACTCCTTGATCTTATCAAAAGCTATCTGACATTCGTCGTTCCACTTCACAACTTGATCTTTCCTCAGTAATTTGAAGATTGGCTCACAAGTAGCGGTCAAATGGGAGATAAATCTGGCAATATAGTTCAAACGTCCCAAGAAACCTCTGACTTGTCTCTTAGTACGGGGAGCGGGCATATCTTGTATAGCTTTTACCTTTGCAGGGTCGACTTTAATACCTTTACCACTGACGATGAAACCCAAAAGTTTACCGGATCTAACCCCAAAGGTACATTTGTTTGGATTCAATCTCAACTTGTACTTCTTCAACCTCTCAAACAACTTGTGTAGGTGGTCAAGGTGCTCTTCTTCATTCTGAGACTTGGCTATCATATCATCAACGTATACCTCTATCTCGTGATGGATCATATCATGGAATAAAGCAACCATATCGCGCTGGTATGTTGCCCCTGCGTTCTTCAAACCAAATGGCATTACCTTGTAACAAAAGGTGCCCCACTGTGTAACGAACGTAGTCTTCTCCATGTCTTCAAGTGCCATCTTGATTTGATTATAACCTGAGAAACCATCCATGAATGAGAATACCTTGTGCTAAGCAGTGTTGTCTACCAGAACATCAATATGTAGGAGAGGAAAGTCATCTTTGGGGCTTGCCCTGTTCAAATCCCTGTACTCCACACACATACGAACTTTACCATCCTTCTTAAGAATTGGTATCACATTTGCAACCCACTGAGGATATGATGTGACAGCTAGAAAACCTGCATTGAACTGCTTCATAACCTCAGCTTTGATCTTTTCAGACATCTCAGGGCGCATACGACGAACCTTCTGCTTTATCGGAGGACAACCTTCCTTCATCGGTAAACGGTGAACCACGATATCGGTATCAAGTCCTGGCATATCTTCATAAGACCAAGCAAAAATCTCAGCATAATTACGTAGCACCTGAATCAGTCTTTTCTTAACACGGTCTTCTAATCCAGCACCTATCTTGATTTCTTTCTTATCCTCCTCAGTACCTATATTTATGACCTCAACTGGCTCTTCGTGCAGTTGTATGGTCTTTTCTTCTTGCTCTAATAGTCTAACAAGCTCTCTAGGTACTTCACAATCTTCCTCACCTTCGTCCTCGGCTTGGTAGATCGGATTTTCGAAGTCATAATTGACAATAGCAGAACCGTTATCAATGGGATCCAGAGTGGATGTGGATCTGCAGTTTGTCGTGTGGGTGTGTGTAAGAACACATAGCTATTTTGATGAAGATAAAGTAAAAGAAAAGACAAAGAGTGCAAAATTTGAATGCAAAACGTCCATTGATTTATTGAATGAAAATATGCGATGAAATGACAACCCTAACAAATGGGCCATTGTGCCCTGGGCAAGGCATAAGGCTTAAAGTTTTATTGTTCAAAATACAAAACCAAACTTTGAAAATAAGAAAAACAAAAAATAGCATTTACTCCTGACTAAAGGAGATAGGAATAATGTCTTCAGTCTTCCAATTGTTGAGCCCACTGCCAATGGTAGGAAAGATCCAACTGTCTAGGTCACAGTCACTATCAGCATCTTCCACAGTGTTGACCTGATCTTTATGAACTCCTTTGTTGGTGATACGAATAGCACGAGCACGACGTACAGCCCTCTGAGCCTCTGAAGTGAAGCCCAAACCAAATTTGTCAGACTTGTAAGGAATGTCAGGAAGCTGACCCCAAATGGCACAACCACCTTCTTCAACCACAGCTCTAGCATCCTTTAGGGAAGCCATTGTAGGAGGCACTCTAGTAACCTTGGGAACAATATGAACTGGTTTAGCACTATGAGCAGTCTGAGGAGCCAATTCAAATGTTTGACAAGGAGTCTTAAGGAATTCACCATCCATCTCAGCATACTTGAAAGTATTCAAATGACTAACCATGTACTCTTCTTCACCACTGACGGTGACAATCTTGCCTTTCGCGGGATACTTCAACTTTTGATGTAAGGTAGAAGTCACAACGCCTGCCCCATGTATCCAAGGGCGCCCAAGTAAACAGGAATAGGCAGGACGAATATCCATTACATAGAAAGTAGAATCAAAGACTTGAGAACCCACTCTGATTAGGAGATCAACCTCTCCAGACACCATTCTATTTGAACCATTAAAGGCTCTTACCACGACGTCACTAGGTTTTAGTACAACCCCTTCATAGTCGAGTTTGTCTAGAACAACCTTTGGCAAGACATTCAATGAGGAACCATTGTCCACCAGTACATGAGATAGGGTAGTCCCCTACACTCAATAGAGACGTGCAGGGCCTTATTGTGGTTCCTTCCAGCGGGAATCAGATCAGCATCAGAAAATCCTAGACCATTATCAGTTGTCAGGCTAGCGACACAATATTTAAGCTGGTCAACAGAGATTTCCTGTGGCACGTGCGCAGATTTCAAAAACTTCACCAAAGCTTTAGCATGGGCCTCGGAGCACAACAACAGAGATAACATAGAGATCTTGGAGGGGGTGTGCCCCAACTGTTCAACAACATTGTAATCACTCTTGCGGATAATTTTCAGCACTTCCTCCATTTCTTGCTTGGAGGAATCTTCGATAGCAGTTTTGCCCGGGGCCTCCATCTGGGCAGGCTCAATCATTGGTTCTTTGCCTCGAGTCTCAGTAATTGGCTCGGAGGCTAAGATACGAATTGGAGTAGTAACAGTCTTCGGAGAGATTTCTGGGGAGAAGATCCTTCCACTTCTGGTAACCTTACTAGTCCCAACGATATTGTCGACATCGGGATTAGTAACTTCAGCAGTTCCATCAGTCAAAGGCTCTTGCTTGACACCATGAATGTAAACATCAGCACCATAATTCTAAGGGATAGCCTTGCTATAGGAATATGGAATCGGATCGGGCGTAGTAATAATCAAGGGAGCCACTATAGGCTCGGCAGTAATCTTCACAGGGCCTTTAGAGGTGATCCTCACTGGAGTTTTGGAATTAGTAACCACAGATACATCCTCAAACTTCAGACCTCGGGACAAATTTTCACATAAGCTCTCCATAGAAGGAGTCGTCTCAAACAATATAGTACGGTCTCCATCAACCGCTGAATGCCTTCTTTCAGCTTCACACAACCATTGGATTGAGATGCACAATAATAACAGTTTTCAACGCAGCCCGGAAATAAACTGGCTTGCAACAACTTCTTCTTTATAATTGATAGAGGAACAATCAAGTCAACCACGGTAGAAACACAAGAACCATCGTCAATAGCATTAACGATCTTGTCATGATTCAGCATAGGAGCGGTAATCACATTATGAGTCTCAGGGGGATCAAACTCAATCTCCTTAGTGTCAATCATGTCTTGAATCTTGTTCTTCAATGCCCAACAGCTGCTCGTATCATGTCCAGGACTATTAGAATGGTATGCACACCTTGCATTGGGATTATAGCTAGGAGCGAAAGTATTAGGATTCCTAGGAGGATCTCTCAAAGTAATCAATTCTGCCTTCAACATATGTTGTAACGCCTGAGCCAATGACATGTTGATTTTTGTAAACTGTCTCCTGGGTGCATCCTGCTTACGCTGCCTACCCTGTTGTTGTTGTGGCACCGGTGCAGAGATCAGAACTGCCCCAACAGATTGGTTGTATTCATTCTTATTACGACCCTTCTGGCCGTACACAGCATTAGACTCCTTCTTCCTATTATGTGGCTTCTTTGTAGTGTTTGAAGATGTAGCCACTTGTATTTTACCACTTCGAATTCCACTTTCAACACGTTCTCCTGTCAATATCAGCTCGGTGAAACAGGATGACGAGCTTCCAAGTAGATGACTATAGAAAGGACCGGTTAGTGTGCTCATGAACATGTCAACCAACTCTCTGTCAGCTAAAGGAGGTTGAACCCTGCCTGCAAGATCTCTCCATTTTTGGGCGTACTCTTTGAAACTTTCATTAGGGCCCATGGACATGCTTTGGAGTTGCATTCGAGTTGGCGCCAAATCAGAGTTATATTGGTATTGTCGGTAGAAAGCTTCAGCCAAATCATTCCAGGTACGAATATTGGTACTCTCAAGTTGATAGTGCCACTCCAGTTGAGCTCCAGACAAACTCTCTTGGAAAAAATGCATCCATAACTTTTTGTCAGTAGTATGTGGCTGAATCTTTCAGACATAAGATCTCAAATGCCGCTTCGGGCAAGACACACTGTCATATTGAGCAAACGTGGGAATTTTGAACCTAGGAGGAATGACAACTCCTGAAACCAAGCCCAAGTCCTCAAAATCCAAACCAGGTACTTTCTGAACCTCCATGGCCATCAGACGTTCTTCAAGTAATTTGTATTTCTCATCACCAGGGGGATACTGATCATCCAGATAATCATCTTCCTCTTCAGAGTGTCCATCGGTGCCGTGGTTACTATTTTCCTCATGTTTGTCACTTTTATAGTTGTCATCCAGTTCATCATCTTGGTCTACTGGGATCCCAATTTCCTTGACCTGTTTAGCCGGACCTTTGAATCTCCTCCACATGTTGATGACGCCAGTTGATTTTCTTGCTTTCTTCTTCTTCTTGGTCAGAAGTGCTTTCAGTTCTTCTTGCCCCTTGGACAAGTTCAGGATCAGCTCTTGGAACTGGGCGTTCTGGGCCTGGAGATCTTTGACGGTTTGCTCGAGATCTATTTCTTCTGAAATAAACAGCGAGAAGATGAGAAACCTGTCTTAGAAACCTGTTATGCAATGATTATGAGATGTAGATGCATATGCAATGATTTCAAGGACTTTAGAGTTTATCTTTGCAAACAAACATAAACAAAAAGAAAACTTTTATTAGTAAACTCAAAATTCCTTTTTTTTTTCTTTTATGCCTCTTGGGCTACAATGAAAGGAAGTTTCAAAAAGCAAATTCAAAAACGCCTAAGACCTAGGACTCAAGACCCAAGTCTCCCACGGGCGCTTCCTCTTTGTGTCGATGTAAGCATTGATGGTCTGCTCCTCATGAAGTAATTTCGTCAACTCCAACACCTTCTTCTCACTAGCATATAACTCAGTCTCAAAGGTGTCCCTTTCTTCTTTCATCTAAACCCAGGACTTCTGCAGCTCTTCAAGATTGGTAGGCATATCTGGATGGAAAATGACTTGAGGAACATCTCCTTCAAACTCAGGTTCAACAATCACTGGTCTGACAGCTAGATATGGCATAATAAGATCTCAAGCACGAGTGCGCACCCATCTGAGGTAAGGCTCCAAAGGAATAGAGTTCTTCTGTCCCAAGGTCTTGCTTTCAATCTTATACACCTTATTCCACGCGCTTATAAACCTTTGACGGTAACCTTGAGGATCATCTTCATAATCAAACACAATACCCTGAATAAGCATATCATGAAGACCATCCCTTCGAGCATAACCAAACTGGCGCAAAGCTAGCGAAGGATTATAGGTGATGCCTCCCCTAATGCCAAGGAGTGGCACATTAGGGAATTCCCCACAATGATCAATAAGAGCGAAGTCTTCAAGAGATCGAGCACACCAATAAATATCTTAATGGGAGAGTGACATTATCCTTTGAGACCACTGCAACCTTTGTTCATTCTTCAACACTGACCGGGGAAGGTGTGAAATAAACCACCTGGATAGTAAGGGTACGCAACACATGAAAGTACCTCGCTCCTTGATAGTACGAGTGTGAAGCGAGTGCAGAATATTCCGAGCAAGGTAGGTACTGGGTTATGAGTCAGAAATATTTTGATAGCGTGCATGTCTATGAGTTGGTCTGGATTAGGGAACAACACCAACCCATAGATCAACAAAGCCAATACTTCCTCAAAAGCATGGTAACTCATACCGCTTAGGAACAATTGAGCCTTCTCAATCAGGAACTTAGCAAGAAACCCCTTGACTTCACTCCTTGTTTCCCAATTGGACACAATGTCTGACCTCTTCAGATGTAAAGCAGCTGCAATGACTTCAGGCTTTGGAACGTCTTCTAGACCGGTAAAAGGTATCTGATCGAGAATAGGTATTCCAAGTAGCTTAGAAAACTCCTCCATCGTGGGCACCAATTGGTAATCCGGGAAGCTGAAACAGTGGTGCTTAGGATCAAAGAACTCGAATAGGACTCTCATCATGTCTTCTTCAAACCTGAGGTAACCAAGTTGAGTAGAAAACCATGCCTTTCGGTGAATCGAGAGCCATCGGGAACCTTTGAGACCAATTCTTTAAGCTGGGAAGGAACCCTTACAAAGTTGACTCGGATGAAATTTCTAGGAACGGAAGCCATGGCCTACAACGACGAATAAAGATAAATTCTTTGGTCCTTGAAATGGTTAGTGAAAATGATATATTATGATGTTATGATGTCATGTACATGTTAATAGTAAATAAGTAGCAAACACAAACAAGTCATACAAGAGCCTTAGGTTTAAAGGCATGCATGAAGTCCAAAGGTAAGTACCTTTCCCCACTGAGGTTTAGTTGGCTCAACCTGTCCTAGAATAGTAATCGGGTTCTAAAGGACTCATATCATGGATCTTTCTCTAAGGCTCTATTTTAGTGCGACACTCGAGTGGCCGACCAAAACATCCCGAAAGTCTGATCTCAATGAGCGTAGCCTCGAGTATCAACCAACTTCGGTCTAAATCCAAAGTCGGTCATCTCGCTACCTTCTAATGGCCAAAGATGAGTTAACTAGGGTTCTAAAGACTGTGACCATCATATCAACCATATCGGTACATGCCATACAGTCTCCATGATCTATTGTCACTTACCTAAGGAATCACTAGGTCCGGGTGTAGGACCTTTCACACAAGTAACCCCAAAACAAAACCCATTAAAAATAAAGCACACAAGTCAAACAATTTTAAGCAAGTAGTAAAGTGATCTAACTCTAAGGTAACCCATCTTTTTATTGTACATCCCCAGCAGAGTCGCCAGTTCTGTAACACGGTGGGAGAACTGACTTTTTTTTGTTTTGTTTTTGCAAAACATGTTGCGGTTAGCAAGAGTCGTCACCGACTTTTATTTTATCCCATAAGGAAAGACTGAAAAGAACAGGAAAGACCTTGATAGATTTTGAGTTCGGGGGGTAAGTTATACAAAGGGAAGGTATTAGCACCCTTTGTTTCCATGGTTATCCACGGGCTCTTAAATGCTTAGCTCACCTTTTTTACTTACTTTTTGAATGTGTGTGAACGTTTTGAAAATATTTTGTAAAAGTTTGACTTTGTAATAATTCGTGTAAGAATGTATACAAAGTGTTTGTTTTTTTCTTTGAAAATATTTTTGGAAGAGTGAGATATGAAAAGTATTTGTTTTTGAGTTGTGAGCAAGCATTTAAAAGTTACTTACCTCTAATTTGTAAGGTCTTTCTTGTACTTATCGTTTTCCTTGAGAGATAGCACAATCCATACCATTAGTGGGTAGGTAGTATTGTCTATTGGATGTTGAGGGACAGCGAAGGGTCATCGAATGGTCATAGAAGGCAACATGTAAGGATACCTTAGCAATGCGAAAGGACTATCATCATTTTTCCATAGGGTCGTCGAGGGACAAGATCATCTTTTTGTAGGCAGCTCGAAGGGTCATCGAGGGACTATGATCTTTATATCGAAGGGACTATGATGATATTATTCGTAAGCGCCTTTTGCTAAAGTACCCCTACTTTCGAGGGACATGACCGTTTTAATCGTAAGGCAACAGAGAGAGGCTACCCTAGAGGTGAATGTGTGCAATGTGCGTTGATTCAATTATATTATTTTGAGTTATAGGTTATTCTAACGTTTGATTTTAGATCTTGCCATACATGCCTATTTATCTAGCAAATAAAATATAAGTGCGAAAAAATAAATACCTACACTATTACATGGCTTATGGGCAGTTACATGATATAATCGTGCGAGAATGTAACATAGACTATTACAAGGCTTATGGACAGTTACATAATATAATCGTGCGAGAAATGTAAACTACACTATTACAAGGCTTATGAACAGTTACATAATATAATTGTACAAGAAATGTAAACTACACTATTACAATTTATGCACAAACCTATACATTTATTCTAAGAAAATAAATGATAAATGAAAAGCAATTACATATTAAAAGTCAAGTTAAATGTCCTAAATATCTAAGTCAATATTCGTTTTTTTTCTTTTTATTTTTTGAGAAATAATTTTAAAATAAATAAACCTAATTTCTAATTCATTTGTACAAAAATTAATTAATTATAAGCCTAAGTCTAAAAAATTAATTTTAATATAAATAATCTAAGTCTAAAAAAATGATTACATAACCTAAACTATATTTTTTATTCTTTTAACGGTTTTATGATTATCTTTTTTGTTGTTTTAACTTAATTGAAAAGAAATAAATAAATTACTTGAAATATGATAAAAGAAAGGGATTAGAAAATAGTTAAAAAGAAATTGCATGGGGTGGGAATCGAACCTTCAGAATGAGTATTTAATCCTTGGTTTGGATTGAGAATGATTGGAAATGGAGTTTTGAATTTTCACTTTTTTTTTCAAGAATTTTGTGATTTGGAAGCCTTCATTTGTGAAGCCTCTTGCCCCATATTGCTCTTGTGTTTGAGCCTTGTATTTATAGGAGAAACATGGTAGACAAAGAATCATTGAAGAGTTAGGATCAAGGAACATGTTTCCAACCATTTTAATTTTTTGAAAACCATGTTTCCTTCACTCTCTCCCACGGTTTTATTTGGGTTTTGATGGCCTTGAATGAAATGTTTTAACCTTCTAGAAACTCCATTAAAAGGATCCATGTGCCCACCATTATTTGATTTATTTTGTTTTATTTAATTTTGTTTATTTCTTTGAATAAAATCAAAATAAAATAAAATAAAAATCAAAATAATACCAAAGTGATCTTTGAGGTCCTTTAATATGTCATAAACATGATTCAACTTTAAAAGATAGGCTCATTGGTCCAAAAGCTCAAAAATGTTCAATGTAGGTTTCATGCGTTTCTCAAATTTTGCTCAACTTGCACCAATCGTAACTCTCTCAATTTTTGTCATATGAAGGTGATCTTGGACTTTTTGGAACCCTCAAGATGTCCCCTACAACTTTCGTGTTGATCACTTTTTCATTTGAAGTCTTTATTTTTATGTAAATTGCTTTGACGAAAAAAGTGTCTTTTTGTTGACTTTCAAAATGACCTGTAAAGTTTTGGTCCATATCTCTCAAACGAGGCATTTTTGGCCTTGAGCTTAGAGAGACAAAATTTTAGAGAATTGAATTTCCTTCAAAATGAGCTTTGGTTGAGGAATTTTTGATGAATTATGTGAAAGTTGTACGTGGTCAAAGTTCAGTTGACTTTTCCTTAAGAAAACCCTAATTTGGCAATTTTTGACTTTTGAGTAAATCTTGATTTTCTTGAGGAATCATGATCAACCCTTGATCAAATGATGAATGGGACTTCAAAATCTTGTTGTTGGCAAGAAATGATGACGTTTGACTGTAAATTGGTCAAAGTTGACTTTTGGTCCAATACAATCGACTGTTGATCATTTGAGCAATTGATTGAGCAAACTTGTGAAGCAAGGCTTGAGACTTGACATGAGGACACCCTAGAGCACATAGAGAACCATGAAGTCCATCTGAGGTATTGAGAGCTCAATTCCTTTCGAGAAAAATAAAACCCTAGTTGTAGGTTGATTGTTTAGGAGGAGAGCTTGTATGGTCAATCCTTGAGTAGTCTTGAGCTTTTGAGACTCCTAGGAGTGTGAGGAAGCTTCTTGAATCAATTTGTCTCAAAGATGTGAGGGCAAATTTTGGGGTACAATAGCTGCCCCTGTTCAATTTTCTTAAACCTGAAGAGTTAAATTGGCGCATCCGCCATTCGTGATCTGAAGGTGGAAAAGGATTGAACACTTAAGTGCCCAGAAATTTGCACTCACGGGTGCACGAAGTAACGTTGTTGGTTGATTGTATTGCTTAAATGGGCCTAAAGATGCCATTCGGAAAGATGTCAGGATGTAGATGAGCTTATAGATGCCATCCAAAGTAACTGTTGACAGAAGTATCAGAAGGAGTCTAGGTTTGACTGTATCTGAGGAGTATACTAGAATGAGACCGTGTCCAACTGTATCTAGCAGATGTGCTGGGGAATGTCAGAATGAATCTACGCCTTGATTATATCTGAGGATGTATTGGAATGAGTATCAGAATGAAATCTATATCTAGATCGTATCTGAACCGTATCTGGAAAATATACTTGACCATCTCTGAACTGAATCTGGAACATATTCTGGAATAAGTATCAGAATTAAATCTTCGTCTCGATCATCTCTGAACCATTTTTTGGAAAATCTTCTGGGATAAGTGTCAGAATTAAATCTCTGTCCTGATTATCTCTGAACTGTTGGAGTAGTAGAATTAAATCTCTGGGTTGATTATCTCCGAGCTGTGGAAGTATCAGAATTAAATCTCTGGGTTAATTATCTCTGAACTATTTAAGTATCAGAATTAAATCTCTGGGTTGATTATCTCTGAACTGTTTAAGTGTCAGAATCAAATCATCTGTCTTGATTATCTCTAAACTGTTGAAGTATCAGAATTAAATCATCTGTCTTGATTATTTCTGACCTGTTGAAGTATCAGAATTAAATCATCTGTCTTTGAATCAGTGTCAAAATTAAATCGTTGTCTCGATTATCTCTGCACCATATCTAGAAGATGATAATGTTTTTCTGATTGTGAACTCGCCTGAAAAAGGCAAAGTTAGTTTTATGCAATGTCATGATGTATGTAATGCATTGCGTAATGATGCTCTCAAGATAAATGAGAATGATATATGTTTTGTATGTATATGTTATGATATTCTGTACATGATGCATGGATGTCAATGTTGCTGACGATAGCGGTGGCTTTGAATAGTAACGTCTGGCTGGGGAAAATAAATCCCTGTCTGTTGTTGGGAATGAAGAATATCACTCTTCATCTTTTGTTTGGAACGACTGTACTGGGAATTCCCGCTTTTCTGTTTGGGAATACTCCGTTGGGGATCTTCGACTTCTGCTTGGGGATAAAAGCGTTCAAGGAGAGTTTGGCTGCATGTACCCTGACTGGGGATAAACGAGATGGATAATCCTCCATTCTCGATCAACTTCTCGTTCTCGTCACGCATGTCATTACCATTCTCGTCAATGGACACCGCCCAAACATACGTGCTGTCTTGGGCTCGCCCCGACACAGGTTCAATAATGTAAAACCTCTCCTTGAATGTCCGGATATATTCCGAGAAGGGCTTAAACAGCTTTCGAGGTTGCTTCAACGACACCTAGCCATATATCCTCCCCGTGACCTGCCTCTGAAGATGGAAGATGGTGAAGAACAAAGGTAGCATGGCTCCTATCTTCAGGAACTCACAGGTTAGCTCGAAGGCGCGAATGAACGCCAACGAGTTAGGGTACAATTGTGACGGGGCCAGGTACAGGTGTACGAAAACGGACTGCTGGAAGTCAGTGAAGGGCAGCCTCAACCCCAGCTCCTTAAAGGCATACTCGTACATGGAAAATCTTTCCCCGTAATCCGTACAGATCCGATCGTCTTGGGAGGGGAAATGCACCTTCCATTCCCCCTCTGATCCAACAATCATGAAAACGTCCCCGGTGAAAGTCGTGAAGATAGATTCATGCTCGGCAGGCTCTGCCACTGACCATTCCTCCGCGGAACCTTCCTCGAGCTCCTCCCCGACTTCGCTGGGAGCAGTTGAAGCTTCTGTGTTGCTACTCTCCGAGGAGCTCTCCTTGGACGAATTTATTAAAATCTCTCCGTCGGGCCCTGTCGCCATCTCGGTCACCTGAAAAGCAGAGGACAAAAGTGAATTCGACCGCGAAATCAAATCCACCCTTCCACCGCTAGTCAAGTGAAAGGGCGCGTAAATGGACAAGGACGGCGTCCATGGCCTAAGCCCTAAATTAAACAAAAATACAAGAGCCTCCCACGAGGAGATGTTCGGGGCAAACCCCTCATACAACGAGGAGCTTCCTCGAACCACTTCCCAGTTTCCGTTTGAAGATCCACCAGAAACTTCATACATCCACCGAAAATTTCATCAGAGCGCCAAAAACTGAACAGCCACGCCGGTTACGCATGCGCCATCATCGTAACAGCATCGGTAACGACCTCACTTTTAAGCTCCCTCAAGGACTCCGGCGGCCACATCAGCAGCGGAGGATGGCCTAGCCACCGTCCACCACCAACAACCACCAGAGAGGTACTACTATCGCACCTAAAACTAGCCTAACCACATGCATTCTAAGACGATAATGGAAAAACTGGAGGAAAACAAGGAAGTAGAGGACTTACGTGGTCAGGAAGGCTGAGAAGAAGTGCTCGGAGCTTGTCGCGGTGGATGAAGCAACGGTCGACGGCGGCGGTGAACTGAACCTCTGAGAAGGACGAAGAAGAAGATAGAGAAATGAAAGTGTAAATGACCAGACTCTCTCTCTTTATATACAACTGGGGGGCACGTGCAGAAGCACACTCGTATAGGTCATAATGGCCCTAGACTAGCCATCATTGCCTAGTTACTACAGCACAGGGCTCGAGGTACACGTGGCACCCCATCGTTTCAGTTCCTCCTAACCGTTGGTCTTCTCGTACGCCGGGTAAACCAAACGCTGTTGCGAGCCTTACGAACACTGGGGCCCACGGGCACCATGAGACAACTCCCTCTGTCACCAAACGACGACTTCGTTACAGTTCCCCAGAACAACGGGCTATCCTTAAGTCATCACTCCCATTCTCAGGAGCAACGACTTAGGGGGCTCCTGTTCTGGACTGGACCATTGGCCAGGCACGGCCCAATCCACTTCTGATCCCAGAACGGCCCAATTGCCTAAGTCCAATCCACGAAGGGCAGAACTTACCTTTCTGCCCTCCAACCGGGCACCCTTGGATGGATGAACCCCAAGGACATTTGCTCCTCCCTGGTACTTCTGCCCGTCATACACGGCTTCATTAGTCCCAGGACAGTCATGGGCATGTGTCCGGAACTATGCCTTTGCCCGACATAACGGCTAGTTTTGGGCACCCTGCCCGACATAACGGCTAGTTTTAGGCAGTTACCTATTCTTCGGGAAACAGTTATTTCGCCCCGAAAATAAGGACCGTTGGCCACGTGCTGGGGGCATTATATAAACCCTCTCACTTGAGAGGGTCAGGTATCCAATAATTATCCTAAGAACACACTTTGTACTTGCCCTTTTCTCTGACCTTTTCTTACTTGAGCATCGGAGTGCCTTGCAGGTACACCCCCTCCTCTCCTACGAGCACCATCACCTGCCCTACGCGAAGGCCACGACGATCCAGTCTGATCACCTCCGATCAGATTGAATTAATTCTTTTGATCAATTAGTCATGGTAATTAATTTTAATTAACTTAATTAATGGATTTAATCAAATTCTAATTAACTAATTTTATATCACCCCTTTTGGTTTATTATTTTGTTTCATCGTACTCCCCATACTACGAATGTACCCCTTCCCCTTGAGTGTAATTCTTGCTATTTTCTTTTATTATTTTCTTGTTTTTATTTTGCTAATCAATAAATTAAAACTAAAAAAAGGCAACTTAAAATCAACCATTTTTCAAATACAAAACCCTTGGTGCAACGCCAAGTGAATATTCAAAACTCGATTCACTTCAAACCATTTTCATGATTCACTTCGCAACGCAAAATAAAAATGCTTGATCTAACAACAAGCCATTTTCTCAAATAAAACCAAAAAATCTTAATCATTATTAAACAACATTTCGCAAATAAGGACGAAAAAAAAACGTAGTGTAGATCACGAGCTCCCGAGGGTTAGGATACGAGATGTAGTTCTCGACCATCTGAACACTTGTCATCCTCTAAAAAAACTTTCAATGCGGTTGTTGCAAATCATTTTCTCAATAAAATTGAACGAAAAAGGAACGTGGTGTAGATCACGAGCTCCCGAGGGTTAGGATATGAGATGTATTTCTAGACCATCCAAATGTTCGTGGTCCAACCAAAATACCTAAATATATCAAAACCTCTTCAAAAAGAACATCCTTTACTCCGTTCTACCGCGAATACAAACAAGTGCTTAAGCGTCTACCGTGAGCATACGAGTCAACGTTTAACCGCTAGAGTGTGATATAAACATTCGTTCAATAAACCCAAACTCTGGAGGTGAATCTGATGATGGTCCAGATTCTGAGATACTTAAAAGGATCAATAAACTATGAAATTCTATCTCAACGACATTCTGAAAGCAAAGAAGCTACGGTTACTTGTTATTCAAATGCTAATTGGTGTGGAGATAAAGAAGATCGAAGAAACACAACTAGTTATTTTTTCAAGTCTTTGGTGCCCCAATCTCATGATGCTCGAGAAAGCAACCTGTGGTGGCATTATCATCGTGTGAGGTTGAATATACAGTAGGATCATATGCTGTCTGTCAAGCAATTTGGATCAGATTTGTCCTGGAAGAAATGAAGGTCAAAGTGAAGAAACACAATGAGGTGAGATTTCATTTTCTAAGGGGTCAAGGTAAATCAAGTTGAACTTGAAGTGAGACATTACTCAAGTGAAACACAATTGGCTGACATTTTCACCAAAGGACCGAAGATCGATAGATTCCTAAATTTGAGAAAGAAATGAAGAATAATTTAGATCGATTATGATTAGCGTATGTTTGACAACTTGAATTATAAAGGGGTATGTTGTGATATAACCCAAACCTAATATAATCCAAGTCCAAGCCAAAATTAGTTACTTGGCTTGGAAGTTATATATATATATATATATATATATATATATATATATATATATATATATATATATATATATATATATATATATTAAAGAGAAAGGAGGTTATGCACTGACAGTGTAAATTAATTTTATACTGTCAACCAATGACGACGATGCATCCCGCCAAGTCACACTGTAAAATTTAAAATACTTGTATGATATGGCAAAATAATATATTCTCATTGGATGACAGTGTAAAATATTTTTACACTGTGAGTGCATCACCATTAAACCGTATATTAAATAGCTAATATATGACCATAATATATTAGTTATTCAATAAATTTAAAAAATAATTTTTTCTATAAATGAGATAAGAGGAGTATTATTAACTAATATTAAAAGAGAAAATAGATAATGCAGTGACAGTATAAAAAAAAATTTAAAAATTTTTAAAAATTTAAAAATTTATATGACATGACAAATAATTATATTTTTATTGGATGACACTGTAAAACTTCAGTGTAAGGAATATCAATTAAACCCATATTAGAATTTGACAAAGTAATTATAGCAAGTAATCTTTTAATTTTATAAATATGTTTTTTTAATTAATTTTTTTGTTAATCACTTTGAAGAGGACTCGGGTAGCGTTTCTCACAACCCTCGAATTACTCTGTTCTCGCCGTAAGCTTGAAAACCCTAAGGCATCGCATTATCGGAGGAAAAAAATTTCTTACTCTTAAATCCAAGAGCTTCCTAATCAACTTGTTGGTTTTGCGTTTTGAGCAACTCACCATTGAAACTCTCTCTATCGCAGTAAGCTTCCTCCTATTGTTCGTTTTGAATTTGTTTTCGATATGATTATTACTTATGATTCTCAGCTTTGGAATCCTTCCCGTCACTAATTACTTTTGATTCTCGGCTTTATTTTTTTAACCCTCGGGTTATATAGCTCGCAGTATTGTTTGATGCAAGAAAAAATCCGCACTTTTGATTTGAAGTTTATATTTGAGAGTGATTTTTAAAATGTTAGTAAATAGAACTTCTGAAGACCCTTTTTCTGAAATGATGTTTGAGAATGTGAGGACCATTTTCTTAGAATGTAACAACCAAGGGTCTGTTTGAATTGACATATCTGAGCTTATATACCCCGTTAAGAACTTGTGAGATTGTTTTGGGCTGCTGCTATTTTTCGCCATCCGCCATAGGCAACACTGGTATTTTGAGACATCTTTGTATGGTTTAATATTTACTTAATTTTAGGTCGCCACTATTTTCTGCCACCTGTCATAGACAACAGCATCTTTGTACGCTGTTTTTGACAAGAGCATCAACATGAGTTTTAGTGATTCTATTTGTCGTAATTAAAGTTCATTCTTGTATTAAAAGTAAGTTATGAATTTCATTTTTACATTGTGAACAGATCTATTTAGCAAAACAACATGAAGCCCAAATTAGTTATTGGATTTCGGGAGGAAGAAATTGATAATCCTTCTTTTGTTAGGTTGCTAACTCAAGACCGCCGTCGACAATTTGAAGGTTTGCATTTGGAAATCAATATGAAATTCTCAATAATTAAAACTAATGCATTTTTTAAATGTTAGATATCAATTTGCATTTTTAGCTATATCAAATGTTATTCTGGTTCAATTTGTGCTCTAGCTATCTATGTACCTCGGTGAATGACATAAATTCTCTACTCAGCAAGTTTTGACCTTCTTTGACATAGTAAACAATTTTTAAATTTCACATAGCAAGTATTTATTCACTTAGTCCTAAATTGTATTCTTGATCTATGACTTACATACCTTTACATATATGTTTATTTGATTTATTTTATCTGAATTTTTTCATGAAAACAACAAAACGCAGCAATGGAACCTTTAAGATCCATCCAATATCTTTTCGAAAAGCCGTCTCCTTTTGGATGGGAGACATCCATGACCCATGATATGGCGTTGGCAAGGAAAAAGGAATTGGGCTTAAAGGTGGCCAGAGATCACATTCTTCAGCTAATAGGTGAGAAAGATACGCTAAGTAACTACGATATTGGAGGTGTAGTTGAAACAGTGCTTAGTACACCTTTTTTAGAAGCTGGGTTGTACAGGAAAATCAAATGCAAACTTGAAGGTAGGAAATTGTGGCAAGACTTTATTGCCAACTATATTGAAGATAGTAGTGAATTAGAAAGGTTTTTAACACTCTATAAAGCTGTCAAAGAGAATTGCAAGTATAGCTGGAGCAAAACACAGGATTTCATGATGCCCCTATCACAAATGTATATCATGGAACGAGTTTTGGCTTTAACTTCATTGGCTAGTGGGGTGATGTATGTCACAAAAACCACTTTAGTAGAATTGCTTATACATCACAATGAAGAATCAATTTCAAAGTTCGATTCTCTTACCCGTATAAACCATGAAGAGTTGAAAGATGTATATGGGTTCTTTACAAATTTTTTAAAAGAATTTATCAACAATCCATTTTTGATATCATATTGGTTAAGAAAAGTGGGGATACATGCCGATCATTCTTATTTATTGACTACAAAAGTTGTTGTTTGCATTTGTCTACTACATTTGATTGGTGTTAGTCAATCGAAGTTACTAGAAAGATTTGTTATGTTAAATAGTGCATTTGAAGATGGGTTTTTGCCAACGTATTTTGTGGAAATTCTCAAACTAGGAATCGGGGAGAACGACTTTAGCCTGGAAGTTATTGCTAAGGCATTGAAAGCACTTGACAATCCTTTGATGATTGTCAATATAAAGAATGGTTCTTTGGAAATTGTAGATGCTACTTCAGATAAGACTGATGCTGACTGTTTTTGGAAATGGCTGGAAAATGCATCGAATGCAACTCACGAGTCGTTGCCTAATGCTGCAGAGATTCACGTAAGCTATTTGTCTTTTTGTTTTTGCTTTCATTTTCTGTTTGTATAGTGCTTAAATAATTTTTTGAAGCTTTTGCTGTCATTTTTTCTCTTCAGAAATTTTTGAATCATTTCGTTCCAGCCTTGTCTAAGTCATTACATGACCCTGCTACCATAGCAAATGCAACTGACAAAGAAGAACTATCAAATGTTATTGATGAAATGAAACAACTTCAGACAGCATTAAAAATTTAGTGAGTAATAACCTTATTATTTGATTAGTTTTCTAATGTTGATCACATTAAATTTACAATATTTTCACATTTTGTTTAGTCCCATCCAAGTTGAGTCGTTGGTTAATCTGTCAAAGAAAATTCTTTTAAGAAAACCAAAGGTAGCCGGTGTCTTGGATCGGCAGCTTTTATTGTGTCCAAAGAGCACCATTCCTAAGTCCACACATGCCAACACTGCAGCAGTCAAGAAGAATAAAAAGTCTAAGGGGTTTGCATCAGAGCCTTTTATTATACATTTTTGCTACAAATAAAACTGATACAATGTGAACTGCTGTTTCTTAAAACTAATACTGTTTTCAACACATTGCAGGAGAAGAAGGCGAATAGATTAAGTTGGCTTCCTCTTCTAAATTCAAATTTTATGATCATTAAATAACTTTTGCTCAAGAGGGTTTATTCCAGGGCCGGCCCAACACATATTCAGGCCCGAGGAAGATCTTAAAGTGGCCTTTTAAGTTAATAGTAATTTTTATTTAAAATTTGCAAAATCATTTATTAAATTATTGTAATTGATTTTACTTAGTATTCGTTTTTCATAACAAAATAATAAATTCAATCCATTTAATCTTTATTGTTACGTTGTTGATCTTAAATACATTTTTAAATAAATTTTTATTAAAATTTTTTTATTAACTTTAATTTTGAAAACCTTCTATTGGCAGATAAAACAGTTATAGGAATGATTAACATTTTTCTATAAATATACGTATTTGAAAAAAAAATGAAGGCTTTTTATATAATTGGGTATATAAATTGATGTATCATTTTCTACTATTATTATTTTGTTTAAAACTTATAGTTCCGTAAATAAATCTAATTCAGCTTCCAGCTTTCTTAAGTTGACATTTTTATATACTATATTAAAATAATAAATATTTTGTAATACACTAGGGCTGGAAATGAGTCGAGTCGAATTCGCCTTATTTCAGTTCAACTCGTTAAGAATTAGTCGAGTTTGAGTCATTATGAACTTTTTTTCTAGCTCAAATTTGACTCGTTAAAAATTGGCCGAGTTCGAGTTTGAGTTCATCATAAACTTTTTTTTCAGGTCAAACTCGACTTATTAGAAGTTCACGAATATCTCGTTCAACTCATTAGGTTTATCTTGTTAAGTTCAACTCGCTTATTTTAGACTTAAAAGTAATTTTTAAAAGTCTATTTTTTTTTTATATATATTTGACATTTTAAATTAATATTTTTTAAATAAAAAATATAGAAATAAAATAAAAGTTATAAGATTGGAATTTATACGATGTTAATTTTATTTGTATAATTATTTGTAGAAATATTTTACTCACTTGAGAATATAAATTATCAATTAAAACCGTTAGATTAAAAGAAAATATGAGACTAAGATTTAGAACAAATCTTTAAACCTATTCTTAAAGACAATATAATCTATCTCATATATAATCGAATTGACTCATGAACCTAACGAGTCGAACTATGTATAGTTCAAGTTCAGATCATTTAGTTAACGAACTTAGTTTTTAGCTCATATTCAGCTCATTTGGTTCATGAACCTAGTTCAACGATTTAATTTTCTAATCGAATTTCGAACTATTTTCGAGTTGGTTTGGTTCATTGTCAGCCCTATAATACACACTAATATAAAACAAATAAAATTCACCAATAATAAAATTAAAATAAATAAAATTATTAAAAATAATAAATATTTTGCAGTCACACTAATATAAAATAAATAAAATTTATCAATAATAAAATTAAAACAAATAAAATTATTAAAAATAAAAATTAAACTATAAAATATTAAATAAATAAAACCTATTTTTTATAATGTTTTTTTTTAATTTTGCATTTGTTGCTCTTTTTTACAATCTATTTTTTGATAGTATTTGATTTTGATTTTTTTTCTTTACAAAATTAGTATGAGATATGAGAGAGAGAGACAAGTAGGGGGTGAGAATAGGTTGAGCAGAGTTAGGATTTACCAAGTTTGAGTCTGGTCTACTAAAAAATTTAAAGCCTAAATCTGTCCTGTGGCTTATCAAAGGTTTATATTTTGGCCTGAGTCTAGCTTTTTCGAATGCCTGATTGACCTATTAGCCTACTTAAAAAGCATATATCATTTGAACATATATAAATAAGAAATTTAACTAATGTTTAAATAGATTAGTGAATGAAAAGTACAATGAGACTAAATGTTTGTTTCTGTTGACTTATCTGAACTTATCTAGTAGCATAAATTTTGTGAGATTATTTGTTTGAGAGAATTTATGAAAAGACCTTATAACATTATTCATAAGATTTTTTTTAAACTTATTTTCATAAGTTTTTAAATATAACTAACTTTTACTTTTGAATTTTAATATAAAGTATAAAATACAATATAAAAACAATAAATTCATTTATATTTAATAAATAGGTCAGTCTGATAGGTTTATAAGATTTTTTTGTATGGTCTGCGACTTAATCTATTTAACTAAATAGACTTATAAAAAAGCTTAAGTCTTTTCTATTTAAAAAAAAGTCTGACCTAGCATTGACCTATATAGACTAGACCATAAACCTCTTTATGTTTTGAACCAATCCAATGTCTTCAACGATGTTCTGCAAGGACGAGCTCCCGAGGTTCATTATACAATCAATCGTACTGAATACAACAAGGGTTATTATCTATCAGATGGTATTTATCCTGAATGGGCCACGTTTGTAAAAAGTATCCCGATGCCACAGGGGGATAAGAGAAAATTGTTTGCCCAACATCAAGAAGGGGCGAGAAAGGATATTGAACGAGCATTTGGAGTTCTCCAATCCCGATTTGCGATCATACGTAACCCAGCACGATCTTGGCACTTAGACACACTCCAACGCATAATGAATACATGCATCATATTACACAACATGATTGTTGAAGATGAACGTGCAACATATGGTGGAAATTTTGATTTTTCTTATGATCATTTGAGTAATGATGCGACAATATTGTCGAATGATTCTAGTATTGATTTTGAAGAGTTTCTACGTAGAAGATTTGATGTTCGTGATAAACAAATTCATCGACATCTTCAACAAGACTTGATAGAACATATATGGCAACGTTATGGACATGAGGATAACAACAATTGAAAGTTTTTTTAAATATATCTTTTTATGTATTTTGTGCTAGTAATTTATTTTAATGTATTTTTTAATGAATTATTTGTGTGATGTATTGTATTTTTTAATGAATTATTTGTGTGATGTATTGTATTTTTTTAATATATATTTATTTTAGTTTGTTTTATTTTATTTTAAATGTATAATTTTTTTAATGTATTTTGATATATTTGAATTAAATTGTTTCAATTATCATTTTTTATATAATATAAATGTTGGGTATATTATGAGATTTGGTGGGACCCATTTTAGAGTTTTTGATGGGTTGTATGGATATTTGAAAAATGTAGTTGAGTTGTTTAAAAATATAGAAGTGTAATATAATATAAAAAATTATGTGGGTCCTATTTAAGAACCAAAATGTGGTTGATGAGTGTGGATGCTCTAAGTAAGACAATAGGAAGCGTAGTGTGTATTATTTAATATGAATTAATTTTGAGAGAGAGAAATTGGTATTAATGGGATTAACGAGTGAAGTTATTGTATTAAAAGGCTGCAAATAACAATGCACATAAAAACATGTCAAAGTGGATTTTGGCTTCTTTCAAAGGTCGAGTAACACTGCATTGTAATAATTATTTGATGGAATATCTACATTACAGACATGTATAGGTAAAAGAAATTTTTTTTAGGCCTAGACAAAGGTCTCACTTGCATAGCCTATGGGCCGGGCTGGGTTTATTCTGAGACCTTTGGCAAATTTTTGGGCACTGATTGTGTTGCCTCTACACTTGAGATTTTATTCTATTGTTTCAATACTAGTGACATTTATGACTATTTTATAATTTTGTTTTAGATATATATTTATCATTTTTGCAATGCATGACATAAAATTATTCCACCTCCTTGTTCTTATACACTCCAATTACAGCCACTGATACTCCACCTCTTTGTTCTTATTTTGGCTGGCCGTTTGTTGCATAATTGAGCTAATGCTCCATCGACCTATAATTTGTCATATGTGGGGTGGCTGTAGAATTAAATAATATCAATAGAAAGGAAAAGTTATTTCAACTTAAATCAAAATTTAATCACTATTACACACTTATGTTTGAAAACCAACTATTTAAACTATTCTTTTGGATGACCATTATTCATCAAAATTTATCCTTTGTAAACAAAATTTAGAAAAGAACACGTAAGTTGTTACTCCATTTAAGTTTTCCAAATCACCAACTCATCATACCTTGATCTCCTTATCTAGAGCTGTTAAACTGGATCGGTCAGTTAGACTAAAAAATTCATAAAGTTTGGATCTTAAAATTAGAGTTCATATTTTTTCGGGAATTTTTTAATGCATTATTTATATTTTTTAGACACCACGCAAAAATACGTAAATGCTCATAGATTTTAGAGATGTATCTCCGGATGTACCAAAATCTGATTGAATGTTAAAATATTTCAGAGATATATCTCCGTAACAATTTAAAACACATACTATACATCATACTCATAAGTTATTATACAAGTTTATTGTATCGAAGATGCATCTTCGTTAATTTTACGGAGATACATCTCCGTAACATATCAGCACAGAATGTTCCACATTATGTATTGTTTTCGTGTATTTAGATGAAGATATAAATCATAGAATCGATATGTAAAAAATGACGTACATAAACCCAGATGGTCAAAAAATGTTATATCTAAATAAAAGACAAATAAATGTAAAAAAAAAAAAGTCGAGAACAACAATAAAGTAGCATGATGTCAAAATAAAATACAATCCATAATAATACTACTGTGTATGTCGGACTACATCTCATCTGCTTCCTCTGCCTCATCGAGCTACTCGGCCATCAACCCCCTGCCCTTCGGTGCTATCTCCGATACATCAATACCCCTAGTGCCCCCGTCATGAGGTCATCTAGGATCTGCCACACATCATACCCATTAGGGAAGATACATCTGTCAATGTCTGCCTGCGAAATCTCCATTATGCGACGACATCTAGGTAAGACATCCTCAACATGATCTAAATGTGTCTGTTCCTCCTCTAGTATCTCCTGATGAGTTGGCCTCAGCGGATCTCCTAGAGCAGCACACACCATGTACGGATCTGACACCCCGAAGAACCATCTGATATACCCGTCGACGTAGCTCCAGTCGCTCACAACTATAGTGAAGGTGAGAAAAATACACAAGAAAGAGAGGGGTTGAATTGTGTATGACAAAATATGAAAAACTCTTTTCGCTTCAAATTCTGAACCACGTTAAAAGTCTGATAGCAGAGAGTGTATCAACAGTGAAAAGTTTACTTCTTTTTCTTAATCTTGTTTCAGAACCTAAGGTTTCATGCTCAGATTCTGATCCAAGTAAGAGTTTGAATCAGATTAGAGTCTGACTTCAGAATATGCTTGTACAGCAAAATATAAATGCAGAAGTAAATAAAGAAACACACAATATATTCTGTTTCCTCTCAACTGAGAGTAGTCCAATCTCCTTGCAACACAAGAGTTTTTAACTATAATCGAACTGATTACAATTGCTTAAGCCAACAGCTCAAGAATTCCTGCTCAATCCCACAGAAATAGACTTCTGCTTAAGCCCTAAGCATTCGACTTCCTTGCCTAAACCCCCTTCAGGACTTTCTACTCAATCACCCAGATCGAGACTTTCTTGCATGAACGGGTAGTTCAGGACTTCCGGCTCAAGCCCTAAAGCATGAGACTTCCTGCTCAATCACACTGATCAAGACTTCATACTCTTCCCGCAAACATGAGACTTCAATGCCTAAACATCAAGTTCAGGACTTTTGCTCAATCGTCAAAAAGAGACTTAAAGAAATCAATCAAATAGAAAGAGACTTAAAGAAATCAATCACATAGGAAGAGACTTTACTCTGAGCACAGAGGCTAGAGTCTTCAGATTCTCTTAACAGAGACATCTAGTATCAACCTTGTGTTCATACATGTGCTTCTTGGATAAGCAGATACACAAAGGTTTACACTATTGAGCATATTTGAGTTGATTGCTCATGAGCGTAAAAGAATGAATAATTCATTCTTCTTCTCTCCTGGCACAAATTTTCATCTTGTTGTGCCTTCTTGTTCTAACACACTTAACCCTTCTGGTTTGATAATCTTTTGAAGTGTGTTTCTCTCAACTCATTTTAGTGAACTGATATCACATCCATGTGAACACAGCCACAAAATCTTCAACTCATATTCATTCTCTTGAGAGGTAGAGGTTCATCTCAGAGAGACGTTCCAAGAAGCTTTCTCCTTCTTCTTGTCAACATCTGAATGTTTTCAATCTTCATCTATAAATAGATACTAAGAATAGATCCTTTGAAGATTGAAACTACCATGATACACATAGCCGTTGAAAGCTACCATGGTACAAGTAGCCATTGAAGGTCTTTAGCGAATGGACAATAGAGTGAGCTAAAAACTTACCTAGTATAAAGACGTTAAGAGTAGAAAAACAGAGTTCTGAACAGTTGGAGAGAGAAGATCCTCACAACATCATAATCACCAGATTTGATATAAAGTAGTGTACCATTGTCACGTGATCTTCCTTGGATAACTTCTGACTGGAGTCTTCTTGTAGATGTTTGTTGAAGCTTGCTTAGACTCGATGTTATCCTTCTACTTTTCTTTCTCATTCAAAGGCTTTTTTATAGAATTAGTTAAAGCATGATCAGAAGCTAAAATATGTCTTCAGAACCTGTTTAGAATAAGACTTCAGAGTCTTGAGTTCACAGGTTCTTAGTCTTGCCTTTATTAGAGTCTTGATCAAAACTAGTCTGGATAAACACTTGCACAGTTGTAGACTTGATGTAGACAAATTCCTTTTAAGCAGTATCTTTCGAATTGCTGATGCAACTTGTTTAGAAGATGCAAAGGCATTCCTTATACTAGAGTTCGCTTGCTTCAAAAGGTTCCAGTCTTCATAGCTGAGTTGATCGTTGTATTCCTTGTAAGCTTAGGTTCAACATCTGAAAGACTTGAGTCAGACTCTTCAGAGTTTGAAAGCTTGATTCTGATCCTTCATATTCATAACATCTTTGTTCTCTTTAATGGTTCTTCTGAGTGATTAAGTTGATTCATATCAAGATTAATGTCTTTTGATCCTGCAAACTTGAATAACCATTAGTAAACCATATTGTTCTTTCAATACATTGTTATCATCAAAACCTTTTAAGGGAATGAATAAATCTTGTTCTAACAATCTCCTCATTTTCGATGATGACAAATAAATGTATTTAAGAATAATGGTTAGTGATTTAATTAACACAGTCTAACATCAGAGTCTGAGATTTGTAAGCTGCCCCTAAGTTAGACAGTCCTTTAAGGTGAGATTTGTAAGCTCCCCCTAAGTCTGATAGTCCATTAAGACGAGGTTTGTAAGCTCTTCTTAACTCCTTATCTATGTTAATTTAATATTATAACTTTAATCAACAAATTCTAACATTAGGTTGAGGTTTGTAAGCTCCCCCTGAGTTTGATAGATTTTAAGTTGAGGTTTGTAAGCTCCCCCTGAGTTTGATAGATTTTAAGTTGAGGTTTGTAAACTCTTCCTTCAGTATGACAATTCATTAAGGTAAGGTTTGTAAGCTTTCCATAATTTCCTGTCTTTCTTAATTAAGTTAATCATTTAAGCCTAGTAAAATAAATTACACAAAACATAAAGAACTTAAAATAAATAACTTAAAGCTTATAACTCAGAAGCTGTTTATGCATACACTACTTTGTTCAGATGCTTTTCTCTTCTTAAATACTCTATACATTTTCTCCCCTTTTGTCATTATCAAAAAGATTTTAAGGAAAGAGAAAAAAAATAAAATTGAAAGAATTTTTAAAACAGATTAAATGCACAGAGTTGAAGAAGTTTAAAAGCACGACAAAATTTGAAACACAACAAAAAAATTTAAATGATTAAAACATTTTGAATTATTTAAATTTTTCAAAATTAAGTTTTTTTATTTTATTTGGGGACTCATGTCTCCTTTTGAAGTTTGGGACCTTCTAGTTTTGGGACCTATGAACTTAAGGGCTTACTATTCTTAAATATTTTTAGGCCCCCTTATTATGGGGGCTGGAGCTTAAATTAATTAGCCCCCTAAATTGACAACTCTATGTAACACCCCAAATCTATCCCCCGAGTAATTAAAGCGGTAACAAATAATCAGAGTATAATTAAAACATTCATGGCATAGACGGGAGCGTCACATCAACGTGAAGAAATATAACAATCTGCTCATATAGATATGCAACAATCAGGTAGCAACATAACCAGAGGAACTCAGTTCCTAACACCCACAATTCAGATAAAGAATAAAAAATCTGCAACTGAAATCTCATATATAAACATAGAAGTTTGTGTGTCATATACAGAGTCATACATGTAAAATCCAAAAAGATATATATATATATATATATATATATATATATTCACATAACGATCTCCCCGACTATCTGGTGCCACATATCAGAGCCGACCGACAAAAAAATGAAGACATAAGCTTCACAAAAAGACCTCCAGCATCTAATCTGCAATGCCTCATAGAGCATTCAAAACAGCAGAAGGGTGAGAAACACAATTATAATATAATTGCATACAATTATGTAATAACATGAAATACGCATACAAAACATTTTCACCACAACGCATACCATAATTCAAATACAAGACAACACAATTCATAATTCATGCATCCATCACTAAGGCATATCAATCATGCTCAATACATTTATCACCAATATATATATCAACTCATCAATCCCATTCACAATTTCCCACACATAATCAATCCATTCATGACTTATGCAAATGCACAGAGACCGACACAACGACTCTATGCATGCGGTACCATTCCATCCATCATTCTCATCATTAATTCACTCAGAAATTATTGGAATCATCGCTTGTTACTTAGTGTAACTCCCCGTCGAGTAAACGATGTTCCCCATCGCTTTAGGTCCTCTTTGTATAAGGCACACGACGTTTATGGATCGCTTTAGGTCCTCTTTTTATAAGGCACACGATCCGATCGCTTTAGGTCCTCTTTGTATAAGGCACACGATCGTCTATAACGTCGCTTTAGGTCCTCTTTGTATAAGGCACACGACCATTACAACAGATTCCCTCTGGAATCGTTTCGTCGCTCACACCTATTAGAAGAGTAATAGTGTGGGTTTTTGTTATCGTATCCACAGGGACTGTTTGATATTTGATGCTTGCCTTTCAATAGTTGCGATATTCTAAGTTAACGGTTTCAAAAGTTTCAATTGTTGTTATCATTCACTTGTAGCAAAGATTAAATTGTGACAAAGATTTTTGTAAAAGGTTTTATAAAAGCATGTTAAGGTTAAGTTTCGCTAATCCTTTCCATGTATAAACGATTAATCAAGCATATGAACTCGGTTTCCGACCAATATAACCGCGTATTCTCCCGACTAAGTTTATGTCTAAAGCGAAGTCGTGAGTACCGTTGTTTAGACCGTTAGATGATGTCTCACGCTAACAATCTAAACAACGATCATTAAGATCAATACATTACGAATAGCAAATCCCAAATCTATGTCTAGAGTTTGGTTTTTAAGAGATGAAATTGTTAGGTCAAGATTTGTGGAATCTATGTCTAGAGTAAAACAAATCAAACTTAAAGCATTAAGAGAAAACAACTTCATCTATATTGATCAAAGACTTTGTTCATATACAATAGATCAAAAGCAATACATAAAAACAGAATCAACTACTTCTAACCTCAACATAGAGGGTTTAACTACCACTTCTCATGGTAGATTGGAGAACAAGTAAAGAGAGGAGATGAGTAAACATCCACTCCAAATAATCAAGAATGGATGTAAAATCAGCTTCTCCAAATGAAAATACAAGCTCCAATGGTAAAAAGACTGAAAACTATGATTTTAGATCAAAATGAACAAAAGATCCTTTTTACAACAAGTGAAATTCTATTTATACATAGCAGAATTCTGCATGATTCGCACTGCAAGCAATCCATTCGCACTGCGAATGAGGAAAAATGGCACTTTAAGTGCCTCTGAGACTTAAACCGCCCCAAGCAGAAATCGTGGGTTCGCACTGCGAATCATTCGCTAGCTTCATTCGCACTGCGAATAAACTAGCGAGCCAGAATTCTCAAAACTGGAACTTACTGCCTCTCTTCGCCAGCACATTCGCACTGCGAACCAGCCAGCGAACATTCGCTGGACCCTCGCTAGGAGTTCGCAGTGCGAACACAAGGTAATTGAAAACCTTAAACTCACTGCCTCCATTCGCTGGCTCCTCGCTGGTCCCTCGCAGTGCGAACATTCGCTGGGACTTCGCCAGATTGTTCGCATTGCGAACACCCTGTTGCAGCAATAAAAACTCAGTGGAACTTGCATTGGTTCCATGTGTTTACCATTTTGCCCTTTCATGCCTATACCTGCACATTAACACACAAATTACAAGCTTCACACATATATTCCGATGTAAGCATAACAACTCCATTTACCGCTTAAATTCACACTATACCGTTAGAAAGAAATGAAAAATGCCAAATATTCCATACAAATATATAACATGTTTGACATCTAACAAACTCTCCCCAACTAACTCTTTGTTTGTCCTCAAGCAAAGTATGCCTCTCACGAGGATTTGCTCGAGCACTCAATTCAACCAAGACGCGAAAAACGGCTCAACTAAACAACGATCACAACAATGCATAATTACACAATTCAAGAATTTGATATGAAAAAGAACTTGCGACTTAAACAATTTCAAACAATGTTTCAAGAAACAACTAACTCATCCTGCATATGTCATTCTACACTCCTCTTCGAAAAAGGATTGAAGGCAAACGTGCATACAAACACGGGACAATTACACTCAAATGACAAATGATGCAGTACTAAGCAATTCATACCATATCTCAATGATCATAACAGAAATCATGGAAGTAAAAGATCACTAAGGACTTCAAGGATGTAGTTTGGTCGGGTGAACAAAAAGGGGACATTTCTAATGGCCATTGAAACGAAATTGCCGAAGCAAAAGAACATTCACTATATACATATTCACACAACACACTTCATTTCACCAATTTTTCATTCCACCTTCACAAACTACCGTGCACACTTATTGATTCTATTTTTTTTTTTGTCCAAGCAAGCATTTTCTCTTTTGTGCAACATATTCACACTCTTTTCTTTACATGCTTGCTTGAAAGTTTTTCAAAATTTGGAGTAATGCACCCATCTTCTTTTTATTCTCCCCAACTCATTTTCAACTCAACCTAAAGTGAATGTTCCTTGCTTTTTAAGGCAAGGAAGTCAAAGTATACAATTTTCAAAGGTCTCAAGAAGGAAATGTTAGAACTCACCAAATTCAATGATGAACCAAACTTGCAAATAATGTACATAAAACAAGTTCATCATTCAATTGAGTTCTAAACTGTTTAGGCTCAAAAGGGCTACCAAATGCTCACTACTCACGGGTGAATTAATATATGGACATAGTTGTGCTCAAATTCAAACAAGTGCCTTGATCACTTCTCATACTTCCACAAAATCACATGGTCACAAGATAAGGCATGAATTAAAAGTAAAGACAACATTAATCACAATCCTTAGCATATAGTCTTACTTTGGAGGCTTCTCACTTTAATGGTTTTGATCCTAAAATGACACATGCATTCAAAGGAAGTTGTAACATGAAACAACATTTTCAATCACACCAAGACACAAAGTTCAAAAACATAAAAAATTCTCGAACTAGGTAACGATATACCTTGTCGCAACACAATGTTTACGGTACTATCATAGCCCTCACATCTTGGAGGAATCTACCTTTAAAATCAAGAGTCTCCAACCTACTTCCCCAAATTCATCCTAAAAGAAGGAACATCAAAATAAAACATATGCACAGTGTAAGAGTTAAACATTCGTCAACTGAAGAATTCAACTCTTACTAACACTTAACAACAAAAAACATACTGAAGTGTTGAGCATTCGTAAACTGAAGAACTCAACACATAATATGAAAATTAAAAACCAACAATTTATTAGTAAAGCGAAACAAAAAAATTTTTTTTACTGCAAACCATACTCATTACTAATAATAATCAAAAAGTGCCTGGTGTATAAAACACCTACATAATCCAAAAAGTACCACACTAGTACGAGTACATCAATATTAGACTAGTAAAAGCTGAAAAAACAAAATACAAGAAACTTCACTTTGATGACCAAAGGAAGTGTACAAAAATCAGTCCTCTTCGGACTCCGTCTCGATAATATCAGTACCCGGATCATCCTCAGGCTCAGTCCCAATAACATCCGTCCTCTGCCCCTCATCATCATCATCAGAAATCATAATATCATCGCCATCTCCCCTCTCCTCAGCATCATGCTCAGCAGCATCCTCTCCCCAACTGAAATCAGGTCTGGCCTCAGGCCATCCAGCATGCGCGAGGAACTGCTCCCTCGACATCATCGTGTGCTGCGTAGAAGGGTCGCGGATCTGCAATTGTAGAACCTGCAAAGAATCATGAATATCAGTCATGGCACGCTGCTGGGCAGCCATCCAATCCCAATTATATTGGCAGATCTCCTGCTGATATGGATAGAAGCTGTGAGATCCAGAAGCAGCACCCTCGCTTGTACCGGTCTCAGCACCAGCACCAGCCCCAGAAGATTCAGCCCGAGCACCCTTCGGTTTGCAGAATTTGTCGACGTATTGATCATCAATAGTCGAAGGCACAGTAACTTGACGGCGCGAAGGCAAAGTCACACCAGCATCAGCACATAAAATCATAATCAAACAAGGGAAAACAAGAGGGGCATTCTTCCTCGAAGCAGTCCCACCAAACCCACTCTCAACGATGGCCCTTATTTCATCAGTAATGATCCTTGCGACGTCAATTTCCACGTTAGTAAGGATACTGTGGACAAGGCGAGCCAAACGAATCGGAGCTATGGAGGAGTGTGACTTTGGCGTAATGTTGGTCACAACCAAAAGTAAAACAAGTTGAGCCAAAGGCACCATATCCTCCCGGTGATATCGAACAGCCACCCCTGAATGATTAAACTTTACATTTTTACCTGGGCGTAGGAGATCACGAGTCATTGCGGCAATATCAGGATAATTACACAGCATCTCATGATACCTATCCTCTTCGCTAGCCCGCAGTGGAAGGGGATCTCCAAGAACTCTGTTAATAGTTCTTCTGTTGAACCTTACCGTTTTCCCGCCAACAAAATTAGTCCAAGTAAACAGATCGCCCTCATCAGGAAGGGCGTTGGCTTAAAACTGACGAACCATTTCAACGTCGTAAGAATCAACAGGGTTAATCAGCGTATCCCACTTTTTCACAGTTAACAGGGCAGCAATGGCACGATAACTTCCCTGCTCATTCAGAACAAACCTCCTTTCCGCAAGGATGGTCCTTCCTTCTAACACTTCATACCTCTGAGCTTGTCTAATACCTCGGAACCGGGTCTCATCAAAATGGACCGGCGCTTATCTTGATGTGGATGTCTTTCTTTTCCTCATCATAGTTTTAGGACTCATCTACACAAATGACAAATGAATCCACACAAAAACACCAAGACAAAACATTAGAATTAAGGACAGACATGCATCAGAATGGACTATCAGAAAATAAAAAATTTGGGCTGCTCGCTAGATCATTCGTACTGCGAAGCCTGGCGAACACTCACCCCAGGTTCGCAGTGCGAACAAGCCAGCGAATGCACGAAAATGTTGAAAAATTTATGCAGCCCCCAGATTTCACACATAACAACATTCTACAGGTCTACTCAACTTAAAATCCAGCAAAAATTTAGACATGCATTGACTAACCAAACCCAGAATTCAAACCCCAAAACTTTCAACACATTCATATCCAATATTAACAAATAAACTCAATTAATCAGAAAGTTCAGAGAAAATGAATTCTACCCTTGCTAGGAAATGGCAGTTGAGTACAAAAGAAGAGAAAAAGTGGCCCAAAATTGCACGTGAGAGGGAAAGAGTTTTTGAGAGGGTTTTTCTTCTCTTTTTTCCTTTTGGTTACAGTTGAAAGTGAGAATGAGGGACTATGGTTTGGTCCCCCCAAGTTCTCAGCCTTTCAACACTGGTTTTGGGCCTAAGTGTTGGCCCACCCATAAAACCCTCACTTTTAATGATGTGGCAGCAATACAACCCAGGCAGGTACGCTGAAGTTTGCAGTGCGAATGGACAGCGAATACTCGCCCCAGCTTCGCAGTGCGAATGGCTGGCGAATGCTCGCCCCAGATTCGCACTGCGAATGAGCCAGCGAACAAGACAGTTTTTTTCAAAATTACAGGTCTGTCTTGCTGCCACACTTCCAAATGTCCAAAATGTCAAAATGACTTAAAACAGCAAATTAAAGCAAAAATACTTACAATGTTGGGGTGCCTCCCAACAAGCGCTTGTTTAACGTCGGCTAAGCTCGACGGGCCATCGCGACCTCACGGATTGCGGAAAGGCACAACTGCGGGATTCCACTCGAAACCTCCTCCGAGATACACTTTCAGCCTCTGGCCATTAACTGTCCAATTTTCCTTTGACGTTGTGCCCTCAATTACGATTGCTCCATAGGGTTTGATTTCCACAATCCGAAACGGACCAGACCATTTAGATCTTAATTTTCTGGGAAACAATTTTAATCGAGAATTGAACAATAAGACCAGCTATCCGACCTCAAACTGTTTGATGACAATTTTTCTGTCATGGTAAGACTTTACACATTCCTTATACAACTTATTGGAATCATATGCCTGAAGGCGCAATTCATCCAACTCGTGTAATTGCACTTTTCTTTTTTCGCCGCTTAGAGTTGGATCAAAATTCAAAAATTTTAAGGCCCAAAACGCCTTGTGCTCCAACTATACCGGCAAGTGACAATTCTTACCATAAACCATTTTAAACGGTGTGAGACCGATCGGAGCCTTAAAAGCGGTCCGATACGCCCACAATGCGTCATCCAGTTTGTTCGCCCAATCCTTTCGCGAGGCCGAAACAGTTTTCTCTAAGATATGCTTAATCTCACGATTGGATACCTCTTCTTGACCGTTAGCTTGAGGATGATATGGTGTAGCAACTTTGTGCTTCACACCATATTGCTCAAGAGATTTGTCAAGCTGAGTGTTACAGAAGTGAGATCCTCCATCACTTATTAACACTCGAGGTGTACCAAAACGCGCAAAAATATTTCTTTTCAAAAACTTCACCACCGTTTTTCCGTCGGCTTTGGCACATGTTATCGCCTCAACCCACTTGGAAACGTAATCCACAGCGACCAAAATATATTCATTAGAAAAAGAAGATGGGAACGGACCGACAAAGTCGATCCCCCAACAGTCAAAAACTTCGATTTCTAACATATTTTGTAATGGCATTTCTTGCCGTTGTGAAATACCGCCGCTTCTCTGGCACTTGTCACAACTAAGGGCATGCGCATGCGCATCTTTGAATAAGGACGACCAATAAAAGCCCGACTGAAGGACTTTAGTGGCCGTTCTTAACCCATTGAAGTGACCTTCGTAAGGAGAGTTATGACAATGCCACATAATACTCGTGGCTTCCTCCACTGACACACGCCTTCTGAGGAGGTTGTCGACACCAAGTTTAAATAAGTGGGGTTCATCCCATACAAATGACTTGACATCAGACAAAAATTTCCGTTTTTGGTGGTGCGTTAGACCGTCTGGTATCAATCCAGTGGCTTTGTGGTTAGCCATGTCGGCGAACCACGGTCTAACCTGCACTCTAAAAAGTTTTTCATCTGGGAACTCCTCTTTTACCTCAAATTCATTCTTAGTCACGTCAATGTTGACCAGTCGGGATAAGTGATCCGCCACCAAATTCTCGGGACCCCTTTTGTCACGAATTTCAAGATCAAATTCTTGTAACAAAAAGATCCACCGAATCAGCCTCTGTTTTGAATCAGGCTTGGTGAGCAGATACCTTATAGCCGAATGGTCCGTATAAACGATGACACGTGAACCAATCAAATAGGCACGAAATTTCTCCAACGCATACACTATGGCAAGCAACTCTTTTTCAGTTGTTGCATAGTTAATCTGAGCCTCGTTTAAAACTTTGCTCGCATAATGTATAGCGTGGAAAACTTTCGTTCTCCTCTGACCCAAAACAGCCCCAACCGCATAATCGCTTGCATCGCACATTAATTCAAAATCTATTTTCCAGTTTGGTGCAACGATTATCGGTGAGGTGGTTAAACTTTGTTTCAAACAATTAAATGCGAAAAGACAAGACTCGTCAAAGTAAAAAACCTTACCTTGGACAAGCAAGTTGCTCAACGGCTTTGCGACCTTGGCGAAGTCCTTGATAAATCTCCGGTAGAACCCGACGTGTCCAAGAAAGCTCCTTATACCTTTGACATTCATCGGCGGTGTTAATTTCTCGATAACATCCACTTTGGCTTTATCAACTTCAAGGCCTTTTGCCGAAACCTTGTGACCGAGCACAATTCCCTCGTTCACCATGAAGTTGCATTTCTCCCAGTTAAGCACCAAGTTAGTTTCCACGCACCGTTCTAACACCGTATCCAAATTTTTCAAGCACAAATCAAACGATTGTCCAAAAACAGAGAAGTCATCCATAAAAACCTCGATAGTCTTTTCGATCAAATTCGAGAAGATAGCTTGCATACACCGCTGAAAAGTCGCCGGTGCATTACATAATCCAAAAGGCATCCTCCTATAAGCGAAGATTCCAAACGAACATGTAAAAGCTATTTTTTCATGATTATCCGGGTTCACAATTATTTGGTTGTAACCCGAATAACCATCCAAAAAACAGTAAAATTGTTGACCGAAAAGCCTCTCGAGCATTTGATCCATAAAAGGTAGAGGGAAGTGATCTTTTCTCGTAGCATTGTTCAACCTACGGTAGTCGATACACATTCTCCACCCGGTTACGGTCTTTGTTGGTATAAGCTCATTGTTCTCGTTTCGGACCACCGTTAGTCCTCCTTTTTTCGGTACCACATGCACAGGACTAACCCACGGGCTGTCAGAAATAGGATAAATCATTCCGGCATCCAACATCTTCACCACTTCCTTCCTAACCACTTCTTTCATGATAGGATTTAAGCGGCGTTGAGGTTGAGCAACCGGCTTAAAGTCCTCCTCCATGAATATCCTATGCATGCAATACAAAGGGCTTATGCCTTTGAGATCGGACAATGTCCATCCCATTGCACCTTGATTTTTCTTCAACACCTGAATTAAGCGGATTTCCTCGTTTTCAGACAAAATACTACTTATGATAACCGGTTTATTACCACCGTCATCGAGAAAAGCATATTTCAATGTGGAAGGTAACACTTTCAGCTCAAGTTTGGATGGTTCATCATTCACCTCTTTTTTCAGAATTTCCTCTTCATACTCCCACGGTTGCAATTCTTCCAAAGCTTCAAGCTCCAATAAACACTCTTCAAGAGCTTGCTCTTCTTCAACCGAGAATACCTCCAAGGATTCATCCAAAGCTCTTTGAAAAGGATCAATGATATTAATTTGCCTTGTAACTTCCAAACTTGCTTCCCCCGTTTGGTCGATTCAGAAACAATCACCCTTATCCTTCTTATGCTTCATTGCATCATAAAGATTAAAACACACCTCTTCATCTTGGACTCTCACTTTCATGAGACCATCGTCCATGTCAATTGCCATACGGGCAGTTTTCATGAAAGGCCTTCCAAGAATCAAAGGTGCATCTTCGTCCTCTTCCATTTCAATGACAACAAAATCAATTGGAAACAAAAATTTGTCCACCTTGACCAACACGTCTTCCGCTACACCGTGAGGACGGGTAGTGGATTTATCGGCGAGTTGCAACGTCATTTGCGTGGACATCAATTCCATGTGGCCTAGCCGTTTCACAATCGACAATGGTATCAAGTTGATGCTAGACCCCAAATCAATCAATCCATTGCCCACATACATGTTTCCTATCGTAACCGACAATGTAACTCGTCCCGGATCACACTCTTTTCGCGGGAGCGTCCGTTGAATGATTGCATTACAGCTTGCATCCACCATAATTGTTTCCTGATCAGTATACCTTTTCTTCTTCGTGAGGATATCTTTCATGAATTTCGCATACTTAGGCATCTTCTCCAAAGCCTCGGAAAATGGAATATTTATTTGTAATTGCTTGAAGATATCCATAAACCGAGAATAGTGCCGCGCACTATCTTTCTTTGTAGGCGCATGCGGATATGGTAGATGTTGAATTGGAATATTATTCATCGGCTCCTTTCCCTTCTTAGTTCTCTTCACTCTTTCTTTATTCTCTATTTTTTTCTCATTCTCATTTTTTTCTCTCTCATTTTTTTCTATCTCATTTTCAACTAACACAGCCTCCACATTTTTTTCTACTTCAATCTCTTCCCTATCTTTTTCATTTTCAACTTCAACCTCCTCCTCCATTCTCTTTTTACCTACACCCATGTCAATCTCTCTTCCACTTCTTGTGAGAATAGCTTTACAATCCTTAGGATTCGGAAGCGTATTTGCCGTAAAGGGCCCTTTTTGTTGGTCGGCCAATTGTTTTGATAATTGCCCGACTTGAGTTTCAAGATTCCTTATGGCGGCATCGGTGTTCTTTTGGTTTGAGATTGCCATTTGCATAAATTGTGTAAGAGTGTCTTCCATCTTTGTATTTACAACGGGGGCTTGCGGAGGTTGAGTGTAATTCTGATATTGTTGGCGGTTTGATGGTCCGGCTTCTTGCGGTCTCCATTGTTGTTGATAACCTTGGTTAGGCCTTTGTTGGTAACCTTGGTTGGCTTGTTGATACGGAGGTCGAGGTTGGTAACCTTGATTTCCCGCGTAATTTGCTTCCTCCTCAACTGGAGGACAATAACCGGTCGGATGGTCACCTCTGCATAACTCACTTACTAACACTTGCACATTTTTACTTGAAGATTCATGCATCTCCTTGAATTGTTGCGGCAGCTTAGACATTTGCTTCGTTAACAACTCAACCTGTTGTGATAACAATTTGTTCTGCGCAAGGATATCATCACTTGTTCCTAATTCCAACACACCCGGAGTTCGTTGAGAAGGTCCACGGTTGTGACTACCTTGATGATCGTTCAAGGCCATTTTATCGATGATAGCTGTGGCTTCCGCTGCAGTTTTGCTCAATAAGGAACCACCGGCGGTGGCATCCAACAAGGTTTTGTGTACTAGCTGCAGCCCATTTCTGAATATATGAATTTGTGACAATTCATCGAAACCATGGCCTTTGCACTTTCGTAACATTGATTTGAACCTCTCCCAAGCTTCGTTGAGAGATTCATTTGCTCCTTGTGTGAATACCGCAATGGCGGTCTTTGCTTCCATAAACCGAGTGCGTGGAAAAAATCTTTCCAAAAATTTCTCTTCCAAAGCATTCCAATCAGTCATTATGGCAGTTGACTGATCAAGGTACCATTCCTTGGCCTTCCCAATGAGGGAATGCGGGAATAGTCTCTTGAACAGAGATTCCTCTTCTGCTTCTGGTGCACCAGTCGCTCCCGCTATTTCATAAAATTTTGTCAAATGGGTGAAAGGATCTTCATGATTCATGCCCGTAAATGGACTCTGATATAACAGTTGGAGAATCCCGGTCTTCATTTCAGCATGACGACCATTGTGTGCGTGGCGAGCGAACTGGGCGTTGTGTCGCGGACTATTTGTACATGGCCTAGAAACAGGTGGCGGCGGTGGTGGTGGATCTCCCTCCATAACTGGAAGTATTTGTGGAAATGGTGGTGGTGTAGAAGTACTTTCCTCTTGTTCTCGCCTCTGTTTCGCTAGCTGCCTCATTCTTCTAGTTCGGCTATTGATTCTACGAGCGGTTCTTTCAATCTCAGGATCGAAAAGAAGTTGGTCCGCCGGTAGTTTCCCTCGCATAAACTAAGTCTGCACACTAAACAAACAGATTAACAAGTTCAAGATAAAGTGGTAACAGCTTACAATAACTCAACTATCGCAATGCTTGCCATATCAAATAACAGTCCCCGGCAACGGCGCCAGTTTGTTAGAAGAGTAATAGTGTGGGTTTTTGTTATCGTATCCACAGGGACTGTTTGATATTTGATGCTTGCCTTTCAATAATTGCGATATTCTAAGTTAACGGTTTCAAAAGTTTCAATTGTTGTTATCATTCACTTGTAGCAAAGATTAAATTGTGACAAAGATTTTTGTAAAAGGTTTTATAAAAGCAATGTAAGGTTAGGTTTCGCTAATCCTTTCCATGTATAAACGATTAATCAAGCATATGAACTCGGTTTCCGACCAATATAACCGCGTATTCTCCCGACTAAGTTTATGTCTAAAGCGAAGTCGTGAGTACCGTTGTTTAGACCGTTAGATGATGTCTCACGCTAACAATCTAAACAACGATCATTAAGATCAATACATTGCGAATAGCAAATCCCAAATCTATGTCTAGAGTTTGGTTTTTAAGAGATGAAATTGTTAGGTCAAGATTTGTGGAATCTATGTCTAGAGTAAAACAAATCAAACTTAAAGCATTAAGAGAAAACAACTTCATCTATATTGATCAAAGACTTTGTTCATATACAATAGATCAAAAGCAATACATAAAAACAGAATCAACTACTTTTAACCTCAACATAGAGGGTTTAGCTACCACTTCTCATGGTAGATTGGAGAACAAGTAAAGAGAGGAGATGAGTAAACATCCACTCCAAATAATCAAGAATGGATGCAAAATCATCTTCTCCAAGTGAAAATACAAGCTCCAATGGTAAAAAGACTGAAAACTTTGATTTTAGATCAAAATGAACAAAAGATCCTTTTTACAACAAGTGAAATTCTATTTATACATAGCAGAATTCTGCATGATTCGCACTGCGAGCAATCCATTCGCACTGCGAATGAGGAAAAATGGCACTTTAAGTGCCTCTGAGACTTAAACCGCCCCAAGCAGAAATCGTGGGTTCGCACTGCGAACCCTTCATTCGCACTGCGAATCATTCGCTGGCTTCATTCGCAATGCGAATAAACTAGCGAGCCAGAATTCTCAAAACTGGAACTTACTGCCTCTCTTCGCCAGCACATTTGCACTGCGAACCAGCCAGTGAACATTCGCTGGACCCTCGCTAGGAGTTTGCACTGCGAACACAAGGTAATTGAAAACCTTGAACTCACTGCCTCCATTCGCTGGCTCCTCGCTGGTCCCTCGCAGTGCGAACATTCGCTGGGACTTCGCCAGATTGTTCGCACTGCGAACACCCTGTTGCAGCAATAAAAACTCAGTGGAACTTGCATTGGTTCCATGTGTTCACCATTTTGCCCTTTCATGCCTATACCTGCACATTAACACACAAATTACAAGCTCCACACATATATTCCGATGTAAGCATAACAACTCCATTTACCGCTTAAATTCACACTATACCGTTAGAAAGAAATGAAAAATGCCAAATATTCCATTCAAATATATAACATGTTTGACATCTAACAACACCCCACAAGAGCACACGACATCATAAGATGCATATCATGATGCTTGGCATACAATTGACTCATGACAATCAAATGCATATACATATATAACCATGTGAACCATCTCAACCTCCATAATCATGCATTGCAATCAAACTCAAAACAATGCATTTATAAACCATCATCACAACATCTCATCACATACATTCACATCACATAACAGCACACAAGCTATACGTTATATATCAAAAGCATGTCACATGATAACACATCAATCACACACAATTACGACGGTAAAAGTCGACAAAATGACACGTTTCCAAATTCCTGACACAATTAAATCGGCCCCTAATCTCAACACCATTTTTATAAGAAAGAACATCTCATTAGCTTTCCAACGGTACTAAGAATGTCTCGATCCGAGTTACGGATCAAACGTTATGAATTTTCAAAGAAAATACTTTATTGAAAAACTGCCAGATTTGCCTGGCGAATTAGAATTTCGCCTGGTGGATCCCTCTTTGCCAGCACTTCGCCTGGCGAAGCTGCGACGATTCGTCATTTTTGAAAATCCAAAAGTTCCATTAGCTGAACCAAGTTCTGTCTCTTGAATTTCGCCTGGCGAATTAGCATTCCGCCTGGGGAATTCCTCTTCGCCAGCACTTCGCCTGGCGAAGCTGCGGCGAGACCTGATTCGCCTGGCAAATTCCGATTCGCCTGGCGAATCGCACCAGAACCAGAATTCTGTTTCTGTGCTCCTCGTGGCTTCCAAACCCCAAAGTTCAACTTTTCCCAACCAAAACATTTTCAATTAATCAAAACAAGTATCAACAATGTTCATACATATAATACGATCATACTACACGATTCGTATTGATTTCCAACCATGAAAACATCAATGTCTATTCATTTTTCTCATTTCAACCTAGAATTGAAAAATTATGAAAAACAAGTAAACATTCAAACACACACATACATATTCATACACAAGCATATAATAACCGAGTTTCGCACCCTTACCCGATTAATCGTGCTTCGAAGTGTCGGTTGAATCGGTTTCTTAAACTTCAAGTTTTCCTCTTTTTCTTCTTCTCACTCTCTTTTTCTCTTAAACTTATTTTTCTCTCTTTCTAATCTCTATGTTTCTATTTTATGAAAAACAATAATATCTAACCAAGCAAAATGACCAAAATACCCCTACACTCCATTTTCTCGCAAACGCTCTCAAACGCGATAAAACATAATAACGATAAACATAACATATTTACCAAATAAAACCAAGAATAAAATAATATAAAAACAAAAACAATTAAATCGACTCGATTAAATAAATCTAATAAAACCGGGGCGTTACAACTCTCCCCCACTTAGAAATTTTCGTCCTCGAAAATATTACCTGAGACGAACAACTCTGGATACGATTCCCGTATCCGACTCTCCAACTCCCAAGTCAAATTTCCCTCAGCAGCGCCTCCCCACTCTACTTTCACAAGCGCATTATCCTTGCCTCTTAACCGCTTCAACTCGCGATCCAAAACCCTCACCGGTAATGCCTCAACCGTAAGGTTATCCCTTACCTCAACCTCATCCATCGGAATCACATGCGACGGATCCAGAACATACTTCTGAAGCTGTGAAACATGGAATACATCATGTAAATTCGAAAGATTCGATGGCAACGTCACCTGATAAGCCACAACACCCACTCTCGCGGATATCTGATAAGGACCAATAAACCGAGAAGTAAGCTTCTTCGGCTTCAATGCACGTCCAACACCCGTCACCGGTGTAACTCTCAAAAATATATGACCGCCTTCTCGAAACTCAAGATCTTTCCTCCTTCGATCATGATAACTCTTCTTCCTACTCTGAGAAGCCTTCATCTTCTCACGAATAAGTTTCACCTTTTCCGTAGTTTATTGAACTAACTCCGGTCCAACCACCGAACTCTCACCAGATTCATGCCAACACAAAGGTGTTCGACATCTTCTTCCATACAACGCTTCAAAAGGTGCCATTCCAATACTCGAATGGAAACTGTTGTTATAAGTGAACTCAACCAACGAAAGATAACTATCCCAAGCACCACCTTGCTCAAGAACACAAGCCCTCAACAAATCTTCCAATGACTGAATAGTTCTCTCGGTCTGACCATCCGTCTGAGGATGATAAGAAGAACTCAATCTCAACTTGGAACCTAAGCCTTTTGCAAACTTTCCCAAAATCTTGAAGTAAACCTCGGATCTCGATCTAAAATAATACACAACGGAACACCATGTAATCTCACAATCACACGGATATAAATCTCAGCCAACCTCTCCAAAGAAAAACTGATGTCAATCGGAATGAAATGCGCCGATTTAGTCAGCCTATCCACAATCACCCAAATGGAATTATGTCCCCTCTGAGTATTCGGCAACCCTGTCACAAAGTCCATAGAAATGCTGTCCCATTTCCACTCGGGAATATCCAACGGTTGCAATAATCCACTAGGCTTCTGATGTTCTACCTTTGACTTCTGACACGTCAAACACGCATAAACAAACTGAGCCACATCCCTCTTCAATCCGGACCACCAAAATATCTTCTTCAAATCTTGATACATTTTACTAGCTCCCGGATGTATACTCAAACTACTCCGGTGTCCTTCCTCTAAAATCATCTTTTTCAATTCCGAATCATCAGGAATACAAATTCTACCACGAAATCTCAAAACACCCTGATCATCCACTTTAAAGTCACCATTCACACCTTTATCTCCAACCGTCATCAAATCAACAAATTTCACATCCAGCCTCTGTTTCTCACTAACGGTCAATAGAAAATCATTAGTGACCTTTAACATACCAAGCCTCATGCTATCAAATGTCAATTCACACACCAAACTCAAATCTATAAATTCTTCCAAAAGTTCCCACTCTTTAACCATCAAAGCAGACATATGCAAAGATTTCTGTCTTAACGCATCGGCTACCACATTAGCTTTACCAGGATGGTAATTCAAGCTAAAATCATAGTCCTTCAAAAATTCCAACCATCTCCGTTTCCTCATATTCAACTCTTTCTGATCAAACAAGTATTTTAGACTCTTATGATCACTAAAGACTTCGAATCTTGCACCGTAGAGATAATGTCTCCAAATTTTCGATACAAAAACCACCGCAACTAATTCCAAATCATGAGTAGGATAATTCTTCTCATGATCCCGAAATTGTCTCGAGGCATAAGCCACAACCTTACCTTCTTGCATCAATACTCCACCTAAACCACTCAAAGACGCATCGCAATACACCACAAACAGTTCACTAGGATTCGGTAAGATCAAAATCGGAGCTATAGTCAACCTTCTCTTCAGCTCACTAAAACTCTTCTCACACTGAATATCCCATATAAACGCTTTACCTTTACAAGTCAGCTGGGTCAATGGAAGTGCTAACTTGGAAAAGCCTTCAATGAATCTTCGATAATATCCAGCTAAACCCAAAAAGCTTCTAATTTCAGTAATAGATCTAGGAGCCTCCCATTATAGAACTGCATCTACTTTGGATGGATCCACAACAATACCATTACCTGAAATCACATGCCCAAGAAAACTCACTTCTGACAACCAGAACTCACACTTGGATAACTTGGCATAAAGTTTCTTTTCCTTCAAAATTTGCAATACAATACGCAAATGTTCTGCATGTTCCTCCCGAGACTTAGAATAAATCAAGATGTCATCAATAAACACAACCAAAAATTGATCCAAATGCTCATGGAAAATGCGATTCATATACTCCATAAACACTCCTGGCGCATTAGAAACCCCGAACGACATCACGGAATATTCATAATGTCTGTATCGTGTCCTAAAGGCCGTCTTCTGAATATCTTCCTCCTTCACTCTAATCTGATGATAACCTGACCTCAAATCAATTTTACTAAACACACACGCACCTACCAACTGGTCCATAAAATCATCAATTCTCGGAAGAGGATACTTATTCTTAATCGTCACCTTATTCAGCTGGCGATAATCAATACACAATCGCATACTTCCATCTTTCTTCTTCACCAATAAAACTGGAGCACCCCAAGGCGATACACTCGGCCTGACAAACCTCTTTTCTAACAATTCATTCAACTACTTCTTCAACTCGACCAACTCAGATGCCGACATACGATATGGTGTCATAGATACAGGTCTAGTACCAGGAACTAGATCTATAGAAAACTCCACCTCTCTTTCTGGCGGCACATCAGAAATATCCTCCAGAAACACCTCCGAAAAATCACACACGACTGGAAACACATCAATTGCAACTTGACTATCCACAGTCAACGATGCAAACAACCCGAACATCTGAGCTTCATCCGCCAAAAGTTCCTTCAACTCTTTGGGAGATACGAAAATCGATTCCTCGTCTTCTTCAAGAGAAGGAAATCTTACCAACTTATGATAACAATCGATATGAACTCGATTGAACTGCAACCAATTCATTCCCAAAACTAAGTCAAAACCCTCCAACGGCAGACACACTAAATCTATAGCAAAATCCTTACCATAAATGGTCAAAGGACAACTTAAACAAACCAGAGAAGTAGTTACCGACCCCAATGTGGCACATATCAGAGGGTGCTCTTGTGATGTCGTGTGCCCTTGTGGGGTGTGGCACCGTCTGGAATCGTTTCGTCGCTCACACCCCACAAGGGCACACGACATCACAAGATGCATATCATGATGCTTGGTATACAATTGACTCATGACAATCAAATGCATATACATATATAACAATGTGAACCATCTCAACCTCCATAATCATGCATTGCAATCAAACCCAAAACAATGCATTTATTTGCCATAAGGCCACAAACCATCATCACAACATCTCATCACATATATTCACAACACATAACAGTACACAAGCTATACGTTATATATCAAAAGCATGTCACATGATAACACATCAATCACACACAATTACGACGGTAAAAGTCAACAAAACGACACGTTTCCAAATTCTCGACACAATTAAATCGGCTCCTAATCTCAACACCATTTTTATAAGAAAGAACATCTCATTAGCTTTCCAACGGTACTAAGAACGTCTCGATCCGAGTTACGGATCAAACGTTATGAATTTTCAAAGAAAAGAATTTATTGAAAAACTGCCAGATTCGCCTGGCGAATTAGAATTTCGCCTGACGGATCCCTCTTCGCCAACACTTCGCCTGGCGAAGCTGCGGCGAAACGTCATTTTTGAAAATCCAAAAGTTCCAGTAGCTGAACCAAGTTCTATCTCTTGAATTTCGCCTGGCGAATTAGCATTCCGCCTGGCGAATTCCTCTTCGCCAGCGCTTCGCCTGGCGAAGCTGTTGCGAGACCTGATTCGCCTGGCGAATTCCGATTCGTCTGGCGAATCGCACCAGAACCAGAATTCTATTTATGCGCTTCTCATGACTTCCAAACCCCAAAATTCAACTTTTCCCAACCAAAACATTTTCAATCAATCAAAACAAGTATCAACAATGTTCATACATATAATACGATCATACTACATGATTCGTATCGATTTCCAACCGTGAAAACATCAATGTCTATTCATTTTTCTCATTTCAACCTAGAATTGAAAAACTATGAAAAACAAGTAAACATTCAAACACACACATACATATTCATACACAAGCATATAATAACCGAGTTTCGCACCGTTACCCGATTAATCGTGCTTCGAAGTGTCGGTTTCTTAAACTTCAAGTTTTCCTCTTTTTCTTCTTCTCACTCTCTTTTTCTCTTAAACTTCTTTTTCTCTCTTTCTAATCTCTATGTTTCTATTTTATGAAAAACAATAATATCTAACCAAACAAAATGACCAAAATACCCCTACACTCCATTTTCTCGCAAACGCTCTCAAACGCGATAAAACATAATAACGATAAACATAATATATTTACCAAATAAAACCAAGCATAAAATAATATAAAAACAAAAATAATTAAATCGACTCGATTAAATAAATTTAATAAAAACCGGAGCGTTACACTCTACATTTACTTCAAATAAGAATTACACCGTATGTGTTCTTTGTTACACATTGTATTTTAAAAATTGTAATTATACCTTCAACAAAAATAACTTTAAATACAACAGTCAACTTTATTGTCATTACTAGTTGGAAAGGGACAACCTACAAAATATAAGATGATATTTTACAAATCAATTAAATTTATATATATATTCGAGTTGACTCACAAACTTAATTAATCAAATTATATATAGTTTAAGTCATTTAATTAACAAACTTAATTTTGTTACTCATATTCAGTTTAATTTGATTCATGAATCAGGTTGAACGATTTAACTCAGATCAAATTTTAAATTATGTTCTAATTGGTCTGATAACAAATTTTTGAAAATTTAAAAGATGAAAACTGGATTTTAGATTTAGAAATGAAGAGATAAATATTGTGAATCAGTAAATAAATTTTGATAATAACTGCTTTACTGTTGTTAGTGAATTTTTAAAAAAGAAAACTTTTAAAGAGACTATTTAGAAAAACTGAAAAATATATTTACCATCTTAATACATTTACGTGTTTAAATAGAGGGAGAAATTCTATACTTTATAAGAGTGATCAATTTTTGAATAAAAATACACATTACATAAAAGAAAAGCTGTGGCTCAAATCTTTCAAGTACAGAGACTTGTGATAGCATATCCAATAAGCACATGGTCTGTACGATTTCCAATAAGCCGAGTAGGGGTGGACAAAAAATATATGTCTGCAGCTAACCGTCCGGCCTATGCTGCCCGTTAGCATTTGGTCGAGTTAAACCAGGTCATCAGGTTGCGTGGATGGTTTAGGTGGTTATGATAGGCTAGTGACGGTTCAATTTGATTTATTAAAGTCGACTCAAAATAACTCGCAACCACGATTTAGAGTCTTATTATTATTAGGTTAAATTGCAATTATAGTTTTTTTTTTTTTTTTTTTAGTTTTGATCTTTCTATTTTAAAATTTTGAATTTTTTGTCTCTTTATTTTTAGTTTTTTTTAGTTTTTGTCCCTCTATTTAAAAATTCAAAATTTTGATCCTTTTATTTTTATTTTTTTACAGTTTTAGCCTTCTATTTTAAGTTTTGTTTTAGATTTCAGTCCCCTTTTTAAATTGGAACTAATTTAATAGGGGACCAAAAGTTTAAAAATAAAAAAATAAAAAATAAGGGGACCAAAACAAAAAAAAATGAAAAATAGAGGGATAAAAATTTTGGATTTTAAAATAGAGTGACCAAAACTAAAAAAACATTAAAAATAGACGGACAAAAATTCCAAATTTAAAAATAAAGGGTTCAAAACTCAAAAATAATAAAAATAGGAGGACCAAAATTGTAATTAAACCTTATTATTATTATTATATTTAATATAAATAAATTGGATTGGATGTTTAGACCGATAAAAATATCTAAACCGTTCACAATAAAAAAAAAAAAAGAAAAACGTTCGTTGAATCTCTCTCTCATCTTCTGGGTTCTTGCCGCCGGTTGCCTTTTTCTCACCGCCGGCGGAGTTTATCATTTCTTTGGGTGCAGAATGAACATCTGATTCTTTTCTCATGGAGATTTCTGATCTATTTCCTGAAACCCTTCTTATTCCTGTTGTAAAACCTTCATCAGGTCAAGATGCTTCCACGTTCGAACCCCAACCCACAAAATCTTTTGCACAAGCTCTAAAAGGTGTATGTGACATTCCAACTTCCCAGCTACCTCAACCTATCATTAAAGGGGACCGACCCTCCATTACGATTCCAGAAGAAGAATACTTGGCAGGACTCAACGAATGCAAGAACAACCACTACTACGAAAAACCCATTTAGCAACGGTTGGGAATGACATATAATGACGCGGGCGAAGACGTTGTTATGTAGATTGTTGTTGTAAGTTCGCCGTTTCTACAACGGTCTGGAAACCGTTGTTGTATTCTGGAAGCGCGCGATATATTGCAACGGTTAGGTATTTCAACCGTTGTAATATATATTAACTATCACAATGGTTATCAGTAGGAACCGTTGTCATATATGTTAACTATCACAACGGTTATTTGTCTCAACCGTTGTGGAATGTATCCTTAGTTTATTAAATACAAATGTATATTGCTTGTTTTACCATCCACCTTATTAAAGAAATACAACCACTAAAATTGGTAAAGAACTATTTAATCTGAAAATTAAACTGTTCTTGAAAACCAACTTAAACACACCACTGTTTTCCGAATTGCATCCATTTCATTCCGCACATTTTATGTTCCTTAACATAAAATTTATGGTTCGATGGTCGGTTTCCTTCAATCCATCGATATCTTTTGTTATAGTTTACCTCATCATCGCCAAAAATCGCCACGATTTTATCATCATAACAATGATCACGATCTTAACAACCACGACGATTAGTGACGATGATGAGGTAAATTATAATAAAAGATATCGATGGATTGAAGGAAACCGACCATCGAACCATAAATTTTATGTTAAGGAACATAAAATGTGCGGAATGAAATGGATGCAATTCGGAAAACATTGACATGATAAAGGTTGGTTTTCAAATACATCCTAATTTTCAGATTATAATGTTCTATAGCAATTTAACTGATTGTATTTTCAATAAAAGGATAGTGAAACAAACGATATACATAGTATATAATAAACTAAATTTCATATACAATATCAGAATGAATTCATATATATGTACCTTATCAGAATGAATTCATATATAGGTACCACCATCATCATCACCATGTGAAACAAATCCTAAGAAGTGGGAAGCAATGATGAAAATTAGTTAGTATTAAATTTAACTATATACAATATACATAGTATATATATAATAAACTAATGTTCTATATCAATTTAACTGATTGCATTTTCAATAAAAGGATAGTAAAACAAACAATGTACATAGTATATAATAAACTAAATTTCATATACAATATAAGAATGAATTCATATATATATATATATATATATATATATATATATATATATATATATATATATATATATATATATATATATATATGTACCTTATCAGAATGAATTCATATATATATATATATGTACCACCATCATCATCACCATGTGAAACAAACCCTAAGAAGTGGGAAGCAATGAAGAAAATTAGTTAGTATTCAAAACAAAACAACCAAAAGTTGAAACAAAACCCTAAGAAGTGGGACTGTACCATTACAATGAAGTTCACCTTGCTTGTGAAGCATTGAAGTCGAATCTGCACAAAATGAGAACAATCAACAAAAACAACATGAAGCAAACGAGATAATGGGAACTATTTAACAAAAAGATTGAAGTAGAAGACTACCTTATTTTCCATAAACAATATGTACATTACGCTTGCTACTGCCAACATCATCACCATGTTCATCTAGTTTTAGATTCTGCAGGAAGAACTACAAGGAGGAAGAAGCTTAAATCAAAAGCTTCATACTTCTTGTATTTCTTCTCGCAGATTTTAAAAAAAGATGAAGTTTGGGTGCTAGGGTTTCGCTGTGAAGGAAACGGCGCGACTGTCAAAAAGGGAAAGTTAATTCCCTTATATAGGTAAATGTTTCACAACGCTTTTCTTAAATAACCGTTATGATAGATTATATATTAATTTAATAATATCACAACGGTTAGTTAAAATAACCGTAGCGATACCCCTTATACGTGGTACAAGGTTCGACACCAGGCAACAACATTTTCCTAAAATTACGCCTGGATTATAAGTGATATCGCTACGGTCATTACTTATAACCATCGTGATATTATTAACCGTTGCACTTCCCAACATATGAACGGTTTACAAGAAAATATAGTTCCAGAATATGAACGGTTTACAAGTTATCATCATTACAAGCATTAAACTATTAGTCTTTTCATCTTCAACCTCATCTATAAATAGACAATTTTACATATCTAAATAATATATTCTTCGTAACAATGAGTTCAATAAATGAGAATCCTAGAAACCTCAATGAGGAACGTTAGGCGCCAATCCAGGAGGTCGTCCAACCAGCAACTGCCAACTTCAGGGATGCCTTAAGGGTAAGGAAGGATAAGAAGAAGAAGCCGAAGAAGAAGAAGATAAAGAAGAAAAGGAGGCTTGTATATTATGATTCCGACGAGGGGAGTGAGGAGAGATGTCTAGATTATGAAGATGCATTTTATGCTATGGGCTCTGACAGTGATCTTGATATGTAATATGTTTATCAATGTACTCTCAATGGAATATTAAAATAAAATTATGTCTATATATGTTCATCTCTTACAGTTTTATTTTTAAAGTTATATATATACTCTATTGCACTTAAAAATACTTAAGAATACATTCCTGTGAATCGAAGCGTGATACATGTAGTACAACGGTCTTCTAATACAAGCGTGTTAAAATGTAAAAATATGGAAAAAAAATATAGAGATGGGAATCGAAGCTTGTTACACAGCTTGTATTACAATGGTTATGTAATACAACCGTCGTTAAATATGACGTTATAAATTTTTAATCATGTTACAACGGTGGGATACGAAACCGTGGTAAAGCTGGCGTCGTTAAATGGGGTTTTCGTAGTAGTGAACCTTCACAGGCGAATCTTCTGGCCCAAAGGCTCAACACCTCTTACCGTTGTAGTGCTCCGATCGAAACTTTCTCAGATCTGGTATGATATCAAAAAATGGGGAGTATTATCACTTGGAAAGGGTTACTATGAATTCACTTTCTCAAATGTTGAAGATATGCGACGTGTCAAAGCAAAGGGTTCAATCAGCTTAAGCCCAGGTTCTTTGAAAATTTTTGCTTGGTGAAAGGATTTCAACCCAGCCTCTCAACAAAACTCTACTGCGCAGGTTTGGTTCCGTTTCTATGGTCTCTCTCAGGAATACTGGAGGCCTCGTATCCTCTTTACCATTGCCAGCTATGTGGGGACTCCCATCTGCATAGATGCAGCGTCTTCTAAATCTAGGGTTGATAGAACTTTTGGTCAGTTTGTTCGAGTTCTGGTTGACATGGATCTCTCACAACCTCTCAACCACAATGTTCTCGTCGAAAGGGAGGGTTTTACCTTTTTCTCTGATATTGAGTATGAAAATCTTCCTGATTTTTGTTCTCACTGTAAGAAATCCGGGCATGATGTGAATCACTGCAAACATTTACAGAAACCTATACTCCAATCAATCCAAAAAACTAAGGTGACTTATGTTCCTAAACCAGTTTCTTCTTCGCAAGATGCTCCTTTGAGGCCTCACACCGACATTGCTGCTGAGGACGAAACTCATTCCTTTAATACGAATAATGTCTGTCATGATTCAGAAATTAATAATGAAGCTGATTTGATTTTGCTCCCTATAGTGCAGAATCTTGTCACGCCAAATCCGCTAAACTTCGTCTCGCAACCTTTGGTGGAGTCGGAGTCTCAACTAGCCACATTTGTAGAAGCTACCCAAGATGATTTTGTGACTGATACACCTGTTGTAGATGCGGTTTTCTTAAATAACTCCTGGACTTCTTTGGAAACTATTGGGGAAAAACCAAATCAGAACGATGGTGTGTTCTCCTTGGCGCTAAACAAACTTAAAAAGAAGCAATCTTCTAGGCAAAAACAACAATACTCAACAAGGTCTCAACCAGGACTTAAACACCCTGCATCATGAAGTGCCTTTTTTAGAATATTCGTGGAGTTGCTAATGCTCCTTCAAGATTAGCGCTTAAGCGTCTCATTAAACTTCATCATCCTGATTTTATTTTCATAGCAGAGCCCAAAATGCTTTATGCTAATTTCCCTTCTAACTGGTTTCATGGTTTAGGTTTCAAACTCTTTTCTGTCAACAATAAAGTGCAGCCATCTTTATGGTGTTTTTGCTAAATTGACATCTCTCCTGTCATCTTATCTTCCTCTGATCAATATGTTGCCTTCTCTTTTCTCTTGGATCGTCATTTGCTCGCTTGTGCTGCAGTGTATGCTTCCACCAATTTCATTAAAAGGAGAGATCTTTGGGCTGATCTCACCCAACTTATCGCAACTCATTCTCTTTCGTGGTTTTTTGTGGGAGATTTTAATGCTATCATTGGTGCTCATGAACATCGTGGTAGATTTTCTCCGCCCAGAAATCTGATGACAGAATTTAAGAATTGGTCCAACAATAATAGTCTTATTCACTTTCCAACCAATGGTGATTTTTTCACTTGGTTCAACAAGCGTGTTTATGCTTACTCCATTGACATGCGTCTTGATAGATGTATTGAAAACCTTCTTTGGTTTGATGTCTGCAATCAAATTTCTGTCTCTACTCTCATCAGACATAGATCTGATCACTCTCCACTGTTGTTCAAATTTCATGTTAACCCGGCCCGTGTGGTTTATCAGTTCAAATTTCTTAAGGCTTGGTCGTTACACAAGGGTTGTAGGAAGCTGATTGAATCGGTTTGGTCTACAAAGGTGTTTGGTTGTCATATGTATATTCTTTCCCGTAAGCTGTAGCTGTTGAAGTATAAACTTAAGGAGTGGAATAAAAATGTCTTTGGGAATGTCACCTCTAATGTTAAGAGTGCTGAAGTATTTCTTGGTAATATTCATCATAAAATTCAGATGGAGGGTTTGAATGACATTCTTAAGCAACAAGAATTTGAGGCGCAAAAATCTCTCTCAATGGCCCTTGACATGGAAGAGTGCTTTTGGAAGGAAAAGTCTAGGACCATTTGGCATTTGGAAGGCGATCGGAATACTGCGTACTTCCACCGAGTCTCTAAGATTAAATCCAAGCTGAAGCCTATTTCCATGCTTAAGCATGATGATGCAGTGCTGACGGATTCCAAGGCCATAGCTGATTGCACTGTAACTTATTTCAAAAACCTATTTTCTACTAATTCTTCTGTTTTGCAGGATATGAGTATGGTTGATGACACGATTCCCCGGCTGGTTGATGACAAGATGAATGTTGTTCTCACGCAATTACCGGCTTTGGAAGAGATTTCTGCGGCAGTTTTCGCGCTTAACAAAGATAGTGCTCCAGGCCCCGATGGTTTTAGAGTTAATTTCTTTTAGTCTTATTGGGATATTGTTAAAGTGGACGTCTCTAATGCTGTCATTGATTTTTTTCATCAATGGTTGGATCCTGCCTAGTTTTAATTCCAACTCTATTGTTTTAATTCCGAAGGTTAAGGGTGCTGATGCTTTAGACTTGTTTCGTCCCATCGCCTTATCGAACTTCAAGTTCAAGTTGATAACTAAAATCATTGGTGACCGGTTGACGACTTTAATGCCTTTTCTTGTTTCCCAGGAACAACGTGGTTTCATTCAAGGCAGACATATCCATGACTGTATTGGGCTTGCTTCGGAGGCGATTAATCTTATGGATTCTAAAGCTTGGTGTGGTAATGTTGCTCTCAAGGTTGACACTAAAAAAGCCTTCGACACTATTAATTGGAGTTTCTTGATGAAAGTCCTTCGAAACTTTTGTTTTAATGATAAATTCTGTTTGTGGATAAACTCGATTCTTCATTCTGCCTTCATGTCTGTCAACGTCAATGGGGTTCTGCATGGGTATTTCTCTTGCTCTCGCGGGGTTCGTCAAGGTGACCGCTTTCGCCGCTTCTCTTCTGCCTCGCTGAAGATGTCCTCAGCAGGAAACTGCAGCAATTAGTTTTCTCCAATAATTTGGAACTGATTTCTGGCCCGAACCACATAAAGTTTCCTTCGCATATTCTGTACGCAGATGACGTGTTCATTTTCTGCAAAGGCAAAATTTCTAACATTAATATTCTCATTAATACTTTCCATGACTATGCGGCAGTGTCGGGGCAGGAGGTTAATGGCAGGAAATCTTTCATTTATGGCGGTTCAATGTCAATTTCCAGACTGAATATCCTTTCTGCTCTTACAAGTTTTCAAAAAGGCTCATTACCTTCCGTGTATCATGGTGTTCCCCTCTTCATTGGAAGACCAAAAAGAGTTCACTTACAACTTATTGCAGACAGAATCTATTGCGGTGAAAATCGGATAACAAACTATTAATTAGCTTGCATCATTTTCTTTTACAACCGACTTTGATTTATCCAAAGGAAAGGTTCAAGATCGTTAGAAAAACCTAAAGGGGGGAGTTCTAAGGTTCGGGGGTTGGTTACGCCTAGGGAAGGTATTAGCACCCTAAACGTCCATAGTACTCTACGGGAGCCTCTTGCTAAGGTTTGTGTTAAGTTATGTTTGCTAAAGGTTTTATGCTAAAGGTTGAAACCCTAGGGGTTAGTATCTAAGTATACTCGACAAGGCATCGCACCTTGCGCCTACGTATCCTCGGGAATAGAATCAGAGTATGCGTAGTTCTACTTCTACTGAACCGTTGACTGTGGTCAACGTTCACAGGGGAAATGAGTACAAGCTCATTGTAGAGTTTAAGAACTCTCTAAGTCTAGTTGGATGGTCCTATGATTATGTTTTAGTCAGTAGGGAAAGTGATAATTCATTAGGATGAATATCACTAAGAGTTTAAGAACTCTCTCCTAAAGCTAGTTGTAATTTCTATGGCTGTGATGAGGCCAAGAAATGAAGTTTTCTCCTAAGAGGTTACTTAAGTTAAGGTGGGAGGTCATGACTTTAGGAATCAACATGTTTAACCTTCCTTTGGAATGAGGGGATAAAAAAAATAAAAGGGATAAAAGATAAAACATTGATGTAAGATAATACAATGAAAGCAACATAAGCATAAAGATGGCAATATGTTTCATGATAGATGATGATTAAATATGAGACAAATATCAAGCAAATGAAGATGAATCTTGAGAAAAATGTCACACAAACAAATCACAAAGTCCAAACATAGTTTAAACATGAATTTAATCAATGATAATGTCCAAGATTAACTCAAATAATTCAATAATCCTATGATAAAATGATATTAAGATCGTACAAGATATCATTTAAGATTATAAACAAAATTAACAATTATCATATAAAAATAAGATAAACTTATTAATAAACCAAATCTCAAAATAAATATTTAAAAATATTATCAAATAAAATAAAAATGAAATATATAAAAATATTTAGAGTTTTTGATTTTGGAGACATATTTTATATTTTTATGAGATGAATAATTATTGAAAAAAAAGATAATAAAAATAAATAAATAAAATGAACTAAAACAGGTGGGGGGTGCAGGCAGAAATTGTTGCAGTTGAAAGATATAAAAGGAGAAAATAATGGGCCAAAGGGGGGTGGGATTAGAATTTAGGTCCATGTGAGAGAAAAGAAGAGAAAAAAAAAACAGAAAATGAAGCGCACAAGGGATGGTCTGGGGCGAGGGGGATTCGAACCCCAGACCTCCCTCTCACAGTGCAAGCTTCATGCCACTGGGGTGGCTATACGTCCGGTAATTGATACACAAACACAAATATATAAACTGATCCGCGCGAGCAAAACTACCTTTCAAACATCCAAGTTCACAAGCTCATAACTTACACAATTCTTAACCAAATTAGATGAAATAAAAAAAAAACTGAAATCAGGGAAGAACATAGAATATGAATATGGCAATCATGTACCCTAATGTTAAACACATAAACCAGAAATCTGTTGTGAACAGGGGTTATCGCAAATTGATCAAGGAGTACATAGCATGAAAACATCTTAAGCATATATCAAATCTCACACATTCCTCAAGTCATAATGATCATCAGAATCAACATAAAGTAAACAACATTAAGATATGAATTAGAAAGACCAACATGTGAGCTGTGAGCATAGACCAAGAGTGTCACAAATGTCATAGTTCAAAACAAGATTCAACAATTTCAATCTTATGACCAACTTCTAATCTTAGGCTGAGAAAGAGCATACCATCAATTCATGAAGATAACAGTCAATGCAAACCAAAATTCAAAGCAATTAGCAAAGACATGGCATTATTGTAGCAAGATAATAAGCATGGAGAAATACAATACAAGCGACAAATCAAAAGTTAAGCATCAATTTGTAGGGATGCAAGGCATACATGGTACTAATGTAGTCTATAACAGATGCTTGCCAAAAGATAATTGAAACATGTGGAGCAAGGTGAATTGTCCATAAAACTCTAAAGAAAATATGTGCATATACTGCTTGAAGGCATTTTGGTTCATAACTTTTTCAAATAAACAGAACTCAAACATAGACATGAGATATCAGCAGGCATATGTATTGTAAAATTCATGTTACAAAGCACAGGCATGAAGATCACTAAACATAGCATATAGGCAGACTAGATGGAATTTGACATAATGAGTAGAACATGCATTTATTAGGCAGATATGGCAGATAAGCAGGCTATGGTGTGAAAATGGCATTACTAAAATAGTTACGATTCACATTCATAATTAGCATCAGTAGAATTGAAATGCAAACATGTTTGCAAGACTGCATACGATGAGATGGCAACAATGGCATGTGAAGCAAGTAAATAGGCAACAAGATATGGTTTAGCAAATTAGAGCACATTGACATATTCATTAGAGCTTGTTTATCCAAAAAAACAGATATACAACACCTTAAAAAAAGATCAGCTAACCTAAAAAGCAAACAGTTCAGGGCAAGTGTGAATCTGAGCAGATTATGTGCATAGACAGAAGTAAAGGTCTGAATAGGTTATGCATACTTTTCATCAGTTAGGCATGTCAGATGGACAAACTTACAAAGGTATAGGATACGTATGGACATTTGAAAGCAAGTCACTTAGCATGATGGTATTGGCAGGGCAAGTTAAACACACATATAATACTTAATAGATCAACAGTTGGAGATAGCAATAGTCTACTCATATCAAAATAGGATTTTGCACACTAGCCAATATTTGCACACACAGAAAATGCAAAGATTTGAACAGATTATGTATGCTTTTCATCAGTTAGGAACATACAAGGTAAACAACTTAATAGCATTGTGTGTACAAACGTATAGAAACCTTATAAGCATTAACATAGATTGTGGTTTAATCAAGGTATCAATACATAATGAGGCATGGTCAATTTCACATCTTGAAGAACTAAATCACATGTTAAAAATCAGAACTTAGCAGACATATGGATACACATTCTTAAAATAAGGTCAAGCACACATACCATAAGTTCAATCTTATAAACTAAGCATCAGCCAAGATAACAAGTAGAAAACAAGTATGATATGGATTATGATACTGCAGAACATGATGAACATGGTTCAAACTATAAGTGGATGGCATATTAAGACAGATTTAATCATTTCAAGGTAAAGAACACATACTGATGGCAACACACTAACATATCAATCTAAATGCGCAAAGTGAAGATTGGTGGCTGTGGTTATGCTAATTGATTTTACAGAACAAAACTCATATGGACATAGAAACCAACAAGCATATGACCAAATATCATGAACCACAAAATACAAAACTCATTTTAGCAATCTTATCATGTCAAGCAAAATCATGAAACTCAAACATAAACAGTAGCATATCTCAGCAGTATATCAGTTAAAGCATATGTAACAAAACTGATTCAAAACATATTTCAGGCATATCAACACTTCAGCCATACTAAAAAAGGGATAACTATAGATTATACATCAATAATAAACTCAGAGTGACAAAACTACCCGCATAGCCTCAGGGCTTGATAGATTTCTAAAACATGAAGAAACCATAATAGCTTATGCATAAAGGTAAAATCAGTATGAATAGAGATGCATATCGGCAACATAAACATGTATTTGACAAAAGGAAACACACATCCACCATAATGATGAGCTTAACAATACTAACTATCAAGTTCAACAAGTTAACAGAAAAATGAGTAAAGAGCAAATCAACAAATATTGAGCAGCCATTCAACATCAAAACTCAAATCATTCATGACAAGTACAAATCTACATAATATCAGATCCATACCACAGAGAAGTAAGAATATCATAGCAGAAATATGAAGATGCACATGATACTGATGTACTGAATGAGGGCAAAGTGAGGTTGTAAACCTCTTTTCTAAGCTAACAGTAAACTCTCGAATAGGTCCTTACTTCCTCTCTCTCTCTCTCCACAAGCTAGCACAGCTGCAGAACTCTTCTACCTCTCTTGCCAAAGAAAACTCAGAACTTTTTTTAGAGTGTTTGTTATGTAAACTGAGATTGTTGATGATCTCAAGTGTTGAGATTGAACTCCTTATATAGGCTACTTGATGGGCCGAGTTGAGTCTCAAACACTTGGTGGGCAAGGTTAGCGCTAGGGTTTTCGATTTGAATTCAAATGTTGTTCAACTCTTGGAGACAAGCGCTCTTATGCTGTTCAAGCTTCAGAAAATGCAGGGTCAAATGATAAATTGGGCATTGCTTCTGAGACCATTCTTCTGTTGTCAAACAAGTGAGCCATGAAAAAGGAAGCTGATAGGGACAGTGCCATGGCCAGCTCGCAGGCGATGCAGGGTGTATCAGAGCGAATCAGATTAAAAGATGAGAATGGTAAATCCCCAGAATCGCTTTTGATGAAACCAGATGAAGAAGCTTAAAGAGGAAATGTCTTGGGATGAACCATTTTAATATTCGCGCCAAGGATTAGAAGATGAAACGGTTTCTTTGAATTGATTTGATATAATTGATGAGTTTGGTTTGAAACTCTCCTCCTCATTCTGATTCCCGTGCGCATGAACAAGGAAGAAGGAACAAATCCAGTTCCTTTTAATTTCTTATGAGCCCCATGTCTCTCTCTCAATGGCCAGAATCTTGGGTTGAAAAGTCAACACACATAAGCTTGATTCTCATTGGTTGATGGTTGAAGAATTATCCAATTATGATTAAAAAATTTGCACACGGTGGGCCAATTATGATAGGCCAAGAAAAATGAATAACATCTTTTCTTAAATGGATTAATATGTTAAATAACAATAATAAATAACAACTAATTAATACTCCAATTAAAAAGTTATAACAATAAACCATATTAGCAATTAATCTAATCAATTAAACTAATGCAAAATTATATTAAATTGAGATTAATTAAAATAACTTAAATATAAATAAAAATATAAAAAGAAGGCCATATTGAAATTAAATTAAATTAAAGACAGATAAAGATGTTAAAATAAATATTAAGTTAAATAAATAAAACATCAACTAGCAGAAAAATGAGGGTAAAATTTGGGGTACAACAGTTGCCCCTATTTAAATATCTTCACCTGATTACATGAGAGATGAAGATCCTCATGTAATCAACAGTGAAAGATATTTAAATACAGATAACCGAAAATTTTGCCCTCAGGTGCACACATATGTAATGCAACAAACATGATGCCAAGAAGATGCAAGAAAATGCAGAAACCACGAGACACCAAGGGGTAAACAGGAAGCAAAAGGACCAAAGAGCTTCACTGGGAAAGGACGAAGGTTAGTATCCATGAGAAACACCTCACTAGGGATACAAGCTAACCAACAAAAGAGACCCACTGGGGAGACTCCAAAGAAACACTGGGGAAAAGACCACAGACAATCTTCACTGGGGAAAGATCTGGGGAGATGGACTACTGGGAATAAAGCAACACACTCTTGTTGGGCATTAAACCAGAAAGAAAAAACCTGATCACTGGGGATCAGTCCAAAAGAGACAAATAACCAAGCAAGGACTTCCTGGGGATTTCTTATGCCGAAGAGTTCAAAATGGGATCTTCAAGAAAAGCCAGAAAGACAGAGACAAACTCTGCGCATAAGATAAAAGTCTTGGTAAGGTTGAAGAAATGTTCCAAGAAGCTTAACTTAAAGCAAGTTTCCAAAAATCCAAGGTAAGGGTTCAATGTCCGACACGATTCGAACAAGAACAGTTTTAAAATAAGAAGACAGTGCTTGACACGATTCAAACAAAGTCTAAGTTCAAGTTTGACACGATTCAAATGAGAACAGTTTTAAAACAAGAGGCAGTGTCCGACATGATTCGAACAAAGACTCTGTTCAGGTTTGACACGATTCAAACAAGAACAAGTTTTAAAACAAGAAGACAGTGCTTGGCACGATTCAAGCAAAGTCCAAGTTCAAGTTTGACACGATTCAAACAAGAACAATTTTAAAACAAGAGGCAGTGTCCGACACGATTCGAACAAAGACTCTGTTCAGGTTTGACACGATTCAAACAACAAGTTTTAAAACAAAAAGACAGTGCTTGACACGATTCAAGCAAAGTCCAAGTTCAAGTTTGACATGATTCGAACAAGAAAAGTTTTAAAACAAGAGGCAGTGTCCGACACGATTCGAACAAAGACTCTGTTCAGGTTTGACACGATTCAAACGAGAACAAGTTTTAAAACAAGAAGACAGTGCTTGACATGATTCAAGCAAAGTCCAAGTTCAAGTTTGACACGATTCAAACAAGAACAATTTTAAAATAAGTGGCAGTGTCCGACACGATTCGAACAAAGACTCTGTTCAGGTTTGACACGATTCAAACAAGAACAAGTTTTAAAATAGGAAGACAATGCTTGACACGATTCAACCAAAGTCCAAGTTCAAGTTTGACACGATTCAAACAAGAACAGTTTCACAAAATCTTTAATGTTAAACTTCTTGGGGAACAGCAAGAGGTTTAAAGATTCAAATCTGGCGCGCAAAGGTTAAGACCGAACAAGCACGACACAAAGCAAATCGGGAATGTCTTTACTTCACTGGGGAAGTAATGACAGACACCAATAAAAGATCACAAGCAAAACAGAGCACAAAGATGCGAAGATGCAAGGGTATGATGCATATGCTTATCTATATACTAGAAACGACGTGAACGACGCAAAACAGGAAAGAAGAAAGGATAACACAAGCCAACACCCTGAAACCCAAACATCAAGGATAACCGGGGCAATCTTCTTTTCACTGGAGATGGCAAATCCAAGCCAAAAATACAGTACTACTAACTCTTCCTGTACAAACTTGATTCCAAAACGTCTTAATTCCAGAGTAAAACTTAGTTTATCTTTGTGTTTTCTTAGAAATTGCAACATTTCCGTTTTCAAAAATCAAGTGAAAATGACAAAGTTTTGCAAAATAAAGATGATAGCGTATTAAACAAGAAGATGGTTCAATAGCTGATATTCATTGAAAGATGGTGACTTGCCAAATAGCAGAGTCCCATGAAATATTACAAATGCAACAAAATGGCAATTTGGCAAAGGTTACATTGTATTCAATGACCAATAACCCTAATGACTAAGGACTCTAGTTGTAGCAAAAACTTGAGCTTCCTTGAGGATTCCTGGATACCGGTGAGGTGTCCTTGTCTCAAGCATAATACTTCCGCACCGAATCAGCATTCACAGGATGCGCAAGCTGTTCACCATCCATAGTTGTAAGAATTAGAGACCCTCTTGAAAACACTGTCTTGACTACGAATGAACCTTCGTAATTGGGTGCCCATTTCCCACGGACGTCTCTCTGCGACTGCAAAATCTTCTTAAGTACCAACTCGCCTACTCGAAATTCCCGAATGCGGACCTTTTTATCAAATGCTCTCTTCATCTTCTTCTGGTACAAATGACCATGACACATGGCTGTCAGGCGCTTCTCGTCAATTAGATTCAGCTGATTGTATCTTTCTTGAACCCATTCAGCTTCATCAAGCTTTGTTTCCATCAATATCCTCAGAGAAGGTATCTCAACTTCTATAGGGAGGACAACATCCATTCCATATACCAACGAAAAAGGGGTTACCCCCGTTGATGTTCTGACTGACGTTCTATATCCATGTAGTGCATATGGCAACATCTCATGCCAATCCTTATATGTTTTGACCATTTTCTGAAGAATTTTCTTGATATTCTTGTTTGCAGCTTCGACCGCTCCGTTCATCTTCGGACGATACGGCGAAGAGTTGTGGTGTTCAATCTTGAAGTTATCACACAATTCCTTCATGGTTTTGTTATTCAAATTGGTTCCGTTAGCAGTTATGATTCTGCTCGGGATCCCATAACGACAAATGATGTTGTTCTTAATGAAGCGAGTAACTACTTGCTTAGTCACGTTCGCATAAGAGGCAACTTCCACCCACTTGGTAAAGTAATCTATAGCCACCAAAATGAAGCGATGTCCATTAGACGCTTTAGGCTCAATTGCCTCAATCATATCGATGCCCCACATAGAGAACGGCCAGGGCGATGATAGCACATTCAACAAAGTAGGAGGAACATGCATTTTGTCCGCATAAATCTGACATTTATGGCATTTTCTAGCGTACTGGATGCAATCAGTCTCCATAGTCAACCAATAGTATCCAGGCCTCAAAATCTTCTTAACCATGGCATGTCCATTGGCATGGGTGCCAAAAGCTCCTTCATGGATATCATGGATCAATAAGTCTGCTTCTCTCTTATCGACACATCTTAACAAAACCATATCATGATTCCTTTTGTACAGTACACCGTTGCTGATGAAGAATTTAGCTGACAATCTTCGCAGAGTCTTCCTATCAAGAACGGAGGCGTTGGCCGGATATTCTTGACTCTTTAGGAAGTTCAAAATGTCATGGAACTAAGGTTTGCCGTCTGATTCTTCTTCAATGGACTGGCAGTAGGCAGGCTCAGTCCTCCTTCCAATACTGATTACTGGATCTTCGTTGATAAATCTAACATGCCACATCGAAGTAAGTGTTGCTAAGGCATCAGCCACATGATTCTCAGTACGTGGCACATGGCGAAAAGTTATCTCATCAAAACATTTAATCAACTCCAAAGCATATGCCTGATAAGGGATAAGCTTATCATCTTTTGTCTCCCACTCGCCTCTGATTTGATAAATGACTAGGGCAGAGTCACCCATAACTTCGAGAAAACAGATTCCAAGATCGATTGCAGCTTCCAGACCCAGAATGCGCGCTTCATACTCAGCAATATTATTCGTACACCCAAAATCCAATCTAGCTATAAAAGGGGTGTAACCACCTTCAGGATTAATTATAACAACACCTACTCCATGCCCCTTGTAATTGGATGAACCGTCGAACATCGTCTTCCACCTATACTCAGCCCTGGGATCTTCTTCAGAGCTTGACTCTTCACAATCTTTCACTGCCATAATATCCTCGTCGGGGAAATCAAAATTGAGTGATTCATAGTCCTCAACTGGTTGATCGGCAAGATATTCTGAAAGAACACTTCCTTTAATGGCCTTTTGAGTGACATACCGAATGTCATATTCAGAGAATAACATATGCCAGCGGGCAAGTCTACCCGTTTGAGCAGGTTTCTCAAAAATGTACTTTATCGGATCCATCTTGGAAATCAACAAGGTAGTATGACAAATCAGGTACTGTCTTAGACGTTTGGAGGCCCAAGCCAGAGCGCAAAAATTCTTTTCAAGTAGCGAGTAACGGCTTTCACTATCTGCAAACTTCTTACTCAGATAATAAATTGCATGTTCTTTCCGGCCAGTCTCGTCATGCTGTCCCAAAACACAACCCATAGATTCTTCCAAAACAGTCAAATACATAAAGAGAGGTTTTCCGGGAACCGGAGGTGTAACACCCCAAAATTTGCCTTGCTTGTCTCTAGCTAACTGGCTTATGTTTCTTTGCATTTTTTGCATTAGCATTTGTGCATAGCATTGGGTCCTAGCATGGGATCAAGGTACTTGGTTTAACTCAAGGGAAGAAGAGGTTTTTCAGGGTTTCAAGCAACAGTTCATGTGTTTTGCTCAAGGGGCCAATAGGAGAGAAAATTCTTGATGCTACCAATTCTTGAATCACAAAGGAGCCTTAAGCCTCAAGATGTTTTATTTGGCCCATCATCTCATCATAAGATCAAGATTGGCAGGGGAATTCAAAAGAATCACACTCTCCTAACATGATTTCCTAAATTAGGGTTTTGGAGATTCTGAGATCTAACCCTCAAATGAGCAAGCTCTTTGATTGTTTATCATCTCCAAATAGCACTTATCATCATTGGTGGACATGACACACATCATACTCAGAGGAATTTGAATTTGGAAGATGTGCTGATTTCTCCTAACCAGAGGAGCCAAAATTAGGGTTTCCTATAGAATCAGTTTATTTCTGATTTTTAGGACAAGACTCGATCTCATGGTATTCCTCATGTCCTCAAGTGTCTAGGATTGGAGAATTGTCCATCAATTTGCTTCAGAAGGTTTTCAATTGATCAGAAATTTCAAAATCAGGAGGATTGGGAATAAAGTCAACTGGGCAGTGAAAAAGTCAACTCCTGACTTTTTGAGGTCAACATGGTGATTTTCAAGTCAAATATGATCCATGGAAGAGATTTGATCAAGATATGTTCAAGGAATCATCAAAAATCAAGGATTTGTGAAAGTTTCCATTTTTGGAAAAAATAGGGTTTTAGAACTTACTATTTTTGGCAAGTTTCCATGGTTTAGAGGTCACTTTCAAGGCAAAATTTCTTCACGATCCATGCTTCATCTCAATTTTCCTCAAACATGAAAGTTATAGAGCTTGTCTCAAGCTTTCCAACCAGGTAAGGTTTGTCCCATTTGGATCATTTTTGAGAGACTTATGATGTTTTAAAGATGGAGGTTTTAAGTTGTAAAATTTGGAAACTTAGAATTTTTTCTAAGTTATTCTTTTGACAGCTTGGTACATCAATGTTCATGGCCAATTTTGAGTAACTTCCAAGCCTTAAATTGAGAAACCTCTGGCATAAGAATTGTAGAGGGTAATCCCCTCTTTCCAAAGAGTACAAGTATGCCTTGATCGGATAAATATTGAGCAAGTTATGGTCTCTTGAAATCCAAGGTTTTTCATGTTCATGATGAGTTCAAGACTTAGAATTTTCTAATTGTTTTGGCAGTTTTGTGGACATGTTTTCGTGGCTGATTTCCATCATCCTCCAAGCATCATTTCAATTTGTTTCCAACACCAAGATTGATCTCTATTCTTCCTATTTTCCAATGATCATAAACTTGCACCATTTTGAGCCATATTCATTGAGTTTTGCCCTTGCTAAATGGACACTTTTCAAAGAATAATAAGATGTGGTGTCATGAATTTTGGCATGGGACGATGGTATCTTATAGCATGAGTTACCATGACCTCAGCTTGTTTACTACAAATGAGCAGACCATATCATCATGCTCTCATGCACGTGGTCTTGCATGTCATATGCAAATTTTATCATATTTTGAAAAGTGGGTTGAGAGCAACTTGTACTATTCGGTTCCCACAAGTACCAACCTTTTCCCTATCATTTTTACACCCTCATGGCCACTAAAAAGAGCTGCTACGATCATCAGCCCATTTGCCTACTCCATGTGCTACTATTTCCACCCACCAAGTTTCTCATTTTAAAAAGAAAAAATCGTGCAGCCAATTTCTCACTCTATATTCTCCTCTCACGTGCCAAACCACTGATATAAAAAACCTCTAAAACCCTAAAGTGGAGGAGACATTCTCATTCCCTTGAATTTTCCAGATCTGAATCACAAATTTCCCACAACCTTCTCATTTTCGGGTTCTTTATTCTCTCAGAGTTTTTGAATTACTTTTAGTGAAACCATCATCTAGCAAGCAAGGTCTTGCTTCTGTATGCAATGTTAAGCTTCTGTATCCACCATTGAAGGCTGTGCGAGCTCACATTTCTCCATCTTCAAGTCGGATCCGTGTGAAATTTTTCAGCCATTTTCTGGACGATTTGAGCTTGGATCTATATTCTACAAGTGATCTTGAAGTTTCTTATACCGTTTTTTGAATCTATCTATTGCTGAAAAGAGCCAACGGAGCTGCTCCGTTAGGTAAATTTCAGATCTAATATCTTTCATGCTAAACGTGTATTGAACTTTGTTTTTGGCTAATCTGAAGTCCTCCATTGATGGAGGCAATGTTTGAACGTCGTTTGTTTTGGTTTGCGTAAGTTACAGTTTAGGATTCATTTTTTCGTGCACGGTTTTCTCTTTGGTTATGAACCTTTATGTGAATCCATGGTTATATTAGTGTTCTACGTGAATTCCTCTTCAAAATGATGTAACGGGTTTTGATTTTTATCATGATTTACAGTCGTCTCCGGCGAGGATGGCCGGAGAAGACAACCGGAGTAGGGTTCCGGTGGTATGCAGGCGTGCTGATGTGTTCTTGTTTTGAAATTTTGACTAGCCAATGGGATGTGCTCTTTTTGCCAGCTCATTTTATGTGAATCCGGCGTGGTTTGGCAATAGGAGCGAAACGATTCGTTTCATTTAGTGTGTTTTTTTGTTTGTTTGATTCTGAACTAATTTGTTTGGGCTTAGTATTTGTTGCTACTCACACCACCATTTTGAGGCCCAATGCGCGCAGTAACTGCTTCCTTGTGTAATCAGAATTGCTGATACACCCCTCGCTTCATTTCATTTCTTTTTTATTTTCTATTTTCATACCATTTCATAATTCATTTTTTTAAAAATACTTGCATATACTAAAAAATTCCAAAAAAATTCATCACGCATAATCATTATTAAAATTAATTTTTCACATTTTATTTTATTATTTTTGCATTAAATTTGCATTAAATATTAATTTTCCAAATTAAATTTTCTCATTTGCACTTCATATTGCATACTTCATGTTGCATTTTTTATTTCCCTCATTTGGAAAGTGATTTGATCCTGATTCTTTTTGGGTTGTGTTCATAACATGTTGAAGTATGTTTGAGATTTTTGGTATGATTTTTAGGTCCTTTTTGGATGACTTTTGATGTGTTGCTTTGAGCATGAATGTATGAAATCCTATTGATGCTTTGACCTAATTGTTGATTGACTTTGGTTCTGATTCATTGCTTGTGGATTTGATATGTCAATTATACATGTTTGAGATGCTTGAATACTGAATGACATAATTTTTGAGGCATGTTTGTTATTTCTTTGAAGCATGAGCTTTAACTTGTCCAATTTGTGAATATATGCTTCATGTTTGGTTTGCTTGATCATGAAGGCACTTGTGCCACAATTTTAGGTCTTGTTTGAGGATTGATAGCATGTTAATTGACTTCTGGTTGTGATATTTGGATCTCATCTTTGCATGTTTGATATTTGCCTTGCACCTTAAGTCACTTGTTTCACAAGAATGAATCATGTTTCACTTCACTTCACTTCTTCTTCTTTGCTTCTTAATTGATTGTGAAAGTGTTTGTATGACTTGAATGATGTTTGAAGATTTTGTTTAGGCACATATTTAGGATTGTGTCACTTCTGGACTTGGTTTACTTTGTGAAATTTTGACTTGGTTGCTTTACATGATCACTTCTTTTCATCTCACTCCTTCTTTAATGACTTGAATGGTACTTGAGTGACTTCTCCCTTTTCTTTTTGACTAATTGTGCATGATTAATAGTAGAGGTCAGTAGGACCATTAGGTTCTGAACTTGATGTTTGATTTACTTTAGAACTTGTTTCTTTATGGCCTTATGCTTGTTTGAGTTTCATTTTGTCATATGTGAATACTTCTAACATTTTCAGGGGCAAATGGTAAGTTGTTTGAATGTGGATATGCTTCCACGTTTTACTTTCTTCCTTTATCTTTTAACTTTCATACTTGTGTTTGAAGTGAGCTTAGGCCACTTGTGTTTCACTTCTCTTTCTCCTCCTTCTCTTCCACTCTTTTCATCCCTCGAGTCGCAAGACTTGTTTAAGTCTTGGATTCTCTCCCTTTAGAGCTACCTAGTCCAACTTAATTTTCGATTAAGCTTGGAGTAGGATTAGCATTAGGTTAGGCAGTCGTCTCTCCTAAACCTCACTAACCATAGGACATCCATGCATGATAACATTAGGACTCTTAGTTTCCCTGTAGAGTTTCCTTTTGTGTCGCTTCTCTTCTCATCTCGAACTTCTTGAACACACTTAATAAAATATAACGTATATTGCGCTCGAGCCTTAAGTGTAGGAAATGAAGAACGAGGGGTCTCCTCTCTTCTTCTAGGGTGTTTAGCATACGTCTCATTCGGGGGCGATCATGCGATTCACTCGTTCCCGCATGGTAGACTTTGGTGCAATGTAAGTTACGAACTAACTCAAAACACTTCTGTCTAAAAAACACCAAATCAATTCAAATCTTTTTGTCCTCCGGGATTGTTGGGTTTCAAACTTCTTTTTTTTCAGGAAAGAGCTCGTCGCTCACGTAAAAAACACTTACCTACCCGTGGTCGTACCCACGAACTACGTCAGCTCTGATTCCTCTCTCTCGTCCGATTGAGGATACGTAGGCACAAGACAGCGATTGTCTTGGCGAGCAACCTTCCCCCGCAGTTCCCGTCCGAACTACGTTGACTCTGACTTTCCCATTGCACTGAGGGAGTACGTAGGCCTAGGACAACTATACTGTCCTATCGAGTCACTTCCTTTTCTTTCCTTCTTCGTTTCTCCGTTCTTTCCGTTCTCGTTTCTTCGTCGGTCCAGTAGCAGTGGAGTTCCAGATGACGACACCCTTTGATGCAGACAACAAGCGTGGATCCCATCGAGTACGATGGACGTGTTGGGTGCTAACACCTTCCCTTCGCGTAATCGACTCCCGTACCCGTTCTTTTGGTCGTGAGACCATGTTCTTTCCCTTCTTTCAGGTTTACGCAGTGTTTCCTTTCCCTCCCTTGGGATAAATACACTTTGCTGGCGACTCTGTGTTCTTTTGCGCCACTCTCACGTTTGTACCGTTGGATGTGAATCCTTTCGGGAGCGACAGCTGGCGACTCTGCTGGGGACTCTGGTTGACCTACGCTGGTCCTTCCCCTTTAGCGAGTCGATCCTAGCGCTTGTCTGTTTGTTTTTGTTGGGTGTTTCTATGGTGCTTTGCTTTGTTGTATATTACTGTATTGCTATTTACTGTATTTTTACTTTACTGCTTTACTGTGTTTACAGCTTTTATTGCATTGCATTTCATATTATTACTGTCATACTGGATATTACTGTGCTGTTCTGCTGCTGGTTTTTCTGTTTGTAGGGTGGGCTGGATTCATGAGAGATAAGCCCAATACCAAGGCTTGAGCATACACCTATGATTAGCGTGGAAAGTAGTGTGACTTGTTTGGCATTTGGCCAGACGAAGTATACATGAAAACTCCACATCCAGACGAGGTTTTCTTGGTAATATTCTGTCCTGTCCATTTGGGGCAGATGATGGAATATAACCTGGAAAGCTGTCGACTCTGGCGACCATCCCCGAGGACTCAGTTGCGGCACTCCTCCCGAGATGTGACAGTGGCAGCCCACTTTCTGTGGCAAACCCATTGCATATTCTCGATCCGAGGACCCAATGCTGGGAACTTGCTATAGGATTTCCCTTTTGTAGTGAATCAGCGGACGACCTCTTTGATTGGCGATAGCATTGTATCCTTCAGGCTGAATTTGCTATTGCTTCTCAAACCTCTGAAGCTGAGGATCTTTTGTTTTAGAGAATCGGTTGAGGCCTCCTCTTTTCATGATGATGCCAAACCAGAAATGGTGAACGTATCATCATTTCTCGATCTGAGAGCCCGGGATACTGAACATCCTAGTACCCACATGTGAGAGGGGATGGGTGTTTGCAGGTTTGCAGGTAACCGAGACCTTCAACCTACCTGGTTTCTGGGTTTCTCATCAGTGTACTATTATCATCCTGGCATTCTGGCAGTTTGATTGGGTTGTTATTCTGGATTTTTGGGTTTCTGGTATTCTGGGTCTTATTCAGTCAGCAGAACAGCAGCAGTTTGAGTATTTTGGATACCTTGATCCCATGCCTGCATTTTGCATCATCTTTTTGCATTCTGACATGTTTGTTCATTTGTAGGGTTGCATCCTAAATTTGATTCCGGTTGTCTGAAGACTGTCCATGATGAGTATTAGCGCTGAAAAAAGAAAGAACATCATCCCGTACAAGTTCCCGGAGCTTCATCTAGACGCTGTTCACAAGATCTCGGCTATGGCAAAACCTGAGGCATTGGCAGAGTTCAGAGGAGAATATGGGAGGATTCTGAGTTTCGCCCGGAATGTTACCAATTATGAGTTCAGGGCCCTGCACACTCTGGCACAGTTCTATGACCCTCAACTCCGGTGTTTTCTATTTGCTGATTATCTTTTGGCTCCAACGTTGGAAGAATTTGCTCTTATTTTGGATGTTTCGGTCAAAGAGGGAGCTCCCTTCTATCCTTCTAAGGAATTTCCTGATTTGGAAAGGGTTGCTGCTACTTTACGTTTGGATCAATCACTGTTGAAGAAAAATATTGCTAGTAAAGGGGGTTATCAAGGTTTTCACACGAAGTTTTTGATCGAACAGGCTGCTACTTGTGCTAAGGCTAAGTGTTGGTCAGTGTTCAATGCAATTCTGGCTATGTGTGTTTATGGAACGGCGTTATTCCCTAATGTGAAAGATTTTGTAGATGCACATGCTGTCCGAATATTCACCACGAAGAATCCGGTACCTACCTTGCTTGGGGATCTGTATTATTCGATGCACTATAAGAATGAGAAAAGGAGAGGCGGACCTCTTTACTGTTGTGCTTCAAATTTCTATAAGTGGTTTGCTGATCGTCTTCCCAAATCTGGGACATTCGAAGACACTAAAGGAACTTTAGATTGGGCAAAGAGATTAATGGGGTTAAGGGCCGACAACTTAGTTTGGATCAATCGTGATTTGTTGGGCCGAGAGATCCTGGTTAGTTGTGGAGGTTACCCAAACGTACCTTTAATAGGAAGGAAGGGGGGAATTAACTACAACCCCATTCTTGCTATTAGGCAATTTGGGTATGCTTTAAAGGAGCCGCCAAAAGGCCAAGATGTGCAAGAGTCTCTATTTTTGGGTGAGGAAGCCAATCTGGAGGTGTTGAAAGAAGCTGCAAACGCTTGGAGAGATCGCCATAAGAAAGGAAAGACTTCTTTTGGAAAGTGTAACAACAAAGCTTTTCGTGCGTATGAAGACTGGGTTCAGAGCAGAGTAGAGAGTGTACTTTTGCCATTCTGCAGGGAACCTCCTTCTTACCCTTTGCTGATTGAACCCCCAACCATGATTGAGATGGAGAAGTACAATCAATTATGGGCTGAAAAGGAGAAGATTCGAGAGGAGAATCGTGAGTTGCAAAAGGAAATCTACCAGTTGAAACATGAGCGAGGTGAGGCTGTTCATATCGCCAAGCTGAAGACAGAACGTCTCGCTGAAAAAGAAAAGGAGCTGGTTGAAGAGATAGCAGCTAGGAAAAGGGTAGGACAAGCTCTAAAAGGCGTTTGCAAGACTCTCAAATCCAAGAAGGATGACTTAGCCAAGGCTTGGGCGAAGATTCGCAGGTTCAATGCTTACCGAGATACTGCAATCACGACCAACAAGCAGAAAGAAGATAAGCATTTGGAGCAGATTGAGAGTCTGAAGTTGAGGCTCAGGAAGAAGGACGAGGAGATCTTGTCAGGGACGTTCCGAAGACACGCAGTTTAGGAACGGCTCAAAGAAGCCATAGCAACCATGGAAGAGCTGAAAATACAAGCAGGAGTGAAGAGGTCTAAGTGGGAGTGCTCTAGCTCAGGCAGTGGCCCTCATACGGTGCAAGACCCTTGAAGGGAACTTTACTCAGTAGTTTGTATTTTGTTCTTTCTTTGTATTTTGGGTCGCCACCAGAATTGTTGGCTGGGACCTCCGCTTATTTTTGTTTCAGGCTATTTTTGGTACCTTGGGTTGTAAATTCCGACAGTGATTCACTCTGATTTATATGAGCAGCAGTTTCATTCTATTTCACCTTTAAATTGGAATCAAGGGGTGGATCACCCTGCAAATATACAAACATGTTTGCATTTGCATTTGCATAATCATAATCATTTTTGCATTGCAGGTTATCTTGGTTTCTCTAGTTTTCTTATGCTCTCTCTTTCTTTCAGTCAGGATTGATCAACCAACTCATCATTATTCTACTCGGCTCAATCAAAACAAAGTGATGGACAAAGTTCAGGCAGATATGGCCGCTATGCAAGCTCGCATCGACCAGTTCATGGAAATGATGCAGGGTGTGGTGCAAAGTCAGAACGAGTTTAGAACTCTGGTTCAGCCGTTAGTGGCGCAGGTCGACGAAAATGGTATCCTACACGGTGGTCTTATTAACCGTAATATCCCTCCGGGCGGAGTTGGTGCTGGTGGACAGGGCAGAATCCCTACAGTGGTTGGAGAGGGAAGTACTATTCGGGCTATCCATGGCCATAATTTTGATGATCAACAGGACGATGTGTTCTCGGTCAGGAGTTTAGATGCTGCCCTTCCTGTGGTCAGTGATGAAAGAATCCGTTTAATCGAAGCTCAGTTGAAAGGAGTAGTGAAACAGGATGATTTGGGGATTGATTTGGACGACCTAGGGTTGGTCCCTGATGTTGTTATTCCACACAAGATTCAGATTCCTACGCTAGAAAAGTACAATGGCTCTACCTGCCCTAGGACTCATGTGAAGGCCTATACCCGGAAGATGGCTGCTCACGCTAAGGATGAAAAGTTAATGATGCACTTCTTCCAAGACAGCCTGTCTGGCGCGTCTTTGGAATGGTACATGGGGCTAGAAAGCAGAGATGTTCGTACCTGGAGAGAGCTAGCTGCAGCTTTCATCAAGCATTATCAGTACAACACGGACATGGCTCCCAACAGAACTCAGTTGTTGAGCATGTCCCAGAAGAATGATGAGAGTTTCAAAGAATACGCGCAAAGGTGGCGTGAATTGGCGGCTAGGGTGCAGCCACCAATGCTAGAGAAAGAGATGCTAGATATGTTCATGGACACACTGCCGAAGCACTACTATGAGAAGCTTTTGCCTTGTTCTCTAGGCAAGTTTGCAGATGTGATTGCTATTGGGCAGAAGATAGAGGTCGGAATTAAGGCTGGGAAGGTTTCTAGCGGTGATGGATCGGCTTCCGGACAGGGAAAAAAGCCGTTTGATAATTATAAGAAGAAAGGAGAGACCAACGCTGTATCATCCCACAGGGGAAAAGGGAAACAGCGCCAGTTTAACAATCAACAGGTAGCATCAGTAACCATTCCAGCAACATTACCTCCACCACAGCAGCAAAGGGGTAATGCTAATCAGAATAAGCAGCAGGGTCAGTATCAGAACAGACAGAGGAATGCAGAGAGGCATTTTGATCAACCCCCAATGTCATATGCACAGTTGTTGCAACATTTACTACAGTTGCGTCTAGTTGAGCTTCGTACCCTGGCTCCACCAACAGGGGAACTCCCACGAGGCTACAATGCTAACGCACACTGTGATTTTCATTCTGGTGCTCCTGGGCACACGGTGGAGAAGTGCAGGGCGTTTCAGCACAAGGTGCAGGACCTTGTGGACTATAAAGCCATCAATTTCTCGAATGACGGACCCAATGTTATTCAAAACCCGATGCCTAATCACAATGGGCCAAGGGTGAATGCTATAATTGAGGACTGTGAAACTTTGAATTTGATCGTGGATGTGGAGGAACTAAAGACTCCATTGGTGGTGGTTAAGAACAGGTTATTGAAAGGTGATGTCTATCCGGGCTGTGGTGAGAATTGCTCAGATTGTTTGATAAAGGCTAATGGTTGTGATTCGTTGAAGAGGGGTATTCAGAATCTGATTGATGAGGGCTGTTTACAGTTTGACAGAGGTAATCAGCTAGAGGAGGTTGTTAGTGAGAAGGTTGCCACTATCACTATCCCGTTCAAAACAATTACTATTTCTGGTCCAGCAAGGCCACCTCCAGTCATTATCACGAGGGCTGGACCCATTCCGTACGAGAGTTCTAAGGCTATTCCGTGGAATTATGGTGCAGAGGTGTTTGTCAATGGGCAAAAGCAAGAGCTAATGAACACTTCACCAGTGGGTTCTAGTTCAGGGGTTAAAGTTGAGACTAATGCCATAACCAGAAGTGGTAGAGTGCTCCCTCCGGTTAACGATCAACCCAGTACCTCTAGGCAGGATAGAGGAAAACAGGCGATGGATGGTTCTGTTCAGACCCCAGTGATTGTGGAATCTACAGTGAAACCGGTTGATGATGCTTTTTCGGAAAATGTAGAGGAATTCATGAGGCTCATCCGAAAGAGTGATTATAAGATCGTGGACCAGTTACATCAGACCCCGTCCAAGATCTCTATTCTGTCTCTGCTCTTGTGTTCTGAGGCTCACAGGAATGCTCTTTTGAAGGTTTTGAATGCAGCCTACGTTCCTCAAGAGATTTCTGTTAATCAGCTGGAAGGGGTTGTAGCGCACGTGAATGCGGGTAATGGCCTGGGTTTTACAGATCTTGACTTGACTTCTGCTGGCAGGAATCATAATAATGCCCTGCATATTTCGATCGAATGCCGTGGCTCGTTGATGTCACATGTCTTGGTTGATACTGGTTCATCGTTGAATGTATTGCCCAAGAAAGCGTTAATGAAGTTAGATACTCGCGGTTTGATTTGTACACCAAGTGACTTGGTGGTGCGAGCTTTTGATGGCTCGAAGAGGCCTGTTTTTGGCGAGATTGTGCTTCCGATCAAGGTTGGACCGGAAATCTTTAATGCAACGTTTTACATTATGGATATTCAGCCAGCGTACAGCTGTTTATTGGGTCGTCCTTGGATCCATGGGGCAGGTGCTGTAACTTCCACTTTACATCAAAAGCTGAAGTATATGGTTGATGGTCACGTAGTGACAGTATGTGGGGAAGAAGACATAATGATCAGTCAGCTGTCAACCTTCAAATACGTGGAAGTAGATGGGGAAATCCACGAGACGTTGTGCCAAGGATTTGAGAAGGTGAAAGTTTCTGAAGAAGTTGTTCAGTCTGAAGCTGTAGTGCAGCCCGTAGTGGCAAATCAACCTGAGGGTTCTATGTCTTCATTAAAAGACGCCAAAGCTGTGGTTGAAGCGGGTAGCTCACAGAGGTGGGGCCAGGTGGTTGAAGTCCAGAAAAAGAAGGATACTTATGGATTGGGATATAAGCCATCCGGAAGAGATGAGGATCCCCCAAAATTCTATGGCCCTGTCCGGTTCACTAGCGCTGGAGTTTTCTTCGACAGAGTTAATGCTATTGAAGAAGAAGGAGACAGTGATTGTGACATGGATAGCTGGATCCGTCCTTGTGTCCCAGGGGAAAGTCTACACAACTGGTCTTCCGAGAAAGTCATTCAAGTGACAGGCTTCGAGTAATTGCTTTGTTTTCCTATTTTGTTAATCCTACGTTCTGCCCAAGACGTAGTGATTCTGTTTGTAGGGCTTTTAACTGTCGCATGTTTTGCTTTATCATCAATAAAGGACTTTTCACACTCAAATATTTTGATCTCTGTCTTTCTGTTTTTATTTTTATGCATTTAAAAACCCACATCAACATGGCAATGTGTTTATTTTGTTGCATCATAATAAAACATACCTCATCAATCATTGCAGGTCCTTTTGTTCAGATGACATCGATCATGACTCAGCTATAGCTCGGTATGACTTTGACAATCCAATCTATCAGGCTGAAGAAGAGGCTGAGGAAGATGGTGACCTGCCCGAAGAGTTGGCCAGATTGTTGAAGCAAGAGGAGAGAGTCATCCAACCTCATCAGGAGGAAATTGAGATTGTGAATCTGGGAATCGAGGACGCTAGAAAGAAAGTAAGAGTAGGGGTTGCGTTGGAGGACAGTGTCAAGGGAAGACTGATTGAAATGCTCCGTGAGTATGTGGACATCTTCGCCTGGTCTTACCAAGACATGCCCGGGCTGGATACTGATATTGTTGTACACCGGCTACCACTCAAAGAAGGTTGTGCTCCGGTCAAGCAAAAGTTGAGAAGGACTAAACCGGAGATGTCTGTCAAAATCAAGGAAGAGGTTCAGAAACAGCTAGACGCCGGATTTCTTGCCGTAACAAATTATCCTCCATGGGTTGCTAACATCGTGCCTGTACCTAAGAAGGATGGGAAGGTCAGAATGTGTGTTGATTACAGGGATTTGAATAGAGCCAGCCCAAAGGATGATTTCCCGCTCCCTTACATTGACGTGTTAGTTGACAATACTGCTCAGTATTCTGTGTTTTCCTTCATGGATGGCTTCTCTGGGTATAACCAAATCAAGATGGCCCCAGAGGACATGGAGAAAACAACATTCATAACACCGTGGGGAACTTTCTGCTACAAAGTGATGCCCTTTGGATTGAAAAATGCAGGGGCAACTTACCAGCGGGCGATGGTGACTCTCTTTCATGATATGATTCACAAAGAGATTGAAGTCTATGTTGATGACATGATTGCGAAGTCACAGACGGAAGAAGAACATCTGGTGAATCTTCAGAAGTTATTTGAAAGGTTAAGGAAATTCAGACTGAGGTTGAATCCAAACAAATGCACCTTCAGGGTGAGATCAGGAAAATTGCTGGGGTTTATTGTTAGTGAAAAAGGTATTGAGGTTGATCCTGCAAAGGTAAAAGCCATACAAGAAATGCCTGTGCCGAAAACAGAAAAAGAGGTTCGCGGTTTCTTGGGGAGATTGAATTACATTGCTAGGTTCATCTCGCATCTCACAGCCACGTGTGAACCAATCTTCAAGCTGCTTAGAAAAGATCAAGCGGTCAGGTGGAATGAAAATTTTCAAAAGGCATTTGAAAAGATTAAAGAATACTTGCAGGAACCTCCGGTCCTTATGCCGCCAGTACCAGGAAGGCCCTTGATTATGTATCTCACGGTTCTTGAGAATTCAATGGGTTGTGTGCTCGGTCAACAAGACGAGTCAGGTAAAAAAGAGCACGCCATCTATTACCTGAGTAAGAAGTTTACTGATTGCGAGTCAAGATACTCGATGCTGGAGAAAACATGTTGTGCACTCGCTTGGGCCGCTAAGCGTTTGAGGCAGTATATGTTAAACCATACAACCCTTTTGATTTCGAAGATGGATCCAATCAAGTATGTGTTTGAGAAGCAAGCACTTTCTGGTAGAATAGCCCGTTGGCAAATGGTTCTGACAGAATATGATATTCAGTATGTTTCCCAAAAGGCCATTAAGGGAAGTGTGTTGTCAGAGTATCTTGCCGAACAGCCAATTATGGATTATCAACCAATGAAGTTTGAGTTTCCGGATGAGCACATCATGTATCTGAAGATGAAGGATTGCGAAGAGCCTTTGCCTGATGAAGGACCTGAGATTGGATCTCAATGGAAGATGGTTTTTGATGGGGCTGTTAATTCATATGGCAACGGAATCGGGGCAATCATTACGACTCCACAGGGTTCTCATATACCCTTTACTGCCCGATTAGCGTTCATATGCACCAACAATGAGGCGGAGTATGAAGCATGCATCATGGGGTTAGAAGAAGCAATTGATTTGAGAATCAAGAACCTCGATGTTTATGGTGATTCTGCGTTGGTGGTGAATCAGATTACAGGAGAATGGGAGACTCGTCAAGTAAATCTCGTTCCATATAACAATTATGCCAGAAGATTGTTACCTTTTGTTTGGCAGAGTAGACTTCCATCACATTCCCCGGATAGAGAATCAGATGGCTGATGCGTTGGCAACGTTGTCATCAATGTATAAAGTGAATCTTTGGAATGAAGCTCCCTCAATCAGAATCATGCGCTTGGATAGACCTGCTTTTGTATTTGCAGTTGAAGGGGTATCAGATGGCCAGCCTTGGTATCATGACATTAAAGTCTTCTTGAAGAATCAGGAATACCCAGCTGGGGCATCTTCCAAGGATAAAAAGACATTGAGGAGGTTATCAGGAAACTTCTTTTTGAACAAGGATGATGTGTTGTACAAGAGAAACTTTGACATGGTCTTGCTACGTTGTGTTGATGAACACGAGGCAGGCTTGTTAATGGAAGAGGTTCATGAAGGTTCCTTCGGTACTCATGCTAATGGGCATGCTATGGCCAGAAAATTATTGAGAGCGGGGTATTATTGGATGACTATGGAGTCTGACTGTTTTAAATACGCCCGAAAATGTCATAAATGCCAGATTTATGCTGACAAGGTGCACGTACCGCCTACTCCTCTAAATGTTTTGTCGTCACCTTGGCCTTTTGCTATGTGGGGTATTGACATGATTGGGAAGATCGAGCCGACTGCTTCAAATGGACATCGTTTTATCCTGGTTGCTATCGATTATTGCACGAAGTGGGTGGAAGCAGCATCGTATGCCAACGTCACCAAACAAGTGGTAGCCCGGCTCATTAAGAAGGACATCATCTGCCGGTATGGAGTCCCGGAGAGAATAATTACTGATAATGGTTCAAATCTGAATAACAAGATGATGAAGGAGCTATGCCAGAGCTTTAAAATCGAACATCACAATTCTTCTCCCTATCGTCTGAAGATGAATGGAGCTGTTGAAGCGGCTAATAAGAACATAAAGAAGATTGTGCAGAAGATGGTAGTGACATACAAAGACTGGCATGAGATGTTGCCTTACGCTTTGCATGGATATCGTACTTCGGTACGCACCTCGACTGGGGCAACTCCTTTCTCACTAGTGTATGGCATGGAAGCAGTCCTGCCATTAGAAGTTGAGATTCCTTCTTTGAGAATTCTGACAGATGTGAAGCTGGATGAAGCTGAATGGGTGCGTTCCCGGCTGAATGAATTGAACCTCATTGAAGAGAAGAGATTGAAAGCCATTGCGCATGGCCGGTTGTATCAGAGCAGGATGAAGAAAGCCTTTGATCAGAAGGTGCGTCCTCGGTGTTTTCAAGCTGGTGAATTAGTTCTGAAAAGGATCACTCCTCCTCAAACAGATCACAGGGGCAAGTGGACTCCGAATTACGAAGGGCCATATGTAGTAAGACAGGTTTTCTCTGGTGGAGCCTTATTACTCTCAACTATGGATGGCGAAGATTTTACGTCCCCTGTGAACGCGGATGTAGTCAAAAAATACTTTGCATAAAAGAGATCCACTGAACAAAAAAGAAGGTTCAGGCAAAAATGGGGCATCCTGGCGAACCATAAAAAGAAAAGGTTCGGGCAAAAATTAGGGATAAAAAGAAAAAGAATAAACCCGCAAGGTTGAAAACCTGAAAAGGAAACCTTGGCAAAAATGGGTATCCCGGTGGATTGAAAACCCGAAAAGGGCGATCCAGGAAAAAGTTAGGGATTTTAAAGCAAAGACTACGATCCGCGTTTGGTCTGTGATCACCGTTCACACTTGGAAAATTTGGAGGAAAGGAATCAGTCCAGTTAGTCGTCTTCGAAAGCCAAAGTATCTGCGGATGAGCAAGTCATATGGGTTATATCTGAGTCGAGTCATGGTGGATGTCTGTTCCCCACATTGCCGACATTTGTATTTTTTTTTGCTTTTTTGCGCAATTACCTCTTTTCAGGAATTGCTTCCAGATGTAAATGCCTATTTACAGGCCAATTCATTCAATAAAGTTTGCATTTCAGTTAAAGAGCTTTTGTTTTCTGTTTTACCTGTTTTGTTTGTGAAAATGTCCGATATTTTTGATAAAAACATTACATGCTAAAACGTTGAGCTTTATGACACAAGATGGAAAAACAGTGGCAATTGCTTAGGCGACAGTCACCATGTGGATAATCAATGTATTCATTCTTGCACGTAGACTTTTGTTGGTTTTGCAGGATGACAGGTGTACTTTCCCCAGTAGAGTAGAGCTCTCCTCAACTTTGAAGTCTGATCGGCCTCAGCAGGCCAGAGTTGTGACTTGGCACATCTTTCTCCAGTAAGTGATGTCTCCCCACGGAGCAAGGGGCAGTTATTTGTTCCCCAGCTAGTCAGGAAGCTTGTGCTATCCCCTAGCAGGTGAATGTTGACAATTACTTTCTCTCCCAAATGGAGTCGTTGAGGATCGTCTTCCTCAGCAAAGTACAGAGGATTGTATACCCAGCCGGAGTCGTGTTTGGATTGTTATTCCCCAGCAAGTACTCAGAAGTTGATTGCTTTGAGGTGAATGTTGCCGTACCTCCAACAGGAAGTTTGTGGACGAAGATGTTATTATCCCCACAGGGTCCTGATGTCTACTTTCCTCGGTTAGTCAGAAAGTATAGTTTCGTCGACAATGGTTTGATCTAGTACCCGACAGGGTGAGGGTAAAGTTACTTCCCTAGCAGCAGATTAAGCTCATTTCCCCAATCAGAGTCTGGTGGTGAGTGGTATCCCCAGCAGGTCTTAAGGCCAATCATTTTTGGCAGGCACTGAAGCCAAGTTCTGAAATAGTTGGTCGTCCCCAACGGTGGAATTTCCATCTTCGGTATTCATATCCCTCCCTAGCTAAGTGGGTATCCTCTCGGAGCTTCGTCCATCTCCAGCAGAGTTGTTGATCTTGATATTCCTCAACAGAGTAGGTATTCTCTCGGAGATTCGTCCATCTCCGGCAGAATTGGTGATTATGACCTTCCCTAGCAGGGAGAAGTTTTTCACAACAGGATTTCTTTGGTTTGGCGGCAATTTAGTTTGCCATCTCCAGCGGAGTTGCTTCTGGTCTTCAGCATTTATTTTTGCTGAGACTTTTCCCTTGCATTGCATAAGCATTTGTTTTGCATGGCATCCTCCCAAATGCGTAGCATTCCCACTTCATGTGGAGCATTACGGCAAAATTCAAACATATGCATCCGAAGCGTAAGCCAGGTTTGAGTTTTCCTTCGTCAGTAAAGCCGAATTTCAGGAAGATATCTTTACTCCACAGGTGTTGGGTTAGGCAATATTTGACAGTTCCCCGGCAGAGTGTATTGCCAGGATTGTTTATCCTTGATTTTATTTGTACCCCTTCATCCAGGTGGTCCTTCGGTTTTTTCCCCCCTCGAAATTTTTAACGACAGACACTCGTCCGTGTTTCTTTCAGCACCCGTCCATGTTTGAACATTTGATTTCAATACCCGTCCGTATTGACCTTCTGATGACACTCGTCCGTGTTTCCTTCCATCCCCCAACGAGATTAATTCCCGATAAAGTTGCTTTACAACCTTTTCAGTACCCGTCCGTATTGAAATCTTTTACACCCGTCCGTGTACCTTTTTCAATACCCGTCCGTATTGAAATCTTTTACACCCGTCCGTGTACCCTTTTCAATACCCGTCCGTATTGAATGTTCGACACCCGTCCGTGTGCATTCTCAATCCCCAGAGAGGTCATCTTGAACCTCCTTTTACACCCGTCCGTGTACCTTTTTCAATACCCGTCCGTATTGAAACCTTTTACACCCGTCCGTGTACCTTTTTCAATACCCGTCCGTATTGAAACCTTTTACACCCGTCCGTGTACCTTTTTCAATACCCGTCCTTATTGAAATCTTTGACACCCGTCCGTGTTCATCCCCAGCGTAGCTAACATTCGTTTGTGTTTATTTCAGGACTTTTCAATACAGTTTTGGTTTCCAACACTCGTATGTGTTGTGACAGTGCATCATTTATTGTTTGTTCCCCAGTGGAGTCGTCCCTCCTTTGAGGATTGCAAATTTCAGGTTTCTTATGGTATTCAATCTCCGTGAATCCTTGGAACGCATGATAGCTATCACTATCATACCTTCAGGATCAAGTTGATTGAATAGGGGCAGCTGTAACACCCCAAAATTTGCCTTGCTTGTCTCTAGCTAACTGGCTTATGTTTCTTTGCATTTTTTGCATTAGCATTTGTGCATAACATTGGGTCCTAGCATGGGATCAAGGTACTTGGTTTAACTCAAGGGAAGAAGAGGTTTTTCAGGGTTTCAAGCAACAGTTCATGTGTTTTGCTCAAGGGGCCAATAGGAGAGAAAATTCTTGATGCTACCAATTCTTGAACCACAAAGGAGCCTTAATCCTCAAGATGTTTTATTTGGCCCATCATCTCATCATAAGATCAAGATTGGCAGGGGAATTCAAAAGAATCACACTCTCCTAACATGATTTCCTAAATTAGGGTTTTGGAGATTCTGAGATCTAACCCTCAAATGAGCAAGCTCTTTGATTGTTTATCATCTCCAAATAGCACTTATCATCATTGGTGGACATGACACACATCATACTCAGAGGAATTTGAATTTGGAAGATGTGCTGATTTCTCCTAACCAGAGGAGCCAAAATTAGGGTTTCCTATAGAATCAGTTTATTTCTGATTTTTAGGACAAGACTCGATCTCATGGTATTCCTCATGTCCTCAAGTGTCTAGGATTGGAGAATTGTCCATCAATTTGCTTCAGAAGGTTTTCAATTGATTAGAAATTTCAAAATCAGGAGGATTGGGAATAAAGTCAACTGGGCAGTGAAAAAGTCAACTCCTGACTTTTTGAGGTCAACATGGTGATTTTCAAGTCAAATATGATCCATGGAAGAGATTTGATCAAGATATGTTCAAGGAATCATCAAAAATCAAGGATTTGTGAAAGTTTCCATTTTTGGAAAAAATAGGGTTTTAGAACTTACTATTTTTGGCAAGTTTCCATGGTTTAGAGGTCACTTTCAAGGCAAAATTTCTTCACGATCCATGCTTCATCTCAATTTTCCTCAAACATGAAAGTTATAGAGCTTGTCTCAAGCTTTCCAACCAGGTAAGGTTTGTCCCATTTGGATCATTTTTGAGAGACTTATGATGTTTTAAAGATGGAGGTTTTAAGTTGTAAAATTTGGAAACTTAGAATTTTTTCTAAGTTATTCTTTTGACAGCTTGGTACATCAATGTTCATGGCCAATTTTGAGTAACTTCCAAGCCTTAAATTGAGAAACCTCTGGCATAAGAATTGTAGAGGGTAATCCCCTCTTTCCAAAGAGTACAAGTATGCCTTGATCGGATAAATATTGAGCAAGTTATGGTCTCTTGAAATCCAAGGTTTTTCATGTTCATGATGAGTTCAAGACTTAGAATTTTCTAATTGTTTTGGCAGTTTTGTGGACATGTTTTCGTGGCTGATTTCCATCATCCTCCAAGCATCATTTCAATTTGTTTCCAACACCAAGATTGATCTCTATTCTTCCTATTTTCCAATGATCATAAACTTGCACCATTTTGAGCCATATTCATTGAGTTTTGCCCTTGCTAAATGGACACTTTTCAAAGAATAATAAGATGTGGTGTCATGAATTTTGGCATGGGACGATGGTATCTTATAGCATGAGTTACCATGACCTCAGCTTGTTTACTACAAATGAGCAGACCATATCATCATGCTCTCATGCACGTGGTCTTGCATGTCATATGCAAATTTTATCATATTTTGAAAAGTGGGTTGAGAGCAACTTGTACTATTCGGTTCCCACAAGTACCAACCTTTTCCCTATCATTTTTACACCCTCATGGCCACTAAAAAGAGCTGCTACGATCATCAGCCCATTTGCCTACTCCATGTGCTACTATTTCCACCCACCAAGTTTCTCATTTTAAAAAGAAAAAATCGTGCAGCCAATTTCTCACTCTATATTCTCCTCTCACGTGCCAAACCACTGATATAAAAAACCTCTAAAACCCTAAAGTGGAGGAGACATTCTCATTCCCTTGAATTTTCCAGATCTGAATCACAAATTTCCCACAACCTTCTCATTTTCGGGTTCTTTATTCTCTCAGAGTTTTTGAATTACTTTTAGTGAAACCATCATCTAGCAAGCAAGGTCTTGCTTCTGTATGCAATGTTAAGCTTCTGTATCCACCATTGAAGGCTGTGCGAGCTCACATTTCTCCATCTTCAAGTCGGATCCGTGTGAAATTTTTCAGCCATTTTCTGGACGATTTGAGCTTGGATCTATATTCTACAAGTGATCTTGAAGTTTCTTATACCGTTTTTTGAATCTATCTATTGCTGAAAAGAGCCAACGGAGCTGCTCCGTTAGGTAAATTTCAGATCTAATATCTTTCATGCTAAACGTGTATTGAACTTTGTTTTTGGCTAATCTGAAGTCCTCCATTGATGGAGGCAATGTTTGAACGTCGTTTGTTTTGGTTTGCGTAAGTTACAGTTTAGGATTCATTTTTTCGTGCACGGTTTTCTCTTTGGTTATGAACCTTTATGTGAATCCATGGTTATATTAGTGTTCTACGTGAATTCCTCTTCAAAATGATGTAACGGGTTTTGATTTTTATCATGATTTACAGTCGTCTCCGGCGAGGATGGCCGGAGAAGACAACCGGAGTAGGGTTCCGGTGGTATGCAGGCGTGCTGATGTGTTCTTGTTTTGAAATTTTGACTAGCCAATGGGATGTGCTCTTTTTGCCAGCTCATTTTATGTGAATTCGGCGTGGTTTGGCAATAGGAGCGAAACGATTCGTTTCATTTAGTGTGTTTTTTTGTTTGTTTGATTCTGAACTAATTTGTTTGGGCTTAGTATTTGTTGCTACTCACACCACCATTTTGAGGCCCAATGCGCGCAGTAACTGCTTCCTTGTGTAATCAGAATTGCTGATACACCCCTCGCTTCATTTCATTTCTTTTTTATTTTCTATTTTCATACCATTTCATAATTCATTTTTTTAAAAATACTTGCATATACTAAAAAATTCCAAAAAAATTCATCACGCATAATCATTATTAAAATTAATTTTTCACATTTTATTTTATTATTTTTGCATTAAATTTGCATTAAATATTAATTTTCCAAATTAAATTTTCTCATTTGCACTTCATATTGCATACTTCATGTTGCATTTTTTATTTCCCTCATTTGGAAAGTGATTTGATCCTGATTCTTTTTGGGTTGTGTTCATAACATGTTGAAGTATGTTTGAGATTTTTGGTATGATTTTTAGGTCCTTTTTGGATGACTTTTGATGTGTTGCTTTGAGCATGAATGTATGAAATCCCATTGATGCTTTGACCTAATTGTTGATTGACTTTGGTTCTGATTCATTGTTTGTGGATTTGATATGTCAATTGTACATGTTTGAGATGCTTGAATACTGAATGACATAATTTTTGAGGCATGTTTGTTATTTCTTTGAAGCATGAGCTTTAACTTGTCCAATTTGTGAATATATGCTTCATGTTTGGTTTGCTTGATCATGAAGGCACTTGTGCCACAATTTTAGGTCTTGTTTGAGGATTGATAGCATGTTAATTGACTTCTGGTTGTGATATTTGGATCTCATCTTTGCATGTTTGATATTTGCCTTGCACCTTAAGTCACTTGTTTCACAAGAATGAATCATGTTTCACTTCACTTCACTTCTTCTTCTTTGCTTCTTAATTGATTGTGAAAGTGTTTGTATGACTTGAATGATGTTTGAAGATTTTGTTTAGGCACATATTTAGGATTGTGTCACTTCTGGACTTGGTTTACTTTGTGAAATTTTGACTTGGTTGCTTTACATGATCACTTCTTTTCATCTCACTCCTTCTTTAATGACTTGAATGGTACTTGAGTGACTTCTCCCTTTTCTTTTTGACTAATTGTGCATGATTAATAGTAGAGGTCAGTAGGACCATTAGGTTCTGAACTTGATGTTTGATTTACTTTAGAACTTGTTTCTTTATGGCCTTATGCTTGTTTGAGTTTCATTTTGTCATATGTGAATACTTCTAACATTTTCAGGGGCAAATGGTAAGTTGTTTGAATGTGGATATGCTTCCACGTTTTACTTTCTTCCTTTATCTTTTAACTTTCATACTTGTGTTTGAAGTGAGCTTAGGCCACTTGTGTTTCACTTCTCTTTCTCCTCCTTCTCTTCCACTCTTTTCATCCCTCGAGTCGCAAGACTTGTTTAAGTCTTGGATTCTCTCCCTTTAGAGCTACCTAGTCCAACTTAATTTTCGATTAAGCTTGGAGTAGGATTAGCATTAGGTTAGGCAGTCGTCTCTCCTAAACCTCACTAACCATAGGACATCCATGCATGATAACATTAGGACTCTTAGTTTCCCTGTAGAGTTTCCTTTTGTGTCGCTTCTCTTCTCATCTCGAACTTCTTGAACACACTTAATAAAATATAACGTATATTGCGCTCGAGCCTTAAGTGTAGGAAATGAAGAACGAGGGGTCTCCTCTCTTCTTCTAGGGTGTTTAGCATACGTCTCATTCGGGGGCGATCATGCGATTCACTCGTTCCCGCATGGTAGACTTTGGTGCAATGTAAGTTACGAACTAACTCAAAACACTTCTGTCTAAAAAACACCAAATCAATTCAAATCTTTTTGTCCTCCGGGATTGTTGGGTTTCAAACTTCTTTTTTTTCAGGAAAGAGCTCGTCGCTCACGTAAAAAACACTTACCTACCCGTGGTCGTACCCACGAACTACGTCAGCTCTGATTCCTCTCTCTCGTCCGATTGAGGATACGTAGGCACAAGACAGCGATTGTCTTGGCGAGCAACCTTCCCCCGCAGTTCCCGTCCGAACTACGTTGACTCTGACTTTCCCATTGCACTGAGGGAGTACGTAGGCCTAGGACAACTATACTGTCCTATCGAGTCACTTCCTTTTCTTTCCTTCTTCGTTTCTCCGTTCTTTCCGTTCTCGTTTCTTCGTCGGTCCAGTAGCAGTGGAGTTCCAGATGACGACACCCTTTGATGCAGACAACAAGCGTGGATCCCATCGAGTACGATGGACGTGTTGGGTGCTAACACCTTCCCTTCGCGTAATCGACTCCCGTACCCGTTATTTTGGTCGTGAGACCATGTTCTTTCCCTTCTTTCAGGTTTACGCAGTGTTTCCTTTCCCTCCCTTGGGATAAATACACTTTGCTGGCGACTCTGTGTTCTTTTGCGCCACTCTCGCGTTTGTACCGTTGGATGTGAATCCTTTCGGGAGCGACAGGAGGAACCAGAATCGGAGGTTCTTGGAGATAACTTTTGAGTTTCTCGAAAGCTTGTTGACAGTCAGCATTCCATTCTACTGGCTGATTCTTACGGAGTAATTTGAAAATTGGTGCACATATTGGAGTCATGTTGGAGATGAACCTGGAGATGTAATTCAAATGGCCCAAAAATCCTCTGATTTGAGACTCGGTTTGCGGAGCTGGCATTTCTTGAATTGCTCGCACTTTATCTGGATCCACTTCAATGCCCTTCTGGATAACAATAAAACCCAATAACTTCCCAGATCTGACTCCAAAGGTACACTTTGCAGGGTTTAACCTCAACTGATACTTCCGAAGTCTCTTAAACAATTTTAACAAATGGTCTACGTGCTCCTCCTCACTCTGTGATTTGGCTATCGTGTCGTCCACGTACACTTCAATCTCCTTGTGGATCATATCATGGAACAGGGTCACCATAGCTCTCTGGTAAGTTGCCCCGACATTCTTCAATCCAAAAGGCATAACCTTGTAACAATAAGTACCCCACGGGGTGATAAAAGTAGTCTTGTCCATATCAGCTGGATCCATTCTAATCTGATTGTAGCCTAAAAAACCATCCATAAATGAGAACATTGCGAAACGAGCCGTGTTGTCTACCAGCATATCGATATGCGGTAGAGGAAAATCATCCTTTGGACTAGCTTTGTTAAGGTTCCTATAATCTACGCACATTCGTACCTTTCCATTCTTCTTCATAACTGGAACAATATTAGCTACCCTCTCTGGGTATTTAGAAACTGCTAAAAATCCGGCATCCAACTGTCTCCTAACTTCATCTCGAATTTTGAGGGCCATGTCAGGATGACTTCGGCGAAGCTTTGGTTTTACTGGCGGGCACTCAGGCTTGAGCGGTAACTTGTGGACCACAATATCTGTATCTAAACCAGGCATGTCTTAGCAGGACCAAGCGAACACGTCCACATACTCTTCAAGGAGTGAAATCAACCGCTGTCTAATTTCTGGTTTCAGCGATGCCCCAATCTTAACTTCTCTCTTCTCTTCCTCAGTGCCAAGATTGATGACATCCACCTGCTCTTCATGAGGCTGGAGATCCGTATACTGGTAATCGCACATGTCTGCTAGATCCTTGGGCACCTCATAATCTTCCTCCTCCTCAGCTTGATAGACAGTGGAGTCGAAGTCAATGGTAAGAGCAAGGTCATTGAATACAATAGGTTTATGATTCATTCTGCACGATAAAATGACTTATCTTATTAAATGCACAACAATTCAAGAACATGCGAGATGAAGATGTTTTGTTTTGAAAAGATTGCCATTTTTTTGAAACCGAATGCAATAAAGTAAAGACAATGAGAATTTTAGCAAAATGTCATTTCATTGATTAAGATATTGAAAACGGAGGCCCGTGCAAAATAATCCACTAGCTTTGGGCAAGACTAGGGAAATGAAAACAACAAATCAAAACAAGTTACTCTGGTTCTGGGTACACAGTTGGGATCTCAACAGACTCCCAATTGCTTAACGCGCCTCCCTGGCGTAAAACCAAACGATCAATATCTTCCTCTTCCTCAGCACTTCCAATGATTGCGTGGACCTGATGTCCACCTCTGACAAATGTTTCTTGCACAGTCTTTATCTTCATCCCTCTTCTTCTTATACCTGAAGCAGCCTCATCTTCTGGAGTTGGTCTGTAACCCAACCCTTGGTGTCGGTTCCTCTTCTCAACCTCAATAACTTTGCCCCAAACTGCAGGCACGCCTTCTTGAAGGGCAGACCAGATACTTTTATACGAAGCAAAGGATGGATATTCCGGTACCACTGGATTCTCATTGTCCATCATAACTGCATTAGTTATTTCCAGGGCTTAGAAAGAAGTCTCCAATGCGTCCTCATCAGCCTCAATGTAACGGAAGGATGACAGGTTACTAACCATCAAGTCTTCTTCCCCATGCACAATGACCAACTTATCATCAATCACAAACTTCAATTTCTGATGTAGAGTTGAGGTGATAGCGCCAGCCTCATGGATCCAGGGCCTTCCTAGCAGACAGCTATAGGCAGGATTAATATCTAAGACTTGAAACAGCACATTGAATTCCTGAGGGCCGATCAAAATAGGTAGCTCAATTTCTCCTATCACAGACCTACGTGAACCATCAAAAGCTTTGACAATTAGTGACGTGGGTCTCATTATCCCTCCTTGGTATGCCAACTTATCGAGAGTCCTCTTGGGTAAAACATTCAGAGAAGATCCTGTATCTACGAGAACTCTAGCCAACGTGTCCTCATGACATTTCATTGATATGTGTAGCACAAGATTGTGTTTCCGACCCGCTTGGGTCAACTCTTCGTCCCTGAAGCTGAGTGTATTGCATGCAGTAATATTAGCGATAACATGATCAAACTGCCCGCGGTAATATCCTGAGCTACATGAGCCTGAGCCAATACTTTCTGCAGTGCTGATCGGTGGACTGGTGAATTAATCAACAGAGATAAAATGGAAATTTTTGACGGAGTCTGGTGGAGCTGATCCACAACCTTGTAGTCACTTCTTTTTATTATTTTGAGAAATTCTTCGTCATCCTCTTTGGAGATCACTTCTTTACCTTTGTCATTGGCGGGTACATGAACATTACCTTCTTTACTGGACCCTTCTTTGTTCACAGGAGTATAAATCCTTCCACTCCTCGTCATTTTCCCCGTTCCTACTATACTGGACACATTTTTCTCATCAGCCCCCACCTCCTTCCTTGGGACTGGTTCTTCTATAACGACCCCTGACTCTTTCCTTGGGATCATTTCCTCCTTCTTCCTACCACCTGTAATGTCTTCGTAGATCCACGGTAACGCTTTGGTTCCTCTGAACCTGAATGAGACTGGTCTTGAGAAATTATTTCGCCTGGCATGATTAACAGGAGAAACAACTTCAGGTTTGTTGAATCTTGGAACTGATTGTTTAAACACGGGACTCATAGTACTTGCCCCTAGACTGTTGAATACGGGAGTTACTGATATGTATTCCTCTTCGTCAAACACTGACACTTGTTTTGGAAAATTGAACACCGGTTCAATCACTACTACTCTGCTTTCTTTTCTGAAAACCTGTAGGAAACCTTCATTAATCAATTGTTGAATATCATCTTGAACTAACTGACACCCTTTACTACTACCATCACACTCTTTACAGCCATCATGGCATACTTTGACCAAACCGGCGCTAAACAACTTGGCATGAAACGTTCTCATGGGAGTTTTAATCTTCGCTGCATCTGAGACCAACACTTCATCATTCTCGTTTTCGATAGCATTAGTTGACCCATGCGTTGGCAAGGGGTTACTCTTCACATTTGGCTGGTTATTAGCGAAAGACAAAATGTTTTTCTCCATCAGACTTTTCACCAGATTCTTTAATGCCAAACATCCTTCTAAATCATGGCCCACCCCTCCTTGATGGAAAGCACAGGTTGCATTATGCTGTGTAGGTCATTGGTATGGGTGGAAAATTTGGTGTTACCGCCTGTCTTCTTTGAGGGGTATTTTGCTGTGGCGCTGGCCACCTTTGCTGCTGGTAATTCTAATTTTGATTTCTCGGCCACTGTTGTTGGTTTGGTGGCTTGGGAACAGGAACTAGTTGCATCATCTGATGGTTAAAAGTGGGCGTAACAGCCGCCACATATGGTTGTTGTGCGAACTGCATAGAGTAAATCGGTTGTTGAGGAAAACTGGGACTTGGTTGTTGTTGAAAGAGAGATCGTTTCCATCTGGGATTCTGACTTTTTGACATAACAACATTAGTCTCACCTTCTTTCTTCTTATGAAAATTACCCGGAGACTTCTTGACACTGTTACTAGTGGAACTACTAGGCGAACTGGCTACTTTTCCATTCTTCAAACCCGCTTCTACTTTCATACCAATGGCAACAATGTCAGAAAAATTGGCACCAATATTACTGATCATCTTCTCATAAAATTCAGGCTTCACGGTATCTACAAACCAATCAGCTAATTCTTTTTCTATCAATGGCGGTTCAACCTGCGAGGCCGTCTCCCTCCATCTTTGAGCGTATTCTTTGAATGACTCAGTGTTCTTTTGAGTCATAGTCAGCAGTTGTCTACGATCCGGAGCTAAGTCCAAATTATACTTATAATGTCTCACAAAGGCGTCCATTACATCCTGAAAACACTTGATCTGAGACTGATCCAAACCTAGGTACCATTTTGCAGCGGTGCCCTTCAGGCTATCTTGGAAACAATGTATCATTAGTTTATCGTTGTCCATGTATGCAGCCATTCTCCGGAGGTACATGACCAAATGCGCTTTGGGGCACGTAGCACCAGAATACAATTCAAAACCTGGCACTTTGAACTTCGGTGGAATTACCAGGTTTATAACCAAACACATGTCCTTGAGGTCAGTACTGAAGACATTACTTCCCTCCATAGCTTTCAACTTCCTCTGCATAACTCCCACACTCGCCCTCAATTTCTCATTACGATCATCCTCCTCCACAGATATATTGTCATAGTCCAAATGGTGCTGATTCTAAAAAATAGGTTGGAACTGGGTTTGCACCACGGACGGAGCATAAGTTGGAATAGTTTGCTGATTCTCACCAAACAACGGCACTGCTTGTTGTGTAGACTGAGGAGCCATGGTTCGTATAAAATTGAATGGCATCCCTAGATTAGGGTTCACAACAGGTATAACCGGCGGCTCTACAGTTGTAGCGACGACCTCTGAGACTACAATGACCTGCGTATCCATCTTTGCTAGTATAACATTCAAAGCTTCCATGATCTGCCCCATTCCTCCTCTCAATTCGTTGAGTTTGTTGTTAACCTGATCCAAATTCTCGCAATCCTCAGACATTCTTCTTCTTCGAGCCTGTGCCCGGGTGTTGTAACGACGTAGAGAATTTAGGGTGACGGTTCTGAAGAAGATAAAACACGATGAGACACGGAAGAATGCACATGCACATGCAAAGATGCAAATGAGATGCAAATGCAGGCTAAACCATCAAGAACTAAAAATTATTTGCAAACAGTGTAAACGATAGGATTACCAACAACATAAACTCCTTACCATTGAAAGATAATACAAGTGCTTAGAAAAAGGAAATATTACAACCGTTGTTCGCATTACATTAAAAGAAATACAACTTAAAACAGGATTACAACAACTGATCATAAAATAGGAAACTTAAAAGCTACAACTCTAAATAGGAGGGCCCTTCGCCTTACCTGATCCCTTTCATGATCTCCTTGATGCGCTGCTTGGTTCTAGTCTTCTCAACAGTCAGCTCTCCCAACAACTCCATCCTCTTCTGCTTGGCACTCATGGGTGTCTCGTAGTATGGAAAAGGCTTCTTCATGCTGAGCGAAATCCCCTGCGTCCATTTCAAATGAGCTTCTGTGACGGGACCGGCAGTGGGCCACCTCTGCTAATTAATGTGGAACCAGGCGTGCCCCATTTTGAGTTTGTCTTCAAATCCCTCTCCATGCCCATAATAAATCAACTCCAGCTCCTTGGGATCTGGTTGTTCCTCAATGGATGACCAAGCTGGCAACGGGCGAGCACCGGATTGTAGTTGATGCAACCATTCCGTCCCATGAGCGGCACATTGGGATAGTCTCCACAGCTTACAATCATAAGGGTCCCTCTTGGGTTCGAATCATACTACCTGATAGCAGATCGTTCTAGCTCCATCAATTTCTTAGCCCAAAGGGCGCTGTCTCTTACCTCCCAAAATGTTGGAGTTGTAGGCAAATACGAAATGAACCACTTATAGAGCAGTGGAGCACAACAGACAATCACACCTTCTTTTTTCATGGATTGTGTAGTAACTGAGAAGTACATATCAACTAATAGAGTAGGGACAGGGTTCTGACTCAAAGATTCGGATAGCTTGGACGTCGACGAAGTCTTTGACATTAGGAAACAGGAATAACCCGTACACTAGCAGAGCAAAAATTGATTCAAACATTACAGAGTCTCCCCTTCCTTGAAAGTGAAGAGCCCTTTCAATCAAAAAATGAGCTGGTAAACCACGATACCCTTCTCTAGTAGTCATGTTCTCTCGTATATGCCTCTTTCGGATACTTAACCCTGCAACAATCTCTTGGTTAAGGAACTCCCTTTCCACACCAGAAAATGGAGGATAATGCTGAATTGGGAAACTTATCATAGCTGAATACTCCTCTATAGTTGGAACCAGCTGGAAATTAGGAAATATGAAACAACGGTATGCGGGATGATACAGTTTCACCAAAGTTTCCAGCAATCCTTCCTTCACCTGTAGTTTCATTAGGGACAGAAGGTCTCCGTACTTGTCGATGAAACTTAGCGGGTCTTCAATTCTTCCTCCGATCTCTATCAGCTGCTCAACGTTAGGGATCAGGAAAGTAAAGGGCCAGTCTATCTTCTTGGTAGCCTCCATTCTCTACAAAGTCCTCCAAAACAAAGTTTAGTGTCTTGATAGCTTAGCAGAATGCAATGCAACATGATGGGTGTAATTCAAGGAACTCAACATTGTATTTTTGCAAATTTTAAGGAACACTTTTATTAGAAGAAAATTCTCATCTTATTTCATTGATAATAAAGTTTTAGATTAAAGAGGGACGATTACACCTTCAAAAGGCAAAATACAGAGTGCGAAATAAAGAAAACTAAGTCCTAAGCCATCCAATCAGTCTTCTCCCATCAATCTCATGGTGAGCTTCTGGTTTTCCTACTGCAACCTCTCATTCTCAACAGCGAGCTTGGCCAACTGTGACTTCCATGGTTCTGGTGGAGATGATGTGCTAGGAGAAAATAAATCTCCTTACGCCTTCCTCTTTATGACAGACTCTTCTTTCTTCCTCCTGAGACTCTTCTGAAATTCGTTCATCTCAAAATCAAGAATCTGATACTTGTTCATCCATGCATTCCTTTCTCGTTCTGCTTGAGCCAGCCGGATCTTCAATTCGTCCTCATTGCTTGTGAAGAAAAGAATAGGATCTCTGGGAGCTAAAGGGATAGGATCATGACGATCGTACGACATCTTCAACTCAACAGCTCTCTTTTGCACCTACTGAGTGTAGGATTCTGAAGCCAAACACTCAGGTTTCCCCAAAGCAGAGATACCTCTTGTGGGAACATGACGCCAAGCGTGAACCATCTTTTCCCTAAGCACAGGGTCCTTATCCTCTTCAAAGAACAAACCTTCCAAGTAAATGTTGTTGGGCTTAGCTTCCATAGAATAGCCATGTTGACGACAAGCCAAACTTGGATTGTAGCTTATGCCTCATTTTGTACCAAGAAGTGGTACATTAGCAAATCCTCTACAGCTAACAATCATATCTTTGCCTTTGAGCATTGGGTGGTACCACTCTAGATCGGTGTTGGTGAGAGACATGATCTTTTCTGACCAAAGAAGTCCATCTTGGAGATCCCAAAAGGTCTTAGAACGGGGTAAGTGTGAAATAAACCACTTATACAACAAAGTGGCACAGCAGGTTACCATTCCTTCCTTATGAGCAGTCCTCAAATGCACTGAATGGTAGGCGTCAGCAAGTAGGGTTGGAACTGGATTTCCAAGGATGAAAATCTTGATTGCCTTCATGTCAACAAAGTTGTCAATGTTGGGAAACAAGAATAACCCATAAATGAGTAGGGCTATAACAACTTCATAATCCACCATATTCTTCATGTTAACATAATAACTGGCTTTCTCCATTAGAAACTTGGCAGGCAACCCAAAAAGTCCTCCCTTGACAACCAAGTTAGCCTTGACTTCTGACAGCTTGAGATGAGCAGCTTCTGCAATTTCCTTCTCCTTAGGTGTCCTTTCCAAACCAGAGTAAGGAAGGTTTGGGGTGATGGGAATACCAACTAGAATGGCATACTCCTCGAGCGTGGGCATTAACTGATAATCCAGAAAGGTGAAATAATGGTACATGGGATCATAAAACTGCATAAGAGTAGGGAGCATCCCATCTACCATTTTGGACTTCATCAGAGAGAAAATCCTCCCATACTTGGTTTGGAACGTTGATGATTCATTGATTGGCTTACCCAGACTCTTTAAATCTTCCAATTTTGGACTGATGAAGGTGTATTTCTTTGTTTTCCTTTTTTCAAAATCCATCCTATAAAGTTTGCAAGACAAAGTTGAATTCCTTGAATATACACAATGCATATGATGCAAAAATGAATGCAACAAACACACACATAGACAGATAGGCACAAAACACACAAGGAACCTAGGTTTAAGGATCGCGAGCATGGAGTCAAAGGTCTACCCATCCCAAAGGTATGTACTATGGTTTTCACCTGCAAGACAAGGTTCTAAAAAGTTCCCAGAGTCGACAACCCATCTTTTGGATTTTATCGACTTTCCAATTGCTCGGTGATCGATAAAATTCTCAAGAGAGTCTCATCTGAGTGTAGTATCGTGTAGCAACCATTTGGGATTGCTCCCTCACAGTCATCGCACTACGCCCTAAATAGGCCAAGTTAGGGTAAAGGGATAACTAAAGGTCATCAGTATCTCTGGCTCCTAGGTCGAAAGTAGCAACGCATTCATGATTGCTCGTTCAACATTTACCACTTCCAAGAAGGCCTCAACTGAGTGTGGACTTCAAGTTCCCTCCTTTGGGATTTCTCCCTCGAAGTTCCCCTGACTATGTCCACGATTCCTAAACATATGTGTTCTCTCAAGCCCGGGTTAAGACTTATCTCACCACTCAAAAGTAGCACACCCAACCCACAGAATAAATCAAACAGAGATACACAAATATATACAGATATATAGATATCACAGATATATACAAGTAAGCAAAGCATAAACAACACAGATAAAGCAAGGTGGGCTTAACCCTCAAAATTAATGAAAAAGTCCCCAGTGAAGTCGCCATTTCTGTTGCAGTGAAAATCGGATAACAAACTATTAATTAGCTTGCATCATTTTCTTTTACAACCGACTTTGATTTATCCAAAGGAAAGGTTCAAGATCGTTAGAAAAACCTAAAGGGTGGAGATCTAAGGTTCAGGGGTTGGTTACGCCTAGGGAAGGTATTAGCACCCTAAACGTCCGTAGTACTCTACGGGAGCCTCTTGCTAAGGTTTGTGTTAAGTTATGTTTGCTAAAGGTTCTATGCTAAAGGTTGAAACCCTAGGGGTTAGTATCTAAGTATACTCGACAAGGCATCGCACCTTGCGCCTACGTATCCTCGGGAATAGAATCAGAGTATGCGTAGTTCTACTTCTACTGAACCGTTGACTGTGGTCAACATTCACAGGGGAAATGAGTACAAGCTTATTGTAGAGTTTAAGAACTCTCTAAGTCTAGTTGGATGGTCCTATGATTATGTTTTAGTCAGTAGGGAAAGTGATAATTCATTAGGATGAATATCACTAAGAGTTTAAGAACTCTCTCCTAAAGCTAGTTGTAATTTCTATAGCTCTGATGAGGCCAAGAAATGAAGTTTTCTCCTAAGAGGTTACTTAAGTTAAGGTGGGAGGTCATGACTTTAGGAGTCAACATGTTTAACCTTCCTTTGGAATGAGGGGATAAAAAAAATAAAAGGGATACAAGATAAAGCATTGATGTAAGATAATACAATGAAAGCAACATAAGCATAAAGATGGCAATATGTTTCATGATAGATGATGATTAAATATGAGACAAATATCAAACAAATGAAGATGAATCTTGAGAAAAATGTCACACAAACAAATCACAAAGTCCAAACATAGTTTAAACATGAATTTAATCAATGATAATGTCCAAGATTAACTCAAATAATTCAATAATCCTATGATAAAATGAGATTAAGATCGTACAAGATATCATTTAAGATTATAAACAAAATTAACAATTACCAAATAAAAATAAGATAAACTTATTAATAAACCAAATCTCAAAATAAATATTTAAAAATATTATCAAATAAAATAAAAATGAAATATATAAAAATATTTAGAGTTTTTGATTTTGGAGACATATTTTATATTTTTATGAGATGAATAATTTTTGAAAAAAAAGATAATAAAAATAAATAAATAAAATGAACTAAAATAGGTGGGGGGTGCAGGCAGAAATTGTTGCAGTTGAAAGATATAAAAGGAGAAAATAATGGGCCAAAGGGGGGTGGGAATAGAATTTAGGTCCATGTGAGAGAAAAGAAGAGAAAAAAAAAACAGAAAATGAAGCGTACAAGGGATGTGTCATACCCCAAATTTTGACCACTAAGATTTCCCATCATTGTGCAAATCATCATCACAATATGGATGAACCATCATGCCTCACCAAATGCCTCAAGGGTTGTTGAGCATTCACTACAATCAAAATTAGGGTTTTAAGCCCTCTCAGAACCTTAAACAAAGGATCAATCAAGGAATGACATGATCTTCAACTTGTCTAGCCTCTCAAACATCCACAATGGATCAAAAGGACTCCCACTTCAAGGATTAAGCACAAGGTTGCTCCCTTCTAGGTGGATTAAGTCTCAAGATTGGCAGTGTCACCAAATTAGGGTTTTGGTCGACCAGGGCCTCCTGATGGAAATTTTTCATCTGGGAACAAGCCAATGATCCAAAACATAACCTAATATACTCCATGGAACCTCATGGACCCAAGCATCAAGTCAATTTGACCTCAGGGGATGCATACATCAAAAATCAAGAATTAGGGTTTCTTGACCTAATTCACCCCTAAGTAGACTTTTGGGACAAATCAAGAGCCAAGACCTCAAGACATGATTTAAGGGTCTCTAATGAACTATATTGATCCATTTGGAACAATGGATTAATCCAAGAAGCTTGAGCAACAAGTCTCATTTTCATCTGCACCACAATTAGGGTTTCGCGAGGAAAGTCAACTGTAACTTTGACTTTTGACCAGGACATGCTCCCAAACCCTAGGACATGCCTAAATATACCCTATGGCACCCATGTAACATGTTCATCAAGTTTGATTTAGGTCAAGGATATGATTTCCTGAAGAATTGCACAGTTTGGAATTCATCTGATAAAAAGTCAACTGTGCACAAAAGTCAACTTTGACTTTTTGAGATTTTTCACCAAAATGGATTTTTAACCCTAAAATGATGTTAATGTATGATTTGAATCATCATTCATCAAGAAAAACCAAAGAAAGTGGGATAACTTGTAAAAGGGGTAACCATAAAACTTAGAAATTTTTCTAAGTTATGGAAAAAGTACCACTAATACACTAACTTTGGAGAGTCATAACTCCTAAACCACATGGCCATTTTTTCTCATCCAAAGATGGATTTGTAGCCCTCATTACCCTCTACAAAAACTTCAACTAGACCTAAGTCCAATTCATTAAGGATTTTGAGTTATGGAGTGATCAAAATCAAGAAATCACACTTTGTTCCAACACTTAGTGAAAATTTCACTAAGTCAGATTTTGCTTCACTTTTTGCCAAATGTAGAGGGATTTTTCACTTGGAATCAAAAGAGATCAAAACCAAACTTGTTCAAACAGTTGTTATATCATGTAAGGGCTTTCCAAAATGGCCAAAAACATTGCCAAATTCAACTTACCCCATGAGATATGACATTGTCAAGTTGCCTTGCTGAAATCTGTCAAAGGCAAGGAAGATTTTGCATTTTGGCTCGATTTGCCAAAATCAGCCAAATTCAAATGCTCCTATCCACTTGGACACATCTGAGGATTGAATCTAAAGGGGACAATCACTGAGCCAAGCCTCCAAAGTTCATGGAACAAGAAATAGCATGTTGAACCTAGAATGGCCAAAATAGGGACAAGACTCCAAATTTGGATTGAAGCATTCAATGGAAGCATCAAGGTGGCATGGACTGAGCCATTCTCATCTGAAATCAGTCAAGACTTATCCAAGACCAAGGGAACCAAAGCTCTGTGCCCTAACCTCTAGTCAATGGCTAGAGGAGACTTGGATTTTCATTTGCCAACATTGGCCAAACCTACTTACCAGCTGCCGTTCACTATTCCTTGCAAAACAAACTTGCTCTACTATAAATAGAGCTCAATTGTGATCAGTTTGAGTACACCAAAGCCATCTAACATATTCTTTCCTCAAAATCTCTTTCTCTTGGCAAAAATGCCTTTCTTAGCAAGGTAGCTATCGGGTTTTGAGTTTGAGAGCAATTCCAATCAAACCAATCACTCACACACCTCATATACATCACATATGAGCTGATCAAACACTTAGATCACTTCTGAAACACCAAATTCACAAAATCACCAGCTGGTTGCTCAAATTCTCAATCAAGTTGCAGCTGAGGTACCACAAATTGATCCAGCCAATTTCAATCAGGTCCAACCATTTAAACACACTCCATAGGGTGTAGGGAAGCTGTTCAGATCATCACCACTCATCTGTAACACCTCCAAATCAAAAATCACATTGCACTTGCTGTCACGGCTTGGAGGTAAGCATATACTTGGTCATCTCTCAATCCATGCATATTTCCTCGTACAATAATTTGGCCATATATTCATAATCATGCATGGAATGTTTTCCCTCAATTAATTGCATTGTTTGAATCGTGTATCAAAAATCCTAGCCTTCATGCAGAAATTAGGGTTCTTGAGGTTTCTTCGTGATTTCATGTTTTATGTTTAATTTAAATGAAATTAAGTGTTATAAACATGACCGTGAGGTTGAGACGAGCATAATGATATGTGGATTGCATGATATGATTACGTATTCAGTGAGATTGGATGGAAAACGCAAATCAGCCAAACCCAGAAAAACGCGCGTGTTCTTGCTTGTGTTCTTGGCGCCTTTTTCACAAATTCAAATATTTGAATTTTGTGATTTTGTTTAATTGATTCAAAAATTAATGTCTCTCTGAGTTTTAATGATTTTGAGTTGATTCTTTTTTTAATAATTCACAAAAATGTTAAAATATTTTATTTTATCAAAAAATCCCAAAAATATTATTTATTTCATATAATTGATATTTTTGCAAAGAATTAATATTTTAATTGTTTTTGGCATATTAAATATTTTTTCTACATTGATTTTGCAACTTTTAATGCTTTCTAATTATTTTGTAGGTCAATACTTAATTTTTGAAGCATTAATCCAAAATCACAATTTGTTTTTCACATGTTAAACAATTTTGATCATTTTAATTGAATTTTTATTCAATTAAATACATTTTTGAAAACAAATTAGGGTTTTTGGATTAATTCAACCCTCATAAATCATTTTCAAAACACTTTGGGCCTCTAATAGAGTGTAAGACCCAATCCTTTCTTGACCAAAACATTTTGGGCCTCAGTGTATTGTATAAGTCCCGATACCGTCAAAAAACAAACGGCGCGATCGTCGCCTTTTGAAAAAATAACCTTGGGCCTCTTTTTGAGCTATAAGACCCATTCAAAACATTTTGGGCCTCTAATAGAGTGTAAGACCCAACCACCTTTTAACCAAAATCATTTGGGCCTCACTTATTGTATAAGTCCCTCTGCGTTAAAAGAAAACCTCGGCGCGATCGCCATTTCAAACGGAAAAAATCATCTGGGCCTACCCTCGTGTTATAAGCCCCACTCTTTTTCTTTAAACTTTTTGGACCTCTTGAGAGAGTATAAGACCCATCCCTTTGTACAGAAAACATTTTGGGCCACAGTCACTTGTATAAGTCCCTCTGTACAAATTCAACGGTGCGCTCACTGATAAAACCTTGGGCCTCTCCTTGAGCTGTAAGCCCCAAAACTTTCTTTTTCAAAGCACTTTCTCCTTTGATTTTGAATATACTGTTGTTTTCAATCTTTCTTTGTTGAACAACTAACCAAACAGCATGGAAGCTCTACAACCGAGTAAGTGGTTATTGCTTTCATTTACCGCTTTCATATACATATAAACTGTATTGTGGGGCTGTTTCACTGTAAGTCTTCTTTCATAAACTCATATCAACTGTGTAATAATAGTATAGATATTTCGAGTTTCCCCGGCAACTACGTCTAGAACTAGGTGACGCCGTTTCGTTCATAGAAATAGACACCTAGATCCCCAAATAGGATCACCAGATACAGTCTTCTCTTCGGCTGTCCTCATTAGGAATTGTCAAGAAACTCTACTCCCAAAGATGAATGTCTTCTCCGTGAATGGCATCTTTGAGTTTCTTCCAAATTCTCGAACTTTCCTGACTTGATCTATTCCTCGTGAATAGCTTGCCTTGAATTTCTTGGGGTTTGGGGACCCATGGGCTTCTTAAAAGCATCGGCCTCCTCTTGGGCATCGTACAAGGACCCACAGGCTTCCTAAAAGCAACCCCGCCTCCTCTTGGGCTTAGTACAAGGACCCTACGGCTTCTTAGAAGTATTCACAGCCTCATCTTAGGCTTCGTATAATGATCTCTTCCTCCGGGAATGATAGCCTCCTCTTGGGCTTCGTACAAGGACCCGTCGGCTTCTTAAAAGTTTCCAGCCTCCTCTTGGGCTTCGTACAAATTGTCCCGACGACCTCCTAGAGGTATAGGAACAAAACCTAGTCATCCTTATAGAACACTCCTTTCATAGAGTCTATTACTGTTTCTCAAAGCATAGTACAAAAGATGAAACTCTAGTGACCCCTTCGTTAAATAGGAAGGAAACCCGCAGACTCGGACAGTCTCAATACCCTTCGGATTTCCCGCTTCCTTAAAGAACAGGAATAACCCGGATCCTTGAATCAAATCCATGAGTACAGTATTGCTCATATTAGAACTGATTTTCTCTTTTAAAACCAGTATACTGGACCTGTCACTCAACTGAAACAGTAACCATAGCCTCCTCTTGGGCTTTATACAATGATCCTCCCCAGCGGAGTCAAACAACGTTTAGCCTCTTTCTCGAGCTTTGTACGAGACACATAAGAGACTCCCTCGTTGAGTCAATCACTCTTTCGCCTCCATCTCGGGCTTTATACGAGATACAAAAAGGTTCTTATTGAGCCAAACAAACAACAACCTCCATCTCGGGCTTTATACGAGATACAAAAAGGCTCTCTTATTGATCCAAACAAAAAATAGCCTCCATCTCGGGCTTCATACGAGATACCAAAAGATTCCATCGTTGAGTCAAAACCTTTTAGCCTCTCTCTCGGGCTTTGTACGAGACACATACTAGCCTCCTCTTAGGCTTTGTATAAGAAAACCACTGGTTAATCCAATTAACCTTTTAGCATCAAAGCTGTGCCTCGTTCATAGTACACAAACATCAACAACTCCTTCCCCTTCATCTAATCGCTGTAAGCGGCAAGCCTCTGGATCATCTATATCCATGCCACTGTCCCTCTTTTAGCATGAGAAATTCCTAAGGAAAGATGGCATTACTCTACACTGAGTTAAAGTCTTCTCCTTCAGGTTGAAAAAACCCCTTCTAAGGAAATTATGGCATTGCTAGGATTCACACATCCCGGTTAAAGTAATTCTCCTTTACAAACAAACAAACCCCCCTTTAGAGATGACAAATTCTCTCTAAAGTCGAGACTTTTCAGCTTCACATCTTGGGCTTTGAACAAGATACAAATCACATTTCGCTTCACGTCTTGGGCTTTGAACAAGACACCAAAACAACCATTTCCTCCCATAGAATAGGAAGAACTACGAACGCTCTGATTTCCCTGTTTCGGTAAACGGGAATACGTAGGCATAAGATTGAAAGAAAAATCTTAGCGAGCACACTAAAACCCAAAATCCCATATCAAAAGCAGTAATTCAAAAGCATCAGTCCTAACATCCTAATCCTTATTCCCCGTCAGAAACCTTCTGTCTAGAAAGAAAACCGTATTGGCGAAAATACAAATAACCAGTACAAGGGCCCCCCCACATTGATAGCATTCGTAACCTAACAGACCGCTGTTTAAACTCAGTATGCAAAGCAGGGTTAATTGGAGACATCTATTTCCCTTCCTTAGTCAGCTTTAATAGGATAAAAAATGAATCGACCTGTAGTTTAAGCTCAACCGCAGAGAGCGACCAACGCTTAAGAACTGCGTCCAAAATCGCTCGCTACAGTAAAAATGGTGCCCACCGTGGGGCGATTCTCTGTTTTTCTTTTCCTTTTCTTCTCTTGTGAGAATACCACAGATTGGGGCTTCCGCCGGGGAACCCATTTTCTGTCAGGAACTTAGGATTCTTAGCTTTATAGGTCTAGGATGATTAGGACAAATATATATACTGATTTTCCTAATTGCTATACATGTTTTTTTTTCTGCTAATGGGAATGCGGGTGATGCCCTATGTGGAAAGATTGAGTATACACTTAAGATAAGTGATGGCGATGGGGTCGACCATCAACCTCACTGAAGGCTGACCAACGCAACCCATTCTCTCACCTAGACAATGGGCCGGTTGTTAAGTCTGAGAAGCTGAGGAGCCAAACCCTTTCGTAGTGTGGAAACTATCGGAAATAGTTGTTACGCGATACTACCCTCATTTGAGGCTGGTGATTTATTCTCGGTGAATGGCACTTACTCTAAGATTGCCCTACAACTCGCTGACGATCCGCTTGTTGTTTTGCTTTCCTGGGAGGAGCTAATGATAATGAGTACAGGTACAAAAATCACCCTAGTATAAACCTTTGGGGGATGGGTAGAGCTTTGACTTCATGACAACGACCCTTTGAGCCCATGTTTTTTCTATGTTTTTGTGTGCTGCATTCATGCATTCATTTAATAAAACATTAAAATATTCAAAAAATCTTCTCTTCTAGTCTCTCTATTCTTTCAAAATAAACTAAGACTGTGATTGCAAATATCAGAGAAAAGGATTGCACTAATGGATTTCGGTAGAAGTAGAACTCACCAGTATACCTTCAAGGTTCCAAACCTATAGGATTTGAGAAGGTTAGTGAGGATGATCACTAACCAAGAGGCTTTTAGAGCCAAGCACGGAGGTTTGCTACCACTATTAAGAGTCCATGTGATTGAGGGAATCATGGACGCGCTCATTCAGTTTTATGATCCGGTTTATCACTGTTTCACATTCCCGGATTACCAGCTTGCACCAACGCTGGAGGAGTATTCTCACCTGATCGATCTGCACATTACAGATCGAGCTCCATTTTCTGGACTGGAAGAAATTCCAAAGAATCAGACTATTGTAAGAGCAATTCATTTGGACGAGTCTGAAGTTAGGACTCACCTAACCGATAAGGGTGGCATCCAAGGTTTGCCAGCCCAGTTCTTGACAAAGAAGGCCCTGTATTTCGCCAGTATAGGAAACGTGACTGCTTTTGAAAGCATCTTTGTCTTGCTTACCCACGGGTTATTTTTGTTTCCCAACATCAATAACTTCGTTGATATTAACGCTATTAAGGTTTTTCTCATTGGAAACCCTGTGCCGACTTTGCTCGCAAATGCGTATCATTCTGTACACCTGGGAAATTTGTACAGCGGAGGGGAGATCACATGCTGTGTACCTTTACTTTACAAATGGTTTATCTCTCACTTGCCCAAGTCTGCTGCTTTTTGGGATTGCAAGAGTGCCTTACGTTGGTCGCAGAAGATCATGTCTCTTACCAACTCTGATATAGATTGGTGTAATAGGATTTATGAGGGAATCAGGATCATTTACCGTTGCGGAAACTTCCCCAACGTACCCCTTATAGGAACTAAAGGGGGAATCAACTATCATCCGGTATTGGTTCGCCGTCAATTTGGATACCCGATGAGACACATCCCACTGGGTGTTCATCTGGAAGGTCTTTTCTTCAAAGAAGGGGAAAATGACAGAGCACTAAAGATGGAAATAGTGCACGCTTGGAAGCATGTTCATAAGAAAGGACGAGAGTCTCTGGGAAAACCAGAATGTGTCTCGGTGGAGCCTTATCTCCATTGGGTGCAAACTAGAGCTCTCAAGCTAAAAATGCCTTATCCTCGTTACAGAATTCTTCCGCCGAGGGAATCTGTCATGTACTTCATGACGGAAACTGAAAAGCTTCAGGTTACTCTCAACAAAGTTCAACGAGAGAGAAGGTCTTGGAAGAACAAGTACCGCACCCTCGACGTAGAGTGCATCAGAATACAGCAATTACTGAAAGAAAAAGATGCTCTGATTGAAATTTTGGAGCAGCATGCTGTAGATAATCAAGATGACCAAAGGAATTTGCTCGGTCCTTTCACCTGGCAAATGAGTGACAACCCGACGACGGCCCAAGAGCCCCGGTCAAAGAAAAGGAAGATACTGGAATCAGCACCTGATTTCTCTTCAGAGAGGACTCAGGACCCATTAGTTTAGGTTTCCTGTTTCTGCACTTTGTAATCTACTGTATTTCCATTTCTGTAATCCTTTGAATTTCAATAAAAAGGGGTTTCCCCACCGTTTGATATTTGCAATCTAATTGTCGAAGTTTATTTTGCTTAAACCATTAAACAATTAATATAATCATTGCATTCATCATTCTCACATCGCGTATTCTTCTTCCCTACGAATCTCACGTTTGTGTCTCGATTCTAGAGTCAAACTGTCTCATTTGTATAATACTCGGGCCAATCATCAAAAAAGGATGGATGATCTTGAGGAAGAAAATAGAGAGTTGAAAGAAGAGATCGACGCTCTGAGAGAGGATATGAGAAAGCTTCGTAACGACATGCAAGCCATGGCAGAAGCTCAGCTACAACGAACTGTGATCTCAGAGATCACCTCAACGCCCATAGTGGAGAGGTATGATTCTAGGTATCAGATACCAAAAGATCGTCCTTGGGGCATTCCTGTTAACTATATCCCGGAAGGATATGTTCCGCCGATCACTGAGGATCAGGGAATCACAACAGAAGCCGCTGGGCCTGAAGGTTACAAACTTCGGGAAAGCGAAGATTCCAAGGGCATGTTGAAGACTCCTGAAGGTTACAAACTTCGGGAAACGCCAAGACTCACTACCGTAGTCACGGTACCACCCCCTGTGGTGCACACTGTCCCGGAAGGACAGATTCCACAGACACCTTCTGGTAAGAAGGAAACTATGTTTGACCGAATGGATGAATTCCAGGAACAGTTCTTGGAAATGCAGAGGGAACTGCAGGCCATTCGCGGTCAGGATTTATTTGGAAAGGATGCCGCAGACCTCTGCTTGGTCCCCAATGTGAAAGTCCCGCACAAGTTCCAAGTGCCCGACTTTGAAAAATATAAGGGTAACTCTTGCCCTTAAAGCCATCTGGTGATGTACGCTCGGCGGATGTCAGCCCAGACGGAGAATCAGGACGTACTGATTTACTACTTCCAGGATAGTTTAACCGGTGCCGCACTCAAATGGTACATGGGTTTAAACCGTACTACGATCAGCACTTTCAGAGATCTTGGTACTGCCTTCATCCAACAATACAAATACAATTTGGACATGGCACCCAACAGAGATCAACTCAAATCGATGTCGCAAAAGGACAAGGAAACCTTTAAGGAGTATGCTCAAAGGTGGCGTGAAATTTCCGCTCAAATTTGTCCACCTCTTGAGGAAAAAGAGATGACAAAGATCTTCTTAAAGACCTTAAGCTCATTTTACTATGACCGAATGGTTGCCAGTGCGCCCAGTGATTTCATCGAAATGGTCGGCATGGGTGTACGTCTTGAGGAAGCTGTCCAAGAAGGACGTTTGGTAAAAGACACTGGATCGACGAGCGGTACTAAAAAATACGGTAGTGCTCTCCCTAAGAAAAAAGAGCAAGATATTGGGAATATCTCTCTCGGAAAGCAAAGGCGACTTTATCAACCGGTAGCAGCTGTAACTCCTGCTATCAGCCCAGCGCCTATTCCTACGTATCAACCTCAGGTTGCGCAGAGCCAACCTGACCAGCAAAGGACACAACAACCTCTTCAGCAGGCTCGTCCTCCATATAACAACAACCGTACAACACGGCCACCAGGATTTGATCCTATACCCGTATCATACGCAGAACTGTTTCCATTACTACTGGCTAAGGGGCACATTCAGACTAAATCTCCTCTTACAGTACCGAAAAATCTGCCTTTTTGGTTTAAGGTGGATCAAACTTGCCCTTATCATCAAGGAGGTTCAGGGCATAACATAGAGACTTGTCTCAATTTCAAGTCCGACGTACAAAAGCTTGTTAGGAGCGGGCTCTTATCTTTCAAAGATACGAATCCCAATGTTCTTACGAACCCGCTGCCTCAACACGAGAAAGCTGCAGTCAACCTGATCGAGAAAGAGTCTAACAATGTCTATCAAATTCACGATGTACTCTTATTGAGGGCCAATCTGGTCAAGATGCATTGTAGACAGAGTGGATATGGCCATGTGCCACCTCATAATTATCATCAGTATGATATCTGCTCTAAAGACAATCGAGGATGTTCGATAGTGCAAGCAACTCTACAGGAACAAATGGATCTCGGATGGATCCAGGAGCACCGAGTTCGTGGAGTTAACATGATCTACACGAATTCTAACGTCATTCAGAACCACGACATCTGTGCAATGAATGTCAACTTGGTGGCAATGCACTCAATACAAAGCCAGTATCATGATCTGCCGCGGCACGATTACGGTTCTTGTCTGATTTGTTCGGTAAATAAACAGGGATGCTCTTTCATACAAGAGGCCCTCCAGCGTCAGATGGATCTTGGATGGATCCAAGACTACCATGATAGGAATCCCTATCAGATCAATATGGTTCAGATCTTCGATATCCGTGTAATGAATACCAACTTGGTAGAGTTACATGCTGAGCAGGTCCGACTCGGATTCTTAATATCACATGACTATCAAAGCTGTAAAGCGGGTTGCGAAAACGATCGAGGTTGTACCCTTGTCCAGGAAGCACTTCAGCACTTGTTAAATCATTGGTGGATGCCAATCTACATGGATGAAGATACTCAGCAGATTAATATCAGTAATAGAAACCCCACTCGGTGTCAGAGTTAGGATGTCCGATCAGTGGAAGCTAACCTGGTGAGGATACATTGTATTCAAAGTGGGCGTGGCCAGGTACCACCACACAACTATGACAGTTGTAGCGTCTGTTCGGAAAGTAACCAAGGGTGTTACCTTGTGAGAGCAGCTCTTCAGGGTCAGGTCGATCGTGGAGAAATTCGTCCCTATTCGGGTTCTGGACCCATCAACTGGTCGCCGAACTACCTTGCCGAGCAAGTTGAGGATGTTGTCACGATCTCTGGTCATCACAGGACCAGGGATGTTGTCGCCATTATTCCTCTGCTTGACGAATCTAAGGTTCCCAACCGGGAACGAATCGAGATCACTTATGATGGTCAGAAAAATCAGAAGGCTCCTGTAGTCATCTATCTACTAGGACCGCTACCGTATGAATTAGTTAAGGCAATCCCTTACAAATACGGTGCAACAATAATTGAAAATGGAAAGGAAATTCCATTACCCTCCGTCGTGAATATTGCAGACATCAGTCGAGTAACACGGAGTGGTCGAATCTTCAACCGAGGAGTTGGATAACTTAACAAGGAAAAGGAACTTCAGGCAGAAGCTCCCGATCCACCAGTCGGTCAATCCAGTAATCCCGACCTTTCGAAAAATAATGATGAGATGCTGAATCTCATCCAAAGGAGTGAATATAACATTGTTGATCAGCTGTTACAGACTCCTTCAAAGATCTCGGTATTATCACTGTTACTCAGTTCAGAAGCCCACAGGGAGGCTCTACAGAAAGTCTTGGAGCAAGCCTTTGTGGAACAGGATGTAACAATCAGACAGTTTGATAGTATTGTCTCTAACATCACTTCCTGCAATAATTTGGGATTTAGTGATGAAGAATTACCTGAGGAGGGTCGCCGTCATAACATGGCGCTCAACATTACAGTTAACTGCCAGGACGATGCTTTAGCCAGCATACTGGTAGACACAGGGTCAGCCCTGAATGTTATGCCGAAGTCCACTTTGATGCAATTATCATTCAAAGGACCTACGATGAGAGTTAGCGAGGTTGTCGTCAAAGCATTCGACGGATCCATAAAAACAGTTATCGGCGAAGTTGATCTTCCCATAACTATTGGTCCTCACACTTTCCAAGTCACTTTCCAGGTCATGGACATCCGGGCAACATACAGTTATTTATTAGGAAGACCTTGGATACACCAGGCTGGAGCGGTCACCTCGACCCTCCACCAAAAGCTAAAGTTCGTCAAGAACGATCAACTTGTCACGGTTTGTGGGGAACAAGCCTTGCTTGTGAGTAACTTGTCATCATCTACCGAAATAGAACCCGAGGAGGTTATTGGAACTCAGTTCCAAGCACTGTCGGTAAGCGAGAAAAATCAGTTCAGAGGAGGAACCTCGATTTCCTCATACAAAGATGTTATTAAAGCGGTCGAGAGTACCGATACGACAGGATGGGGACAGCTTGTCATTCCCACTGACAATTAAACAAAGAAGGGTATTGGTTTTTCTGCAACCTGTACCCGGACAACTTCCAGCGATGAAAGTCTTCATCCTCTTCAAAACTTATTCCACAGTGGAGGTTTCCTTCACCCAGTGTCTCAAGCAGTTCATGCTATCAATGAGGAAGATCCCTCTGACACAGATAAAGAATGGATGTCCTACCTTAACAAGGACGGTTATATGTCTCAGGAAGAGGTGCCTATGCCTTTTTGCTTTCCTACAGAAAGTCTGAGATTTATACCACGGTCAGACGTCGAAATGATATATGGAGATTGTGATCCAGAAGGATGTCGTGCTCCGCCAAATTCATTAGAGGAAGACACTCCGATGAAAGATAATTTTGACTACACCTACTATGGCCCAATGGATGATCTGCCATTGTGGCAACCTTACCCAGGAAACTTGGGGCAAGAAAGTCAGTCGAGTAATGAAACTCAGCTGAGCATCATTGAACAAAATACCTGTGTCCCCACCATGTCATGGGATCAACACTCAGGTCATTAAAAAACTACTCAACATGAAAATGAATTCGCAACGTTTGCAGGACTTGAGTTCATCAACTATGCTTTTCCCGAGGTCAACGTCATTGAGATAGATGACTCCTCCAGTTCCAAAGAAGTTTGGGACACTCTGGGAGAACTAAGTGGAAAATACGACTATATAGTCAAGTACACCGCTCCCGAAAGCTCTCGTATCAGGCTCGAAGATATCCAGCCAACTGGATAGGGAGATACAACTGAGAGCCCAAATACTATGCAAAATGCGACAGAGGAATTCTCCTACGACAATTCTGGCTGGGAGACAGATTCCAATGATCCCGCACCACCAGAAATCAGCGTCATTTCTGAAGACAAATCAAGGAAGGTGCCAGACTTTGTGATTCACCGAGGAGTTCGCCGCCAATGGGTTGCTGTCGATGTTCCGAAGGCCGTTCACTAGTCAAAGTAATTGCCATCTTTAACCTTTCATCCTGCCCAGGTGAAACGGATGTTTTGATAGGGCTCGCTTTCTGTAAATTTTCCCTCTTCGCTTTGCCCGAAGCGACAGAGTTTTTTTTTATAGGGCTATAGTTTCAAGATTCGACTTGTTCATTAATAAAATAACGTCGTTCTGTAATTTCCGCATTAATTGCTGTTTTCTTTTTTTTGCTTTTTCAAAGAAAATGGTAATCCTAAAAACAAAACTATAAAAAACAAGCAGTAAAATAAAACACTGCACACACTTGCATTTTCTCCATCTCTTCTAAACACGAATCATCACATCATGCAGATTGCTTGTTTTAAACCCCATTGAAACATACGATCCGATGCCTTCTCCCAATTTTGAGTTCCCAGTATTTGAGGCTGAAGAAGAAAATGATAATGAAATTCCAGAAGAGATCTCCCGATTACTCAGACACGAGGAAAGGTCCATTAAACCTCATAAAGAGCCGTTGGAAACGGTAAACTTGGGTTCAGAGCAACAGAGAAAAGAAATCAGGATTGGGGCACTGCTCAGTCCAACAGCCAAAGAGAGTTTGATAAAGCTTCTCAAAGAATTTCCCGATGTATTCGCTTGGTCTTATCAGGATATGCCAGGGTTGGATACCAGCATCGTGGAACATCATTTACCGTTGAGATCGGAATGTCCGCCAGTAAACCAAAGGTTGAGACGGACTCACCCGGACATGGCCATCAAAATCAAAGAGGAGGTGCAGAAACAGATTGACACGGGTTTCCTCGCCACATCTGAATATCCTCAATGGTTAGCCAACATCGTACGCGTTCCAAAAAAGGACAGAAAGGTCAGAATGTGTGTCGACTACAGGGATCTAAACAAGGCTAGTCTAAAGGACGACTTTCCTTTACCACACATTGACATGCTGGTAGACAGCATAACAAAGTTCAAAGTTTTCTCCTTCATGGATGGATTCTCGGGCTATAACCAGATCAAAATGGCGCCGAAAGACATGGAGAAAACTTCGTTCATTACCCCATGGGGCACCTTTTGTTACAAGGTGATGCCGTTCGGTTTGAAGAACGCCGGGGCAACCTATCAAAGGGCCATGACTACTCTGTTTCATGACATGATACACAAAGAAATCGAGGTATATGTCGATGATATGATTGCAAAATCAAAAACAGAGAGTGAGCACGTTGAACATCTGTCAAAATTGTTCGAACGTTTAAGAAAGTTCAAGCTCCGCTTGAATCCCAATAAGTGCACCTTCGGTGTCCGTTCAGGGAAACTACTAGGGTTCATCGTCATCCAGAAAGGAATTGAGGTTGATCTTGACAAGGTCAAGGCCATTCAAGAAATGCCTTCTCCGAAAACTGAAAAACAAGTCAGAGGATTCCTGGGACATTTGAACTACATCTCCAGATTCATATTCCTTATGATCGCGACATGCTCGCCAATCTTCAAACTGCTCAAGAAGATACAATCATTTCTCACTGATTCTCGGGGCAAGTGGACTCCAAATTATGATGGCCCCTATGTGGTCACGAAAGCTTTCTCAGGCGGCGCCTTGAGACTTGCAACCATGGACGGAGAGGAATTTGCCTATCCCACGAATGTTGATGTAGTCAAGAAATACTTCGCCTAAAAAAATGTCTCGGTGGATTGAAAACCCGAAAGGGCGGTCCAGGCAAAAGTTAGAGACATAAAAAAAAAATCATCCCGATGGATTGGAAATCTCATAGTACAATCCAGGCAAAAATTAGGGATAATGGCAAGTAACTATGTTCAACAGAGGCAAGTCCCTCAACAGCAGCAGTTACATCATCCATCGGAGGAAAACTCCAGCCAAGGTCATCTTCGACAGAAGTTCAGGATGCCCTGAATTCAAAGTTGGTAGAAGGATAGTGGTCGTTATGTTTCAACGTAGCCCTTTTCCCTGTAAATTACCATTTTCAAACTTTGTATATACTCTCTGGAATCACACGTTTGGCTGATCTCCATCTTATCAATAAAATTTGTGCCTTGTGCTTTTGTTTGTAATTTTCATTTGTTTTAGCTTTACAGAATGACGTTTTTTTAACATGATTAATGATTCTTGAAATAAAACAAAAATGAATTTACTTGTTAAAACTTTTTCTGTTTTTAAAATAAAGATGGCAATTTCTTTTGACTGCTGAACATCGAAAGAACATCAACCGCTTCTCCAGAAGTAATCGAGCTTCAAAGTGCAGAATCAAAGTACTCCTTCTAAACCAGTTCGCCTGAATGAAGGGATCAACTGCGTCAGAGACCTTGTTTCATCTGACACGCCTCGACCGAGTTCTCATCTCCTAAGCCCGATCAACGGTATTCCCCGCAGGGATTATCTCTCCTAAGCAAGGTGGAATTGCTATCTTGAACCAGCGATATCTCTATACGCCCCGCGATGGTCGAGTATCCAGTCATGTTCATCTTTTAGTTTGTGTGTCGCGTCAGTTTTGTCAGCATATACATACATACATCATGCATTATTGATTTGCATTTACATTTCATATTGCATCGCTATCACTCTAGTCGGTCTTATCCCCTAGTGATAAATGTCCTCTCAATCGAGTTGTCGGACATTTCCTCATTGGGAAGAGAATCATCTAAGCAATCTCTCTAGATCAGAGTCGGCACTAGACCACTTTGATAACTTGAACCTCTGAAAGGCCAGAGAACCTTCAACAGATGTCACTCTTCACCATTGAAGATGATATCCTTGCTTTCCCGGATTAAAGAAAATCCCCAGAGAAAGCCTCTTAAGCAAGGGTTCGGAAGTGCATCAGTATTTCTCTGAAAATCCGCTGATGAAAAGGTCATCGGCACCTTAAAATTGGACCCTATCATATGGCATTTCTCTGGGAAGATCCTGAGAAAAGTATGATGTAATACCCCCAAGTGGAAACAGTCTCTCAAGAAACTCGCTTTCCCCTAGTAGAATCAACAAATGGCGTCTCCAACAGAGAAGTTTGTGCACCTCTACAATTTAGACGAACGGGTTCCCCAGCAAGTCTGACATCAAAACTTTTTCCACTCAAATGGCATCTCCCCAGGAAAATTCGGCGAGAAGTTTAAAGGAAAGCCGCTACGAATAGCGTCCCTTGTTAGTAAAATTTATTGACAAAAGAAACTAAGACCAGTTCCTTGGTAGGAAACCAGGATCGAGGGGAAGTTTAAATCAGAAACTAAAACCAGTTCCTTGGTAGGAAACCAGGATCGAGGGGAAGTTTAAATCAGAAACTAAGACCAGTTCCTTGGTAGGAAACCAGGATCGAGGGGAAATTTAAATCAGAAACTAAGACTAGTTCCTTGGTAGGAAACTAGGATCGAGGGGAAGTTTAAATCAGAAACTAAGACCAGTTCCTTGGTAGGAAACCAGGATCGAGGGGAAGTTTACATCAGAAACTGAAACCAGTTCCTTGGCTGAAGACCAGGATCGAGGGGGAGTTTAATTTTTCTAAGCATCATTGCTCAGTCAAAAAAAGATGAATGCGAAAACTGCCATTCATAACCATCAAAATTTCGGGTATTCCGATATTTAATCCTCTTGCACCCCGAATGCCCGAATACCTTCGTCATTCACACCTTCGGGTCCAAGAATATTAAATAGGGGCATCTGTCATACCCCAAATTTTGACCACTAAGATTTCCCATCATTGTGCAAATCATCATCACAATATGGATGAACCATCATGCCTCACCAAATGCCTCAAGGGTTGTTGAGCATTCACTACAATCAAAATTAGGGTTTTAAGCCCTCTCAGAGCCTTAAACAAAGGATCAATCAAGGAATGACATGATCTTCAACTTGTCTAGCCTCTCAAACATCCACAATGGATCAAAAGGACTTCCACTTCAAGGATTAAGCACAAGGTTGCTCCCTTCTAGGTGGATTAAGTCTCAAGATTGATAGTGTCACCAAATTAGGGCTTTGGTCGACCAGGGCCTCCAGATGGAAAATTTTCATCTGGGAACAAGCCAATGATCCAAAACATAACCTAATATACTCCATGAAACCTCATGGACCCAAGCATCAAGTCAATTTGACCTCAGGGGATGCATACATAAAAAATCAGGAATTAGGGTTTCTTGACCTAATTCACCCCTAAGTTGACTTTTGGGACAAATCAAGAGCCAAGATCTCAAGACATAATTTGAGGGTCTCTAATGAACTATATTGATCCATTTGGAACAATGGATTAATCTAAGACGCTTGAGCAACAAGTCTCATTTTCATCTGCACCACAATTAGGGTTTCGCGAGGAAAGTCAACTGTAACTTTGACTTTTGACCAGGACATGCTCCCAAACCCTAGGACATGCCTAAATATACCCTATGACACCCATGGAACATGTTCATCAAGTTTGATTTAGGTCAAGGACATGATTTCCTGAAGAATTGCACAGTTTGGAATTCATCTGATAAAAAGTCAACTGTGCACAAAAGTCAACTTTGACTTTTTGAGATTTTTCACCAAAATGGATTTTTAACCCTAAAATGATGTTAATGTATGATTTGAATCATCATTCATCAAGAAAAACCAAAGAAAGTGGGATAACTTGTAAAAGGGGTAACCATAAAACTTAGAAATTTTTCTAAGTTATGGAAAAAGTACCACTAATACACTAACTTTGGAGGGTCATAACTCCTAAACCACATGGCCATTTTTTCTCATCCAAAGATGGATTTGTAGCCCTCATTACCCTCTACAAAAACTTCAACTAGACCTAAGTCCAATTCATTAAGGATTTTGAGTTATGGAGTGATCAAAATCAAGAAATCACACTTTGTTCCAACACTTAGTGAAAATTTCACTAAGTCAGATTTTGCTTCACTTTTTGCCAAATGTAGAGGGATTTTTCACTTGGAATCAAAAGAGATCAAAACCAAACTTGTTCAAACAGTTGTTATATCATGTAAGGGCTTTCCAAAATGGCCAAAAACATTGCCAAATTCAACTTACCCCATGAGATATGACATTGTCAAGTTGCCTTGCTGAAATCTGTCAAAGGCAAGGAAGATTTTGCATTTTGGCTCGATTTGCCAAAATCAGCCAAATTCAAATGCTCCTATCCACTTGGACACATCTGAGGATTGAATCTAAAGGGGACAATCACTGAGCCAAGCCTCCAAAGTCCATGGAACAAGAAATAGCATGTTGAACCTAGAATGGCCAAAATAGGGACAAGACTCCAAATTTGGATTGAAGCATTCAATGGAAGCATCAAGGTGGCATGGACTGAGCCATTCTCATTTGAAATCAGTCAAGACTTATCCAAGACCAAGGGAACCAAAGCTCTGTGCCCTAACCTCTAGTCAATGGCTAGAGGAGACTTGGATTTTCATTTGCCAACATTGGCCAAACCTACTTACCAGCTGCCATTCACCATTCCTTGCAAAACAAACTTGCTCTACTATAAATAGAGCTCAATTGTGATCAGTTTGAGTACACCAAAGCCATCTAACAGATGCTTTCCTCAAAATCTCTTTCTCTTGGCAAAAATGCCTTTCTTAGCAAGGTAGCTATCGGGTTTTGAGTTTGAGAGCAATTCCAATCAAACCAATCACTCACACACCTCATATACATCACATATGAGCTGATCAAACACTTAGATCACTTCTGAAACACCAAATTCACAAAATCACCAGCTGGTTGCTCAAATTCTCAATCAAGTTGCAGCTGAGGTACCACAAATTGATCCAGCCAATTTCAATCAAGTCCAACCATTGAAACACACTCCATAGGGTGTAGGGAAGCTGTTCAGATCATCACCACTCATATGTAACACCTCCAAATCAAAAATCACATTGCACTTACTGTCACGGCTTGGAGGTAAGCATATACTTGGTCATCTCTCAATCCATGCATATTTCCTCGTACAATAATTTGGCCATATGTTCATAATCATGCATGGAATGTTTTCCCTCAATTAATTGCATTGTTTGAATCGTGTATCAAAAATCCTAGCCTTCATGCAGAAATTAGGGTTCTTGAGGTTTCTTCGTGATTTCATGTTTTATGTTTAATTTAAATGAAATTAAGTGTTATAAACATGACCGTGAGGTTGAGACGAGCATAATGATATGTGGATTGCATGATATGATTACGTATTCAGTGAGATTGGATGAAAAACGCAAATCAGCCAAACCCAGAAAAACACGCGTGTTCTTACTTGTGTTCTTGGCGCCTTTTTCACAAATTCAAATATTTGAATTTTGTGATTTTGTTTAATTGATTCAAAAATTAATTTCTCTCTGAGTTTTAATGATTTTGAGTTGATTCTTTTTTTAATAATTCACAAAAATGTTAAAATATTTTATTTTATCAAAAAATCCCAAAAATATTATTTATTTCATATAATTGATATTTTTGCAAAGAATTAATATTTTAATTGTTTTTGGCATATTAAATATTTTTTCTACATTGATTTTGCAACTTTTAATGCTTTCTAATTATTTTGTAGGTCAATACTTAATTTTTGAAGCATTAATCCAAAATCACAATTTGTTTTTCACATGTTAAACAATTTTGATCATTTTAATCGAATTTTTATTCAATTAAATACATTTTTGAAAACAAATTAGGGTTTTTGGATTAATTCAACCCTCATAAATCATTTTCAATACGTCTAGAACTAGGTGACGCCGTTTCGTTCATAGAAATAGACACCTAGATCCCCAAATAGGATCACCAGATACAGTCTTCTCTTCGGCTGTCCTCATTAGGAATTGTCAAGAAACTCTACTCCCAAAGATGAATGTCTTCTCCGTGAATGGCATCTTTGAGTTTCTTGCAAATTCTCGAACTTTCCTGACTTGATCTATTCCTCGTGAATAGCTTGCCTTGAATTTCTTGGGGTTTGGGGACCCATGGGCTTTTTAAAAGCATCGGCCTCCTCTTGGGCATCGTACAAGGACCCACAGGCTTCCTAAAAGCAACCCCGCCTCCTCTTGGGCTTAGTACAAGGACCCTACGACTTCTTAGAAGTATTCACAGCCTCCTCTTAGGCTTCGTATAATGATCTCTTCCCCCGGGAATGATAGCCTCCTCTTGGGCTTCGTACAAGGACCCGTCGGCTTCTTAAAAGTTTCCAGCCTCCTCTTGGGCTTCGTACAAATTGTCCCGACGACCTCCTAGAGGTATAGGAACAGAACCTAGTCATCCTCATAGAACATTCCTTTCATAGAGTCTACTACTGTTTCTCAAAGCATAGTACAAAAGATGAAACTCTAGACTTAGACAGTCTAATCTCCTTGAGTCTCAAAGACATTCTCAAGTGACCCCTTCGTTAAATAGGAAGGAAACCCGCAGACTCGGACAGTCTCAATACCCTTCGGATTTCCCGCTTCCTTAAAGAACAGGAATAACCCGGATCCTTGAATCAAATCCATGAGTACAGTATTGCTCATATAAGAACTGATTTTCTCTTTTAAAATCAGTATACTGGACCTGTCACTCAACTGAAACAGTAACCATAGCCTCCTCTTGGGATTTATACAATGATCCTCCCCAGCGGAGTCAAACAATGTTTAGCCTCTTTCTCGGGCTTTATACGAGACACATAAGAGACTCCCTCGTTGAGTCAATCACTCTTTCGCCTCCATCTCGGGCTTTATACGAGATACAAAAAGGTTCTTATTGAGCCAAACAAACAACAGCCTCCATCTCGGACTTTATACGAGATACAAAAAGGCTCTCTTATTGATCCAAACAAAAAATAGCCTCCATCTCGGGCTTCATACGAGATACCAAAAGATTCCATCGTTGAGTCAAAACCTTTTAGCCTCTCTCTCGGGCTTTGTACGAGACACATACTAGCCTCCTCTTAGGCTTTGTATAAGAAAACCACTGGTTAATCCAATTAACCTTTTAGCATCAAAGTTGTGCCTCATTCACAGTACACAAACATCAACAACTCCTTCCCCTTCATCTAATCGCTGTAAGCGGCAAGCCTCTGGATCATCTATATCCATGCCACCGTCCCTCTTTTAGCATGAGAAATTCCTAAGGAAAGATGGCATTACTCTACACTGAGTTAAAGTCTTCTCCTTCAGGTTGAAAAAACCCCTTCTAAGGAAATTATGACATTGCTAGGATTCACACATCCCGGTTAAAGTAATTCTCCTTTACAAACAAACAAACCCCCCTTTAGAGATGACAAATTCCCTCTAAAGTCGAGACTTTTCAGCTTCACATCTTGGGCTTTGAACAAGATACAAATCACCTTTCGCTTCACGTCTTGGGCTTTGAACAAGACACCAAAACAACCATTTCCTCCCATAGAATAGGAGGAACTACGAACGCTCTGATTTCCCTGTTTCGGTAAACGGGAATACGTAGGCATAAGATTGAAAGAAAAATCTTAGCGAGCACACTAAAACCCAAAATCCCATATCAAAAGCAGTAATTCAAAAGCATCAGTCCTAACATCCTAATCCTTATTCCCCGTCAGAAACCTTCTGTCTAGAAAGAAAACCGTATTGGCAAAAATACAAATAACCAGTACAAGGGCCCCCCCCACATTGATAGCATTCGTAACCTAACAGACCGCTGTTTAAACTCAGTATGCAAAGCAGGGTTAATTGGAGACATCTATTTCCCTTCCTTAGTCAACTTCAATAGGATAAAAAATGAATCGACCTGTAGTTTAAGCTCAACCGCAGAGAGCGACCAACGCTTAAGAACCGCATCCAAAATCGCTCGCTACAGGATGGTCTGGGGCGAGGCGGATTCGAACCCCAGACCTCCCTCTCACAATGTAAGCTTCATGCCACTGGGGTGGCTATACGTCCAGTAATTGATACACAAACACAAATATATAAACTGATCTGCGCGCGCAAAACTACCTTTCAAACATCCAAGTTCACAAACTCATAACTTACACAATTCTTAACCAAATTAGATGAAATAAAAAAAACTGAAATCAGGGAAGAACATAGAATATGAATATGGCAATCATGTACCCTAATGTTAAACACATAAACCAGAAATCGGTTGTGAACAGGGGTTATCACAAATTGATCAAGGAGTACATAGCATGAAAACATCTTAAGCATATATCAAATCTCACACATTCCTCAAGTCATAATGATCATCAGAATCAACATGAAGTAAACAACATTAAGATATGAATTAGAAAGACCAACATGTGAGCTGTGAGCATAGACCAAGAGTGTCACAAATGTCATAGTTCAAAACAAGATTCAACAATTTCAATCTTATGACCAACTTCTAATCTTAGGCTGAGAAAGAGCATACCATCAATTCATGAAGATAACAGTCAATGCAGACCAAAATTCAAGGCAATTAGCAAAGACATGGCATTATTGTAGCAAGATAATAAGCATGGAGAAATACAATACAAGCGACAAATCAAAAGTTAAGCATCAATTTGTATGGATGCAAGGCATACATGGTACTGATGTAGTCTATAACAGATGCTTGCCAAAAGATAATTGAAACATGTGGAGCAAGGTGAATTGTCCATAAAACTCTAAAGAAAATATGTGCATATACTGCTTGAAGGCATTTTGGTTCATAACTTTTTCAAATAAACAGAACTCAAACATAGACATGAGATATCAGCAGGCATATGTATTGTAAAATTCATGTTACAAAGCACAGGCATGAAGATCACTAAACATATCATATAGGCAGACTAGATGGAATTTGACATAATGAGTAGAACATGCATTTATTAGGCAGATATGGCAGATAAGCAGGCTATGGTGTGCAAATGGCATTACTAAAACAATTATGATTCACATTCATAATTAGCATCAGTATAATTGAAATGCAAACATGTTAGCAAGACTGCATACGATGAGATGGCAATAATGGCTTGTGAAGCAAGTAAATAGGCAACAAGGTATGGTTTAGCAAATTAGAGCACATTGACATATTCATTAGAGCTTGTTTATCCAAAAAAATAGATATACAACACCTTAAAAAAAGATCAGCTAACCTAAAAATCAAACAGTTCAGGGCAAGTGTGAATCTGAGCAGATTATGTGCATAGACAGAAGTAAAGGTCTGAACAGGTTATGCATACTTTTCATCAGTTAGGCATGTCAGATGGACAAACTTACAAAGGTATAGGATATGTATGAACATTTGAAAGCAAGTCACTTAGCATGATGGTATTGGTCGGTCAAGTTAAACACACATATAATACTTAACAGATCAACAGTTGGAGATAGCAATAGTCTACTCACATCAAAACAGGATTTTGCATACTAGCCAATATTTGCACACACAGACAATGCAAAGATTTGAACAAATTATGTATGCTTTGCATCAGTTAGGAACATACAAGGTAAACAACTTAATAGCATTGTGTGTACAAACGTATAGAAACCTTATAAGCATTAACATAGATTGTGGTTTAATCAAGGTATCGGTACATAATGAGGCATGGTCAATTTCACATCTTGAAGAACTAAATCACATGTTAAAAATCAGAACTTAGCAGACATATGGATACACATTCTTAAAATAAGGCCAAGCACACATACCATAAGTTCAATCTTATAAACTAAGCATCAGTCAAGATAACAAGTAGAAAACAAGTATGATATAGATTGTGATACTGCAGAACATGGTGAACATGGTTCAAACTATCAGTGGATGGCATATTAAGACAGATTTAATCATTTCAAGGTAAAGAACACATACTGATGGCAACACACTAACATATCAATCTAAATGCGCAAAGTGAAGATTGGTGGCTGTGGTTATGCTAATTGATTTTACAGAACAAAACTCATCTGGACATAGAAACCAACAAGCATATGACCAAATATCATGAACCACAAAAGACAAAACTCATTTTAGCAATCTTATCATGTCAAGCAAAATCATGAAACTCAAACATAAACAGTAGCATAGCTCAGCAGTATATCAGTTAAAGCATATGTAACAAAACTGATTCAAAACATATTTCAGGCATATCAACACTGCAGCCATACTAAAAAGGGGATAACTATAGATTAGACATCAATAATAAACTCAGAGTGACAAAACTACCCGCATAGCCTCAGGGCTTGATAGGTTTCTTAAACATGAAGAAACCATAATAGCTTATGCATAAAGGTAAAATCAGTATGAATAGAGATGCATATCGGCAACATAAACATGTATTTGACAAAAGGAAACACACATCCACCATAATGATGAGCTTAACAATACTAACTATCAAGTTCAACAAGTTAACAGAAAAATGAGTAAAGAGCAAATCAACAAATATTGAGCAGCCATTCAACATCAAAACTCAAATCATTCATGACAAGTACAAATCTACATAATATCAGATCCATACCACAGAGAAGTAAGAATATCATAGCAGAAATATGAAGATGCACATGATACTGATGTACTGAATGAGGGCAAAGTGAGGTTGTAAACCTCTTTTCTAAGCTAACAGTAAACTCTCGAATAGGTCCTTACTTCCTCTCTCTCTCTCTCCACAAGCTAGCACAGCTGCAGAACTCTTCTACCTCTCTTGCCAAAGAAAACTCAGAACTTTTTTTAGAGTGTTTGTTATGTAAACTGAGATTGTTGATGATCTCAAGTGTTGAGATTGAACTCCTTATATAGGCTACTTGATGGGCCGAGTTGAGTCTCAAACACTTGGTGGGCAAGGTTAGCGCTAGGGTTTTCGATTTGAATTCAAATGTTGTTCAACTCTTGGAGACAAGCGCTCTTATGCTGTTCAAGCTTCAGAAAATGCAGGGTCAAATGATAAATTGGGCATTGCTTCTGAGACCATTCTTCTGTTGTCAAACAAGTGAGCCATGAAAAAGGAAGCTGATAGGGAAAGTGCCATGGCCAGCTCGTAGGCGATGCAGGGTGTATCAGAGCGAATCAGATTGAAAGATGAGAATGGTAAATCCCCATAATCGCTTTTGATGAAACCAGATGAAAAAGCTCAAAGAGGAAATGTCTTGGGATGAACTATTTCAATATTCGCGCCAAGGATTAGAAGATGAAACGATTTCTTTGAATTGATTTGATACAATTGATAAGTTTGGTTTGAAACTCTCCTCCTCATTCTGATTCCCGTGCGCATGAACAAGGAAGAAGGAACAAATCCAGTTCCTTTTAATTTCTTATGAGCCACATGTCTCTGTCTCAATGGCCAGAATCTTGGGTTGAAAAGTCAACACACATAAGCTTGATTCTCATTGATTGATGGTTGAAGAATTTTCCAATTATGATTCAAAAATTTGCACACGGTGGACCAATCATGAAAGGCCAAGAAAAATGAATAACATCTTTTCTTAAATGGATTAATATGTTAAATAACAATAATAAATAACAACTAATTAATACTCTAATTAAAAAGTTAAAACAATAAACTATATTAGCAATTAATCTAATCAATTAAACTAATGCAAAATTAGATTAAATTGAGATTAATTAAAATAACTTAAATATAAATAAAAATAAAAAAAGAAGGCCATATTGAAATTAAATTAAATTAAATTAAAGACAGATAAAGATGTTAAAATAAATATTAAGTTAAATAAATAAAACATCAACTAGCAGAAAAATGAGGGTAAATTTTGGGGTACAACAGAATCGTTAGTAAATTAACATCGTGGAAAGGTTCTCTTCTTTCTTATGCCGGTAGGGTGGAGCTGGTCAAATCCACCATTCTTGGGATGCTTCATCATAGTATGTTTGTTTATAATTGGCCAATGTCGCTGCTTCGGGACCTAGAAAAGACGATTCATAGATTTATTTGGTGTGGCGACATTGTGAATAACAAGATTGTTGCAGTAGCTTGGTCATCTGTCTGCCAACCGTGTCCTGAAGGCGGGCTTGGGATTCGGTCTCTTTGCAGGCTGAACGAAGCTTTTAATTTGAATCTTGCTTGGGACTTGCTTCATTCAAAGACCAGCTGGGCTTGTCTTCTTCGCAGCCGTGTCTTTCATAAGAACAGTTTCATTAAACATCATGTTTTTTCCTCTATTTGGTCCAGTGCAAAACATGAATTGGGTACTGCTTTGGAGAATTCTTCTTGGTGTATCGGCAATGGCAAATCTATAAGCTTATGGTATGATTCTTGGTATGGTACTCCACTGTGTTCGGACGACGATGCTCCGCTTTTGGTGGATAATCAAAAGGTTGATAAAATTATTGTCAATGGTTCTTGGGACTGTTCTCGGGCTTCTGTCATCATTCCGGAGTCTATCCAGAGACACATTTCTAATTGCCATCTCCCTTTCAAAAACCTTCCGGATACGAGATATTGGATTCATTCTTCTAATGGAGATTTCTCCCTAAAGCTGGCTTACGAGTTCAAGAGAAGTCGAGGGATTTCTAAAGATTATTGGAAGTGGATTTGGAGCAAATATATTCTTCCGTCTAAGTCATTCATGGCGTGGCGGCTTATTCATAACCGTTTACCTACGAACGCACAGTTGAAAAAGCGCTCTTTCTCGTTTCCGTCAAGATGTGATTTATGCTGCTCGGATGAGGAATCTAAACCTCATCTTTTCTTTGATTGTGCTTTTGCCTCCAAGATTTGGGTTTGGCTTTCTCGGATGCTTAACATCTCTTTCGGAGTTGCTGGTTGGTCAGATGTTTGGCGTATTATCGGATCAGCAAGCAATGATCATAGTAGGATGGTTTGCTCGGTTGCCATCATCTTCACCTTTAACTCGATTTGGAGGGCCCGCAACTTGGTGAGATTTAATGATACCTATACTTCTCTCTCCTCTGTTTTTTCTATTATTACAGCTGCCGTTTCTATTACGGCCAATGCCACTGCTGTTGGTCCTCACCTTTCTATGAATGATTTTGAGATTCTTAAAAGATTTAAAGTTACAATTCGGCCGCCGCATGCTCCGAGCATTTTGGAGGTTTTGTGAAAACCCCCCTTATGGAATTTTGTTAAGTTGAATTGTGACGGTGTGTCCATATCTTCGTCGAGTATTTCTGCTTGTGGTTGCATTGCTAGAGATAACGATGGATCTTTTCTGGGTGCTTTTGCGTCCCATCTAGGTGTTGCGAATTCTCTCATTGCCGAACTCTCGGGTGCTATGTTAGCAATTGAGTTCGCTAATGAGAGAAATTGGAGTAATATTTGGTTGGAATCAGACTCGACAGCGGTTGTTAGAGCTTTCAGTCCCCCTTTTTGTGTGTCTTGGGTGATTAGGAATAGGTGGCTAAATTGTATAAATTTAGTTTCTAATTGGAATTTTGTTGTTTCACATATTTTTAGAGAAGGGAATAGTTGTGCAGATGCCCTTGCTAACTTCGGTCTCACATTGACGGATACTTCTTTCTTTTCGTCTGTTCCTCTGTGTATTCGGCCTGATTTTGTAAAGAATAGGTTTGGTTTGCCTTTCTTTAGATTTACTTAACTTTTGAGGGTTTTGGTATAGTCCCCCCCTCTTTTTTGTACTCCATCTTTTCTTTTTTATGATAATCTCATTAAAAAAAAAAACAGACATATTCTTACTAGTAGCCGCTGCTCCATTTTCATTTCTCTTTGTTTCTTCTCTCATTTCTACTCTCTTCTTTGTTTCTTCTCTCGTTTCGTTGTGTTTTCTCTATGTTTTTTTCTCACAAACAAAATATTCTCAACATGGGGTTTTCGTCTAATTAACTATTGTTTATAGATTTAGTTCAGGTTTCTTTAAATATCATCTCTATTTCTTTTATATCACATTTATTTCTTTGAATATCATGTCTCTATTTTAACTCATATTTTATATCTATTATTCATTTTACTCTGTTATCTTGAATTTCTTAATATTTTTATGTTCTTTTTGGTTCAAATTCAATTTTTATTTTAATTTTTAATAGGAAGGTAATCTCAAATATAAGGAAGTGATGTTTAATTTTTCTTTTTTTTAGGAATTTAGAGTTGTCCTTTAATTTTTTTACTTTATTTTGAGATAATATTATGTTTTGAACTAACAGTTATTTATTTTGTATGTATGTTTGGTACATTTTGTTACCCCTGATAGTTATATCAATATATTTATTCTTCTAAGATAAAGGTCAAGATTTTTGGTATGGTTTTTCTTTATAATATTCTATTTTTTACTAACAAATTAATATTTTTATGTTAGTTGTGTTTCGTAGTCTAACTGTATCTAATATCATATATTATTTTTTTGAATGTTTGTTGTTTGAGATGATAAAAGTTGGATCTGTAGTTAGAACTGTAGTAAAGAAAATTCGTAAGGTGTGTTTAATCATAAGTTGTGTCTCTGTTTTTTTTTCATTAGTTTCAAACTTATATTCTGAGCATATTTATAACTTTTTTACCACAATATTTTGACTTTATATTTTCCTTAAATGCAGGTTCTATTTTCTAAGTTATGTACACAGTGGAACTTTTGGAGTGATTTGTGGTAGGTTTTATAATTGTAAAAGATTGTGTTTGAAATTATTGTTGTATAACTGTTTATCTTGCTTCATAAAAAAAACTATAAAAATAAATATGTTGTTCAATGTTATATATATATATATATATATATATATTTAAGTTAATTCTTTGTTTAATTATAAAATAAATTCTTTCTTCCTTTCATAATTTTTAAGAGATTGAAGAAAAAAAATATTATATATGTTCTATTATTTTGTAGATTAAATCTAAATCTAAATATTTTATGAGATTGGACTTAAAATGATATAATAGGTTTTGTATTTGGACATAAATTTCTTAAGAATCAACTTGTAAAAAAAGTTGATCCACTATAATTTTGGGCTTTACTTTATTTGAACCAATTTGGACTTAAAATGACCCAGTAGGCTTATTTTAGAGAATTTCTTATGAAACCTTATAGGGATGAAAAATATCCTATGAAAAACTGAAATTGCTTCTCAGATTTCGGAGATGTATCTTCGGATGCACCATGAACCAACGTAATGGCGCACCAAATGAGTGTCACCTCTTACGAACACTAAACACAATCCCGGAGATACATCTGTGGGTATTTTCAACAAATTTATTGAAATTTAATAAGCACATTGGTTATTCTAGAGATGCATCTTCGGAAGTTTGGAGCGGGATTTTGAAATTTGCTATCACCTTTGTATGTCAGATATCTCCAGAGATGCATCTCCGGAGTAGTTTGATAAAAAACTGAACTGCATGATCACATAACCATACTCTTTTTTCACTCAATCCCCTCACCAAAAACCCTTTCATTCTCAATCCACATTTTCACTCCAAATCTTCAATCTTGTGTTTAATCACATCAAAGGGAGCAAAATAAGTTAGAATTTCATGTAAAGATCATTTATTTCAAGCCTCGTTGCTCACATTAAGCTTGTTTTCTGTCTGAAAACCATGTGTTATTTCCAGGGATACATTTTCGGAAGGAGTGTGAACTCATCTGGAAATACATTTTTGGTATCAGTCTGTGTTTATTTTTTCAGGTTTGTTTATAGAATTAGCATTTATTTATTGTTTTGTTGTAATTGTTTTCGTTAGATATGGTGCACCCCGATGTTTTCCCCCAAAATGTTGTTTCTATGCATGCCAAAGGTGTTGTTGTGAAGGCGGTAGATGTTCGCAACCAATTTAGCAATGAGCAATAGTTTGAAATTCGTGATCACATGCTTCAATGAATTCGTACGGAGGCCTCTAAATTGGGATTTGGTGTTGTAATTAGAAGGTCCAATAATGGTTCGGATACAATATGTGCTTTTGTGACAATGACACGTGAAAGAAGCAGGAAATATATACCATATATTCAGAATTTTAAACGAGACGATATTGGTTCAAGAAAATGTGAGTGTCCGTTTAAGTTGCGTGGTTATATGTTGGCAAACAATAAATGAAAATTTAATATCGTATGTGGTTTGCATAATCATGACTTATGTAAAACGTTAATCGGTCATCCAATTGCATGTCATCTATTGCTAGAAGAGAAAGAATGTGTTGCTGATTTAACACTGAATTTGGTTCAACCGAAAAATATACTTGCAACAAGGCAACGAGGGGGGATAGAACTGAAATGCAATAACTCTCGAAACTGTTGGATGATATCAGTTATATGTCTAGGTACCGAACTTGCAAAGATGAAGTAATTGTTAGAGATATATTTTGGATTCATCCTGATTCCATCAAGTTATTAAACACGTTTCCTACTGTTCTCATAATTGATTCAACGTACAAGACCAACAAGTGCAGGCTTCCATTAATGGAGATTGTTGGTGTTACCTCTACTGAGAAGACCTATTCTGTCGTGTTTGCATTTCTAGAGAGCGAAAAAGAGGAAAATGTTACTTGGGCCTTAGAGGTGTGTCGAACAATTATGAAGGACCAAGAAGAGATGCCTAAAATGATTGTTACCAACCGTGATATCGCGTTGATGAATTTTGTTTTAAATGTATTTTCTACTTCTTATGCATTGCTTTGTAGGTATCACATAACAAAGAATGTGAGATGTCGGGTTAAACCCGCGGTAGGGACGAAACAAATAAAGTCTGAAGATGGAAAAATGGTGAAGGCGGGTGTGGTTGTGGAAAAATTAATGAATGCATGGAATCACATAGTAAATTCTTCCACTAAAGAATTATATGTTGATTCCACTAGGCATTTCAGGAAAGTATGTGAAAAATATCTTGATTTGTTGAAATATGTTGAAAGCACAATTCTTGACCAGGTGAAGGAGAATTTTTTTTATGCTTGGACCAATTAGGTTAAACACCTTGGAAATACAACAACTAATCGAGTTGAGTCTGTCCATGCTACATTGAAGAATTGGTTGGAAAATAGTAAGGGCGATTTGTGTAGATATTGGAACTTCGTGAACCAAATGATTCAGAACCACCATAATGAGATACATACATCATTTGGTGAGAGCATCACAGTTTTGGAATTTAGATTTAAAGACAACAATTTTTATTCTCAGTTGGTTGGCAACATATCTCGAGCGAGTTTGAATTATATTTTTCACGAAGCTAAACAAGCTGATAATGTAGGCTCCGATAGCACAAAGTGTGGATGTACAATTGTGCAAATATGTGGTCTCCCATGTGCTTGTGTTATTGCAAATAAAGGTGAAACTTGGTAGCCCGATAAGAATGGATAAGGTTTTCACTCATTGGAAGAGGCTTAGGTTTGATGATGATGGTGTCATGAAAGACGGTAAATCAAATATTTCTATCTTAACCGAATGGGAAGTGATACAAGAGACGTTTTTGAAAACCGGTGACAACATGAAACTCAACAACAGAGAATAATTGAGGAAGATTGCTTATTCGAAAACCACTGACTTGAAACCACCATCTCAACCGATAAAAATAAAAAGTGCTTTGAAGAAGCTCAAGCCTACACAGAATGACAATTCGACGACATGATTTCCTTCATATTTTGAACACGTTGACAAAGTTTTTCCCGACTCACAAACTCCAAAATCTCAAAAAATTGTTCTCAAAGGAGCTCGTATTAGCAAACCACCTCTTTCGCCGCCTCCGCCAAATATTTCATTCATTAACGAGATACCAGTTTTTATGCACAAATACATCGAGCGGATCATCATTGTTGAGGGTGACGGTAATTGCAGTTATCGAGTTGTTTCAGATTTACTCGGTTAAGGAGAAGATAATCATAAATTTGTCCTTCATCAACTTATCCATGTGTTGAGGAGTCATAAAGAATCATACACACGGCTTTATAGAAATAAAGAAAACTTTGATGCAATTTATGTGTCTCTTGTTCCTTGCCTTAGTGGACTGACATCGGAGGCAAAATGGATGTGTTTCGCTGAAATGAGTCACCTCATAGCATGTGTGTATGATAGAGTGTGTATTGATCTTACATGATACGGTTTTTCTAAAACCTTTTTCCCACTACACACCGCCCCACCTCAAAATCCAAAATATCGTATTACATGTATTGGATGACTTTCAAAATCACGATTTTGTTCAAGTTTACTTGAAACCGGGATGTCCTATATTACTTACATCACCAGATTGTACGACTCATTCAACAACAAAAGTCGAGACTTGGCCGGACCATTTTGTGGAAAGGACGCAAGAGTTCGAGAAATTGAGCAACATTGAAAGAGAATCAATGCACAAAACTCAAAGGGGGTGTCACCCATAGATTTAGCCAGCGAAAAATGTTTTTATTCGTTTTAATTTTATGTTTAATCGGACAAATAAGTGTATGCAATTGTATTTCAATATTAATGAAGTGTAATATATTCAATTTCCACATAATCTAATACATTTTTTATCTTTGCTAAAATATTTGTTCAGTTTTCAAAGGTTCAATTTTCTGCCTTGTTGAAGAAAGGTTTCAGAGATGTATCTCTGGAATAAGACAATAGGGAGGTTCCGGAGATGTACCTCTGAAACCAGAACTGATGCTTAATAGAATATTTATGGTCCACATTTGTCTACTGCTTCTATAAATTTAGGGGTTCTGCTTTTTTATTTCACACAAATAGAAAATGTCCAAAATGTCACAAATAAACATCATCTGGTATGTCGCAAATGTCTCCTTCTCCATCGTGACACCCGTGCGAAAGTGTAATTTCAACGAGTACATCTCTCTTGCAGATCTGAAATACAAAATCCATAATCCCCTACCATACGGAGACAATCGAAAAATTATGAAGTTCGAGTACAGTTCACCGTCGATTGACAATAGAGGGAAGATTGAGTTTAACAACTTTGAGCTCAAGACGAATGCAAATATAAGGGCTATGTGGAATATATTTTTCTGTTTCGAAACAAAAGTTCCAATCGAGTTGGAAGCGACAATTTCAAGATTGGTCGAAGATATTGTGAAGATGTTAAAGCGTCCACCTGGATATTGAAGTGTGTAGCTCTAGTTTTGTGACGCGACCACTACCGCATTTAGTGCTACTTTCTGATTTCTAATATTTATCATATGATGCTTAAAAGGAAGGGGAAGATACCTTAAACTAACCATGCTCGCAAATGTTTTTCTTACAAATGCTAAGAGATTTGGAATCGGGGGTTGGTTATACTGAGGGAAGCTACTAACACCCTGGGTATCTATAGTAATCTATAGGAACCTTTATTGTATATATTTCTACTGTTGAATCATTTTGGTGGCTTAAGTCTGTTTGCTGCTAAATTGGGAAACTTTCTCTTTTGTGAAAGCTGAGGAAATGTTTTTGTTGTTTTTTGTGGTTTTCTATTGTTTTTGGAAGGTACTTGACCTAAGGTTTTTGATTAGTGTGCTCGCTAAGATTTCACAATCTTATGCCTACGTATTCCTATAAAGAGACTTGGGGAAATTAGAGCGTTCGTAGTTCCTCCTATTCTGTGGGAGGAAAAAGTTTGTTTTGTATCTTGTTTAAAGCCCAAGATGATGAAGGTAAAAGAGTGTTTGAAAGATTTAACAAATTGTCATTTTTAAGGGAGATATCTCGCATATTCACTACAATTATTTGAGAATGATGTCATAAGGGAAAAAGCTTTAAGCTTATTGTGTTAAGCAATGCCACTTTTTTCTTTATGAATTTTTTACAAAATAAAAGAGGGACGTTAACTTAGATATAGAATCGACAAGTGTGCCGCTTACAGCAATTAGATGAAAGGAAAGTTTTTGAACCATGATAAAGGAGGGACTCCAACTTGGATTTTAAATCAACAAGTGTGCCACTTACAACAATTATCCGGAAAATAATTTTTTGATTGTTTGATTTGAATTGTAGTAATTAGAGGATATATCTTCCTACAGAGATAGCTCAAGGTCTCATCTGTGAGGAGGTGGGTTTATTTAGGTATCTTGATTGAAGCCCAAGATATGAAGCTAAAAGATTGAAAACTGACTAAAATGGGGAGTTTCAGATGTCTTGTACAAAGCCCAAGGTTGAGGCTGATTGACTAAAGAAATTATTTGTATAAAAGCCTGACAGAGGCCTAATGCCTTTTGAGGAAATTTGAAGAGACTAGCTCAATACTAAGGATTTGACTGACTCTTTTGGGGATTTTATTTGTATCCTGTACAAAGCACAGGATGAATGAGGCTAAAAGAGTTTATTGTATCCTGTACAAATCCCAAGAGGGTGAGGCTAAAAGATTTATTGTATAGATGACTGAGACTTGACTTATGCTTTTAAAAAGCCTAAGGGTCCTTGTATAAAGCCCAAGAGGAGGCTATAGGGATTTGAATGAGACTTCCCAAGTCTCCTTGTATGAAGCCCAAGAGGAGGCTAGCTTGTTGGGGAGATTATTTGTATGATGCCCAAGAGGAGGCAATGATGCTTGTATAAGGCCCAAGAGGAGGCCATGATGCTTATATAAGGCCCAAGAGGAGGCCAGGGAACTAGTTGTTTGAACTAAGTTGTGATTGAAGGGATCTTATTGTTTGACCTATGTCTAAACTAAGGATGATATAAATGTCAATAGAAACTTAACAAAATATGAACAAACATGATTGAAGATTAACAAGTATAGACATTGATATGACATGTTTGAGTTCATGGAAGATTTTATCTCTTTAGGGTTTGATGTGTTGAATATTTTATTTGTGTGTTATTCTAGTCACAAAGGTGTTGGGTATTACACTCTAAGTAGAGGCCCAAGGTTTATTGAAAAGAAAAAGAAAATGTGGTGGGTCTTACAGTCCTAACAGAGGCCCAAAGAGTTATTCTATGTACAAAGGTGTTGGATCTTACACTCTTGACAGAGGCCCGTGATTTATTGAAATTGAATGCCACTAGGGTTGTGCTTGATGAAAGTTAAAGCTTGAGTTTTGAACTATTGAGAAATTGAAGAAGGTTTTGAGGGAAAGGGGAGGGACTTAAACTCTAATAGAGGCCTAAAGAGTTTGTATTTGAAAATGTGATGGGTATTACACTCTAATAGAGGCCCAAAGAATTTGTACTTGAAAATGTGATGGGTCTTACACTCTAATAGAGGCCCAAAGAGTTTGAATCAAAAGATGATTTTGAAAGTTTATTTGAAAGATGATGTGTATTTTAAAGAGATTTATTTATCATGGTGAAAGTTTATGAAAAAGAATTTGAACATTGAAGCAAGGATATCAATTAAACATGTTAAGACAAGTTGATAACAATCAAGCATTCATGTTAGGGTTAAAACATGGGTTTGGATAAAGTGGAAACATTATACAGTTCATACAAATAAACATGTATATGAAAACATTTTCAAGGAAAAGTTCAAATGTTTTAGGAGCATATAGACATGGTATGATCAACACAAGGGCACATAAACATATTAAAATCATGTAATCATGGAAGAAAATCAACATGTTAAGGCAAAGGTTTAAGAAAATATTCAATAGCATGTTTGAAAGTTCATCATCCATTCACATGTAAACATGCACTAAAAAATGGATTAAAATCAAGTGAGGATAAAGATGTACAAATTCACAACATCATTTAATATTTATACAAGATGTATATGGTTCAAACAAGTCATTGTGAGCAAGGAAAGACAAGGAATTATTCAAAAGAATCAAGAAGTTCTTTAAGAAACCCTAAAAATATCACAAACTTTGAACACTCATAATTATGAGAAAAATAATTATTTTGGTATTTCATTTTTATAAATAGAAAATAGACATTATCAAGAACAATTTTTAAAAAGAATGGGTTCAAAATGATTAAAAATGAGAAAGTTATGGACATTTGAAAATGTGAAGGAAAGTGAGAAAATAAGTGATAAAAAAAATGGGGAATGGTCCCCGTGGGTGTTGAACCCACGCTAGTCAGCATACAACCCAAAACCTTAACCATCCCAACAAAAGCGCGTGTTGAAAAGGAATGGAACCAATATAATATATATGAAACTCAATTGAAATTCAGAGTAATAAAAAAAGGAACTGGGGCGAGGGGGATTCGAACCCCAGTTTTCAGGCTACAAGGTACTCATGGCGTGCAGGTTTAACCACTGGGGTGGTGATACATCTGTGTATCAAACCCCAGCCATTAAAACAAATACCTGGTAGTGGCCTAAGCCCTCCCCTAAGGCGCCATGGCTGGCTGACCAAGAAAATCACGTTTTGGTTCAAATGCAAGAAGCACCATAACTTCTTTAATACTTCATGAAATTAAAAAATGTAAAGATCAATCTTGCGTGATTTTTCACAAGGAATTCAATGGTGGTTTTAGATTTTTCTAAAAATGACTACATTTTAAAACCCGATAGTGGTTCTTAAAATGACAAGGTTTTGCAAGTTCTATGCTATAACTCTATATAATCAATGATAGCATGATGAAATGGTTCAAACATAACAAGTAAGACATATATGACATGATTATGATCAATGTACATCAAAGCAAAGCATATTTCTTAAAGTTCAAATTTTAGGAAGCTTACCTCTTGAAGCTCACTTGTTAATTTGCAAGAAACTTGTTACAGAAGTAATATAATGCTTTGGACTCCACCAATACACCTTATAAAAGCTCATTGAATGCTTGAAATAAAAGGGAAATCTCTAGAACATGTTCTGACTCCTTTTTGCAAAAAGTGTCAAAAGTGATCAAAATGGAAACTCCTTCAAATGGTGTTACAGTTGAGAAATTCTTGTTGGAACATTTTAGGGATGTTATTTAGAGAGTGTTTAGAGTTTTGTTTGGTTTTGAAATGGGCAGGATCAAGACATGGCTTGAAAATTGCAGAAAAGTAAAAATATGAGGTTTTGATGGTTGACTTTTTGATTTTGGTGATTGGAGATGAAGATGAGGGTTTGGACACCTCCAATAGATGATTTGTGATGTGTTTGGATGATAGTTTAATTAATTTAGTCTCTGGTTTTGAAAATTCTAAGTTTGCTCTTTGGAAATTTGAAAACTTGAAGTAAAGAGGGAGAATGAGAAAACAAGTCTTTGATATTATTTTGGTGTATTTGAATTGATGCAAAATGACCTCTATTTATAGGAGAACTGATTTGTTTTGGATGAATAGTGTTGGATGAGGGAGCATGCTATTATCCAATGGATATTGTCATGTAGCTCTTACTTAAAGGCTAAGGTACCAAAGTCTTCCATATCATGACTAAAATCATGACTCAATTGGCATTTTGCAGGTTTGAACACTCATTGTTTTTGAATTGAACTGAACTGGTGTGGCTCATTTCATGCCAATTCAATGCTTCACTTAAATGCCAAATGACAAACTTGAATTCAAGGCTATGTAATGATAGTTTTCCATATGCCAAGAGACGAGATCCTTGACTTATGGTCCAAAGTTGAAGATATTATGTGATTCAACAAGATTCCTTTTGATATTGAAGGATGACAAGGCTTGTAAAGTCACCAAATTTGAAGATGAAAATCGTGTGATGCAAGTAATCATGAAAGCTGTCTTGAAAAATCATTTTGATCATGGCATGTTGTGAGGATCATATCTCCTTGCTCAAATGAAATCAATGGATGTTCATGTACTCTTTGGAAAGCCGAGATATCCTAATTTAACTTTGATGCTTGCATTTGGTCTTGAACCTTCTTGGATCATGGTGAAAAATGTCTTCAAAGTTGGTCAAAACATGAAACAGATTCTGCCTAAATAAATTTCTAGGTGTCAAAGTTCAAAAGTGTGGAAACCCTAACTTCATGGCCTTATATCTTAAAACCTATGCCTTTTTTGGGGATGGTTCAGCCCATCAATGTTGTAGTATGGAATAATATCTATCATTTGAGCTTTGGATCCAAGAAAATGGTTGTTTGGATCACAAGTTATGGCCTTGCAAAGTTAGGTAAAAATCATGTTTTTCCATAACTTAGTGAAATTTTCAAGTTTTCTAATTTTGCTTATTTTGTAAGTAGCCTTGATTTCTTGATCAATCATTGATTAAATGCAACTATGGATCATATTTCTTTGAATAATAGCCTTTGATGATCAATTTTGTCCAACAAGTCAAACTTTGACTTTGTGTATCAGATGAATTTTGTACAGAGAAACCCTAATTCTTGATTTTCAATTAATGAATATCCAAGGTGATTTTAAACTTATGAATGGACTTCAAGGGTATATTTGAGTGTCTTGAATCATATCCCAAGGTTGGAGATCATGTTTTGGCCAAAAGTCAAAGGTATGGTTGACTTTTCATCAAAACCCTAGTTTGTGGCCCAGATGAATTTGAATTCTTGCATTGTCTGTGAATCAAGTTCTTTGAATCAATCCAATCATATGAATGGACTAATATGATGTATTTGAGGTCCTTGAAACATATCTTGAGGTCTTGGATCATGCCTTGCTCCACAAGTCATCCTAGGGATTGAATTAGGTCAAAACCCTAACTTTGGTGCACTGAAGGTCTTGAGGTTTGATGAGCTTATCATGATGCAATTGTGCACTTGATTATTGATGAGTGAAAGTTCTTGATCTTCATGGATGATATAGAGACTTGTGGTGTTGAATATGACGTTTATTCCTTGATAATTCATCTGCTTGAGCTTTAGGGGGATCACCTAACATGTGAAGCAAGTAAGCACACATATCTTGTACTTGTGATGGGTTAGTTATGCATGAAAGTATATTCATATGATATGCAAATGATATAGAATCTTGGGGTCAAAATTTAGAGTATGACAAAGTGAAATGTTGCATTTTATGTTGAAATCATCTATGTAATACTTATTTTATGTTATGAATGTTAATTTTATTTTGTCAAATTACAAATTTTTGGTTTCTGCCTCTTAATCTGTTGTGCATACGTGTTACGGAAATGCATCTACGAACAGATTCCAGAGATGCATCTCCGATTTAAAAAAAACATAATTAATAGGGCGTCACTCATAATATCCTACGTTGTGTGTGTATTGAGTGTGTTCGAAGATATATCTCTGAAATCTGTGAACATTATAATATTTTTGTATGGTGCGTAAGTAATATATAGGTTGCATTAAGAAATTTCCTTTATTTAGACTCACCATTTAAAGGAACCGGCTAATAAAAAAAGCAAGTGGAAAATTGATCTATTTTCAATTTGACCCAATTAAATGGTTAATCGAAAAAAAATTGACTTTATAAACCGAACTAACTAGAACCGAATCCGACTAAATCGATAGGCCAAACGGTCGAAATTTGGGCTCATGGTTCTCACCCATGGGTTGGATCAATTTGGTGGTTTGGGTCTGAATCCGAACCAATGTCCACCCCTAGTTGCCACAACTTCAAGGCTTGATGCCATCTGAACAATTTATGGGGTCTCAGCTGCCCGCAATCTGATTGAAGTTGAAGCTTCCGACAATGATCCGTCTTCTTCACTTTTTGAGATGAATGGTTATATGCTGCCAAGAAAATCACTATGGTGCATTTCATCAATAGTATACATTAGCTATGTTTAGGAGGCACTTATCTTTATTAGATCAAGTCAAGTCTGTGTCATAATATGTTTTGCCACATAGAGATATCGTCTGTGTCAGATAATATGTTTTGCCACACAGTAATTCTTATCACGTGCCACAGTAATTCTTATCACGTGCATAATATGTTCTGCCTGTGTTTCTCTTTATGCCCCTTTTCATTTCTCCCATCTCAAGCGCATGTTCCCCTCACACAACTTTTATGGGTGGAGTGTATAGGGTTGTTTACGACACAGTTTATAGAAAAAACTATACCGAATTGAATCAAACTATAATAAAAATTTATTCGAACTGAACTGAACCGTTCTAATTTATTTAAAATCGAACCGAACCAAAATCATTAGTTTAGTATACCGTTTAGAAATTCCGAACCGTACCGAACCGTTAGAAGACAACTTTTCCAAACCGAACCATTCATTAAATAACCGAATCATTAAACTATATTTCAAAATTTTAAAATAATAAAAATTAAAACTTGTTAGTAGTATTTTTAATTTTCAGTTTCGGTTCAGTTCGCTAACAGTTTCGGTTCGGTTCTAGAACTTTTACGTGTAATATGGTTTGATTTACTTCAGTTCGGTTCTTGAACTTTTACGTGTAATATGATTTGATTCACTAACTAAACATAACGGTCAGTTATTTTAACTTCAGTTCGGTTGAGTTCGACAGTTCAATTCAGTTTATGGTTTTTTTTTACCAAGCCTAGTGGAGTGTGGAGAAACTCAAAAACATTCTAGTTAATTTATACATTTTTCTTTATTTCTTTCAATACCAATTTCAACATCAAACAAAGTTATGTGCTATTCTGCTCAACTACTTAATTTAACTTCAGTTTTTTTATTGACCAATGTTGAATATGTAATGTAAAATCTGACAGCTAATCACTAATTGTTTAACATTCTCATGAAAATGTTCTTCTCTATGTTCCTGAAGCGAGCTATTGAAATGGTTTATGACATTGTCTATCCTGCTTATAACTTGCAAATGTATGCATACAAAAAGAAGGAATAGACTTGAACATCAAAGACTTAATGACATTGTTTATGTTGCTTATAACTTGTGTTATTATATAGTTTAGGGATAAAAACAATTAATATATATAAACCAAAAGCTTTTATATCAATAGTTTAAAAAAAAAAAAAAAAAGAAACTATCCATTTAATTAGACATTAGCTCTAAACCTTAATATATGTTCTTAATTAATAGTCCATTGTCTTAAATTAAAATTCGGAACTAAAATGGGAGATCGACTATAATGGTAGCAAATTAGGAAACATATTCCATTGTATTCCTTCATGCTATGAAATAACTTGTGTCACAAAACATATCTGGAAAAATGTGAACCTAGGAAATAACTTGTGTCACAAGAACATAATCATAAAGGGATTGGAGGGGCAACACAATGGAAATACCTCTCTTATTCTCCAATGATAAGTTATATATAGTTATAGATTATAAAACAAAAAATACCCACCTAGTTTGCAAAATAATAAGCATTGCATGATTAAGTTCTTTCTTGACAAGACAAAAGATTACTAGTTGAGGCTAATCCATCCAAAATAACAACCATATGCCTACCTTTTCAAGAGGGCAAAAATAATTTGAGATGAGTATAAGTCCCCTCGTCGTCATCTGTTCCTTCGTCGTCATCGTTGCCATCTGTCCCCTCGTCGTGATATGCTAGCAACAGTTTCCAATATCTTATCAACGAGGGAGTTAACGACTTGATAGTAGCAACATCTTGAGGAGGGTGTTTGAAGTTCATATCATCAGGAATAAACCTTAAATCAAGTGGGTTACTGCCGTCGAATTCAAACACAACACCATCGTTTTCTTTATAAATTTCAAGTGCTGTGGCGCATGAGTCACATTCCACCATAGCAAAATAGTACCTGGAGAGGGACATTACATACATGATGGTAAAAGAGGTACATGAGTTTATATCATTATTGTTATATATACAGCAACCTACCTGCTTTTCTCATCATTATCATATACAACATTAGGCCAACTTTTCCATGGATCATCATCATCATCAAATTGAACAATAGGCCAACTTGTTTTCGGTTGATCAAGATGGAATATGTCTTCACCATATCTATCAATAATCCAAGGTTTGATACGTTTGTGAATGTCATCCATATATTCTTCATATTCGATTTGACTACGAAGTTCCTCTTCTTCCTCCTCTTTGATCTCTTTGATACGTCGAAGGCCAAACTGCGTTGGATAAATAGCTACTGATTTGATTTTGATTAGTCCATTGGGTGCGACTAGTGAATAAAACAGTGCATACAAATCAGCAGCCTACAACCACAACCAAAAAAACAGAAACAACAAAAATTTAAACAAACAAACAATATATGCCCAACACCGACACCTGTAGAGGTGTCAATTTAGGGGGCTGGGGCCTAAATTTCAAGGCCCCCAAAAAGAGAAGGGCCTAAAATTTTAAAAATAAATGAGCTCCAAAATATATAGGCCTTCTAAATTAAGGGCCCCTAAAATTCAAGTAGGATCTCAAAACCCCAATATTTTTAAAACTTGACTTTTTAAAAAAAAAATAGATCTTTTTAATCTATTTTTTTAAAATCGTTTTTTTTATTTTAGGAATTTTTTTTTATTTTCGGAAAAAATAAAAAAAAATATTTTCGAAAAAAATCAATTTTTTTTATTTTCGAAAAAAATCGGTTTTTTTATATTCGGAAAAAATCGGGTTTTTTTCATTTTCAGAAAAAATCAGTTTTTTATATTCGGAAAAAATCAGTTTTTTTCATTTTCGAAAAGAATCGGTTTTTTTCATTTTCGGAAAAAATCAGTTTCTTTCATTTTCTGAAAAAGTCGGTTTTTTTATATTTGAAAAAAATCGGTTTTTCTCATTTTCGGAAAAAATCGGTTTTTTTTTTTAATTTTTGAAAAAAATCGGTTTTTTCATTTTCGAAAAAAATCGATTTTTTATATTTGGAAAAAAATCATTTTTTTCATTTTCGGAAAAAATCGGTTTTTTTATTTTCGGAAAAAATCGAGTTTTTTTATTTTCGAAAAAAAATAATTTTTTTTCCGGGAAAAAATCGAGTTTTTTTTATTTTCGAAAAAAAACAGTTTTTTTTTTTAATTTTTTCGGAAAAAAATTGTTTTTTTATTTATTTTTGGAATAAATCTGATTTTTTTATTTTCGGAAAAATCATTTTTTATTATTTTCGAAAAGAATCGGTTTTTTTTTCCGGAAAATATCGCATTTTTTTCAATTTTTGGAAAAAATCAGTTTTTTATTTTTTTGGGAAAAAAATCGGTTTTTTTTCATTTTCGGAAAAAATCGGTTTTTTTCATTTTAGGAAAAAATCGATTTTTTTTTTATTTTCGGAAAAAATCGATTTTTTTTTTATTTTTCGAAAAAATCGGTTTTTTTCCATTATCGGAAAAAAATCAATTTTTTTTCATTTTCGAAAAAAATCAGTTTTTTTTTTTATTTTCGGAAAAAAATGGTTTTTTTTTTATTTTTGAAAAAAATCAGTTTTTTTTATCTTCGAAAAAAATCGTTTTTTTTATTTTCTGAAAAAATCGTTTTTCTTAATTTTCTGAAAAAATCGGTTTTTTATTTTTTCGGAAAAAAATTGAGTTTTTTTTTTCATAAATAATCGGCTTTTTTTTTTTGAAAAAACCGGTTTTTTAATTTTCGGAAAAAATCAGTTTTTTTTTTTATTTTTGAAAAAAATCAGTTTTATTTATTTTTTGAAAAAATCGATTTTTTTTTATTTTTGGAAAAAATCGGTTTTAGAAAAAAAACAGTTTTAAGAAAAAAAAACGGTTTTAGAAAAAAATCGATTTTATAATATAAAATATTTTATTAGAAATAAATTAGATTTTGCATCCTTTACTTAAGCTCCATTAAAGACAAAAATATGAAGGGACTTAACAATAAGGGGTCAAGAAAACATTCATTTAGTAAAAGGCCTAAAAAAATAGGGCCAACAAAAAACCTAATTATTGGGGCTTTGATATTTAGGGTTTTTTTGACACCTCTAGACACCTGTACCGAAAACAAAACCGGTGTACCAGTGTTGGTGTTGTCCAAATCAAAATAGATAAAATCAATTCAGATTAATTACTTACCTTAGTATTCCTCCAGTTCATATTAACAACGGCGAGCCTATGAGTTTCTTTTTCAATCTCTACTACCTCTTTCTGCCCATATAATAACAATTAAAATCAATGCCCATATAATAACAAACAATTATTATAAGAATAAAATCAATGAAAATAACAAACAATTATAAGAGTAAAATCAATGAAAAATGCAGAGATATTAACAATGAAAATATAACAAATTCCAATATTTGAAATAAAATGCATAACTGCATGTACCTGCATCTCAGGTGCTTCCTCTTGATAATCTTCCTCAATTACATCGCTTGACTCGATCCCTTTGAAAACCTCTTCATCATCATTGTCATTGGGAATCATTTTGAGGACTTGGAGTTTTGAAGAAAGGGAAATTTTCTTGCGAGTGAACATGCATCTCAATCGAGGTGGCTCTAGATAATCGATATCATTACTCGCTGCTGAATCATCATTCTTCTCCATCTCCTTACACTTTTCCTATAGCTGAAAATCAGACTTGTTTCTCATAAAAGGGCGACCTTCTCAATTTCTAGTTTTAGGTTTAATTCTCAAAATAAGGTGGATTGGGCTTGTAACAGGGAGAAGTGTAATTATTTTTTAAAGTATACAAATATCCTTAAATTTAAAAATTAATACACATTTTTATTATTTAAATTACATTTTCTAACCACTCTTTTAAACTTAAATATGTGGAGATTATTTTTTATCAAATTAATAAAAATTCTTAAAACTTAACTTTTTAGTTAGTCATGAAGTAAATAGTTTTTTTTTTTTTTTACAAATATATACATATATTAAATAATTAATACGCTTTAATCAAAATTAATTTATAAATTAGTTTAATTTATAATTTAACTTTTATTATTGATTGACTCGAAATAATCATTATATATAAATTGAAGTTAATTGCCTGCATTGATAATTGATACCCGTAAGATAAATGCTATATGTAGAAAAAGAATTGAAATAATTGCTCCACTTTCTATTCTTCTCATATGTACGGAGAAAGCAAAAACGCACGGGGTCATTATATTTTATTTGTCGTCCCTATTTCTTTGATGAATCAAGTAGGAGAAATAATGCATTTCTCACATTAGTCTGTCTCTTATATTTCTCTCGTCTTTAATTCACCCTAAACAAACATGTTATTTGGCAATTTCTTTTTTCGCCCTTTTGTTTTCTCACAAACTCCTTGTGAAAACCCAAAATTATCTCTATAATTTAGAGATGCATCTCCAAACGCACCGTAGATCATTTTTGCTACAATTTGGTTCAAAGATATATCTCTGAATTTCTGTCTAATATGATTCGGAGATGTAAATCCGAAAATATCTTTGATGCTTCAAATGAAAAACAGAAAATACAAAGAGACAATAATATGGATAAATGAAAATTCATAACAACTTGATATTAAATCAAACACTTAACATTACATATATGATTGATAATCAGAAAATTAACATTACACATCGTTAAAAACGGGTAGTTTCTGACGTTGCAACATGGTTGATAATATCGTCGATGGATCTTGCAATATTCAGATCCACTTCAATCAGACCCTTTGTTTCATATCGACGAAAAGTACTCCACATAGCCTCGAAATCTGCATCTGTCTTCAGTCTGTAGTTGGTAAACTGTATATTCTTGTTGCTGTCAAACAAGGGTGAATGATACTCAAGCTTAAGGACGCATCGATTTTTTAGATATCATAGGAGCGTATTCAGTTTGGATATCAAGTCGGTGTGAGTTATGTCCCCACAAACTCTAAACTGAAGTGGAGGCTTCTCACCATTGAAATACACAAATGCAAGGTGGGGATATGTATTCATTTTCTGATATTTAGTGTTTTTTAGAAAATGGGATGAAAGATACGCTATTTATACAAGGTTTGGATCACTTTGAACCTTAGAAACCTTATCATGCCATCTGGGAACTTTGTAGCTACATATCCCTAAGGGAGTTTGTTGCATGTCTCTAACACACTAAGGAAGAGCACCCCAACACAGTTATTTTGTTGCTAGTCATATCGCTTTTGTTTACTTTTGTTTATTGAGTCCCCCCTCATTAATTGCATACCTTCAATCAAGTTTGAAATCGTTTCGTTATCATTTTAGCATGCATAAATCAATGATTATGTTTTACTTGATGTATTTAGTCAAGTGCATGAGTTTGTGGAATAAAAACTATGTGTGTTCAATTCAAATTAGGTGCAAAGAAAAACCTTTTAAATCATGAAAAATTGAGTTTTGATGCATTTGATTCGAATCAATCATTTACACACTCAATTTGATTAGAATCAAATCCAACAGATGCAAACAAAACTTTTTGAAACCTTTTGATTCGAATCAAATATTGCACATGATTCGAATCATGCATTTTTCTGAATCCTCTGGTCAATTTGATTCGAATCACACTTTGCACATGATTCGAATCACACAATTTTTAAGCATTTTTCAAATTTCTTAGAGCATTCGATTCGAATCAAATATTTCACATGATTCGAACCACATGGTCTCTGATTCGAATCACATACTGCACTTGACTCGAATCAACTGCAAAAAAGGTAAAAAATCTGAATTGCTTTTATTCTATTCACTTGCTCATTTGACTCATTGCATGCATTTACATTGATTCGAATCTAACCAAGTTTTAGCACTCTTTTTTGTGCTTAATCTCAGTCACATATATAAGCTTTTGTTAACACTTTTTCAAAAAAAAAAAAAAGAGAATTCAAGTGGAATTTCATATTCATGTGAATTTTCTGTGAAAAATCAACTTCCTCTTTTGAAACCATTGCACTAGAAATATTTCATCTTCAACCTCAGTTTCAATTTCATATCTTAATCATGAGTGATTGGTAATTGATTAGGAGAGATGCGATCTTGAAATTAACCGTTCTTGGAGATTAGTTTAAATATTTTCAGGTTCTTGCAAGATTGGGGTTGTTGTCACTGGTGCTGACAAATTCTAATGAAAAGAAAGAGGCTCTTCTTTCCAACTTGCCTTAGTAGTAACTGTATGGAAGGCTATAGAACAGAGTGGAGTTATTCTCAAATATTTGGATAATTTAACGCTCAAGGAATCATTAGGATCAAGGGGTTGATTGCTATATACAAAGGCTTGGAGCAAAATTTGTGATATTGGAAGATTCAAAGCGTTGATCGAGTAAAGATTGTGCAGAAGAGTTTGACATTTGGCTATATACAAGTCAAGATCCAAATTGAATATCTTATTTTTTATTTTTCTTCACCATTATCGTGGATTGATGATTGTATATACTCTTAATATATTTTTCAAAATAAAAGGAAAAAACTATTAAAGTGGACATAAACTCATGCGAGCACGACAGAGTCGAACCATTATAAATCCTGGGGTCGTCTCTCTAACTCTTACTCTTGAATTTGAATTTCGTACAACATAAATTCTTAGGTTTATAATTCGGTCAATAGAGATTTATTTGATAAGCCCATGTTTTGTTGGAATTTGATACATAACAAGAGCTTTAATGGTGATTACTGATTAAAGTCTAAGAAAGATTGTGTATTTAGAATTCGATTGATTGATTAATTACTTAACCACACCCCATGACTTGTCCAATTAATTCAATTGCATGAATTTTGTTTCTTTATGTTGACATTTTGATATTTGTAAAGTGATTTTATTCGTTACGCAAATGATTGTTAAGTGAGTATAATTTCACATTTTCGCTCTATAAACTTCCGCGCGCAAACTTTGAAAACCCTCAGGTATTTCTCATTTGAAGAATCAGTTGATTTTGTTTTTAAAAGTATATTCACCCCCTTTAGACTGTTTTCTAACACCACATTCTCACCCAAGAATTGGCATCAAGTGCTAGTCTTTTGATTAAGTCTAATCGACTCCAAAAGTTTTGAGAATATGGCGGACGATAACGATCCAAAGGGAGTGTACAATAGAGCGCCAGTTTTCAAATGTGAAAATTATACTTATTGGAAATCAAATATGAACATACACTTATTATCAGTTGACAAAAATATGTGGTGTGTCGTCACCAAGGGACCTTTTATTCCCATGGATGACGATGAAGTTGTAAAACACCCAAAGGATATGAATGATGATGAAACCAGAAAGGCCTCGTATGATTTGAAAGCGAGAAACATACTTATATTCGCTTTAAGAGCGGAATTATTCTACCCAATTTCACATTATACAAGTGCTAAATGTATTTGGGATGCTATCTAAACTCTCTATGAGGGAACATATGACGTCAAGGATTCTAAAATCAATATGATTACATAGGAGTTTGAACTATTTCGTATGGAACCTGGAGAATCTGTGTATTCCATGCAAACTAGATTCCTCCACTTAATCAATAAACTAAGCAACTTGGGTAAAACCTAATCTGACAAAGATTGTGCTAATAGATTATTAAGATCTATGTGTAGGGAATGGTGACCAAAGTTTACCGCTATAAAGGAATCAAATGATATTAGTACTTTGCATATTACAAAGCTATTTGGAAAGTTATCCGAGCATGGAAGTGAGCTGAAACGACTCGCCAAAAGCGAAGTAAAGTCGAAAAAGAAAGAGAAATGAAAAGAAGAGAAAATGACTTTCTTTGAAAGCTTCATCATCTAAAGCTAGTAAATCAAATGAAGAAAGTGACAATTATGACAAAGAAACACCTAAAAAGAAGGAGATGGGTTTATTCGTCAAACGCTACAATAGATACCTGAAAAAGGAACAAGCTCAAGCATTCCGACAAAGGTTTAATAAACTTTAGAAATACTCACCCGCCTAAAAAAGAACATAAGAGAAAGGATGATGATATTACACGTTACGAGTGCAGTAAATCGGTTCGTTATAAAATAACTTGTCCGAGTCTCACCAAACATCATAAAAATAAAGATAAGGAATTCTACAAAATGAAGGGAAAAAGTTCCAAAAATCGTAAAGCCTATATCGCGTAGGAAGAAGAGGACGAGAATTCCTTCTCATATTCTTGCTCAAGTTCATATGATGGGTGTGCCAACTTATGCTTAATGGCACGTAAGAAATATGAAACATCAAAGGTATATAATTCTGACTCCGATAATGAACTTGAACAAGAACATGCTGAAGGAATCCATCAAAGTTTGCAGCAGCCTAAACAAATGCATAGGTGGGATGATTTTGCCTTGGGCATAATCACTTAGGCACATGAAGCTTCACCGCACTTATACATCAAAACCCCGAGATTTGGGGTCGGGTATCAAGATTTTTATGACCACCACAGAGATCATGTACCTGTTGGAATTAAATCAATAACAATTAATCACATATGCATGTTCTACATATTATGTCATATACTTTAGTGCGGAATATAATAGATAGTACGAACATGTATATAATTACAGGATCTACGACATGTTAGTATATGAGAGAAGAGATTGTAGGAATACCTGGATCTATTGAGAAAGTTTTGTTGGCGGCAATCCTGAAAGGTAAAAGACAAACAACTAACACCTAGTGGCTTGTATGGTTCTTCCTCAATCGGTACTCCTAATGCCTTGAATACTCTTCAGATGGGGAGAAGAGATAAATTGCTTGTGTACGGTATATTGGGGACCATAGCCTATATATAGTATGATGGCCAATTAGGGTTCCCATTATTCCCAAATGGGTCATCCTGACATCCACTCATATTTGAGCCTATATCTAATTAATTATTTAATTAATTACTAAATCGAAATCTAATTAGCCTTTTAAATTTATTTGACCACTTAATCAATTAAGGCTCTTAATTTTGATAAATAGCTAATATAATTAAAAATATATATGCCCACATAATAATTATTGGAATATAATAATTAAATAATATTAATATTATAAAATATTCCAACAATCTCCCACTTGGGCAATATACTTTTAATAATTATATCACAATTCTTTAGGCGTGCATCTGAATGCTATTTATCTTTAGATTTCAACTTTACAATCTGGTCCACCTCATACATCAATAATGGGACCACCACGACTATTGTAATTAATGTAAAATTTGACAAAACATCGGCGACCACCACATCATTGTACTTGATAACATAGATCGACATGGATGAGTGACATGGAAATTTTATGTAATGTGATATCTGAATCATGCTTATTTCCAACTGGTCCATCTGAATTCTTTATTGAGATTAAATTAAAGTTTGCAAGTTCAATATTTGCACAAAAGATACAGAAATGGTTATAACAATAATAACCTCATAAGCTTTGTTTCTGCAGATAATCTTAACATAAAGTCTGTATCGATATCAAAACAATATTATAAAACATAAAGAATGAGTGACTCCCACTAATCTTGGACATCCTTAGTGACAATAATCATATGAAATACCTTATATGTCAAGTCTTTGATTAGTAAGTCAATTAGCATAAAATTTCTATCTATATGTTCTATCATTCAACAACAACAACTTATAAGTTAATGAACTTTATAAAACAGTTGTTGAAACATTATCTGACTGACTTATGTCACAATATAGCTCGAGTTGTCTTTTAAAACCTTTTACTATATGCAACCAAGTGACATAAATACTTATAGTTATTTCTTGAGTTAGGATTCCCATTATATATAGACATCCAAAAGGATCATAGTCGAACATCCTGATGATCTCCAAATAATTTGATCTCTAATATGTGAGCACACGTCCTTTTGTTCTATATAACAATTCTTATGGTTGCCTCATTTCAACAATTCATATTTTGAATTTTCGTATCTACCAAATGATCTCATTATATATACGCTTATTCCTGATGCATATACATAAGATTCCCCAAAACCGAAAAAGTATAAAAAAACTTAATTTTCTAAATTTTCTAGATTCTTTTATTTTGGACAATGATTGAGACTTAATAGTATACCTTGATAATTGAGGCATACCCTAGTTTATTGTCTTTCATGTCAATTTTATTTTCAACTTTATTGATGAAATTCTGGTAGAAGATCTCAGATGTCCCAAGAGATGTCGAGACATTGATTTCTGCATTACTGAACAAGGACATAACACAACAGACCAGAACAAATTGATATGTCAAAGTCATAACAGTGTAATAACAGATGTTTCAACATTTGTTAAGACATGTATCTTAGAGTAAGAGAAAGAACTAAAATATCCATGACAGAATTAAAAATAACGCCAAGATATGATGACCCAATTCGATGAACACCAATACCTACTTCTGGGGGCTACCAAGCCAAGAATGAATTCACTATTAGTAGTATTAATTATAAGTATACAACCTCCCGTAACCTATCACTTAATACCCTACCCAGTGTAATTCTATCTAGAAATCCCATCTAGATAAGAGAAGCCCATCTCAATTCCTAAATCACCTCAGTGATATCTAACAGTTACAACCTCCGGCAACTGCATCAGACTGTTCAATTGAAAGACACCCCTTTCAATACAATATTCAGTCAAGACTCTTGACTAACAATAACACTTGAATTTTCTTAAAAGCTTCATCCAAGAACAATATGCAATTCATTACCTACAGGTTTCTGAATTTATAAAACTATGTCTACCACAATGTATCAAATTGATACAAAGGGTGATTTACTGTCATACCCCAAATTTTGACCCTAAGTCTTCACATCATTGTGCAAATCATCACCACAATATGGATGTACTTTCATACCTCACTACTCTTTTCAAAAATTGTTGAGTGTTCACCTTAACCAAGGATTAGGGTTTTTGAGCCTTCTCAGAGCATTCAGGCAAAGGATCAATCAAGAATTGACATGATCTTCAACTTATCAAGTCTCTCAAACACTCATGAAGGTTAAGAGATCCTCAACATCAAGAATCAAGCACAAGATTGCAACATTTCAAGTTGATCAAGCTTCAAGATCATCAGTGTCATCAAATTAGGGTTTTGGTCGACCCAGGCCTCCAAAGAGAAATTTTCATCTGGGCATGAGCCAATACTTCAAAATATGATTCAAGAAGCTCAAAAGAACCTCATGAGTCCACTTATAAGTTCAAAATAGCCTCAGGAGATGCATCTATTAAAAATCAGGAATTAGGGTTTTGACCTAATTCAGCCCCTAAGTTGACTTTTGGAGCAAGGCATGATTTAAAACTTCAAGATATGCTTTATGGACCTCAAATACATCATATTGATCCATTCACAAGATTGGATTGATTCAAAGAACTTGATTCATAAGCAATACAAGGATTCAAATTCACCTGGACCTCAAACTAGGGTTTCTGAGAAAAAGTCAACCATACCTTTGACTTTGGAACAAAGCATGACCTCAAACCTTGGGACATGATTCAAGACACTCGAAAACACCTTTGGAATCCATCCATTAGGTTCAATTTGGCCCAAGGACTTGATTTCATAAAGGATCACAAAGTTCAAGTTTCATCAAAGATAAAAAGTCAATTGTGATCAAAACTAAGTTTGATTTTTGGGATTTTTTTTGGCAAACATGGCCTCTTTAAGTCAAGAGCAATGTTAACTTGTGATTTGGATCATGATTAGTCAATAAAAATCAAGAAAGTGAGGTTACTTGCAAAAAGGGAAACCTTGAGAAACTTAAAATTTCACTAAGTTATGGAAGGAACATAGTTTTTACCCAACTTTGTAAGGCCATAACTTGTGATCCAAGCAACCATTTTTTCCCATCCAAAGCTCAAATGATATATCTTCTTACATACAACAAGATTGCAAAGAAGAAGTACCCCTGAAAAATGCATAGATTTTGAGATATGAAGCATTAAAGTTAGGGTTTCATGAGATTTTGAACTTTGACACTTAGAATTTTTTAGGCAAAACCGGACTCATGTTTTTTCCAACTTTGGAGGCATTTTCCATCATGATCCAAGAAGAATCAAGACCAAATGTAAACATCAAAGTTGAAGTATGATATACAAGCTTTCCAAAGAGTACAAAAACATCCATTGATTAAACTTGAGCAGGAAGTTATGAACCTCACAACATACCTTGATGCAAACTGGTTTTTGACAACATTTGGGTACATAACTTGCATCCCACGATTTTGAGTCCAAATTTGATGACTATGCAAGATTGATGCTCATCTAATTCAACAAGAATCTCAGTCAATCATGAAGAACCTGCAAACTAGGGCCCTAAGTCAAGAATTCTATCCTTTGGCATCTGAGAATCATGATGACAAGCTACGGAACTTAAGTTTTGGCAAGTTGCATTAATGTGATGCATTGAATTGGTATGAAGCAAGCACAAACCAGCCAAGACTCAGTCCAAAACCATGAGTGTTTAAACCTGCAAAAATTGAATTTAGTCAAGATATAGTTATGCTAGAGGAGACTTATAGTACCTTAGACTTCAAGTCATGCTACATGACAAAATCCATTGGGCAATAACATGCTCCCTCATCCATTCATTATTCCTCCCAAAACAAACTTCTCCTCCTATAAATAGGAGCCATTTATGATCATTTAAAACACCCCAAATCATCACAACACATGTTTTCTCTCATTTCACTCTTCACTTCAAAATTCCAAAACCTTAAGAGGTGATAATTGAATTTTCAAATAGAGAGCAATTCAATCCAAACCAATGATGCAAATACTTCACATACATCATATATGAGTGATCCGAACACTTAAACAACATTTGTAACATCAAATTCATCAAGATCACATCTCACTCAAAGCTAGTTGCAATTGGATTCGAGCCAAGCAATCCAGGAGGTTTCAACTTGTTCTAAGCATCTCAACACAATCCTCCAGGTCCAAGGAAGCTGTTAGGATCATCATTTCACATCTGTAACACCTACAATTGAGGATTCAAATTCCACTTGTACAGGTAAGCCTGGACTTCTCAAACTCCATGAATCATGCATCATAAATGTTGTTTCAAGTTACCAACATATTTCTGGATGTTCATAGAATGTTAACCCTCAATCAATTGCTATTTATCTTGCGTGTATGGGATTTCATATAGTTTTTGTAATTTTTAGGGTTCATATGATTATAACATGATATCTTGTGACACACTTAAAATAAATGAAATTAAAAAGAACCATTCAATTCCTTGTTAAAAAACACACAACTTTGGTGTTTACATCGTGTCAAATGGTTGCGTATTGAGAGAGATAACATAGATTTTGCAAAATCAGACGTTGGCTCGAGGAAGAAGATGAAGTCTGGCGAATTTGAAATTTGCATGCATTTTCCATATATTATGTGTTGGATTGATTTAGTTATCACCAACACAAGCTGACTCAGTTGGCAAAGGCATGTTTTGTGAGTTGGAGGGAGAGGACGTGGGTTCAAACCCCACCCATGTCATTTTTGCCATTTTCCCTCCTTTTTCATTATATTTTAATATTTTTCTTAATTATTTTCAATAATTAATTTCTATATTCAATTTTATTTATTTTCAAATGAATTTTTAAACAAATATCACTCACATATTCAAATATTTTATTCACCAAAAAAATCACAAAAATAATTTTTATTTGATATATTTTTAATATATTAAAAATATTATTTTAAATTGTTTTAAATGTTTTAAAATGATTTTCTTTTCTTGATTTTTTTAACCAAAATGATTTTAAATATTCTTGTGGATAAAATACTTTTTTCATAAACCTTAATCATTGTTTATAACATGATTAATGATTTCATTTGATAAATTATACATTTTTATTGATTTTTCATTGAAAATTATCTTAAAAAATGAAATTAGGGTTTCACTTTGATTCAATCTTTCAAAGCTTCATTTCAACACTCATGGTCCTCTATTAGAGTGTAAGACTCAACCCTCTTTGTAAATAAACCACTTCATGGGCCTCTGCTATAGTATAAGTCCCATCGCGCTTTTCAAAATCACGGTGCGATCATTGTTTTCACAACAATCTTTGGGCCTCTGTTAGGAGTGTAAGTCCCATCTCTTTGTAAATAAATTTTGTTTTAAATAAACATCTGGGCCTCTAATAGAGTGTAAGACCCGACACCTCCTTTTGTAAATAGAAAATTTTTCAACCTCATTCATCCTGTGCAAACAATCATCTGGGCCTCTATTTAGAGTGTAAGACCCAACACCTTTGCTTTTCTCTTACTTGAGATCAAGTCATCTTCAAAAACAAAACTTTATTCAATTTCTTCAAAACACTAATTCAATCTTGAAGAATGCATCTAATCAATCACAATACACTGGGCCTCTATCTAGAGAATAAGACCCACCACCTTTCTCATTTCAATTCATACTTGTTTATATACTTGTTCATATGTTTGTATATACACTTGTACATATCTTGTTAAGTATCTCTTAGCATTTAAGTATCCTCAGTTTAGACTAGTTCAAACAATAAGATCCTTTCAATCAATATAACTTAGTTCAAACAACTAGTTCCCCCCTATACAAAGGAATACAGTTAGCCTCCTATTGGGCTTTGTTCAATTTATTCAACCTTGAAACAGTTCAATAAAGAGAGGATTATTTCCCGGTGAAACCTCTTCTTTAATCCCTTTTACCCTGGAACAGTTCAATAGAGAAAGGATTATTTCCCGGTGAAACCTTTCTTGAACTCTTCCTAGACTTGGAAAGTCTCAATCCTTTAGCCTCCTCTTGGGCTTCATTCAAGGACCCTCAGGCTTCCTAAAAAACATAGGATAGACCCTAGTCATCTCTATCAATACCCCAATTCCTAGGAGATTCAAAACCTCTATGGCATTCAAACTCATCCTTTAAGGCTCTTCTGATCCTCAACAAGGTTTGGCTTTCATCTCTAACAATAGAAAACCCAAAAACAACAAAAACAACCCAAAAACAACAAAAACATTTCCTTAACCTCCATAAAGGAGAAATTTTCCCCATTTAGCAGCAGATAGACTTAAGCAAGCAATTCAACAGTAAAAACATATGCAAATAAAGGTTCCTATATATTACTATAGATACTCTGGGTGTTAACAACTTCCCTTTGTATAACCAGCCCCCGATCCTCTATCTCTTCGCATTTGTTAAGGAAAACATTTGCACACAGGGTTAGTTTGAGATATCTTCCCTTTCCTTTTAAGCTTCATAGGATAAATATAGAAATTAGAAAGTAGCACTAAAAGCGGTAGTGGTCACGTCACAAAAACCGAGCTACAGAAAAATGGCGACTCTACTAGGGAGTTTATTATCTTTTATTATGAGGGTTAAGCCTTGCATTGCATATTTTTTCTATTTTATTTGCTTTCTCATTTGATATCATTTACTGTTTTCCATCATACTATCTGCTTATCTGCCATACTTGTTTAATTTACTGTTATATGGGAATGTGATTAATACATATGTGGTGAGTCAAAAAGTCCTCAGTGGGCTTGAGAGCATATTTTAAGATAGGAGGTGGCAGACTCAAAAGGCATATAGGGAGTGAATCCCGACCAAGATAACTTGAAAGTCCACCAAATCAGTAGAGGTACTCCTTTTGGAATTACTGATGTTAAACAAGCAAGTCGTGAAAATATTACTTTTTCCAATGGGCACCCGTGAAACTGAGGATTGGTAAACACTTAACCTTGGCCATTTCTAGGATGTAGTGCGGTGGCTATCGAGAATAGTTGATACGCGATACTACACTCGGATGAGATTCATCTTAGGGATATTACAGCTCTCACGAGTCAGTCAGTTTGCTGGTAATATTCTTAAGAGGGGTCAATGATTTTGGGAATGAAATTTTGGCCTATGCAGACAACAGATGTCCTAACACATGTCAAGACATTGTGCTACATAATCATTTAAACTCAGAGGCGCAACAGTAGACTGATACCTTGAATATCAGAACTGCGTACTCACAAATGTCACGACATCTGCTCCAACATGTCAGTCAAGAACATTAACAAAACTGTAAATTACAGAATGTTAAATAAGACAGTAATTGTTAACCAAGTTCAGTGCAATTCACCTACATCTGGGAGATACCAATCCAGGATGAAGACTTCACTATCTGTAGAACTGTTACAAAGCTAAACTCCCCCGTTTACAACTTTATCCATAACATCTACCCAATGAACATCTTTACCAAGGCTAAACTCAAACGTTTACAACCCTGATATGAGATACCCCACTTACATCCTAATCACAACCTGTCATATCTCTGTCTTCTGCCAATACAGAACTGTCGCGGTTTCTTGACCTCCAAGTTATCTTGAACTTGCTTCAAGGCTTCGTCCAAGAACAATACAACAACCATTACCTACAGGCTTCTGGTTGTGTCCCTGTACCTATGCCTTCCACTCTGCATCCCATATTACAGAGTGGAGACTTATAACTCCTAAGAGAGCCAACGACTCTCAAACCCTAAACCCTTATTCAACACAAGAGAACTAGTTTACAAAGTTATAAGCGATAAAAAAGTTATAGTTATTTAACCCTAGGTCTAAGTCTCCTTATATAGTCTTCTGTTGTCTCGGGCTTTCAATCTTTGATCCTGTGTTTCCTTGATCCGTTCCTTAATTCTTGCAACAGATTAAAACCTGCTAACTTACCAAGTCAGTCAGGATGTCGAGACATTTCCTTCGACATCTTTTTCTTCTGCAGATTCTTCAAGTTTATCATCAGAATGTTTTAGCAAAATTTAGTCAAACAACAGGTGCTTTCAATCTCCCCCTTTTGACAAATTTTGGCTAAAACAAACATTTCCTTCTGCATTCTGCAAACAGCAAGGCTCCTTCATCAAGACTCCTTTATCTTGAGAATTGATTGGAGCTAAGGTCTGAGAGAGTCTCCCCCTCAACATATTCCCCCTCCTTTCAAGAGAGGTATTGGGAACCAGACGACTCCTCCAGAAAAGCAACAACACTTGTAGGCTTCGTAACACTGAGAGCATAGATTGCGTAACTCAGGTCACAAGACATAACCTGCTTCACAACTCAGATCACAAGACACAAGGAAAATAAGATTGTTAAGATGTCAGAACATCTTAACCAACATTCTTGCAAAACAACTACAGGAATATACCTAAACCTAGACAGCATCAGAAAACCAATCTCCCCCTTTTTAGCCAAAACTTGGCAAAAGTGACCAAGACAGCTCCAAACCCAGACGCAACATACCCAGATTTTGAAGAACCCCATTTGCCACCAACCCAAGAAAAGTATTGAGACTAAAGAAAATCAAAGCAATCCTATTTATAGCCGAGCCATTTTCTTAGAGAGTAACGATCCACAGAAAATAACGCTAGTCAATTTAAAGGATCATTAATCGAAGGCAATAACTCCACCAGTACCGCACTGACCAAGACTGCTTTGACTGTTTCTTCTTTTAAGAACGCCGACCAAAGAACCTATTATATGCACACATGTTTTATAACAATGTCCTGACATCATGTCAGACATTGTCTGTTATTCCTAGGTTCTTCTTCTGATTTGACAAAGCAGAGATTTCTTCACAAAGTTATGATCACAGTCTGCATAGAAAAATAAATTCCCTCAGACTCAATAATGATTCTTAAGCATCCAATAAGAACCATTTCCATGCACTTCCAAGTCTCCCCCAACTTGCAACAATACAACAATGTCAAGACATCCTCCTTGACATCTCAGCTTTCTTGATGCACAAATGCAAACTGGAACTTCAACTGCATCCTCGTAGTAATTCATCTTAGATCAAGGGGGAGGCATCTTCCCCTATCTAAGGTAACCAGTGCTCCTCCACAGAAAACCTAAGATAATGACTGGAAAACATAAGACACATCTTCATGTCTTCAAGAGCGCACCCTCAGTCCAACTTACCAGCTGAACATAATCACCAACTCTCTTATTGCTCCCTCTGACAAGAAACAATAATCACTCACACATAATCACCATCATGCTACCCGTGAGGAAATGTATACCAACCATAATAAACTCTTGGCTTGAGATTAAATTCCCATTGATCCCCCCCATCCTGCAACCATCTACACACTACACAAACTCCTCTTGAATTCTCATGTATAGACCTTCAGCTGCTTGAGGCACAGACCAATTGAATCAAGATGCTTCATATTCCTCAAAGAGATGAACAAGGCCCCTTAGTTTGTTATAACGATGTCACCTATCGTATGCATGCTCCAGAACTTCACAGCTGCTAAACTGATCCATTACTAGCATGACTTGCAGCCATGGCAACATCCCCTTCGTAAGATTTTCCACTGACCTTACCCAACCCGTAATAGAGATAGACACCCCACAATCCAAAACAGTCATTCCTTATCATTCTCCCGTATGATAACCTGGAATACTTCTAATTTTTGGTGAATATCCACTTCTGAACGCATCAGAAACCAGACCTTCTTGCAACCAGCCCGTGATCCACTCCAGTCTTCTTAAACACTTACATCAGACCTCCCAAGGCAGTTCTTCTACTTCATCATTCTCCCGTATGACTAGATAGATACTCCTCAGACATGATGTAGCCAATAAGTTCCTAAACCAGAACTCAAGAATCCTCCACCAAGGATAACCAACCCAAAGATGTTCTAACAACAGCTATGACATCTTTCACACATCACAGACACCACACACCATGGTGTCATACCCCAAATTTTGACCACTAAGATTTCCCATCATTGTGAAAATCATCACCATAATATGGATGTACCTTTGTGCCTCATCAATCTCCTCAAGGAATTGTTGAGCATTCACTACTATCAAAATTAGGGTTTCAAGTCCTCTCAGAGCCTTAGACAAAGGATCAATCAAGGAATGACATGATCTTCAACTTGTCTAGCCTCTCAAGTAGCTACAACGGATCAAGAGGACTCCCACTCCAAGGATTAAGCACAAAGCTGCTCCCTTCTAGGTGGATCAAGCCTCAAGATCGCCAACATCACTAAATTAGGGTTTTGGTAGTTCAGGGCCTCCAAAGGGAAATTTTCCTCTGGGCATGATCCATTTGTAACAATGGATTGATCCAAGAAGCTTGAGCAACAAGCCTCAATTTCATCTGCACCACAGTTAGGGTTTTAAGGGAAAAGTCAACTGTAACTTTGACTTTTGACTAGGACATGCTCCCAAGCCCTATGACATGCATCAATATACCCTATGACACCCATGGAACATGTCCATCAAGTTTGATTTAGGTCAAGGACATGATTTCCTGAAGAATTGCACAATTTGGAATTCATCTGATAAAAAGTCAACTGTGCACAAAAGTCAACTTTGACTTTTTGAGATTTTTCACAAAAATGGATTTTTAACCCTAAAATGATGTTAATGTATGATTTGAATCATCATTCATCAAGAAAAATCAAGAAAAGTTGGATAACTTGTAAAAGGGGTAACCATAAAAACTTAGAAAATTTTCTAAGTTAAAAATAAAGTTGCTAGGGTACCAACTTTGGAGGGTCATAACTCCTAAACCACAAAGCCATTTTCTCCCATCCAAGGCTTAATTTGTAGATCTCATTGCCCTCTACAAAAAATTCAACTAGACCTAACTCCAATTCATTGTGGATTTTGAGCTATGAGTGAGCCAAAATGGCTGAAAACATGAAAGTACCACTTTTCCAACACTTAGGAAAAATTCGGTCCAAGACAGATTTTGTTGGAAACACCAAAACTTGTGGGGTTTTTTCACACAGTTACAAGCTGAATCAGTTCCAAATATAAACATCAATGTTGTTGCAAATGTTGCCAAGAATCCAAGCAACTCAATAGCATGAAACCAATCCACTTGTGCCAAGAATTATGGCTGCCACAACACACCATGTCAAGGCTGCCATGAAAAATCAGTTTGGGGGGTTTTGTGCCATCCACGATTTCTGAGTCAAAAGGAGTGATCACTATGCGACATGCCTTCAATCTGATCATAAACCAACTGATAGGGTTGAGTCAAAAAGCCAAGGAATCTTCCAACTTGAAATTCATCCACTTTGGCACATTTTGCCTTGAATTCAAAAGGGCATTAATGTGGAATAGTGCATTTTCAACAAATCCACTCTACTCAGTCAAGTTCTCTGATTAAACAATAATAAAAACATCTGAAGAATGTGATTTTGGTCAAGGCATAGCCCTGCTCTTGGGAATGGCTAGTTTGCCTTGCTTGAGAAGAAATCCTCCAAGCCAATCCATGCAAATGTGATCTGATCCAGCAGCCATTCACTATTCCTCCAAGACAAAAGTTGATCACCTATAAATAAAGGTTCCAATGGATCATTCAAATCACACCAAAGCCAGTTACAACACTGCTTTCTCTCATTCTTCCTTAAACCTCAAGTTTCTTGGTTTTGGAGTAACCACTATCGGGTTTTGAGTTGCAGCCTTAAGCAATCAATTCTAATTGCTCAAACACATCACATATGATGTATTTGAGGTGTCCAAACACTTAAACACTGACTGTAACACCTCAGGCTCAAAATCACCCTTCAACCAAGCCATTATGCCTCAATTATGCAGGTGGAGGTCTCCAGCTTGATCCAAAGAGTTTCAATATGTTCCAAAGCTTGCAACACACTCCATAACATCCATTGAAGCTGTAGGGATCATTAATTCACAATTGGAACAACGTTTGTGCAGAGTTCCATTTCAGCTTGCATCAAGGTAAGCCTCAAAACTCCAACTCCATGATCCATGCATATTTCCTCGCATGATATTTTTGCCAATTGCTTGCCATCATATGTTGATTGTTTTCCCTCAAAAAATTTGATCATAGCACTCATAATCATGCCTACTTGATTGCTTTTGCAAAATTAGGGTTCATACGGCCACAATGATATAATTTGATATACACTGAAAATGAATGAAATTGGGTATTGCCATCTTCTTCCTTGTGAAAAAACGCATGAGTTTGGTGTTTGAATCATGTCAAATGGTTGAGAAACGAGAGAGATGGAGGGCTTCATGCACGAGCTAGAGGAAGAAGATGGCCATGGCGCCATTTTCAGAAAATCCAACTAGTTTGATATATATTTTTCACTTGCCATGTTATTAATGAATTGACATTGCGCCCCAGTGGTTGATCAACTGGTTTGTATGTATTGGCAAGCGAAAGGTCTGGGGTTCGAATCCCCCTCGCCCCAGACCTTTTTATCACTTTTTCCTATTTTCCTATTTTTCATATTATTTTGTTAATGATTTGAAAAATTAATAACTCACTCAATTTTAATTATTTTTGACTGATTCTTTTTGCAAAAAATCATAAAAATGTTGAAATATTTTATTCCACAAAAAAATTAGATTTATATTATGTATTTAATATAATTAGTATTTTTGTGAATAAATTCATATTTTATTTGTTTTTAAACATTTTAAAATGAACATCCATCTTGAAAAAATCAAGACCAAATGAGTTTTAATATCTCTTGTGATTTATACCTCATTTTTCAAACCTTAAACAAAAAATCACAAGTGGTTTATTCAAATCTATTTGGTATTTTTCATTGATTTTTTTAAATATTTACTATTTAAAGATTAAAATTAGGGTTTCTTTGATTTTCGCCCTCATCAAACAAATTTTTGGGCCTCTATTAGAGTGTAAGACCCAACCTTTTTTTTTTGTAAAATACAAACTATTTTTTGGGCCTCACTTATTATATAAGTCCCACTGTATTTTCAAAAACCTCGGCGCGCTCGCCAATTCAAAAATCAAACCTTGGGCCTCTCCTTGAGCTATAAGACCCATTCAACACTTTGGGCCTCTAATAGAGTGTAAGACCCAACCCCCTTTTAACCAAAATCATTTTGGGCCTCACTTATTGTATAAGTCCCTTCGCGTTAAAAGAAAATCTCGGCGCGATCGCCATTTCAAACGAAAAAAACAATTGGGCTTACCCTCGTGTTATAAGCCCCACTCTTTTTCTTTAAAACTTTTTGGGCCTCTTGAGAGAGTGTAAGACCCAACCCCCTTGTACAGAAAACATTTTGGGCCTCAGTCACTTGTATAAGTCCCTCTGTACAAATTTAAACAGTGCGCTCACTGATAAAACCCCGGGCCTCTCCTTGAGCTGTAAGCCCCAAATCTTTCTTTTTCGAAGCACTTTCTCCTTTGATTTTGAATATACTGTTGTTCTTAATCTTTCTTTGTTGAACAACTAACCAAACAACATGGAAGCTCTACAACCGAGTAAGTGTTTATATGCTTTCATTTACCGCTTTCATATACATATAATTGTATTGTGGGGCTGTTTCGCTGTAAGTCTTCTTTCATAAACTCATATCAACTGTGTAATAATAGTATAGATATTTAGAGTTTCCCCAGCAACTACGTCTAGCATTAAGCCCGTTGATCACTCTTAAATAGTTAAAACTAGATCCCCATAGGATTACCAGACACAGTCTTCCCTCCTCTTGGGGTTAAACAATATGGAGATGTGAAAGGCAGATTCTTTTTGAACCCTTTCTCAGACTGTCACTCGTAGAAGTTGTCAAAGAAACTCTATTCTCCAGAGATGATCTTTTCTCCGTGAATGGAATCTCCTGAGTTTCTTCCAAATTCTCGGACTTTCCTGGCTTGATCTATTCTCGGTGAATGGCTTGTCTTGAACTTCTCGGGGTTTGGGGACCCACAGGCTTCTTAAAAGCACTCATCAAGAAACTCTACTCCCCAGGGATGATCTTTTCTCCGTGAATGACATCTCTTGAGTTTCTTCCAAATTCTCGAACTTTCCTGGCTTGATCCATTCCTCGTGAATGGCCTGTATTGAATTTCTCGGGGTTTGGGGACCCACGTGCTTCTTAAAAGCATCGGCCTCCTCTTGGGCATCATACAAGGACCCACAGGCTTCCTTAAAGCAACCCCGCCTCCTCTTGGGCTTAGTACAAGGACCCTACGACTTCTTAGAAGTATTCACAGCCTCCTCTTAGGCTTCGTATAATGATTTCTTCCTCCGGGAATGATAGACTCCTCTTGGGCTTCGTACAAGGACCGATCGGCTTCTTAAAAGTTTCTAGCCTCCTCTTGGGCTTCGTACAAATTGTCCCGACGACCTCCTAGAGGTATAGGAACAGAAATTAGTCATCTGCATAGAACAGTCCTTTCATAGAGTCTACTACTGTTTCTCAAAGCACAGTACAAAAGATGAAACTCTAGACTTGGACAGTCTAATTCCCTTGAGTCTCAAAGACATTCTCAAGCACCCCTTCAAAAATAGGAAGAAAACCCGCAGACTCGGACAGTCTCAATACCCTTCAGATTTCCCACTTCCTCAAAGAGAAGGAAATATCCCTGATCCTCGAATCACATCCCTGAGTGCAAACATTACTCATATAAGAACTGATTTTCTCTTTAAAACCAATATACTGGACCTGTCACTCAACTGAAACAGTCACCATAGCCTCCTCTTGGGCTTTGTACAATGATTCTCCCCAGCGGAGTCAAACAACGTTTAGCCTCTCTCTCGAGCTTTGTACGAGACACATAAGAGACTCCCTCGTTGAGTCTATTACCCCTTTCGCCTCCATCTCGGGCTTTATACGAGATACAAAGAGGTTCTTATTGAGCCAAACAAATTTTAGCCTCCATCTCGGGCTTTGTACGAGATACAAAAACTCTCTTGTTGAGTCAAATAGCCTCTATCTCGGGCTTTATACGAGATACCAAAAGACTCCATCGTCGAGTCAAAAACCTTTTAGCCTCTCTCTCGGGCTTTGTACGAGACACATATTAGCCTCCTCTTAGGCTTTGTATAAGAAAACCACTGGTTGATCCAATTAACCTTTTAGCATCAAAACTGTGCCTTGTTCACAGTACACAAACATCAACAACTCCTTCCCCTTCATCTAATTGTTGTAAGCGGCAAGCCTCTGGATCATCTACATCCACGCCACTGTCCCTCTTTTAGCATGAGAAATTCCTAAGGAAAGATAGCATTGCTCTACACTGAGTTAAAGTCTTCTCCTTCAGGTTAAAATCCCCTATAAAGGAAATTATGGCATTGCCGGATTCACATATCCCGGTTAAAGTAATTCTCCTTTATAAACAGTTGTGACATACAACCCCCTCTTTAGAGATGACAAATTCTCTCTAAAGTCAACACCTTTAGCTTCACATCTTGGGCTTCAAACAAGATACAAATAGACTCTTCAGCTTCACATCTTGGGCTTTGAATAAGATAAAAACCACCTTTCACTTCATGTCTTGGGCTTTGAACAAGACACCAAAACAACCATTTCCTCCCATAGAATAGGAGGAACTACGAACGCTCTGATTTCCCTGTTTTGGGAAACGGGAATACGTAGGCATAAGATCGAAAGAAAAGATCTTAGCGAGCACACTAAACAAAAACCCTAAATCCCATATACCATAATCTGAAGCAGTATCCTAACAAAATCCCAGAGAGAAATCAGTATTGGCGAAGATACAAATAACCGATACAAAGGCCCCACCACATTGATCGCATCCGTAACCTAACAGACCGCTGTTTAAAATCAGTATGCAAGCAGGGTTAATTGGAGACATCTATTTCCCTTCCTTCATCAGCTTTAATAGGATAAAAAATGAATCGACCTGTAGTAAACTCAACCGCAGTGAGAGCGACCAGCGCTTAAGAACCGCATCCAAAATCGCTCGCTACAGGAAAATGGCGCCCACCGTGGGGCTCTTTTTCTAAAATTTTTTTTCTCTTCACTTGTGTAAAAACCACAGATTGGGGCTTCCGCCGGGGAACCCATTTCTGTCTGGAACTTAGGATTCATAACTTTAAAGGTTTAGGATGATTAGGACAAATATATATACTGCTTTTACTAATTGCTATACATGTTTATTTTTCTGCTAATGGGAATGCGTGTGATGCCGCATGTGGAAAGATTGAGTATACACTTAAGATAAGTGATGGCGACGAGGTCGACCATCAACCTCAGTAGAGGCTGACCAAGGCAACCCATTCTCTCACCTAGACAATGGGCCGATTGTGATGTCTGAGAAGCTGAGGAGCTAAACCCTTTTGTAGTGCGGAAACTATCGGGAATAGTTGTTACGCGATACTACCCTCATTTGAGGCTGGTGATCTATTCTCGGTGAATGACACTTACTCTAAGATTGCTCTATAACTCGCTGGCGATCCGCTTGTTGTTTTGCTTTCCTGGGAGGAGCTGATGATAATGAGTACAGGTACAAAAATCACCCTAGTATAAACCTTTGGGGATGGGTAGAGCCTTGACTTCATGACAACGACCCTTTGACCCCATGTTTTTTCTATGTTTTTGTGTGCTGCATTCACGCATTCATTTAAAAAACATTAAAACATTCAAAAAAATTTCTCTTCTAGTCTCTCTGTTTTTCAAATTAAACTAATACTGTGATTGCAAATATCAGAGAAAAGGATTGCGCTAATGGATTTCGGTAAAAGGAGAACTCATAAGTACACCTTCAGGATTCCAAAGCTAGAGGATTTGAGAAGGTTAGCAGGAATGATCACTAACCAGGAAGCCTTCAGAGCCAAGCACGGAGGTTTGCTACCACTATTAAGAGTCCATGTGATTGAGGGAATCATGGATGTGCTCATTCAGTTTTATGATCCAGTTTATCACTGTTTCACATTCCCGGATTACCAGCTCGCACCAACGCTAGAGGAGTATTCTCATCTGATTGATTTACACGTTACAGATCGAGCTCCGTTTTCTGGACTGGAAGAAATTCCAAAGAATCAGACCATTGCAAGAGCAATTCATTTGGACGAGTCTGAGGTCAGGACTCACATGACCGCTAAGGGTGGCATCCAAGGTTTGCCAGCCTAGTTCTTGACAAAGAAAGCCCTGTATTTTGCTAGTATAGGAAACATGACTGCTTTTGAAAGCATCTTTGTTTTACTCGCCTACGGGTTATTTTTGTTTCCCAACATCAATAACTTCGTCGACATCAACTCCATTAAGGTTTTTCTCATTGGAAACCCTGTACCGAATTTGCTCGTAGATGGGTATCATTCTGTACACTTGGGAAATTTGTAAAGCGGAGGGGAGATCACATGCTGTGTACCTCTGCTTTACAAATGGTTTATCTCTCACTTGCCCAAGTCTGCTGCTTTTTGGGATTGCGAGAGTGCCTTACGTTGGTCGCAGAAGATCATGTCCCTCACCAACTCTGATATAGATTGGTGTAATAGGATCTATGATGGGATCAGGATCATTGACCGTTGTGGAAACTTCCCCAACGTACCCCTTATAGGAACTAAGGGAGGAATCAATTACCATCCAGTTCTCGTTCAGCGTCAATTTAGATACCCGATGAGACACATCCCACGGGGTGTTCATCTGGAAGGTCTTTTCTTCAAAGAAGGAGAAAATGACAGAGCATTAAAGACGGGAATAGTGCACGCTTGGAAGCATGTTCATAAGAAAGGACGAGAGTCTCTAGGCAAACCAGATTGTGTCTCGGTGGAGCCTTATCTCCACTGGGTACAAACTAGAGCTCTCAAGATGAAGATGCCTTATCCTCGTTATGGAATTCTTCCGCCGAGGGAATCTGTCATGTACTTCATGACGGAAACTGAAAAGCTTCAGGTTACTCTCAACAAAGTTCAACGGGAGAGGAGGTCTTGGAAGAACAAGTACCGCACCCTCGACGTAGAGTGCATCAAAATACAGCAACTACTGAAAGATAAAGATGCCCTGATTGAAATTTTGGAGCAACATGCTGTAGAGAATCAAGATGACCAAAGGAATTTGCTCGCTCCTTTCACCTGGCAAAGGAATGACAACCCGACAACGGCCCAAGAGCCCTGGTCAAAGAAAAGGAAGATACCAGAATCAGCACCCGAGTTCTCTCGGGACCCATTAGCTTAGGTTTCTGTTTCTGCACTTTGTAATCTACTGTATTTTCGTTTCCGCAATCCTTTGAATTCAATAAAAAGGGGTTTCCCCACTGTTTGATATTTGCAATCTGGTTGTCGAAGTTTATTTTGATTAAACCAAAAAAACAATTAATATAATCATTGCATTCATCATTCTCACATCGCGTATTCTTCTTACCTACGAATCTCACGTTTGTGTCTCGATTCTAGAGTCAAACTGTCTCATTCGTATAATACTCGGGCCAATCGTCAGAAAAAGATGGATGATCTCGAGGAAGAGAACAGAGAGTTGAAAGAAGAGATCGACGCTCTAAGAGAGGATATGAGAAAGCTTCGTAACGACATGCAAGCCATGGCAGAAGCTTAGCTACAAAGGACTGTGATCTCAGAGATCACCTCAATGCCCATAGTGGAGAAGTATGATCCTAGGTATCAGATGCCGAAAGATCTTCCGTGGGGCATCCCTGTTAACTATATCCCAGAAGGATATGTTCCACCAATCGCTGAAGATCAGGGAATCATAACAGAAGCCGCTGGGCCTGAAGGTTACAAACTTCGGGAAAGCGAAGATACCAGAGGCATACTGAAGACTCCTGAAGGTTACAAACTTCGAGAAACGCCAAGACTTGCTGCCGTAGTCACGGTACCACCCCCTGTGGTGCACATTGTCCCGGAAGGACAGACTCCACAGGTACCTTCTGGTAAGAAGGAAACTATGTTTGACCGAATGGATGAATTCCAGGAACAGTTCTTGGAAATGCAGAAGGAACTGCAAGCCATTCGCGGTCAGGATCTATTTGGAAAGGACGCCGCAGACCTCTGCTTGGTCCCCAATGTGAAAGTTCCGCACAAATTTCAAGTGCCCGACTTTGAAAAATACAAGGGTAATTCTTGCCCTCAAAGCCATCTGGTGATGTACGCTCGGCGGATGTCAGCTCAGACGGAGAATCAGGACCTACTGATTCACTACTTCTAGGATAGTTTAACCGGTGCCGCACTCAAATGGTACATGGGTTTAAACCGTACTACGATCAGCACATTCAGAGATCTTGACACTGCCTTCGTCCAATAATACAAATACAATTTAGACATGGCACCGGACAGAGATCAACTCAGATCGATGTCGCAAAAGGACAAGGAAACCTTTAAGGAGTATGCTCAAAGATGGCGTGAAATCGCCGCTCAAATTTGTCCACCTCTTGAGGAAAAAGAGATGACAAAAATCTTCTTAAAGACCTTAAGCTCATTTTACTATGACCGAATGGTTGCCAGTGCGCCCAGTGACTTCACCGAAATGGTCGGCATGGGCATACGTCTTGAGGAAGCCGTCCGATAAGGACGTTTGGTAAAAGACACTGGATCGACGAGCGGTACTAAAGAATACGGTAGTGTTCTCCCTAAGAAAAAAGAGCAAGATATTGGGAATATCTCTCTCGGAAAGCAAAGACGTCGATATCAACCAGTAGCAGCTGTAATTCCTGCTATCAACCCTGCGCATATTCCTACGTATCAACCTCAGGTTGCGCAGAGCCAACCTAATCAGCAAAGGACACAACAGCCTCTTCAGCAGGCTCGTCCTCCATATAACAACAACCGTACAACACGGCCACCAGGATTTGATCCTATACCCGTGTCGTACGCAGAGCTGTTTCCATTACTACTGGCTAAGGGGCACATTCAGACTAAATCTCCTCTTACAGTACCAGAAAATCCGCCTTTTTGGTTTAAGGTGGATCAAACTTGCCCTTACCATCAAGGAGGATCAGGGCATAACATAGAGACTTGTCTCAATTTGAAGTCTGACGTACAAAAACTTGTTAGGAGCGGGGTCTTATCCTTCAAGGATACAAATTCTAATGTTCTCACAAACCCGTTGCTTCAACATGAGAAGGCTGCAGTCAATCTGATTGAGAAAGAGACTAACAATGTCTATCAAATTCATGATGTACTCTTGTTGAAAACCAATTTGGTCAAGATGCATTATAGACAGAGTAGATATGGCCATGTGCCACCTCATAACTATCATCAGTGTGATGTCTGCTCTAAAAACAACAAAGGATGTTCTATGGTGCAAGCAGCTCTACAGGAACAGATGGATCTCAGATGGATCCAGGAGCACCGAGTTCATGGAGTTAACATGGTCTATACGAATTCTAATGTCATTCAGAACCACGATATCAGTGCAATGAATGTTAACCTGGTGGCGATGCACTCAAGGCAAAGCCAGTATCATAATCTGCCGTGGCACGATTACAGTTCCTGCCTGACTTGCTCGGTAAACAAACAGGGATGCTCTTTCATACAAGAGGCCCTCCAGCGTCAGATGGATCTTGGATGGATCCAAGACTACCATGATAGGAGTTCCTATCAAATCAACATGGTTCAGATCTTTGATATTTGCGTGATGAATACCAACCTGGTAGAATTACATGCTGAGCAGGTCCGACTCGGATTCCTGGTGTCACATAATTATCAAAGCTGTAAAGCGGGTTGCGAAAACGATCAAGGTTGTACCCTTGTCCAGGAGGCACTTCAGCACTTGTTAAATCACTGGTGGATGCCAATTTATATGGATGAAGATACTCAGCAAATTAGTATCAGTAACAGGAATCCTACTCGGCGTCAGAGTCAGGACATCCGATCTGTGGAAGCTAACCTAGTGAGGTTACATTGTAATCAAAGTGGGCGTGGCCAGGTGCCACCACACAATTATGACCGTTGTAGCGTCTGTTCGGAAAGTAACCAAGGGTGTTACCTTGTGAGAGCAGCTCTTCAGGGTCAGGTGGATCGTGGAGAGATTCGCCCATATCCGAGTTCTGGACCCATCAACTGGGCGCCGGACTACCTTGTCGATCAAGTCGAGGATGTTGTCACAATCTCTGATCATCATAGGACCAGGGATGTTTTTGCCATTATCCCTCTACTTGATGAATTAAGAGCTCCCAACCGGGAACGGATCGATATTGCTTATGATGGTCAGAAAAATCAGAAGGTTCCCATAATCATCTATCTACCGGGACCACTACCGTATGAATCAGCTAAGGCAATCCCTTACAAATATGGTGCAACGACAGTTAAAAATGGAAAGGAAATTCCATTACCCTTCGTCGTGAATATTGCAGACATCAGTCGTGTAACACGGAGTGGTAGAATCTTCAACCGAGGGGTTGGGGAACTTAACAAGGAAAAGGAACTTCAGACGGAAACTCCTGATCCACCAGTCGGTCAATCCAGTAATCCCGACCTTTCAAAAAATGATGATGAGATGCTGAAGCTCATCCAAAGGAGTGAATATAACATTGTCGATCAATTGTTACAGACTCCTTCAAAGATCTCGGTATTATCACTGTTACTCAGTTCAGAAGCCCATAGGGAGGCTCTACAGAAAGTCTTGGAGCAAGCCTTTGTGGAACAGGATGTAACAATCAGACAGTTCGATAGTATTGTCTCTAACATCACTTCCTGCAATAATTTGGGATTTAGTGATGAGGAATTACCCGAAGAGGGTCGCCATCATAACATGGCACTCAACATTACAGTTAACTGCCAGGACGATGCTTTAGCCAGCGTACTGGTAGACACAGGGTCAGCCCTGAATGTTATACCAAAGTCTACTTTGACTCAATTATCATTCAAAGGCCCTCCGATGAGAACCAGCGAGGTCGTCGTCAAAGCGTTCGACGGATCCAGAAAAACATTTATCGGCGAAGTTGATCTTCCCATAACTATAGGTCCTCACACTTTCCAAGTCACTTTCCAGGACATGGACATCCGGGCAACATACAGTTGTTTATTAGGAAGACCTTGGATACATCAGGCTGGAGCGGTTACTTCCACCCTCCACCAAAAGCTAAAGTTCGTTCAGAACGATCAACTTGTCACAGTCTGTGGAGAACAGGCCTTGCTCGTGAGTAACTTATCATCATCTACTTGTGTAGAACCCGAGGAGGTTATTGGGACGCAGTTCCAAGCACTGTCGGTCGGCAAGAACAATCAATCCCAAGGAGGAACCTCTATTTCCTCATACAAAGATGCTATCAAAGCGGTCGAGAGTACCGATACAATCGGATGAGGCAGCTTATCATTCCTATTGATAATAAAACAAAGAAGGGTCTTGGTTTTTCTGCAACCTGAACCCGGACAGCTGCCAACGATGAAAGTCTTCATCCCATTCAGGATTTCTTCCACAGTGGAGGTTTCCTTCACCCAGTGTCTCAGGCAGTACATGCTATCAATGAGGAAGATCCCTCTGACATAGGTGAAGAATGGAAGTCCTACCTTAACGAGGACGGTTATATGTCTCAAGAAAAGGTGCCTATACCATTTTGCTATCCCGCACAGAGTCCGAGATTTATACCACGGTTAGATGTCGAAATGATCTATGGAGATTGTGATCCAGAAGGATGTCGCGCTCCGCCAAATTCATTAGAGGAAGACACTCTGATGAAAGATAACTTTGACCACAATTACTATGGCCCAATGGATGGTCTGCCAATGTGGCAACCTCACCCAGGAGATTTGGGGTAAGAGAGTCAGCCGAACAATGAAAATCAGCTGACCGTCATCGAACAGAATACCTGTGTCCCCACCATGTCATGGGATCAACACTCAGGTCATTCAGAAACTACTCAACATGAAGATGAATCCGCAACGTTTGCAGGACTTAAATTCATCAACTATGCTTTTCCCGAGGTCAACGTCATCGAGAGAGACCACTCCTCCAGTTCCAGAGAAGTGTGGGACACCTTGGGACAACTGAGCGGGAAATTTGACTTTATAGTCAAGTACACCGCTCCCGAAAGCTCTCGTATCAGGCTCGAAGACATCCAATCAACTGGATGGGAAGATACAGCTGAGAACGCAAATGCTATGCAAAATGTAACTGGGGAATCCTCCTACGACAATTCTGCTTGGGAGACAGATTCCAATGATCCTTCTCCACCAGAGATCAACATTATTTCTGAAGACAAATCAAGGAAGGTGCCAGACGTTGTGATTCATCGAGGAGTTCGCCGCCGATGGGTTGCCGTCGAGGTTCCGAAGGTCGTTCATCAGTCAAAGTAATTGCCATCTTTAACCTTTCACCCTGCCCAGGTGAAACAGATGTTTTGATAGGGCTCGCTTTCTATAAATTTTCCCTCTTCGCTTAGCCCAAAGCGACAGAGTTTTGTTTTATAGGGTTGTAGTTTCAAGGATCGACTTGTTCATTAATAAAATAACATCGTTCTGTAATTTCCGCATTAATTGCTGTTTTCTCTTTTTGCTTTTTCAGAAAATGGTAATCCTAAAAAACAATTCAATAATAAAAACAAGCAGTAAAAAAATACACTGCACACACTTTTGCATTTTCTCTATCTCTTCTAAACACGAATCATCACGTCATGCAGATTGCTTGTTTTAAACCCCGTTGAAACATACGATCCGATGCCTTCTCCCAACTTTGAGTTCCCGGTATTCGAGGCTGAAGAAGAAAATGACGACCAAATTCCAGAAGAGATCTCCCGATTACTCAGACAAGAGGAAAGGTCCATTGAACCTCACAAAGAACTGTTGGAAACGGTAAACTTGGGTTCAGAAAAAGAGAGAAAAGAAATCAGGATTGGGGCACTGCTCAGTCCAACTTCCAGAGAGAGTTTGACAAAGCTTCTCAAAGAATTCCCCGATGTATTCGCTTGGTCCTATCAGGACATGCCAGGGTTGGATACTAGCATCGTGGAACATCACTTACCATTAAGATCGAAATGTCCGCCAGTAAAGCAGAGGTTGAGATGGACTCACCCGGACATGGCCATCAAAATCAAAGAGGAGGTACAGAAACAGATCGACGCAGGTTTCCTCGCTACATCTGAATATCCTCAATGGTTAGCTAACATCGTACCCTTTCCCAAAAAGGACGGAAAGGTCAGAATGTGTGTTGATTACAGGGATCTGAACAAGGCAAGTCCAAAGGACGACTTTCCTTTACCACACATTGACATGCTGGTAGACAGTACAACAAAGTTCAAAGTTTTCTCCTTCATGGATGGATTCTCGGGCTATAACCAGATCAAAATGGCGCCGAAAGACATGGAGAAAACATCGTTCATCACCCCCTGGGGTACCTTTTGTTACAAGGTGATGCCGTTCGGCTTGAAGAATGCCGGGGCAACCTATCAAAGGGCCATGACTACCCTATTTCATGACATGATAGACAAAGAAATTGAGGTATATGTCGATGATATGATTGCAAAATCTAGAACAGAAGAGGACCATGTGACCCACCTGTCAAAACTATTCGAGCGTCTGAGAAAGTACAAACTCCGCTTGAATCCCAACAAGTGCACCTTTGGTGTCCGTTCAGGAAAACTACTAGGGTTCATCGTCAGCCAGAAAGGGATTGAGGTTGATCCTGACAAGGTCAAGGCCATTCGAGAAATGCCTTCTCCGAAAACTGAAAAATAAGTCAGAGAATTCTTGGGACGTTTGAACTACATCTCCAGATTCATATTCCTCATGACCGCCACGTGTGCGCCGATTTTCAAATTACTTAAAAAAAACCAGGATTGCGTTTGGTCAGAAGATTGCCAAACCGCCTTCGACAGTATTAAGGAATACCTGTTGAATCCTCCGATTCTATCACCTCCAGTGGAAGGAAGACCACTGATCATTTACCTCACAGTCCTAGAGGACTCAATGGGATGTGTACTTGGCCAACAAGACGAAACTAAATGGAAAGAGTCTGCCATTTACTATTTGAGCAAGAAATTCACCGACTGCGAAACTCGGTAGACGATGCTCGAGAAAACTTGCTGTGCTTTGGCTTGGGCAGCCAAACGTCTACGTCAATACATGATTCGTCATACTACTTGGTTAATCTCAGAAATGGATCCAATCAAGTATGTCTTCGAAAAGCCTGCTCTCACCGGAAGAATTGCCCATTGGCAGATGTTGTTATCAGAATATGACATAGAGTACCACGCTCATAAAGTCGTTAAGGGAACTATTTTAGCTGATCATTTGGCTCATCAACTGATTGACAATCAAGAATTAATCGGGTTTGACTTCCCAGACGAAGATGCCATGTATCTAAAAATGAAAAATTGCAATGAACCGTTACCCAGCGAAGGGCCGGAACCAAGTTCCCAATGGGGACTTATCTTTGATGGAGCAGTTAATCATTATGGAAACAGAATTGGGGCAATCATTGTCACCCCTCAGGGTACCCACATTCCTTTCACTGCCAGACTTACGTTCAAATATACGAACAACGAGGCCAAATACGAAGCATGTATCATGGGTCTCGAAGAAGCAATTGATTTAAGGATCAAAAACTTGGACGTATACGGCGATTCAACCTTGGTTATCAATCAGATAAAAGGAGATTGGAACACATACCAATCAGGATTGATTCCTTACAAAGACTATGCAAGAAGGTTGTTACCTTTCTTTAACAGAGTCGAGTTTCATCACGTCCCTCGTAATGAGAATCACATGGCTGACGCTTTAGCCACTCTCTCTTCCATGATTAGTGTAGGTCAATGGAACGACTTACCTAAGATCGACATAATGCGCCTTGAACGGCCCGCTTACGTCTTCACGATCGAAGCAGTCATAGATGACAAACCTTGGTATCACGATAGCAAATGCTTCCTTCAGAAACAAGAGTACCCATCTAGGGCACTCAGAAAAGACAGGAAAACCCTCAGAAGATTGGCTGGAAGCTTCTTCCTGAGCGGTGACACTCTTTATAAGAGGAATTTTGACATGGTCTTGCTCCGATGCGTAGACAGACCAGAAGCTGACATGCTTATGAAGGAAATTCATGAAGGATCCTTTGGCACTCATGCCAATGGACACGCAATGGCGAGAAAAATTCTAAGAGCAGGGTACTATTGGTTGACAATGGAATCCGACTGCTACAAGTACATGAGGAGGTGTCCCAAATGTCAGATATACTCCGACAAAATTCATGTACCGCCATCACATCTCAAAGTTCTTTCTTCCCCATGGCCTTTTTCCATATGGGGAATTGACATGATTGGCTTGATCGAACCTAAGGCTTCAAACGGACATCGGTTCATCCTGGTAGCCATTGACTATTTCTCCAAGTGGGTCGAAGCAGCGTCATTCGCCAATGTAACCCGACAAGTGGTGGTCTGATTTATCAAAAACAATATCATCTGCCGTTATGGTGTTCCAAGCGAGATCATTACTGATAATGGATCTAACTTGAATAATAAGATGATGAAAGAGCTATGTGCAGAGTTCAAGATCGAACACCATAACTCATCTCCCTACCGACCCAAGATGAACGGAGCGGTAGAAGCGGCCAATAAGAACATCAAGAAGATTGTTCAAAAGATGGTTGTAACCTACAAAGACTGGCACGAGATGCTACTCTTTGCTCTTCACGGTTATCGCACGTCCGTCCGCACTTCAACAGGGGCAACCCCTTTCTCTCTAGTGTATGGCATGGAAGCAGTGCTCCCCATAGAAGTAGAGATCCCGTCAATCCGAGTATTGATGGAAGCTAAGCTCACCGAAGCTGAATAGTGTCAAAGCCGACACGACAAATTAAACCTGATCAAAGAGAAGCGAATCACGGCACTATGCCATGGTCAGTTGTATCAGCAGAGAATAAAGAAGGCGTTCGACAAAAAGGTCCGACCTCGTGTCTTCAGAAAAGGAGACCTCGTGCTCAAGAAGATACAATCTTTTCTCACTGATTCTCGGGGTAAATGGACTCCGAATTATGATGACCCCTATGTGGTCACAAAAGCTTTCTCAGGCGGCGCCTTGAGACTTGCAACCATGGACGGAGAGGAATTTACCTACCCCACGAATGTTGATGTAGTAAAAAAATACTTCGCCTAAACTAAAAAAAAAATAAAAATCATCCCGATGGATTGGAAACATCACAGTACAATCCAGGCAAAAATTAGGGATAATGGCAAATAACTATGTTCAACAGAGGCAAGTCCCTCAGCAGCAGTTACACCATCCATCGGAGGAAAACTCCAGTCAAGGTCATCTTCGACAGAAGCTCAGGATGCCCCGAATTCAAAATTGGTAGAAGGATAGCGGTCGTTATGTTTTAATGTAGCCCTTTTTCCTGTAAATTACCATTTTCCAACTTTGTAAATACTCTTTGGAATCACGCATTTGGCTGATCTCCATTTTATCAATAAAATTTGAGCCTTTGTGCTTTTGTTTGTAATTCTTATTTGTTTTAGCTTTACAGAACGACGTTGTTAACATGATTAACGAATCTTGAAATAAAACAAAAATGAATTTACTTGTTAAAACTTTTTCTGCTTTAAAATAAAGATGGCAATTTCTTTTGACTGTTGAACATCAAAAGAGCATTAACCGCTTCTCCAGAAGTAAGCGAACTTCAAAGTGCAGAATCAAAGTACTCCTTCTACGTCAGTACGCCAATATGAAGGGATCAACTGTGTCAGAGACCTTGTTTCGTCTGACACGCCTCGACCGAGTTCTTATCTCCTAAGCCCGACCAACATAACTCCCAACAGGGACTATCTTTCCTAAGCAAGGTGGAATTGCTATTCTGAACCAGCGGTACTTCTTCGCCCCACGATGGCCGAGTATCCAGTCATGTTCATCTTTTAGTTTGTGTGTCGCGTCAGTTTTGTCAGCATATACATACACACATCATGCATTATTGATTTGCATTCACATTTCATATTGCATCACTATCACTCTAGTCGGTCTTGTCCCCTAGTGATAGAAGTTCTCTCAATTGAGTCGTCAGTTCTTGCCTCGTCAGGAAACGCTGTGTCTGAACAGCCTCACCCCCAGTCTATTTCTGGAAGGAAGTTGGCCCTTGACCACTTTGATAACTTGAACCTCTGAAAAACCAGAGGAACTTTCAGTCAGCACCACTCTACGCCATTGAAGATGATATCCTTGCTTTCCCGGATTAAGGAAAATCCACAGAGAAAGCCTCGTAATCAGAGATTCGGCAGCATGCCAGTTTCGCTCCGAAAAGATCGCTGATGAAAAGGTCCTCAGCACCTCAAAATTGGACCCCATCATATGGCATTTCTCCGGGAAGATCCCGAGAAAAGTATGATGTAAGATCCCACGCAGAAGCAGCCTCTCAAGAGACTCGCTTTCCCCAGTAGAAACAAATGGTGTCTCCAACAGAGAAGTTTGTGCAACTCTACAACTCAGACGACTGAGTTCCCCAGTAAGTATGACATCAACTTTTTCTGTTAAATGGCATCTCCCCAGGAAAATTCGGCGAGAAGTTTGAGGAAAACCACTACGAATAGCGTCCCTTGTCAATAAAGTTTATTGACAAAAGAAACTAAGACCAGTTCCTTGGTAGGAAACCAGGATCGAGGGGAAGTTTATTTCAGAAACTAAGACCAGTTCCTTGGTAGGAAACCAGGATCGAGGGGAAGTTTATTTCAGAAACTAAGACCAGTTCCTTGGTAGGAAACCAGGATCGAGGGGAAGTTAACAAAGGAAACTGAGACCAGCTCCTTGGCTGAAGACCAGGATCGAGGGGAAGTTTACCTTTTCTAAGCCTCAGTGTTTAGCAAAAAAAAGATGAATACGTGAGATACCATTCATAACCACCATCAAAATTTTGGGTATTCCGATATTTAATCCTCTTGCACCCCGAATGCCCGAATACCTTCGTCATTCACACCTTCGTGTCCAAGAAGATTAAATAGGGGCATCTGTCATACCCCAAATTTTGACCACTAAGATTTCCCATCATTGTGAAAAGCATCACCACAATATGGATGTACCTTTGTGCCTCATCAATCTCCTCAAGGAATTGTTGAGCATTCACTACTATCAAAATTAGGGTTTCAAGCCCTCTCAGAGCCTTAGACAAAGGATCAATAAAGGAATGACATGATCTTCAACTTGTCTAGCCTCTCAAGTAGCTACAAAGGATCAAGAGGACTCCCACTCCAAGGATTAAGCACAAAGCTGCTATCTTCTAGGTGGATCAAGCCTCAAGATCGCCAACATCACCAAATTAGGGTTTTGGTCGTTCAGGGCCTCCAAAGGGAAATTTTCCTCTGGGCATGAGCCAAGGATCCAAAACACAACCTAATATGCTCCATGGAACCTCATGGACCCAATCATCCAGTCAATTTTGCCTCAGGGGATGTATTCATAAAAAAAACCAGGAATTAGGGTTTCTTGACCTAATTCACCCCTAAGTTGACTTTTAGGGAAAATCATGAGCCAAGACCTCAAAGGAGGATTTAAGGGTCTCTAATACACCACATTGATCCATTTGCAACAATGGATTGATCCAAGAAGCTTGAGCAACAAGCCTCAAATTCATCTGCACCACAGTCAGGGTTTTAAGGGAAAAGTCAACTGTAACTTTGACTTTTGACCAGGACATGCTCCCAAGCCCTATGACATGCATCAATATACCCTATGACACCCATGGAACATGTCCATCAAGTTTGATTTAGGTCAAGGACATGATTTCCTGAAGAATTGCACAGTTTGGAATTCATCTGATAAAAAGTCAACTGTGCACAAAAGTCAACTTTGACTTTTTGAGATTTTTCACAAAAATGGATTTTTAACCCTAAAATGATGTTAATTTATGATTTGAATCATCATTCATCAAGAAAAATCAAGAAAAGTTGGATAACTTGTAAAAGGGGTAACCATAAAAACTTAGAAAATTTTCTAAGTTAAAAATAAAGTGGCTAGGGTACCAACTTTGGAGGGTCATAACTCCTAAACCACAAAGCCACTTTCTCCCATACAAGGCTTGATTTATAGATCTCATAGCCCTCTACAAAAACTTCAACTAGACCTAACTCCAATTCATTGTGGATTTTGAGCTATGAGTGAGCCAAAATGGCTGAAAACATGAAAGCACCACTTTTCCAACACTTAGGAAAAATTCTGTCCAAGACAGATTTTGTTGGAAACACCAAAACTTGTGGGGTTTTTTCACACAGTTACAAGCTGAATCAGTTCCAAATATAAACATCAATGTTGTTGCAAATGTTGCCAAGAATCTAAGAAACTCAATAGCATGAAACCAATCCACTTGTGCCAAGAATTATGGCTGCCACAACACACCATGTCAAGGCAGCCATGAAAAATCAGTTTGGGGGTTTTGTGCCACCCACGATTTCTGAGTCAAAAGGAGTGATCACTATGCCACATGCCTTCAATCTGATCATGAACCAACTGATCCAACTGATAGGGTTGAGTAAAAAAGCCAAGGAATCTTCCAACTTAAAATTCATCCACTTTGGCACATTTTGCCTTGAATTCAAAGGGGCATTAATGTGGAATAGTGCATTTTCAACAAAGACACTCTACTCAGTCAAGTTCTCTGATTAAACAACAATAAAAACATCTGAAGAATGTGATTTTGGTCAAGGCATAGCCCTGCTCTTGGGAATGGCTAGTTTGCCTTGCTTGAGAAGAAATCCTCCAAGCCAATCCATGCAAATGTGATCTGATCCAGCAGCCATTCACTATTCCTCCAAGACAAAAGTTGATCACCTATAAATAGAGGTTCCAATGGATCATTCAGCTCACACCAAAGCCAGTTACAACACTGCTTTCTCTCATTCTTCCTTAAGCCTCAAGTTTCTTGGTTTTTGAGTAACCACTATCGGGTTTTGAGTTGCAGCCTTAAGCAATCAATTCCAATTGCTCAAACACATCACATATGATGTATTTGAGGTGTCCAAACACTTAAACACTGACTGTAACACCTCAGGCTCAAAATCACCCTTCAACCAAGCCATTATGCCTCAATTATGCAGGTGGAGGTCTCCAGCTTGATCCAAAGAGTTTCAAAGTGTTCCAAAGATTGCAACACACTCCATAACATCCATTGAAGTTGTAGGGATCATTAATTTACAACTGGAACAAGGTTTGTGCAGAGTTCCATTTCAGCTTGCATCAAGGTAAGCCTCAAAATTCCAACTCCATGATCCATGCATATTTCCTCGCATGATATTTTTTCCAATTGCTTGCCATCATATGTTGATTGTTTTCCCTCAAAAAATTTGATCATAGCACTCATAACCATGCCTACTCGATTGCTTTTGCAAAATTAGGGTTCATACGGCCACAATGATATAATTTGCTATACACTGAAAATGAATGAAATTGGGTATTGCCATCTTCTTCCTTGTGAAAAAACGCACGAGTTTGGTGTTTGAATCATGTCAAATGGTTGAGAAACGAGAGAGATGGAGGGCTTCATGCACGAGCTAGAGGAAGAAGATGGCCATGGCGCCATTTTCAGAAAATCCAACTAGTTTGATATATATTTTTCACTTGCCATGTTATTAATGAATTGGCATTGCGCCCCAGTGGTTGATCAGCTGGTTTGTATGTATTGGCAAGCGAAAGGTCTGGGGTTCAAATCCCCCTCGCCCCAGACCTTTTTATCACTTTTTCCTATTTTCCTATTTTTCATATTATTTTGTTAATGATTTGAAAAATTAATAACTCACTCAATTTTAATTATTTTTGACTGATTCTTTTTGCAAAAAATCATAAAAATGTTGAAATATTTTATTCCATAAAAAAATTATATTTATATTATGTATTTAATATAATTAGTATTTTTGTGAATAAATTCATTTTTTATTTGTTTTTAAACATTTTAAAATGAACATCCATCTTGAAAAAATAAAGACCAAATGAGTTTTAATATCTCTTGTGATTTATACCTCATTTTTCAAACCTTAAACAAAAAATCACAAGTGGTTTATTCAAATCTATTTGGTATTTTCATTGATTTTCTTTAAATATTTACTATTTAAAGATTAAAATTAGGGTTCCTTTGATTTTCACCCTCATCAAACAAATTTTTGGGCCTCTATTAGAGTGTAAGACCCAACCTTTTTTTTTGTAAAATACAAACTATTTTTTGGGCCTCACTTATTATATAAGTCCTACTGTATTTTCAAAAACCTCGGCGCGCTCACCAATTCAAAAATCAAACCTTGGGCCTCTCCTTGAGCTATAAGACCCATTCAACACTTTGGGCCTCTAATAGAGTGTAAGACCCAACCCCCTTTTAACCAAAATCATTTTGGGCCTCACTTATTGTATAAGTCCCTTCGCGTTAAAAGAAAATCTCGGCGCGATCGCCATTTCAAACGAAAAAAACAATTGGGCCTACCCTCGTGTTATAAGCCCCACTCTTTTTCTTTAAAACTTTTTGGGCCTCTTGAGAGAGTGTAAGACCCAACCCCCTTGTACAGAAAACATTTTGGGCCTCAGTCACTTGTATAAGTCCCTCTGTACAAATTCAAACAGTGCGCTCACTGATAAAACCCTGGGCCTCTCCTTGAGCTGTAAGCCCCAAATCTTTCTTTTTCAAAGCACTTTCTCCTTTGATTTTGAATATACTGTTGTTCTTAATCTTTCTTTGTTGAACAACTAACCAAACAACATGGAAGCTCTACAACCGAGTAAGTGTTTATACGCTTTCATTTACCGCTTTCATATACATATAATTGTATTGTGGGGCTGTTTCGCTGTAAGTCTTCTTTCATAAACTCATATCAACTGTGTAATAATAGTATAGATATTTAGAGTTTCCCCGGCAACTACGTCTAGCATTAAGCCCGTTGATCACTCTTAAATAGTCAAAACTAGATCCCCATAGGATTACCAGACACAGTCTTTCCTCCTCTTGGGGTTAAACAATATGGAGATGTGAAAGGCAGATTCTTTTTGAACCCTTTCTCAGACTGTCACTCGTAGAAGTTGTCAAAGAAACTCTATTCCCCAGAGATGATCTTTTCTCCGTGAATGGCATCTCTTGAGTTTCTTCTAAATTCTCGAACTTTCCTGGCTTGATCTATTCTCGGTGAATGGCATGTCTTGAACTTCTCGGGGTTTGGGGACCCACAGGCTTCTTAAAAGCACTTGTCAAGAAACTCTACTCCCCAGGGATGATCTTTTCTCCGTGAATGACATCTCTTGAGTTTCTTCCAAATTCTCGAACTTTCCTGGCTTGATCCATTCCTCATGAATGACCTGTCTTGAATTTCTCCGGGTTTGGGGACCCACGGGCTTCTTAAAAGCATCAGCCTCCTCTTGGGCATCATACAAGGACCCACAGGCTTCCTAAAAGCAACCTCGCCTCCTCTTGGGCTTAGTACAAGGACCCTACGACTTCTTAGAAGTATTCACAGCCTCCTCTTAGGCTTCGTATAATGATCTCTTCCTCCGGGAATGATAGCCTCCTCTTGGACTTCGTACAAGGACCGATCGGCTTCTTAAAAGTTTCCAGCCTCCTCTAGGGCTTCGTACAAATTGTCCCGACGACCTCCTAGAGGTATAGGAACAGAAATTAGTCATCTGCATAGAACAGTCCTTTCATAGAGTCTACTACTATTTCTCAAAGCATAGTACAAAAGATGAAACTCTAGACTTGGACAGTCTAATTCCCTTGAGTCTCAAAGATAGGAAGAAAACCCGCAGACTCGGACAGTCTCAATACCCTTCGGATTTCCCACTTCCTCAAAGAGAAGGAAATATCCCTGATCCTCGAATCAAATCCCTGAGTGCAAACATTACTCATATAAGAACTGATTTTCTCTTTAAAACCAATATACTGGACCTGTCACTCGGGCTTTGTACGAGACTCATATTAGCCTCCTTTTAGGCTTTGTATAAGAAAACCACTGGTTGATCCAATTAACCTTTTAGCATCAAAATTGTGCCTTGTTCACAGTACACAAACATCAACAACTCCTTCCCCTTCATCTAATTGCTGTAAGCGGCAAGCCTCTGGATCATCTACATCCACGCCACTGTCCCTCTTTTAGCATGAGAAATTCCTAAGGCAAGATAGCATTGCTCTACACTGAGTTAAAGTCTTCTCCTTCAGGTTAAAATCCCCTATAAAGGAAATTATGGCATTTCCGGATTCACATATCCCGGTTAAAGTAATTATCCTTTATAAACAGTTGTGACATACAACCCCCTCTTTAGAGATGACAAATTCTCTCTAAAGTCAACACCTTTAGCTTCACATCTTGGGCTTCAAACAAGATACAAATAGACTTTTCAGCTTCACATCTTGGGCTTTAAACAAGATACAAACCACCTTTCGCTTCATGTCTTGGGCTTTGAACAAGACACCAAAACAACCATTTCCTCCCATAGAATAGGAGGAACTACGAACGCTCTGATTTCCCTGTTTTGGTAAACGGGAATACGTAGGCATAAGATCGAAAGAAAAGATCTTAGCGAGCACACTAAACAAAAACCCTAAATCCCATATACCATAATCTGAAGCAGTATCCTAACAAAATCCCAGAGAGAAATCAGTATTGGCGAAGATACAAATAACCGATACAAAGGCCCCACCACATTGATCGCATCCGTAACCTAACAGACCGCTGTTCAAAATCAGTATGCAAGCAGGGTTAATTGGAGACATCTATTTCCCTTCCTTCATCAGCTTTAATAGGATAAAAAATGAATCGACCTGTAGTAAACTCAACCACAGTGAGAGCGACCAGCGCTTAAGAACCGCGTCCAAAATCGCTTGCTACACATGGCTCTTGATATGCTCCACCACTGGACTTACTATCAGCATAGTAATCCACACTGAAGATCTTTACACAACACTACGCCACCAAGCTCCCAGAGAATCAGAACCTCCTTACAATTTCAACTAACTACTCTTCTGCATAAGAGCAATCAGTTTCAAGCATCCTGCTTGAATGCACATTGTGAAATCAACCAAATGCCACTTTTTGGTTGACCTCACTCTTCTTCAAAACTCCCACAAGATACACTGATCCACTAATGAAATCAGATCTTCAAGTCACATGAACTACTTGCCCCATAGCAAGATATCTTGGATCCACCAAGCGTCTTAGTCATGTAACATCTTCCCATCCACAGCTCCCGCAAACTGCATGAGATAGACCTTTTTGAAGCATCCATAACTTCCATTCTCCTGTAGATCACCTTATCTTAAGCTGATGTGCCACATCACCAGCTGAGACCTCTGATGTAAAGCTAGATGTCAGAGCATTCTGATATGACATCCAACTGTTGAATTCAGCTCCTCCTTCTACCACTTAGAAGAACCTCCTCCCTTCGCAGAACAAGAATTCCATGCTCTCATAGACTTGATTCAACAACCAAGTTTGAGTTGACAACCTCTATCCTGCATTGAAACTCCAAAGACTTCAAACCTGCCATGTCTGAATCTTCAGAAAATAAGTAGTCCAAGACTACCCCATAGCTATACCAAAGTATGCCACTTCCCTTAGCAGAGCCGTCACTAGAAAGCCAGAGATAACTGCCACTTATCCTTGACCTTTACAAACAGAGCAAAATCCATGCTCCAAAGCACCTGGATTAGAAACAAACTGATCTAAATTATAACCATCAAGATTATGATGTCTTCATCTTCATCTTCAACAGCATCAAAGTCCATACTAGTTTATTGCCAGGAAACTCTCCAGAGAACACATGCTTCTGTCACACCCGACTGAAGCCACTTCTTAGGTCACCACCTAAGACTAAAACAGATGCTAAAGCGTATGCAGTACCCCTTCCATGATTCTGCAGAAACTCTGATGATGAGATGTTCCAACATCTTGTTGAACATCAGCAATCTTGACTTTCAAGAATAATCAATTAAATACTTGTGGATTCCACAAATAGCAATTGATCTTAAATCCTTGTCCACTAACCCTTCTTCATTGTTGTAGCTGAGCTCCACCAGATCATGTCATGAACACTTATAAAGTATTCAATCTTTTTGCAAGTATCTTCTTCAAAGGAAAATGTTGAGATACCAAGGCTGTCACCCTTGACTCAAGTAACTAAGACTTTCTCTGAACAAATCTTATTTACCTCAACAATTCTTCAATCAGATTGGATCCACTCTCAGGGTCAAGAGAGATGAATCATTCCTTGTTGTTTTTGGATGGCGAAAATAAATCACCTCCACTTTCTTCCGATTTTGTTTTTAAGAAACACCTTCTAGTCAGAAGAGTAACTAGAAGACTCAAGATACACGACATAAATGCCTTTATGAGTGGACTTGAGAGAATTCTCAAGTATCTTTGACAACCTAGCCGACCAATAATTTATCAAACTCCTAGAGCAAGAACCTGATAAACTTAACTCAACTTCTCTTCTCTTCAACTGACTTCAACTATACAAAGAAACCAAGCTTCCAAGTACCAGGTCACCATACCAGATATCTAACCACAACTCCTTTCACTTCATCACTCCCGACTTTGGAATAAAAGAATGCAGATATCTTCAAATATAGAGGCCGACGATTGAGACCTTCCACCAACTGTCTTCAGTAACAACTCCAGAATCCCATAATTCTAGAGCTCTTCCATCAGAAAAACATGCAGCAGAACCACCAAGGAACAGATCTTGCTTGCCCTAATAAGATGTCAGAACATCTTATAGGACACACCAATAAGAGAACTAGCCACTTCTCTTGTAGTTGTTGTAGAATCTCCTCAGCTACATGAACAACCTCCAGGTTGTTCCCTTCGATCTAGAACATCCATCTCATCCATTAATACCCTTGAGTATGTCTGAGTTGATTGATCTGATCTTCAAACTCCTCCTTGTTTAAATGCCAGAAAGTATATCCCAAAGATCTTATTTAGAACCAGACAGGATGCCTGCTCTGATACCAATTGAAATTCTGGCCTATGCAAACAGCAGATGTCCTAACACATGTCAAGATATTGTGCTGCATAATCATTTAAACTCAGAGGCGCAACAACAGACTGATACCTTGAATATCAGAACTGCACACTCACAGATGTCATGACATCTGCTCCAACATGTCAGTCAAGAACATTAACAAAACTGTAAATTGCAGAATGTTAAATAAGACAGTAATTGTTAACCCAGTTCGGTGCAATTCACCTACATCTGGGGGATACCAATCCAGGATGAAGACTTCACTATCTGTAGAACTGTTACAAAGCTAAACTCCCCCGTTTACAACTTTATCCCTAACATTTACCCAATGAACATCTTTACCAAGGCTAAACTCAAATGTTTACAACCCTGATATGAGATACCCCACTCATATCCTAATCACAACCTGTGATATCTCTGTCTTCTGCCAATACAGAACTGTCATGGTTTCTTAACCTCCAACTTATCTTGGACTTGCTTCAAGGCTTCATTCAAGAACAATACAACAACCATTACCTACAGGCTTCTGGTTGTGTCCCTGTACCTATGCCTTCCACTCTGCATCCCATATTACAGAATAGAGACTTACAACTCCTAAGAGAGTCAACGACTCTCAAACCCTAAACCCTTATTCAACACAAGAGAACTAGGTTACAAAGTTATAAGCGATACAAAAGTTACAGTTATTTAACCCTAGGTCTAAGTCTCCTTATATAGTCTTCTGTTGTCTTGGGCATTCAATCTTTGATCCTATGTTTCCTTGATCCGTTCCTTAATTCTTACAAAAGATTAAAACCTGCTAACTTACCAAGTCGGTCAGGATGTCGAGACATTTCCTTCGACATCTTTTTCTTCTGCAGATTCTTCAAGTTTATCATCATAATGTTTTAGAAAAATTTAGTCAAACAACAGGTGCTTTCAGGGAACTTTGTTAGAACCCGTTCTACAGGTACACAAAAAGAACCCCTAGTACATACCTTTGGGATGGGTAGACCCGTGGCTCCATGCTCGTGACGATAAACCCTTAAACCCATGTTTTCATATATTTGTGTTTGTTGCATTCATGCATTCATCAAAAACTTTGAAAAAAAATATTTTCTCAAATTTTTTTTCAAAAGAACTAAAAACGGGGTGTTGCAAATATCAGAAACCGAATTATGGATTTTGGTAGAAGAAAAACTCAGAAGTACATCTTCAGAAATCTAAAACTTGAAGACCTAAGGAGATTGGGAAGGTTGATTATTAATCCAGAAGCTTTTAGAGCTAAGTACGAAGGACTTTTGTCTCTTTTAAAAGTCAACATGGTGGAAGGAGTCCTAGCTACATTGGTTCAGTTCTATGATCCGGTGTACCACTGCTTTACGTTTCTAGATTATCAGCTCTCACCAACATTGGAAGAATACTCCCATTTGATTGATTTACCCATCACTGATCAGGATCCATTCTCTGGACTGGAAGAAATTCCTAAAGATCAAATCATTGCAAGAGTCACCTCTTTGGAAATATCAGATATCAAAACTCACATGACCACCAAGGGAGGAATTCAAGGTCTACCAGCTAGGTTCCTATTGGAAAAAGCCCTATACTGCCAGCTTAGGAAACATAGTTACTTTTGAGGATAACTTTGTTTTGCTCACTTATAGATTATTCCTTTTCCCTAACATTGACAATTTCGTCGACATAAACGCTATCAAGATATTCTTAATTAGGACACCAGTCCCAACTTTGCTTGCAGATGCTTACCACTCAATGCATTAAAGGAACTTGTACAGTGGAGGGATGATTGCATGTTGTGTACCATTACTCTACAAATGGTTTATTTCCCACTTACCCAAATCTGCTACTTTTTAGGATCTCAATAGTGGTATGCGATGGTCGCAAAAGATTATGTCTCTCACCCACTCTGACATAGATTGGTACAATCGGGTCCATGCCGGAATAAAGATCATTAACAAATGTGGAAGTTTCCCCAATGTACCCCTCATTGGTACTAAAGAAGGGATCAATTATCACCCAGTTTTAGCTCGTCGTTAGCTTGGATACCCGATGAAGGATGTACCTTACAATATCCATATGAAAGGTCTTTTCTTTAAGGAAGGAGAAAATGATAGATCACTCAAGGAAGAAATTGTGCATGCTTGGCATCATGTTCATAGGAAAGGAAGAGAGTCTCTGGGAAAACCAAACTGCATCTCCGCAGAGCCTTACCTCCAATGGGTGCAAACTAGGGCCATCAAGGTAAAAATTCCTTACCCCCGTCAAGAAGTATTTCCCTTAAAAGAATCTATCCTCTACTTCATGAGTGACACAGAGAAATTGCAGGCCGTTTTTAACAAAACTCAACATGTAAATAACTCTTGGAAGAACAAGTATCAGATTGTCAGCTTGGAGTGCATAAAGATTCAAGAGTTTCTAAAAGAGAAAGATGCTCTAATTGAAATACTGGAGAAACATGCTGTAGAAAGTAAAAAAGAACGGAGGATTTTGCTCTCTCCTTTCACATTGCAAAGGATCATCGACCCGATAACGGTTGAGGAGACCCGATCAAAGAAGAGAAACGGGGATTAGCAGCCAGCATCTGGACCTTTGTCAGAGATTCCTTAGGATTCATAGGCCTAGTTTTCCTTCCTGTACTTTGTAAAATAATGTACTTTTCCCTGTAAGATATTGTAATCCTTTTGAATTCAATAAAAGGTTTCCACCGCTCTATGATATTTACAAGAAAATTGTTAAAAGTTCTTTTGAAAAGATCATTCTCATTCTTTGCATATCATTCATCATTCTTGCATTACACATCTTTGTCATAAAGTCTCATATATGTGTCATACCCTAAATTGTGACCACAAGACTTTACATCATTGTGCAAACAAACACCATAATATGGATGTACCTTCATGCCTCATCAATCCTCTTAAAGATTGTTGAGCATTCACCTCAACCAAGAGTTAAGGTTTTTTTTAGCCCTCTCAGAGCATCCAGGCAAAGGATCAATCAAGAATTTACATGATCTTCAACTTGTCAAGCTCCTCAAACATACATGAAGGATCAAAGGGTCTCCCACATCAAGAATCAATCATAAGAATGCAACATTTCAAGCTGATCAAGCCTTAAGATCACCAGTGTCACCAAATTAGGGTTTTGGTCGACCAAGGCCTCTAGAGGAAAATTTTCATCTGGGCATGAGCCAATACTTCAAAACATGATTCAAGAAGCTCAAAGGGACCTCATGGATCCAATCATGAGTTCAAAATAGCCTCAGGGGATGCATTCATCAAAAATCAGGAATTAGGGTTTCTTGACCTGATTCACTCCTAAGTTGACTTTTGGAGCAAAGCATGAGCCAAGACCTCAAGAAATGTCTTAAAGACCTCAAATATCTTATATTGATCCTCTCACAAGTTTAAATTGACACAAAAAACGTGATTCATGAGCAATATAAAGATGCAAATTCATCTGGACCACAAACTAGGGTTATTGAGAAAAAAGTCATCCACATATTTGACTTTTGACCAAGACATGATCTCAAACCTTGGGAAATGATTCAAGACACTCTAAAACAACTATGTAATCCATCAATTAGGTTTGATTTACCCCAAGAACTTGATTTCATAAAGGATCACAAAGTTTGAAATTCATCTAATAAAAAGTCAACTGTGCCCAAAACCAAGTTTGACTTTTGAGATTTTTTGACAAACATGGCTTCTTTAAGACAAAAAACAATGTTAACTTATGGTTTGGATCATCATCAATCAAGAAAAATCAAGAAAAGTGAGGTTACTTACAAAAGGGGTGATCTTAAGAAACTTAAATTTTCACTAAGTTATGGAAAATGATGATTTTTACCCAACTTTGCAAGACCATAACTTATGATCCAAGCAGCCATTTTATTCCATCCAAAGCTCAAATGAAAGCTCTCATTACATACTACAAAATTGTCCTACTGGTCCATAGTAAAAAGATGCATGGATTTTGAGTTATAAAGTCATGAAGTTAGGGTTTCATGGGATTTTCACTTTTTACACTTAGTGAAAATTTTGGACAAAATCTGTTTGCATTTTGTCAACTTTGAGGTCATTTTTCTCCATGATCCACATTGATCCAAGACCAAAGGTAAACATCAAAGTTGAAGTATAATGTGAAAGCTTTCCAAAAAGTACAAGAACACATTCTAATTTTACTTGAGAAAGAAATTACAAGCCTTGCAACATGACATGAAATTCTGGTTTTTCAAGACATCATTGGTGCATAACTTGTGCCGCACGATTTTCTCCTTCAAATTTTGTCACTTTGCATACTTTGTCATCTTCCAAAAACACAAAAATATTGATGAATCACTTGTTACTTGATCAAAGAGGCAAGAATACAGCCTAGCATATGATGATCCATCATTACAAAATGCCTCCATTTTCAAATTTGGCAATGTTACATTAATGCAATGCATTGAGGTGTCATGAACCAAGCCATATCAATCCAAACCAGTCAAGATTCAGTCCAAAGCTCCGAGTGTTAAAACCTGCAAAAATTAAATAGAGTCAAGCTAGAGGAGGCTTGGCACTTTGAATCATCCAAGTCAATGGCTACCTAGCTACACATTATGATCAACCTCCATTCATTATTCCTTGCCAAACAAACTTCCTCTACTATAAATAGAGGCCATTTGTGACTGATTAAACCACCCCAAAATATCAGAATACATGTTTTCCTTCATTTCACTCTCTTTCACCAAAATTTGCTTATCTAACAAGTAGGATTCAAATTTTCAACTAGAAAGCAATTCTGTCAAAACCAATGCTGTAGGCACATCCTATACCTCATATAGAAGGGATCCAAACACTTTCCAAATTTCTGTAACACCAGAATCAATAACCTCCATCTCACACCTAGACCTAAATGCAGTTGGGATACCACTGAGAGTTCCAGGAGATTTCCAGTCATTCCAAGCTTCTCAACACACTCACTAGGGTCCATTGAAGCTGTTCAGATCATTCAAACACATCTATAACACCTACAACTGAGGATTCAAATTCCTCTTGCACAGGTAAGCATGAACTGTTCAAACTCCATGATTCATGCATCATAAATGTGTTTTCAAGTTACCAACATGTTTCTCCACTTATGTAGAGTGTTTCCCCTCAATCAATTGCTTTGTATCTATCGTGTATAGAATTTCATAGTGTTCTTGCAAAAATTAGGGTTCATATGTTCTTCACATAATTTCTCACTCCACACTTAAAAGAAATGCAATTAATTGGTATCATTGAAATCCTTGTTCAAAAACACACAACTTTCATGTTTGAATCGTGCAAAATCATTGCGTATTGAGTGAGATATGTTAGCTTTTGCAAATCAGCCATGGCGGGCACAAGCGAGGAATAAGAAACAGCAGTTGGCGCCCTTTTTCAAATTTTTGAATTTTTAAATATTTTTAATATTTTCAATTATTTTCATAATTCATATCTCTCTCATTTTTAATCTTTTTCAAATAATTTTTTAAACATAAATCATTTATATATTTTAATATTTTATTCCACAAAAAAATCAAAATAATATTTTATATTTGATATATTTTTGAATTTTTCAAAGAATTTCTTTTTAATTGTTTTAAACATTTTTAAATAAATTCTTTCTCTTGATTTTTCAAAATCAATTGAATTTCAAATCATCTTGTGATCAATCAAGAAACATCAATAAAAGTGAGGTTACTTGCAAAAAGGGCAACCTTGAGAAACTTAAAATTTCACTAAGTTATGGAAGGAACAAGGTTTTTACCCAACTTTGCAAGGCCATAACTTGTGATCTAAGCAACCATTTTTTCCCATCCAAAGCTCAAATGATATATCTTCTTACATACAACAAGATTGCAAAGCAGAAGTACCCCCAAAAAATGCATAGATTTTGAGATTTGAAGCATTAAAGTTAGGGTTTCATGAGATTTTGAACTTTGACACTTAGAAAATTTTAGGCAGAATCTGACTCATGTTTTCTCCAACTTTGGAGGCATTTTCAATCATGATTCAAGATTAATCAAGACCAAATGTAAACATCAAAGTTGAAGTATGATATACAAGCTTTCCAAAGAGTACAAGAACATCCATTGATTCAACTTGAGCAAGAAGTTATGAACCTCACAACATGCCTTGATGCAAACTAGTTTTTGACAACATTTGGGTACATAACTTGCATCCCACGATTTTGAGTCCAAATTTGATGACTATGCAAGATTGATCCTCATCTAATTCAACAAGAATCTCAGTCAATCATGAAGAACCTGCAAACTTAGGCCCTAAGTCAAGAATCATATCCTTTGGCATGTGAGAATCATGATGACAAGCTATGGAACTTAAGTTTTGGCAAGTTGCATTAATGTGATGCATTGAATTAGTGAAGCAAGCACAAACCAGCCAAGACTCAGTCCAAAGCCATGAGTGATCAAACCTGCAAAAATTGAATTGAGTCAAGATATAGCTACGCTATAGGAGAATTATAGTCCCTTAGACTTCAAATCATGCTACATGACAAAATCCATTGGACAATAGCATGCTCCCTCATCCATTCACTATTCCTCCCAAAACAAACTTCTCCTCCTATAAATAGGAGCCATTTATGATCATTTAAAACATCCCAAAACATCACAACACATGTTTTCTCTCATTTCACTCTTCACTTCAAAATTCCAAAACCTTAAGAGGTGAGAATCGAATTTTCAAATAGAGAGCAATCCAATCCAAACCAATGATGCAAACACTTCACATACATAATATATGAGTGATCCAAACACTTAAACAACATCTGTAACATCAAATTTATCAAGATCACATCTCACTCAAATCCAGCTGCAGTTGGATTCGAGCCAAGCAATCCAGGAGGTTTCAACTTATTCTAAGCATCTTAACACAATCCTTGAGGTCCAAGGAAGTTGTTAGGATCATCATTTCACATCTGTAACACCTACAACTGAGGATTCAAATTCCTCTTGCACATGTAAGCCTGAACTTCTCAAACTCCATGAATCATGCATCATAAATGTTGTTTCAAGTTACCAACATATTTCTGGATGTCCATAGAATGTTAACCCTCAATCAATTGCTATTTATCTTGCATATATGGGATTTCATATTGTTTTTGCATTTTTTAGGGTTCATATGATTATAACATGATATCTTGTGATACACTTAAAATAAATGAAATTAAAAAGAACCATTTAATTCCTTGTTAAAAAACACACAACTTTGGTGCTTACATCGTGTCAAATGGGTGCGTGTTGAGAGAGATAGCATAGATTTTTCAAAATCAGAAGTTGGCTCGAGGAAGAAGATGAAGTCTGGTGCGAAATTTGAACTTGTCACACATTTTTCATATATTATGTGTTGGTTTGGTTTAGTTATCGCCAGCACACGCTGGCTCAGTTGGTAAGGGCGTGTTTTGTGAGTTGGAGGGAGAGGACATGGGTTCAAACCCCACCCATGTTATTTTTGCCATTTTCCCTCTTTTTCATTATACTTTAATATTTTTCTTAATTATTTTCAATAATTAATTTCTATATTCAATTTTATTTATTTTCAAATTATTTTCTAAACAAATATCACTCACATATTTAAATATTTTATTCACCAAAAAAATCACAAAAATAATTTTTATTTGATATATTTTTAATATATTAAAAATATTATTTTAAATTGTTTTAAATGTTTTAAAATGATTTTCTTTTCTTGATTTTTTTTAACCAAAATGATTTTAAATATTCTTGTGGATAGAATACTTTTTTTTAAAAACTTTAATCATTATTGATAACATGATTAATGGTTTCATTTGATAAATTATACATTTTTTTATTGATTTTTCTTTGAAAATTATCTTAAAAAATGAAATTAGGGTTTCACTTTGATTCAATCTTTCAAAGCTTCATTTCAACACTCATGGGCCTCTATTAGAGTGTAAGACCTAACCCTCTTTGTAAATAAACCACTTCATGGGCCTCTGCTATAATGTAAGTCCCATCGCGTTTTTCAAAATCACGGTGCGATCATTTATTTCACAATCTTTGGGCCTCTGTTAGGAGTGTAAGTCCCATCTCTTTGTACATAAATTTTGTTTTAAATAACCATCTGGGCCTCTGATAGAGTGTAAGACCCAACACCTCCTTTTGTAAATAGAAAATCTTTCAGCCTCTTTCATCCTGGGCTTTGTACAGGATACAAACAATCATCTGGGCCTCAATTTAGAGTGTAAGACCCAACACCTTTGCTTTTCTCTTACTTGAGATCAAGTCATATTCAAAGACAAAACTTTATTCAATTTCTTCAAAACACTAATTTAATCTTGAAAAAGGCATCTAATCAATCACAATACACTGGGCCTCTATCCAGAGAATAAGACCCACCACCTTTCTCATTTTAATTCATACTTGTTTATATACTTGTTCACGTGTCTGTATATACACTTATACATATTTTGTTAAGTTCCTCTTAGCATTTAAGTATCCTCAGTTTAGACTAGTTCAAATAATAGGATCCTTTCAATCAATATAACTTAGTTCAAACAACTAGTTCCCCCCTATACAAAGGAATACAGTTTGCCTCCTCTTGGGCTTTGTTCAATTTATTCAACCTTGAAACAATTCAATAAAGAGAGGATTATTTCCCCGCGAAACCTCTTCTTTAATCCCTTTAACCCTGAAACAGTTCAATAAAGAAAGGATTATTTCCTGGTGAAACATTTCTTGAACTCTTCCTAGACTTGGAAAGTCTCAATCCTTTAGCCTCCTCTTGGGCTTCATACAAGGACCCTCAGGCTTCCTAAAAACATAAGATAGACCCTAGTCATCTCTATCAATACACCAATTCCCAGGAGAGTCAACACCTCTAAGGCATTCAAACTCATCCTTTAAGGTTCTTCTGATCCTCAACAAGGTTTGGCTTTCATATTTAAAACCCCCAGCCAGGACCAGGTTAGCATCAACAAATCCCCAAAAGAATTAAAACCTTGTTGGCATCTATAACTAAACTCTTTTCTAATCTCCAACAAGAGTTAGTTTCCCTTTGAATTCCTCTTAAATAGTTTAGACCTTCTCTTGGATTTAAAAATCCCTCAACAAGAGTCAATCTCCACTTAAAATCCCCCAACCTCCTCTTAGGCTTCATATAATGATTTCCCCCAGTCAACCTCAATCTTGGGCTTTGTACAAGATAGATATAATACTTCCCCAGTTGAGTTAGTTTTAAACTTTTTCAGCATCAACCTTGGGCTTTGATCAAGGCACATAAATTCAACATCCTCATAGATGAGACTATGAGTCCTCTCTGCAGGAGGATATTTCCTCTATACATCACATTTCAAAACAAACAACCAAAAACCTTTTTCCAGATAATTGATGTAAGTGGCACACTTGTTGATTCAAAATCCAAGCTGGAGTTCCTCCTTTATCATGGCTAAAGTTCTCTTTCGTCTAAGTGATGTAAGTGACAAACCTGTGGATTCTACACATCCAAGTCAATGTCCCTCTCTTAGCATGAAAAGATTAATGAAGGAAAAAGTGGCATTGCTCTACACTGAGTTAAAGTTTCTTCCTTGATGAAATTTCACTTCTCCTATAAAGGAAGTCGCATTGCTGGATTCCACGCATCCTAGTTAAAGCAACTTCCCTTATAAATCAATTCTTCAATGTTTGTGATGAATAAGTGAGATATCTCCCTTTAGAGAGGACAAACTCTCTCTCAGTCAAACCTTTAGCTTCAATCTTGGGCTTTGAACAAGACACAAATACTCCTTTAGCTTCAATCTTGGGCTTTGAACAAGACACAAATACTCATTTATCTTCAATCTTGGGTTTTGAACAAGACACAAATACTCCTTTAGCTTCAATCTTGGGCTTTGCACAAGACACAAATACTCTTTTAGCTTCAATTTTGGGCTTTGAACAAGACACAGATACACTTTTAGCTTCAATCTTGGGCTTTGAACAAGGCACCAAATATTTTCCTCCCATAGAATAGGAGGAACTACGAACGCTCTGATTTCCCCAAGTCTTTTTACGGGAATACGTAGGCATAAGATTGCGAAATCTTAGCGAGCGCACTAATCAAAAATCTTAGGTCAAGTACCTTCTCAAAAACAATAGAAAACCCAAAAAAAACAAAAACATTTCCTCAACCTTCACAAAGGAGAAATTTTCCCCATTTAGCAGCAGATAGACTTAAGCAAGCAATTCAACGGTAAAAACGTATGCAAATAAAGGTTCCTATAGATTACTATAGATACTCTGGGTGTTAACAGCTTCCCTTTGTATAACCAACCCCTGATCCCCGATCTCTTCGCATTTGTTAAGGAAAACATTTACACGCAGGGTTAGTTTGAGATATCTTCCCCTTCCATTTAAGCTTCATAGGATAAATATAGAAATCAGAAAGTAGCACTAAAAGCGGTAGTGGTCGCGTCACAAAAATCGAGCTACAGAAAAATGGCGACTCTACTAGGGAGATTCTTATCTTTTATTAGGAGGGTTAAGCCTTGCATTGCATATTTTTTCTATTTTATTTGCTTTCTCATTTGATATCATTTACTATTTTCCATCATACTATCTGCTTATCTGCCATACTTGTTTAATTTACTGTTATTTGGGAATGTGATTAATACACATGTGGTGAGTCAAAAAGTCCTCAGTGGCTTTGAGAGCATATTTTAAGATAGGAGGTGGCAGACTCAAGAAGGCTTATAGGGAATGAATCCCGACCAAGCTAACTTGAAAGTCCACCAAATCAGTAGGGGTACCCCTTTTGTAGTTACTGATGTTAAACGAGCAAGTCATGAAAACATTAATTTTTCCACTGGGCACCTGTGAAACTGAGGATTAGCAAACACTTAACCTTGGACATTTCTAGGACGTAGTGCGGTGACTATCGTGAATAGTTGATACGTGATACTGCACTCGAATGAGATTCATCTTAGGGATATTACAGTTCTTATGAGTCAGTCGGTTTGCTGGTAATATTCTTAAGAGGGGCCAATGATTTTGGGAACCTTGTTAGAACCCATTCTACAAGTACACAAAAAGAACCCCTAGTACATACCTTTGGGATGGGTAGAGCCGTGGCTCCATGCTCATGACGATAAATCCTTAAACCCATGTTTTCATATATTTGTGTTTGTTGCATTCATGCATTCATAAAAAACTTTCAAAAAAAATATTTTCTCAATTTTTTTTCAAAAGAACTAAAAAACGAGGTGTTGCAAATATCAGAAACCGCATTATGGATTTTGGTAGAAGAAAAACTCAGAAGTACACCTTCAGAAATCCAAAACTTGAAGACCTAAGGAGATTGGGAAGGTTGATTATTAATCCAGAAGCTTTCAGAGCTAAGTACGAAGGACTTTTGTCTCTTTTAAAAGTCAACATGGTGGAAGGAGTCCTAGCTACATTGGTTCAATTCTATGATCCGGTGTACCACTGCTTTACATTTCAAGATTATCAGCTCACACCAACATTGGAAGAATACTCTCATTTGATTGATTTACCCATCACTGATTAGGATTCATTCTCTGGACTGGAAGAAATTCCTAGAGATCAAATCATTACAAGAGTCACCTCTTTGGAAATATCAGATATCAAAACTCACATGACCACCAAGGGAGGAATTCAAGGTCTACCAGCTAGGATCCTATTGGAAAAAGCCCTATACTTTGCCCACTTATGGATTATTCCTTTTCCCTAACATTGACAATTTCGTCGACATAAACGCTATGAAGATATTCTTAATTGGGAATCCAGTCCCAACTTTTCTTGCAGATGCTTACCACTCAGTGCATTTAAGGAACTTGTACAACAGAGGGATGATTACATGTTGTGTACCATTACTCTACAAATGGTTTATTTCCCACTTACCCAAATCTACTGCTTTTTGGGATCTCAAAAGTGGTATGCGATGGTCGCAAAAGATTATGTCTCTCACCCACTCTGACATAGATTGGTACAATCGGGTCTATAACAGAATAAAGATCATTGACAAATGTGGAAGTTTCTGCAATGTACCCCTCCTTGGTACTAAAGGAGGGATCAATTATAGCCAAATTTTAGCTCGTCGTCAGCTTGGATACCCGATGAAAGACGTACCTTACAACATTCATCTGGAAGGTCTTTTCTTCAAGGAAGGAGAAAAGGATAGAGCACTCAAGGAAGAAATTGTGCATGCCTGGCATCATGTTCATAGGAAAGGAAGAGAATCTCTGGAAAAACCAAACTGCATATCCGCAGAGCCTTACCTCTAATGGGGGCAAACTAGGGCCATCAAGGTAAAAATGCCTTACCCTCGTCAAGAAGTATTTCCCTTAAAATAATTTATCCTCTACGTCATGAGTGACACAGAGAAGCTGCATGTCGCTCTTAACAAAACTCAACGTGAAACGAACTCTTGGAAGAACAAGTATCAGATTGTCAACTTGGAGTGTATAAAGATTCAAGAGTTACTAAAAGGGAAAGATGCTCTAATTGAAATACTGGAGCAACATGCTGTAGAAAGTTAAGAAGAACGGAGGAGTTTTCTCTCTCCTTTCACATGGCAAAGGATCATTGACCCGACAACGGTTGAGGAGACCCGATCAAAGAAGAGAAAAGGGGATCAACAACCAGCATCTGGACCTTTGTCAGAGATTCCTTAGGATTCATAGGCCTAGTTTTCCTTCATGCACTTTGTAGAATAATGTACTTTTCCCTGTAAGATATTGTAATCCCTTTGAATTCAATAAAAGGTTTCCACCGCTGTATGATATTTACAACACAATTCATCATTCTTTGCATATAATACATCATTCTTGGATTACACATCTTTGTCATAAAGTCTCACATATGTGTCGCACTTTAGAGTAAAATTGTCTCATTCGTACAATACTCGGGCCAATCGGCAAAAGAAAATGGACGATCTTGAGGAGGAAAACAGCGAGCTAAGAGAGGAAGTTAACTCTCTGAAGGAAAGTATGGAAAGACTCAACAGAATGATTGAATCCCTAGCAGCAGCTCAGGATCAACCACCTCATAGGACTGTGATCTCATAAATTGTTTCTACGCCAACGTTTTAGATACCCACCAGTCTTCCGCAGTACAACATGCCTATAGGTTTTCCCTGGGACATGCCTTTCAATTTCACACTTGAGAGATATATACCACCGGTCACTGAAGACCTAGGGGCCACAGCCAGAACCTCCAGACCTGGAAGTTACAAACTTCAGGTGAACGAAGATGCAAGGGCTACGACAGAAACTCCTGTATCTGAAGGTTACAAACTTTAGGTCCCCAAAGCGCCAAGAGTTATTACAGTAATGTCTATACCATAACCTGCGATACGCACTATCCCAGAGGAACAACTTCTTCAGGCCTAATTCACTACACATACACTGCTGACTTGATAACCTAATTCAACCTTGCGACAACGTGGACTTAGGAAATGAGAACTGAAAGCTCCTAGAGATTGACTAAATTTTGGTAAAACATATCAACAATAATGATGAAGAAACTGCCAAGATAAAAAATGTCAAAGAAGATGTCCTAACAGCAAGATGCGACATCATGGACTGACATAGCAGGATTTAAATGTGTAATAAATCTGTCCAAGATTTTCTACACTTTTTAATACCGGATCAAGGATAAAAAATAGAAAGCCCAAGACAGAAGACTATATATATAAAGACTTAGACCTAGGGTTCGTGTGCCTGATGTAACAATTGTAACCTAGTTCTCTTTTGTAAAAATAAGGGTTTAGGTTTTGAGAGTCGGTGGCTCTTAGGATTGTAGTTCTCCTCTGTAATATGGGATGCAGAGAGGATGACATAGGTGCATGTACACAACCAGAAACCTGTAGGTAATGGTTGGTGTATTGTTCTTGGACGAAGCTTTGAAGCAAGTCCAAGATAACTTAAAGGTCAAGAAACCGCGTGTAGCGAGCGATTTTGGACGTGGTTCTTAAGCACTGTCGCTCTGGGGTACTACAGGTCGATTCATTTTTTATCCTATTGAAGCTGATGCAGGAAGGGAAATAGATGTCTCCAACTAACCCTGCTTGCATACTGAGGTTAAACAGTCAAAACTGTAGGTTTACAGATGCGGTTTAAGTTCATGGGACTCTCTCTGCTTATTTTGTTCAGAACGAATTATCGGGACTGTTCATGGGGAATTTGTTGGATATTGTGCTAGATTGGCTGGAGGTAGGGGACTTTGGGGTTTTTTGATTAGTGTGCTCGCTAAGATTATTTTTTCAATCTTATGCCTACGTATTCCCGGGATAGGGAAATCAGAGCGATCGTAGTTCCTCCTATTCTATGGGAGGAAATGGTGTTTTGGTGTCTTGTTCAAAGCCCAAGACATGAAGCTAAAGGTGGTTTCTATCTTTTTCAAAGCCCAAGATGTGAAGCTGAAGGGTCTATTTGTATCTTGTTCGAAGCCCAAGATGTGAAGCTAAAAGGGTGTTGACTTTAGAGAGAATTTGTCATCTCTAAAGGGGGGTATTTGGTCTGTTTGTCACAACTGTTGGGTGACTGATTATAAAGGAGAATTACTTTAACTGGGATATGTGAATCCAGCAATGCCATAATTTCCTTTATAGGGGGTTTTTAACTTGAAGGAGAAGACTTTAACTCAGTGTAGAGTAATCCCATCTTTCCTTAGGAATTTTTCATGCTAAAAGAAGGACAGTGGCGTGGATGTAAATAATCCAGAGGCTTGCCGCTTACAGCAATTACACGAGGAAAAGGAGTTGTTGATGTTTCTATAATGTGAACGAGGCACAGCTTTTGATGCTAAAAGGTCGATTGGCTCAACCGAGATTTCCTTATATAAAGCCTAAGAGGAGGATATTGACCCAACAAGAGGGTGTTTTTATGTGTCTCGTACGAAGCCCGAGAGAGAGGCTAAAAGAGTTGACTCAATAAGAGAGTGTTTATATATGTGTCTTGTACGAAGCCCAAGACGGAGGCTAAAAGGGTTTGACTCAACAAGAGAGTCTTTTATACTCAACAAGAGAGTGATTTGTATCTCGTACGAAGCCCGAGATGGAGGCTAAAGGTGATCGACTCAACAAGAGAGTCTTTTTATACTCAACAAGAGAGTGTTTTTGTATCTCGTACAAAGCCCAAGATGAAGGCTAAAAAATGTATGACTCAACAAGAGAGTCTTTTATACTCAACAAGAGAGTGATTTTGTATCTCGTACGAAGCCCGAGATGGAGGCTGAAAAGATTAGCTCCGCTGGGGAGAATCATTGTACAAAGCCGAAGAGGAGGCTATGGTTACTGTTTCAGTTGAGTGACAGGTCTAGTATGTTGGTTAAAAGAGAAAATCAGTTCTTATATGGGTAATGTTGCACTCATGGATTTGATCTGAGGACCGAGATTATTTCCTGTTCTTTAAGGAAACTAAGAATCCGAAGGGTATTGAGACTGCCCAAGTCTCCGGGAGTTTTTTCCAATTTTTGAAAGGAACTTGAGAGTGTCTTCGAGGCTCAAGGAGGTTAGACTGTCCAAGTCTAGAGTTTTATCCTTTGTACTATGCTTAAGAGAGATCAAGAGACAATATGTTCGCCGTGGAAAGATCTAGACTCTTTGAAAGACTGTTCTATTAAGATGACTAATTTTTGTTCCTATACCTGTAAGAGGTCGTCGGGACAATTTGTACGAAGCCCAAGAGGAGGCTATCTTCCCGGAGGAAGAATCATTATACGAAGCCTAAGAGGAGGCTGTGAAAACTTCTAAGAAGCCGACGGGTCCTTGTACAGCGCCCAAGAGGAGGCGGGAATGCTTTTGGGAAGCCTGTGGGTCCTTGCACGAAGCCCAAGAGGAGGCTGATGAATAGTTCCAGAAGGGGTTTCACTTGGAACATTGGCCTTCTGTATATGAACAGTTCAAGGGGGAGATTTCTTAGATCTAGTTATCTAAAATTGTTGTAAAAGAAAATTCTCATGGTTTAGGTTATGTTGAAATATCCGGGAGAACGTCGGATGTAAGGAGACGAGGTTTTGTCTAGTTCTAGACGTAGTTACCGGGGAAACTCTAAATATCTATACTAGTATTACACAGTCGATATGAGTTTATGAAAGAAGATTTACAGTGAACCAGCCCCACAATACAGTTATATACATATGAACGCGGTAAATGAAAGCGGGTAAACACTTACTCGGTTGTAGAGCTTCCATGCTGTTTGGTTAGTTGTTCAACAAAGAAATTGAAAATAACAGTATGTTACAAAATTAAAGGAGAAAGTGCTTTTTGAAAGGAAAATTGGGGTTTACAGCTCAAGGAGAGGCCCAGGGTTTAATTAGTGATCGCACTGTCATTTTATACAGGGACTTATACAAGTAACTGAGGCCCAAGAAAGATTTTCTGTACAAGGGGATGGGTCTTACACTCTCTCAAGAGGCCCAAAATGATTGAAAGTGAACAAAGATGGGTCTTATAGCTCAAGGAGAAACCCAATGGTTTATTTTGAAAAAGGCGGCGATCGCCCCGAGGTTTTGAAAACACCGTGGGTCTTATACAATGACCGAGGCCCAAAAGTTTTTGGTTTCAAAAGGGGATTGGGTCTTACACTCTATTAGAGGCCCAATATGATTTTGAATGGGTCGTATAGCTCGAGGAGAGGCCCAAATGGTTTGTTTTAAACGGGCGATGATCGCGCCGAACTTTTGAAATACAACGGGACTTATACAACATTTGAGGCCCAAAATAGGTTTGTATTTACAAAGGATTGGGTCTTACACTCTATTAGAGGCCCAAAATGTTTTTTTAAATGGTTTGATGAGGTTTGAATTAATCAAAACCCTAATTTGTTTCCAAAATGTATTTTAATTGAATAAAAATTCAATTAAAATGATCAAAATTGTTAAACATGTGGAAAACAAATTGTGATCTTGGATTAATGTTTCAAAAATCATGTTTTGACCTACAAAATGATTAGAAATCATTAAAATTTGCAAAATCAAGAAGGAAAAAATATTTTAAATGTCAAAAACAATTAAAATATTAATTCTTGGCAAAAATATCAATTATATGAAATAAATAATATTTTTTGGGATTTTATGGTAAAATAAAATATTTTTACATTTTTGTGAATTATTAAAAAAAGAATCAACTCAAAATCATTAAAACTCAGAGAGAAATTAATTTTTGAATCAATTAAATAAAATCACAAAATTCAAATATTCAAATATTTGAAAATGGGAGCCAAGAACATGGAAAGAACACGCGCCCTTCCTCTGTTTCTGTAGATTTGCATTTTCTATCCAATCTCACTGAATACGTGATGATATCATGCAATCTACATATCAATCTACTCGTTTCAACCTCACGATCATGTCTATGGTCTTTAATTTCATTTATTTTAAACATGGAGTAAGAAATCAAAGAGAAACCTCAAGAACCCTAAATTCTGCATGAAGGTTCAGAAATTCCATACACGATTCATACAAAGCAATTGATTGAGGGTAAACACTCTATGCATAATTATAAACATATGGCCAAATTATTGTGCATCAAAAATTGTATGGATCATAGAGTTAGAAGAGCTCATGCTTACCACTTGCAGCTGGTGATCGTGTTTTGTGTCAGAGGTGTTACAACTTGGTTCCAAGGTTATGGACAGCTTCCCTAGGTGCTATGGAGTGTGTCTGGATGCTTGGAGTGGATTGATTTGAGCTGGAACTTGATTTGGCACCTCAACTGCAAATATGTCAAAGGCCTGAGCAATTGGCTAGTGATTTTGTGATTTTGATGTTCCAGATGTTATGTGAGTGTTTGGATCACTTCTATATGATGTTTATGAGGGGTGTGTGTGATTGGTTTGGTTGGAATAGCTCTCAAACTCAAAACCCGATAGTGACTTGCCATAGAAGGCAAAATTGGAGTGAAAGAAGAGATTTTGAGGAAAGCATTTGTTTGATGGCTTTGGTGTACTCAAACTGATCACAAATGAGCTCTATTTATAGTAGAGCAAGTTTGTTTTGCAAGGAATAGTGAATGACAACTGCTGCATAGGTTTGGCCAATGTTGAGCAATGAGAATCCAAGTCTCCTCTAGCCATTGACTAGAGGTTAGGGCACAGGCTGCTGGTTCCCTTGGTATTGGATAAGTCTTAACTGAATTCAGTTGGTAATGGCTCAGTCTAAGCCACCTTGGTGTATGCATTGAATGCTCCAATCCAAAATTGGAGTCTTGTTCCTCTTTTAGGCAATTCTAGGTTTCGTATGCTATTTTTGGTTCCAAAGACTTGGGAGGCTTGGGATTAGAGTTGGTTCCTCCTTGGTCCCCCGCTTGAGGTGTTCAGATGGATAGAGTTGCTTGGAATTGCACAAATTTGGCAAATCAAGCAAAACTCCAAAATCTGCCTTGCCTTGACAGTTTTCAGCAAGGCATGTTGCCATTGTCATATCTCATGGCTCAAGTGGAATTTGATGGAGTTCTTGGCCATTTTGGAAAGCCCTCATATGATACAACAACTGTTTGATCATAATTGGTTTTGATACCTTTTGGATCCATGTGAAAAATGCCCCTACATTTGGAAAAAAGTGAAGGCAGATTCTGACTTAGTGAAAATTTCACTAAGTGTTGGAAAAAAGTGACATTTTCACTTTTTGTGATTTTGATCATTCCATAACTCAAAATCCATGGGGAATTGGAATGAGTGGTAGTTGAAGCTTTTGTAGAGGGTAATGAGAGCTACAAATCCATCTTTGGATGGGAAAAAATGGCCTTGTGGTTTAGGAGGTATGATCCTCTAAAGTTGGTACCCTAGCCACTTTGTTCCATAACTTAGAAAATTTTCTAAGTTTTTTATGGTTACCCCTTTTACAAGTTATTCCACTTTTCTTGATTTTTCTTGATGAATGATGATTCCAATCATACATTAACATCATTTTGGGGTCAAAGAACCATAATTGTGAAAAATCTCAAAAAGTCAAAGTTTGACTTTTGTGCACAGTTGACTTTTTGTCAGATGAATTCCAAACTGTGCGATCCTCTATGAAATCAAGTCCTTGACCTAAATAAAACTTGATGGATTGATTTCATAGGTGTTATAGGGTGTATTGAATCATGTCTTAGGGTTTGGGAGCATGTCCTGGTCAAAAGTCAAAGATACAGTTCACTTTTTCCGCGAAACCCTAACTGTGATCCAGATGAAATTGAAACTTGTGAATCAAGCTTCTTGGATCAATCCATTATTTTAAATGGATCAATGTAATGTATTTGAGACCCTCAAATCCCCTCTTGAGGTCTTGGCTCATGTTTTGTCCCAAAAGTCAACTTAGGGGTGAATTAGGTCAAGAAACCCTAATTCCTGATCTTTTTATGAATGCATCCCCTGAGGTAAAATTGACTTGATAATTGGGTTTATGATGTCCCTTGGAGCATCATATGTTAGGCTTTGAAGCATTGGCTCATGCCTAGAGGAAAATTTCCATCTGGAGGCCCTGGTCGACGAAAACCCTAATTTGGTGACACTGTCGATCGTGAGGTTTGATCCACCTAGAAGGGAGAAGCCTTATGCTTAATCCTTGAAGTGGGAGTCCCCTTGATCCTTTATGGATGTTTGAGAGGCTAGACAAGTTGAAGATCATGTCATTTCTTGATTGATCCTTTGTCTAAGAGCTGTGAGAGGGCTTAAAACCCTAAGTCTGATTGTAGTGGATGCTCACCCATCTTTGGGGAGACTAATGGTTCATCCATATTGTGATGATGATTTGTACAATGATGGGAAATCTTAGTGGTCAAAATTTGGGGTATGACAGATGCCCCTATTTAATCTTCTTGGACCCGAAGGTGTGAATGGCGAAGGTATTCGGGCATTCGGGGTGCAAGAGGATTAAATATCGGAATACCCGATATTTTGATGGTGGTTAAGAATGGTAGTTCACGCATCCTTCCTCTTTTGCTAAGCAATGATGCTTAGAAAACGTAAAAACTTCCCCTCGATCATGGTCTTCAGCCAAGGAACTGGTCTCAGTTTCGAAAATAAACTTCCCCTCGATCCTGGTTTCCTACCAAGGAACTGGTCTTAGTTTCTGAATAAACTTCCCCTCGATCCTAGTTTCCTACCCAAGAACTGGTCTTAGTTGCTGAAATGAACTTCCCCTCGATCCTGGTTTCCTACCAAGGAACTGGTCTTAGTTTCTTTTGTAAACTTCCCCTCGATCCTGGTTTCCTACCCAGGAACTGGTCTTAGTTGCTGAAATGAACTTCCCCTTGATCCTGGTTTCCTACCAAGGAACTGGTCTTAGTTTCTTTTGTCAATAAACTTCTTGACAAGGGACGCCGTTTGTAGCGGTTTTTCCACAAACTTCTCGCCAAATTTTCCTGGGGAGATGCCATTTGATAGAAAAACGTTTTGATGTCAGACTTGCTGGGGAACCCATTTGTCTGAATTGTAGAGGTGTACAAACTTCTCTGTTTGGAGACGCCATTTGTCGACTCTACTGGGGAAAACGAGTCTCTTTGAGAGACTGTTTCTTGCTTGGGGTATTTCATCATACTTTTCTCGGAGATCTTCTCGGAGAAATGCCATATGACGTGATCCAATTTTGAGGTTCCGATGACTTTGTTGACATTGACATTCTGGAGAGAAGGACCAATGTGTTGCTGAAAGTCTTTAGTTGAGAGGCTTTCTCTAGGGATTTTCCTTAATCCGGGAAAGCGAAGACATCATCTTCAATGGCGAAGAATAATGCTGGCTAAGGGTTCTCTGGTTTTTCAGAGGTTCAAGTTATCAAAGTGGTCAAGGGCCGACTTCATCCCAGAAATAAACGGGAGGAGAGAGGTAGTGCAGACGCAACATTTCCTGACGAGGAAAGAACTGATAACTCGATTGAGAGGACTGTTATCACTAGGGGATAAGACCGACGAGAGTGATAGTGATGCAATATGATTATGCATATGAATCAATAGTGCATGGTGTATGTATGTATATGCTGACAAAACTGATGCAACATACAGACTAGTAGATCAACACGACTGGATACTCGACCACAGTGGTGGATGAAAAGTATCATTGGTTCATGATAGCAATTCTGCCTTTCTAAGGAGAAGTAGTCCTCGTGGGGAGCTACGTTGGTCGGCCTTAGGAGATAAGAACTCTGCCGGGGGTGTCAGATCAAACAATGGTCTCTGACACAGCTGATCCTTTATTCAGGTACACTAGTTTAGAAGGAGTACTTTGATTCTGCACATTGAGGTTCGATTACTTCTGGAGAAGCGACCGATGTTCTTTCGATGTTCACCAGTCAAAAGAAATTGCCATCTTTATTTTAAAAGCAGAAAAAAGTTTAACAAGTAAATTCATTTTTGTTTTATTTCAAGAATCGTTAATCATATTAAAACATCGTTCTGTAAAGCTAAAACAAATAAGAATCGCAAACAAAAGCACAAGGGCTCAAATTTTATTGATAGGATGGAAATCAGCCAAACGCGTAATTCCATAGAGTATTTACAAAGTTAGAAAATGGTAATTTAAGGGAAAAGGGCTACATCGAAACATAACGACCAATATCCTTCTACCAAATTTGACTTCGGGGCATCCTGAGCTTCTGTCGAAGATGACCTTGACCGGAGCTTTTCTGACGGATGATGTAACTGCTGCCGAGGGACTTGCCCCTTTGTCGAACGTAGTTACTTGCCATTATCCCTAATTTTTGCCTAGATTGTACTTTGAGATTTCCAATCCACCGGGACAATTTTGGATTTATGTCTCTAATTTTTTCCTGGACCGCCCTTTCGGGTATTCAATCCACCGAGACATTTTTTTTATTATTTTTTTTATATTTTTTTATTTAGGCGAAGTATTTCTTGACTACGTCAACGTTTGTGGGGTAGGCAAATTCCTCTCCGTCCATGGTTGCAAGTCTCAATGCGCCGCCTGAGAAAACTTTCTTGACCACATAGGGGTCGTCATAGTTCGGAGTCCACTTGCCCCGGGAATCAGTGAGAAATGATTGTATCTTTTTGAGCACAAGGCCTCCTTTCCTGAAGACGCGAGGTCGAACCTTTTTGTCGAACGCCTTCTTCATCCTTTGCTGATACAACTGACCATGGCATAGTGCCGTGATTCGCTTTTCTTCGATCAGGTTCAATTCATCATGCCGACTTTGGCACCATTCAGCTTATATTAGCTTAGCTTCCATCAATACCCGGATTGATGGGATCTCTACTTCGATGGGGAGCACTGCTTCCATGCCATATACTAGAGAGAATGGGGTTGCCCCTGTTGAAGTGCAGACAGATGTGCGATAACCGTGAAGAGCAAAGGGCAGCATTTCGTGCCAGTCTCTGTAGGTTACAACCATCTTTTGAACAATCTTCTTGATGTTCTTGTTAGCCGCTTCTACCGCTTCGTTCATCTTGGGTCGGTAGGGAGATAAGTTATGGTGTTCGATCTTGAACTCTGCACACAACTCTTTCATCATCTTATTGTTCAAGTTGGATCCATTATCAGTAATAATCTGGCTCGGAACACCATAACGGTAAATGATATTGTTTTTGATAAATTGGACTATCACTTGTCGGGTTACATTAGCGTATGACGCTGCTTCGACCCATTTGGTGAAATAGTCAATGGCTACCAGGATGAACCGATGTCCATTTGAAGCTTTGGGCTCAATCATGCCGATCATGTTGATTCCCCAAATGGAAAAAGGCCATGGGGAAAAAAGAACTTTGAGATGTGTAGGCGGTACATGGATTTTGTCTGAGTATATCTGACACTTGTGACACCTCCTCATGTACTTGTAGCAGTCAGATTCCATTGTCAACCAGTAGTACCCTGCTCTCAGAATTTTTCTCGCTATTGTGTGTCCATTGGCCTGAGTTCCAAAGGATCCTTCGTGAATTTCTTTTATCAGCATGTCTGCTTCTGGTCTGTCGACGCATCGAAGCAAGACCATGTCAAAGTTCCTCTTATAGAGTGTATCACCGCTCAGGAAGAAACTGCCTGCTAGCCTTCTGAGGGTTTTTCTGTCCTTCCTTAGTGTCCCGGGTGGGTACTCTTGTTTCTGAAGGAAGCATTTGATATCTTGATACCAAGGTTTGTCGTCTATGACTGCTTCAATCATGAAGACGTAAACGGGCCGTTCAAGGCGCATTATGTCGATCTTAGGTAAGTCGGTCCATTGACCTACACTAATCATGGAAGAGAGGGTGGCTAATGCATCAGCCATGTGATTCTCATCACGAGGGATGTGATGAAACTTGATTCTGTTGAAGAAGGGTAACAACCTTCTTGCATAGTCTTTGTAAGGAATCAATCCTGATTGGTATGTGTTCCAATCTCCTTTGATCTGATTGACGACCAAAGCTGAGTCGCCATATACATCCAAGTTCTTGATCCTCAAATCAATTGCTTCCTCGAGACCCATAATACAAGCTTCGTATTCGGCCTCGTTGTTTGTGCACTTGAATGTAAGTATGGAAGTGAAAGGAATGTGGGTACCCTGAGGTGTTATGATGATTGCCCCAATTCCGTTTCCGTAATGATTGACAGCTCCGTCGAAAATTAGTCCCCATTGGGAACTTGGTTCTGGCCCTTCACTGGGTAGCGGTTTATCACAGTCTTTCATTTTTAGATACATGACATCTTCGTCTGGGAAGTCAAATCTGACTGATTCCTGATCGTCAATCGGTTGATGAGCAAAATGATCGGTCAAAACACTTCCTTTAACGGCTTTCTGAGCGTGGTGCTCTATGTCATATTCTGATAACAACATCTGCCAACGGGCAATCCTTCCTGTGAGAGCAGGCTTTTCAAAGACATACTTGATTGGATCCATTTCAGAGATTAACTAAGTGGTGTGACGAATCATGTACTGGCAAAGACGTTTGGCTGCCCAAGCCAGAGCGCAACAAGTTTTCTTGAGCATAGTGTACTGAGTCTCGTAGTCGGTGAATTTCTTGCTCAAATAGTAGATGGCATACTCTTTTCTTTTTGTTTCATCTTGTTGGCCAAGTACACAACCCATTGAGTCTTCCAAGATTGTTAAATATATGATTAATGGTCTTCGTTCCACAGGAGGTGATAGAATCGGTGGGTTCAACAGATATTCCTTAATACTGTCAAAGGCGGTTTGGCAGTCTTCTGTCCAAATGAAGTCCTTATTCTTTTTGAGTAATTTGAAAATCGGCGCACATGTCGCGGTCATGAGGAATATGAATCTGGGAATATAGTTCAAATGTCCCAAGAATCCTCTGACTTGTTTTTCAGTTTTCGGAGAAGGCATTTCTTGAATGGCCTTGACCTTGTCAGGATCAACCTCAATTCCTTTCTGGCTGACGATGAACCCTAAAAGTTTCCCTGAACGGACACCGAAGGTGCACTTGTTGGGATTCAAGCGGAGTTTGTACTTTCGCAAACGCTCGAATAGTTTTGACAGGTGTGTCACATGCTCCTCCTCTATTTTAGATTTTGCAATCATATCGTCGACATACACTTCAATTTCTTCATGTATCATGTCATGAAACAGAGTAGTCATGACCCTCTGATAGGTCGCCCCGGCGTTCTTCAAACCGAACGACATTACCTTGTAACAAAAGGAACCCCATGGGGTAATGAACAAAGTTTTATCCATATCTTTCGGCGCCATTTTGATTTGATTATATCCCGAGAATCCATCCATGAAGGAGAAAACTTTGAACTTTGCTGTACTGTCTACCAGCATGTCAATGTGTGGTAAGGGAAAGTCGTACTTTGGACTTGCCTTGTTTAGATCTCGGTAGTCGACACACATTCTGACTTTTCCGTCCTTTTTCAGAACTGGTACGATGTTGGCTAACCATTGAGGATATTCTGACGTAGCGAGGAAACCCGCGTCAATCTGTTTCTGTACTTCCTCCTTGATTTTGATGGCCATGTCTGGATGAGTCCGTCCCAACCTTTGTTTTACCGGCGGACATTCTGATCTCAACGGTAGATGATGTTCCACGATGCTGGTATCCAACCTTGGCATATCCTGATAGGACCAAGGGAATACATCGGGAAACTCTTTGAGAAGTTTCGTCAAACTTTCTTTGACAGTTGGACTGAGCAGTGCCCTAATCTTGACTTCTTTTCTCTCTTCTTCTGAGCCCAAGTTGACTGTTTCCAGCAACTCTTTATGAGGCTCAATGGACCATTCCTCTTGTTTGAGTAGTCGGGAGATCTCTTTTGGAATTTCGTTGTCAACTTCTTCTTCAGCCCCAAATACCGGGAACTCAAAGTCGGGAGAAGGCATCGGATCGTATGTTTCAACAGGGTTTAAAACAAGCAAGCTGCATGACGTGATGATTTGTGTTTAGAAGAGATAGAGGGAAAATACAAAAGTGTGTGCAGTGTATTTCTTTTACTGCTTGTTTTTATTATTGAGTTGTTTTTTAGGATTACCATTTTCTAAAAAAAGCAAAAAGAGAAAACAACAATTAATGCGGAAATTACAGAACGACGTTATTTTATTAATGAACAAGTCGATTCTTGAAACTACAACCCTATAAAACAAAACTCTGTCACTTTGAGCCCTATCAAAACATCCGTTTCACCTGGGCAAGGTGAAAGGTTAAAGTAAAGATGGCAATTACTTTGACTTATGAACAATCTTCGGAACATCGATAGCAACCCATTGGCGGCGAACTCCTTGGTGAATCACAAAGTCTGGTACCTTCCTTGATTTGTCTTCAGAAATGACGCTGATTTCTGGCGGAGCAGGATCATTGGAATCTGTCTCCCAGGCAGAGTTGTCGTAGGAGGATTCCTCTGTTGTATTTTGCATAGTATTTGTACTCTCAGATATATCTCCCCATCCAGTTGGCTGGATGTCTTCGAGCCTGATACGAGAGCTTTTGGGAGAGGTGTACTTGACCATGAAGTCAAATTTTCCACTTGGTTGTCCCAAGGTGTCCCACACTTCTTTGGAACTGGAGGAGTCATCCCTCTCGATGACGTTGACCTCGGGAAAAGCATAGTTGATGAATTCTAGTCTGGCAAACTTTGCCAATTCATCATCGTACGAGATATTTTCTGAATGACCTGAGTGTTGATCCTATGACATGGTGGGGACACAGGTATTCTGTTCAATGATGCTCAGCTGATTTTCATTGTTCGGCTGATTTTCTTGCCCCGTGTTTCCTGGGTACGGCTGCCAGATAGGCAGGCCATCCTTTGGGCCATAATAGTCGTGGTCAAAGTTGTCCTTCATCAGAGTGTCTTCCTCTAATGAGTTTGGTGGAGCACGACATCCTTCCGGATCACAATCTCCATATATCATTTCGACGTCTGACCTGGGCATAAATCTCGGACTCTGTGTGGGATAGCAAAATGGCGTAGGCACCTCTTCCTGAGACATATAACTGTCCTCGTTGAGATAGGACTTCCATTCCTCATCCGTATCGGAGGGATCCTCCTCGTTGACAGTATGGACTATTTGAGGCACTGGGTGAAGGAAACCTCCACTGTGGAAGAAGTCCTGAATGGGATGAAGACTTTCATCGTTAGCAGCTGTTTGGGTGCAGGTTGCAGAAAAACCAAGACCCTTCTTTGTTTTATTATCAGTAGGAATGACAAGCTGTCCCCATCCTTTCGTATCGTTACTTTTGATCACTTTGAGAGCATCTCTGTACGAGGAAATCGAGGTTCTTCTCCCCGATTGATTCTCATTGCTCAATGACAGTGCTTGTAACTGAGTTCCAACAACCTCCTCGGGTTCTACACAAGTAGGTGATGATAAGTTACTCACGAGCAAGGCTTGTTCTCCATAAACCGTGATGAGTTGATCGTTTTTGACGAACTTCAGTTTCTGGTGCAGCGTCGAAGTGACTACCCCAGCCTGGTGTATCCAAGGTATTCCTAATAAACAACTGTACGCTGCCCGGACGTCCATGACCTGGAAAGTTATTAGGAAAGTGTGAGGACCAATAGTTATGGAAAGGTCGACTTTGTCGATAACTGCTTTCCGAGACCCGTCAAATGCTTTGACGATAACATCACTGCCCCTCAACGGGGATCCTTTGAATGATAGTCGCATTAAAGTGGACTTCGACACAACGTTGATGGCCGATCCTGTGTCTACCAGTATGCTGGCTAAAGCATCGTCCTGTCAGTTAACTGTGATATTGAGCGCCATGCTGTGGCTTTTGCCCCCCTCTGGCAAATCCTCATCACTGAATCCTAAGTTGTTGCAGGAAGTAATGTTAGAGATGATGCTGTCGAACTGTCGTATTGACACATCCTGTTCCACAAAGGCCTGCTCTAAGACTTTCTGTAGAGCCTCTCTGTGGGCTTCGGAACTGAGTAAATGTGATATAACTGAGATCTTTGAAGGAGTTTGTAACAGTTGGTCAACAATGTTGTATTCACTCCTTTGGATGAGCTTCAGCATCTCATCATTGTTTTTCGAAAGGTCGGGATTACTGGATTGACCGATTGGTGGATCAGGAGCTTCTGTCTGAAGTTCCTTTTCTTTGTTAGGTTCTCCAACTCCTTGGTTGAAGATTCGACCGCTCCGTGTTACTCGACTAATTTCTGCAATATTCACGATGGAGGGTAATGGAATTTCCTTTCCATTTTCAATTATCGTTGCACCGTATTTGTAAGGGATCGCCTTAACTGATTCATATGGTAATGGTCCTGGCAGATAGATAACTACAGGAGCCTTCTGATTTTTCTGACTGTCGTAATTAACCTCAATCAGTTCCTTGCTAAGAACTTTTGATTCGTCCAGTAGAGGGATGCTGGTACAAACATCCTTGTTCCTCTCAGGGTCAGAGATTACAACCACGTCTCTGATCTGATCAGCGAAGTAGTCTGGCGTCCAGTCAACGGACCCTGAAACTAGGTTTGGGCGAATCTCTTTACGATCTAACTGACCTTGGAGAGCTGCTCGCACGAGGTAGCATCCTTGGTTATTCTCCGAGCAGACTCTACAACGTTCATAGTTGTGTGGTGGCACCGGGCCACGCCCGCTTTGAATACAATGTAACCTCACTAGATCTGATTTCGTAGATCGGACATCCTGACTTTGATGCCGAATAGGGTTCCCGTCAGCCACACTGATTTGTTGCGTGTCTTCATCCATATAGATTGGAAGCCACCAGCGGTTTAACAAGTGTTGTAAAGTTCTTTGAACGAGAGTGCACCCTTGGTTACCCTCACAACACCCTTTACAGTTCTAATAATTATGCGAAATAAGAAAACCGAGTTGGACCTGAATGGCATGTAACTGCACCAAGCTGGTATTCATCAAACAAATATCAAATATTTGAATCATGTTGATCTGATAAGGATTTCTATCATGGTAGTCCTGGATCCATCCTAGATCCATCTGACGCTGGAGGGCCTCTTGTACAAAATAGCATCCCTGTTTATTTATCGAGCAAGTCAGACAGGAACTGTAATCGTGCCGCGGCAGATTATGATATTGGCTTTGCCTTGAGTGGATTGCCACCAAGTTGACATTCATTGTACGGACGTCGTGGTTTTGTATGATGTTGGAATATGTATAAACCATGTTAACTCCACGAACTCGGTGCTCTTGGATCCATCCGAGATCCATCTGTTCCTGTAGAGCTGATTGCACCACAGAACATCCTTGATTGCTTTTAGAGCAGATATCACACTGGTAATAATTATGAGGTGGCACATGGCCATATCCACTCTGTCTACAATGCATCTTGACCAAGTTGGCCCTCAATAAGAGTACATCGTGAGTTTGATAGGTGTTGTTAGACTCTCCCTCTATCAATTTGACTGTAGCCTTCTCGTGTTGAGGCAGCGGGTTCGTGAGAACATTCGGATTCGTATCTTTGAAAGATAAGACCCCGCTCCTAACAAGATTTTGCACGTCGGATTTGAAACTGAGACAGTTTTCTATGTTATGCCCTGGTCCTCCTTGATGGTAAGGGCAAGTATGATCCACCTTAAACCAAAAAGGCGGATTTTCTGGTACTGTAAGAGGAGACTTAGTCTGGACATGCCCCTTGGCCAGTAGTAACGAAAATAGTTCTGTGTACGATACGGGTATAGGATCAAATCCCGGTGGCCGCGTTGTACGGTTGTTGTTGTATTGAGGACGAGCCTGCTGAAGAGGCTGTTGTATCCTTTGCTGAAATTGTTGCGAATGTGGTTGGCTTTGAGCAACCTGAGGTTGATACATAGAAACAGGCGCGGGGTTGATAGCAGGAGTTACAGCTGCTACTGGTTGGTACCGTCGCCTTTGCTTTCCGAGGGAGATATTCCCAATATCTTGCTCCTTTTTCTTAAGGAGAGCACTACCGTATCGTTTTGTACTACTTGATGATCCAGCGTCTTTCACTAAACATCCTTCTCGGACCGCTTCTTCAAGATGAACTCCCATGCTCACCATCTCGGTGAAGTCACTGGGCGCACTGGCGACCATTCTGTCGTAGTAAAATGAGCTCAAGGTCTTTAAGAAAATCTTTGTCATCTCTTTTTCCTCAAGAGGTGGACAAATTTGAGAGGCAATCTCACGCCATCTCTGAGCGTATTCCTTAAAGGTTTCCTTGTCCTTTTGCGACATTGATCTGAGTTGATCTCTGTCTGGTGCCATGTCCAAATTGTATTTATATTGTTGGACGAAGGCAGTGCCAAGATCTATGAAAGTGCTAATCGTAGCGCGGTTTAAACCCATGTACCATTTTAATGCGGCATCAGTTAAACTATCCTGAAAGTAGTGAATCAGTAGATCCTGGTTCTCTGTCTGAGCTGACATTCGCCGAGCGTACATCACCAAATGGCTTTGAGGGCAAGAGTTACCCTTGTATTTTTAAAAATCGGGTACTTGGAACTTATGCAGGACTTTCACATTTGGGACCAAGCAAAGGTTTGCGGCGTCCTTTCCAAATAGATCTTGACCGCGAATGGCCTGTAGTTCTTTCTGCATTTCCAGGAACTGCTCTTGGAATTCATCCATTCTATCGAACATACTTTCCTTTCTACCAGAAGGTATCTGTGGAATTTGTCCTTCTGGGACACTGTGCACCACAGGGGGTGGTACCGTTACTACGGCAGTGAATCTTGGCTTTTCTCGAAGTTTGTAACCTTCAGGAGTCCTCATTATGCCTCTGACATCCTTGCTTTCCCGAAGTTTGTAACCTTCAGGCCCAGCGGCTTCTCATATGATTCCCTGATCTTCAGTGATCGGCGGAACATATCCTTCCGGGATATAGTTAATAGGCATGCCCCAGGGACGATCTTTCGGCATTTGATACCTAGGATCATACTTCTCCACTATGGGTGTTGAGGTGATCTCTGAGATCACAGTTCTTTGTAGCTGAGCTTCTGCCATAACTTGCATGTTGTTATGAAGCTTTCTCATATCCTCTCTCAAAGCGTCGATTTTCAACTTTCTGTTCTCTTCCTCGAGATCATCCATCTTTTTCTGACGATTGGCCCAAGTATTGTATGAATGAGACAGTTTCACTCTAGAACCGAGACACAAACGTGAGATTCGTAGGTTAGAAGAATACGTGACGTGAGAATGATGAATGCAATGATTATATTAATTGTTTTTTTGTTTAATCAAAATAAACTTTGACAATTAGATTGTAAATATCAAACAGTGGGGAAACCCCCATTTTATTGAATTCAAAGGATTGCGGAAATGGAAATACAGTATATTACAAGGTGCGGAAACAGAAACCTAAGCTAATGGGTCTCGAGTCCTCTCTGAGGAGAACTCGGGTGCTGATTCTGGTACTTTCCTTTTCTTGGACCGGGGCTCTTGGGCCGTTGTCGGGTTGTCATTCCTTTGCCAAGTGAAAGGAGCGAGCAAATTCCTTTGGTCATCCTGATTTTCTACAACATGTTGCTCCAAAATCTCAATTAGAGCATCCTTATCTTTCAGCAGTTGCTGTATTTTGGTACACTCTACATTGAGAATGCGGTACTTGTTCTTTCAAGACCTCCTCTCCTGTTGAACTTTGTTGAGAGTAACCTGAAGTTTTTCCGTTTCAGTCATGAAGTACATGACAGATTCCCTTGGCGGAAGAACTCCGTGACGAGGATAAGACATCTTTAGCTTGAGAGCTCTAGTTTGTACCTAGCGGAGATAAGGCTCCACCGAGACACAATCCGGTTTTCCTAGAGACTCCCGTCTTTTCTTATGAACATGTTTCCAAGCGTGCACTATTTCCATCTTTAGTGCCCTGTCATTTTCTCCTTTCTTGAAGAAAAGACCTTCCAGATAAGCATTACGCGGGACATGCCTCATCGGGTATCCAAATTGACGACGAACTAAAACTAGATGGTAATTGATTCCTCCCTTAGTTCCTATGAGGGGTATGTTGGGGAAATTTCCACAACGGTCAATGATCCTTATCCCGTCATAGATTCGATTGTACCAATCGATGTCAGAGTTGGTAAGAGACATGATTTTCTGTGACCAACGTAAGGTACTCTTATGATCCCAAAAAGCAGCAGACTTAGGCAAATGGGAGATAAACCATTTATATAGCAGGGGTACACAGCACGTGATCATTCCTCCGCTGTATAAATTCCTTAAGTGTACAGAATGAAACGCATCTGCGAGCAAGGTTGGTACGGCGTTTCCAATGAGAAAAACCTTAATGGCATTGATATCGACGAAGTTATCAATCTTGGGAAACAAAAATAACCCGTAGGTGAGCATAACAAAGATGCTCTCAAAAGCAGTTACGTTCCCTATACTAACAAAGTACAGAGCCTTCTTTACTAGAAACTTGGCTGGTAAACCTGGGATTCCTCCCTTGGTGGTCAGGTGAGTCCTGACTTCTGATTCGTCCAAATAAATTGCTTTTGCAATGGTCTGATCCTTTGGAATTTCTTCCAGTCCAAAAAAGGGAGCTTGATCAGTAATGGGTAGATCAATCAGATGAGAATACTCCTCCAGCGTTGGTGCGAGCTGGTAATCCGGGAATGTGAAACAGTGATAGACCGGATCGTAAAACTGAATGAGTGCCTCCAGGATTCCTTCAATTACATGGACCCTTAACAGAGGTATCAGACCTCCGTACTTGGCTCTGAAAGCGTCAGGGTTAGTGATCATCCTTGCTAATCCTCTCAAATCCTCTAGTTTTGGAACCTTGAAGGTATACTTGTGAGTTTTTCGTCTACCGAAATCCATGAGCGCAATCCTTTTCCCTCTGACATTAGCAATCATTGTTTTAGTTTAATTTGAAAAAGAGAGACTAGAAGAGAAAATTTTTCTTTGCTTAATGTTTTTAAAATGAATGTATGAATGCAGCACACAAAAACATAGAAAAAACATGGGGTCAAAGGGTCGGTGTCATGAAGTCAAGGCTCTACCCATCCCAAAGGTTTATACTAGTGATTTTTGTACCTGTCTCTCAAAATCATTGATTCTTGTCGAGATAACATCAACGGGCTGAGAACCGTGCTAGGTGATGTATTTCGAAGAATCTCAGAAGAGGGTAGTATCACGTAACAACTATTTTCGATAGCTTTCGCACTACTGAAAGAGGTTTTTCCTAGGTGTATACTCAATCTTTCCACATGCGGCATCACACGCATTCCCATTAGTAGAAAAATAAACACAGATATCATTTAGGAAAAATAGTATATATATTTGTCCTAATGTCCTAGACTTTTTAAGAGCTATGAATCCTATGATCCTAACAGAAAATGGCTCCCCGATGGAGACGCCATTCTGTGGTACCTTCCCAACTTAAAGGTTTTTGACCTAAGATCCTAGTGAGGGCCAATTCTAGCAATAATGACATTCCCAGATGGAACCGTTATTCGGTGATACCTTGTGAACCCAAGGACTCATCCCAAGAGAAGGTTTCAACCAGAGAGTTAAGAGAGACAAGATTCCTTTGTTTGGCCCCACGGTGGACGCCATTTTTCTGTAGCGAGCGATTTTGGACGTGGTTCTTAAGCACTGTCGCTCTGGGGTACTACAGGTCGATTCATTTTTTATCCTATTGAAGCTGATGAAGGAAGGGAAATAGATGTCTCCAACTAGCCCTGCTTGCATACTAAGGTTAAACAGTCAAAACTATTGGTTTACAGATGCGGTTTTAGTTCGTGGGCCACTCTCTGCTTATTTTGTTCAGAACGAATTACCGGGACTGTTCATGGGGAATTTGTTGGGATACTGTGCTAGATTGGCTGGAGGTAGGGGACTTTGGGGTTTTTTGATTAGTGTGCTCGCTAAGATTCTTTTTTCAATCTTATGCCTACGTATTCTCGGGATAGAGAAATCAGAGCGATCGTAGTTCCTCCTATTCTATGGGAGGAAATGGTGTTTTGGTGTCTTGTTCAAAGCCCAAGACATGAAGCTAAAGGTGGTTTGTATCTTGTTCAAAGCCTAAGATGTGAAGCTGAAGGGTCTATTTGTATCTTGTTCGAAGCCCAAGATGTGAAGCTAAAAGGGTGTTGACTTTAGAGAGAATTTGTCATCTCTAAAGGGGGTTATTTGGTCTATTTGTCACAACTGTTGGGTGACTGATTATAAAGGAGAATTACTTTAACTGGGATATGTGAATCCAGTAATGCCATAATTTCCTTTATAGGGGATTTTTAACCTGAAGGAGAAGACTTTAACTCAGTGTAGAGTAATGCCATCTTTCCTTAGGAATTTCTCATGCTAAAAGAGGGACAGTGGCATGGATGTAAATAATCCAGAGGCTTGCCGCTTTTAGCAATTAGACGAGGAAAAGGAGTTGTTGATGTTTGTATACTGTGAACGAGGCACAACTTTTGATGCTAAAAGGTCAATTGGCTCAACCGGGGTTTCCTTATACAAAGCCTAAGAGGAGGCTATTGACCCAACAAGAAGGTGTTTTTATATGTCTCGTACGAAGCCCGAGAGAGAAGCTAAAAGGGTTGACTCAATAAGAGAGTGTTTTTATATGTGTCTTGTACGAAGCCCATGACGGAGGCTAAAAGGGTTTGACTCAACATGAGAGTCTTTTATACTCATCAAGAGAGTGATTTGTATCTCGTACGAAGCCCGAGATGGAGGCTAAAGGTGATCGACTCAACAAGAGAGTCTTTTTATACTCAACAAGAGAATGTTTTTGTATCTCATACAAAGCCCGAGATGAAGGCTAAAAAATGTATGACTCAACAAGAGAGTCTTTTATACTCAACAAGAGAGTGATTTTGTATCTCGTACGAAGCCCGAGATGGAGGCTGAAAAGATTAGCTCCGCTGGGGAGAATCATTGTACAAAGCCCAAGAGGAGGCTATGGTTATTGTTTCAGTTGAGTGACAGGTCCAATATGTTAGTTAAAAGAGAAAATCAGTTCTTATATGGGTAATGTTGCACTCATGGATTTGATCTGAGGACCGAGATTATTTCCTGTTCTTTAAGGAAACGAAGAATCCGAAGGGTATTGAGACTGCCCAAGTCTCCGGGTGTTTTTTCCTATTTTTGAAAGGAACTTGAGAATGTCTTCGAGGCTCAAGGAGGTTAGACTGTCCAAGTCTAGAGTTTTATCCTTTGTACTATGCTTAAGAGAGATCAAGAGACAGTATGTTCGCCGAAGAAAGATCTAGACTCTTTGAAAGAGTGTTCTATTAAGATGACTAATTTCTGTTCCTATACCTTTAAGAGGCCGTCGGGACAATTTGTACGAAGCCCAAGAGGAGGCGAGAAAAAAATTTAAGAAGCCGAAGGGACAATTTGTACGAAGCCCAAGAGGAGGCTATCTTCCCGGAGGAAGAATCATTATACGAAGCCTAAGAAGAGGCTGTGAAAACTTCTAAGAAGCCGACGGGTCCTTGTACAATGCCCAAGAGGAGGCGGGAATGCTTTTAGGAAGCCTGTGGGTCCTTGCACGAAGCCCAAGAGGAGGCTGATGAACAGTTCCAAAAGGGGTTTCACTTGGAACGTTGGCCTTCTGTATATGAACTGTTCAAGGGGGGATTTCTTAGATCTAGTTATCTAAAATTGTTGTAAATGAAAATTCTCATGGTTTAGGTTATGTTGAAATATCCGGGAGAACGTCGGATGTAAGGAGTCGAGGTTTTGTCTAGTTCTAGACGTAGTTGCCGGGGAAACTCTAAATATCTATACTAGTATTACACAGTCGATATGAGTTTATGAAAGAAGACTTACAGTGAACCAACCCCATAATACAGTTATATACATATGAAAGCGGTAAATGAAAGCGGGTAAACACTTACTCGGTTGTAGAGCTTCCATGCTGTTTGGTTAGTTGTTCAACAAAGAAATTGAAAATAACAGTATGTTACAAAATCAAAGGAGAAAGTGCTTTTTGAAAGAAAAATTGGGGCTTACAGCTCAAGGAGAGGTCCAGGGTTTAATCAGTGATCGCACTGTCGTTTTGTACATGGACTTATACAAGTGACTGAGGCCCAAGAAAGATTTTTTGTACAAGGGGATGGGTCTTACACTCTCTCAAGAGGCACAAAATGATTGAAAGTGAACAAAGATGGGTCTTATAGCTCAAGCAAAAGCCCAATGGTTTATTTTGAAAAGGGCGACGATCGCGCTGAGGTTTTGAAAACACCGTGGGTCTTATACAATGACTGAGGCCCAAACGTTTTTGGTTTCGAAAGGGGATTGGGTCTTACACTCTATTAGAGGCCCAAAATGATTTTGAATGGGTCTTATAGCTCGATGAGAGGCCCAGATTGTTTGTTTTAAACGGGCGATGATCGCGCCGAACTTTTGAAATACAACGGGACTTATACAACATTTGAGGCCCAAAATAGGTTTGTATTTACAAAGGATTTGGTCTTACACTCTATTAGAGGCCCAAAATGTTTTTTTTAAAAGGTTTGATGAGGGTTGAATTAATCAAAACCCTAATTTGTTTCCAAAATGTATTTTAATTGAATAAAAATTCAGTTAAAATGATCAAAATTGTTAAACATGTGGAAAACAAATTGTGATCTTGGATTAATGTTTCAAAAATCATGTTTTGACCTACAAAATGATTAGAAATCATTAAAATTTGCAAAATCAAGAAGGAAAAAATATTTTAAATGTCAAAAATAATTAAAATATTAATTCTTGGCAAAAATATCAATTATATGAAATAAATAATATTTTTTGGGATTTTTTGGTAAAATAAAATATTTTAACATTTTTGTGAATTATTAAAAAAGGAATCAACTCAAAATCATTAAAACTCAGAGAGAAATTAATTTTTGAATCAATTAAATAAAATCACAAAATTCAAATATTCAAATATTTGAAAATGGGCGCCAAGAACATGGCAAGAACACGCGCCCTTCCTCTGTTTCTGTAGATTTGCATTTTCTATCCAATCTCACTGAATACTTGATGATATCATGCAATCTACATATCAATCTACTCGTTTCAACCTCACGATCATGTCTATGGTCTTTAATTTCATTTATTTTAAACATGGAGTAAGAAATCAAAGAGAAACCTCAAGAACCCTAAATTCTGCATGAAGGTTCAGAAATTCCATACACGATTCATACAAAGCAATTGATTGAGGGTAAACACTCTATGCATGATTATGAACATATGGCTAAATTATTGTGCAGCAAAAATTGCATGGATCATAGAGTTAGAAGAGCTCATGCTTACCACTTGCAGCTAGTGAACGTGTTTTGTGTTAGAGGTGTTACAGCTTGGTTCCAAGGTTATGGACAGCTTCCCTAGGTGCTATGGAGTGTGTCTGGATGCTTGGAGTGGATTGATTTGAGCTGGAACTTGATTTGGCACCTCAACTGCAAATCTGTCAAAGGCCTGAGCAATTGGCTAGTGATTTTGTGATTTTGATGTTCCAGATGTTATGTGAGTGTTTGGATCACTTCTATATGATGTTTATGAGGGGTGTGTGTGATTGGTTTGGTTGGAATAGCTCTCAAACTCAAAACCCGATAGTGACTTGCCATAGAAGGCAAAATTGGAGTGAAAGAAGAGATTTTGAGGAAAGCATTTGTTTGATGGCTTTGGTGTACTCAAACTGATCACAAATGAGCTCTATTTATAGTAGAGCAAGTTTGTTTTGCAAGGAATAGTGAATGACAACTGCTGCATAGGTTTGGCCAATGTTGAGCAATGAGAATCCAAGTCTCCTCTAGCCATTGACTAGAGGTTAGGGCACAGGCTGCTGGTTCCCTTGGTCTTGGATAAGTCTTAACTGAATTCAGTTGGTAATGGCTCAGTCTAAGCCACCTTGGTGTATGCATTGAATGCTCCAATCCAAAATTGGAGTCTTGTTCCTCTTTTAGGCAATTCTAGGTTTGGCATGCTATTTTTGGTTCCAAAGACTTGGGAGGCTTGGGATTAGAGTTGGTTCCTCCTTGGTCCCCCCCTTGAGGTGTTCAGATGGATAGAGTTGCTTGGAATTGCACAAATTTGGCAAATCAAGCAAAACTCCAAAATCTGCCTTGCCTTGACAGTTTTCAGCAAGGCATGTTGCCATTGTCATATCTCATGGCTCAAGTGGAATTTGATGGAGTTCTTGGCCATTTTGGAAAGCCCTCATATGATACAACAACTGTTTGATCATAATTGGTTTTGATACCTTTTGGATCCATGTGAAAAATGCCCCTACATTTGGAAAAAAGTGAAGGCAGATTCTGACTTAGTGAAAATTTCACTAAGTGTTGGAAAAAAGTGACATTTTCACTTTTTGTGATTTTGATCATTCCATAACTCAAAATCCATGGGGAATTGGAATGAGTGGTAGTTGAAGCTTTTGTAGAGGGTAATGAGAGCTACAAATCCATCTTTGGATGGGAAAAAATGGCCTTGTGGTTTAGGAGGTATGATCCTCTAAAGTTGGTACCCTAGCCACTTTGTTCCATAACTTAGAAAATTTTCTAAGTTTTTTATGGTTACCCCTTTTACAAGTTATTCCACTTTTCTTGATTTTTCTTGATGAATGATGATTCCAATCATACATTAACATCATTTTGGGGTCAAAGAACCATAATTGTGAAAATTCTCAAAAAGTCAAAGTTTGACTTTTGTGCACAGTTGACTTTTTGTCAGATGAATTCCAAACTGTGCGATCCTCTATGAAATCAAGTCCTTGACCTAAATAAAACTTGATGGATTGATTTCATAGGTGTTATAGGGTGTATTGAATCATGTCTTAGGGTTTGGGAGCATGTCCTGGTCAAAAGTCAAAGATACAGTTCACTTTTTCCGCGAAACCCTAACTGTGATCCAGATGAAATTGAAACTTGTGAATCAAGCTTCTTGGATCAATCCATTGTTTCAAATGGATCAATGTGATGTATTTGAGACCCTCAAATCCCCTCTTGAGGTCTTGGCTCATGTTTTGTCCCAAAAGTCAACTTAGGGGTGAATTAGGTCAAGAAACCCTAATTCCTGATCTTTTTATGAATGCCTCCCCTGAGGTAAAATTGACTTGATGATTGGGTTTATGATGTCCCTTGGAGCATCATATGTTAGGATTTGAAGCATTGGCTCATGCCCAGAGGAAAATTTCCATCTGGAGGCCCTGGTCGACCAAAACCCTAATTTGGTGACACTGTCGATCGTGAGGTTTAATCCACCTAGAAGGGAGAAGCTTTATGCTTAATCCTTGAAGTGGGAGTCCCCTTGATCCTTTGTGGATGTTTGAGAGGCTAGAAAAGTTGAAGATCATGTCATTTCTTGATTGATCCTTTGTCTAAGAGCTCTGAGAGGGATTGAAACCCTAAGTATGATTGTAGTGGATGCTCACCCATCTTTGGGGAGACTATTGGTTCATCCATATTGTGATGATGATTTGCACAATGATGGGAAATATTAGTGGTCAAAATTTGAGGTATAACACCGCGACTATTCTGAATTGGCAGAAGACAGAGATAGCACTGGTTGTGATTAGGGTGTGAGTGGGGTATCTCATATCAAGGTTGTAAATCATGGAGTTTAACCTTGGTAAAGATGTTCATGGGGTAGATGTTATGGATAAAGTTGTAAATGTGGGAGTTTAACTTTGTAACAGTCTACACAATAGTGAAATTTTCATCCTGGATTGGTATCCCCCAGATGTAGGTGAATTGCACCGAACTGGGTTAACAATTACTGTCTTATTTAACATTCTGCAGTTTACAGTTTTGTTAATGTTCTTGACTGACATGTTGGATCAGATGGTGTGACATCTGAGAGTGTGAAGTTCTGATATACAAGGTATCAGTCTGCAGTTGCGCCTCCAAGTTTAAGAGATTATGCAGCACAATGTCTTGACATCTGCTAGGACATCTGCTGTCTGTATAGGCCAGAATTTAATTGGTATCAGAGCAGGCATCCTGTCTAGTTCTGGATGAGATCTTTGGGAGATACTTTCTGGCATTTAAACAAGGAGGAGTTTTGGAGATCAGATCAATCAACTCAAACATACCCAAGGGTTTTAATGGATGAGATGAATGTTCTGGATTGAAGGGAGCAACTCGGAGGTTGTTCATGTTGCTGAGGAGATTCTACAACAACTACAAGAGAAGTGGCTAGTTCTCTTGTTGGTGTGTCTTATAAGATGTTGTGACATCTTATTAGGGCAAGCAGGATCTGTACCTTGGTGATTCCCCTGTATGTGTTTCTGATGGAAGAGCTCTAGAATTATGGGATTCTGGAGTTGTTACTGAAAACAGTTGGTGGAAGGTCTCAATCATCGGCCTCTATATTTGAAGATATCTGCATTCTTTTATTCCAAAGTCGGGAGCGATGGAGTGAAGGAAGTTGTGGTTAGATATCTGGTATGGTGACTTGGTACTTAGAAGCTTGGTTTCTTACTGCAGTTTGGAGTCAGTTGAAGAGGAGAGGAGTTGAGTGAAAGTTTATCAGGTTCTTGCTCTAGGAGTTTGATAAATGTTTGGTCGGCTAGGTTGTCAAAGATACTTGAGGATTCTCTCAAGTCCACTCATAAAGACATCTATGTCATGTATCTGGAGTCTTCTAGTTACTCTTCTGACTAGAAGGTGTTTCTTTGAAACATGATCTGAAGAAAATGGAGGTGATTTATTTTCACCATCCAAAAACAACAAGGAAGGATTCATCTCTCTTGACCCTAAGAGTGGATCCAATCTGATTGAAGAATTGTTGAGGTAAATAAGACTTGTTCAGAGAAAGTCTTAGTTACTTGAGTCAAGGGTGGCAGCCTTGGTATCTCAACATTGTCCTTTGAAGAAGATACTTGCAAAAAGGATTGAATACTTTATAAGTGTTCATGACATGATCTGGTGGAGCTCAGCTACAGCAGTGAAGAAGGGTTATTGTACAAGGATTTAAGATCAATTGCTATTTGTGGAATCCACAAGTATTTAATTGATTATCCTTGAAAGTCAAGATTAAGGATGTTCTGTCAGATGTTCTAACATCTTTTCATAAGAGGTTTGGAGAATCATGGGAGGGGTTCTGCATTCGCTCAAAAGTCACCTAGGTGTTGACCTGGGATTATTGGCTTAGCATCTGTTTCCTGGAAAGTATTGTGAATGACTTGTCCAGATGGTGATGTTGTTGAAGATGGAGATGGAAGACTATGAAGACATCATAATCTTGATGGTTACAGCTTGGGTCAGTTTATTTCTGATCCAGGTGCTTTGGAGCATAGTGTTTTCTCTGGTTGTGAAGGTCGAGGATAAGTGGTAGTTATCTCTGGCTTTCTACTAATGGCTCTACTAAGGGAAGTGGCATTCTTTGGTATTTCTATGGGGTAGTCTTGGACTACTTATTTTACAAAGATTCAGATGTGGCAGGTTTGAAGTCTTTGGAGTTTCAAAGCAGAATGGAGGGTGTCTACTCAAAACTTGGTTGTTGAATCAAGTCTGTGAGAGCATGGAAATCTGTTTCTGCAAAGGGAGGAGGTTCTTCTAAGTGGCAGAAGGAAGAGCTGAATTCAACAGTTGGATGTCATAATGTTTTGACATCTAGCTTAACATCAGAAGTCTCAGCTGGTGAGGTGGCACATCAGCTTAAGATAAGGTGATCTACAGGAGAATGTGAGTGATGGATTCTTCAAAAAGGTCTATCTCATGCAGTTTGCGGGAGCTGTGGATGAGAAGATGTTACATGACTAAGAGGCTTGGTGGATCAAAGATGTCTTGCTATAGGGCAAGTAGTTCGTGTGACTTGAAGATCTGATTTCATTAGTAGATCAGGGTATCTTGTGGGAGTTCTGAAGATGAGTGAGGTCAATCAAAAGGTGACATTTGATTGGTTTCACAATGTGCGTTCAAGCAGGATGCTTGAAACTGATTGGTCTTTTATTGAAGAGTAGTTAGTTGAAATTATTGAAGGTTCTAGTTCTCTGGGAGCTTGTGGCAGAAGTTCTAGGTTGAGAATGGAAGCATACCTTCTTGGTGGATGAGAGTTTATTTCTCTCTGGGTTTCTGAAGTCTTCTTTGTTCAAGCTGGTGGGTCAGTGTTGTGTGAAGATCTTCAGTATGGATTACTATGCTGATAGTAAGTCCAGTAGTGGAACATATCAAGAACCATGGTGTATGGTGTCTGTGATGTATGGAAGATGTCCTAACTGATGTTAGAACATCTTTGGGTTAGTTATCCTTGGTGAAGGATTTCAGGTTCTGTGATGAACTGGTTACTTGTATCGTGTCAAAGAAGTGTACATGATCATCTGAGAGAATGATGGAGTAGAAGGGTCCCTTGGAAGGAGGATGTAAGTATTTGTGAAGACTGAAGTGAATCATGTGGTGATTGCATGGAAGTCTGTTTCCTGAATACATTCAGAAGTGGAGATTTACCATAAATCAGAAGTATTCTAGGTTATCATACGAGAGAATGATAGGAATGACTGTCTTGGATTGCGGGGTTTATGTCTATTATTGGCTGGGTAAGGTCAGTGGAAAATCTTGGATACGATATTGGAGCCCTTGGAGCAAGTCATGCTAGTAGTGGATCAGTTTAGCAGCTGTGAAGTTCTGGAGCATGCATACGATAGCTGACATCGTTATAATAAACTAAGAGGCCCTGTGCGTCTCTTTGAGGAATGTGAAGTATTCTTATTCAATTGGTTTGTGCCTCAAGCAGCTGGAGGTCTATACATGAGAATTCAAGAGGAGTTCGTGTGGTGTGTAGATGGTTGCAGGATGAGGGGGATCAATGGGACTTTGATCTCAAGCCAAGAGTTTGTTATGGTTGTTATACACGTACTCATGGGATGCATGACTTTGATCATGTGGGAGTAATTATTGTTTCTTGTCAGAGGGAACAATAATGAGTTAGTGGTTGCGTTCAGCAGGTGTGTTGAACAGAAGGTGCACTCTTGAAGACATGTAGATACGTCTTATGTTTTCCAGTCATTAGCTTGGGTGTTCAGTGGAGGAGCACCAGTTAACTTAGTCAGGGGGAGGGGCCTCTTGATCTAAGATGAAGTTCTAGTTTGCATTTGTGCGTCAAGCAAACTGAGATGTCAAGGAGGATGGCTTAACATTATTGTGGAAATTCCAGTTTGCATTTGTGCGTCAAGCAAACTGAGATGTCAAGGGGGATGTCTTGACATTGGAGTATAGTTGCAAGTTGTGGGAAACTTGGCAATGCATATTTAAACGGTTCTTATTGGATGCTTAAGAATCATTGGCTGAGTCTGGGAGAATTTATTTTTCTCTTGCAGACTGGGATCATAAATTTGTGAAGAAGTCTCTGTATTGTCAAATCAGAAGAAGAATCTGAGAAGAATAGTGTTCTGGTGTTAGTGTTCTGGTGTTTGGGTTCATTCGAGCAGTGACAGTGCAAGAATGTTGGAGGAAGATGTTCTATCATCTCTACCTACTAATTTCTATTTTTTTTGTCTTGTGATCTGAGTTGTGAAACAGGTTGTGTCTTGTGACCTGAGTTACATAATTCTTGTACTTGGGGTTACAAAGGCTACAACCGGTGTTTCTTTTCTGGAGGAGTCTTCTACACTGGTTCTGGATCTTTCATGGAAGGAAAAAGAAATGTGTTGAGGGGGAGATTTCTTTAAACTCCAATCAATTCTCAAGATGGAGGAGTCTTGCTGATGGCAGAATACATAAGAAGATGTTTTAGCCAAAATTTGTCAAAAGGGGGAGATTGAAAGCTCCTAGAGTTTGACTAAATTTTGGTAAAACATATCAACAATAAAGAGGAAGAAACTGCTAAGATCAAAGATGTCGAAGAAGATGTCCTAACAGCAAGATGCGACATCATGGACTGACATAGAAGGGTTTAAATATGTAACAAATCTGTCCAAGATTTGCTACACTTTTTAATACTGGATCAAGGATCAAAAATAGAAAGCCCAAGACAGAAGACTATATATATGAAGACTTAGACCTAGGGTTCGTGTGCCTGATGTAACAATTGTAACCTAGTTCTCTTTTGTAAAAATAAGGGTTTAGGTTTTGAGAGTCGGTGGCTCTTAGGATTGTAGTTCTCCTCTATAATATGGGATGCAGAGAGGACGACATAGGTGCATGTACACAACCAGAAACCTGTAGGTAATGGTTGGTGTATTGTTCTTGGACGAAGCTTTGAAGCAAGTCCAAGATAACTTGAAGGTCAAGAAACCGCGACTATTCTGAATTGGTAGAAGACAGAGATAACACAGGTTGTGATTAGGGTGTGAGTGGGATATCTCATATCAAGGTTGTAAATCATGGAGTTTAACCTTGGTAAAGATGTTCATGGGGTAGATGTTAGGGATAAAGTTGTAAACGTGAGAGTTTAACTTTGTAACAGTCTACACAATAGTGAAATCTTCATCCTGGATTGGTATCCCCCAGATGTAGGTGAATTGCACCGTACTGGGTTAACAATTACTGTCTTATTTAACACTCTGCAGCTTACAGTTTTGTTAATTTTCTTGACTGACATGTTGGATCAGATGGTGTGACATCTGAGAGTGTGCAGTTTTGATATACAAGGTATCAGTCTGCAGTTGCGCCTCCAAGTTTAAGAGATTATGTAGCACAATGTCTTGACATCTGCTAGGACACCTGCTGTCTGCATAGGCCAGAATTTCAAGAACAATGAAAGCAGAAGCAACATATTTTTTTGGAATTTTGAATAGTGTTAGTGGGTGGATGTATAGATGAAAATTATACAAGTAGGACAAATTTAGGGAATGACAAGAACCCAGTGTTGATGGTCTCGTAGTATGGGTCCCCGAGAAGCTCTTCTCGCAAGGTTCGATACAAAGATCACATCCAAAAGAGGTTCATGTGACAGAGTTATCAATCGACAAGCTCATGTTGTGTGTGATGAACATTCGTTTGAACCCATGACTTTGGGTTCCCTATTAAACCTTAGTTCCCGCGCGGTGAGCTTGTAAAATTTCCTAAAATCTTGATGTCAACCTTGGATCTCTATCTGAAACAATGATCGAAGGAACTCCTTGTAGTCTCACTATCATTGATGTAGATCTTGGCTAGCTTCTGCAACGAGTAATTGATCTTTATTGGAACAAAATTAACTGGTTTAGTTAGTTTATCCATGATAACCCAAATCAAATCACTCCCTTTAGTTTTTTTTGGCAACCCCACTACAAAATCCATAGAGATACTATCCCACTGCCACTCAAGAAAACTCAAAGGTTGTATCAATCTAAACAACTTTTGTTGTTTGATCTTCGATTTTTGACAAGTCAAGCAGGAGTACACAAACTATGTAACATCCTTCTTCATATCTGGCCACCAAAACATTTTCTTAAGGTCCTGATACATCTTCGTGGCTCCTGAATGAAAGTTCAAACTAATCTTGTAACCTTCTTCCAAAATCTTCTTTTTAAGCTTTGATACATATGGCACACAAAATCTATCCCGAAAATTCATAATTCTATTCTCATCTACCTTGAAGTCCACTTCTTTACCTTGACTAATTAGTACCAATCGATCAATCAATCCCAAATCTAACTTCTGGCCTTCCTTGATTTCCTCTAGAACGTTGCTAGTCAGCTTCAGCATACCCAACTTCACACTTCTTGGCGTTATCTCACACACCAATTTAAGATTTATGAACTACTCAAGCAATTTTATCTCTTTAACCATTAATGCCTACATATGCAACGACTTTCTACTTAATGCATCTTCTACTACGTTAGCTTTACCATAATGGTAGCTCAACTCAAAATCGTAGTCCTTCAAATATTCCAGCCACCTTCTCGCCTCATATTCAATTCCTTTTGGTCAAAAAGGTATTTCAGACTCTTATGATCACTGAAAACTATAAACTTTGAACCATAGAGATAATGTCTCCAAAATTTAAGCACGAAGACTACTGCTGCCAACTCGAAATCATGGGTAGGATAATTACTTTCATGAATATTGAGTTGCATAGAAGCATAAGCTACAACTCAACCCTTCTACATAAGCACACCACCTAAAATCATCTTATATGCATCACAATACACCACAAAAGATTCACTCGAGTTTAGTAGAATTAAGACTGGTGCCAACATCAACTTCTTCTTTAGATGTTGAAAAATTTATTCACACTTGACATCCCAAATATAAGCTTTTCCTTTTCGAGTTAACTGGGTCAAATGCAATTCCAACTTTGAAAATCCTTTGATGAACCTTCTATAATAACCATCCAATCCTAAGAAACTTCTAATCTCAGTAATTGACTTAGGCGTTTCCCACTGCAATATCGCATCTACCTTAGACAGATATACTACTATACCACCACTAGATATCACATGCCCAAGGAAACTTACCTCCCGTAACCAAAACTCCCACATGGACAATTTGGAATGCAACTTCTTCATTGCAAGGTATGCAACACAACTCGCATGTGTCCTACATGTTCTTCGTATGACTGAGAGTATACCAGAATATCATATATAAACACCACAATAAACTGATCCAAGTAAGCGTGAAAGATTAAATTCATATAATCTATGAATAGTCCTGGTGTGTTAGACACACTGAAAGGCATCACTGAATACTCATAATGACCATAACAGGTTCTGAGTGCAGGTTTTAGGTATATCCTCCGTCTTCACCCTAATCTAATGCTATCCTGACCTAAAATCAATCATACTAAACACACAAGCTCCTATTAACTGGTCCATGAGATCATAAATTAATGGAAGAGGATATTTGTTCTTAATAGTAACCTTATTCAATTGTCGATAATCCACACACAACCTCATGCTTCAATCTTTCTTTTTAACCAATAACATTATCACTCCCCAAGGCGATACACTAGGCCCGACAAACTTTATCTCTAACAAAGCTCCTAGATGCTTCTTCAACTTGCTCAACTTTGATGCAGAAATTCCATACAATGCCACAGATATAGATCTAGTACCAGGTATTAAATCTATCATGAACCCAACCTCTACATCAGGAGGAAAATCACCAATATTATCAAGGAAAACATTTAGGAACTCGTACACAATAGGAGGATCAACAATCTTAGCTTCTCTCTCTACTTTCAAGGAAGCTAATATCATGAGTATTTGATCCCCTTGCTTCAGGGGCCATCTCTACTTTGTTAGCGGATATAAACCTCTAATTTTTACCTTCCTCTAACTCAATAAACAACACGGTCTTGTCGAAATAGTTGATGTGAATACGATTGAACTCTAACTAGTTCATTTCCAAAATAACATCTAGACGACTTAGGGGTAAATAAATCAAGTCAACTCCAAAATATTTACAAAAATGGACAAAGGAAAATTCGGAAAAACTAACGTAGTGGTTAAAGAACCACGAGTTAGGGTATCAATGACCATACTAGCATTCATAGAAGACACTTCTAAACTCAACTTGTTAATACAGTCATGTGATATAAATGAATGTGTCACACCTGTATCAATGATTGCAACTTTCATGAAACACGTACCTCAAATTAAATTATCAGATCTAAAAGTTTCCACACCACTATGAGCAAAGAGTTTTCCACTAGCTTGTGTGTCACCTGTCTCTTTCTTCGACTTCTAACATTGGGTGTTGATGCCCTGCCCCCCACAATTTAAATAAGTTATAACTATACTCTTGCAATCAGCGACATGATCTCCTAGTTTTCCACAATTAAAACACGTTAGGCTTGGGTTCTTGCATTAAGAGGCCCAATGACCTAACCCTCTACACTTGAAACATCTCATATGAGCACAAACGCCCCCCACTGGTTTCACTCCCGCTTGCAACCTTATGCTGGGAATTTAGATTCCCCTTAGAAACTGGAGTCATATACAACTTGCCACTGTTTTGATTACCATTTTTCTTCTCACTCACACTCTTGTAGTAAGCAGATCTGGATCTATTATCCTCATCATAAATTCTGCATTTGTTGACCGGTACCGAGAAACGGCGAATCTCTTGATATCCGATGAGCTATTTGATCTCGGGACGTATACCACTTTCAAACTTCACACACTTGGAACCCTCAACGTCTACACTATTATAGTGAGGACAAAACCTGGACAGCTCTTCAAACTTAGCTGCATAGTCAACCAACACTATATTACCATTCTTCAACTCCAAGAACTCAATATCCTTATGGTTACTGTTGTACCCCAAATTTTACCCCTTAGATGTCATAACATCTTGCACTTACATGTAGAGTTTAATCATATGTGCATTGTTAACTAACCACCATATCTTGCTAGTTTGTTCTTTTATGTGAAAGTTAGGGTTTACACAAGAAAGAGGACAAGATCAATAAGCCAAGCTCTCGATTCATTCAACATGATCAAAAGATTCCCCTTCATCAATAATCAAGTACAAGATCGTATCAATTCAAGCCTTAATTCCTCAAGCACACCAAATTAGGGTTTTGACCAAAAGATAGCTCGACGTTGACTTTTCATCTGCGCATGGTCCCATACCTCAAGACGTGATCCAAGGTTTTCAAATGTGACTTTCTGATTCATTCGTGTGATCCGATTAGCTTAAGAAGTGTGACTCATTGATATTCGAAGAATCTGTTTCAATTGCAAAAAAGTCAACAAAGTCAAAGTTTGACTTTCAACATTTTTTTGACCAACCATGGACTTCTCAAGTCAATAATCATGAAAACTATGGAAGATAATTGGATTTAATCGAGATTGAATCATGAAAATCACACAAAAAGATCAAGAAATAATGCAATGGAAAAGTTGTAATTTTCAAATGGCATTTTTGTAAATAACAAAAAGCAGTTGAGGATCAGCAGTTTGAGGATCAGCAGCGTGAGGATCAGCAGCGTGAGGATCAGCAAGTGAGGATCAACAGCGTGGGGATCAGCAAGTGAGGATCAGCAGCAAGAGGATCAGAGAATAAGCATGAGTATCAAGAATAATATACAAATGGTATCATGGTATTTATTTTCTCCACTTGGGTATCAAAGAAATAGTTAATGGAATTATGGTAGTTTTATTCCATGCGTGACCTCCAAGAAAGCATAAATGGCAGTAAAAGTATTTTAATAAAGATTCCAAGGATCAAGAATAATGTGATGAGGATCAGAATTATGATGGAACAATCTCGTTATTGTAAGATCTTTCTATCTTTCACTACAAATGGCAAAATTGTAAATACAAATGGCAAAGTGGTAAATCAAGCTTCATACTCTGGACAAACTTGGTACTCATCATCTAAGAGGATAAAGGTTTCTATAAATAGCCCTTGGTTTCTTCATTTTAGGGGGAGGAAAAAGAGGAAAGAAAAGAGAAAAAAGGAGAGAAAGGGAAGGAGAAAAGGTAGAGGAAAAACTTCTTACATCATCACTTTGTTTTTGTAACTACTTGAAGAAGCCTTGGACTTACTCCAAGAGGTAAGCACTTTAAACTTTTGAAACTCATGATTATGCATTGTTCATAGCCATTTTTTTAAAAGAAAAATGTAGTACATATTGTGTTTGTCATGTGCTTCGTACTGTATGCATTATACCATGTTCATGCATTGAGTTTTTATGGTTAAATACATTAAAGTGCAGGGCTGGTTTTTTTTCTTTTGTACGCCTTAATCATTGGGTTTTAGGATGCGATAATACCACCATATTATTCCTTGTTCTTTTCTGATGAATTTTCATTTTTGGATCATCAACAAATATGGAGAAATGAGTGAGTTATGTTGGTTGAAAGTTTAAGAAAAAAATGAAGAAACGAAGTGTTGTTGTTGTTGTTTTAATCATGGAGAGAGAAAGAAATTGAGGAAGAAGATGCACATGAGAAAGAGAATATTTTCATTTTTGTTTTTAGTTAATTATTAAAAAAAATAAGGAATAGAAACATGTAGGGGGGGGGGGGGAGTGAGGTGCTGCCCCAGTAGTTTCTCACCTTTAATTTGTTTTTTTTTTTTAATTTCCTTTTTTATTAAAATAATTAGTTTAAGAAGAATAATAATAATAACTTAATTCTAAAAAATGAAAAAAGGGTATTTTAGCATAGTCAGATTTAATTAGATAAATGTTAATTTCTTTTCAAAATAAATATCAAAACCAAAAAATTAGAATATTTGTTAGTAGCTTTTTTTTTTTAAAAAAATGTACTAATTTTTCTTAATATCTAAAAAATACAAAAAAAGGAAACATGATAAAAATCCCAAAAATATTCTTAATTATTTATTTTAATTACTTTCATTTTTTCTTGTTTTGTCAATTTCTTTCATTATTTTGTCAATCGTTAAATATTGAAAATACCAAAAATATTTGTCATTTGTTTTGACATGCACTTGTTAATTAATTCTTGTTGATTCACTTGATGCTTTACCATGCGCTATTGATTTCATTTTGTTGTTAATACTTGTCATCTTATTCCAAAGGAAAGAATTCCCAGTTGACTTAGTCATAGCCACTTACCAACTTTGACCTCATAGTCATAGCCACCTACCAGCCTTGACCTCATAGTCATGGCCACTTCCTCCTTGACCTCATAGTCATAGGATACTGTAGCGAGCGACTTTGGACGTGGTTCTTAAGCACTGTCGCTCTGGGGTACTACAGGTCGGTTCATTTTTTATCCTATTGAAGCTGACTAAGGAAGGGAAATAGATGTCTCCAATTAACCCTGCTTGCATACTGAGTTTAAACAGACGACTGTTGGTTTACAGACGCGGTTTAGATTGTGGGCCTCTCTTTGCTTATTTTGTTAAGAATGAAATGACGGGACTATGCTATTGGCAGGATGTTAGGACTGATGCTTTTCGATTGATGTGTGAAGGTACGGGATTTTGGGTTTTTGATTAGTGTGCTCGCTAAGATTCTTTTGCAATCTTATGCCTACGTATTCTCGTTTAACGAAACAGGGAAATCAGAGCGATCATAGTTCCTCCTATTCTATGGGAGGAAAAGGGTCGTTTTGGTGTCTTGTTCAAAGCCCAAGACGTGAAGCTAAAGGTGGTTTGTATCTTGTTCAAAGCTCAAGATGTGAAGCTGAAGGGTTTATTTGTATCTTGTTTAAAGCCCAAGCTGTGAAGCTAAAGGGGTTTGACTTTAGAGAGAATTTGTCATCTCTAAAGAGGTGTATTTGGTCTGTTTGTCACAACTGTTGGGTGACTGATTATAAAGAAGAATTACATTAACTGGGATATGTGAATCCAACAATGCCATAATTTCCTTTATAGGGGATTTTTAACCTGAAGGAGAAGACTTTAACTCAGTTTAGAGCAATCCCATCTTTCCTTAGGAATTTCTCATGTTAAAAGAGGGACAGTGGCGTGGATGTAAATAATCTAGAGGCTTGCCGCTTACAGCAATTAGATGAAGGAAAAGGAGTTGTTGATGTTTGTATACTGTAAGCAAGGCACATATTTTGATGCTAAAAGGTTGACTCAACCGGGGTTTTCTTATACAAAGCCTAAGAGGAGGCTATTGGCCCAACAAGAGGGTGTTTTTATGTGTCTCGTACGAAGCCCGAGAGAGAGGCTAAAAGAGTTGACTCAACAAGAGAGTGATTTTGTATGTGTCTTGTACGAAGCCCAAGGTGGAGGCTAAAGGCGCTTGACTCAACAAGAGAGTCTTTGTACCTCGTACGAAGCCCGAGATGGAGGCTGAAAATGTTTGATTCAACAAGAGAGTCTTTTATACTCAACAAGAGAGTGTTTTTGTATCTCGTACAAAGCCTGAGATGGAGGCTGAAAGGGTTTGACTCAACAAGAGAGTCTTTTATACTCAACAAGAGAGTGTTTTTGTATCTCGTACGAAGCCCGAGATGGAGGCTGAAAATGTTTGACTCAACAAGAGTCTTTTATACTCAACAAGATAGTGTTTTTGTATCTCATACAAAGCCCGAGTTGGAGGCTAAAAAGGTTAGCTCCGCTGGGGAGAATCGTTGTACAAAGCCCAAGAGGAGGCTAGGGTACTGGTGGCTGTTTCAGTTTAGTGACAGGTCCAGTATGTTGGTTAAAAGAGAAAATCAGTTCTTTTATGGGTAATGTTGTACTTTGAGATTGATCAGAGGATCAGGGAGATTTCCTGTTCTTTAAGGAAATGGGAAATCCAAAGGGTATTGAGATTGTCCAAGTCTACGGGTGTTTTGAGAAATTGATTCTCAGGTAGTGAATGATCTTTGTATGATGCCCAAGAGAAGGCTGATATGTTAAGGGATGAAGGTCAACCCATTAACTGGTCTGACACTTGACTCAGAAAGATAGCTCTAGCAAATTGATGACTAGGTTCTATTCTTATACCTGTAGAGGTCTCTGGGTCCTTGTACTAAGCCCAAGAGAAGGCATGAGAGCTTTTAAGAAGCCAAAGGGTCCTTGTACAACGCCCAAGAGGAGGCGGGGATGTTTTTAAGAAGCCTGTGGGTCCCCAAACCCCAAGAAGTTCAAGACAAGCCATTCACCGAGAATAGATCAAGCCAGGAAAGTCTGAGAATTTGGACAAAACTCAAGACATGCCATTCACGGAGAAAAGATCATCTTTGGGGAGTAGAGTCTCTTTGACGATTTCTAAGGGTGACAGTCTGAGAAAGGGTTCACCGAGAATGCTTCCTTTCACGTCTCCATATTGTTTAACCCCAAGAGGAGGGAAGACTGTGTCTGGTAATCCTATGGTGATCTAGTTTTGTTTGTATTTAAGAGTGACCAACAGGGTTTTACCTAGTGCTAGACGTAGTTGCCGGGGAAAACTCTAAATAACTATACTAGTGTCGCGGTGAAAATTAGATACCATATTTATTTGTTAACTAGGATCACATTTTTAATGTCACCACCGGTCTTTGATTTTATCCAAGGGAAGGGAGAAAAACCGAATTCCCACAATGCAATGCAAATGAACTAAAATTCTAAGTTCGGGGGTTGGTTATACCTAGGGAAGGTGTTAGCATCCTAGATATATGTAGTACTCTACAGGAACCTCTTGATTCATTTTATGTTATCTGTTATATGTTTTGCTAAGGGTTTAAGGGTAGGTGATTTATTATTTTTATTCCTAAGTGTGCTCGACAAGATATCGCATCTTGTGCCTACATATCCTGTTGGGAAGGAATCAGAGCACATGTAGTTCCTCATTAAGGATACTAAATGTTTTTAAAGGTTTAGGAGAGAAGATGAGTCATCATCTTAAGAAAAACCACCACAGTTTTGAAAATGTTTGTATTTTGTGGGGTATGGGATTGTATGTCCCTTTCTTTGAGATGATTAACATCTAATTCTCTTGTGTGGAGAATCAGGTGGGCTAAAGTTTGATTTAAAATCAAAATTAAGGGGGGACTAACCTAGAAAATCTATCCTAAGTTATCTAATTGACTTATCTTAAGGGTGTCGATTATGATGCAAATGAAATGCACCATGCACAATAACGTGGTTATCATGCATGGGATTTTCCCTTGGATATTTATGCGGTTAATTATATTATTTAGGCGAGTGTGCTAGCAAAGTGATGCTAGACTTGTGTCCAGTGATCAATAGGTCGAATGCGATGCCCTAAGGCGATCGACTTACATGGGTAAAAAATAGGCTCGACGTTGGATCGAGGATTTTTAATTATTTTGAAAGGTTTAAAGCAAGAACAAAAATCAAATACATAATACACAAACAAGACATACCAACAAAGCGTTCTCACACGAGCCTATGACTAATCGTAACGAGAGATTTCTAAACAGGGACGATCTAAAGGTTTGGTTTTTTTAAACTTAATTACTTCATTTGAGATATTACTATTATTAATTACGGGGAGGCTATGGAAGTTTTACTTATAAAAGGATTTTAAGTTTTAGCGGTTATCACAAAAAAAGTTTGAATTAGTTATTATAAAAAAACTCTAGATTAGTTAATTCTAAATTTTATTAGGGAGAGGGTTTAATTCATTACAAAAGGGAATTAGATTAATTATAAAAATGGTTTAAATTCTCTATTAAAAATTAGTGTTAATTAATATAAGGAAAAGATTTAGGTTGATTATAAATATTAATTATAAAAAACTAAATATTATTATAAGGAACTTGTTTTTGATTATTATCATAAAAGGTTTTTCAATTAAAAGAAAGTTTAATTTTATTATAAAAGAAAATTAGATTAAAAAGGGTTTAAATTAACTATTAAAAAGAAAGGATTTTAAATTAAATCATTATAAAAGTCTCAACTTGAATTACCAATAAAGTTTTTAAAATTCTAATTAACAAAAGATTTCAACTTAAAAATAAAAGTTTTACTGATTATAAAAAATAAAGTTTTAATTTTAAAATAAAAAAGAATAGAAACGGAAGGGAAAAGGGCCAAGGGTGCGCCCTCTCTTCACTTGTCTCTCACTCGTCTCTCACTCGTCTTCTCCCTCTCAATTTCTCTCTCGATTTCTCTTCTCTCTCGCAATAGTCGTTCTCGATTCTCTCGATTTCAACAAACATAAACCCTAAATCTACCCTAATCCCCAATCGACCCAATACCCTATCATTCTCATTATATTGATGATTACAGTTACAATGATGCGAAATAGAAAGAAACGGCGGAGGAAAAAAGAAAAAAGAGGGTCGGCGATGAATGGCAAGTGGCTCCACGGACGTCAACCTGGGAAGTTCTCTTTCTATACCCTTTTTTTACCTTTTACGAGCTCTCGCGATTTGTATCATTTGCCTTTGGTCCGTCGGTTTCTGAGGGACGATGATGAGCGACGTGCTTCTGAGTCTCTGGGCGATGATGAACGCTCTTGGTGTTCTAAGCCTCGATCGTGTTGTCTTTGAAAGTGTGGGATTCTCGTTGTTTTCCGTCAATCTTTCTTTATTATTTCGTATGGATGCTCTGCTAGGTTTTTTTTCTTCCCCTTTTCCGATGAGAAAAGCGTCCCTTTTATAAGGCCAATGACGAATTAAGGAACTTGAAAGTCTTGAATGCTGATTGATTTGATTTTGTTGGATTTAGAAAGTTTTTGAAATGTTTGAATGTCCTGATACGCCCTGATTTTGATTTGAATTTCTGATGCCCTGTTGCTGACCGTTTTCCACGTGTCTTTAGTGAATGGTTTTGGAAAGTTTGAATTGTTTTGGGTAACTTGATACGATTCACTTGGTTTGCTGATTTGGAAAGTTTTGAATTTGAAATTTGAATTTGTGACACGCTTTTGATATGATCTCTTAATCATTGAATTGAATGCTCTGATTGATCCAACATTGGAAGGAATTGATGCTGGCGGCGCCTTTACGATGTTGCCCTCAATCCTTAATTTTGAAGATGATGAAAATTCCTCTGATTCAAAAAATATTCTGAGGCCAAAATAGGAAGTTCTTTCTTTTTTGTTAAACTGATTTTTAGACATATTCCTCTGTGTTTTGGAAAGTAATTTGGATTTGCTCTGCTTTGATTGCATTTGATGACAATTCTGTTGTCTTGGCAGGTTTGATCATACTTGGAGATTCACGGCTGGAAGTTCAATACTTGTTCTTCATCAATTTTCCTCAGCAACCCTCCAACTTAGCAGAATTTCATCCAGTCCGTGTTAGGTGTAGCGACGCTTAAGCATAAAGATTTTCTGAACATCAAAATTCAACTTTCGTAGCAGACCTCAATGTCCCTGCGAAGCAGCGTCTGTTGGGTAGAATTCTACGAAGATTTCGATACTTGCATGACTTTGCGTGGAAACTGCATTCACTGTATTGTCTTGTTGATGTTAGTTTGTCTGCTTGTAGGTTTCAACCTTGCAATATTTACGCCGGCAGCAAACGCAGTCTGGCTACGACTTTCCCTCTTGATGCACAAACTTGGCTAGCGTAGTGTGTGTCGACAATTTAATAATGAGATCGAATTTGCACCTTTTGAATTGGTATGTTACTCTTCATGGTCTTATGTATGCTAATGCTGCCATTATTCTTCGTCTTGAATGTCGTTATCCATTTCTTTACGTTCGTAATGCGCATTACTTGCCAGGTAGATAAGTTGATGTGTCGTGACAGTTGAATGAGCCAAGTGAAAGCCTACCATGCCGTCGTGAATTCGAGATGGCTCAACTCTATGGGTAAGATTTCTTTTGAGGAAACCAGAAACTTGTCTTTGGTTTGCGTTATCAATGTAACTGTTGGAGCAAGCAATGAGAAAATCGTAATTGCCTTATCACAGTAGACCTTGGCCCTTTGAAACCCTATGTCATTTTGTCTTCTAGAACATAGTTTGTTTATACTTGAAACAGAGCTTTATTTGTATGGGTGATGAACTTTTGTAGCATGCTATTTTGAATTGTCATGTATTTTGGAGTATTGGAGAGTTTGTCCCAAGTAATTACATCTATTTTATCTTGATTCACAGGGCGTAGCTACGTTACAACATTGATACCAGTGCATTTCCCGATTTGTCATAATTCCTTGTGAAGCAACAGACGAAAGATGTTCGCATATTGACATGTTGAACACCGAAAATGTCGGCACTGTAAATTAGAGGCATTGGAAGCTGCACATGGGGCCTGATTTGGATTCACCTGGGAGTAGCTTCAACCATTCTTTAGCTTCTTCCCATACGGTTCAGACAAATGATAAGGGATTTCACTTTTTAAATAGAAATGTAGCGTATGCTTGGAAAAAAGAGAATGGCTGTGGCACTTGTAATGAAGCTTTAACATTTTGTTCATTATTTTCTTTGGGCATTTTGGATAATGAGCTTTGTAGATAACTTTAATCCTGCACCTTTTTTAAATGACTTCTTGTGGCATGAAATTCTTCAATGTGATTCCTAACCTTTTGAATGTACCAATACCTTTAATTCAAATATGTCATGGAAGAGGTTTTAGAATTTCAACGAAGCAGGGGACTTTATTATGAATGCTTCTTGGTTTAGGATCTTTGCAATGCCATAGCATAATATCCTTGTAAATTTGTGTCATGAAACACTTTGAGACTTTTGGATTTTAACGAACTCCTGAATATTGTAATGGCATCTCAGATTTGGAATGAAATCGATTTAAACTCAACCATTTTGTAAATCAACAAATCCTTGCAATCTTGTAGCAACTTTTGCACTCTGTAATGACTTTAGGATTTAATTGAAATTGTGTACCAAATGTATTATTTCCAATTCTTCCAAATACTGTGATCCTTGAGAATCGCTCTTGAAACTTGAATAATTGATTTGAAGTTTAAGTTTAGAATGATCTTGAACATGAATGGACTTGAGACCTTGGAGTCTTAAATTTGAATCTTGTGTCTTGATGAACAAATCTTACGACTTAGGAACTTGAATTTGGAAATTCCACTTTGGAATATGAGTTTTGTAACCCAAATTTATTTCCAAGAGTTTTAGAAAGTACAAGAAAAACCTTTGTAAAATCTTGATGCAATGTTATGGGCTAAAATTTCCCACCCAAAATTAGCTATAACACTCCACTCTTCGTTACAAACAAGAACTAATGGTCAGAATATCTTGACCATTTTAATTTCCATTGATCTTCAAACTTGCTTGAAGAAAACTTGATAGTTTCAAGAAACACAAATATTCTTCTTGAAACAGAGAGCGCGAGCTTCATACTGGAACCAAATGTGAATTAGAATCATAAGAATGATGTAGGAGCTTTAAGCTTGACCTTGTAAACTTGTAACGAATCAACGGGCTTGGACTTGCATCTTGAGATTCAAATTTCTATTTCCTTCCAAAATTGAACTTTCCTTGATGAACCATTATTTAAGAACAAAGAGCAACACATATTTTGACCTTGAGGAGTTTACAGAGGGGGGAAGATACCAACTTGTGATATAATTGCCACACAACTAGTGGCTAGCCTCTGGGGACCAATTCCATATTAGAGGGTATACAACCAAATCTTCTGTGGGGAGGATTGAGGAGTCATGAAGGAAGAAAGGCTTGGTGGTGGCTTAGGAACCAGAAAGGGGAAGGGCGCAAACTCACGGGAATCCACACACGTCTTGCAAAGACCAGAGAACCTCCACAAACACACACACAACACAACCTTCAGGACCTTGAATCTTCCACAACAGCACCTGTCCTCAAAAGGGAAACAAACAGACAACGCTAGATAAAGCGGTTAGTTATGCACGAATGATGTACATAATATGCTATGCAAAAGAAAACAAGGTGGGGATCTTAGGGTCAAAAATTAGGGTGTGACAGATGCCCCTATTTAAGTTTCTTCTATTCGGAGATATGGAGATTGAAATCTTCGTCTCGACGAGATAGGAGAGACTTAAATACAAACATGCACAAAATTTTTGGCCCTAAGATGCCGCCAAATGCACATGATATGGTATGAAATGCAAGACGAGGATCCTGTGAGGAGTAATGTCACAGGGGATAATCGATGTTAAAACACAAAGAAAGAAAGGAAGACCCAACGAGGAACAGCTAACAAAACGAGACTCCACGGGGAAAGAGCTAACTCCACTGGGGAAAGAGACTACCAATCTGACAATCACAAGTACTTTAAGCAGTTGGGTGTCTTCCAGTGAGAAATAAAGTGTATATTGCAAAGATGATAAGCAAAACATGCTTCTCGTTATAGTTCAATTTATTGTGCAAAGTCTTGAAATAAAGCGCTACGAGATTGTCTGCCTCGAGCAAAATCTTGGGACACACGTTATGAGTTCGTCTGCCTCAAACCAAAATCTCGAATGAAAGCTACGAGGTTGTCTGCCTCGAACAATAAAGTTTGAAATTAAATATTACGAGGTTATCTGCCTCGAACCAAAGTCTTGAGATAAATGCTGCGAGATTGTCTGTCTCGAACCAAAATCTTGAAATCGGATGCTATGAGATTGTCTGTCTCGAACAAAGTCTGAAATAAATGTTGCGAGATTGTCTGTCTAGAACAAAGTCTTAAATGAAAGCTACGAGGTTGTCTGCCTCGAACAATGAAGTTTGAAATTGAATACTACGAGGTTGTCTGCCTCGAACCAAAAGTTTTGAACTCCTCCTGGAAAGGTAACTTCACAGGGGTTGGGATTTCACTGGAGATCTTGTGACTTCAGCTAGAATCCATAACTTATTGGATATTTGGAAGTTTCAACCGGGGATCTTCAAAAGAGATGCAGGTCGACTGGCTTGTAGAATATGTCTTCTCAAATAAAAGAGAAAGATCATCTGAGTCTTCATCAAACTTCTCGAAGAGATGTCATTTGACGGAAGCAAATTAAATCGTGGGCTCATTGTGGAGAATACCACCGAGAAATAGTATTGCTGTAAATGAGATTCGTTGAAGCGATAAAATTCTTGCAATAGGGATTCTCAAATAAAGAGAATGCTTGTAATGTCTTCAACAACTTTCTCTGGAAAATAAGCTGATAATCTTGACAATATCACTGGGGATAGACAAAATGTCTTGAGGAGCCTGCAACTCGTCATCCAGGTAGAGAACTGTGCTCACATAAAGAGCTACCACCTGTTGTCTAGATTTAAATCCCATAATAGTGCTGGAGGAATAACTTTTGTCTTCCATAGAGATCTTTTAATGAATTCTTCCTGGGGAGACAAAGTGCAAAATAATTGCACGCTCGGTCTAGGTTCAACAACCTAGAGATATCCAAAATTGTGATTGTCAGGGACCAAAGTTCAATTCAGGAAATAACTGAAAAGAAATGCTCAAACAAGACCCATCCAGGGAGGAATGAGCTCAACTGGGGTTTATCTTTATATAAATATGGAAAAGAAACTAAAGCAACCGTCTTCCATGAGGATCGAACTCAGTGGGGAATCAGTGTCTCGAGTTCGAAGATGTCAGCTCTGCTTCAACTAGTCAAAGTAGATCACCACAATTGACTTTAGCATCAGCTAAAAGTGCTAAGGAGACTATCCAGAAAGGTGCTTTGTCCGACTGGGGGCATGTGATAGATGTGGTTGAGAAGCATAATCATTTTGGATTAGGTTATCATCCTGGTCGTCAATCTAGTTCCTCTGGTCAAAAGCAATGCAACTTAATCAAGTTCAATAGCGCGGGTTTCCAGCAAGGTGACATCGTGGCAGCTACTGATGATGTCGGTCCCAGTAATCATACTTCAAGCTTTGTGCGCTAGTGTCCGCCGGGTTTCAAGCTCAACAATTGGACATCTACAGTGATTCCCGTGGTTTTCCCATATAACATGTAATGCATTTTGCTTTCTTATTCCCTTGTCCTCGCCCGAGATGAGTGGATAGCTTGTAAAGGGCCTCACGTTTTTGCAATATTATGTGATCAATAAATAAAAGTTTTTTTGCATTCAAAATCATGCTTTATTTTCTTTCTTTATTTTACTTTTTCACAAACAAATGGCAAAAGTTTATTTTTCTTTTCACTTTTCAAAATAGCTCATTCTATTCATAAACATGCAGAAATAATAAAAGCATTGATATCAACATGGCAAACATCCATTGTAATTCTGGAATTCTAATTAACCAAGCCGAAGAGGATGGTGAGGAAGATTGTGAATTACAGGCTGAACTAGCAAGGCTCCTTGAGCACGAGCATAGAAAGATTCAGTCACACAAAGAGCCAGTGGAAGTTGTCAATCTTAGTACTGATGAGGTCAGAAGAGAGGTCAAGGTTGGCGCATCCCTCGCAAAGCATATACACTCCGAGTTGGTCAAGTTGTTGAAAGAGTTTGTTGATATCTTCGCCTGGTCCTATCAAGATATGCCTGGGTTGGATACCAACATCGTTGAACATCACTTACCACCTAAGCCCAGATGTCCTCCTGTCAAGCAGAAACTCAGAAGGACTAGACCCGACATGGCACTCAAAATCAAAGAAGAGGTAAAGAAACAGCTTGATGCTGGGTTCCTAGCCACTTCCGAATATCCTGAATGGATTGCCAACATCGCCCTGGTTCCTAAGAAAGATGGTAAAGTCAGAATGTGTGTGGATTATCGAGATCTCAACAAGGCAAGCCCAAAGGATGATTTTCCTTTGCCTCATATTGATGTCTTGGTAGACAACACAGCGCATTTCTCTGTCTTTTCCTTTATGGGTGGTTTCTCAGGATATAATCAGATCAAGATGTCCCCAGCTGATATGGAGAAGACTACTTTCATCACACCGTGGGGTACATATTGCTACAAGGTCATGCCATTAAGTCTAAAGAATGCAGGGGAGACATACCAACGTGCCATGACAACCCTCTTTCATGATATGATTCATAAAGAGATTGTGTTTTACGTGGACAATATGATTGCCAAGTCCAAACCTGAGGATGATCACCTGGTTCATCTGAAGAAACTATTTGACAGACTCGAAAGTTTAGATTGCGGTTGAATCTTACGAAGTGCACCTTCGGAGTCCGATCTGGTAAACTGTTGGGCTTTATCGTGAGTCAGAAGGGCATTGAAGTTGATCCTGATAAGGTTCGGGCAATTCAGAACATGCCGCCTCCCAAAACAGAAAAAGAAGTACGTGGCTTTCTGGGCAGACTCAATTACATTTCAAGGTTCATTTCCCATTTGACGGCTACCTGTGAACCAATGTTCAAATTACTAAGAAAAAATCAATCGGTTGAATGGAACAATGATTGTCAAGAAGCATTTGACAAAATAAAACAATATTTGCAAGAACCACCTGTAGCACCCCAAAATTTGCTCTTTTGTTTTGAAGCTAACTGGCTTATGTTTCTTTGCATTTCTTGCATTAGCATTTGTGCATAGCATTGGTTCTTAGCATGGGATCAAGGTACTTGGTTCATCTCAAAGGAGTCTCAAGCCTCAAGGTGTTTTGTGGAGGTCACCATATCTTCATAAGATCAAGAATGGCAAAGGATTTCAAGTGAACCTTTCCCTCTTAACCAGAGGGACCAAATTAGGGTTCTTGGGTTCAAAGGGCTTCTTGAGAAAACTTTTTGGATTCAAGCATGCTCTCATGGGTTCCATATGCTCACAAACACTCATAGAGGAAGGCTGGGTTAGTGGTTCATTGTGGAAGATGTTCAGTGGATCAGTTGCTTGTGAACCAAGAAAAGTCAACTGTAAGGAGGAAAGTCAACCATGGAATTTTGAGGCCCTCTTCATGATTTTTAAGGTCTTATGCCCTCATATGGTCCTCAAAGGCTAGGATTCATACCATTCATCAAGAGTCAAGAGTTTGTGCAAAAGTTACTATTTTTGGAAAATGACCTATAATGTGAAACTTCCATTTTTGGCAACTTTTCAAACCATCTTCAACTTAACTTTTCATCATCAAAGAAGCTTCAAATGAATTTTCCTCAAACTTGAAAGTTGAAGATCTCTCTCTCCCCTTTCCAAAAAGTACTAGATTATCTCCATACCATTTGTGAAACTCAAGATATGACCAAAAGAAGGCAAAGTGTTTTTAGGGTTTTCTAGTGTATCCATTTTTCCACCTTTTGCATTTTGGTTCAAAATGACTTGTAATTGTTTCTAATGACTCAAGTCACATTGCCATATTCAAGTACACTCCATGAGGACCAGATTTGGCCTTTGAATCAATTCATTTCATGCCATATACCTCACTTTTTTCACAATGTGCAAAATGGCAAGATGGATCATATCTCATAAATCAAGTCATTACAAAGCCCAAGTCCATTCTATTTGTGATCAGCAGAAGAAATGTGAGTGAATCATGCTTTTACCATGACCTTGGCACGTGTGATTAAGTGTGTACATCACAACTTGCAATTTTGCAAAACACTTTCAATAGCCTTAATCAAGGGTTTAACAAAGCTTTAATCATGATCAGAGGGCTAACCAAGTCTATATAAGATTCACACGTTCATTCACACCTCATGCACCCTCATTTTCTCAGAATTCCATTTTTCACTCAAACTTTCTCTCCTTCGAAACTCTCTCCTCACAAGGGTTTCTGAAGATCTCCTTCCATATTCTTGATCTACACACTCCATAGAACAAGAATCAACCATTGTTTGAAGCTCTAAGCAAGGTTTTCACCATACACGAATTTGAGGTGCTCACTTTCAAAATCCAAGATCCAGCTTGATTCAAGTCTCTAGTTGCATTTATTTTGCAATCAGAGGTCCTAAGGAGTAGATCTGCAGTTTTCTGAAGGATTTCTTGGTGTATTTTGAGCTCTACAAGTTTCAGGTTTGTGTGATTTTCTTGATCATATAACTCAGCTTTCTTGTGTGCTTAATGTTCCTCGTGAGTTGCTGATCATCCTGATGTGTTTAGATTTGAATTTGAACGTGTATCATGGCTGTAATGTGGATTTGAAGTTTTTAGATCCAAAATGTTTTCCTTCAATTTGCATTATGTGTTGATGATCTGTTGAAATGGTTTGCATATTTGAAATCCTGGTGAAAATCTGAGTAAGATAGTGTACTTGTTTGCAATTTCTGGAAAATTTTGAAGTGCAGGTCGCCGGAGAAGACGACCGGAGCTAGGGCTCCGGCGTCTGGTTCACTTTTCAGGTCACCTGAAGTTGGAGGTTGAAGATGAAATCTAGACCATTGGTGGTCCAGATCTGATGGATCTTGTTTGGCCACGTCATTTAAAATCATCTCATATTTTATTGATTGTGTGTTTTTATTCCATGGTAGTTATTATGCACACACAGATCTGAGCCACACATCTTGTTTAATCTTTGATCTGATGATTTATTTGTGTGCGTCTGATTAATCTGATGGTGTTGATTGTGCCAACGCATTAAAATATCACGTGCTTCCCATGTGCTTTGATTTTAATTTCTGAATGATTGGATGTACGCGCGGGTACCTTGGCTATCATAAACTCTCGATCCTGACCATTGATTTGTTTACTTTGTTTTGTGATTGATTGAATATCATGCGCTGGATTAATCTGAGGGTGTGTGTGAGTCAATCATGTTGACTGATTCCTTTTTTTTATGTTGACTTGTGCTTTGGACTGGACCAGGCCTTGATTTGCTTTCCAAACCCCCCCTTTTGGGCCCATTGTGGATTTTGAACGTGATTTTACTTTGTCTGCACCCGTGGCTTGTTTTCTTTTCTTTTTATTTTATTTAATTGTTTCATTTTGTATTTTTAATTTTTAAAATTAGTTTTATGCATCTAAAAATTACCAAAAAAATCACGAAGCATCTTTGGAATTTTATAAAATTTTGTAAAATTTTATTTTTCCATTTTATTTTATTTTGTGCATCTGAATTAATTGTTTGATTAATTTTCTTTGTGAATTGTTTCAATTGTGCACACCCTGCCTTGTTGATTTTCGTTCTCATCATTGGTGTATGATTTGCATCACATTATTTTTGCATATTTCAGAAGGCATTTTGAGCTCCTTAAAAATATTTTTCTCATATTTTTAAACTCATTTCATATTGCATTTTAGTCCCTCTATTTGTGCATTGTTCTTCTTTGTTCTTATGCAACTTTGAAGCATTGTTTGAGGTACTTAACTTTTGAATTTTTGTGTGATCTTTTGGTATGTTTCTAGCTTATGAATTAGGTCACTTGGGTTTTAATTTCATAATTTTTGAATGTCATTTGATATATGTTTGATTATTTGTGCTTAAGTGAATTATGCATGATCATCTCTTGACATCTCTTAACCCTAATTGCTTTGCCATACTTGTTTGATTGAGTCTCTTTGTGATTCTTTGCATGAGTATTTGATATGATGTTTACCCCTGGTTGAGGTCACTTGTGACCAAAATTTTACAATTTGTGGATCATGTTTGGGTATGCTTTAAGTGCTTGTACTTTGACTTCCTTTTGTGGACTTTCTTTGGTGCATAATGTTTCATGTTTTGATCTTCTCTTGCACATGAGAATTGTTGATGATGGTACGATCTTGATTCTGACTTGCTTTCATCTTCATCTTATTTTTCTCATTTCATCTTGATTTGAAGTTCATTGGTGCTTAATTGTACATTTCATATAAGTATGCTTGCATTCTTTCATGATTACCTTTGCATGCTTACTTGAGATGTTTTGCATGATCTGTGAGACTTGTTTATTGATGTAAGTTGGATATACTTGATATGATGTGCTTACTGCCCTATCTTGTTTCTCATCTCATCCTTCTCTTTCTCATTCTTCTCTTTCACTCTCTTTCTCCCATGAATCTCAAGACTTGTTTAAGTCTTGGATTCTCTCCCTTCAGAGCTACCTAGTCCAACTTAATTTTTGATTAAGCTTGGAGTAGGATTAGCATTAGGTTTTATGTAGTTGTCCCTCCTAAACCTCACTAACCCTAGGTCATCCATGCATGATAACATTAGGACTCTTAGTTTCCCTTTAGAATTTCCTTTGGGTCTTCTCTCTTCTCATCTCAAAACTTCTTGAAAACACTTAATAAAGATAAAGTGTATTGCTCACGAGCCTTAAGCATGGGGAATGAGAAATAAGGGGCTTCCTCTCATCTTTCTAGAGTGCTTAGAGGGCATCCTGTCTTGGGACAATTTGTTAAGTATTCGTCCCTGTGCCCTAGACTTTGGTGCAATGCAAGTTATGAACTAACTTAAAAAACACTTCTGTCTAAAAAACACAAAACGAATTCAAATCTTTTTATCCTTCGGGATTGTTGGGTTTCAAATTTCATTTTCAGAGAAGAGGTCGTCGCTCACGTAAAAAGCACTTACCCATTCGTGGTCGTACCCACGAACTACATTAGCTCTGATTCCCCTCTCTCGTCCGATTGAGGATATGTAGGCACAAGACAACGATTGTCTTGGAGAGCAACCTTCCCCCACAGTTCCCATCCGAACTACGTTGACTCTGACGTTCCCATTGCATTGAGGGAGTACGTAGGCCTAGGGCATCGAATATGTCCTACCGAGTCCGTCTTAGTCACCCCCATCCCCATTTTCTTTTGCAGCCATAGATAGTAGGATAGCTCACCCTCCGTTTAGACAACAAGCGTGGATCCCATCGAGTACGATTGATGCGTGGGGTGCTAACACCTTCCCCTCGTATAACCGACTCCCGAACCCTGACTATGGTTGCGATGACCATGTATTTCCCCCTTTCTCTTCAGGTTTATGCAGTGTTTCCTTTCCCTCTCTCGGGATAAATACACATTGCTGGCGACTCTGTGTTTTCTGTGCCACTCTCGCATTTGTACCGTTGGATGCGGATCTTTTGGGAGCGACACCACCGATCTTAGTACCGCCGGTTCCTGGTAGGCCTTTAATCATGTATCTCACCGTTCTCGATGAATCAATGGGATGTGTATTGGGCCAACAAGATGACACTGGTAGAAAAGAGCATGCAATATACTATCTGAGTAAGAAGTTCACTGATTGTGAGACCAGATACTCACTCTTAGAGAAAACTTGTGCTCTGGTATGGGTTTCTCGACGCCTACGACAATACATGGTTTGCCATACTACTTTGTTGATATCCAAAATGGATCCGATAAAGTATATATTTGAAAAGCCTGCTGTCTTTGGAAGGATTGCTTGGTGTCAGATGCTGTTAACCGAATATGATATCCAACATGTTACCCATAAAGCAATAAAAGGGAGTGTCTTGTCTGACTACTTTGCTCATCAACCTGTAGAGGGTTATCAACAGATGAAGTTTGACTTTCCTGATGAGGATGTTCTATTTATCAAAGATTATGAGACTCCAGACCATGACATAGTACCCGAACCAGGGGCGCGATGGACGCTCGTGTTCGATGGTGCCTCCAATTCTAAAGGTCGTGGAATCGGTGCTATTCTCATCTCTCCAACAGGTTTTCACCTTCCCTTCACTGCCAGGTTATGCTTTGCATGTACCAACAATATGGCTGAATACGAAGCATGTATCTACGGTATTGAAGCGGCTATTGACATGAGAATCAAGATTCTTGAGGTCTATGGAGATTCTTCCTTGGTCATCGGTCAAGTCAGAGGGAATTTTGTGACTCGGGATTCCAAGTTGGTTCCGTACCAACAACACATTGCGAAGTTGATTCCTTACTTTGATGATATTTCTTTTCATCATATCCCCAGAGAGGAAAATCAACTAGTTGATGCTCTTGCCACTCTAGCATCCATGTTCAAGGTCAAGTGGAAGAATGAAGCTCCTCATATCCGCATTGATCACTTGAACGAACTAGCACACTGTTTAGCAATTGAGGAAGAGTCTGATGACAAGCCTTGGTTCTACGACATTAGGAGATATCTGGAAAAACAAGACTATCCCAAGGGTATTACTATCACTAACAAGAAAGCTCTCAGGCGGCTCTGCGCCAAATTCTTCTTAAGTGGTGGTGTATTGTACAAAAGGAATTATGACTCCGTGTTGCTCAGATGCGTGGATAGACACGAAGCAAACACGATCATAAGGTCCATACATGAGGGCTGCGAGGGTGTACATACTAAAGGTCCTGCTATGGCCAAGAAGATCCTTCGGGATGGGTATTACGGGACAACAATGGAGGTAGATTGTTACAACTTTGCCAAAAGATGTCACAAGTGCCAAATCTACGGAGACAAGATCCATGTGCCTCCAACTTCATTGAATGTTTTGATTTTACCTTGGCCATTCTCCATGTGGGGTATAGATATGATTGGAATGATCGAGCCAAAGGCGTCCAACGGTCATCGATTCATTCTGGTTGCTATCGACTACTTCACCAAGTGGGTTGAAGCTGCTTCTTATGCAAACGTTACATGACAAGTGGTTGCCAGATTCATCAAGAAAGAGATAATCTGTCGTTATGGCATTCCTAGCAACATTATCACGGACAATGCAAGCAACCTGAACAACAATATGATGAAGGAGTTGTGTCAAGAATTTAAGATCGGGCACCACAACTCTTCACCATATCGGCCCAAGATGAATGGTGTCGTTGAAGCAGCAAACAAAAACATTAAGAGGATTGTCCAAAAAATGGTCAAGACTTACAAGGATTGGCATGAAATGCTTCCCTTTGCACTGCATGGTTACCGAACTTCAGTTCGCACTTCTACTGGGGCAACTCCGTATTCGCTCGTGTATGGTATGGAGGCAGTTCTACCCATCGAAGTCGAAATTCCTTCGCTCAGAGTCATCATAGAAGCAGGTATTGACGAAGCTGAATGGGTTCAATCCAGATACGACCAGCTGAATCGAATCGAAGAAAAGCGCCTTCCAGCCGTTTGTCATGGTCAGCTGTATCAGAGACGCCTTAAGCGAGCTTTTGACAAGAAATTTCTCCCTCAAACATTCTGTGAAGGTGAACTCGTGCTCAAGAGATATTCACCTGATCACTCGGATCCACGAGGCAAGTGGACTCCTAATTACGAAGGACCCTTTGTTGTCAAGGAGGCCTTCTCAGGCGAAGCCCTGATCCTCACCACAATGGATGGGGAGGAGTTGCCATCGCCCATGAACTACGATACAGTCAAAAAATATTATGCCTGAAAAAATTGGATAAAAATCCTCTAGATTGACATCCGCAAGGGCAATCTGGGCAAAAATGGACGTCCCGATGGACCAAAAAAAAAGAGATGTCCATGCAAAAGTTAGGGACAATGAAAAAAAACAATAATAGCCCGCTAAGTTGAAAACTCGAAAGGGCGACTTAGGCAAAAATGGGCATCCCGGTGGACGAAAAAAATGATGAAAACATGTCCAGGCAAAAATTAGGGATAAAGGCATTGACTGTGAACAATTGAGCCTTTTTTCGTCATAGCTAGACCTCAGACGGTAACGGAGCAGCCAAATCATCATCAACTGGTGCAAGGCGTTGGAACCTAGACTTACAGGGGATGGTAGCCAATGTTGTAATCAATGTGAAGCATGGGTTCCCTTTGCCATTTGCATTTGTTTCTCAATTTTATTGCAAATTTCCTCCTCAAGTATTTTTGCATCCTTGTACACATCTTATGTACACTATTTTTCACATTCAATAAAATGCATCATTTGTTTTCTCAATTGTTTTCATTCCAGTATTTTGTTTGCAAAATAAACGATTATTTGTGATCACATAATACTATAAAATGTTGAGAACAATAAAAAGCTAAATCAGTCGAGAAAGCATTATGCATTGCATGTGTTACTGGTAATTCCTGCATGATAATCGGTAATATCCATTGGTAAGCCTAACGCCTGGCCGGAATTGTGATGGTTCTATGAAGAAGTTGTTGTTGCCTCAGCAGTTCCTCAGCAGGGTCATCATTCTCCCCAGCAAGCGCCATTATGATTTGTCGAAAAGCTTGTTTGTTTACATATCTTTTCTTCGACAGATTTGTAATGCCTCTAGGCAGGTTGCCGAAGTGTTCCTAGCAAAGACACTTTGCTCTCTTTTCCCCAGCAAGGGTTGTACATCCTCTCCAGTAATTTGAAACTATCTGTCTCCAGCAGCAGTGGGTTATCCTCAGCAAAGTTAGCATAATTTGGAAAGATGTTTTTCCCCACATAGAGCCAGTCTTGGTAGAAAGGATCAAATTTGATCCCCAATAGGGACAACCATGGTGACTTAGAAACCTGAGGTGTTCTCGGTTTCTTTCACCGGCGGAATCATCATCTTGTGTGAACTCTCTTCTCCAGCAGAGTTTGTCTTCATCTGTGGGTCCTCTCCCCAACCGAGGGTGTCGGAGTCGTTTTGCTACGATTTCTGCCTAACTACTTCACATTATGCCTTACCTTGCGCCTTTGCATTGCATGGTATCAAGCATCATGTAGAAACGCATACATAGCATATGCATCGATCATACTCCCTCTCTTTTTTCCTGACTTATCTCCCAGCAGATTTTTCAGCCAACTTTGCACTTATCTATTCTTTCTTAACACTCTTCTTTTGTCGCCGTCAGCCAAATTCTCTAGCTACTCTTTTATTTAATCCCCTTTTACCTCGAATTATCGAAAAGCTGGCGCAATTCGTACATTCAGGTCCAAGCGGATTAAATAGGGGCAGCTGTTGTAACCAAAAATTTGACCTGCCTCTTTTGCCTTTTGCATGAGCATAAGCATTCGCATCGTTAGCATAAGCATTCACACTTTTTTTTTTGTGTCTCCTGTTGCAGGATATTCAGTTTTTCCAAGCCCGATTAATCATATCCTCACAAGATCATCCCATCATCAAGACAAGCACAAAATAAAGGTTTCTATGCCTATTCATCAATACAAGAGGTGGAAAATTGAAGCCGGGACCACAACACCTTTTTTTAGGCAAATTGGGCATATTTTGGCCTGGTTAATCGATTAACCATTTGCAGTGCAATTGTGTTAATCGATTAACACAGGAAGAATAAGCACAATTTGCTGCTTTTTCATGACAGCACTTTGCACACACTTTGGTCTTGGATTCTACAGTATTCTAGCAGCATGTGGAATATTTTAGACATCTCTGGACATCTCAATTCATTCTAAGTGCATTTGCTATAATACTTCACTTCAAATCAAGTGCAACATGTTCCTTGTTTTCCAAGTAATGTGGATCTTTGGATGTTGAAGTTCACCTTGAGATTGCTACCGAGTTGGTTCTAACTAACCGAGTTAACCACCTTAACTCGGTGAGTCAAGTCCAACTAACTCCTAACCTAGCTCCAAACCCAAAGCTAATTCCAAACCAAATTCCAAACCATCTCACACTCCAAACCTAAAATCTATATAAACACACCTTTACTCACTTTCCAATTCTTCAACCACACTCTACCATTTACTCCATTTTCTCCACAATCATTCACACAAATTCACACTCTTTTCACTCTCAATTCTCTCATTTTCTCTCTGCATTTTGCTGCAATTTCTACACATTCTACTTCATCTTTTTCCCCAAACCACACAAAAGCTCTTAATTCACCATTGAAGAAAAGTTACTTTCACCTTGAAAGTTCTTTTTCTTGAGCTTAACCTTCATCATCATTCCATTCTACTGGATTTTGTGGAGCTTCAGTAGCTTTTGGATTCATTTCAAGTGATCGCTTCAAGTTTCTACGGTGATAATTCTCATTTTTTAGTTTTCGTCGAAGTTTGCTCGGTTTCGCTACGATTCGAAGTACAATTGAAGATTCCTCTGGTTTTCTTTGGTTATTCTCATCATTTTGCAATTATACTTGAGTATCTAGAGTTCTATTAGCTTTTGGATTCATTTCAAGTGTTTGCTTCAAGATCCTACGGTGCAAATTCGATTTCGGAGCTTTTATCGCATTTTGCTCGGTTTCGCTATGGTTTGAAGTGCAAGTGGAGGAATCTCTGGTTTTCTCTGGTTTTCTTCACTTATATTCATCACATTTCATTCACAATAATTACCAAGCCAATCCTCCGGCTTGTAGGTTGGTAGATCTTACTTTACTCACAGTTTCGATCGTTTCCGCGTATTTACGTTGTAATTTCGATCGTTTTCGGTTTAATTTAACATGCAATTTCTTGATCTTTGATCTTCATGATTAATGCTTGTAATTTATGTTTAATTCCTCTTACATGATGTAATTTTCGTGCACAAGTTCTTGCCCTAGCATGTGGTGGTTGGCATAAGTGATTAAATGCTGAAAATCACTTTTGAAAAGCTGTTTTTTCTGTTTTTTTTTTCACCACTGTTCAGTGGTAACCGGTTACCCTCTGGTGAGTAACCGGTTACTCAGGGAAATTTTCACCAAAAACGCCAATTTTCTAGCAAGTAGCCGGTTACCCTTGGTGAGTAACCGGTTACCACTGAACAAAATGGCTTTTTTTGAGTTTCCTCAAGCTTGTTTGACATTCTTTCTTCCTCTAACTTCCATGGATTGACATACTTGATATTTATGGATGTTTTAAGTGTTGTTAACCTCTGTTTAAGGCATATTTACATTAATTCAATTATTGATTTATCAATTCTTGCAATTATGTGTGTTCTTGGTGTCACACCCTAATTTTTGACCATAAGATTCCACAACTTCTTGCATCATCCTGCATAGCATATCAAATCATATTAGGTCAGACATCCATGCATAGCTAACCAATTTATCAGACTCGTGTTTGTTTGTTTTCCTTTGCGAATATAGGGTTGTTGCAGAAGGTTCAAGAGTCATGGAGGCTATGTGTATGCCTATTAAGATTCTGATTTCCTTGCAAGCTGCGTTTGAATTCATGTGGAGACGCCCTCATTCTTATGGTCCATTAACTAATACAAGATCGATTTTCTTCAAGATTTCCTTAGTGGATTCCTTAAGACACGGTGTTTGTGTTTGTCTAAAGGATTGTTTAAAGTTTGTCAGTGTGTTTCATGTTGATTATGGACCGAGATCTTATGTGGCTAGTTTATGATTAAGACTAGTAGCCATGGATTCAGGAATGTTTCAAGTGATGTTAAATTCTTGGGCATTTATTTGTCCTAAAACTTGATTCAATAAAAGGATGTCTTGTGTGGTTTGTTTGAGATTCAAATAACGGAGGCGTTGTACGAGTTTGTGGACCAATTCAAGGTGTGGATATAACGCACAAGCTCAATGTTAAATTTCTACATCTATTCAAGTTCTAATCTTAAGTCCATAATCTTCACAAAATCATTCAAAACTTTCATCATTACAAATAGATAGCAACATGGAGAAACAAAATCTTGAATTTGGATGAGTTCTCAAAACATGACTTCACTTGTTGATGTTACTCTAAGATTAAGAATGTCGGATTATTAGGTCTTACTGTTTTCAATGATAAAGTTTTCCTTCATTATCATGGTAATCTTTTTAATCAAGAATAATAGTTCACACAATGACTACAAGGGTAGTAGTGATGAAAACAAAGTGAAGCTATCAAATTTGGTCATCGTTGCTCAAGCTACAATTTCAGCTCTAAAGGTAAAGAAAGTTTCAAATGGATATAATAGATAAGAAAGTTGGGATGCATATTTGAATCTTTAAACTCCATGGGATTTGCACCAAATTGTTCCACCATAAGATTTGAGGTTGACATAAAGTTCAAATGTTACAAAGCTACATTCAATGATCCTAAAAAGATTTTTCTATACGGTACAATGATAGATCAATTGTAGAAAAGAATAGAATTATCATGGGCCTTAAAAGCTGCTAAGAGTGGAACGTGTTATGTTTAATAAGTCTCCAAATGGGAAACATTCCCAAGTCTTGTCTCCAGCCGCCAAAGCCTCTTGTAGTTCAAAATGTTGCTAAACATTTGAGGATTATCAGTGCCACAAAGAAATTGCCTCCATAAATTGGACCAGATTTCGGTGACGACTTTCGAAGATTGAGGATTGACAGTTGTCGCCACTGCTGCAAGCATAAAATTGGAAACAAAGTTATCATCAGTCCATAAAGATGTCACAAAATACGATCACGCAGAAATCATCATAATCAAAAGCTTTTAAGATAGTGTTGCGACATGTTGAACTAAAAAATAAGTTTCACCACAATGCCGGTCACAGTTTTGGAAGGAGTTAAAAGCAGTCATCAACTCCCAAATAGAATCAGACAAGATAATAAGAAAAAGGCAAGTTTTCATTACCGTGTCCGTAACGGTTTTGGTAAAAAATCAAAAGCAGTGAGACATGTTCAAAACAAATCCATTTTGTTTCCAAAGCAGGTTTCGGACATGTTATCAGCTGTTTAATTTCAAAACTAATGCTGCAAGTTTCATGAGCCTATAAATTGGAAAAGGAAAAGCGTACAAAGGAAAAGATGATTCACATTCATACACACTCAGATTCACAACCACACCCATTCCCAGAACCAACAACACGTAGCAAGGAGGAGGCGGAGTAAAAGAGCAGAAAATCAGTGAGAAAAAGTATTCAAAACTCACCTCACAAAGTTTCAAGATCCACTCACACTTGATAGAAAACAATTCACACACACATACAACAGTGAGATCAGGAGAGAGCCTTATCAGTATCAAAAATCAGCAGTTCACACACCTTCAGAAAAATCAGATATGAGTAACAAGCAATCCACACATACACCACAGTTTCAGCGAAAAAAAAGCATCGGGAATAATTTCACAAACACACATCTAACACAGAGGAATTCGCACAGCACTGCAAACCTCATTCACAGAGAGAGTTTTCGAGGCAGATTGACGCACACTCAGAACAGTGGAAACTCTCACGCGAATAACATCAACACCAGCGAAACGTCACAATCACAGCAACATCAGCCACAACAATATACACGCGAGGTCAATAAGCAAGGCAAGGGAACGATGCCTGTATCCAGCTCGTGTCGATGTTGTCGTTGAAGTCGCGTCGGACGAACTACGACAGGTAATTCTATTAAACCTCGCCTTTGTATTACATGTTTAAGTGTTAATTATTGCTTGCCGCCACCAATCTTGTTCCGTTCAAAAAAATGTCGTGTCGATCGAAAGAAGAAAAACTACGAACCAGAAGAGACAGAGATAGACGAGTGTGAGCGAGGTCGTTTGATGTTGTTGTTGTTCACGTCGACGAGCGAGAGAGGAAGGAGATGTTGAGTTGTGGCAACCGGTTGGTGTTTTGTATGTGAGCCGTGAGAAGGAAAGAATCGAGAGACTGAGATTGAATGGGCTGAGAGAGAACGGTCAAAAGGGTTTGCGAAGAAGAGTGATACTCAAAGATGAAAGTCAAAGAAGGAACGCTGAAGTTGTTGAACATATACGGTGTGGTTTTGAATCCGTGTGGGCTTATCATCAATGCCCATGGTCTTTTCCTCTCTCCCACTTTGTTTTTTTTTATGTTTTTTTAATTTTCGTTTAGTTTTAGTTAGTTTTTTCTAACCAAGTTTTAATCAATATTTAGTTAAGTAGGTTTTAATTTAATATAGTTTAATATAGATTAATTAAATTTAATTAGAATCCAGTTTAATTAACTTTTAATTAGAATTAGAATTTAGTTCCTTAAGTCTTGATTAGAATTCATTTTGAATTTGGTTTATTCAGTTAAAATTTAGATTTTAAATTATTCAACTTTTAATTAGATTTTAATTAGACTAATCTAGATGATCCTCGATTTCCTTTTTAGATGATTCTTGATGTACATTTTGAATTTATCTTCATGATACCTAATCCGTATATCTCCCTTTAATCGATTCCAAAGGAAAGATCCCTGGTTGACTGCCATGTTATACTTAGGAATTTTAGGTCCTTCCTTCCCTTTATCCTAACCTTAGGATCGGAGTCACCGCACTCTATACATGTGTTCTTCCATGGACACTTTCCACCTTTTTCAACCTAATTTTAACTTTAGAGTCACCGCACTCTATGTAGTGTCTTGCCATAGACGCTACTTCCCCCTGGAACCTTGACCACCGTCAAGAGTTCCCCACCCTCTTTGAGGGGAATTACGAATACTCTGATTCCACTCCCGTCAGGATACGTAGGCACAAGATGCGATGTCTTGGCGAGTATACTTAGATACTAACCCCTAGGTTTTTCCCTTAGCACAGTACCTTTAGCAAGCAAGCAATAGATAACATAAATACTAACAAGAGGTTCCTGTAGAGTACTACAGATGTTTAGGGTGCTAATACCTTCCCTAGACGTAACCAACCCCCGAACCTTAGATCTCTTATTAGGTTTTTCGATCTTTAACCCTTTCCTTTGGATAAAATAAAGACCAGTGGTGAATTTCAAAAATTGTGATTCAAGTTAACCCAATAGCTTGGTATCCAATTCTCACCGCGACAGAAATGGCGACTTCACTGGGACCTTAACTTAGAGGGTTAGGCCTAACTTGTTTAGTATTCTTATTTTTCTTGCCTATTTATTATTTTGCTTGTTTATATCTGTTGTGCCTGGTTTTGCTGTGTGCAGGGGTTCTTGAGTGGTGAGGAGTCCTACACCCGGACTTGAGTGCAATTATGATAGGAGATGATATGGTCAAGGATACTTTGACGGAGTCGATTCCTGGAAAGTTGAATTGAGAAAATCATCGCTCAGTTTAGGTTCTTTTGAACTTAATGTTGTTTGAACGAGTCCATTCGTGAAAACGATATTAATTTCGACCAAGAACCAGTGAGACTGAGGACCGTAGTACCTTTAACCCCACTTGGCCTTTTAGAATGTAGTGCGGTGACTATGCGGGAGTCTATTTCCAAATAGTTGTCACGCGATACTACACTCGGACGAGATTCTCTTGAGAATATTATTGACTAACCGAGTAATTTGGGAAGTCGATAATATCCGAAAGATGGATTGTAGACTCCGGGAACTTTGTAGAACCCGTTCGGCAGGTACATTTGAAACCATAGTACACACCTTGGGAATGGTAGACCATGGCTCCATGCTCGTGATCTTCAAACCTAAGCCTTGGCTTGTTTACCTGTATATGTGTATATGTGTATACCTGTGTTTATGCATCCATTCATGCTTCGGTTTCAAGAAACTCAATTGTTCTTTCCCTTGCAAAATCAATAAAAAAATCCTGGATTATAAAATGAAACTTTTTTTCAGCCTTTCCGAAATGTTTGCAACCTGCTTTTGAGTTCCTTGAAACCATTGCATTGCATATCATTGCATACATCCGTTTGTCCAGCAACTCATTCCCAGCTGTCTCTATCTTCCAGTGTCACCTGTGAGTTGTCAAGCTGATTCCTCGACATCGATACCAGACTAGAGCTAACTACAGACGCATAATGGCGGAGCAAGAAGCACACAATGCTGAGATGCGAATGGAGATCGACGACCTTAAAGAAGCCGTAGGGTTCTTGTACGAAGCCCAAGAGGAGGCGGGTTTGCTTTTAGGAAACCTGTGGGTCCTTGTACGATGCCCAAGAGGAGGCCGATGCTTTTAAGAAGCCCGTGGGTCTATCATCTCCTTTCCATTAGGAGAGATAACTCTTTTAAAGATAAAAACCACTGGTAAACATGCGAGGTTTACTATCCAGCGACTTTTAGCTTTTAAAGAGGGTTCCTTAGTTAAGGTCCAAGATTATGACCGTAGTGGGTACCCAAACCCCGAGACATTCAAGGCAAGCTATCCACAAGGAATAGATCAAGTCAGGAAAGTTCGAGAATTTGGAAGAAACTCAAAGATGCCATTCACGGAGAATACATTCATCTTGGGGAGTAGAGCTTCTTGACGATTCCTAAGGAGGACAGCCGAAGAGAAGACTGTATCTGGTGCTCCTATTGGGGATCTAGGCGTCTATTTCTACGAATAAACGAAACGGCGTCACCTAGTTCTAGACGTAGTTGCCGGGGAAACTCTAAATATCTATACTATTATTACACAGTAGATATGAGTTTATGAAAGGAGACTTAAAGTGAGCAGCCCCACAATACAGTTTATAATATGAAAGCAGTAAATGAAAGCAATAACCACTTACTCGGTTGTAGAGCTTCCATGCTGTTTGGTTAGTTGTTCAACAAAGAAAGATTGAAAACAACAGTATATTCAAAATCAAAGGAGAAAGTGCTTTGAAAAAGAAGGATTTGGGGCTTACAGCTCAAGGAGAGGCCCAGGGTTTTATCAGTGAGCGCACTGTTTGACTTTGTACAGAGGGACTTATACAAGTGACTGGGGCCCAAAATGGTTTTCTGTACAAAGGGATGGGTCTTACACTCTCTCAAGAGGCCCAAAAGTTTTAGAGAAAAAAAAGAGTGGGGCTTATAACACGGGGTAGGCCCAAATGATTTTTCGTTTAAAAATGGCGATCGCGCCGAGGTTTTCTTTTAACGCAGAGGGACTTATACAATAAGTGAGGCCCAAGATGTTTGGTTAAAAGGGGGATTGGGTCTTACACTCTAATAGAGGCCCAAAGTGTTTTGAATGGGTCTTATAGCTCAAGGAGAGGCCCAGATGATTTTTTATTTTTAAACGGGCGACGATCGCGCCGTTTACTTGTACAAAGGGACATATACAATGAGTGAGGCCCAAGAAGTTTTTGTACAAGGGGGGATGGGTCTTACACTCTCTCAAGAGGCCCAAAAGTTTTGAAAATGATTTATGAGGGTTGAATTAATCCAAAACCCTAATTTGTTTTCAAAATGTATTTAATTGAATAAAAATTCAATTAAAATGATCAAAAATTGTTTCACACATGGAAAACAAATTGTGATCTTGGATTAATGCTTCAAAAATTAAGTATTGACCTCTAGGCCGTGACAGCAAGTGCAATGTGATTTTTGATTTGGAGGTGTTACAGATGGGTGGTGATGATCTGAACAGCTTCCCTACACCCTATGGATTGTGTTTGGATTGTTGGACTTGATTGAAATTGGCTGGATCATTTTGTGGTACCTCAGCTGCACTTTGGTTAAAACCTTGATCAACCAGCTGGTGCTTTTTTGTGAAATTTGTGTTCCAGAAGTAATCTAAGTGTTTGATCAGCTCATATGTGATGTATGTGAGGTGTGTGAGTGATTGGTTTGATTGGAATTGCTCTCAAACTCAAAACCCGATAGTGACTTGCCTTAGAAGGCAAAATTGGAGTGAAAGAAGAGATTTTAAGGAAAGCATCTGTTAGATGGCTTTGGTGTACTCAAACTGACCACAATTGAGCTCTATTTATAGTAGAGCATGTTTGTTTTGGGATCCACAGTGAATGGCAACTGCAGCAGGTGTTTCCTCAATGTTGGCTAATCGAAATGCAAGTCTCCTCTAGCCATTGACTAGAGGTTAGGGCACAGAGCTATGGTCCCCTTGGTCTTGGATAAGTCTTGACTAATTTCAGATGAGAATGGCTCAGTCCATGCCACCTTGATGGTTCCATTGAATGCCTCATTCCAAATTTGAAGTCTTGTCCCTATTTTGGCCATTCTAGGTTCAACATGCTATTTCTTGTTCCATGGACTTTGGAGGCTTGGCTCAGTGATTGTCCCCTTTAGATTCAATCCTCTGAGGTGTCCAAGTGGATAGGAGCAATTGAATTTGGCTGATTTTAGCAAATCGACCAAAGTTGCAAATTCTGCCTTGCCTTGACAGATTTCAGCAAGGTAACTTGCCAATGTCATATCTCATGGTGTAAGTTGAATTTGGCAATGTTCTTGGCCATTTTGGAAAGCTCTTACATGATACAACAACTGTTTGAACAAGTTTGGTTTTGATCTCTTTTGATTCCAAGTGAAAAATCCCCCTACATTTGGCAAAAAGTGAGGCAAAATCTGACTTAGTGAAAATTTCACTAAGTGTTGGAAAAAGTGACATTTTCACTTTTCAGCCACTTTGATCACTCCATAACTCAAAATCCTTAATGAATTGGAATGACTTGTAGTTGAAGTTTTTGTAGATGATAATGAGGGCTACAAATCCATCTTTGGATGAGAAAAAATGGCCTTGTGGTTAGGAGTTATGGTCCTCCAAAGTTTGTACCCTTGCCACTTTATTTTTAACTTAGAAATTTTTTTAAGTTTTTATGGTTACCCCTTTTACAAGTTATCTCACTTTTCTTGATTTTTCTTGATGAATGATGATTCAAATCATACATTAACATCATTTTAGGGTTAAAAATCCATTTTGGTGAAAAATCTCAAAAAGTCAAAGTTGACTTTTGTGCACAGTTGACTTTTTATCAGATGAATTCCAAACTGTGCAATTCTTCAGGAAATCATGTCCTTGACCTAAATCAAACTTGATGGACATGTTCCATGGGTGTCATAGGGTATATTCAATCATGTATTAGGGTTTGGGAGCATGTCTAGGTCAAAAGTCAAAGTTACAGTTGACTTTTCCCTTAAAACCCTAATTGTGGTGCAGATGGAATTGAGACTTGTTGCTCAAGCTTCTTGGATCAATCCATTGTTCCAAATGGATCAATATGGTATATTAGAGACCCTCAAATCCTCTCTTGAGGTCTTGGCTCATGATTTGTCCCAAAAGTCAACTTAGGGTGAATTAGGTCAAGAAACCCTAATTCCTGATTTTTGATGAATGCATCCCCTGTGTCTAAATTGGCTTGATGCCTGGGTTCATGAGGTTCCATGAAGTATATTAGGTTATGTTTTGGATCAATGGCTTGTGCCCAGATGAAATTTTTCATCTGGAGGCCCTGGGTGATCAAAACCCTAATTTGGTGACACTGTCGATCAGGAGACTTGATCCACCTAGAAGGGAGCAGCTTTGTGCTTAATCCTTGAAGTAGGAGTCCTTTTGACCCTTTGAGGATGTTTGGGAGATTAGACAAGTTGAAAATCAAGTCATTTCTTGATTGGGCCTTTGTCTAAAGCTCAGAGAGGGCTTAAAACCCTAATTTTGATTGTAGTGGATGCTCACCCATCTTTGGGGAGACTGATGAAGCATAAAGGTACATCCATATTGTGGTGATGATTTGCACAATGATGGGAAACTTTAGTGGTCAAAATTTGGGGTATGACACCAGGCATGCATTATTTCTTTCTTCAGTGCCTTATCATTTTCCCCTTCCTTGAAGAAAAGACCTTCCAGATGAACATTATGTGGGATATTCTTCATCAGGTATCCGAGTTGACGGCGGGCTAAAATTGGATGATTGTTGATTCCTCCTTTAGTACCAATTAGGGGTACATTGGGGAAATTTTCACATCTGTCGATGATCTCTATCCCCTCGTAAATCCGATTGTACCAATCTATGTCAGAGTTGGTAAGGGCATAACCCTCTGTGACCAACGTAGAGTACTCTTGTGATCCTAAAAAGCAGCAGATTTGGACAAATGGGAAATGAACCATTTGTAGAGTAATGGTACACAACATCTGAGCATTCCTCCGATGTACGAATTCCTTAAATGTACAGAATGATAAGCATCTGCGAGCAAGGTTGGTACGAGGTTTCCTATTAAGAATATCTTAACGGCATTGGCATCGATGAAGTTGTCAATGTTGGGAAAGAAGAATAACCCATATATGAGCATAACAAAGACGTCTTCAAAGGCAGTTATGTTTCCTACACTAGAAAAGTATAGAGCTTTCTCCATCAAGAATTTAGCCGGTAAACCCTGGATTCCTCCTTTAGTGGTCATGTGAGTCCTAACTTCTGACTCATCCAAAGAGATTGCTCTTGCAATGGTTTGTTCTTTTGGAATTTCTTCTAGTCTGGAAAATGGAGCTTAATCAGTGATAGGTAAATCAATCAGGTGGGAGTACTCTTCCAATGTTGGTGCAAGTTGGTAATCCAGGAAAGTGAAGTAGTGGTAAACCGGGTCATAGAACTATACCAGTGTAGACAGGATTCCTTCAACCACGTTGACCCATAATAGAGACAACAGTCCTCCATGCTTAGGTCTGAAAGCCTCGGGATTGGTAATCATCCTTCCTAATTTCCTTAAGTCTTCTAGTTTCGGAGCCTTGAAGGTGTACTTGTGCGTTTTTCTTCTACCGAAATCCATAACGCAACCTCTGATATTTGCAATTATTGTTTTAGTTCTTTTGAAAAACGATTTTTTTTCTTGTTTGAAAAGATTTTTTTAATGAATGCATGAATGCAGCAAACAAAAACATTTGAAAACATGGGTTTAGAGGTTCAACGTCACGAGCATGGAGTCATGGCTCTACCCATCCCAAAGGTTGTACTATTTTGGTCAATTTTTGTACCTGTAGAACGGGTTCTAAAAGGTTCCCAAAGTCATTGACCCCTCCTAAGGATATCAACAGCAAGCTGATTCACTCGAGCGAGCTGTAATATCCTAGGATGAATCTCTTTTGAGTGTAGTATCGCATGTCAACTATTCCCGATAGTCACCGCACTACCAAATGGCCATATGGTTAAATGTCTACTAAATCCTCAAGGTCATGGGTAACTCACTGGGATAAATGTTGCTTTCACGACAATCGGTCATTCAACATCAATATTTCCACACGGGTACCTCGCCTGATTCAGTCGACTGCCAAATTAGCTTGGTCGGGATTCACTCCCTATAAGCGTTTCCCAGATATGCCACCACTTATCTTAATGTTCTCTCAAACTTTCCACATGCGTATTAATGCACTCCTAGTTAACAGAAATTTAAACACGGTTATCAAGTAATATGACAGTAAATGATATATATATATATATATATATATATATATATATATAGTAGAAAGTTTAGAAAAATAAATGCCAAGCAAAGCCTAGACCTTTTAGGAACTCTAATCCTAAAATTTCCCCAACAGAGTCGCCATTTTTCTGTAGCGTGCGATTTTTGTGGGTGACGCGACCACTTTACCGCAATGGTTGGAATTGGGTGCTACTTTCTGATTTCTTATTTATCCTATGAAGCTAGAAAAGAAAGGGAAGCTATCTAAAACTAACCTTGCACGTAAATGTCTTCTTTAACAAATGTTAAGAGATTGGGGGTTCGGGGTCAGGTTATACAAAGGGAAGTTGTCAATCACCCAGTGTATATATGGTTATCCATAGACTTTTTATGGCATATTTTTCTATTGGTTTAAATAATTTCTGGTGTTTATCTGTCGTGGGTTGAGAGATTGCTTATGTTGTTTTCATGTTTTTTGATGTTTTTGTGAAATTACTAGACCTAAAGTTTTTGATTTGTGTGCTCGCTAAGATTTCGCAATCTTATGCCAACGTATTCCCGTAAAGATAACTGGGATATAAGAGCAATCGTAGTTCCTCCTATTTCTATGGGAGGAAAGCATATTTGGTGTCTTGTTCAAAGCCCAAGATTGAAGCTAGAGGTTATTTGTGTCTTGTTCAAAGCCCAAGAATGAAGCTAAAGGTTTTACTGAGAGAGAATTTGTCATCTATAAAGGGAGATATCTCACCTATTCATCACAGTTATTGAAGGATTGGTTATAAATGGGAATTACTTTAAACTGGAATGTATGGAACCCAACAATGCCATAATTTCCTTTATAAAGGAATTGTCCTGAAGGAAGAAACTTTAACTCAGTATAGAGCAATGCAATTTTTCTTTAGGAGTCTTCCATGCTAAGAGAAGAACATTGGCTTGGATGTAAATAATCCGAAAGCTTGCCACTTACAACAATTAGATGAAAGATGATTTTTGATCAGGATAAGAGAAGGACCACAACTTGGATTTTTGAATCAACAAGTGTGCCACTTACAACAGTTATCTGGAATTAGGGTATTTTGATTGTCTGTTTTGATATGTGATGTACATATAAATGTCTTCCTACAGAGAGAACTCTTGATATCCTCTGAGGGAATGTTGATTTTTGTGTGCCTTGATCAAATCCCAAGGTTGAAGCTAAAATATTGACTCTGCTTAGGGAGTTTTATATCTGTCTTGTATAAAGCCCAAGATTGAGGCTAAAAAAAGATTGACACAGCTGAAAAGTATGATCTGTCTTGGACAAAGCCCAAGATTGAGGCTGAAAAGAGATGGACTCCACTGGGGAGGTTTTATCTGTCATGTACAAAGCCCAAGATTGAGGCTAAAAAGAGATGGACTCCACTGGGGAGGTTTTATTTGTCTTGTACAAAGCCCAAGATTGAGGCTAAAAAGAAATGGACTCCACTGGGGAGGTTTTTATCTGTCTTGTACAAAGCCCAAGATTGAGGCTAACTATACTGAGGAAAATCATTATACAAAGCCCAAGAGGAGGCTGGTTGGGGAGATTCTTATATGAAGCCTAAGAGAAGGCTGGCTTCTGTAGAGGATTGTTGAAATCCAGAGGCAGGTCCCATACGTATTGGGGAATCCAAAGGTTTAACTCTTTTTGGGGATTTAAAGAAGAGTTGAAATATCAGAGACCATGAGGCTCTGATTCTGTTAGGGTTTTATTAATGGTAAAGGTTTAAACCTTGAGTATGAAAACCTATGGAGGTTTCAAACTCTGCTAGAGATTGATGAAATGATCAGGGTTTTTTCCTGTACTTTTAGGAAACTTAAGGGTTTCTTTGAGATCCAAGAGGAGATGAGACTTTCCAATTCTACTGGTATGAAGAGGTTGACTTTTATTTGGAGAATGATCTTTGTATGATGCCCAAGAGGAGGCTGATGTTTTAAGGGACGAGAATCAACCCTAGAATGGTCTGATGTTTTAGAATTTTGACTCTTCAGAGGAGTGAACTAGTAGAGATGACTAAGTTATGTCCTATACCTGTAGGAGGTCTTTGGGTCCTTGTACTAAGCCCAAGAGGAGGCTGAGAACTTCTAGGAAGCCTGTGGGTCCTTGTACAAAGCCCAAGAGGAGGCTGGGGATGCTTTTGGGAAGCTTGTGGGTCCAAGCCTAAGAAAAGTACAAGAAAGGTTTCACTGGGAATAAGTCATTTCTTTGCAGAACAGTTCTAGGGTTTGAAGAAATTCAAAAGAGGTTTCACCAGGAATTAGTCCTCTCTGGGGAAATGAATTTCTTGCACACATATATTTCTAAGTTGGGAAAATCTTGAGAAAAGTTTCACTGGGAATAATGCCTTTCTTTGTTCCATATTGTATAAGCCCAAGAGGAGACAAGACTATATCTGGAATTTCCTATGGGGAACTAGTTTTGACTGTGTAGAAAGAGTGGCCACTGGTTTGATCTAAACCTAGACCTAATTGCTGGGGAAAACTCTAAGCAAGTATATACAAGCATATACATATACAGATGAAATATATAAACAAGTCTATATTGAAGAGATAGTGGAACTTACAGTTGTGCAAGCCCAAGCATAATAACTACAACCGTATGGTTAGTTATACAAGAAATTGAAGAAAGTTTTGATAAAACTTTGAATTTGAATCTAAATCAAAAAGAAAGTTGTTTTAAAAGGAAGTTTGGGGCTTATACTCAAGGAGAGGCCCAAATGAATTCTTTTGAAAAGGCGACGATCGCGCCGTAGTTTTGAAAATCACAGAGGGACTTATACAATGACTGAGGCGCAAAATATTTATGTACAAAGGAGGTTGGGTCTTATACTCTAATAAAGGCCCAAAAGTTTTTTTATACAAGAGTTGGGACTTATAGCCCAAGGAGAGGCCCAGATGGAAAATAGTGATCGCACAGTTATTTTGAAAACCGCGTATCAGGACTTATACAATGACTGAGGCCCAAAAAGTTTGTGTGTGACAAGGAATGGGTCTTACACTCTATTAGAGGCCCAAAAGGTGTTTAAAAATGAATAAAAATGGGACTTACAACCAAATGGAGGCCCAGTTGAAAATTGTTTTGAAAACGGCAATCGCGCTGAGATTTTTAAAATCGTATCGGGACTTATACAATGACTGAGGCCCATAAAGGTTTATTTACAAAGGGATGGGACTTACACTCTACCAAGAGGCCCAAAAATGATTCAAATGATGTTTGAGAAATTAAAATTAGGAAAAACCCTAATTTTAATTCAACAATACAATTTTTTCAAAGAAAATTAAATAATATATGATATAAAATATCAAATATATTTAAAAATAAGTTGTAAGCTTTGAAAAATATTTTGAAAAATCATGTTTAATCACATGAAAGCTTGAAATCCAATTGGTTTTAAAAACTCAAGGTGAGAATTTCATTTTAAAAATGTTTAAAACAAATAAAAATAAATTAAATTCAAAAAATCAAATTATATTAAATAAATAATATAAATGTGATTTTTTTGTAGGATAAAATAATTTAACATTTTTGTGACTTTTTAAAAAAAGAATTAATAAAAAATGATAAAAATGAGAGAGAAATTAATTTTTGAAATCGATTAATAAAACATAAAAGTTCAAATATTCAAAAATTTAAAAAAGGGCGCCAAAAACACATGTTCTTGGGCACGCGTGTTCTTCCTCCCCAGATTTGCAAAACCTCTCACATCTCTCTGATTACTCAATGATTTTGCACGATTCAAACATCAATCTCACTCGTTTTTGAACAAGGAACGAGATGGTGCCATTTAATTTCATTTCTTCTAAGTGTGGAGAGAGTTATCATGTATGAACACAAAAACCCTAGAATTTGTAAAAACTATCATGAAATCCTAAACACGAATGAAACATGGCAATTGATTGAGGGTTATCACTCTATGAACTACCAGAAACAAGTTGGTAACTTGAAAACAAATTGATGATGCATATAGTATAGAGTTTGAGGGTTTCAAGCTTACCTCTTGTAGCTGGTGATCGAATTTGATGATGGAGATGTTACAGATGTTATGCAATGATTTAGACAACTTCAGTGGACCTTATGTAACGTGTATGAATGCTTGGAATGGATGGAAATCACCTGGATCACTCTGTGGTACCTCAACTACAATAACCTCTAGGATGACTATGGAGGTTTGTGATTTTGGTGTTACAGATGAAGGATGAGTGCTTGGATAGTTCATATATGATGTATATGAGATGTTAGCATTATTGGTTTTGGCAGAATTGCTTCCTATTTCAAAATTTGATAGTGACTTGTAATAAAAGTAAAATCTGGCCTAGAGAGAGTGAAATGTGAGAAAACATGTGTTGCTATGCTTTGGGGTACTCAAACTGATCACAAATTACCTCTATTTATAGTGTGCCAAGTTTATTTTGGCAGAAATAGTGATTGGTGGCTGGTATAGACCTTTGTCCAATGGTTTTCAAAAGGAATCTCAAGTCTTCTCTAGCCATTGACTTGGGTCAATCTTGCAGGCCTATGGTCTTCTAATGCTTGAGTTTATCTTGACTCATTTGCAATATTGTGGACTGATACATGCCAGCTCTATGCATCCATTCAATGCCTCATGACAAATTTGAAAGTTTTGGATTTGAACTTTGAATGTCACATGCCAAATGATGAGGTTTTGGACTTGCAAGGCTCTAGGGTGTCGTAGCTCTACAGAAATCATGTTCACTGCACTTTAGAAACTTGTCTTGTATGGTGACAAGGCTTGCCAAGTCATGGAAATGACAAAATCGTGGGGCAAGTGCAAGACTGTCTTGCAAAACCAGTCTTGGAGGTGTCATGTTTCCATGCTCATAATCCCTACTCAAGTTGAATTAGGATGAGTTTTGGTACTCTTTGGAAAGCTTGTATATCCTACTTTAACTTTTATGTCCAACAGTGGTCTTTAATCAACTTGTATCAAGGTGAAAAATGGCCTCAAAGTTGGTGAAAATCCAAGACAGATTTTGTCCAAAATTTTCACTAAGTGTTGAAAAAATGGTCATTTTTATGTTTTTGTGATTTTGATCAATCCATAACTCAAAATCCATGAGGATTTTGAATCTTTTGTAGTTGATAATTTTGAAGTATGTCTTGTGAACTTTCATTTGAGCTTTGGATGGAAGAAAAAGGCCTTGTGGTTTGGAAGTTACGACCTTGCAAAGTTGGTACCAAATCACTTTTGTTCCATAACTTAGAAAATTTTATGTTTCCTATGGTTGCCCCTTTTGTATGTAACCCTATTTTTCTTGATTTTTCTTGATGAATGATGATAAAAAGCATGCATTAACATTGTTTTTTACTTAGGGGAGCCATATTTGTGAAAAAATTCAAAAAGTCAAACTTGATTTTGGGCACAGTTGACTTTTTGTCAGATGAATTCCAAACTGTGTGATCTTCTATGCAATCTGTAACACCCCCAATCTATCCCCTGAGCAAATAAAGCGATAACAAATAATCAGAGTATAATTAAAACATTCATGGCATAGACGGAGGCGTCACATCAATTGAAACAAAATACAACAACCTGCTCATATAGATATGCAACAATCAGGTAGCACATAACAGAGGAACTCAGTTCCTCACACCCACAATTCAGATACAGAATAAAAGCGGAAAATCTGCAACTAAATCTCATATATATATAACATAAAAGTTTGTGTGTCATATACAGAGTCATACATGTACAATCCAAAGAACATATATACATATGCAAATAATCACATAACGATCTCCCCGACTACCCGGGGCTACATATCAGAGCCGACTGACAAAAGAATGAAGACCTAAGCTTCACAAAAAGACCTTTAGCATCTAATCTGCAATGCCTCATAGAGCATTCAAAACAGCAGAAGCGTGAGAAACACTATTATAATATAATTGCCTACAATTATATAATAACACAAAATACACATGTAAAAAACTCTCACCACAACTTCACTACTATGAAAAACCCATTTAGCAACGGTTGGGAATGACATATAATGACGCGGGCGAAGGCGTTGTTATGTAGATTGTTGTTGTAAGTTCGCCGTTTCTACAACGGTCTGGAAATCGTTGTTGTATTCTGGAAGCGCGCGATATATTGCAACGGTTAGGTATTTCAACCGTTGTAATATATATTAACTATCACAACGGTTATCAGTATGAACCGTTGTCATATATGTTAACTATCACAACGGTTATTTGTCTCAACCGTTGTGGAATGTATCCTTAGTTTATTAAATACAAATGTATATTGCTTGTTTTACCATCTACCTTATTAAAGAAATACAACCATTAAAATTGGTAAAGAACTATATAATCTGAAAATTAAACTGTTCTTGAAAACCAATTTAAACACACCACGTTTTTCTGAATTTCATCCATTTCATTCAACACATTTTATGTTCCTTAACATAAAATTTATGATTTGATGGTCGGTTTCCTTCAATCCATCGATCTCTTTTGTTATAGTTTACCTCATCATCGCCAAAAATTGCCACGATTTTATCATCATAACAATGATCATGATCTTAACAACCACGGCGATTAGTGACGACGATGAGGTAAACTATAATAAAAGATATCGATGGATTGAAGGAAACCGACCATCGAACCATAAATTTTATGTTAAGGAACATAAAATGTGCGGAATGAAATGGATGCAATTCGGAAAACATTGACATGATAAAGGTTGGTTTTCAAATACATCCTAATTTTCAGATTATAATGTTCTATAGCAATTTAACTGATTGCATTTTCAATAAAAGGATAGTGAAACAAACGATATACATAGTATATAATAAACTAAATTTCATATACAATATCAGAATGAATTCATATATATATACCTTATCATAATGAATTCATATATAGGTACCACCATCATCATCACCATGTGAAACAAATCCTATGAAGTGGGAAGCAATGATGAAAATTAGTTAGTATTAAATTTAACTATATACAATATACATAGTATATATATAATAAACTAATGTTCTATATCAATTTAACTGATTGCATTTTCAATAAAAGGATAGTAAAACAAACAATGTACATAGTATATAATAAACTAAATTTCATATACAATATAAGAATGAATTCATATATATGTACCTTATCAGAATGAATTCATATATATATGTACCACCATCATCATCACCATGTGAAACAAAACCTAAGAAGCGGGAAGCAATGAAGAAAATTAGTTAGTATTCAAAACAAAACAACCAAAAGTTGAAACAAAACCCTAAGAAGTGGGACTGTACCATTACAATGAAGTTCACCTTGCTTGTGAAGCATTGAAGTCGAATCTGCACAAAATGAGAACAATCAACAAAAACAACATGAAGCAAACGAGATAATGGGAACTATTTAACAAAAAGATTGAAGTAGAAGACTACCTTATTTTCCATAAACAATATGTACATTACGCTTGCTACCGCCAGCATCATCACCATGTTCATCTAGTTTTAGATTCTGCAGGAAGAACTACAAGGAGGAAGAAGCTTAAATCAAAAGCTTCATACTTCTTGTATTTCTTCTCGCAGATTCTAAAAAAAGATGAAGTTTGGGTGCTAGGGTTTCGCTGTGAAGGAAACGGCGCGACTGTCAAAAAGGGAAAGTTAATTCCCTTATATAGGTAAATGTTTCACGACGGTTTTCTTAAATAATTGTTATGATAGATTATATATTAATTTAATAATATCACAACGGTTAGTTATAATAACCGTAGCGATACCCCTTATACGTGGTACAAGGTTCGACACCAGGCAACAACATTTTCCTAAAATTACGCATGGATTATAAGTGATATCGCTACGGTCATTACTTATAACCGTCGGGATATTATTAACCGTTGCACTTCCCAACATATGAACGGTTTACAAGAAAATATAGTTCCAGAATATGAACGGTTTACAAGTTATCATCATTACAAGCATTAAACTATTAGTCTTTTCATCTTCAACCTCATCTATAAATAGACAATTTTACATATCTAAATAATATATTCTTCGTAACAATGAGTTCAACAAATGAGAATCCTAGAAACCTCAATGAAGAACGTCAGGCACCAATCCAGGAGGTCGTCCGACCAGCAACTGCCAACTTCAGGGATGCCTTAAGGGTAAGGAAGGATAAGAAGAAGAAGAAGAAACCGAAGAAGAAGAAGATAAAGAAGAAAAGGAGGCATGTATATTATGATTCCGATGAGGGGAGTGAGGAGAGATGTCTAGATTATGAAGATGCATTTTATGCTATGGGCTCTGACAATGATCTTGATATGTAATATGTTTATCAATGTACTCTCAATGGAATATTAAAATAAAATTATGTCTATATATGTTCATCTCTTACAGTTTTATTTTTAAAGTTATATATATACTCTATTGCACTTAAAAATACTAAAGAATACATTGCTGTGAATCGAAGCGTGATACATGTAGTACAACGGTCTTCTAATACAAGCGTGTTAAAATGTAAAAATATGGAAAAAAAATATAGAGCTGGGAATCGAAGCTTGTTACACAGCTTATATTACAACGGTTATGTAATACAACCGTCGTTAAATATGGCGTTATAAACTTTTAATCCTGTTACAACGGTGGGATACGAAACCGTGGTAAAGCTGGCGTCGTTAAATGGGATTTTTGTAGTAGTGCTTACACCATAATTCAAATACAAAACAACACAAATCATATCTCATATATCCGTGTCAAAGGCATATCACTCATGCACAATACATTTATCACCAACACACACACACATATATATATATATATATATATATATATATATATATATATATATCAACTCACCAATTCCATTCACAATTCCACACAAAATCAATCCATTCATGATTTATGCAAATGCAAAGAGACCGACACAACGACTCTATGCAAATGCAATGTGGTACCGTTCCATCCATTATTCTCATCATTAATTCACTCAGGAATTATTGGAATCATCGCTTGTTACTTAGTGTAACTCCCCGTCGGGCAAACGATGTTCCCCGTCGCTCACACCTCTTTGTATAAGGCACACGATGTTTATGGATCGCTCACACCTCTTTGTATAAGGCACACGACCCGATCGCTCACACCTCTTTGTATAAGGCACAAGATCGTCTATAATCATTGCTCACACATCTTTGTATAAGGCACACGATGTTATAGCGGATTCCTTCTGGAACCGTTTCATCGCTCACACCCACTAGGGCACACGACATCACAAGAATGCATATCATGATGCTTGGCATACAATGACCCATGACAATCAAATGCATACATATACACATCCATGTGAACCATTCCAACATCCATAATCATGCATATACAATCAACCATAATCACAATGCATTTACTTGCCCTTAGGCCATAAACCATCATCACATGCATTTACATCATACCATAATGCACAAGTCATACATCATATATCAAAAGCATATTGCATGATAACACATCAAATACACACAATTAAGACGGTAAAATTTGGCAAAACGACACATTTCCAAATTCTCGACACAATTAAATCAGCCACCAACATCAAAACCATTTTAATAAGATAGAACATTCCATAAGCTTCCCAACTGTACCAAGAACGCCTCGATCCGAGTTACAGATCAAAAGTTACGGCGTCGGACGCAAAATCGGGAACAATTCTGCACCCTCTCTGGTCCTACGCGTATTGCCCTGGGCCATACGCGTATTGCCCAGTTCGCTCGCCCATCCATACGCGTAATGCCCTAAGTGCTACGCGTATGGGCAGAGACTAATTTCTCCCCAAAAATTCCACTAAAAACCCCGTGCGCGTATTGCCTTCCTATTTACGCATATTGCCTTGCCAAGTACACGTACCATTACGCATTTCAGCAGAGGGCCGTGCAAAATGGGTTCCATACGCGTAATGCCCACATTTTCCCCTTGCCATACGCGTATTGCCCTAACCAATACGCGTATTGCCTTGCCTGTTACGCGTATGGGCAGCGAAACCCATAATTTTTCCTGCATAATTTCTGCTGCGAAATTCCCTCAAATTCACTCCCAAATCTCACCTAAACATCAGCAAATTACCAATTGAATGCACAACAACATATATCTAACATGTATCAACAATAAGGAAGCTTAAAACATGATTTCCGACACAAATTATATCAAATTCTAACAATCTCAACATATTAATGGTTTTAGTTCTCTATTCAATTTCAACCCAACAACTAACAAATACATACATACATAATCATACACAAGCATAGAATAACCGAGTTTCGCACCCTTACCCGATTAATCGTGTTTTGAAATGTCGGTTGATTCGATTCCTTAAACCCCAAGTTTTCCTCTTTTTTTTCTTCTTTCCTTTCTCTTTTCCTTCTTTCTCTTTTCCTTCCTTACTATTTTCTCTCTTTTTTTCTCTTTAAGTTTCTAACTTAAGAAAAATAAGTAAAATGACCAAAATACTCTACACTCAAATATCTCGCAAACGCTCCCAAAACGCGATAAAACATAATAACGATGAAAAATAATATATTGCCAAATAAAAGTCAAAAATAAAATAATATTAAAACAAAAATAATTAAATCGACTCGATTAAATAACTCTAACAAAAACTGGGGCGTTACAACTCTCCCCCACTTAGAAATTTTCGTCCTCGAAAATGTTACCTGAGACGAACAATTCCAGATACGACTCCCGCATCCGACTCTCCAACTCCCAACTCAAATTGCCCTCAGCAGCGCCTCCCCACGCTACTTTCACAAGCGCAATATCCTTGCCTCTTAACCGCTTCAACTCGCAATCCAAAACCCTCACCGATAATGCCTCAACCGTAAGGTTCTCCCTTACCTCTACCTCGTCCATTGGAATCACATGCGACGGATCCGGAACATACTTCCGAAGCTGTGAAACATGGAACACATCATGCAAATTCGAAAGATTCGGCGGCAACGCCACCCGATAAGCCACAGCACCCACTCTCGCAGTTATCTGATAAGGACCAGTAAATCGAGAAGTAAGCTTCTTCGACTTCAATGCACGCCCAACAACCGTCACCAGTGTAACTCTCAAAAATACATGATCGCCTTCTTGAAACTCAAGATTTTTCCTCCTTCGATTATGATAACTCTTCTGCCTACTCTGAGAAGCCTTCATTTTCTCACGAATAAGTTTCACCTTTTCCGTAGTCTGTTGCACTAGCTCCGGTCCAACCACCGAACTCTCACCCAATTCATGCCAACACAAAGGTGTTCGACATCTCCTTCCATACAACGCTTCAAAAGGTGCCATTCCAATACTTGAATGGAAACTGTTGTTATACGTGAATTCAACCAACGAAAGATAACTATCCCAAGCACCACCTTACTCAAGAACACAAGCTCTCAGCAAATCTTCCAATGACTGAATAGTTCTCTCAGTCTGACCATCCGTCTGAGGATGATAAGCAGAACTCAATCTCAACTTGGAACCTAACGCCTTTTGTAAACTTTCCCAAAATCTTGAAGTAAACCTCGGATCTCGATCTGAAACAATACACAACGGAACACCATGTAGCTTCACAATCACATGGATATAAATCTCAGCCAACCTCTACAAAGAAAAACTGATGTCAATCGGAATGAAATGCGCCAATTTAGTCAGCCTGTCCACAACCACCCAAATGGCATTATGCCCCCTCGGAGTATTCGGCAACCCTGTCACAAAATCCATAGAAACGCTGTCCCATTTCCACACGGGAATATCCAACGGTTTCAATAATCCACTAGGCTTCTGATGTTCTACCTTCGACTTCTGACACGTCAAACACACATAAACAAACTGAGCCACATCCCTCTTTAATCCGGACCACCAAAAGATCTTCTTCAAATCTTGATACATCTTATTAGCTCCCGGATGTATACTCAAACTACTCCGGTGTCCTTCCTCTAAAATCACCCTTTTCAAGTCCGAATCATCAGGAATACAAATTCTACCTCGGAATCTCAAAACACACTTATCATCCACTTTAAAGTCACCATTCACACCTTTATCTCCAACCGTCAACAAATCAACAAATTTCACATCCAACTTCTGTTTCTCGCTAACGGTCAACAGAAACTCATTAGTAACCTTTAACATAGCAAGCCTCACGCTATCAGATGTCAACTCACACACCAAACTCAAATCTCTAAATGCTTCCAAAAGTTCCCACTCTTTAACCATCAAAGCGGACATATGCAAAGATTTCCGGCTAAACGCATCGGCTACCACATTAGCTTTACCAGGATGGTAATTCAGCCAAAATCGTAGTCCTTCAAAAATTCCAACCATCTTCGTTGCCTCATATTCAACTCTTTCTGATCAAACAAGTATTTAAAACTTTTATGATCACTAAAGACTTCGAATCTTGCACCTTAGAGATAATGCCTCCAAATTTTCAACACAAAAACCACTGCCCCTAACTCCAAATCATGCGTAAGGTAATTCTTCTCATGATCCCTTAATTGCCTCGAAGCATAAGCCACAACCTTACCTTCTTGCATCAACACTCCACCTCAACCACTCAAAGACGCATCATAATACACCACAAACGATTCACTAGGATCCGGTAAGATCAAAATCGGAGTTGTAGTCAATCTTCTCTTTAGCTCACTAAAACTTTCCTCACACTAAATATCCCAAATGAACGCTTTACCTTTACAAGTCAATTGGGTCAAAGGAAGTGCTAACTTGGAAAAACCTTCAATGAATCTTCGATAATATCCAGCTAAACCCAAAAAGCTTCTAATTTCAGTAACAGATCTAGGAGCCTCCCATTGTAGAACTGCATCTACTTTGGATGGATCCACAGCAATACCATTACCTGAAATCACATGCCCAAGAAAACTCACTTCTGACAACCAGAACTCACACTTGGACAACTTGGCATAAAGTCTCTTCTCCTTCAAAATTTGCAATACAATTCGCAAATGTTCCGCGTGTTCCTCCCGAGACTTAGAATAAATCAAAATGTCATCAATAAACACAACAAAAAATTGATCCAAATGCTCATGAAAAATGCGATTCATATACTCCATAAACACTCCTGGCGTATTATAAACCCCGAACGACATCATAGAATATTCGTAATGTCCATATCGTGTCCGAAAAGCCGTCTTCTGAATATCTTCATCTTTCTCTCTAATCTGATGATAACCTGACCTCAAATCAATTTTACTAAACACGCACGCACCTACCAACTGGTCCATCAGATCATCAATTCTCGGAAGAGGATACTTATTCTTAATCGTCACCTTATTCAGCTGGCGATAATCAATACACAATCGCATACTTCCATCTTTCTTTTTCACCAATAAAACTGGAGCACCTCAAGGCGACACACTCGGCCTCACAAACCTCTTCTCTAACAATTCATTCAACTGCTTCTTCAACTCAACTAACTCAGATGCCGACATACGATAAGGTGCCATAGACACAGGTCTAGTACCAGGAACTAGATCTATAGAAAACTCCACCTCTCTCTCTGGCAGCAGATCTGAAATATCCTCTGGAAACACCTCCGGAAAATCACACACAACTGGAAACACGCCAATTGCAACTTGACTATCCACTTTCAACGATGCAAACAACCTGAACAACTGAGCTTCATCCGCCAAAAGCTTCTTCAACTCTTTGGTAGATAAGAAACTCGATTCCTCGTCTTTTTCAAGAGAAGAAAATCTTACCAACTTATGATAACAATCAATATGCACTCGATTAAACTGCAACCAGTTCATTCCCAGAACCACGTCTAAACCCTCCAACGGCAGACACACCAAATCCATCTCAAAATCTCTACCATAAATGGTCAAAGGACAACTTAAACAAACCAAGGAAGTAGTTACCGACCCCATTGCTGGAGTATCAATAACCATCTCTCCACCCATCGATGACAACAAAAGATTCAAACACTTCGCACACTCAGACGAAATAAACGAATGAGTCGCTCCGGTATTAATGATAGCACCTATGGTTAAACAAACAGCTCACCCCAAACACAAAGGCCGACACGGACTGGCACGAACTGACACAAACTGGCTCTGATACCACTTAATGTAACACCCCTAATCTATCCCCCGAGCAAATAAAGCGATAACAAATAATCAGAGTATAATTAAAACATTCATGGCATAGATGGAGGCGTCACATCAATTGAAACAAAATACAACAACCTGCTCATATAGATATGCAACAATCAGGTAGCACATAACAGAGGAACTCAGTTCCTCACACCCATAATTCAGATACAGAATAAAAGCGGAAAATCTGCAACTGAATCTCATATATATATAACATAAAAGTTTGTCTGTTATATACAAAGTCATACATGTACAATCCAAAGAACATATATACATATGCAAATAATCACATAACGATCTCCCCGACTACCCGGTGCTACATATCAGAGCCGACCGACAAAAGAATAAAGACCTAAGCTTCACAAAAAGACCTCCAGCATCTAATCTGCAATGTCTCATAGGGCATTCAAAACAGCAGAAGGGTGAGAAACACAATTATAATATAATTGCCTACAATTATATAATAACACAAAATACACATTTAAAACACTCTCACCAGAACTTACACCATAATTCAAATACAAAACAACACAAATCATATCTTATATATCCGTCACAAAGGCATATCACTCATGCACAATACATTTATCACCGACACACACACACACACACACACACATATATATATATATATATATATATATATATATCAACTCACCAATTCCACACAAAATCAATCCATTCATGATTTATGCAAATGCAAAGAGACCGACACAACGACTCTATGCAAATGCAATGCGGTACCATTCCATCCATCATTCTCATCATTAATTCACTCAGGAATTATTGAAATCATCGCTTGTTACTTAGTGTAACTCCCCTTCGGGCAAACGATGTTCCCCGTCGCTCACACCTCTTTGTATAAGGCACACGACGTTTATGGATCAATCACACCTCTTTGTATAAGGCACACGACCCGATCATTCACACCTCTTTGTATAAGGCACACGATCGTCTATAATCATCGCTCACACCTCTTTATATAAGGCACACGATGTTATAGCAGATTCCCTCTGGAACCGTTTCGTCGCTCACACCCACTAGGGCACACGACATCACAAGAATGCATATCATGATGCTTAGCATACAATGACCCATGACAATCAAATGCATACATATACACATCCATGTGAACCATTTCAACATCCATAATCATGCACATACAATCAACTACAATCACAATGCATTTACTTGCCCTTAGGACACAAACCATCATCACAACATTTCATCACATGCATTTACATCATACCATAATGCACAAGTCATACATCATATATCAAAAGCATATTGCATGATAACACATCAAATACACACAATTAAGACAGTAAAAGTCGGCAAAACGACACATTTCAAAATTCCCGACACAATTAAATCGGCCACCAACATCAAAGCCATTTTAATAAGAAAGAACATTCCATAAGCTTCCCAACGGTACCAAGAACGCCTCGATCCGAGTTACGGATCAAAAGTTACGGCGTCGGACGCGAAATCGGGAACAATTCTGCACCCTCTCTGGTCCTACGTGTATTGCCCTGGGCCATACGCGTATTGCCCAGTTCGCTCGCCCATCCATACGCGTAATGCCCTAAGTGCTACGCGTATGGGAAGAGAGTAATTTCTCCCCAAAAATTCCACTAAAAACCCCGTACATGTATTGCCTTCCTATTTACGTGTATTGCCTTGCCAAGTACGCGTACCATTACGTATTTCAGCAGAGGGCCGTGCAAAATGGGTTCCATACGCGTAATGCCCACATTTTCCCCTTGCCATACGCGTATTGCCCTAACCAATACACGTATTGCCTTGCCTGTTACGCGTATGGGCAGCAAAACCCATAATTTTTCCTGCATAATTTCTGTTGCGAAATTCACTCAAATTCACTCCCAAATCTCACCTAAACATCAGCAAATTACCAATTGAATGCACAACAACATATATCTAACATGTATCAACAATAAGGAACCTTAAAACATGATTTCCGACACAAATTATATCAAATTCTAACAATCTCAACATATTAATGGTTTTAGTTCTCTATTCAATTTCAACCCATCAACAAACAAATACATACATACATAATCATAGACAAGCATGAAATAATCGAGTTTCGCACCCTTACCCGATTAATCGTGTTTTGAAATGTCGGTTGATTCGATTCCTTAAACCCCAAGTTTTCCTCTTTTTTTTTCTTCTTTCCTTTCTCTTTTCCTTCTTTCTCTTTTCCTTCCTTACTATTTTCTCTCTTCTTTTCTCTTTAAGTTTCTAACTTAAGAAAAATAAGTAAAATGACCAAAATACCCCTACACTCAAATATCTCGCAAACGCTCCCAAAACGCGATAAAATATAATAACGATGAAAAATAATATATTGCCAAATAAAAGTCAAAAATAAAATAATATAAAAACAAAAATAATTAAATCGACTCGATTAAATAACTCTAACAAAAACTGGGGCGTTACACAATAAAGTTCTTGACCTAATTCAAACCCAATGGATGGATTCCATAGGTGTTTTAGGGTGTCTTGAATCATGTCCCAAGGTTTGAGAACATGTCTTGGTCCAAAGTCAAAGGTACAGTTGACTTTTTCTTCAAAACCCTAATTGTGGTCCAGATGAATTTAAAACTTGTGAATCAAGCTTATTGGATCAATCCATTGTTGTAAATGGATCAATGCGGTCTATTTGAGGCCCTCAAATCATGTCTTGAGGTCTTGGTTCAGGTCTTGCTTCAAAAGTCAACTTAGGGGTGAATTAGGTCAAGAAACCCTAATTCCTGATTTTTGATGAATGCTTCCTCTGAGGCTATTTTGACTTGATGATTGGAATTATAAGGTCACTTTGAGCATTTTGGACCATGTTTTGAAGTATTGGCTCATGCCCAGATGAAAAGTTTCCTCTAGAGGCCTTGGTCGACCAAAACCCTAATTTGGTGACACTAGGGATCTCAAGGCTTGATTAGCTTGAGATGTTGCACTCTTGTGCTTGATTCTTGATATGGGAGACTTTTGATCCTTCATGGATTTTGAGAGGCTTGAAAAGTTGAAGATCATGTCAATTCTTGATTGATCCTTTGTCTGAGTGCTCTGAGAGGGCTCAAAACCCTAATTCTTGATTGTAGTGAATGCTCAACAATCCTTGAGGAGATTGATGAGATATGATGGTACATCCATATTGTGGTAATTATCTCATAATGATGGTAAATCTTGTGGTCAAAATTTGGAGTATGACACCTACGTATTCCCGTAAAGAGATTTGGGAAATCAGAGCAATTGTAGTTCCTCATATACTATGGGAGGAAAAAGTTTATTTGGTGTCTTGTTCAAAGCCCAAGATTAAAGCTAAAAGAGATGTTTGTGTCTTGCTCAAAGCCCAATATTGAAGCTAAAAGTTTGACTGAGAGAGAGAATTTGTCATCTTTAAAAGGAGATATCCCACCTATTCATCACAAATGTTGAGTAATTGGTTATAAGGGAAGTTACTTTAACTGGGATGCGTGGAATCCAGCAATGCCATATCTTACTTTATAAGTCTTTGCATGCTAAGAGAGGGACATTGATATGGATGTGTAGAATCCAGAGGCTTGCCACTTACATCACTTAGATAAAAGAGAAATTTTAGCCATGATAGAGGAGGGACTCCAACTTGGATTTTGGATCAACAAGTGTGCCACTTACAATAATTATCTAGAAAAAGGTTTTGTTTGGTTTGTTTAAAAATGTGATGTATAGAGGGAATGTCTTCCTACAGAGTGGAATCATGGTCTCATCTGAGGGGATGTTGATTTTTGTGTGCCTTTATCAAAGCCCAAGGTTGAAGCTAAAGAAAACTGACTCTACTGGGGGAGTGTTATATTTGTCTTGTACAAAGCCCAAGATTGAGGCTGACTGGGAAAATCCTTATATGAAGCCTAAGAGGAAGCTATGGGGATCCTGCAGAGAGATGGACTCTTGCTGAGGAATTTTAAATCCGAAAAGAAAGTTCAAACTACTTGGGGAGTCAGAAAGAAATCTAACTCTATTAGGAGAGATTTGATCCATCAACTGTCATAAAAGCTTTAATCTTCTGGGGTTTATGGATTGTGATCGGACCCTGGTTGGGGATTTCGAGGTGAGTTTTAAGCCTTGTTGAAGATCAATAAAGACTTAAATAAGTATAACTTTGGATACCTTAGAGGTTTTTGACTTTTCCTGGGGATTGAACTAGTAGAGATTACTAAACTTTCCTATGCTTTTAGGAAGCCTATGGGTCCTTGTACTAAGCCCAAGAGGAGGCTGGGATGCTTCTAGGAAGCCTGTGGGTCCTTGTACTAAGCCCAAAGGAGGTCGTGGGGAATTTTTAAGAAGCATGTGGGTCCAAACATAAAAAAAGTTCAAGAAAGGTTTCACTGGGAAATAATCCTTTCTTTGTGGAACAGTTCTAAGGTTTGAAGAAATTCAAGAGATGTTTCACCGGGAATTAATCCTATTTGGGGAAATGAATTCCTTTATGTATGTGTCTAAGTTTTTACAGTCTTAAGAAAATTTTCACAGGGAATAATGCCTTTCTTTGTTCCATATTGAATAAAGCCCAAGATGAGGCAGACTGTATTAGGGAAGTTTCCTATGAGGGAACTAGTTATTGAACTAAGTTATAAGTATCCTACTGTTAAAGGGTAAACTGAGGATGACCTAACTACTGGGGAAACTCTAGATAGGTTTGCACAAGTATATACAAATAAGTGAATCAACGGGTATATAAACAAGTATGCATTGAATTAAAATGGTGTTGGGTCTTATACTCTGATAGAGCCCCAAGTGTAATGTTACTGGTTGTATTGATTAAAATTGTATGATTAATTAGGGTTTTGAGAAATTGCAGAAAGTTTTGAGAAAAAAACTTTGAATTTGAATTTGAATTTGAATTTGAATTAAAGAATGTTGTTTTTAATGCAAAAGAAATGTTTGGGGCTTATAACTCAAGGAGAGGCCCAAGTGGTTTTAAAAACAGTTTTAAAATAGACAGATGATTTTGAAAACAGGGGTATAGGGCTTAAAACTCAAGGAGAGGCCCATGGAAGTTGTTTATTGTTTAAAACAAAGTTTATGTACAAAAAGCCTGGGGCTTATACTCATGAGACGCCCAAGTGGTCTAAGAGCAGTTTCACTAGGAATAATGCTCCTCTTAGTACCAGTGTATTTAATTTGAATGTTTTATATAAAAAAGGGAAAAGGATGGTACTTACAACTCTAGGAGAGGCCCATGTTTTATTTTTAAAACAATTGATCGGAAGGTTGTGAAAAGTTTTTGAGTTTTGAATAAAGAGATATGTTTACCATGGTAAGAGTTTATGAAGGAAATAATTGTTCATTGAAGCAAGGATACAAGTTGAACATGTTAAGACAAGTTGATGACAATTAAACATTCATGTCTTGGTGTTGATTATGCCATGTTTATGTGCTCCTAAAAATAATTGAACTGTGTCTTGTAAATACCTTTGTACTAATGATTTTGAAAGTTTGAGCCTTACCTCTGCAAGATGGAATCAAATTATATAATGAAGGTGTTACAAATGCAAGATGATGATCTGGATAGCTTCCCTAGGACTCAAGAAATGTGTTGAAGTGCTTGGGATGGATTGAAACCTTCTAGATCACCTGGCTCGATTCAATCTGCAGCTTTGAGGCAAAATAGAGAAAATGGGGTATGACTTGGTGATTATGATGTTACAGAAGTGTTTTGAGGTTATGGATCACTTCTATAATGCTTATGTGAAGTGTTTGGGTGCTTGGTTTGAGTGGAAATGGATTGGTTTGAGAATTCCAAGTTTTCACTCTTTGAGAACTTTGAATTTTGCAAGAAGAAGGATTTGTGAGAAAACGAGTATTGCAGTTGTTTTGGTGTGTTTTTAAACATCAGAATTGAGCTCTATATATAGGTTAATAAGTTTGTCTTGGAGAAATAGTGCTGGCTTGGAGGATAGGAACTCATTCAATGTTTTTTGGCAAGATGCCTTTACTTCTTATGCAAGGTACATTGTCACTTCTAAGTAGCATAGCCAACTTTTGAACAATTCCACATTCCTCAGATGTTTTTATTATTGTTTATGTGAGCATCTTGACTGGGGAGTGTACTTTTGTTGAATGTGCACTATTGCACATAAATGTACTTTGAATTTCAAGGCTTCCATGACAAAACTTTATCATTCTCATGAGATTCTTTCTTGGTTCTTTGGCACTATCTTGCATGTTTGTGATGAGTCACTCTGATCCATGTTGAATTGGTATGATCATAATTATTTCAATTTGACTCAAAAATCGTGTGGTACAAGAAATGACAAAAACTGTCTTTGAAGAACAGTTGCAGCATGGCTTGTTGATCACTCCATATCTCTTTGCTCAAGTGGAGTTTGATTACGTTCTTGTACTCTTTGGAAAGCTTGTACATAATACTTCAACTTTGATGTTTGCATTTGGTCTTGGATCATTATGGATCATGGAGAAAAATGACCTCAAAGTTGGCTAAAACACAAAACAGATTATGTCCAAAATTTTCACTAAGTGTTGGAATTCATTTCATACTTTCCTTGATTTTGATCACTTCATAACTTAAAATCCAAGCATTTTTTGACCATGGGTCAGTAGGACACTTTTGTAGTATGTAATGAGAGCTTTAATTTGAGCTTTGGATGGAAGAAAATGGTTGCTTGGATCACAAGTTATGGCCTTGCAAAGTTGGGTAAAAATCATTTTTTCCATAACTTAGTGAAATTTCAAGTTTCTCAAGGCTGCCCTTTTTGCAAGTAACCTCAATTTTCTTAATTTATCTTGATTAATCATAATTCAAATCACATATTAACATTGTTATTGGCTTGAAGAGACCATGTTTGATAAAAAATTCCAAACGTCAAACTTGATTTTGACTATAGTTGACTTTTTGTGTCAAATGAACTTTGGACTTTGTGATCCTTTATGAAATCAAGATCTTGGGTTAAATTGAACCTAATGGATGGATTCTATAGGTTTTTTAGAGTGTCTTGAATCATGTCCCAAGGTTTGAGATCATTCCTTGGTCAAAAGCCAAAGGTATGGTTGACTTTTTCATCAAAAACCCTAGTTTGTGGTCCAGATGAATTTGAATCCTTGCATTGCTTGTGACCCAAGTTCTTTGAATAAATCCAATCTTGTGAATGTACCAATATGATGTATTTGGAGTCCTTAAAGAATCTCTTGAGGTCTTTGCTCATGCCTTGCTCCAAAAGTCAACTTAGGGGTGAATTAGGTCAAGAAAACCCTTAATTCTTGATTTTTTGTGAATGTATCCCCTGAGGCTATTTTGAACTTATGAATGGATCCATGAGGTCCTTTTGAGTTTATTGAATCATGTTTTGAAGTATTGGCTCATGCCCAAATGAAATTTTTCTCTCTGGCGCCTTGATCGATCAAAACCCTAATTTGGTGACACTGGTGATCTTGAGGCTTGATCAACTGTAAATGTTGCATTCCTATGCTTGATTCTTGATGTGGGAGACCTCTTGATCCTTCATGTATATTTGAGAGTTTAGAAAAGTTGAAGATCATGTCAATTCTTGATTGATCCTTTGCTTGAGTGCTCTGAGAGGGCTCAAAAACCCTAATTCTTGGTTGAGGTGACTGCTCAACAATCTTTGAGAGGATTGATGAAGTATGAAGGTACATCCATATTATGGTGATAACTTGCACAATGATGGGAAATATTGTGGTAAAAATTTAGGGTATGACACTAATATTCCTCAATCTCTAACTGAGTATCTAGATAGTATACATACAAAACAACATGGAAACAAAAATGGGTAATAATACATTCCATATATAAATGGTGCATAAAACAACAAGGATAGTATAATTATCGTACTTAATTAATCACAATCACAAAATTTAATGGCAACAAATAATTAATTAGAAGATCCAAATGAGTATGCAATGTTCATCTCCTCTACTCCCATGCATATGGTACCAATATCTAGGATATTCAGAGGTATGCTTCTGAGGTATCCAACTCGTCACTGGACCAAAGTCCTACTCATCACTGGACCGAAATCTTACCTTGATCCAATATACACGATGCATGAATGTTACAAGAAATATGTAATTCTCATCCAACCATTCAACTTCTATACTCGTCACTTACAATAGAGTCGCCACTGAATTTTATTCATTCTAGGTGAAAGGGAAAATATCAATAAAACGCAAAGGGAAGAGAAAAGGATATGGAAATTGGTTATGTAAGAGGAAGGTATTAGCACCCCTCACATCCGTTGTACTTAACGGGAACCATTTTGATTATTCTTTGTGTGGATGGGTGTTATTAACTAATAGTTACTTGCGATTGGTTTTAATTAAGGGAAAAATAGGTTTTTAATTAATGTGCTTGCCAAGATATCGAAATCTTATGCCTACGTATTCCCATAATGAAATGAGAAAATAAGAGCTCTATAGTTCGTGGGGTAGAAAATAAGTATTTGTTGGTTGATTTTAGGGAACAATGTTATAATCGTATTCTAGAAGTATTTTGACATTAATTGTTTGATCGTTGTTCGGATGCTTTAAGCTGTTAGTCTAACTACTAAGGAGTGGATTATAATAGTTCTTTTATGAAAAGAAATTACTATTCGGTATGAACCAAGGACAAAGAATTGTAAAGGTTAGCCTAAACCGGAGATTAACAAGGTAAACGAGAAGAAGAATAAGAGCTTGCCTAAACCAGGGGATTAACAAGGCAGATAGGAAGAAGAATAAGAGTTTGCCTAAACTAGGGGATTAACAAGGAAAATAGGAGATTAACAAGGAAAACGAGAAAAAGCAAGAGTATGGGTGTCAAAACCAAGAGGATTTGTATTGAAACCAAGATAGAATGATTATGGAATATTTTTGATATTGGTTGTGATTAATTTTAGTTTGAAGATGAATTTTTCAGACTCGAAGCTCTACGGGAGGGTCTAAACATTTGGGGAGAGGAAATCTACATTCTCCTCCTTTTTCTTCCTTTAGTTATGAAAATTGCCTTGATTTGAATTGCACTAAAGTCTATGAATGGAGGTGAATACATTGAACAACTGGGTCATTCATCCTGTATCCAAAGATATTCATAATAATGATAGGAATACACCCTCTTATTATAACGCCCCAGTTTTTGTTAGTTTTATTTAATCGAGTCGATTTAATTATTTCTATTATTTTATTCTTGACTTTTATTTGGCACTATATTATTTTTCATCGTGATTATGTTTTATCGCGTTTTGGGAACGTTTGCGAGATATTTGAGTGTAGGGGTATTTTGGTCTTTTGGCTTGGTTAGTTATGTTTTTCATAAAAATAGAAAATAGAGAGAAAAATAGAAAGGAAGGAAAAAGAGGAAGAAAGAAAAGAGAAAGAAAGATGAAAAGAGGGAAAACTTGGAGAGGAAGAAAACGATTCAACCGACTATTGAAAACACGATTAATCGGGTAAGGGTGCGAAACTCGATTATCTTATACTTGTGTATGATTATGTATGTATGTATTTGTTTGGTGTTGGGTTGAAATTGAATATAGAACCAAAACCATAATGTGTTGAGATTGTTGGAAATTGATTCAAATTGTGTCTGAAATCATGTTTTAATGATCATAATTGCTGAGACATGTTAGATAGGTGTTATTGTGCACTCTATTGGTAATTTTCTGGTGTTTAGGTGAAAATTGGAGTGATTTTTGGTTGATTTTGCAGCAGAAAATTCTGCAGAAAAATTCTGGGTTTCCTCTGCCCATACGCATAACACGCAGGGCAATACGCGTATTGGTTTGGGCAATACGCGTATGGAAAGGGGAATTGAGGGCAATACGCGTATGGAATTCCATTTTTCTCGGCCATCTGCTGATTTGCGTAATGGTACGCGTATCTGGCAAGGCAATATGCGTAATGTGTGAGGCATTACGCGTATTAGGGTTTTAGTGGAAATTTAGAAGAGGAATTGGTCTCTGCTCATACGCGTATCACGTTGGGCAATACGCGTATGGAATGGGCGAGCGAGCTGGGCAGTACGCGTATGGCACAAGGCAATACGCGTATGGCCAGTGAGAGTGCAGAATTTTGTCTTTTCGCGATTCCATTTCTTTTTAATTCCATAACTTGTGTTCCGATTATCCGTTTTGAACATTCTTGGTATCGTTGGAAAGCTATTGAGATGTTCTTTCTTATTATAATGGTTTTGAGATTGTTGGCCGATTTAATTATGTTGGGAATTTGGAATAGTGTCGTTTTGTCGACTTTTACCATCGTAATTGTGTGTAATTGATGTGTATCATGCAATGTACTTTTGATATGGATATCGTATGACTTGTGTGATGTTATATGATGTGAATGCATGATTATGGATGTGTATATGTGTGCATTTGAATGTCATGAGTCATTGTATGCCAAGCATCATGATATGCATTCTTGTGATGTCGTGTGCCCTAGTGGGTGTGAGCGACGAAACGGTTCCAGAGGGAATCCGCTATAACATCGTGAGCCTTATACCGAGCGGACCTAAAGCGATGATTATAGACGATCGTGAGCCTTATACAAAGAGGACATAAAGCGATCGGATCATGAGCCTTATACCGAGAGGACCTAAAGTGATCCATAAACGTCGTGAGCCTTATACCAAGATGACCTAAAGCGACGGGGAACATCGTTTGCTCGACGGGGAGTTACACTAAGTAACAAGCGATGATTCCAATAGTTCCTGAGTGAACTAGTGATGAGAATGATGGATGGAACGGTACCACATTGCATTGCATAGAGTCGTTGTGTCGGTCTCTGTGCATTTGCATAAATCATGAATGGATTGATTTTGTGTGGAATTGTGAATGTAATTGATGCTGATATATATATATATGTTGGTGATAAATGCATTGTGCATGGTTGATATACCTTGGTGATGGATATATAATAAATGCATTGTGTTGTTTTGTATTTGAATCCTGGTGTAAGTTGGGGTGAGAATACTTTTACATGTGTATTTTAGTGTTATTATATAATTGTATGCAATTGTATTATGATTGTGTTTCTCACCCTTCTGCTGTTTTGAATGCTCTATGAGGCATTGCAGATTAGATGCTGGAGGTCTTTTTGTGATGCTTAGGTCTTCATTCTTTTGTCGGTCGGCTCTGATATGTAGCACCGGGTAGTCGGGGAGATCGTTTATGATTATGTGTATATGTATAGGTTCTTTTGGATTGTACATGTATGATTCTGTATATGACAGACAAACTTTATATGTGATATATATATATATATATATATATATATATATATATATATATATATATATATATATATATGAGGTTTCAGTTGCAGATTTTCCGCTTTTATTCTGTACCTGAATAGTGGGTGTTAGGAACTGAGTTCCTCTGTCTGTATTACTACCTGATTGTTGCATATCTGTATGAGCAGGTTAATGTATTTTGTTGCAATTAATGTGACGCCTCAGTCTATGCCATGAATGTTTGAATTATACTCTGATTATTTGTTATCGCTTTATTTAATTGGGGGTATAGATTGGGGGTGTTACACTTATTCCTTCTCCATTTCTTAAGACTCATGGGGCACAATTCACTTCGTATCTCTTAAGTATTTTTAGTTTATTTGAAAAAATAGCTTTTTAGTTTTACATGAATAAAGAAAAAGACAAAGACTAAATGAATGGGATATGGTACCAAAAATGGGGAATAAAGCCTAATATTCTCATGCATATATTTACCTATTTCTAGGGTTTTAATCATATAACTAATTAATCAAAAGGATTAACTAGATAATAGCCTAAAGTAATGAATTCAATTAATTAACCAAATAGAATTTAATCAATTAATTAAATCAAAACAATGGGGGGGTCATGCAAGATTATAAGTTAATCTATAATCAAGAAGAATCAAGTAAGCATTTCAAGAAGTACACTCAATCATGATATCAAGGGAAAAAGATCAAGTTTAAAGATAAAACCCTAACTTCTAAATATTCCCAATCTAATCATAATTGAGAGTACTTAATCCTAAATTTTGTTGAGACTAAAATTAATCGCCACTAGAAATGATTTTGATGTATTAAAAAAGAAAGATTAAAAATGATTAAAAAACAATGAATTTCTTAAGAACAAAAAAACTCTGCTATGAGTGCTGAGTTGGAAATTGGGTGCAAAGAATAATTAAGGCGTTAGGCCCAGAGTGCTTGACCCAAACCAGATTTTTGTTCTAGTTTTTTAATTCAGAATCGGGGGTGTATGGAAAAGGAAGGGTGTGCGCAGGAAGAGGCCAATAGGCCTTAGATCCATGGACCAGGAATGAAATCTGAAAAAGGGAAAAGAAAAAAATTCCCCTCATTTCCAACTTCACTCAGCTCAGTCTCCCTTTTCTCCTCTCTCTCTCTCTCTCTCTCTTAACACTCACCTAAAATTGCTTCCGCCATGCCAGAAATTGCCCTCGGCAGCGGCGGAGCTCATAATGTATCAAAATCACCACCATAAGCCTTGTCTCTTTACCCTCTACCCCTGTCTATGCTTTGATAAAACCAAAAACTAACCATTGTCCCCAAATCTGGACCTAATCATAAACCCTAAAACTTTAGAACCTAAATTAAATAGTAATGAGGCATAGAATCGAGCCATTGGCTTAGGGCTTCTGTTCAATGCCTCATACACAAAAACATAGTAAAAAAGGTGAAGCATGAAGATGGATAATTATAGGGACCCGTGTTTACCTACAGAGCAAAGAACTGCTATGGTGGTTGTTATATACCTTGAAGATGGAGATCAAGAAACCCAGAGAAGAGACTCCAACTCAAATAAACACCCTTAATCCCTTTTTCCTGCGACTGTGTTCTTCTCTTCTACTACTTCTTCTTCTTCTTTTATTTTTTGTATGGACTATGGTTGTCGTTGATGTAGAATATGCTAGGACGGTTAGAATGGCAGTGTAGAGATTAGGGATTTGGGTTAATAATGAACAAAGGTGAGTGTTGAAGATGGTGAGGAAACTAAATTTGGGTTGTATGATGGAGGTAGTAGCTTAATTGATTCATGGATTCAGCTTGAATCAATGATCATTGGAAGATTGATGAGCTTTAAGTGAGGTTTGGGAAGGTTTGGGTATTAATTTGACTGAGTAATAATAGGGTGAATGATGACCTCAGGATGAAGCAATTAGCTAGTGTTTATATATATGAGATGTGAGGAATATTAGATGGAAAATTGGAGGGAATTCAGATAGAAGATAAATATAAATGATTGAATATGGACCCTTGGATAGTGATCCAAGGGGAAATTTAATCAAGGGTTAAGAGTGATTGATGAGAAATTAGATTGTGTGCTAGTTAGAGTGTGAGAAAATTGAGTGAGAATTTGTTTCTTTTAGTCTAAGTTTAGTTAAAAAATAAAATAGGAGTGTGTTTGTTTGGAGGATAGAGGTTAGTTAGGGTTAAGCTAGATTTGGAGGGAATTTTGAAATACAAGGGTGTTTTGGTCATTTGGCTAAGTGCCATGTGGCAAAGGTTGTTAGTCGTCAGTTAGGCAGTTAAAGGTTTGTTAATAGGTTATTAGAGTGGTTTAGGGTAACTAGCTACCATTATATTCAAGTGGAAATGTAGTATCCATTTAGGGAAGTTTGTTATACTTTGGACAGGGTTAATTATGGTCATTGGATGATCATATAGTTAGGGGTGAAATTATGGTTAGTGATCAAGTTATCTGTCATGGAAGTTGGGTTAGTTTTGATTTGAAACAAGCTTAGACAGTTAGGTTACTAGCATAAGTGGTTATGGTGATTGAACATTGTATGTATTGATTTCATGTCATGTATGATTGAGCTATTTGAAAGAAATATGCTATGCCTTGATGTATGTGTGGATGATTGACTACTTGGTTTAGATTATGTATGTTGAATCATACTTGAGCTTATGTTTATTATTAGTTGTAAAAATTATGTTATGCATTGAGGTATGTATGATTGAATGCTTGGTTTGGATGGTATGTATGCATTGCATGGCTTAAGTTGTGGCATTCTGCAAGCTGCATTGAGTTCTACAACAATGCATTGAGTTCTATACCTGCATTGTGTATAGATTGTAGGATCTCAACTATTTTTACTTAGATTGCATTGTATCTACATCATATTTGTGTTTGTGTGTGCATTTTGTCATGAAACTGTTGCTGCTTATGTGACATGGTTAAGATGACATTATTTGGTCTTGATGCATAGCAGGTTTTGGCGTATATATTCACTTGGGTCTGGATCTATTTAGTGATGATGATGATGACATTGTTTTGATGTTGCAGGTCTGGTGCAGTGCTGGTGTAGCTGATGGTTATTGTGCAAAGTTGGTGGTTGGACATGGTACATGTCATACATGGATGTACCAACCCATAGTGAGATTTTGAACATATGAAGACCAAGATAATGATGCAATACCTTGAAGATGAATGACGATGTTTGAAGATGACTTGGAAATTGGTCTAGGATTAACTTAGGGTTAGGTCAAACTTTGGTCAAATGTTTGACCAAAAGTCAACTGTAGGTCAAATTTAGATTCTTTCAATGTAATTTTCCATTTTGTAGTGTAATGGCTTTGTAACTTGTACTTGAATTTTGGTATCTTGACTTGTATATGGATTGATTTTGTAACTTGCTTATCAAGTAATAAACAAATATCCCTCCACTTTGATTTTGAATTTGAGTTCTCTTTGTATGCTTTGAATGTAGGGATCAATATCCAATTGAAACCAAGATTTATTCCAAGGAAAATAGTAATGAACAAATCCACATGACTTGGTCAACAAAAAGTCAATCTTCCATGGTTGACTTTGTTTACCAAAAGTAAACTCTTGGGTGAATTTCTTTAATACATCCAAAATGTAATACCCGTATATTTTAGTCAGTATTATTTTGCGATGTTTTATCAATTAATCGGTGTTTCTACGAAACTTTGGGGTAGCAAACTATTTATACCCGATATTTTTAGGGTTCCGGTTGTGGATCGGATTGACCTATATGTTTTCTTTTGGCAATCGATCAGACTTTTTTTAAATTGGCGAGGATTATAATTGATTTCAGAAATTTTTAAGGTATCGGAAATTCTGAAAATGTGACTCTGTTGATGTTTTGAGAAAACGAGAAAAATATAGCCGTCGTTTTATTTTCCACGGACTCCGAGTGTCGTCGGAAATTTTAAATAAGAGTTTATTTATCGCCGGAAATGAAAATTTAATCCCATTTTATTTTTCTAAGCGGCGTAGAAAATTTATTTGTCCAGAATAAAATTTTAGTCGAAAATAATGTTGTGTTTTATTTTAAAGATGACAGTAGAATTTTTCTGTTTTCGGAAAAGTTATTCGGGAGTGTTTTACGACTCGTCTGTGAGCGAACGAGGAGACCGAACGAATTAACGGGTTAGAATGAATAGTAAGGCGGCATAAAATTTAATATCATGATATTTTTTCTTCTGATAATGATGAGGCACGTGCGAGAGAGAGTGAGAAAGGCATGGTGAGATCTTGGCCTTTAAAAATTGAATGGTGGAGATGAATTTGAAAAATCTATATAAGGAGAAGTTTGTTTCATTATTTTTCTTTTGGTTTTCTCTCTCATACTCACGCACAAAAGAACGCATGTGAGGTTTATGTTTTGGTTATTTAATTTTTTAGTTAGTTTTTATTTATTTTAATTTAGTATTAAAATTACGTGGTTAGATTGGGTAAATTATACACCGATAGAATACCCCCTGTTTTCAGTTTTGTGTAGGAATTATTATTGTCGGTAACAAAAATATTTTTCTATCCGATTATCGGATTATATTTTTTTAGAGAAAAAATATTGGTACCGATTTAATTTATCTGTGGGTATATTATTTGGATGATTATTATTATTTATTTAAGATTATATATTTATTTATATATGTGGTTGAAAAAAAAAAAGAAGAAAATAATAAAGAAATAAGTGGGTGGCGGGACCCACCCTTTATATTTGTGTTCTTGTGTGGCTTCCGCCACATTTCTTTGTGTGACGGGCGCCATGCCCATTTCTGTGGCGGGCGCCACACTGTGAGTTTTACTTCCGGTCTCGTAATTTTCATTCTGTTTGATATTTTTTATCCCGGTTTTTTTTAACTGAAAGAATAATTATTTATCTTTATTTATATATTTTTAGATAATTATTTTATTTTTTCGGAATTTTCCGGATACGTTCGGAATAGTATGTTAAAGTACGATCTATGCCGATTTTTGGTACCGTGGGAAAAACTGTTAACTAGTTTTGTGTCGAAATATTTTTAGATCCAAAATAATTTATTGTGATTGGAAAACTATTATTTATTCTAAATTTTAATTTAGAATATTATTGAAATTGGAATATTAGTTAGTATTTTATTTGTTTAATTAATTTTATTTATGGTATGATTAAAGTATTTTGATACAAGGAGATCATTAAATTTTATATTGGTGAAATAAATATTTAAGTTATTTATTTGGTATTTATGGGATATTAGGTGGTTTTATTTTGGGGTTAAAATCTTATTTTGGTGATTTATATATTTCGGTTTCGCTGAATTTATTCATAGTGCGAGAAAAATAATTTGACGCAATTATGGGTTCAAGTAAAGGAATTTATATTAGTTGTGGAAAATTTTCCTTGAGTTTGATATTTATTCTTTTAAGAGAAAAACTAATTTCTTTCTTATTTGAAAAGATTTATTTTATAAAGCGATTCGGTTAGAAACCAGTGTCGTAACCAAAACCTGATTGAGTAGGTTAGCGACCAAGACCCAACCTTGTTGTAGGATATATTCGAGTGGTTTTAACATAAGTCCTTGTGTATTGTAAAGGTTTACAGTGGGATCCGGTTACGAGGTTTCATCGTGAGGGACGAATTGATCTTACGTAGCGTAGGTTGTTTGGGTTGGAAGCTTGCTCAGGTAAGGGCACTTTCTAACGATATTATATGTGATTGAATGCATGTGTGTTTGTATTCATGACTGTGTGCCCTTGTGGGGATGTTTGAATGATTGTGTGCCAGTTGAGGTTGTGTGGTTATATTCATGATTGTGTGCCCGGTTGGGGATATGTGTTTATGCTATGACGCTAAACTTGTGATGTGTATTCATATGATTTGTGATAAATATATGAATTGCGGTTGATGTGTATGTCGAGGAGGACAACACGAGGTGTGTCTGAGCCACCTGTTGGTAATGAGAATTATTCATATGATTTGTGATAAATATATGAATTGCGGTTGATGTGTATGTCGAGGAGGACAACACGAGGTGTGTCTGAGCCACCTGTTGGTACTGAGAATTATTCATATGATCTGTGATAGATATACGAACTGAATTGTGAATTGGGATTATACATATTGTGTTTATATAAACTGTTGCATTTGCATGTGTGAGTTCATGCATACCATAGTTGCGTGTAGGTAGTTGGCGCCGAATGGGCCAGGGTGATGGGTTCTGAATCATCACCTAATCCCGAAGGGAATTCTACTACACCAGGTGATGTGACTGAACCGTCATCGATCCTTTGAGATCAAATTGAGTCAGGTGAATGCGAGGGAGGCAACACCGGGTGTCTGCAAGGGCAGCACTTTTGTGTCTGCGAGGCAGCACGGTTAGTGAGGACCCAAGGGGGTATCACGACAATCTGCGGAGAGGTTAAATTCTGGAATTCATGCATGGTGAGGGTACCCGGAGAATTGGGACCACCAAATTCATATAGGTCTGCATTTAGGATGTGTGTGCATTGCATGTGTGTGTTAAATTAAATGTTTGTGCATTGCATTTATGTGTTAAATTAAATGTTTGTGCATTGCATTTGTGTGTTAAATTAAATGTTTGTGCATTGCATTTGTGTGTTAAATTAAATGTTGTGATTGTTACATATATCATACTGTCACCTCATTTATGTTGTTCTGCATATCATATTGTCATCTTATTCATGTTGTTATGTATATCATGTCCTGCTGGCATGTGTGTATTCTTCCATATATGCTGTTTTTAGATCGTGACCCTCTACTATTATTATGATGTGGCTAACGACCACCCAGGTTTAGAAGTTGTGATAGTTAAGGTATCCAGGTGTCATGAAGGCTTGTAAGATGCGATGTCTTGGGGCTAGGAATTCAAGATCAGCTTAGGGTCGTGTTTTGAGGTTGTCCATGTTGTTGTTGTTATTGTTAAAGCTGAGTGCTTATTTGTAGGTGTATGGACAAATATTTATACTAGTGGGCATTACGCTGGTCCTATGTATGGAAAAGACTTAGATCGAAAGCTCGTACTCTGATTAATCATTTTTATTATTTTCCTGAAAAGACAGTTGTCAATATTATGTATGGCATTCAAAAAAAAAAATATACACTCCCGCTGTTAAAAATCGGGGTGTTACATTGTGGTATCAGAGCTTTGGTCTAAGATTTTCATGGGGTTGTGAGTCGGGTGTCCTAAGCTGATCAAGTGTCGGGTTTAGTGGGAGTAAATGTGTGGAGTCCTATGTGTTATGTGGTTTGTGTCTTAAGTCCAGCAGGTTATGTGTTTAGGTAATCGTTTGTTTCTTAAATGAAGTTAAGGTCTACCATAGTACTTCAGTAAGAAGCATAGTTAAACCCCTTGAGCATTTGTCGACGTTGGTCGACATGTGTCTCTGTTTTCTTTAGAGGTAGTGAGCTAGAGGTGGTGAGATTGAATCGAGTAAGAACTATAAGGTTTTCTGCAGTAATGTTATGGATGAGAGGTTTTGTTTGTTCTTATCACTCCGAGGTGTTGAGTATGGATGAGTGGAAGTCAAGGTTTCACAGGATGGTAAGTAAGGACTTGATTTGGAGGACCTTTTGAGAGAAAAATGATTGGATGTTCATTCCGGTGAGTTCCGAATGAGAGGAGATGAAGTTTATGGACTATGAAGAAGGTAATATTTCTTTGGAATCGAAGAGCAGTTATAGATGTCGTTTGGAGACAATTACTATACATGGAGATTAATGGGACATCTTCTCTAGAAAGAAAGCGGGTTGCACGTTGAAAGTGGCAGAAACCTAGGAAAGTTGGAGGAAGGTTATACGAGTGGTAGGTGCTTGAGGGTTTAATTTGGTTTCTTAAGCTAGGTTAGATAGGTAACTAAATACCGTAAGGATGAATCATGTGATGTTAAAGGACGGAAACCAAGTATCACCTGGATAAGTTTTAGTGAAAGTGATCATCAGTGGAGTTGTTTTCGAAACTAGAAGTGGGAGTTTGGGAGAGAAGGAGTGTAACAGTTTCTAGGAGAAAAAGGTAGAAGATAGTACCATGGATCTAAGTAATCATATGAGTAGAGTAGAGAAGTGCTAAAGCAATTCAAGTATGGGGGACATGGTTTTGCTAGAAATATCATACCGCGGGTAGACAATGGGTTGTTAGAAGAGTGATAAGACGCTGAAAGTTAATATCTGGAAGGACACAGAGCCATGTATGAAGAATTAATGAATGGAGTTATATGGTGTAACAAGTATATGGATTTCGTGAAGATCAAAGTTTAGATTTGGATTTAGGGATCGAACCTGAGAATAAAGAAAAGTAAGCAAAGGAATTTTGATTGGGTAGTTGCTCTTTAAAAGTCAAGCGTTAAGATTTGAGATAAGTGCTCAGTGATTAAATGGAGGAGTAAGATATGTCTGTTTTGGAAGGATGATTCTTGTAGAGTGTTAGATCGTAGGGTGATAATGTTGGTTGATACCTTAGAAAAAGCTAGGATTGAATAAGAAACTGAGGAGTGAATGGATGTGTCCTGATGTTTAGCAAGAACTTATGCGAAAGAGGATTGGGTTGTGTTATAAAAGGATATTATGACCATTGGATAGTCATAAGCAATTGAAGATAGATAGAACAACGAAGAGTAGGTTGGATAGGACGAACATTGATTTGGAACAAGGATATTTAGATTGGGTGAAGGAGAGTAAAGATGTGGGTTGAAGTTGACAAGATAGAGGTCATGGTAGGTTGGGAAACGACTATAGGCGTTTGGTTGCTAAGATTTTTGAAGTTGGAAACTCCTAGATGTTATAAGAGGATCTAGTATAAGGGACTTTGGAGTTGAGGTTGCGCTCGGGCGTAAAGTTGATATTTAAGAAGCGGTATAAGTGGTAAGAGAATAATCCTGCGGTTGGAAATTTTGATATCACAAGGTTAATGAGTAGTGTATTAGTGACTAGATGGGTTGTCATATTCAGAATTAGGATGATGAAGTTACTAAGTGAAAAGCCTGTTGGAGATTCCACGTGAGACATGGGAAGTCTGGGCAAGGCTAAGTACCTTATGTCGTTGATGAACGAATAAGTGGAGTGAAAAGATTGGTTTTGGGAAATAGGTGTCAAGACAAAGTGTGAGAGGAACGGTTAGAGGTGTGGATTAGGGCGATTTAGAATTCGTGCAAGGAATCACCTCGCCCATAAACCGGAAAAAAGTAGTGGTAAATGTATGCTTAAGAGTTGAAGGTACAACTAGATTGGGTCACATAAGGTGCATTGGGTATATTCGGGAGTAGAGAGGATCAAACATTTGCCTATTCGGACGAATCAGGGATGAAGTGGAAATGTTTGGCGGAGACTAGTAAGGCTTGGATTCGTTGTACTTGTTATAATGAAGACTAGAGAAGCATAATGGAAATAGGCATTGAGAAATTATTGGACATCAGAGGTTGACATCGAGAACAGTTTGACAATAGAAGATGAGATAGGGGAATAATCAAAAATGGTTTGATTGATGAGCTCGTTGAGGGAAATAGAATTTAGTTGTAAGAGGAAAAGGAAACTCAATGAATTTTTAGAAGTTAATGTAGTATGATACGAAAGACGTGGTATGCCAAATGGGGATAGCCAACGATGAGGAACATTTAAGGTTAAGGCATACGAGAGTAAACTAAGTTATGACTTGGAAATAAGGTAGTTGTGTTAGAGGGTGACCAAAGAGTGTAAGACTGGTGAAGAGGAAATTGGGTATTGTTAGATGGCATAGTTTGGCAGGTGGAAGAAAGATTAGGGAAGTTTCAATCACCAACCGGACGTTGGGATGGAAATATTAAGATGGTGATTGGAATGAATTTGGATGGGAACATGTATAGGTCGCCATAATATTGAGATGGAAGGAATAACTAAGGAATTATGGACCTTGGGAAAATGTGGAGTTCTCTACTTAGATGACTACTTCGTTGGAGTGAAATAGGTTAAATTTGTACTTGGGTTTTAGCTGTTACTGTTTTGGAGGATACCCAATGGTTGTTCCGAGCTAAGTAAGTGTGTAGGAAACTGTATCTTGTGTTGGGAGATTGTGCCTCACGGTCGGGAGTGAAGTAACAGGAATTTAGAGGAAACATTTAGGAAGCATCGAAACGACTATCGGACCCTTGTGTCTTGCATAAAATGGAGAACGGGATGAGGAGAACACTATTGTAGTTGGTAACGATGGTTTATTCCACCATCATGGTTGTCGCCTACCTATTGACAAATTGAGGAACTGATCATCCTTAATCTGTTGTTGATAGTAGACAAGATTGTGTTGAATGGAATGAATGATTCTTGTCGGCTTAGATAGTGTGGGGTTTTAGCGCTGCGTCTAGAGTCTGAGTCAAGGTGACTTGGTAGAGGGTTGCAATAGGTGCGCGGTCATTCTAGTGAGTGTGTTAGAGTTATAATTGGTAAGTTGTTACATTTACCTCGAGTTTCGAGGACGAAACTCCTTTTTGGTGGGTAGTAATGTAATACCCGTATATTTTAGTCTGTATTATTTTGCGATGTTTTATCAATTAATCGGTGTTTCTACGAAACTTTGGGGTAGCAAACTATTTATACCCGATATTTTTAGGGTTCCGGTTGTGGATCGGATTGACCTATATGTTTTCTTTTGGCAATCGATCAGACATTTTTTAAATTGGCGAGGATTATAATTGATTTCAGATATTTTTAAGGTATCGGAAATTCTGAAAATGTGACTCTGTTGATGTTTTGAGAAAACGAGAAAAATATAGCCGTCGTTTTATTTTCCACGGACTCCGAGTGTCGTCGGAAATTTTAAATAAGAGTTTATTTATCGCCGTAAATGAAAATTTAATCCCATTTTATTTTTCTAAGCGGCATAGAAAATTTATTTGTCCGGAATAAAATTTTAGTCGAAAATAATGTTGTGTTTTATTTTAAAGATGACAGTAGAATTTTTCTGTTTTCGGAAAAGTTATTCGGGAGTGTTTTACGACTCGTCTGTGAGCGAACGAGAAGACCGAACGAATTAACGGGTTAGAATGAATAGTAAGGCGGCATAAAATTTAATATCATGATATTTTTTCTTCTGATAATGATGAGGCAGGTGGGAGAGAGAGTGAGAAAGGCATGGTGAGATCTTGGCCTTTAAAAATTGAATGGTGAAGATGAATTTGAAAAATCTATATAAGGAGAAGTTTGTTTCATTATTTTTCTTTTGGTTTTCTCTCTCATACTCACGCACAGAAAAACGCAGGTGAGGTTTATGTTTTGGTTATTTAATTTTTTAGTTAGTTTTTATTTATTTTAATTTAGTATTAAAATTACGTGGTTAGATTGGGTAAATTATACACCGATAGAATACCCCCTGTTTTCAGTTTTGTGTAGGAATTATTATTGTCGGTAACAAAAATATTTTTCTATCCGATTATCGGATTATATTTTTTTAGAGAAAAAATATTGGTACCGATTTAATTTATCCGTGGGTATATTATTTGGATGATTATTATTATTTATTTAAGATTATATATTTATTTATATATGTGGTTGAAAAAAAATAAATAAATAATAAAGAAATAAGTGGGTGGCGGGACCCACCATTTATATTTGTGTTCTGGTGTGGCTTCCGCCACATTTCTTTGTGTGACGGGCGCCATGCCCATTTCTGTGGCGGGCGCCACACTGTGAGTTTTACTTCCGGTCTCGTAATTTTTATTCTGTTTGATATTTTTTATCCCGGTTTTTTTTAACTGAAAGAATAATTATTTATCTTTATTTATATATTTTTAGATAATTATTTTATTTTTTCGGAATTTTCCGGATACGTTCGGAATAGTATGTTAAAGTACGATCTATACCAATTTTTGGTACCGTGGGAAAAACTGTTAACTAGTTTTGTGTCGAAATATTTTTAGATCCAAAATAATTTATTGTGATTGGAAAACTATTATTTATTCTAAATTTTAATTTAGAATATTATTGAAATTGGAATATTAGTTAGTATTTTATTTGTTTAATTAATTTTATTTATGGTATGATTAAAGTATTTTGATACAAGGAGATCATTAAATTTTATATTGGTGAAATAAATATTTTGGTTATTTATTTGGTATTTATGGGATATTAGGTGGTTTTATTTTGGGGTTAAAATCTTATTTTGGTGATTTATATATTTCGGTTTCGCTGAATTTATTCATAGTGCGAGAAAAATAATTTGACGCAATTATGGGTTCAAGTAAAGGAATTTATATTAGTTGTGGAAAATTTTCCTTGAGTTTGATATTTATTCTTTTAAGAGAAAAACTAATTTCTTTCTTATTTGAAAAGATTTATTTTATAAAGCGATTCGGTTAGAAACCAGTGTCGTAACCAAAACCTGATTGAGTAGGTTAGCGACCAAGACCCAGCCTTGTTGTAGGATATATTCGAGTGGTTTTAACATAAGTCCTTGTGTATTGTAAAGGTTTACAGTGGGATCCGATTACGAGGTTTCATCGTGAGGGACGAATTGATCTTACGTAGCGTAGGTTGTTTGGGTTGGAAGCTTGCTCAGGTAAGGGCACTTTCTAACGATATTATATGTGATTGAATGCATGTGTGTTTGTATTCATGACTGTGTGCCCTTGTGGGGATGTTTGAATGATTGTGTGCCAGTTGAGGTTGTGTGGTTATATTCATGATTGTGTGCCCGGTTAGGGATATGTGTTTATGCTATGACGCTAAACTTGTGATGTGTATTCATATGATTTGTGATAAATATATGAATTGCGGTTGATGTGTATGTCGAGGAGGACAACACGAGGTGTGTCTGAGCCACCTGTTGGTAATGAGAATTATTCATATGATTTGTGATAAATATATGAATTGCGGTTGATGTGTATGTCGAGGAGGACAACACGAGGTGTGTCTGAGCCACCTGTTGGTACTGAGAATTATTCATATGATCTGTGATAGATATACGAACTGAATTGTGAATTGGGATTATACATATTGTGTTTATATAAACTGTTGCATTTGCATGTGTGAGTTCATGCATACCATAGTTGCGTGTAGGTAGTTGGCGCCGAATGGGCCAGGGTGATGGGTTCTGAATCATCACCTAATCCCGAAGGGAATTCTACTACACCAGGTGATGTGACTGAGCCGTCATCGATCCTTTGAGATCAAATTGAGTCAGGTGAATGCGAGGGAGGCAACACCGGGTGTCTGCAAGGGCATCACTTTTGTGTCTGCGAGGCAGCACGGTTAGTGAGGACCCAAGGGGGTATCACGACTCTCTGCGGAGAGGTTAAATTCCAGAATTCATGCATGGTGAGGGTACCCGACGAATTGGGACCACCAAATTCATATAGGTCTGCATTTAGGATATGTGTGCATTGCATGTGTGTGTTAAATTAAATGTTTGTGCATTGCATTTGTGTGTTAAATTAAATGTTTGTGCATTGCATTTGTGTGTTAAATTAAATGTTTGTGCATTGCATTTGTATGTTAAATTGAATGTTGTGATTGTTACATATATCATACCGTCACCTCATTTATGTTGTTCTGCATATCATATTGTCATCTTATTCATGTTGTTATGTATATCATGTCCTGCTGGCATGTGTGTATTCTTCCATATATGCTGTTTTTAGATCGTGACCCTCTACTATTATTATGATGTGGCTAACGACCACCCAGGTTTAGAAGTTGTGATAGTTAAGGTATCCAGGTGTCGTGAAGGCTTGTAAGATGTGATGTCTTGGGGCTAGGAATTCAAGATCAACTTAGGGTCGTGTTTTGAGGTTGTCCATGTTGTTGTTGTTATTGTTAAATCTGAGTGCTTATTTGTAGGTGTATGGACAAATATTTATACTAGTGGGCATTACGCTGGTCCTATGTATGGAAAAGACTTAGATCGAAAGCTCGTACTCTGATTAATCATTTTTATTATTTTCCTGAAAAGACAGTTGTCAATATTATGTATGGCATTCAAAAAAAAAAATACACTCCCGCTGTTAAAAATCGGGGTGTTACACAAAATGTGTCATAATCCAACTTGAATAATAAAGCCCTATTAAATAGGTCAACGAAAGTTAACCTTCCATAGTTGGATTTGACCAAAAGTCAACTGAAGCACATTATTCCTTCTTTTCCAAGAAATAGTCCAAAATAACTTGATCCATGAGTAAGCACAACAAAACCCTAGTCCATGAAACCAATACCATCCACTTAAAATTCACAACATCTTGTTCCATAAGTAACAATAAGAGCACCAATCATAGTCATCTGATCAAATCCTCAATATCCCAAATGTTGAGAAAATCCAGTTAAAATCATGAACCTTTTGAACCAATGATGTTTCCTTATGCAAATGATTGAAAATGAATGGTTGGGATAAATGTATGAAGATGAATCCAAAGTCATGATCCATGTGAGGTTGAATGAAAGAGTAGGGCAAATTTTAGGATATGACAACTGCCCATATTCAACTATCTTGAATAAGATGATATGATTGAAGGTAGTTAAATATAGAAGACCTCATATTTTTCCCTTTGTAAATGATATGCAATGTAATGCAATAAGACTGGATTTATATATCGAGAATTTATTTGATTGGGATACATAATGGAAGGTAGAATTTGTGGAGATTATTTTCTGAGGATTAATTGAAATACTTTATTAGGTAATAGATCAGTCATGAAAGACATGTATGTGGTCATATTTTGACTTATGTGTCATACCCTAAATTTTGACCCCAAGACTTCACACCATTGTGAAAATCATCACCACAATATGGATGTACCTTCATACCTCACTAATCCTTTCAAAGATTGTTGAGTGTTCACCTTGACCAAGAATTAGGGTTTCAAGCCCTCTCAGAGGATACAGGCAAATGATCAATCAAGAATTGATATAATCTTCAACTTGTCAAGCCTCTCAATAATCCATGGAGGTCAATAGATCCTCAACATCAAGAATCAAGCACAAGATTGCAACATTTCAAGTTGATCAAGCCTCAAGACCATCAGTGTCACCAAATTAGGGTTTTGGTCGACCAAGACTTCCAGAGGGAAATTTCCATCTGGGCATGAGCCAAGACCTCAAGATATGTTTCAAAGACCTCAAATACATCATATTAGTCCATTCATATGATTTGATTCATTCATAGAACTTGATTCATAGACAATGCAAGAATTCAAATCCATCTGAGCCACAAACTAGGGTTTTATGAAAAGTCAACCATACATTTGACTTTTGGCCAAGACATGATCTCAAACATTGGGATATGATTCAAGACACTAAAATGTACCCTTGATGTTCATTCATAAGTTGAAAATCACCTTGAGACATCCATTCATTGAAAATCAAGAATTAGGGTTCTCTGCACTAAATTCATCTGAGACTAAAAGTCAAAGTTTGACTTTTTGACCAAAAATGTTCATCATGAATTAATATACATGAAAACGTGATTCATTGTTGCATTTGAACAAGATTTGATCATGAAATCAAGGTAACTTGTAAAAGGGGAAATGTTGAGAAAGTGAAAATTTCACTAAGTTATGAAAAAAAGTGTTTAGGTACCCAACTTACAAAAGCCATAACTTCCAAAACCATGCAGCCATTTTCTTGGATCCAAAGCTCAAATGATTGCTCCCATCACATACTACAAAAGTGTAAAACTGATCCATGGTCAAAAAATGCTTGGATTTTAAGTTAGAAGTGATCAAAATCAAGAAAAGTGTGAAATGAATTTCAACACTTAGTGAAATTCTGCCTAAGGTAAGATAAAGCAAAACACCAAAATATGGAGGGATTTTTCACCATGATCCAAGATGAATACCAATGGTGAACATCAAAGTTGAAGTACATAATCTCGGCTTTCTAAAGAGCCCAAGAGCATGAGATACCTCCATTTGAGCAAAGGATTATGGAGGTCTCAATACACCTTGCTGCAACTGTTTTACCAAGATCATATTGGCCATTTCTTGTGGTACACGACTATTTTGTCAAGTACAATGATCATGGAGCTACACTAATTCAATGCGGCCTGGGTGAGTCACAACAAAACTGCAGAATTGAGTCAAAGAATCAAGGAAAATCTCAAATTGGAATGATGAAGCTTTGTCACATATGCCTTGAATTCAAAGGCATTTATGTGCAATAGTGTACATTCAACAAAGGTACTCTTTTCGGTCAAGATTCATGCATAAACAACAATAAAAACATCTGAGGAATGTGGAATTGGTCAAAAGTTGGCTATGCTACTTAGAAGAGCTAGTGTACCTTGGCATGGAAGTAATGGTAACTTGCCAAAAACATTGAATACGCTCTTATCCACCAAGCCATTATTATTCAGCCAAGACAAACTCATTCACCTATAAATAGAGCTCACTTCTGATGTTTCAAAACACACCAAAACAATACAATACTTGTTTTCCTTTCTTTGTTGCTTTTGCTGCAAGTTTCTAAGTTTTTCAAAAGTGAGTAGAAAGTTCTCTAAACCAAAGCCTCTTATCTCAAACCAATGGCCTAAACAAATCACAAATGATCCATTGGAGGTGTCCAAACCCTCATCTTCATCCCAAACCACCAAAATCAGAAAGTCAACTGTCAAAACCTCATATCTTTGACTTTCTGCATTTATCAAGCCATATCTTGATCCAGTCCATTCCAAAGCCAAACAACACTCCAAACACACTCTAAATAACATCCCTAAGCTATTCCAACAAGTGTTCATCAACTGTAACACCATTTGAGGGAGTTGTCATTTTGACCACTTTTGGTTCATTTTGCAAGAAGAGGCCAAACTCTGATCTAGAGGTTTCTTCTTGATTCCAAGCATCCTAGTAGCTTCTATAAGGTGTATTGAAGATGTCCAAAGCATCAAGACACATCTGTAACAGCTATGTTGAAAGATCCCAATTTGCTTTAAGAGGTAAGTTTCCTCAAAACTTGAGCTTGTCAAAATATGCTTTGCTTTGATGTACATTGATCATAAACATGTCATACATATCATATTTGTTCTGTTTGAACTATAATTGAGCATTATTGTTGGTTGTATAAACATGTAGCGTAGAACTTGCAAAACTATGGCCTATTTGAAACCACTATCGGGTTTTAAAATGTAGGAATTTTTAGAAAAATCTAAGACCACCATTGGATTCCTCATGAAATTCTAGGTAGGATCCATTTTTATTTCATCGATTTTTATGGAGAAATGAAGAAGTTATGCCCTTCTTGCAATTGAAGAAAAACCTGGCCTTGCTTGGGCAAGAAACAGATCATGACGCCTTTGTTCTGGCCAGACCTAGGTCATTTCCACCCTTCTTAATTTATGAGTGTGGTTTGATACACGGATGTATCACCACCCCAGTGGTTTGTGTCTGCGTGTTAAGTGTGTTTGTGTGTGCTAGGGCGTGGGTTCAATACCAGCCCATGCCATTTTTTTGAAACTTCTCCCATTTTTCATATTTTCACATATTTTTCATATTTTCTATATTATTTTTAAATAATTATTTTTTAATCAAACTTAATTATTTTAAAATGATTTTTCGCACAAAATATGACTCACATATTTAAATATTTTATTCACATAAAAAATCACAAAAATAATTTTTTATTTGATATATTTTTAATATATTAAAAATATTATTTTAAATTGTTTTAAATGTTTTAAAATGATTTATTTTCTCGATTTTTTTCTTAAACCAAAATGATTTTAAATACTCATGTGGATAAAATACCTTCTTCATAAACCTTAATCATTGTTTATAACATGATTAATGGATTCGTTTGATAAATTATACATTTTTTATTGATTTTCCATTGAAAAATATCTTAAAAAATGAAATTAGGGTTTTGTTTTGATTCAATCTTTCAATCTTCATTTCAACACTCATGGGCCTCTATTAGAGTGTAATACTCAACCCTCTTTGTAAATAAACTACTTCATGGACCCCTATTATAGTATAAGTCTCATCGCGTTTTTCAAAATCACGGTGCAATCATTGTTTTCACAACAATCTTTGGGCCTCTGTTAGGAGTGTAAGTCTCATCCCTTTGTACATAAACTTTGGTTTAAATAACCATCTGGGCCTCTGATAGTGGGTAACACACAACACCCATTTTGTAAATTGAAAATCTTTTAGCCTCATTCATCCTTGGCTTTGTACAGGATATAAACAATCATTTGGGCCTCTATTTAGAGTGTAAGACCCAACACCTTTGCTTCTCTCTTACTTAAGATCAAGTCATTCTCAAATTCAAAACTTTCTTCAATTTCTTCAAACACTAATCCAATCTTGAAGAATACATCTAATCAATCACAATACACCTGGGACTCTATCTAGAGTATAAGACCCACCACCTTTCTCAATTCAATTCATACTTGTTTATATACTTGTTCATATATATATATATATATATGTATATATACTTGTACATATCTTGTTAAGTTTCTCTTATCATTTAAATCATCCTCAATTTAGACTAGTTTAAACATAGGATCCTTTCAATCAGTATAACTTAGTTCAAACAACCAGTTCCCCCATGTACAAAGGAATTCTTCTTCCCAATACAGTCAGCCTCCTCTTGGGCTTTGTTAAATTTATTCAACCTTGAAACAATTCAATAAATAGAGGATTATTTCCCAGTGAAACCTCTTCTTCTTGAACTCTTCCTAGACTTGGAAAGTCTCAATCCTTAGCCTCCTCTTGGGCTTCATACAAGGACCCAAAGGCTTCCTAGAATCATCCCCAGTCTCCTCTTGGGCATCATACAAGGACCCACAAGCTTCCTAGAAGCATTCTCATCCTCCTCTTGGGCTTCATACAAGGACCCGCATGCTTCCTAAAAGCATAAGATAGATCCTAGTCATCTTTATCCATACACCAGTCCCCAGGAGAGTCAAAACCTCTAAAGCATTCAAACTCATCCTTTAAGTCTCTTATGATCCTCAACAAGGTTTGGTTTTCACTTTAAAATATCCAGCCAGGGCCAGGTTACTATCAACAAATCCCCAAAAGAATCAAAGCCCTTGTGGCATTTAATAATTCCATCTTTTCTAATATCTAGCAAGAGTTAGTTTGCCTTTTGATTCCTCAAAACAGTTTAGACCTTCTCTTGGAATTAAAATCCCTCAGCAAAGAGTCAGTCTCTACTTGAATTCCCTCAGCCTCCTCTTAGGATTCATATAATGATTTTTCCCAGTCAGCCTCAATCTTGGGCTATGTACAAGACATATATATTACTCCTTCAGTTGAGTTTGTTTTCAACTTTTTTTAGCTTCAACCTTGGGCTTTGGTCAAGGCATAAAATCCAACATCCCCACAGATGAGACCATGTGTCCTCTCTGTAGGAGGATATTTCATCTGTACATCACATTTCAAAACAAATAATTAAACCTTTCTTTACAGATAATTGATGTAAGCGGTACACTTGTTGATTCAAAATCCAAGCTGGAGTCCCTCCTTTATCATGGCTAAAGTTCTCTTTCATCTAAGTGATGTAAGTGGCAAACCTCTGGATTCTACACATCCAAGTCAATATCCCTCTCTTAGCATGAAAGATTCATGAAGGAAAAAGTGGCATTGCTCTACACTGAGTTAAAGCTTCTTCCTTCATGACATTTCAACTCTCCTATAAAGGAAGATGTGGCATTGCTGGATTCCACACATCCCAGTTAAAGCAACTTCCCTTTATAAATCAACTCTTCAATGTTTGTGATGAATAGGTGAGATATCTCCCTTTAGAGATGACAAATTCTCTCTCAGTCAAACCTTTAGCTTCAATATTGGGTTTTAAACAAGACACAAATACTTCTTTAGCTTCAATCTTGGGCTTTAAACAAGACACAAATACTACTTTAGCTTCAATCTTGGGCTTTAAACAAGACACAAATACTCTTTTAGCTTCGATCTTGGGCTTTAAACAAGACACCAATACTCTTTTAGCTTTAATCTTGGGCTTTGAACAACACACCAAACATTTTTCATCCCATAGAATAGGAGGAACTACGAACGCTCTGATTTCCCCATATCTCTTTACAATATACGTAGGCATAGGATTGCGAAATCTTAGCGAGCACACTAATAAAAAATCTTAGGTCAAGTACCTTCCCAAAAAACAATATAAAACCTAAAACAACAAAAACATTTCCTCAAAGGAGAAACTTTCCCAATCAATAACAAATGGATTTAAGCAAGCAAGCAATTCAATAGTAAAAATATATGGAAATAAAGGTTCCTATAAATTACTATAGATACTCTGGGTGTTAATAGCTTCCCCTTGTATAACCAACCCCCGATTCCAGATCTCTTCGCATTTGTAAAGGAAAACATTTGCACGCAGGGTTAATTTAAGATATCTTCCCCTTCCTTTTAAGCTTCATAGGATAAATATAGAAATCAGAAAGTAGCACTAAATGCGGTAGTGGTCGCGTCACAAAAACTGAGCTATAGAAAAATGGTGACTCTACTGGGGACTTTTATCTTTTTCTAGGATGGTTAAGCCTTGCATTGCATATTTTTGCTGTTTTATTTGCTTTCTCATTTGATATCATTTACTGTTTTCTCATTGCATATTTTAATAAATACACATGTGGTGAGTCAAAAAGTCCTCAGTGGGCTTGAGAGTAAGGATGGAAAAAAAATCCGTACCCGCGGATATCCTTGGATAAAATCCGTCACGGATATGGGGAGGGTAGCTTAATTGATATCCACGGATAAAATAAATGGATATTTAAATACCCGTTTATTAATGAATATGGATACGGGTTTAATGATATTCGTCCCCGTGGATATCCATATCTGTTAATAAATTATAAAATAATTTAAATATCATTAGTTTATTATACATTATCTTTTCATCTTATAAAAAAAATTAGTTTTCTTATATATTTTTTTTTTTTTTTAATCTTTGAATAAAACCTTTCACATTTCATTCAAATTCTATTAGCCATTTCATATTTAAACTCTCCAATACTTCATACCTCACCTCAACAATTTCATAGTCCAGCCAACTAGTGTCGTCATTCCTATGTTGAATCAGTATTTCCCTTCCTACTCCTCTGTCGTCCGCTCTTCTATCATAACTCACAATCACAATATCTTTTATTTGTTTGTTTAAAAATAAAATGTATGGAATTATGTTTGAATCTAATTATGTTTTGGTGAATAAGAAGAAAATTAATGTGAAGAAATTTTATTGTTAAATTAAGAGCGAATTGTATGGATATTATGTGACAATAACTTTTGTGTCTTTAAAAGAAGTTAAAAATATTTTTTCAAAAAATATTTTTTATAAAAAATATTATCCATGGATATATGTAAATATCTGCGGATACCGTAAAACCCGCGGATTATCCGCTTAAAGGATACCCGCATGGATATGGGGCGGATATGGATATCATAGTATCCGTCCTCATGGATATCCATTTACATCCCTATTTGAGAGCATATTTTAAGATAGGAGGTGGCAGACTCAAAAAGGCTTATAGGGAGTGAATCCCGACGAAGCTAACTTGAAAGTCCACTAAATCAGTAGAGGTAGCCTTTTGAAATTACTGATGTTAAGCGAGCAAGTCGTTAAAACATTACTTTTTCCACTGGGCACCCGTGAAACTGAGGATTAGTAAACATTTAACCTTGGCCATTTCTAGGACGTAGTGCAGTGACTATCGAGAATAGTCAATACGTGATACTACACTTGAATGAGATCCATCTTAGGGATATTACAACTCTCGTGAGTCAGTCGGTTTACTGGTAATATTCTTAAGAGGGGTAAATGATTTTGGGAACCTTGTTAGAACCCGTTCTACAGGTACAAAAAGAACCCCTAGTACATACCTTTGGGATGGGAAGACCCATGGCCTCATGCCCGTGACGATAAACCCTTAAACCCGTGTTTTCATATATTTGTGTGCTGCATTCATGCATCCATGCATTCATAAAAAACTTTCAAAAAAAATATTTTCTCAAAAATTTTCAAAATAACTAAAAAACAAGAGTGTGTTGCAAATATCAGAAACCGCGTTATGGATTTTGGTAGAAGAAAAACTCAGAAATACACTTTCAGAAATCCAAAACTTGAAGACCTGAGAAGATTGGGAAGGTTGATTACTAATACAGAAGCTTTCAGATCTAAGTATGGGGGACTCTTATCCCTTTTAAAGGTCAACATGATGGAAGGAGTCCTATCTACATTGGTTCAGTTCTATGATTCGGTGTACCATTGCTTCACGTTTCCAGACTATCAGCTCACACCAACATTAGAAGAATACTCTCACTTGATTAATTTACCTATCATGGATCAAGATCCATTCTCTGGACTGGAAGAAATTCCTAAAGATCTAATCATTGCAAGAGTCACGTCTTTGTAGATATCGGATATTAAAACCCACATGGCCACCAAGGGAGGAATTCAAGGTCTACCAGCTAAGTTTCTAATGGAAAAATCCCTATACTTTGCCAGTATAGGAAACATAGTTGCTTTTGAGGATAACTTTGTTCTGTTCACTTATGTATTATTCCTTTTACCCAACATTGACAATTTCATCAATATGAACGCTATCAAGATATTCTTAATTGGGAACCCAGTCCCAACTTTGCTTGCAGATGCTTACCACTCAGTGCATTTAAGGAACTTGTACAGTGGAGGGATGATTACATGCTGTGTACCATTACTCTACAAATGGTTTATTTCCCACTTACCCAAATCTGCTGCTTTTTGGTATCTCAAAAGTGGTATGCGATGGTCGCAAAAGATTATGTCTCTCACCCACTCCGACATAGATTGGTACAATCGGGTCTATGACAGAATACAGATCATTGACAAATGTGGAAGTTTCCCCAATGTACCCCTCATTGGTACGAAAGGAGGGATAAATTATCACCCAGTTTTAGCTCGTCGTCAGCTTGGATACTCGATGAAGGATGTACCTTACAACATTCATCTGGAAGGTCTTTTCTTCAAGGAAGAAGAAAATGACAGAACACTCAAGGAGGAATTTGTGCATGCCTGACATCATGTTCATAAGAAAGGAAGAGAGTCTCTGGGAAAACCAAACTGTATCTCCGTAGAACCTTATCTCCAATGGGTACAAGCTAGGGCTATCAAGCTAAAAATGCCTTACCCTTGTCAGGAAGTATTTCCCTTAAAAGAATCTATCCTCTACTTCATGAGTGACACAGAGAAACTGCAGGTTGCTTTTAACTAAACTCAATGTGAAAGAACTCTTGGAGAAACAAGTATCAGATTATCAGCTTGGAGTGCACAAAGATTCAAGAGCTACTAAAGGAGAAAGATGCCCTGATTGAAATACTAGAGCAACATGCTGTAAAAAGTCAAGAAGAACGGAGGAGTTTACTCTCTCTTTTCACATGGAAAAGGATCATCGACCCGACAACGGTTGAGGAGGCTTAATCAAAGAAGAGAAAAGGGAGTCAGCTGCCAGTATCTGGACCTTTGTCAGAGATTCTTTAGGATTCGGGGGCCTAATTTTCCTCCCTGCACTTTGTAAAATAATTTAATTTTCCCTATAAGATAATGTAATCCTTTGAATTCAATAAAAAGCTTCCACCGCTATATGATATTTGCAATACAATTGTTAAAAGTTCTTTTGAAACCAAAACAAAAAAGATCATTCTCATTCTTTGCATATCATTCATCATACTTGCATTTCACATATTTTTCATGAAGTCTCACACATGTGTCGCACTTTAGAGTCAAATTGTCTCATTCGTACAATACTCGGGCCAATCAACAAAAGAAAATGGATGATCTTGACGAGGAAAGCAGGGAGCTAAGAGAGGAAGTTAACACTCTAAAGGAAAGTTTGGAAAGACTCAACAGCATGATTAAATCCCTGGCAGCAGCTCAGGATCAACCGCCTCAAAGGACTGCAATCTAAGAAATTATGTCTACACCAACGTTTGAGATACCCGTCAGTCTTCCGCAATACAACATGCCTAAAGGTTTTCCCTGGGGCATGCCTTTCAATTTCATACCTGAGGGATATATACCACCGGTCACTGAAGACCTAGGGGCCACAACTAGAACCTCCAGACCTGAAGGTTACAAACTTCAGGTGAACGAAGATGCAAGAGCTATAACAAAGACTCTTGTACCTGAAGGTTTCAAACTTCGGGTCACAGAAGCACCAAGAGTTACCGCAGTAATATCTATACCACAACCTGTGATACATATTATCCCAGAGGAACAGATTCTTCAGACCACCCCTGGAAAGGATGAAGAAGTATACGAAAGAAAGAATGAATTCCAAGAACGGTTCTTGGAAATGCAGAAAGAACTGCATGCCATTCGCGGACAGGACTTGTTTGGCAAAGATGTCACTGACCTCTATTTGGTCTCAAATGTCAAAATACCGTACAAGTTTAAGGCGCCTGTCTTTGAGAAGTACAAAGGCAACTCTTGCCCTCAAAGTCACTTGGTAATGTACGCTCGGAAGATGTCTACCCAGACAGAAAACCAACAACTACTAATCCACTACTTTCAAGACAGTTTAACTGGTGCCGCGCTCAAATGGTACATGGGGTTAAACCATACAAAGATCAGTACTTTCAGAGATCTTGGGGAAGCTTTTGTTCAGCAGTACAAGTAAAATTTGGATATGGCACCCGACAGAGATCAACTCAGAGCTATGTCCCAAAAGGATAAAGAAACCTTCAAGGAATACGCTCAAAGATGGCGTGAAATCGCCGCCCAAATTTGTCCTCCTCTCGAGGAGAAAGAAATGACAAAAAACTTCTTGAAAACATTTAGTTCATTCTATTATGACAGAATGGTCTCCAGTGCACCTAGTGACTTTATCGAGATGGTAAACATGGGGGTACGCCTTGAGGAAACAGTTCGAGAAGGTCAATTGGTTAAGGACTCAGAACCATCCAGTAGTAGTAAAAGATACGGGAGTGCTTTCCAAAAGTAGAAAGAACAAGATATCAGTAATATCTCGCAGGGTAACCAAAGGCGAAAGTACCAACCTCGACAGGTGGCAACGGTATCTCCTGTTGTCAATCCAGCACCGATCCCGGCATATCTACCACAGGTTGTTCAGAGACAGCCAAATCAACAACCGTATTAGCAAAGGCAGCAACAATCTCTTCAGCAGGCTCGCACGCAATACAATAACAACAATATTTTTCCTCGATCGCCAGGATTTGACCCCATACCAATGTTAAATGCATAACTATTCCCACTTTTGTTAGCAAAGGGGCACGTTCAAACCAGGACTCCTCTCATAGTGCCGGACAATCCCCCTTATTAGTTCAAAGTTGATCAATCTTGCCCTTATCATTAAGGAGGACTAGGGCAGAGCATTGAGAACTGCCTCAGCTTCAAATCTGACGTACAAAGGCTCGTCAAAAGTGGAGTTTTATCTTTCAAAGATACGAATCCAAGTGTTTAAACAAATCCTGAAATTCTGGTATGACAGACCCAGATGTCACATAACATGTCGAGACATCTGGTCTGTTATCAACAACATATACCAGATATAGACAATTAAAGAAGTTGCTGAAAAGTAAAGTGCACACAAGAATTGTTCACCCAGTTCGGTCTAACAACCTACATCTGGGGGCATACCAAGCCAGGAAGGAAGTTCACTATCAGCAGTATCAATTCATAGACCCTACAATCAACAAACCCGTTGATGATCTACTCACTTAATCACTACCCAATGACCCTTCTACCTAAGTCCACCCTAGATAAGAGACTCTATCTCACTTCCAATCATCACAATGATGTCTAGCAGTCAACACCTCAGCCACTGCATCAACAGCTTGATTTCCAACAACTCTTCAATCACAGAAAAGCAGAAGACACACTTCAAGAAACACAATCATCATTGCTTAAAAGCTCATAGATGATTGACAAATACAACTCAACTAAACAGTCCAACTCTAAGTACAAAATAGTACCAGAGTGGCTCACAATTTCACATAAACCCTAATGACCTACATCTTGGACCCGTGCTTTTTCTAGGTTACAAGCATTCTATTTATAACTTATTCCCAACTGGATTTGGGCTTCAAATCACAGCATAACAACTGCTACAAATTAGCAGAAACTTCTGCTACATAATAGGTCTTCAATCAAATCTTCCTAAAATATCTCCATATTTAAATACTCAATCTTTTCTTGATTTTATCTTGAATCTTCCAGACCTTTAAATCAGCTCCACAAAGGATACATAATATTTCCAGAATATTATGTATCTTTTAAATCTTCACTTTTTAATTCAGCTGCAAGATCTTCTCCATAAAAATAGGAACAAATCTCCAAATAGTTTCCTAAAAAGTCTCCAAGATCCTTTTTATGAAGTCCAATTAAATCTGCACTTTGTTCCTAATAAATCTCCTTGACCTGCGTATAATGATGAGGTATATCCAAACAGATCTCATCAAATCAAATCAAATCCGTCAAGAGATATACAACATCAGTACTTGTTGTCCCAGACAAAGATTTCGTGACACCTCCTTTGACATCTTGATTAAAAATCACATGACAGCAAAACAGCAACACCTGCTATACCAGACTAGGATGTCATGACATCTCTTTTGACATCTGTCACATAACAGCAGCAACTGTTGTGCCAGAACCAAGATGTTATGACATACTGTCATGACAGTAAAACTTCCATATCTGTATTGATGTCTGATTAACCATGTCAGGACATCTTACCCAACATCCTGCTGTAACAGACAATGATGCTATGATATCTCCTTTAACATCTTAGAGTAACCATCACAGAGCAGTAGTACCTGTTGTACCAGATCAAGATGTTCTGTCATGACATTCCAAAAACAGCCACGTCACATAACCTTAACCATGTCAGGTTCAGTGAAGTGCTCATGACATCTCTGTCACACCATTACAACCATGCACTCATACTAGGTAGGTGCAGCACAACATGTCAAGACATCACACTTGACATATAACTAATATGACAGAAACTGAACATAACCAGTTAGTGCAGAACACCATGTCAAGACATCCTACTTGACATTTCACAACCTGCAACTAATCTGTTATGGCAGATACACATACAACATGTTAAAACACCTTCAGTGACACAAGAGCTAACATAAAGGTTTTAACAAAATTTAGCCAACATACATACTGCATAGCTGCAGAACTAAGAAACTCCCCCTTTGGCAAATTTTGGCTAAAACCAACAATCAGAAGACCAACACAGATTGTTAGCACAGTCACACACACTTCAGCAGAAACTTCACAATAACAGATCAACACTCAACTACAACCTCACACAGCCACTCACACTAGCTCACCAGTTAGCATATCATCAGTTAGTGGCATCAGATATCAGCACATCATGCAACCGCACACTCTCCCCCTTTTTAGCCATATTTGACAAAGCAATAGCACACCAGAGCAATATCCATACAACCTTTGGATAACACAACCAGCTCCCCCTCAAGGAAACAACCAAGGAACACTACTACTACTTACTTCTCCCCCCTTTTTAGCCATAATATACCAAACCAAGAAATTATACATCTAAGGACAATCAACCAAAAGCAAGCAAGTCAATAGCAGAACACATCCAACTCAGAAGCTTGTACAATTCCTGTCATGGATAACCAATGCTCAATTGCACGAAGAACACCCAAAATGAATGGAAAACACAAGACACATCTTCATGTCTTCAAGAGCGCACCCTCTGTTCAACACACTTGCTGAACACATTCACCTACTGGTTGACCCTCAAGCAAACCATGTACCATAACAGTACATAAATCAGATAGAAGCTTGTGTTCTCTGGAGACAAAAACCATAACATTCTAAACAGAATGTTCTGTCAGCAGATGTTAAGACATCAGTCTTGACATCATGAATAGAATCCAGCTGCACTAAGAAAAACACCACATTCCAAATAAAAACAGAATCTCCAAGCTCCCCCTTAAGCCAAGGAACCAGAAAACCAAACAACCACCACAACACACAGAATTCTACACTACAAGACTCTCTACTCTCCCGCTATCTTTCTCAACATATGCTTTTTCAGCAAGAAACACCCCAAAACCACTACATGATATCCTATGACGGCTTCATGATCATATAGTGTGTTGATACCCAGAACCCATCTGTGTACCACGACCAACAGACTTGAGATCAAATTTCCAGGAATTTTCAGCCCAATTGATCCATAAGCACTAAACTTATCCACTTCTAGCATGTCCCATTCACATCAGGCTTCCAAGACAATCCTTTACCCATCATTCTCTCGTATGACAAGATAAATACTTCTTAGATAAGATGTGAACTCAGAGTCCTACTCCAAGGATAACTAACCCCGAAAATGTTCTAATATCTGTTAGGACATTCTTGACACATCACATACACCACACACCATGAAAAGAAATAAACAACCAAATAGAGAAAAGTAAATTCTCAACACTTCTGCAGTCCTGCACTTTTACATCAGACATATACATAGTCTCCCGTCAATGTATTTTGTCATTAGTTGAAAGAACAACACCTTAGATACACGTGCAACTCCCGTCAGAGTATCCACTATCGGTTAGATGCACATCCTTATCAAAAGCAGACAAATACTCAACTCCTGTCAAGGTATTTATCATATGTGATAAGGTAACCTTCTCACACAAGGTACGACATTATTTTCTTGCACACTTGTGGCCTAGATGATCCCTCTTTTATTAATCCACACCACTGATCATTTCAGATTAGGTAAGTGGCTTGACCTGATACTCCACCATGAGCACAACTAACTCCCTTGGTTGAGGAAGCAATGAACAGAAATGATGTTTCAACATCAGTTCCGACATCAGTCTAAATCAAATTAACCATCTACTATGGCTTTGGAGACAACAACCATAGTAATCCACACACATCTCTTGCAAGGGACACAAGAGGATCGACCATTAGTATCTGATCAACCTTCAAAACCAGACCATACACACATGTAGGAACCTGCATACTCTACATCTCAAGAATCTTCTTCTCAAACTTCTAATGTTCAGACCCCCTGTCTGACTTTGAGATGTTGGATACCATCCTTTTGCACCTAAAGAGGAGATTCCCTCTAACAGGTTTAAGGATGCTCTTCAATCCTTGCAAAAAATGTTCCATTATGTGAGGACACCTCATAACTAAACTCCAGCTTAAGAAGAAACTTCTCAAGCAAATACCAGGGAACCATAATCTTTTGGTCCCAAAAAAACACCAACTACTCTTGCTCCAAACACAAATCTGAAATGCTCATCCTAGAAGGTTTGGATGACATTCTAACATTGAAGACACCAGTCAACCAGTTAGGTTAATACACCTCCTCTAAGCACAACCCTTTGAGTTTCTCTTCCACTAGAACAAGAGTTCCATGCTCTCATAGACTTGATAGTGATATCAAGTTTGAGTAAAGAACCTCCATCCTGTTTATGAGAAACACCACCAGTCATATTGAGAAAACTAAATTCTCAATACAAAGATGTCAAGACATTATGTCTGATATTTCTTCTAGTTCTTCCAACATCAGATGAAGGACTCCACCTTATTGACTGCTAAGAACTCTTGAGGGAGTTATTCATTCTCCCCTCCAATAGCTGCACATCCTATGGTTGGTACACACATAGAACTCCTTTCAAACAAAATTTGCTCCATGGCCATAAACAAGATTGCATACATCTGGCTGCTTTGATTAGAGGAACTTTCAGATTTCAGAGAAAATGTCCTTGACATTTGAGCTTGACCTTCACAAAAACAAACAGCCTTTGTACTCCTACTCACTTGGATCAGAAATACACTAATACAATGAGTGACACTATGTTGATCATCTCTTGACCAACACACTTATCTAAGACATGTTTCTTGAAAGAAACTTCTTAGACACACAACCCAGATGCCTCCTCTTCCAAGCCAGGAGTAGGTTCCAAACAGATGTGATCAATATACATTTGTTTAGCCCCCAAGCATCTGTTATGCCATACCTTTATCCAACAAGATTCTGCACAATCTGCTGGTTTTATGTTCCAACATCTGGTAGGAAATAAGTTCCCTTCTCAAGAAACACACCAAGAGATCCTTTATCAAAGCCCAGAGATTGGCCTTGTAGGGTTGGAAGCAAGAATAAATTGCTTCTAACTTTCTTCAGATCTCTTTTCAACAACTCATATAAAAGTTCCTTTATGAGTGGACTTGGGATGAACCTCAAGTATCTTTGACAACTCTAACAAGCTAGTTGAAGATATCCTCAAGTATCACCACACCATGTGATACACCTTCAGAGGAGAACAAAGTGATGCAGCCTTAACACACAAAACCACAAGGAGTTTTCTGACAGATACATATGCAGTGGAACACAAATAAAGAAAACCCCTCTACAACCTTCAGACAAAACTTAATAACCTTTGCACAAACACCACACTCCAGGTACAATAGGTCAGCATAGGTTGAAAAAAAATTACCCCACAAAGCAGCTCACCACCAAAGTTACACGCCTGACAACTTCAAACAGAGCCAATACACACCCTATCATGAATAATCCATCCTCCACTTCAAGGGACCATTCAAACAACATATGAACTGACCAAGTCCAAGCAACTTTTCAGCACAGCTATCTTCCAGAAAGTATCTTCCATAGGATCTCACCCAGAAAAACGAACAGGATGCCTGCTCTGATACCAATTGAAATTCTTGTATGACAGACCCAGATGTCACATAACATGTCGAGACATCTGGTCGGTTATCAACAACATATACAAGATATAGACAATTAAAGAAGTTGCTGAAAAGAAAAGTGCACACAAGAATTGTTCACCCAGTTCGGTCTAACAACCTACATCTGGGGGCATACCAAGCCAGGAAGGGAGTTCACTATCAGCAGTATCAATTCATAGACCCTACAATCAACACACCCGTTAATGATCTACTCACTTAATCACTACCCAATGACCCTTCTACCTAAGTCTACCCTAGATAAGAGACTCCATCTCACTTCCAATCATCGCAATGATGTCTAGCAGTCAACACCTTAGCCACTGTATCAACAGCTTAATTTCCAACAACTCTTCAATCACAGAAAAGCAGAAGACACACTTCAAGAAACAAAATCATCATTGCTTAAAAGCTCATAGATGATTGACAAATACAACTCAACTAAACAGTCCAACTCTAAGTACAAAACAGTACCAGAGTGGCTCACAATTTCACACAAACCCTAATGACCTACATCTTGGACCCGTGCTTTTTCTAGGTTACAAGCATTTTATTTATAACTTATTCCCAACTGGATTTGGGCTTCAAATCACAGCATAACAGCTGCTACAAATGAGCAGAAACTTCTACTACATAATAGGTCTTCAATCAAATCTTCCTAAAATATCTCCATATTTTAATACTCAATCTTTTCTTGATTTTATCTTGAATCTTCGAGACCTTTAAATCAGCTCCACAAAGGATACATAATATTTCCAGGATATTAATTATCTTTTAAATCTTCACTTTTTAATTCAGCTGCAAGATCTTCTCCATAAAATAGGAACAAATCTCCAAATAGTTTCCTAAAAAGTCTCCAAGATCCTTTTTATGAAGCCCAATTAAATCTACACTTTGTTCCTAATAAATCTCCTTGACCTGCGTATAATGATGAGGTATATCCAAACAGATCTCATCAAATCAAATCAAATCCGTCAAGAGATATACAACAGCAGTACTTGCTGTCCCAGACAAAGATGTCGTGACATCTCCTTTGACATCTTGATTAAAAAGCACATGACAGCAAAATAGCAACACCTGTTATACCAGACTAGGATGTCATGACATCTCCTTTGACATCTGTCACATAACAGCAGCAACTGCTGTGCCAGAACCAAGATGTTATGACATACTGTCATGACAGTAAAACTTCCATATCTGTACGGATGTCTGATTAACAATGTCAGGACATCTTTCCCAACATCCTGCTGTAACAGACAATGATGTTATGACATCTCCTTTAACATCTTGAGTAACCATCACAGAGCAGCAGTACCTGTTATACCATATCAAGATGTTCTGTCATGATATTCCAAAAACAGCCACGTCACATAACCTTAACCATGTCAGGTTTAGTGAAGTGGTCATGACATCTCTGTCACACCATTATAACCATGCACTCATACTAGGTATGTGCAGCATAACATGTCAAGACATCACACTTAACATATAACTAATATGACAGAAACTGAACATAACCAGTTAGTGCGGAACACCATGTCAAGACATCCTACTTGACATTTCACAACCTACAACTAATCTGTTATGGCAGATACACATACAACATGATAAAACATCTTCAGTGACATAAGAGCTAACTTAAAGGTTTTAACAAAATTTAGCCAACATACATACTGCATAGCTGCAGAACTAACAAATCCGTTGCCACAACATGAAAAAGCTTAAGTAAACTTGATAGATGAAGAACTCGATAATAATTATCAAATTCATGATATACGCCTACTAGGAACAAATCTGGTAAAAATGCATTGCAGACAAAGTGGGTATGACAATGTACCATCTCATAACTATCATCAATGCGACATTTGTTCCAAGAACAATCAAGGGTTCATCATTGTACAATCACCTCTACAAGAGCAGATGGATCTAGGCTGGATCCAACATCACAGGATTTGTGGAATAAATATGGCCTATGAACATCCAGACATTGTTCAAAATCATGACATCCCGCAATGAATGTCAATCTAGTAGCAATGCACTCAAGACAGAGTCAGTATCACAATTTGCCGCTGCACGACTACAACGTTTGCCCAATTTGTTCAAAAGACAACCAAGGATGTTCTTTTATACAAGAAGACCTTCAGCGTCAAATGGATCTTTGATGGATCCAAGACTACCGTGGAAGTAATAATAACCAGGTCAACATGATTTAGATTTTTGACATTCGTTAAATGAATACCAGCTTGGTAGAATTGCATGCCAAACAAGTCAGACTTGGTTATCTGTCATCACATAATTATCAGGACTGCAAAGATTGCTCTGAAAATGACCAAGGTTGTGCACTTGTACAAAGAACTCTCCAATATTTGTTGGACCATTGGTGGCTTCCAATTTACCATGATGAAAACACACATCAAGTTAGCATAACCAATGGAAATCTGGACAGACACCAAAGTTGTGACATCCGCTTGCTGGAAACGGATTTGGTAAAAATGCATTGCATACAGAGTGGGTACGGTCGGGTGCTACCTCACAATTATGAACGATGTCGAATATGTTCAAAAAATAGCCTAGGGTGCTACATCGTGCGAGCAACTCTCTAGAATCAAGTAGACTGAGGGGAAACCCAACTGTGCCTAAATTCTCAGTCAATTAATATGGCACATGGTTGCCTCCTTGTCTAAAGTGAGATTCAAGAACTTTTGGACAAAAGAATCGTCACAGTTTTCAAAAAGCCTGTTAATTATGGAATTAACAAGGATGTTTTAACCGTAATGCCTCTGCTCAACGAGCCAAAGCACTTGGAAATCCCTTTCGACAGTGGAAAAATTTCCAACATTCCCGAGCTAGAACTAATTGAGGTTACTTATGATAATCAAAAGAACCAAATAACTTCTTTGGTCATCTACCTGCCAGGCCCAATGCCATACAAGTCAGAGAAAGCTACTTCGTATAAGTACGGTGCAACCACAATAGAAGATGGAAAAGAAGTTCCACTGCCATCCATTGTCAACATTGCTGATATCAGTCGAGTCACCCGAAGTGGCCGAATCTTCAACAGAGGAGTTGGAGAACCTGTAAAAGAAAATGAACCTCAACCTGAAGTTCCTAATCAACAAATTGGCCAATCCAGCAACATAGAGCCTGTGAAAAATAACGATGAAATTTTAAAACTCATTTAGAGAAGTGAATACAACATTGTGTATCAACTATTATAAACTCCTTCTTGAATATCCGTGTTATCTCTCTTGATCAGTTCAGAAGCTCACAGAGAAGCTTTATAGAAAGTCTTGGAACAGGCCTTTGTAGAACAAGATGTAACAGTGGGTCAGTTTGACAACATTATTTCCAACATCACTTCCTGCAACAATTTGGGTTTCAGTGATGAAGAACTTCTAGAGGAAGGCAAGAATCATACCATGGCACTCAATATCACATTCAATTGCCAGGATGATGGTTTATCCAGTGTACTCGTAGACACAGGTTCATCATTAAATGTCATTCCGAGGTCAACGCTGGTACGATTATCTTTTCAAGGCACCCCCATAAGAGGTGTGAGATCATAGTCAAAGCTTTTGACGGATCCAAAAAAAAATTATTAGCAAAGTCGACCTTCCCATAACCATTGTTCCCCACACTTTACAAGTCACTTTCCAAGTCATGGACATCTGAGCGACATACACCTGTTTATTGGGACAACCTTGGATACATGAAGCAAAGGCAGCCACTTCGACATTTCAAAAAAGTGGAAGTTTGTCAAGAGCAATAAGTTGGTCACAGTATGCGGAGAACATGCTTTAATTGTAAACTATCTATCGTCATTCTCATATTTGGAGCCAGAAGAAGTCATTCGAACTTAATTTCAAGCACTCTCTGTGAGAAATGAGAATCATCAAGAAAACGGAACGTCAATTTCCTTGTACAAAGACGCTCTCCAAGTAATAAAAAATTATAACATAAAAGGATGGGGGAAAGTTGTGATTCCTGTTGATAACAAGACAAGAAAAGGTCTCGATTTTTATCCAGAGGTTACCAAGACTACAAAAAAGGATGATGTCACTCGGCCTATTCAAGATTTCTTCCACAGTGGAGGCTTCCTCTACCCAATTTCTCAAGAAGTCCACACCATCGAGGAAAATGATTCTTCTGATACAGATGAAGATTGGAAATCACATTTCAACGATGAAGGATATATATCTCAGGAAGAAACTTACATGCCATTTTGCTATCCGAAGCAAAGTCCCAGATATATACCAAGATTCGATGTCAGAATGATCTACGGAGATTATGATCCCGAGGGATGTCGTGCTCCACCCAAATCATTGGAAGAAGATACTCTAATGAAAGACAACTTTGATTATAACTCATATGATCCCATGGATGATTTGCCCATTTGGAAACCTTACATGGCAGATTCAGAGCAAAAGAGTCAGCCAGAGAATGTATATCTGCTGAATGACCTTGAGAAAAATCCACTTGTTCTCCCAGAGTCGTGGGAACCTTACCAAGAAAATTCTGAAGATGTCAAACATCTTGTTGACAAAGTTGCAAGAATCACTGAATAAGAATTCATCAACTTTGCATTTCCTGAGGTTAATGCCATTAAAGAAGATGATTCATCTATCCCCTCAGAAACTTGGGATACTCTGAGGAAGCCAAGCGGCAAGTACAACTTTCTAGTGAAATACACTGCTCCCGAAAGCTCTCGCATCAGATATGAAGACATCCAGCCAACAGGACGGGGAGATCCTCTTGAAAATGAAAATACTGGTGAGGATACAACAAAAGAGTCCTCTTATGGTAACTCTGCATGGGAAGAAGACTCTAGTGATCCAACTCCTCCAGAAATCAGTGTCATTACTGAAGACAATCCTGGAAGAAAAATAACGGACTTTGTGATCCACAGAGGAGTTATTCGCAATTGGGTCGCGGTTGATGTCACGAATATCGTTCATTAATCAAAGTAATTGCCTTGTCTTTGTTTTGACCTTTCACTTTGCCCGGGTGAAAAGGATGTTTTATAGGGCTTGTTTTTTTTTAAATATCCTTCTTCGCTTCGCCCTGAGCGAAATATTTTTGTTTTATAGGGTTTGTGTTTCAAGAATCGACAAATCATAAATAAGAATGTCATTCTGAATTCCTGCATTTATTGCTATTTTCACTTTTCGCTCTTCCAGAAAATGGTAATCCTAAAAAAACAACCCAAAATAAAAATAAGCATTTTTCAAAATACACTGTGCACACGCTTGCATTCTCTCAGTCTTTTCTAAAAAAGAATCATCACATTATGCAGATTATTTTTTTTAAACCCCATTGAAACATACGATCCAATGCCTTCTCCCAACTTTGAGTTCCCGGTATTTGAAGCCGAAAAAGAAGGGGGCAAAGAAATTCCAGATGAGATCTCTCGATTACTCAAACATGAGGAGAAATACATTCAACCTTACAAAGAACCGTTGGAAACAGTCAATTTGGGTTCAGAAGAGGAGAGAAAAGAAGTTAAAATTGGAGCACTACTTTATTCAACTGTCAAAGAAGGCTTGATAGAACCGCTTAAAGAATTTTTAGATGTGTTTGCTTGGTCTTACCAAGACATGTCAGGGTTTGATAACAACATTGTGGAACATCACTTGCCACTAAAACCAGAATGTCCTCCGGTCAAACAAAAATTGAGAAGGACTCATCCAGATATGGCCATCAAGATCAAAGAAGAAGTCCAAAAGCAGATCGATGCAGGTTTCCTTGTCACATCAGAATATCCTTAGTGGCTAGCCAACATAGTGCCAGTTCCTAAGAAATACGAAAAAGTCAGAATGTGTGTAGACTACAAGGATTTAAACAAAGCAAGTCTAAAAGATGATTTCCCCTACCACACATTGACATGTTAGTTAATAGCCCAACAAAATTCAAAGTCTTCTCCTTCATGGATGGATTTTCAGGCTATAATCAAATCAGAATGGCGCCAGGAGACATAGAGAAAACTTCATTCATCACCCCATGGGGCACCTTTTGTTACAAAGTAATGTCGTCCGGTCTAAAGAACGCAGGAGAAACTTATCAAAGGGCAATGACAACACTGTTTAACGACATGATGCACAAAGAAATTGAAGTATATGTCGATGACATTGTCATACCCCAAATTTTGACCACTAAGATTTTCCATCATTGTGCAAATCATCACCACAATATGGGTAATCTATCATGCCTCATTAGTCTCCCCAAAGATGGGTGAGCATCTACTACAATCAAGCTTAGGGTTTAAAGCCCTCTCAGAGCTCTTAGACAAAGGATCAATCAAGGAATGACATGATCTTCAACTTGTCTAACCTCTCAAACATCCACAACGGATCAAGAGGACACCCACATCAAGGATTAAGCACAAGGCTGCAACCTTCTAAGTGGATCAAGCCTCAAGATCGCCAGTGTCACCAAATTAGGGTTTTGGGCGGCCAGGGCCTCTAGATGGAAATTTTCCCCTAGGCATGATCCAATGTTTTAAATCATAACTTGAATTACTCCATGGGACCTCATAGACCCCATCATCAAGTCAATTTAGCCTCAGGGGATGCATTCACTAAAAATCAAGAATTAGGGTTTCTTGACCTAATTCACCCCTAAGTTGACTTTTGGGACAAATCATGAGCCAAGACCTCAAGAGATGATTTGAGGGTCCCTAATACACCACATTGATCCATTTGCAACAATGTATTGGTCCAAGAAGCTTGAGCAACAAGTTTCAATTTCATCAGAACCACAATTAGGGTTTCGCGGGAAAAGTTAACTGTGTCTTTGACTTTTGACTAGGACATGCTCCCAAACCCTAGGACATAATTCAATACACCCTATAACACCTATGAAATCAATCCATCAAGTTTGATTTAGGTCAAGGACTTGATTTCATAGAGGATCGCACAGTTTGGAATTCATCTGATAAAAAGTCAACTGTGCACAAAAGTCAACTTTGACTTTTTGAGATTTTTCACAATTATGGTTCCTTAACCCTAAAATGATGTTAATGTGTGATTGGGATCATCATTCATCAAGAAAAATCAAGAAAAGTGGGATAACTTGTAAAAGAGGTAACCATAAAAACTTAGAAATTTTTCTAAGTTATGGAACAAAGTGGCTAGGGTACCAACTTTGGAGGATCAAAACTCCTAAACGACAAGGCCATTTTTCCCCATCCAAAGCTGGATTTGTAGCTCTCATGGCCCTCTACAAAAGCTTTAAACACAACTCATTCCAATTCCTCATGGATTTTAAGTTATGGAATGATCAAAATCACAAAAAGTGAAAATGGCACTTTTTTCCAACACTTAGTGAAATTTTCACTAAGTCAGAATCTGCCTTACTTTTTTTTTCCAAATGTAGGGGCATTTTTTACTTGGATCCAAAAAGTATCAAAACCAATTATGATCAAACAGTTGTTGTTTCATATGAGGGCTTTCCAAAATGGCCAAGAACTCCATCAAAGTCCACTTGATCCATGAGATATGACAATGCCAATATGCCTTGCTGCAAACTGTCATGGCAAGGCAGATTTGGGGGTTTTGCTCGATTTCCTCAAATTTTGCAAAGGGGAAGCAACTTTATCCATCTGAACACCTCAAGGGGGGACCAAGGAGGAACCAACTCTGATCCCAAGCCTCCCAAGTCTTTGGAACCAAAAATAGCATGCCAAACCTAGAAATCCCTAAAGAGGGGACAAGACTCCAATTTTGTTTTGGAGCATTCAATGGATGCACCAAGGTGGCATGGACTGAGCCATTTCTAACTGAATTCAGTCAAGACTTATCCAAGACCAAGGGAACCAGCAGCCTATGCCCTAACCTCTAGTCAATGGCTAAAGGAGACTTGGATTCTCATTGCTCAACATTGGCCAAACCTATGCAGCAGTTGCCATTCATTATTCCTTGCAAAACAAACTTGCTCTACTATAAATAGAGCTTATTTGTGATCAGTTTGAGTACACCAAATCCAACATACAGATGCTTTCCTCAAAATCTCCTTCTTCACTCCAAAATTGCCTTCCAAAGCAAGTCACTATCGGGTTTTGAGCTTGAGAGCTATTCCAACCAAACCAATCACACACACACCTCATAAACATCATATAGAAGTGATCCAAACACTTAAACAACATCTAGAACACTAATTTCTTAGAATGACCAGCCAGCTGCTCAAGGTTTTAACCAAGTTGTAGTTGCGATACCATCTTCAGTTCCAGATCATTTCCATTCATTCCAAGCATCCAGACACACTCCATAGCACCTAGAGAAGCTGTCCATATACTTGGAACCAAGCTGCAACACCTCTAACACAAAACAGGATCACCAGCTGCAAGAGGTAAGCATGAGCTCTTCTAACTCTATGATCCATGCATTTTTTGCTGCACAATAATTTGGCCATATGTTCATAATCATGCATAGAGTGTTTTCCCTCAATCAATTGGTTTGTTTGAATCGTGTATGTAATTTCTTAGCCTTCATGCAAATTTTAGGGTTCCTGAGGTTTCTCTTTGATTTCTTATTCCGTGCTTAAAATAAATGAAATTAAAGACTATAGACATGATCGTGAGGTAAAAACGAGTAGATTGATATGTAGATTGCATGTTATCATCAAGTAGTCAGTGAGATTGGATAGAAAACGCAAATATGCAGAAACAGAGGGTGGCGCGTGTTCTTGCCATGTTCTTGGCGCCCTTTTTGAAAATTCAAATATTTGAATTTTGTGAATTTTATTTAATTGATTCAAAAATTAATTTCTCTCTGAATTTTAATGATTTTGAGTTGATTCTTTTTTTAATAATTCACAAAAATGTTAAAATATTTTATTTTCCCAAAAAATCCCAAAAATATTATTTATGTCATATACTTGATATTTTTGTAAAGAATTAATATTTTAATTGTTTTTGACATTTAAAATATTTTCTCCCTCTTGATTTTTCAAATTTTAGTGATTTCCAAACATTTTGTGAATCAAACCCTAATTTTTGAAACATTAATCCAAGATCACAATTTGTTTTCCACATGTTTAACAATTTTCATCATTTTAATTGAATTTTTTATTCAATTAAAATACATTTTGAAAACAAATTAGGGTTTTTGATTAATTCAACCCTCATCAAACTTTTTCAAACCTTTTGGGCCTCTAATAGAGTGTAAGACCCAACCCCTTTTGTAAATGCACCACCTTTTGGGCCTCAGTCATTGTATAAGACCCACTGTATTTTCAAAAACAACGGCGTGATCGTCGCCTTTTAAACAAAAAAAATCAACTGGGCCTCTCCTCGAGCTATAAGTCCCACTTCTTTTTTCTGAAAACCTTTTGGGCGTCTAATAGAGTGTAAGACCCAACCCACTTTTGAAACCAAAACCTTTTGGGCCTCAGTGTATTGTATAAGTCCCGATACCGTCAAAAAGTTCGGCGCGATCGTCGCCTTTTAAATCAAAACCTTGTGGGCCTCTCCTTGAGCTGTAAGCCCCACCACTTGTACAAAAATAACTCTTTGGGCCTCTAATAGAGTGTAAGACCCAATCCCCTTTTAACCAAAACCTTTTTGGGCCTCAGATATTGTATAAGTCCATCTGTGTTAAAAGAAGAAAAACCTCGGCATGATCGCCAGTTCAAAATAAAACCTTGGGCCTCTCGTTGAGCTGTAAGCCCCGCCATTTTTATAAAACTAAACCTTTGGGCTTCTTGAGAGAGTGTAAGACCCATCCCTTTGCACAGAAAACCTTTTTGGGCCTCATTCACTTGTATAAGTCCCTGTACAAATTCAAAACAACAGTGCAATCATTGATAAAACCTTGGGCCTCTCCTTGAGCTGTAAGCCCCAACAATCTTTTCAAAGCACTTTCTCCTTTGAATTTGAATATAATATTGTTATCAAAGCTTTCTTTGTTGAACAAACTAACAAAACATCATGGAAGCTCTACAACCGAGTAAGTGTTTACCCATTTTCTTTATCCGCTTTCATATATATATATAAACTGCATTGTGGGGCTGCTCACTATAAGTCTCCTTTCACAAACTTTTATATACTCGTCATATATCAACTGTGTAATACTAGTATAGTTATTTAGAGTTTTCCTCGGCAACTACGTCTAGCACTAGGTAAAGCCCTGTTGGTCACTCTTAAATACAAACAAAACTAGATCCCCATAGGATTACCAGACACAGTCTTCCCTCCTTTTTGGGGTTAAACAATATGGAGACGTGAAAGGCAGCATTCTCTGTGAACCCTTTCTCAAACTGTCACCCTTAGAAATTGTCAAAGAGACTCTGCTCCCCAGGGATGATCTTTTCTTCGTGAATGGCATCTCTTGAGTTTCTTCCAAATTCTCGGACTTTCCTGGCTTGATCTATTCTTGGTGAATGGCATGTCTTGAACTTCTCGGGGTTTGGGGACCCACAGGCTTCTTAAAAGCATCCCCGCCTCCTCTTGGGCATTGTACAAGGACCCTTCGGCTTCTTAAAAGCTCTCGTGCCTTCTCTTGGGATTAATACAAGGACCCAGAGACCTCTACAGGTATAGGAACAGAACCTAGTCATCAATTTGCTTGAGCTATCTTTCTGAGTCAAGTGTCAGACCTGTTAATGGGTTGACCTTCATCCCTTAACATACCAGCCTTCTCTTGGGCATCGTACAAAGATCATTCACTACCTGAGAATCAATTTCTCAAAACACCAGTAGACTTGGACAGTCTCAATACCCTTTGGATTTCCCGTTTCCTTAAAGAACAGGAAATAACCCTGATCCTCTGATCAATCCCAAAGCACAACAATACCTTTAATCGTTCCCTTTATAAGAATTGATTTTCTCTTTTATCCAATATACTGGACCTGTCACTAAACTGAAACAGTCACCATCACACTAGCCTCCTCTTAGGCTTTGTACTATGATTCTCCCCAGCTGAGCTAACCTTTTCACACTCTCTTGTTGAGTATAAAAGACTCTATTGTTGAGTTATACCTTTTAGCCTCCATCTCGGGCTTCGTACGAGATACAAAAACACTCTCTTGTTGAGTATAAAAGACTCTCTTGTTGAGTCACACCTTTTAGCCTCCATCTCGGGCTTCGTACGAGATACAAAAACACTCTCTTGTTGAGTATAAAAGACTCTCTTGTTGAGTCATGCCTTTTAGCCTCCATCTCAGGCTTCGTACGAGATAAAAATCACTCTCTTGTTGAGTATAAAAGACTCTCTTGTTGAGTCAAACATTTTCAGCCTCCATCTCGGACTTCGTTCGAGGTACAAAGACTCTCTTGTTGAGTCAAACACCTTTAGCCTCCGTCTTGGGCTTCGTACAAGACACATACAAAAGCACTCTCTTGTTGAGTCAGCCCTTTTAGCCTCTCTCTCGGGCTTCGTACGAGACACATAAAAACACCCTCTTGTTGGGCCAATAGCCTCCTCTTAGGCTTTGTATAAGGAAACCCCTGTTGAGTCAATCAACCTTTTAGCATCAAAATATGTGCCTCGTTCACAGTATAGAAACATCAACAACTCCTTTTCCCCCCATCTAATTGCTGTAAGTGGCAAGCCTCTGGATTATTTACATCCACGCCACTGTCCCTATTTTAGCATGAGAAATTCCTAAGGAAAGATAACATTGCTCTACACTGAGTTAAAGTCTTCTCCTTCAGGTTAAAAATCCCCTATAAAGGAAATTATGGCATTGCTGGATTCACATATCCCAGTTAAAGTAATTCTCTTTTATAATCAGTCACCCAACAGTTGTGACAAACAGACCAAATACCCCCTTTTAGAGATGACAAATTCTCTCTAAAGTCAAACCCCTTTAGCTTCATATCTTGGGCTTCGAACAAGATACAAATAGACCCTTCAGCTTCACATCTTGGGCTTTGAACAAGATACAAACACCTTTAGCTTCACGTCTTGGGCTTTGAACAAGACACCAAAACAACCGTTTTTCCTCCCATAGTATAGGAGGAACTACGATCGCTCTGATTTCCCTGTTTTGTTAAACGGGAATACGTAGGCATAAGATTGAAAAAAAATCTTAGCGAGCACACTAATAAAAAAATCCCCAAATCCCGTACCTTCATACATCAATCGAAAAGCATCAGTCTTAAACCTCCCACCAATCACCCGGACACTATTTTAACAAAATAACCTAAGAGAGACCCACAATCTTTGTAGCATCTGTAAATCAACAGTCATCTGTTCAAACTCAGTTTGCAACCAGGGTTAATTGGAGTCATTTTTTTCCCTTCCTTCATCAGCTTCAATAGGATAAAAAATGAATCGAGTTGTAGTACCCTAAAGCGATAGTGCTTCGCAACCATGTAAAAACTCGCGCTACAGAAAAATGGCGACTCTGCTGGGGACTCATCTTTTTATGATGCCCATTGTATGATCTTGTTTCTTAGGTAGAAACCTTAGACAATTCCGCAGCAGATTGGTGACCACAGTGGGAGGCATTCTTTCTTGCTTTCCTAAGGGACGAAACCCTAATTTCGTGTCACAGAAATGACAGCTCTGCTGGGGAGTCATTGTTTGTATAGGATCATAAGACTAGAGGTCTAGGATGATTAAGATGAATATATATCTGCTTTTCCTAATTGATATCTGTGTTTATTTTTCGGCTAATGAGAATGCGTGTGATGCCGCATGAGGAAAGATTGAGTATACACCTATGATAGGTGATGGCAATGCGGGTAATCTTACTGGGAGTGAATTCCAGTTAAGAGCCCCCGATCGGCCATCAAACTCAGTGGAGACTCCCTTTGCAGATACATTGCCTATACGACTTCGGTTGTTGAAAGTAGTATGGTCGACTAGGTTATCTGAGAAGCTGAGGTTTTTAGCAGACTTAAGCCATTTTGTAGTGGGTTATCTGATGTAGCACGATTCCCGGCCCGCTGATGTTATCTCGAAGGGAATCAATGATTTTGAGAGACAGGTACAAAAAATCACCAGTATAAACCTTTGGGGGGGGGGGTAGAGCCTTGACTTCATGACACCGACCCTTTGACCCCATGTGTTTTCTATGTTTTTGTGTACTGCATTCATACATTCATTTAAAAAACATTAAAACAAAGAAAATCTTCTCTTCTAGTCTCTCTTTTTCAAATTAAACTAAGACAATGATTGCAAATGTCAGAGAAGGAGATTGCGCTAATGGATTTCGGTAGAAGGAAAACTCATAAGTACACCTTCAAGGTTCCAAAGTTAGAGGATTTGAGAGGTTTGGCGAGAATGATCACCTACCACGAGGCTTTCAGAGCCAAGTATGGAGGACTGCTGTCTCTATTAAGGGTCCACATAATTGAAGGAATCCTGTCCACACTAATCCAGTTCTACAATCCGATCTATCACTGTTTCACATTCCCGGATTATCAGCTTGCACCAATGCTGGAGGAGTATTCTCACCTGACTGGTTTACATATTACTGATCAAGCTCCCTTTTCTGGACTGGAAGAAATTCCAAAGGATCAGACCATTGCAAGAGCAATCTATTTGGATGAGTCAGAAGTCAGGACTCACATAACCACTAAGGGTGGCATCCAGGGTTTGCCAGCCCAGTTCTTGATAAAGAATGCCCTATATTTTGCTAGTATAGGGAACATGGCCGCTTTCGAGAGCATCTTTGTTTTGCTCACCTACGGGTTATTTTTGTTTCCCAACATCGATAACTTTGTAGATCTCAACGCCATTAAGATTTTCCTGATTGGAAACCCCATACCGACCTTACTCGCAGATGCATATCATTCGGTACACTTAAGGAATTTATACAGCGGAGGAATGATCTCGTGTTGTGTACCCCTGCTTTACAAATGGTTCACTTCCCACTTACCCAAGTCTGTTGCATTTTGGGATCAAAAGAATACTTTACGTTGGTCGCAGAGAATCATGTCTTTTACCAACTCTGACATCGATTGGTACAATCGAATCTACGACGGGATCAGGATCATTGACCGTTGTGGAAATTTCCCAAATGTACCCCTTATAGGAACTAAGGGAGGAATCAACAACCATCCGATATTGGTTCGTCGGCAATTTGGATACCCGATGAGGCACGTCCCACGGAATGCTCATCTAGATGGTCTTTTCTTCAAGGAAGGAGAAAATGACAGAGCACTAAAGACGGAAATAGTGCACACCTGGAAACACGTTCATAGGAAAGGACGAGAGTCTCTAGGGAAACCAGACTGTGTCTCGATGGAGCCTTATCTCCATTGGGTACAAACTAGAGTTATCAAGCTGAGGATGCCTTACCCTCGTCAGGAAGTTCTTCCATTAAGGGACTCTACCCTTTATTTTATGTCTGAGACGGAAAAACTTCAGGTTACTCTCAGCAAAGTTCAGTAGGAGAAGAGGTCTTGGAGGAACAAGTATCGTATTCTCAATGTGGAGTGCAGGAAAATACAACAACTGTTAAGAGAAAAAGATGCTCTGATTGAGATTTTAGAGCAGCATGTTGTAGAAAATCAGGATGACCAAAGGAATTTGCTCGCTCCTTTCACTTGGCAAAGGAATGACAACCCGACAACGGCCCATGAGCCCCGGTCAAAGAAGAGGAAAGTACCAAAACCAGCACTTGAGCTCTCCTCCGATAGGACTCAGGATCCATTAGTTTAGGTTTCCTTTTTCAGCACTTTGTAATCTATTGTATTTCCATTTCCGCAATCCTTTGAATTCAATAAAACGGGGTTTCCCCACTGTTAGATATTTGCAATCTAATTGTCAAAGTTTACTTTGAATAAACAAAAATAATTAATAAAACCATTGCATTGCATTCATCATTCTCATAAACACATTCTTCTTACCTACGAATCTCACGTTGTGTCTCGGTTCTAGAGTCAAACTGCCTCATTCGTATAATACTCGGGCCAATCGTCAGAAAAAGATGGATGATCTCGAGGAAGAAAACAGAGAGTTGAGAGAAGAGATTGACACTTTGAAAGAGGATATGAGAAAGCTTCATAACGACATGCAAGCTCTAGTAGAAGCTAAGATGCAACAACAAAGGACTGTGATCTCAGAGATCACATCAACGCCCATAGTGGAGAAGTATGATCCTAGGTACAAAATTCCGAAAGATCATCCCTGGGGCATGCCACTTAACTATATCCCGGAAGGATATGTTCCGCCGATCGCTGGGGATCAGGGAACTACAGTAGGAACCGCTGGGCCTGAAGGTTACAAACTTCGGGAAAGCGAAGATGCCAGGAGCATGACAGCAACTCCTAAAGGTTACAAACTTCGGGAGACACCGAGAGTCTCGGCCATAATGACTATACCACCACCCGTGGTACACAATGTCCCGGAAGGACAGATTCCACAGATACCTTCTGGTGGAAACGACAACATGTTCGATAGAATGAATGAGTTCCAGGAACAATTCCTGGAGATGCAGAAAGAACTGCAGGCCCTTCGCAGTCAGGATCTATTTGGAAAGGACACCGCAGACCTTTGCTTGGTCCCCAATGTGAAAGTTCCACACAAGTTCCAAGTGCCCGACTTTGAAAAGTACAAGGGTAACTCTTGCCCTCAGAGCTATTTGGTGATGTACGCTCGGCGAATGTCAGTTCAGATAAAGAACCATGAACTACTGATTCACTACTTTCAAGATAGTTTAACCGGTGCCGCATTAAAATGGTACATGGGTTTAAACCGCGCTACGATCGGCACGTTCAGAGATCTTGGTGCTGCTTTCGTCCAACAATATAAATACAATTTGGACATGGCACCAGACAGAGATCAACTCAGATCGATGTCACAAAAGGACAAGGAAACATTTGAGGAGTACGCTCAGAGATGGCGTGAAATTGCCGCCCAGATTTGTCCACCTCTTGAGGAAAAAGAGATGACAAAGATCTTCTTAAAGACCTTAAGCTCATTTAACTACGACAGAATGGTCGCCAGTGCGCCCAGTGACTTCAGCGAGATGGTGGGCATGGGAGTTCGTCTTGAAGAAGCAGTCTGAGAAGGACGTTTAGTAAAAGACGCTGGATCATCAAGTAGCACAAAACGATACGGTAGTGCTCTCCCTAAGAAAAAAGAGTGGGATATTAGGAATATCTCTCTCAGAAAGCAAAGGCGACGTTACCAACCAGTAGTAGCTGTAACTCCTGCTATCAACTATGCGCCTGTTCCTACGTATCAACCTCAGGTTGCACAGAGCCAACCTAATCAACAGTCTCTTCAACAGACTCGTCCGCCGTACAACAACAACCGTACAACGCGACCACCAAGGTTTGACCCTTTACCGATGTTGTACGCAGAATTGTTTCCGTTACTACTAGTCAAGGGGCATGTCCAAACCAGGTCTCCTCTTACAGTACCAGAAAATCTGCCTTTTTGGTTCAAAACGGATCAGACTTGTCCTTACCATTAAGGAGGACCAGGGTATAACATAGAAAACTGTCTCAGTTTCAAATCTGATGTGCAAAAGCTTGTTAGGAGTGGGGTCTTATCTTTCAAAGATACGAATCTGAATGTTCTCACAAACCCACTGCCTCAACACGAGAAGCTGCAATCAATTTGATAGAGGGAGAGTCTAACAACACCTATCAAATTCATGATGTACTCTTGTTAAGGGCCAACTTGGTCAAGATGCATTATAGACAGAGTGGATATGGCCATGTGCCACCTCATAACTATCACCAGTGTGATATCTACTCTAAGAACAATCAGGGATGTTCTGTGGTGCAATCAGCTCTACAAGAACAATTGGATCTCAGGTGGATCCAGGAGCATCGAGTTCGTGGAGTCAACATGACCTATACGAATTCCAACATCATTCAGAACCACGACGTCCGTGCAATGAATGTCAACTTGGTGGCGATGCACTCAAGGCAAAGCCAGTATCATAATCTGCCGCGTCATGATTACAATTCCTGTCTGACTTGCTCGGTAAACAAACAGGGATGCTCTTTCGTACAAGAGGCCCTCCAGCGTCAGATGGATCTTGGGTGGATCCAGAACTACCATGATAGAAATCCCTATCAGATCAACATGATTCAAATCTTCGATATTTCTTGATGAATACCATCTTGGTAGAGTTACATGCCAGACAGGTCCAACTCGGTTTTCTCACTTCACATGATTACCAAAACTGTAAAGGATGTTGTGAGAGTAACCAAGGGTGCACTCTCGTTCAGAGAACTTTACAATACTTATTAAACCACTGGTGGCTTCCAATCTATCTGGATGAAGACACGCAACAAACCAGTGTGCTTAATGGAAACCCTACTCGGCGTCAAAATCAGGATGTCCGATCTATGGAAACAAACCTGGTAAGGTTGCACTGCATTCAAAGCGGGCGTGGCCAAGTGCCACCACACAACTATGAACGTTGTAGAGTCTGCTCGGAGAATAACCAAAGATGCTACCTCGTGCGAGCAGCTCTCCAAGGTCAGTTGGATCGCAAGGAGATTCACCCATACCTAGCTTTGGGGTCCATTGACTGGACGCCAGACTACTTCACATATCAAATCAGAGACGTGGTTGTAATCTATGACCCTGAGAGGAACAAGGATGTTTGTACTATCATCCCTCTACTGGACGAATCAAAGGTTCTTAGCAAGGAACTGATTGAAGTTACTTACGACAGTAAGAAAAATCAGAAGCCTCCTGTAGTTATCTATTTGCCGGGACCAGTACCGTATGAATCAGCTAAGGCAATCCCTTACAAATACAGTGCAACGATAATTGAGAATGGAAGGGAAATTCCATTACCCTCCGTTGTGAATATTGCAGACATCAGTCGTGTAACACGGAGCGGTCGAATCTTCAACCTAGGAGTTGGAGAACCTAACAAAGAAAAGAAATTTCAGACGGAAGTTCCTAATCCTCCAGTCGGTCAGTCTAGTGATCCCGACCTTTCAAACAACAACGATGAGATGCTGAAGCTCATCCAAAGGAGTGAATACAACATTGTTGATCAGCTGTTACAAACTCCTTCAAAGATCTCTGTGCTATCACTTTTAATCAGTTCCGAAGCCCACAGAGAGGCTCTACAGAAAGTCTTAGAGCAGGCCTTTGTGGAACAGGATGTGTCAATATGATAGTTCGATAGCATCATTTCTAACATCACTTCCTGCAACAACTTAGGATTCAGTGATGAGGATTTGCCAGAGGGGGGCAAAAGCCACAACATGGCGCTCAATATCACAGTTAACTGCCAGGACGATGCTTTAACCAGCGTACTGGTAGACACAGGATTGGCCATCAACGCCATGCCAAAGTCCACTTTAATGCGACTATCATTCAAAGGATCCCCGATGAGGGGCAGTGAGGTCATCGTCAAAGCGTTTGACGGATCTCGGAAAGCAGTTATCGGTGAAGTCGACCTTCCCATAACTATTGGTCCTCACACTTTCCTAATCACTTTCCAGGTCATGGACATTCGGGTAGCGTACAACTATTTATTAGGGAGACTTTGGATACACCAGGCTAGGGCAGTCACTTCGACGCTGCACCAAAAACTGAAGTTCGTCAAGAACGATCAACTCGTCACGGTTTGTGGAGAACAAGCCTTGCTCGTGAGTAACTTATCATCATCTACTTGTGTAGAACCCGAGGAGGTTGCTGGAACTCAGTTCCAAGCACTGTCGGTGATCAATGAGAATCAATCGGAGAAAGGAACCTCGATTTCCTCGTACAAAGATGCTCTCGAAGTGATCGAGAATAACAATGCAAAAGGATGGGGACAACTTGTCATTCCCATTGATAACAAAACAAAGAAGGGTCTTGGTTTTTCTTCAACCTGTACCCAGACTGTTACTAACGATGAAAGTCTTCATCCCATTCAAGACTTCTTCCATAGTGGAGGTTTCCTTCACCCAGTGCCTCAAACATTCCATACTATCAACGAGGGAGATTCCTCCGATACGGATGAGGAATGGAAGTCCTATCTCAACGAGGACGGTTATATGTCTCAGGAAGAGGTGCTTATGCCATTTTGCTATCCCGCACAGAGCCCGAGATTTATACCAAGGTCAGATGTCAAAATGATATACAGAGATTGTGATCCAGAAGGATGCCGTACTCCACCAAATTCATTAGAGGAAGACACTCCGATGAAATATAACTTTGACCACGACTATTATGGCCCAATGGATGGCTTGCCTATCTGGAAGTCGTACCCAGGAGACTTGGGGCAAGAAAATCAACCGAACAATGAAAATCAGCTGAGCGTCATTGAACAGAATACCTGCGTCCCCACCATGTCATGGGATCAACACTCAGGTCATTCAAAAAATATCCAGTACGACGATGAATTGGTAAAGCTTATCGGATTAGAATTTATCAACTATGCTTTTCCCGAGGTCAACGTCACCGAGAGAGATGACCCCTCCAGTTCCAAAGAAGTGTGGGACACCTTAGGACAACCAAGTGGAAAATAAGACTTCATGGTCAAGTACAATGTTCTTGAAAGCTCTCGTATCAGGCTCGAAGACATCCAGCCAACTGGATGGGGATTTTTTCCTGAGAGCACAAATACTATGCAAAATACAACAGAGGAATCCTCCTACGACAACTCTGCCTGAGAGACAGATTCCAATGATCCTGCTCCACCAGAAATCAGCGTCATTTCTGAAGACAAATCAAGGAAAGTACCAGACTTTGGGATTCACCGAGGGGTTTGCCGCCAATGGGTTATTGTCAATGTTCCGAAAATTGTTCATAAGTCTAAGTAATTGCCGTCCTTAACATTTCACCCTGCCCAGGTGAAACGGATGTTTTGATAGGGCTCGCTTTCTGTAAATGTCCCTCTTCGCTTCGCCCAAAGCGACCGAGTCTTGTTTTATAGGGCTGTAGTTTCAAGAATCGACTTGTTCATAAATAAAATAACGTTGTTCTGTAATCTCCGCATTAATTGCTATTTTCTCTTTTTGCTTTTCTTAGAAAATGGTAATCCTAAAAAACAATTCAAAATAAACAAGCAGTTTTTCAAATAAAATACACTGCACACACTTGCATTTACTCTATCTCTTATAAGCACAAATCATACCGTCATGCAGATTGCTTGTTTTAAACCCTGTTGAAACATACGATCCAATGCCTTCTCCCAACTTTGAATTCCCGATATTTGGGCTGAAGAAGAAGTTGACAACGAAATTCCAGAGGAGATCTCCCGATTACTCAAACACGAGGAAAGGTCAATTAAACCTCACAAAGAGCCATTGGAAACGATCAACGTGGGTTCAGAAAAAGAGAGAAAAGAAATCAGGATTGAGGCACTGCTCAGTCCAACTGTCAAAGAGAGTTTGACAAAGCTTCTCAGAGAATTTCCCGATGTATTCGCTTGGTCCTATCAGGATATGCCAGGGTTGGATACCAGCATCGTGGAACACCATCTACCATTGAGATCAGAATGTCCACCAGTAAAACAGAGGTTGAGACGAACTCATCCAGACATGGCCATCAAAATCAAAGAGGAGGTACAGAAACAGATTAACGCGGGGTTCCTCGCCACGTCTGAATATCCACAATGGTTAGCCAACATCGTACCAGTTCCAAAAAAGGATGGAAAGGTCAGAATGTGTGTGGACTACCGGGATCTGAACAAGGCTAGTCCAAAGGACGACTTTCCCTTACCACACATTGACATGCTGGTTGACAGTACAGTAAAGTTCGAAGTTTTCTCCTTCATGGATGGGTTCTCGGGCTATAATCAGATTACAATGGCGCCGAAAGACATGGAGAAAACTTCGTTCATTACCCCATGGGGTACCTTTTGTTACAAGGTAATGCCGTTCAGTTTGAAGAACGTCGGGGCAACCTATCAAAGGGCCATGACTACTCTGTTTCATGACATGATACACAAGGAAATTGAGGTATATGTCGATGACATAATTCCAAAATCTAAGACAGAAGAGGAACATGTGACCCACCTGTCAAAACTATTCGAGCGGTTGAGAAAGTACAAACTCTGCTTGAATCCCAACAAATGCACCTTCGGTGTCCGTTCAGAGAAACTCTTAGGGTTCATCGTCAGCCAGAAAGGAATTGAGGTTGATCCTGACAAGGTCAAGGCCATTCAAGAAATTCCTTTTCCGAAAACTGAAAAACAAGTCAGAAGATTCCTGGGACGTTTGAACTACATCTCCAGATTCATATTCCTCATGACCGCGACATGTGCGCCGATTTTCAAATTACTCAAAAAGAACCAGGACTGCGTTTGGACAGAGGACTGTCAAACCACCTTCGACAGTATCAAGGAATACCTGTTGAATCTGCCAATCCTGTCACCTCCAGTGGAAGGAAGACCACTGATCATATACTTAACAGTCTTGGAAGACTCCATGGGCTGTGTACTTGGCCAACAAGACGAAACCAAAAGGAAAGAGTCTGCCATCTACTATTTGAGCAAGAAATTCACCGACTGCGAGACTCGGTACACTATGCTTGAGAAAACTTGTTGCGCTTTGGCTGGGCAGTCAAACATCTTCGCCAGTACATGATTCGTCACACCACTTGGTTAATCTCCGAAATGGATCCAATCAAGTATGTCTTTGAAAAACTTGCTCTCACAGGAAGGATTGCCCTTTAACAGATGTTGTTATCAGAATACGACATCGAATACCACGCTCAAAAAGCCGTTAAGGGAAGTATTTTAGCCGATCATTTGGCTCATCAACCGATTGACGATCAGGAATCAGTCGGATTTGACTTCCCAGACGAAGATGTCATGTATCTAAAAATGAAAGACTGTGATGAACCGCTACCCAGTGAAGGGCCAGAACTAGGTTCCCAATGGGGACTTATCTTTGATGGAGCTGCCGATCATTATGGAAACAGAATTGGGGCAATCATCATAACACCTCAGGGTACCCACATTCCTTTCACCGCCAGACTTACGTTCAAGTGTACAAATAACGAGGCCGAATACGAAGCTTGTATTATGGGTCTCGAGGAAGCGATTGATTTGAGGATCAAGAACTTGGATGTATATGGTGACTCAGCCCTGGTTATCAATCAGATCAAAGGAGATTGGAACACTTACCAATCAGGACTGATCCCTTACAAAGATTATGCAAGAAGGTTGTTACCCTTCTTCAACATAATCGAGTTTCATCATATCCCTCGTGAAGAGAATCACATGGCTGATGCATTAGCCACTCTTCTTCCATGATTAGTGTAGGTCAATGGACCTACCTACCTAAGATCGACATAATGCGCCTTGAAAGGCCCGCTTACATCTTCACGATTGAAGCATACATAAATGACAAACCTTGGTATCACGATATCAAATGCTTCCTTCAAAAATAAGAGTACCCACCTGGGGCACTAAGGAAGGACAGAAAAACCCTCAGAGGACTGGCTGGCAGTTTCTTCCTGAGCGGTGATACACTTTATAAGAGAAACTTTGACATGGTCTTGCTCTGATGCGTAGACAGACTAGAAGCAAACATGTTGATAAAATAAATTCACGAAGGATCCTTTGGCACTCATGCTAACGGACACACAATGGCCAAAAAAATTCTGAGAGCAAGGTACTATTGGTTGACCATGGAATCCGACTACAACGAGTACATGAAGAAGCGTCACAAGTGTCAGATATACTCCGACAAAATCCATGTTCCGCCAACACATCTCAAAGTTCTCTCCTCCCCGTGGCCTTTTTTCATATGGGGAATCGACATGATTAGCATCATTGAGCCCAAGGCTTCGAACGGACACCGATTCATTCTGGTCGCCATTGACTACTTCACCAAGTGGGTCGAAGCAGTGTCATACGTCAATGTAACCCGACAAGTAGTGGTCTGATTTATCAAAAACAATATCATTTGCCGTTATGGTGTTCCGAGCCAGATCATTACAGATAATGGATCTAACTTGAACAATAAGATGATGAAAGAGTTGTGCGCAGAGTTCAAGATCGAACACCATAACTCATCTCCCTACCGACCCAAGATGAACGGAGTGGTAGAAGCGGTTAATAAGAACATCAAGAAGATCGTTCAAAAGGTGGTTGTAACCTATAAAGATTGGCACGAGATGCTACCCTTTGCTCTTCATGGTTATCGCACATCTGTCCGCACTTCAACAAGGGCTACCCTTTTCTCTCTAGTATATGGCATAGAAGCAGTGCTCCCCATAGAAGTAGAGATCCCATCAATCCGGGTATTGATGGAAGCTAAGCTAACAGAAGCTGAATGGTGTCAAAGTCGACACGACGAACTGAATCTGATCGAAGAAAAGAGAATCACAACACTATGCCATGGTCAGTTGTATCAGCAAAGAATGAAGAGGGCGTTCGACAAAAAGGTTCGACCTCACGTCTTCAAGAAAGGAGACCTTGTGCTCAAGAAGATACAATCATTTCTCACTGATTCCCGGGGTAAATGGACTCCGAATTATGACGGCCCCTACGTGGTCAAGAAAGTTTTCTCAGGCGGCGCCTTGAGACTCGCAACCATGGATGGAAAGGAATTTGCCTACCCCACAAATGTTGACGTAGTCAAGAAATACTTCGCCTAAAAAAAATGTCTCGGTGGATTGAAAACCTGAAAGGGCGGTCTAGGAAAAAATTAGAGACATGACCAAAAATCATCCCGGTGGGTTGGAAATCTCAAAGTACAATCCAGGCAAAAGTTAAGGATAATGGCAAGTAAATACATCTGATCAGTTCAATTCCTCAGCAGTAATGCCATCCATCGAAAGAAAACTCCAGTCAAGGTCATCTTCGATAGAAGCTCAGGATGTCCCGAATTCAAAGTTGGTAGAAGGATAGTGGTCGTTATGTTTCGATGTAGCCCTTTTCCCTTAAATTACCATTTTCAAACTTTGTAAATACTCTATGGAATCACGCGCTTGGCTGATTTCCATCCTATCAATAAAATTTGAGCCTTTATGCTTTTGTTTACAATTCTTATTTGTTTTTGCTTTACAGAACGACGTTTTAACATGATCAACGATTCTTGAAATAAAACAAAAATGAATTTACTTGTAAAATTTTTATGCTTTTAATAAAGATGGAAATTTCTTTTGACTGTTGAACATCGAAAGAACATCGATTGCGTCTTCAGAAGTAATCAAACCTCAAAGTGCAGAATCAAAGTACTCCTTCTAAACCAGTGCACCTGAATGAAGGATCAACTGTGTCAGAGGCCGTGTTTCTTCTGACACCCCCGGCAGAGTTCTTATCTCCTAAGCCTGACCAACGGTTGTTCCCCACGGGGACTATCTCTCCTAAGCAAGGCAAAATTGGTATCGTGAACCAATGATACTTTTCATCTCCCGCAGTGGCCGATTATCCAGTCTTGTTCATCTACTAGTCTGTATGTCGCGTCAGTTTTGTCAGCATAAACATACATACATCATGCATTGTTGATTTGCATTCACCTTCATATTGCATCACTATCCCTCTAGTCGGTCTTATCCCCTAGTGATAACAGTCCTCTCAATCGAGTTGTCAGTTCTTTCCTCGTCAGGAAATGTTGCGTCTGAACAATCTCTCTCCTCCAGTTTACTTATGGATTAGAGTTGTTTCCTCGATCACTTTGATGACTTGAACCTTTGAAAGACCAGAGAACTTTCGACAAACATCACTCTTCGCTAGTGAAGATGATATCTTTGCTTTCCCATATTAAGGAAAATCCCCAGAGAAAGCCTCTTAATCAGAGATTCGGCAGTACGACAGTTTTTCTCCGAAAAAATCTGCAGACGAAAAGGTCATCAGCACCTCAAAATTGGATCACATCATATGGCATTTCTCCGAGAAGATCCCGAGAAAAGTATGATACAATATCCCCAAGCGAAAGCAGTCTCTCAAGAGACTCGTTTTCCCCTGATAGAGTCGACAAATGGCATCTCCAACAGAGAAGTTTGTGCATCTCTACAACTCAGACGACTGGGTTCCCCAGCAAGTTAAGCATCAAATCTTTTTCTATCAAATGGAATCTCCCCAGGAAAATTCGGCGAGAAGTTTGAGGGAAATCGCTACACATAGCACCCCTTGTCAAGAAAGCTTATTGACAAAAGAAACTGAGACCAGTTCCTTGGTAGGAAACCAGGATCGAGGGGAAGTTTATTTCAGAAACTGAACCAGTTCCTTGGTAGGAAACCAGGATCGAGGGGAAGTTTACATCAGAAACTGAGACCCGTTCCTTGGTAGGAAACCAGGATCGAGGGGAAGTTTATTTCAGAAACTGAGACCATTTCCTTGGCTGAAGACCAGGATCGAGGGGAAGTTTAACTTTTCTAAGCATCATTGCTTAGTAAAAGAAGAAGGATGTGTGAACTGCCATTCTTAACCACCATCAAAATTTCGGGTGTTTTGATATTGAATCCTCTTGCACCCCGAATGCCCGAATACCTTCGCCATTCACACCTTCGGGTCCAAGAAGATTAAATAGTGGCATCTGTCATACCCCAAATTTTGACCACTAAGATTTTTCATCATTGTGCAAATCATCACCACAACATGGGTAATCCATCATGCCTCATTAGTCTCCCCAAAGATGGGTGAGCATCTACTACAATAAAGCTTAGGGTGTAAAGCCCTCTCAGAGTTCTTAGACAAAGGATCAATCAAGGAATGACATGATCTTCAACTTGTCTAACCTCTCAAACATCCACAAGAGATCAAGAGGACTCCCACATCAAGGATTAAGCACAAGGCTGCAACCTTCTAAGTGGATCAAGCCTCAAGATCGCCAGTGTCACCAAATTAGGGTTTTGGTCGGCTAGGGCCATTAGATGGAAATTTTCCCCTGGGCATGAGCCAATTTTTCAAAGCATAACTTGAATTACTCCATGGGACCTCATAGACCACATCATCAATTCAATTTAGCCTTAGGGGATGCATTCACTAAAAATCAGGAATTAGGGTTTCTTGACCTAATTCACCCCTAAGTTGACTTTTGGGACAAATCATGAGCCAAGATCTCAAGAGATGATTTGAGGGTCGCTAACACACCACATTGATCCATTTTCAACAATGGATTGGTCCAAGAAGCTTGAGCAACAAGTTTCAATTTCATCAGAACCACAATTAGGGTTTCGCGGGAAAAGTCAACTATGCCTTTGACTTTTGACTTGGACATGCTCCCAAACCCTAGGACATGATTCAATACACCCTATAACACCTATGAAATCAATCCATCAAGTTTGATTTAGGTCAAGGACTTGATTTCATAGAGGATCGCACAGTTTGAAATTCATCTGATAAAAAGTCAACTGTGCACAAAAGTCAACTTTGACTTATTGAGATTTTTCACAATTATGGTTCCTTAACCCTAAAATGATGTTAATGTGTGATTGGGATCATCATTCATCAAGAAAAATCAATAAAAGTGGGATAACTTGTAAAAGGGGTAACCATAAAAACTTAGAAATTTTTCTAAGTTATGGAACAAAGTGGCTAGGGTGCCAACTTTGGAGGATCATAACTCCTAAACCACAAGGCCATTTTCCCCCATCCAAAGCTGGATTTGTAGCTCTCATGGCCCTCTACAAAAGCTTCAAACATAACTCATTCCAATTCCTCATGGATTTTAAGTTATGAAATGATCAAAATCACAAAAAGTGAAAATGTCACTTTTTTCCAACACTTAGTGAATTTTTCACTAAGTCAGAATCTGCCTTACTTTTTTTCCAAATGTAGGGGCATTTTTCACTTGGATACAAAAAGTATCAAAACCAATTATGATCAAACAGTTGTTGTATCATATGAGGGCTTTCCAAAATGGCCAAGAACTCCATCAAAGTCCACTTGAGCCATGAGATATGACAATGCCAATATGCCTTGCTGCAAACTGTCATGGCAAGGCATATTTGGGAGTTTTGCTCGATTTGCTCAAATTTTGCAAAGGGGAAGCAACTCTATCCATCTGAACACCTCAAGGGGGGGACCAAGGAGGAACCAACTCTGATCCCAAGCCTCCCAAGTCTTTGGAACTAAAAATAGCATGCCAAACCTAGAAATCCCTAAAGAGGGGACAAGACTCCAATTTTGTTTTGGAGGACTCAATAGATGTACCAAGGTGGCATGGACTGAGCCATTTCCAACTGAATTCAGTCAAGACTTATCCAAGACCAAGGGAACCAGCATCCTGTCCCCTAACCTCTAGTCAATGGCTAGAGGAGACTTGGATTCTCATTGCTCAACATTGGCTAAACCTATGCAGCAGTTGCCATTCACTATTCCTTGCAAAACAAACTTGCTCTACTATAAATAGAGCTCATTTGTGATCAGTTTGAGTACACCAAAGCCATCAAACAAATGCTTTCCTCAAAATCTCCTACTTCACTCCAAAATTGCCTTCCAAAGCAAGTCACTATCGGGTTTTGAGTTTGAGAGCTATTCCAACCAAACCAATCACACACACACCTCATAAACATCATATAGAAGTGATCCAAACACTTAAATAACATCTGGAACACTGATTTCTCAGAATCACCAGCCAGCTGCTCAAGGTTTTAACCAAGTTGCAGTTAGGATACCATCTTCAGTTCCAGATCATTTCCATTCATTCCAAGCATCCAGACACACTCCATAGCACCAGCTACAAGAGGTAAGCATAAGCTCTTCTAACTCTATGATCCATGCATTTTTTGCTGCACAATAATTTAGCCATATGTTCATAATCATGCATAGAGTGTTTTCCCTCAATCAATTGTTTTGTTTGAATCGTGTATGGAATTTCTGAGCCTTCATGCAAGTTTTAGGGTTCTTAAGGTTTCTCTTTGATTTCTTATTCCATGCTTAAAATAAATGAAATTAAAGACCATAGACATGATCGTGAGGTGAAAACGAGTAGATTGATATGTAGATTGCATGTTATCATCAAGTATTCAGTGAGATTGGATAGAAAACGCAAATATGCAGAAACAGAGGGTGGCGCGTGTTCTTGCCATGTTCTTTGCGCCCTTTTTGAAAATTCAAATATTTGAATTTTGTGATTTTTATTTAATTGATTCAAAAATTAATTTCTTTTTGAATTTTAATGATTTTGAGTTGATTATTTTTTTAATAATTCACAAAAATGTTAAAATATTTTATTTTCCCAAAAAATTCCAAAAATATTATTTATTTCATATACTTGATATTTTTGTAAAGAATTAATATTTTAATTGTTTTTTACATTTAAAATATTTTCTCCCTCTTGATTTTTCAAATTTTAGTGATTTCCAAACATTTTGTGGATCAAAACCTAATTTTTGAAACATTAATCCAAGATCGCAATTTGTTTTCCACATGTTTAACAATTTTGATCATTTTAATTGAATTTTTTATTCAATTAAAATACATTTTGAAAACAAATTAGGGTTTTTGATTAATTCAACCCTCATCAAACTTTTTCAAACCTTTTGGGCCTCTAATAGAGTGTAAGACCCAACCTCTTTTGTAAATACACCACCTTTAGGGCTTCAGTCATTGTATAAGACCCACTGTATTTTCAAAAACAACGGCGCGATCGTCGGCTTTTTAACCAAAAAAAATCAACTGGGCCTCTCCTCGAGCTATAAGTCCCAATTCTTTTTTTCTGAAAACCTTTTGGGCCTCTAATAGAGTGTAAGACCCAACCCACTTTTGAAACCAAAACCTTTTGGGCCTCAGTGTATTGTATAAGTCCCGATACCGTCAAAAAGTTCGGCGCGATCGTCGCCTTTTAAAACAAAACCTTGTGGGCCGCTCCTTGAGCTGTAAGCCCCACCACTTGTACAAAAATAACTCTTTGGGCCTCTAATAGAGTGTAAGACCCAATCCCCTTTTAACCAAAACCTTTTTGGGCCTCAGATATTGTATAAGTTCCTCTGTGTTAAATGAAGAAAAACCTCGGCATGATTGCCAGTTCAAAATAAAAGCCTGGGCCTCTCCTTAAGCTATAAGCCCCACCACTTGTATAAAAATAAACCTTTGGGCTTCTTGAGAGAGTGTAAGACCCATCCCTTTGTACAGAAAATCTTTTTGGGCCTCAGTCACTTGTATAAGTCCCTGTACAAATTCAAAACAACAGTGCAATCACTGATAAAACCTTGGGTCTCTACTTGAGCTATAAGCCCCAACAATCTTTTCAAAGCACTTTCTCCTTTGATTTTGAATATAATATTGTTATCAAAGCTTTCTTTGTTGAACAAACTAACAAAACAGCATGGAAGCTCTACAACCGAGTAAGTGTTTACCCGCTTTCTTTATCCGCTTTCAAATATATATATATATATATATATATATATATATATATATATATATATATATATATATATAAACTGTATTGTGGGGCTGCTCACTGTAAGTCTCCTTTCACAAACTTTTATATACTCGTCATATATCAACTGTGTAATACTAGTATAGTTATTTAGATTTTTCCCCGGCAACTACGTTTAGCACTAGGTAAAGCCCTGTTGGTCACTCTTAAATACAAACAAAACTAGATCCCCATAGGATTACCAGACATAGTCTTCCCTTCTCTTGGGGTTAAACAATATGGAGACGTGAAAGACAGCATTCTCTGTGAACCCTTTCTCAGACTGTCACCCTTAGAAATTGTCAAAGAGACTCTGCTCCCCAGGGATGATCTTTTCTCCGTGAATGGCATCTCTTGAATGTCTTCCAAATTCTTGGACTTTCCTGGCTTGATCTATTCTCAGTGAATGGCATGTCTTGAACTTCTCAGGGTTTAGGGACCCACAGGCTTCTTAAAAGCATCCACGCCTCCTCTTGGGAGTTGTACAAGGACCCTTTGGCTTCTTAAAAGCTCTCGTGCCTTCTCTTAGGCTTAGTACAAGGACCCATAGACCTCTACAAGTATAGGAACAGAACCTAGTCATCAATTTGCTAGAGTTGTCTTTCTAAGTCAAGTGTCAGACCTGTTAATGGGTTGACCTTCATCTCTTAACATACCAGCCTTCTCTTGGGCATCGTACAAAGATCATTCACTACCTGAGAATCGATTTCTCAAAACACCAGTAGACTTGGACAATCTCAATACCCTTTGGATTTCCCGTTTCCTTAAAGAACAGGAAATAACCCTGATCCTCTGATAAATCCTAAAGCACAACAATACCTTTAATCGTTCCCTTTATAAGAACTAATTTTCTCTTTTATCCAACATACTGGACCTGTCACTAAACTGAAACAGTCACCAGCACACTAGCCTCCTCTTGGGCATTGTACAATGATTCTCCCCAGCGGAGCTAACCTTTTCACACTCTCTTGTTGAGTATAAAAGACTCTCTTGTTGAGTCACACCTTTTAGTCTCCATCTTGGGCTTCGTACGAGATACAAAAACACTCTCTTGTTGAGTATAAAAGACTCTCTTGTTGAGTCACACCTTTTAGCCTCCATCTCGGGCTTCGTACGAGATACAAAAATACTCTCTTGTTGAGTATAAAAGACTTTCTTGTTGAGTCACACCTTTTAGCCTCCATCTTGGGCATCGTACGAGATACAAAAACACTCTCTTGTTGAGTATAAAAGACTCTCTTATTGAGTCACACCTTTTAGCCTCCATCTCAGGCTTCGTATGAGATAAAAATCACTCTCTTTTTGAGTATAAAAGACTCTCTTGTTGAGTCAAACATTTTCAGCCTCCATCTCGGGCTTTGTACGAGGTACAAAGAGTCTTTTGTTGAGTCAAACACCTTTAGCCTCCGTCTTGGGCTTCGTACAAGACACATACAAAAGCACTCTCTTGTTGAGTCAACCCTTTTAGCCTCTCTCTCGGGCTTCGTATGATACACATAAAAACACCCTCTTGTTGGGCCAATAGCCTCCTCTTAGGCTTTGTATAAGGAAACCCCTGTTGAGTCAATCAACCTTTTAGCATCAAAATCTGTGCCTCGTTCACAGTATAGAAACATCAACAACTCCTTTTCCCCCCATCTAATTACTGTAAGCGGCAAGCCTCTGGATTATTTACATCCACGCCACTGTCCCTCTTTTAGCATGAGAAATTCCTAAGGAAAGATAGCATTGCTCTACACTGAGTTAAAGTCTTCTCCTTCAGGTTAAAAATCCCCTATAAAGGAAATTATGGCATTGCTGGATTCACATATCCCAGTTAAAGTAATTCTCTTTTATAATCAGTCACCCAACAGTTGTGACAAACAAACCAAATACCCCCTTTTAGAGATGACAAATTCTCTCTAAAGTCAAACCCCTTTAGCTTCATATCTTGGGCTTCGAACAAGATACAAATAGACCCTTCAGCTTCACATCTTGGGCTTTGAACAAGATACAAACACATTTAGCTTCACGTCTTGGGCTTTGAACAAGACACCAAAATAACCCTTTTTCCTCCCATAGTATAGGAGGAACTACGATCGCTCTGATTTCCCCGTTTTGTTAAACGGGAATACGTAGGCATAAGATTGAAAAAAATCTTAGCGAGCACACTAATTAAAAAAACCCAAAATCCCATACCTTCATACATCAATCGAAAAGCACCAGTCTTAAACCTCCCACCAATCACCCGGACACTATTTTAACAAAATAACCTAAGAGAGACCCACAATCTTTGTAGCATCTGTAAATCAACAGTCATCTGTTCAAACTCAGTTTGCAAGCAGGGTTAATTGGAGACATCTCTTTCCCTTCCTTCATCAGCTTCAATAGAATAAAAAATGAATCGAGCTGTAGTACCCCAAAGCGATAGTGCTTCGCAACCACGCAAAAACTCGCGCTAAAGACATGATTGCCAAATCTAAAACAGAAGAAGAACATGTGGAAAACCTATCAAAGTTATTCCAACATCTGAGAAAATATAAACTCTGTTTGAATCCCAATAAGTGCACATTCGATGTTCGTTCAGGAAAACTCTTGGGATTCATCGTCAGCCAAAAGGGAATTGAGGTTGATCCCGACAAAGTCAAGGCCATTCAAGAAATGTCTGCTTCAAAGACTGAAAAACAAGTAAAAGGATTTTTGGGACGTTTGAATTACATCTCGAGATTCATATTCCTCATGACCGGGACATGTGCGCCAATTTTCAAACTACTCAGAAATAACCAAAACTTTATATGGATAGAAGATTGCCAAAAGGATTTAGACAACAACAGAGAATATCTGCTAAAACCACTTATTCTGTCTCCTCAAGTGGAAGGAAGACCACTAATCAACTACTTAACAGTCTTGGAGGACTCCATGAGATGTGTGCTTGGCCAACAAGATGAAACAAAAAGAAAAGAATATGTCGTTTATTACTTAAGCAAGAAATTTACGGACTATGAAACTCGATACACTATGCTCAAGAAAACTTGCTGCGCTCTAGCTTGGGCAGCTAAACGTCTTCTCCAGTACATGATTTGTAACACTACTTGGTTAATCTCCAAAATGGATCTGATCAAGTACGTCTTTGAAAAGCCTGCTTTAAAGGAAAGGATTGCCCATTGGCAGATGTTGTTATCTGAATACAACATCAAGTACCATGCTCAGAAAGCCATTAAAGGTAGTGTTCTAGCCGATCATCTGGCTCACCTACCAATTGAAAATAATGAATCAATCAGATTTGACTTCCCAGACGAGGATGTGATGTAGCTAAAAATGAAAGATTGTGATGAAGCGCTACCAGACGAAGGGCCAGAGCCAGGATCCCAATGGGGACTAATATTCAATGGAGCTGCCAACGCTTATAGAAATGGAATTGAGGCAATCATTATTATACCTCAGGGTACCCATATTCTTTTCGCCACCAGATTAGCATTCAAGTGTACAAACAATGAGGCCGAATATGAAGCTTGCATCATGGATCTCGAAGAAGCCATTGACTTAAGGATAAAGAACTTGGATGTGTATGGAGACTCAGCACTGGTTATAAATAAAATCAAAGGAGAGTGGGATACATGTCAACTTGAGTCGATCCCTTACAAAGACTACGCAAGAAGGTTGTTACCCTTCTTCAACAAGATTGATTTTCATCACATTCTTCATGAAGAAAACCACATAGCTGATGCACTAGCTATCTTATCCTCCATGATTAGTGTGAATCATTGGAACAACGTACCCAAGATTGACATAATGTACCTTGATAGGCCTGCTTACATATTTGCAGTGGAAGCCGTCATCAATGACAAACCATGGTATCATGATATCAAATGCTTCTTTAAAAGACAAGAATACCCACCAGGGGCATCCAGAAAAGATAGGAAGACTCTCAGAAGACTAGATGGCAACTTCTTCCTGAACAATGAGGTGCTTTACAAAAGAAACTTCGACATGGTTTTGCTTAGATGCGTGGACAGACACGAAGCAAACATGCTAATGAAAGAGATTCATGAAGACTCCTTTGGCACTCAAGCCAATGGACATACAATGGCAAGAAAAATTTTAAGAGCAGGATATTATTGGCTGACAATGGAATCCGATTGCTACAAGTACATGAGGAAGTGTCATAAGTGTCAGATATACGCCGATAAAATTCATGTACCGCCAACGCATCTCAAAGTTCTTTCTTCTCCATGGCCTTTTTCTATATAGGGAATTGATATGATTGGCATGATTGAACCCAGAGCCTCAAACGGACATCGGTTCATCCTGGTAGCCATTGATTACTTCACCAAATAGGTCGAAGCAGCATCATACGCCAATGTGACCAAACAAGTGGTGGTCCGATTTATTAAGAACAAACTCATTTGCCGTTATGGTGTTCCAAGCTAGATCATTACTGATAATGGAACAAACCTGAACAACAAGATGATGAAAGAATTATGTGCTGAGTTCAAAATTGAACACCATAACTCATCTCCCTACCGGCCTAAGATGAATGGAGCGGTAGAAGCAACTAACAAAAATATCAAGAAGATCATTCAAAAGATGGTTGTAACCTACAAAGATTGGCATGAGATGCTACCATTTACTCTTCACGGTTATCGCACATCTGTTCGCACTTCAACAGGGGCAACCCATTTCTCTCTGGTATACAGCATGGAAGCAGTGCTCCTTATAGAGGTTGAAATCTCGTCAATAAGAGTATTGATGGAGGCAAAGCTATTAGAAGCTGAATGGTGCCAAAGCAGATACGATGAACTGAACCTGGTCGAAGAAAAAAGAATGGCAGCTTTATGCCATGGTCAGTTATATCAACAAATGATGAAGAAAGCTTTTAACAAAAAAGGTCCGACCTCGGGTATTCAGAAAATGCGACCTCATGCTCAAAAAGATCCAATCATTTCTCACTGATTCTCAGGGAAAATGGACTCCAAAATATGATGGCCCATATGTTGTTAAGAAAGCCTTTTCAGGCAGTGCCTTGATACTCGTAACCATGGATGAAGAAGAGTTTACCTACCCCACAAATATTGACGCAGTCAAGAAATACTTCGACTAAATAAAAAAAATGTCTCGTTGGACTGAAAACCCGAAAGGGCTGTCCAGGCAAAAATTAGAGACATAAATAGAAAATAAGCATCCCGGTAGATTAAAAATCTAAAAAAGGGCAATCTAGGCAAAAGTTAGGGATATATGGCAAGTAACTGCATCAGACTAAGATTGGATCATCAGAAGTAGCGTCATTTGTCAAGAAATCCTCAATCAGAAGTCACCTTCAGCAGAATCTTAAGAATACTCAGAATTCAAAGTTGGTAGGAGGATAGTGGTCGTTATGTTTCAATGTAACCCCTTTCCCTTTAAATTACCATTTTCTAAACTTTGTAATGCTCCATGGAATCACACATTAGGCTGATTACTATTCTATCAATAAAAATATGAGCCCTTGTGCCCTTTGTTTTCAATTCTCATTTATTATGCTTTGTGAAATGACGTTTAAATATGATCAACATTCTTGGAAAAAATGCAGAATCAAAATATTCCTTGTGATCAGTATATCCCGAGTGGAGGCTCAATTACTTCAGATTGATAAGATGGAGTATCCCACCTATCACTCCTCAGGAGTCGCATTTTGTTAATGACAAGAATATGAAAAGTTCAGCAGTAAGAATTTGTTCCCTCAACAGATCAACGATAATTTTTATCCCCTAGACCGGTCGAGTATCCAGTTGTGATCATCACCAGTCCATATGTCATGTCTGTTTTGTCAGCATAAGCATTTCATACATACATCATGCATAATTGATTCACATTCATATTCATTTTGCATCTCATATTTCGATCACGTAGGTCACGTTTATCCCTGAGCGATAAATGTTCTCTCTCCATTAGAGTTGTCAGTCTTAGGAAGAAAAGATATATTCTTTCTAAATCCACACTGAGTTTGATCCTTGTGTAAGATTTTCCTTCAAATTTTCCTTTCCACACTTGGATAGGATATAATCCCAGTTTGAGTTCTTTCCTCATCGGGAAATGTCTCGTCTAAACAATCTCTCTCCAGTTCATTCTTGGATTAAACTCAGTCTTCGACCACTTTGATAACTTGAACCTCTGAAATGAAAGAAGACATTTGGTTATACACCTTTGGAACTTCATTCTTCGCCACTGAAGATGATATTTTGATTTCCCGGATTAAGGAAAATCCCCTGCGAAAGCTTCTCAACAAAAGACGCTTGGCAATATGGACATCACATCCCCCAAGAAATCTCTACCAATGCCCCATAAATTCCCAATAAGTCGACAAATGGCAGTCTCTCCTCGAGAAGTTTGTCCTACTTTCAAGGAAGTCATCAGCACCTCAAAATCAAATTATATCACAAATAGCATTCTTTGTCAAGAGAAGAACTCGACAAGAAGAAACTGAGACCAGTTCCATGGCTGAAGACCAAGATCGATGGGAGGTTTATTTCAAAGAAAACTGAGACCAGTTCCATGGCTGAAGACCAGGATCGAGGGGAGGTTTATTTCAAAGGAAACTGAGACCAGTTCCATGGCTGAAGACCAGGATTAAGGGGTGGTTTATTTCAATAAAACTAAGACCAGTTCCATGGCTGAAGACCAGGATCGAGGGGAAGTTCACCCTTTTCTAAGTGACATTACTTAGTAAAAGAAGATGGATGAGCAAATTAGCTACCATTCACATCCAAGATCAAAATTTTGGGTATTCTGATATTTAATCCTCTTTTACCATGAACGTCTGAATATCTTCATCTTTCATACCCTCAGGTTCAAGAAGATTAAATAAGGGCATCTGCCACCCTAAATTTTGACCCCAAGACTTCACATCATTGTGCAAATCATCACCGTAATATGGACGTACCTTCATACCTCATTAATCCTTTCAAAGATTGTTGAGTGTTTACCTTGACCAAGAATTAGGGTTTCAAGCCCTCTCAGAGGATTCAAGCAAATGATCATTCAAGAATTGACATAATCTTCAACTTGTCAACCCTCTCAAACATCCATGGAGGTCAAGAGATCCTCAGCATCAAGAATCAAGCACAAGATTACAACATTTCAAGTTGATCAGCCTCAAGACCATCAGTGTCACCAAATTAGGGTTTTGGTCGACCAAGGCTTCCAGAGGGAAATTTCCATCTGGGAATGGGCCAAGACCTTAAGATATGTTTGAAAGACCTCAAATACATCATATTAGTCCATTAATATGATTGTATTGATTCAAAGAACTTGATTCATAAACAATGCAAGAATTCAAATCCATCTGAGCCACAAACTAGGGTTTTGATGAAAACTCAACCATACCTTTGACTTTTGGCCAAGACACGATCTCAAACCTTGGGATATGATTCAAGACACTCAAACGTGCCCTTGATGTCCATTCATAAATTTAAAATCACATTGATACACCCATTCATTGAAAATCAGGAATTTGGGTTTCTCTGCACAAAATTCATCTGTGACCAAATGTCAAAGTTTGACTTTTTGACCAAAAATGTTCATCATGAACCATTATACAAGAAAACATGATCCATTGTTGCATTTGAACAAGATTTGATCAAGAAATCAAGGTAACTTGTAAAAGGGGCAATGTTGAGAAAGTGAAAATTTCACTAAGTTATGAAAAAAAGTGTTTAGGTACCCAACTTCCAAAAGCCATAACTTCCAAACCATGCAGCCATTTTCTTGGATCCAAAGCTCAAATGATAGCTCTGATCACATACTACAAAAGTGTAAAACTGATCCATGGTAAAAAAAATGCCTGGATTTTAAGTTATGAAGTGATCAAAATCAAGAGAAGTGTGAAATGAATTTCAACACTTAGTGAAATTCTACCTAAGGTAAGATCAAGCAGAACACCAAAATGTGGAGGGATTTTTCACTATGATCCAAGATGAATCAAGTCCAATAGTGAACATCAAAGTTGAAGTACATAATCCCAACTTTCTAAAGAGCCCAAGAGCATGAGATAACTCCACTTGAGCAAAGGATTATGGAGGTCTCAATACACCTTGCTGCAACAGTTTTGCCAAGATCAGATTGGCCATTCCTTGTGGTACACGACTGTTTTGTCAAATGCAATAATCATGGAGATTCACCTTGAATTCAAAGGCTTTTATGTGCAATAGTGCAGATTCATCAAAGGTACTCTTTTCAGTCAAGATTCATGCATAAATAACGATAAAAACATCCGAGGAATGTGGAATTGGTCAAAAGTTGGATATGCTACTTACAAGAGCTATTGTACCTTGGCATAGAAGTAATGGTAACTTGCCAAAACATTGAATGAGTTGTTATCCACCAAGCCATTACTATTCAGCCAAGACAAACTCATTCACCTATAAATAGTGCTCACTTCTGATGTTTCAAAACACACCAAAACAATACAATATTTGTTTTCCCTTCTTTCTTGCTTTTGATCCAAGTTTCTAAGTTTTTCAAAAGTGAGTAGAAAGTTCTCTAAACCAGAGCTTCATGGTTCAAACCAATGGCCTAAACACATCACAAATCATCCATTGGAGGTGTCGAAACCCTTATCTTCATCCCAAACCTCCAAAATCAGAAAGTCCGCTGTCAAAACCTCATATCTTTGACTTTATACATTTATCAAGCCATATCTTGATCCAGTCCATTCCAAATCCAAACAACACTCCAAACACACTCTAAATAACATCTCTAAGTTGTTCCAACAAGTGTTCCTCAACTGTAACATTATTTGAGGGAGTTGTCATTTTGACCACTTTTGGTTCATTTTGCAAGAAGAGGCCAAACTCATATCTAGAGGTTTCTTCTTGATTCCAAGCATCCAAGTAGCTTCTATAAGGTGTATTGAACGTGTCCAAAACATCAAGACACATCTGTAACAACTATCTTGAAAGATCCCAATTTGCTTCAAGAGGCTAGTTTCCTCAAAACATGAGCTTGTCAAAATATGCTTTACTTTGATGTACATTGATCAGAAACATGTCATACATATCATATTTGTTGTGTTTGAACTATAATTGAGCACTATTGTTGGCTGTATAAACATGTAGCATAGAACTTGCAAAACCATGGCCTATTTGAAACCACTATCAGGTTTTAAAATGTAGGCATTTTTAGAAAAATCTAAGACCACCATTTGATTCCTCTGAAATTCTAGGCCAAGAACCAGGTCATGGCACCTTTGTTCTGGCCAGGCCTATGTTATTTCCATCCTTATTAATTTATGGGTGTGATTTGATACACGAATATATCACCACCCCAATGGTTTGTGCCTGCGTGTTAAGTGTGTTTATGTGTGCTAGGGTGTGGGTTCAACACTCACCCATGCCTTTTTTTTTTAAACTTCTCCCATTTTTCATATTTTCACATATTTTTCATATTTTCTATATTATTTTTAAATAATTATTTTTTTAATCAAACTTAATTATTTTAAAATGAATTTTTGCACAAATATCACTCACATATTTAAATATTTTATTCACCCAAAAATTATAAAAATAATTTTTTATTTGATATATTTTTAATATATTAAAAATATTATTTTAAATTGTTTTAAATGTTTTAAAATGATTTATTTTCTTGATTTTTTTCTTAAACCAAAATGATTTTAAATATTCATGTGGATAAAATACCTTCTTAATAAACCTTAATCATTGTTTATTACATGATTAATGGATTCGTTTGATAAATTATACATTTTTTATTGATTTTCCATTGAAAAATATCTTAAAAAATGAAATTAGGGTTTTGTTTTGATTCAATCTTTCAAACTTCATTTCAACACTCATGGGTCTCTATTAGAGTGTAAGACTCAACCCTCTTTGTAAATAAACCACTTCATGTGCCTCTGTTATAGTATAAGTCCCATCGCGCTTTTCAAAATCACGGTGCGATCATTGTTTTCACAATAATCTTTGGGCCTCTGTTAGGAGTGTAAGTCCCATCCATTTGTACATAAACTTTGTTTTAAATAACCATCTGGGCCTCTGATAGAGTGTAAGACCCAACACCCTTTTTGTAAATAGAAAATCTTTTAGCTTCATTCATCCTGGGCTTTGTACAGGATACAAACAATCATCTGGGCCTCTATTTAGAGTGTAAGACCCAACACCTTTTCTTCTCTCTTACTTAAGATAAAGTCATTCTCAAATTTAAAACTTTCTTCAATTTCTTCAAACACTAATCCAATCTTGAAGAAGACATTTAATCAATCACAATACACTTGGACCTTTATCCAGAGAATAACACCCACCACATTTCTCAATTCAATTCATACATGTTTATATACTTGTTCATATATCTGTATATATACTTGTACATATCTTGTTAAGTTTCTCTTAGCATTTAAATCATCCTTAATTTAGACTGGTTCAAACAATAGGATCCTTTCAATAAGTATAACTTAGTTCAAACAACTACTTCCCCCCCTGTACAAAGGAATTCTTCTTCCCAATACAGTCAACCTCCTCTCAGGCTTTGTTCAATTTATTCAACCTTGAAACAGTTCAATAAAGAGAGGATTATTTCCCAGTGAAACCTCTTCTTTAAACCCCTTTAACCCTGGGACAGTTCAACAAATAAAGGATTATTTCTCGGTGAAACATTTCTTGAACTCTTCCTAGACTTGGAAAGTCTCAATCCTCAACCTCCTCTTGGGCATCATACAAGGACCCACAAGCGTCCTAAAAGCATCCCCAACCTCCTCTTGGGCTTTATACAAGGACCCACAGGCTTCCCAGAAGCATCCCCAACCTCCTCTTGGGCTTCATACAAGGACCATCAGGCTTCCTAATAGCATAGGATAAATCCTATTCATCTTTATCCATACACCAGTCCTCAAGAGAGTCAAAACCTCTAAGGCATTCAAACTCATCCTTTAAGTCTCTTCTGATCCTCAACAAGGTTTGGTTGTCACTTTAAAATCTCTAGCCAGGGCCAGGTTACTATCAAGAACTCCCCAAAAGAATCAAAGCCATTGTGGCATTAAATAATTCCACTCTTTTCTAATCTCCTGCAAGAGTTAGTTTCCCTTTTGATTCCTCAAAACAGTTTAGACCTTCTCTTGGAATTAAAATCCCTTAGTAAAAAGTCAGTCTCTACTTAAATTCCCTCATCCTCCTTTTAGGCTTCATATAATGATTTTTCCCAATCAGCCTCAATCTTGGGCTTTGTACAAGACATATATATTACTCCTCCAATTGAGTTAGTTTTCAACTTTTTTTAGCTTCAACCTTGGGCTTTGATCAAGGCATAAAATCTAACATCCCCACAGATGAGACCATGAGTCCTCTCTGTAGGAGGATATTTCCTTTGTACATCACATAACAAAACAAACAATTAAACCTTTCTTTCCAAATAATTGATATAAGTGGCACACTTGTTGATTCAAAATCCAAGTTGGAGTCCCTCCTTTATCATGGCTAAAGTTCTCATTCATCTAAGTGATGTAAGTGGCAAACCTCTGGATTTTACACATCCAAGTCAATGTCCATCTCTTAGCATAAAAGATTTATGAAGGAAAAAGTGGCATTGCTCTACACTGAGTTAAAGCTTTTTCCTTCATGACATTTCAACTCTCCTATAAAGAAAGATGTGGCATTGTTGGATTCCACACATCCCAGTTAAAGCAACTTCCCTTTATAAATCAACTCTTCAATGTTTGGGTTGAATAGGTGAGATATCTCCCTTTAGAGATGACAAATTCTATCCCAGTCAAATCTTTAGCTTCAATCTTGGGATTTAAACAAGACACAAATACTCCTTTAGCTTCAATCTTGGGCTTTAAACAAGACACCGATATTCTTTTTGCTTCAATCTTGGACTTTGAACAAGACACCAAACATTTTTCCTCCCATAGAATAGGAGGAACTACGAACGCTCTAATTTCCCCAGATCTCTTTACGGGAATACGTAGGCATAAGATTGCAAAATCTTAGCGAGCGCACTAATAAAAAATCTTAGGTCAAGTACCTTCCCAAAAAACAATAGAAAACCTAAAACAACAAAAACATCTCCTCAAAGGAGAAACTTTCCCAATCAACAGCAAATGGATTTAAGCAACCAAACAATTCAACAGTAGAAATATATGCAAATAAAGGTTCCTATAGATTATTATGGATACTCTGGGTGTTAATAGCTTCCCCTTGTATAACCAACCCCCGATTCCAGATCTCTTCGCATTTGTAAAGGAAAACATTTGCACGCAGGGTTAGTTTAAGATATCTTCCCCTTCCTTTTAATCTTCATAGGATAAATATAGAAATCAGAAAGTAGCACTAAATGAAGTAGTGGTCGCGTCACAAAAACCGAGCTACATTATGTTATGCATTATGCATGCAGTGCTTATGTTTGAATATATGATGCATGATATTATGCATGTTACATAACAACGTAGGTTATTTTTGTGAAGGAAATGAATGGTATCGATAAGAATGGGACTCTGGTTTTTGTTTTTTTGGTATGGTGGTGAACTTTGATTATTCGCCATCTGATAGATGGACCAAAGAACTTGTAGTGAATGAGAGAACTTCAGGTTAGCATAATTGCTGAAGATTTCATTTCAAGTCTTTTTGAGAGAGAATAGTTTATGACATGATCAGATGGCTGTTAAGATGCTCTCATGTATTAAACGTACACAGTAAACTACCGACCTTCCTTTAGATTTTTCAAGTAATCAGGGCAATGCAAAAGTTTTTTTTCTTTTGGAGATTTTTATTATCCTCAATGTTTTGTAGTATTATTTATCAATAATAATCAAAGTTTTGCAAACAAAATAAAGAAAAAAGGAAAATTGAAGGAAAACGAAGAGGATTTTATTGGATGTAAAAGGTTTGTACATAAGATGTGAGTACAAGAATGCGAAATCCTAAAATAGGAAACTACAAAAATTAAAAAATAAGGTAAATGGCAGTGGGAAATTTATACGAAATTCCATTGATTACAATGCATGCTATTATCTGCTGTAAGATCCAAATCCCAATATTCTGCTTCGGCCGACAATGATTGGACTGATCCATGCCGTCTGAATTCTAGCCGTGATGAAGTAGACTCAAATGTTGTAGTCAATGAATATTTCACAAAGAGCAACAAACAAACACCTGAAGATCCCAGAAGGTTAATCGTACCTTTCATATACCTGAAGATCCTCTTAACAGCTATTAAGTGAGACTCTCTAGGATCTGATTGGAAGCGGGCACTCAAACAGACGCTAAACAAAATATCAGGTCTAGGAGCAGTCAAGTATAAGAGAGATCCAAACATACCTCTGTATAGCTTATGATCTACCTCAACACTTACCTCATCCTTCTCAAGGATACATGTAGGAGTCATATGAGTCTTATACATCTTGCATTCTGACATGTCAAACGTCTTCATAAGTTCCTTAGTGTACTTGTTCGGATGGATATAAGTTCCTACTGGACTTTGATTGATCTGAATCCCCAAAAAGAACTTGAGTTCTCCCATCAGACTCATCTCAAACTCTGCCTGCGTCGAACTAGCAAATTCCTTGCACAAAGTAGCATTAGCATCAACATAAATTTGAACAACTAGAATGTCATTTTTAAATGTCTTACAAAAAAGAGTTGTATCAACCTTCCTTCTGGTGAAGTTATTTTCAATAAGAAAGTTGCTTTGTCTTTTATACCATGCTTTAGCAGCTTGTTTCATACCATAAAATTATTTCTTAAGCTTGAAAACAAAATCAGGATTTTTAGGGTCTTCAAAACTAGGGGGTTGATGTACATACACTTCTTTAGTAATGTAACCATACAGAAATGCACTCTTAACATACATCTGATATAAGATGATGTTATGATTAACAGTAAAAGAAATTAAGAGACGAATAAAATATAACCTGGAAAAAGGTGCAAAGGTTTCTGTATAGTCAATCCCTTCTTGCTGATTATAACCTTGTGCTACCAATCGAGCCTTGTTTCATACTACCCCTCCTTGTTCATTAAGATTGTTTCTGAAGTCCCATTTTGTTTCAATAACATGAGTTCCTTTGGGTATTGACAATATATCCCACAGGTCATTTATGGAGAATTGATTTAGTTCCTCTTGCATCGCTAAAATCCATTGCGTGTCTTGGAGTGCTTCATCAATTTATGTAGGCTCTATCAGAGACACGAAACTAAGAAGGGTTTATTCATAAGGCTTGAAAAAGGATTTGGTTCTAATAGGTTCAGACTTGTCTCCCATGATCAATTCTTCAGAATTTGAAGATCTTTATTTGTGCCTTCTCAGAGGATTCTGAGCTTCAACAACTTTTGATTGAGGAGCTTCAGAGTCTTTGGCCTCAACTTCTTTGGCTTCTTAAGTCTTTCCTTAAGAACCTGAATATGTGATCTTTAAATCTGCAAATTTCACAACTAGCTTTGACTTTTCAGATTCAAGCTTATCATCGAATCTGACATGGATTGATTCTTCAACAATCCATGTTTCAGTGTTATATACTCTATAGCCTTTTGATTGTTCATAGTATCCTAACATGAATTGTTGAAGAACTGCATCATGTCCATCTATTGTAGTCATCAATAATGACTAGTCCATACTTCTTACCATTGACAAAGGCAGTTTTTACTGGTCCAAACAAGTCAATGTGAAGAAGCTCCAATGGTCTGGTGGTTGAAACAACATTTTTAGCTTTGAAATAAGTTTTGAAATTCTGGTACCAGATGTGTGATGTTACGTGCGATGTCACAACAACACACTCTGCACAATGGATAGAATAAACAGCAATTGAACACACAAAATTATTCACCCAGTTCGGTCTAACTACCTACGTCTGGGGGCTACCAAGCCAGGGATGAAATTCACTAATTGTAGAATTAAATTACAGACTCAACAACCCAGTTGACAATCTCCTAATCTTAATTCCTACTAGTGACTTTCTACCTAAGAAACCACTTAGATATGAGAACACTACTCAATCCCTAAAACACTTCAGTGATATAAATCAAAGATCACACACTTTGAATAACACTACTTGATTCTGCTTCACAGCTTTGATCAAGAACAACTCAAAACAACAATACCAATTCACACTCGAATGGTTTACAAATCATCCACGAAGACACAAATGACACTCAGTCTTTAGCTCACTTTCTTCGTTACTTTTCCTCCAGGAATGATGCGCATTATATAGCTCTTTGAATTGGACTTAGACCTGCTACAATATCTGACCTGATTTGTTATTTAAAACTGAATATTCAAAACAAATTTTCTCCTAAAATCTTTTCAAATCTTCAACCTTTTAAATCTCCTACAAATCTGCATCAAATCTCTATGCAACATAAAATATCTATCCCAAGATATTTGCATCCAATGAGACAACCTGCTCTCCACAATTCCAGCTAAAACGCAAACCCTAACAACATCACAAAACCTGATGTTATTAATTCTGCAGATCTATTGTCACAACATCGCCAGTGACATCAGACATCCAACTTAACTCTTAACACAGCCCAGTGTTAAGACTCAATGTTACGACATCACCCATATGACATCAAACATTGAACAACTTCACTACTTAACACAGTCCAGTGTTAAGACTCAATGTTGCAACATCACCACCTTGACTTCAACATTGAACAAACTTTGTTTTACCAAAATTCTAGCCAATCCAAGAAACTAACAATCTCCCCCTTTGGCTAATTTTGGCTAAAACAATCTCTGCACCTTCAGAAACTTCAGCAGCGGAATAAACTTGAATAATTTTTTAAACTTCAAACAGCAGCATCTTCAATTCATAAAGACTTCACTACACACAAAACTCTGCTGCAGCACCATCTTCAACAGCAACTTGGAAACAACCAAAATGATGCTCCCCCTCAAAACAAGAACCAGCATAACAGTTGTTCAGCAATTACTCCCCCTGAATATCTGCACTTCTGTACTATAACATCAGCAATCAGCTACATCCTCAGCAGCAACTTTCTTGACTTCATTCCTTAGCAGCAACAACCATCAGCTCCTTTGACAGCATTTGACATATCAGAATATTTGACAACTCCTTGGCTACTTCTCCCCCTTTTTAGCCACAATTTGACAACCTTCAACCAGAAGCCCTACTAACTACAGTTAGTACTACCCTAGCTCTCATTGTTAGCCTCACAGTTAGCAACCGGACATAACAAATCATAGAACAAAAAAAACAAAAAGGGTGCATATACAGCACAATATCCATGATACAAACCATGCACAACAGTGCAGAAACGAAAACAACAGAAACAAAACTAAAACTACTAACTAAGAAAAACAGTAAAAGCTTTAATCATCTGAGCTGAGATCATCATCATCTTCTTCATCTTCTTTTGAGCTGTCATTCTCAGACTCAGCTTTCTTATCGGCAACTTCTTCCTCACTTTCTTTTTCTGTCATCTTCAGAGTCATAAGTAATCTTTTAAACTTCTCCTTTCTTTCAGTGCTTACTCTGATAACTTCATCTAATTCTTTACAGGCTTCCTCCAGTTCAGAAATCATATCAGTCTTGACATGAGTATGATGAGTAGATGTTGAGGCAAATGTCTTGACATGATCAGCAACATGTTTTCCTTCAAACAACTTCTGATGAAAAGACAAGTCAGGCTTCCTTCTACAAACACTATCATACTGGTGAAGAATCCCAGGATGCTGAGACAGAATTATCCCACATATGAGGGATGGAAATGCAATAGGAAATTTCACAGCTCTTGTTGCAGTCTGCTTGATAGTCTGATTATAAATGTAAGAGCCATAGTCAATCAATCTCTTTGTTCCAATGGCATAAACTAATTTTCCCAAACCAGCAGAAATAGAGGTCTTGTGGTTTGTAGGAACACAGTTAACAGCACCTATTCTATGAAGAATAGCATATTTCACACTTAATAAACTTGCTGCCAACTTTCCATTTGAGGGCAACACTTCTACCTGACCAGCTGTGATTTCTTTGCAGATAACATTATTAGAAACTCCTAATTCTCCATAATCTTCCTCACTTCTTCCTAAGTAGGCATTAATCACCTTAGGAGAGAACCAGACACACTTACCCCTAACAGTAACTCTTCTGAAAGATAGGCTTTTGTTGTCATTAATAGACTCAGGGATATTCACTATAAATTCTCTGATCAGTCTATCATAGCAACTAGCCAATCCTGATACAGTCCTCATGAGACCAGCAAACTTAATTAGATCTACAATTTTAGTAGACTCTAAATCATCTGTAACTAGCTCCCTTTCCAGAGCTATCCTTCTCTGGCTCACACAATTCCACCTGGGTGCGCTACTGGCACAGTGAAATGAGATGTCATCAGGAACTTAATCAGCAGTTCTGTTCCTCACAGGGTTGATGTCTTGAACGTCAAACTCTGAATCTAATTCTTCCCTGATTCTCCTCATTTTGCCAGAAATGCCAACTTTGCTCCATGACTTGGGAGGGCCTGCAACTGAAGTCCTTTTCTTATCCTTGACCATATTTTCATTAGGATGTGACTCCACACCTTTCCCTTTCCTATCCTCCCTCCTTCTTGCTATCGCATTACCAATGATATCACTATCAGATGAGTCCTCAACATCTATAACCTCAACCTGATCCTTCCCTTTATAACTGTGACTTTCAACCCTAGGGGAAGATGTTCTGACATCAGGGATGACATCAGTATCTTTAAGATCTTCTTCTTTACTACCACGTTCAGTATCTTGAATCACAGACAATGCCAGTCTATGAAGATTGGTGTCCTCACTTTGAGAGCCCACCTGTTCAGCAGGCATTTGCCTTAAAGGGACAGAAATCCCTTTCACACGTATTCCCTTCTCAAGAATTTTGGTGGCAATCTGCTCCAAATGCATGTCCACATCATACTTCTCCTCAACAGCTTGAGAGGATGATGACCTAGTTTCAGTTTTATTCAACTTGGTTGAAGGTTTAGAGTTACCTGAATCTGGGAGTGCCATAGGAATGTGTTCTTTTTCAACATATTCTTGTTCCGATGAAACCCTAGTTCGTTCATGCGCAGGTCTTTGAGAATCAGAGTTCTTGGATGGAGAAGACATTGTTCCTTTGTACCAGACTAGGCTTAGAGAAGATTTTTCTATTCTGTTGAGATTAAGGGAGATGAACAGTCGAGAAGAGAAGGCTTTGATGAATCTTGATATAGAATCAATATGGTAAGGCGCCTAATTTTGAGTACCTCTTAATGACCAATCACTGATTTTCTCCCTCCATAAAAACTTTCCTTTTAAAAGTTTAAAAGGATTCACATCAGAACTCACTAACTCTGATTGACCTTTCAGCATCTCTTCACACTTGATGTCACAGTCTAATGTTAAAACACCAGTCTTAACATCAACAGTTGAGCTGACTTCTATAGGTATCGATAGATAACAATTATCTATGGATCTGACTCCTTTCATGACCACTTCATCCTTCTCATTCGTCACCAGACACTCATCCTTGGAATAGCTGACTTTGTACCCTTCATCACATAGCTGACTTATGCTAATCAGATTAGCATTCAAACCTTGGACAAGGATCACACTATCAAGAGTAAGACCATCATGATTCTTCACTCTTCCAACTCCTTCTACTACTCCTTTTTCTCCATTGCCAAACACAACCTCATTTGCATGGCAAGGATTGAACTCCACTAACTGCTCCTTGGATCTAGTCATGTGCTTTGAACATCCACTGTCAAAGTACCATGCATCCATGGAAAAATGTCCATCTGAGGTATGAGCCAATAGACATGTGACCTGAGCTTTAGGGACCCATTGTTTCACCACCTTGGGCCTGACTTCCTTCTGTCTGGGTTGAGGAGCAGAATTTGGATAACCATGAAGCTTGAAGCAAGAGGATTGCATATGTCCAAACCTGCCACAATAGAAGCATCTGACTCTGTCATCTCTGAAGTGGTTAAACCTTCTGCCACTTTGATGATGATACTGTTGGTGCTGCCCCCCATAATGATGTCTCCTTCTACCATAGTTGGCCTGTCTTCCACGGTGCGGTTGTCTTCTCCTGTACTGAGGATGCTGTCTCCTAGGCTGTCTCCTATGGTTATGAGGCTTCCTTCTTCCATAGTAATGAGGCACAACATTGTTGTATTCATATCCATATCCATACCAGTTTCCCTGATGTTGAGACATCTGATGAGACATGTTCTGTTTGAACTTGGCAGCTTGCATGCTCTTGTGATATTGGGGAGGCATATACTGACTAGCTCCTTGGGGCTGCATCTTCCTCTGATGAGGACCATTCTTCTTCTCAACATTCTGAGGCTGTGAATGAACACCCTTCTCAGGTGTAGGATCCTGTCTCTTTGTTTGATGTTGAGACATTGATTGGGATACCTCCTTCTTTGTTCCTGAAGTGCATGAGGAAGTATATGAGGAAGTGTCATAAGTGTCAGATATACGCCGATAAAATTCATGTACCGCCAACGCATCTCAAAGTTCTTTCTTCTCCATGGCCTTTTTCTATATAGGGAATTGATATGATTGGCATGATTGAACCCAGAGCCTCAAACGGACATCGGTTCATCCTGGTAGCCATTGATTACTTCACCAAATAGGTCGAAGCAGCATCATACGCCAATGTGACCAAAAAAGTGGTGGTCCGATTTATTAAGAACAAACTCATTTTCCGTTATGGTGTTCCAAGCCAGATCATTACTGATAATGGAACAAACCTGAACAATAAGATGATGAAAGAATTATGTGCTGAGTTCAAAATTGAACACCATAACTCATCTCCCTACCGGCCTAAGATGAATGGAGCGGTAGAAGCAGCTAACAAAAATATCAAGAAGATCATTCAAAAGATGGTTGTAACCTACAAAGATTGGCATGAGATGCTACCATTTTCTCTTCACGGTTATCGCACATCTGTTCGCACTTTAACAGGGGCAACCAATTTCTCTCTGGTATACAGCATGGAAACAGTGCTCCTTATAGAGGTTGAAATCTCGTTAATAAGAGTATTGATGGAGGCAAAGCTATTAGAAGCTGAATGGTGCCAAAGCAGATACGATGAACTGGACCTGGTCGGAGAAAAAAGAATGACAGCTTTATGCCATGGTCAGTTATATCAACAAATGATGAAGAAAGCTTTTGACAAAAAAGGTCCGACCTCGGGTATTCAGAAAATGCGACCTCATGCTAAAAAAGATCCAATCATTTCTCACTGATTCTCAGGGAAAATGGACTCCAAAATATGATGGCCCATGTGATGTTAAGAAAGCCTTTTTAGGCAGTGCCTTGATACTCGTAACCATGGATGAAGAAGAGTTTACCTACCCCACAAATGTTGACGCAGTCAAAAAATACTTCGACTAAATAAAAAAAACGTCTCGTTGGACTGAAAACCCGAAAGGGCTGTCCAGGCAAAAATTAGAGACATAAATAGAAAATAAGCATCCCGGTAGATTAAAAATCTAAAAAAGGGCAATCTAGGCAAAAGTTAGGGATATATGGCAAGTAACTTCATCAGACTAAGATTGGATCATTAGAAGTAGTGTCATTTGTCAAGAAATCCTCAATCAGAAGTCACCTTCAGCAGAATCTTAAGAATACTCAGAATTCAAAGTTGGTAGGAGGATAGTGGTCGTTATGTTTCAATGTAACCCCTTTCCCTTTAAATTACCATTTTCTAAACTTTGTAATGCTCCATAGAATCACACATTAGGCTGATTACTATTCTATCAATAAAAATATGAGCCCTTGTGCCCTTTGTTTTCAATTCTCATTTATTATGCTTTGTGAAATGACGTTTAAATATGATCAACATTCTTGGAAAAAATGCAGAATCAAAATATTCCTTGTGATCAGTATATCCCGAGTGGAGGCTCAATTACTTCCGATTGATAAGATGGAGTATCCCACCTATCACTCCTCAGGAGTCGCATTTTGTTAATGACAAGAATATGAAAAGTTCAGCAGTAAGAATTTGTTCCCTCGACAGATCAACGATAATTTTTATCCCCCTAGACCGGTCGAGTATCCAGTTGTGATCATCACCAGTCCATATGTCATGTCTGTTTTGTCAGCATAAGCATTTCATACATACATCATGCATAATTGATTCACATTCATATTCATTTTGCATCTCATATTTCGATCACGTAGGTCACGTTTATCCCTGAGCGATAAATGTTCTCTCTCCATTAGAGTTGTCAGTCTTAGGAAGAAAAGATATATTCTTTCTAAATCCACACTGAGTTTGATCCTTGTGTAAGATTTTCCTTCAGATTTTCCTTTCCACACTTGGATAGGATAAAATCCCAGTTTGAGTTCTTTCCTCATCGGGAAATGTCTCGTCTAAACAATCTCTCTCCAGTTCATTCTTGGATTAAACTCAGTCTTCGACCACTTTGATAACTTGAACCTCTGAAATGAAAGAAGACATTTGGTTATACACCTTTGGAACTTCATTCTTCGCCACTGAAGATGATATTTTGATTTCCCGGATTAAGGAAAATCCCCTGCGAAAGCTTCTCAACAAAAGACTCTTGGCAATATGGACATCACATCCCCCAAGAAATCTCTACCGATGCCCCATAAATTCCCAATAAGTCGACAAATGGCAGTCTCTCCTCGAGAAGTTTGTCCTACTTTCAAGGAAGTCATCAGCACCTCAAAATCAAATTACATCACAAATAGCATTCTTTGTCAAGAGAAGAACTCGACAAGAAGAAACTGAGACCAGTTCCATGGCTGAAGACCAAGATCGATGGGAGGTTTATTTCAAAGAAAACTGAGACCAGTTCCATGGCTGAAGACCAGGATCGAGGGGAGGTTTATTTCAAAGGAAACTGAGACCAGTTCCATGGCTGAAGACTAGGATTAAGGGGAGGTTTATTTCAATAAAACTAAGACTAGTTCCATGGATGAAGACCAGGATCGAGGTGAAGTTTCACCCTTTTCTAAGTGACATTACTTAGTAAAAGAAGATGGATGAGCAAATTAGCTACCATTCACATCCACGATCAAAATTTTGGGTATTCTGATATTTAATCCTCTTTTACCATGAACGTCTGAATATCTTCGTCTTTCATACCTTCAGGTCCAAGAAGATTAAATAAAGGCATCTGCCATACCCTAAATTTTGACCCCAAGACTTCACATCATTGTGCAAATCATCACCATAATATGGATGTACCTTCATACCTCATTAATCCTTTCAAAGATTGTTGAGTGTTTACCTTGACCAAGAATTAGGGTTTCAAGCCCTCTCAGAGGATTCAAGCAAATGATCATTCAAGAATTGACATAATCTTCAACTTGTCAACCCTCTCAAACATCCATGGAGGTCAAGAGATCCTCAACATCAAGAATCAAGCACAAGATTACAACATTTCAAGTTGATCAGCCTCAAGACCATCAGTGTCACCAAATTAGGGTTTTGGTCGACCAAGGCTTCCAGAGGGAAATTTCCATCTGGGAATGAGCCAAGACCTTAAGATATGTTTGAAAGACCTCAAATACATCATATTAGTCCATTAATATGATTGTATTGATTCAAAGAACTTGATTCATAAACAATGCAAGAATTCAAATCCATCTGAGCCACAAACTAGGGTTTTGATGAAAACTCAACCATACCTTTGACTTTTGGCCAAGACACGATCTCAAACCTTGGGATATGATTCAAGACACTCAAACGTGCCCTTGATGTCCATTCATAAATTTAAAATCACATTGATACACCCATTCATTGAAAATCAGGAATTTGGGTTTCTCTGCACAAAATTCATCTGAGACCAAAAGTCAAAGTTTGACTTTTTGACCAAAAATGTTCATCATGAACCATTATACAAGTAAACATGATCCATTGTTGCATTTGAACAAGATTTGGTCAAGAAATCAAGGTAACTTGTAAAAGGGGCAATGTTGAGAAAGTGAAAATTTCACTAAGTTATGAAAAAAAGTGTTTAGGTACCCAACTTCCAAAAGCCATAACTTCCAAACCATGCAGCCATTTTCTTGGATCCAAAGCTCAAAAGATAGCTCTGATCACATACTACAAAAGTGTAAAACTGATCCATGGTAAAAAAAATGCCTGGATTTTAAGTTATGAAGTGATCAAAATCAAGAGAAGTGTGAAATGAATTTCAACACTTAGTGAAATTCTACCTAAGGTAAGATCAAGCAAAACACCAAAATGTGGAGGGATTTTTCACTATGATCCAAGATGAATCAAGTCCAATAGTGAACATCAAAGTTGAAGTACATAATCCCAACTTTCTAAAGAGCCCAAGAGCATGAGATAACTCCACTTGAGCAAATGATTATGGAGGTCTCAATACACCTTGCTGCAACAGTTTTGCCAAGATCAGATTGGCCATTTCTTGTGGTACACGACTGTTTTGTCAAATGCAATAATCATGGAGCTACACTAATTCAATGTGATTAGGGTGAGTCACAATAAACCTGCAGAATTGAGTCAAAGAATCAAGGAAAATCTCAAATTGGAATGATGAAGCTTTGTCACATATGCCTTGAATTCAAAGGCTTTTATGTGCAATAGTGCAGATTCATCAAAGGTACTCTTTTCAGTCAAGATTCATGCATAAATAACGATAAAAACATCCGAGGAATGTGGAATTGGTCAAAAATTGGATATGCTACTTACAAGAGCTATTGTACCTTGGCATAGAAGTAATGGTAACTTGCCAAAACATTGAATGAGTTGTTATCTACCAAGCCATTACTATTCAGCCAAGACAAACTCATTCACCTATAAATAGTGCTCACTTCTGATGTTTCAAAACACACCAAAACAATACAATATTTGTTTTCCCTTCTTTCTTGCTTTTGATCCAAGTTTCTAAGCTTTTCAAAAGTGAGTAGAAAGTTCTCTAAACCAGAGCTTCATGGTTCAAACCAATGGCCTAAACACATCACAAATCATCCATTGGAGGTGTCGAACCCCTTATCTTCATCCCAAACCTCCAAAATCAGAAAGTCAACTGTCAAAACCTCATATCTTTGACTTTATACATTTATCAAGCCATATCTTGATCCAGTCCATTCCAAATCCAAACAACACTCCAAACACACTCTAAATAACATCTCTAAGTTGTTCCAACAAGTGTTCCTCAACTGTAACATTATTTGAGGGAGTTGCCATTTTGACCACTTTTGGTTCATTTTGCAAGAAGAGGCCAAACTCATATCTAGAGGTTTCTTCTTGATTCCAAGCATCCAAGTAGCTTCTATAAGGTGTATTGAAGGTGTCCAAAACATCAAGACACATATGTAACAACTATCTTGAAAGATCCCAATTTACTTCAAGAGGCTAGTTTCCTCAAAACATGAGCTTGTCAAAATATGCTTTACTTTGATGTACATTGATCATAAACATGTCATACATATCATATTTGTTGTGTTTGAACTATAATTGAGCACTATTGTTGGCTGTATAAACATGTAGCATAGAACTTACAAAACCATGGCCTATTTGAAACCACTATCAGGTTTTAAAATGTAGGCATTTTTAGAAAAATCTAAGACCACCATTTGATTCCTCTGAAATTCTAGGCCAAGAACCAGGTCATGGCACCTTTGTTCTGGCCAGGCCTATGTTATTTCCATCCTTATTAATTTATGGGTGTGATTTGATACACGAATATATCACCACCCCAATGGTTTGTGCCTGCGTGTTAAGTGTGTTTGTGTGTGCTAGGGTGTAGGTTCAACACTCACCCATGCCTTTTTTTTTAAACTTCTCCCATTTTTCATATTTTCACATATTTTTCATATTTTCTATATTATTTTTAAATAATTATTTTTTTAATCAAACTTAATTATTTTAAAATGAATTTTTGCACAAATATCACTCACATATTTAAATATTTTATTCACCCAAAAATTATAAAAATAATTTTTTTATTTGATATATTTTTAATATATTAAAAATATTATTTTAAATTGTTTTAAATGTTTTAAAATGATTTATTTTCTTGATTTTTTTCTTAAACCAAAATGATTTTAAATATTCATGTGGATAAAATACCTTCTTAATAAACCTTAATCATTGTTTATTACATGATTAATGGATTCGTTTGATAAATTATACATTTTTTATTGATTTTCCATTGAAAAATATCTTAAAAAATGAAATTAGGGTTTTGTTTTGATTCAATCTTTCAAACTTCATTTCAACACTCATGGGTCTCTATTAGAGTGTAAGACTCAACCCTCTTTGTAAATAAACCACTTCATGTGCCTCTGTTATAGTATAAGTCCCATCGCGCTTTTCAAAATCACGGTGCGATCATTGTTTTCACAATAATCTTTGGGCCTCTGTTAGGAGTGTAAGTCCCATCCATTTGTACATAAACTTTGTTTTAAATAACCATCTGGGCCTCTGATAGAGTATAAGACCCAACACCCTTTTTGTAAATAGAAAATCTTTTAGCTTCATTCATCCTGGGCTTTGTACAGGATACAAACAATCATCTGGGCCTCTATTTAGAGTGTAAGACCCAACACCTTTTCTTCTCTCTTACTTAAGATAAAGTCATTCTCAAATTTAAATCTTTCTTCAATTTCTTCAAACACTAATCCAATCTTGAAGAAGACATTTAATCAATCACAATACACTTGGGCCTCTATCCAGAGAATAACACCCACCACATTTCTCAATTCAATTCATACATGTTTATATACTTGTTCATATATCTGTATATATACTTGTACATATCTTTTTAAGTTTCTCTTAGCATTTAAATCATCCTTAATTTAGACTAGTTCAAACAATAGGATCCTTTCAATCAGTATAACTTAGTTCAAACAACTACTTCCCCCTTGTACAAAGGAATTCTTCTTCCCAATACAGTCAACCTCCTCTCAGGCTTTGTTCAATTTATTCAACCTTGAAACAGTTCAATAAAGAGAGGATTATTTCCCGGTGAAACCTCTTCTTTAAACCCCTTTAACCCTGGGACGGTTCAACAAATAAAGGATTATTTCCCGGTGAAACGTTTCTTGAACTCTTCCTAGACTTGGAAAGTCTCAATCCTCAACATCCTCTTGGGCTTCATACAAGGACCCACAAACGTCCTAGAAGCATCCCCAGCCTCCTCTTGGGCTTTATACAAGGACCCACAGGCTTCCCAGAAGCATCCCCAACCTCCTCTTGGGCTTCATACAAGGACCATCAGGCTTCCTAATAGCATAGGATAAATCCTAGTCATCTTTATCCATACACCAGTCCTCAAGAGAGTCAAAACCTCTAAGGCATTCAAACTCATCCTTTAAGTCTCTTCTGATCCTCAACAAGGTTTGGTTGTCACTTTAAAATCTCTAGCCAGGGCCAGGTTACTATCAAGAACTCCCCAAAAGAATCAAAGCCATTGTGGCATTAAATAATTCCACTCTTTTCTAATCTCCTGCAAGAGTTAGTTTCCCTTTTGATTCCTCAAAACAGTTTAGACCTTCTCTTGGAATTAAAATCCCTTAGTAAAAAGTCAGTCTCTACTTAAATTCCCTCATCCTCCTTTTAGGCTTCATATAATGATTTTTCCCAATCAGCCTCAATCTTGGGCTTTGTACAAGACATATATATTACTCCTCCAATTGAGTTAGTTTTCAACTTTTTTTAGCTTCAACCTTGGGCTTTGATCAAGGCATAAAATCTAACATCCCCACAGATGAGACCATGAGTCCTCTCTGTAGGAGGATATTTCCTTTGTACATCACATAACAAAACAAATAATTAAACCTTTCTTTCTAAATAATTGATGTAAGTGGCACACTTGTTGATTCAAAATCCAAGTTGGAGTCCCTCCTTTATCATGGCTAAAGTTCTCTTTCATCTAAGTGATGTAAGTGGCAAACCTCTGGATTCTACACATCCAAGTCAATGTCCCTCTCTTAGCATAAAAGATTTATGAAGGAAAAAGTGGCATTGCTCTACACTGAGTTAAAGCTTCTTCCTTCATGACATTTCAACTCTCCTATAAAGAAAGATGTGGCATTGTTGGATTCCACACATCCTAGTTAAAGCAACTTCCCTTTATAAATCAACTCTTCAATGTTTGTGATGAATAGGTGAGATATCTCCCTTTAGAGATGACAAATTCTATCCCAGTCAAATCTTTAGCTTCAATCTTGGGCTTTAAACAAGACACAAATACTCCTTTAGCTTCAATCTTGGGCTTTAAACAAGACACCGATACTCTTTTTGCTTCAATCTTGGACTTTGAACAAGACACCAAACATTTTTCCTCCCATAGAATAGGAGGAACTACGAACGCTCTAATTTCCCCAGATCTCTTTACGGGAATACGTAGGCATAAGATTGCAAAATCTTAGCGAGCGCACTAATAAAAAATCTTAGGTCAAGTACCTTCCCAAAAAACAATAGAAAACCTAAAACAACAAAAACATCTCCTCAAAGGAGAAACTTTCCCAATCAACAGCAAATGGATTTAAGCAACCAAGCAATTCAACAGTAGAAATATATGCAAATAAAGGTTCCTATAGATTATTATGGATACTCTGGGTGTTAATAGCTTCCCCTTGTATAACCAACCCCCGATTCCAGATCTCTTCGCATTTGTAAAGGAAAACATTTGCACGCAGGGTTAGTTTAAGATATCTTCCCCTTCCTTTTAATCTTCATAGGATAAATATAAAAATCAGAAAGTAGCACTAAATGAAGTAGTGGTCGCGTCACAAAAACCGAGCTACATTATGTTATGCATTATGCATGCAGTGCTTATGTTTGAATATATGATGCATGATATTATGCATGTTACATAACAACGTAGGTTATTTTTGTGAAGGAAATGAATGGTATCGATAAGAATGGGACTCTGGTTTTTGTTTTTTTGGTATGGTGGTGAACTTTGATTATTCGCCATCTGATAGATGGACCAAAGAACTTGTAGTGAATGAGAGAACTTCAGGTTACCATAATTGCTGAAGATTTCATTTCGAGTCTTTTTGAGAGAGAATAGTTTATGACATGATCAGATGGCTGTCAAGATGCTCTCATGTATTAAACGTACACAGTAAACTACCGACCTTCCTTTAGATTTTTCAAGTAATCAGGGCAATGCAAAAGTTTTTTTTTCTTTTGGAGATTTTTATTATTCTCAATGTTTTGTAGTATTATTGATCAATAATAATCAAAGTTTTGCAAACAAAATAAAGAAAAAAGAAAAATTGAAGGAAAACGAAGAGGATTTTATTGGATGTAAAAGGTTTGTACATAAGATGTGAGTACAAGAATGCGAAATCCTAAAATAGGAAACTACAAAAATTGAAAAATAAGGTAAATGGTAGTAGGAAATTTATACGAAATTCCATTGATTACAATGCATGCTATTATCTGCTGTAAGATCCAAATCCCAATACTCTGCTTCGGCCGACAATGATTGGACTGATCCATGCCGTCTGAATTCTAGCCGTGATGAAGTAGACTCAAATGTTGTAGTCAATGAATATTTCACAAAGAGCAACAAACAAACACCTGAAGATCCCAGAAGGTTAATCGTACCTTTCATATACCTGAAGATCCTCTTAACAGCTATTAAGTGAGACTCTCTAGGATCTGATTGGAAGCGGGCACACAAACAGACGCTAAACAAAATATCAGGTCTAGGAGCAGTCAAGTATAAGAGAGATCCAATCATACCTCTGTATAGCTTATGATCTACCTCAACACTTACCTCATCCTTCTCAAGGATACATGTAGGAGTCATATGAGTCTTATACATCTTGCATTCTGACATGTCAAACGTCTTCATAAGTTCCTTAGTGTACTTGTTCGGATGGATATAAGTTCCTACTGGACTTTGATTGATCTGAATCCCCAAAAATAACTTGAGTTCTCCCATCAGACTCATCTCAAACTCTGCCTGCGTCGAACTAGCAAATTCCTTGCACAAAGTAGCATTAGCATCAACATAAATTTGAACAACTAGAATGTCATTTTTAAATGTCTTACAAAAAAGAGTTGTATCAACCTTCCTTCTGGTGAAGTTATTTTCAATAAGAAAGTTGCTTTGTCTTTCATACCATGCTTTAGCAGCTTGTTTCATACCATAAAATTATTTCTTAAGCTTGAAAACAAAATCAGGATTTTTAGGGTCTTCAAAACTAGGGGGTTGATGTACATACACTTCTTCAGTAATGTAACCATACAGAAATGCACTCTTAACATACATCTGATATAAGATGATGTTATGATTAACAGTAAAAGAAATTAAGAGACGAATAAAATATAACCTGGAAACAGGTGCAAAGGTTTCTGTATAGTCAATCCCTTCTTGCTGATTATAACCTTGTGCTACCAGTTGAGCCTTGTTTCATACTACCCCTCCTTGTTCGTTAAGATTGTTTCTGAAGACCCACTTTGTTTCAAAAACATGAGTTTCTTTGGGTATTGACAATATATCCCACAGGTCATTTATGGAGAATTGATTTAGTTCCTCTTGCATCGCTAAAATCCATTGTGTGTCTTGGAGTGCTTCATCAATTTATGTAGGCTCTATCAAAGACACTAAACCAAGAAGGGTTTATTTGTAAGGCTTGAAAGAGGATTTGGTTCTAATAGGTTCAGACTTGTCTCCCATAATCAATTCTTCAGAATTTGAAGATCTTTATTTGTGCCGTCTCAGAGGATTCTGAGCTTCAACAGCTTTTGATTGAGGAGCTTCAGAGTCTTTGGCCTCAACTTCTTTGGCTTCTTAAGTCTTTCCTTAAGAACCTGAATATGTGATCTTTAAATCCGCAAATTTCACAACTAGCTTTGACTTTTCAGATTCAAGCTTATCATCGAATCTGACATGGATTGATTCTTCAACAATCCATGTTTCAGTGTTATATACTCTATAGCCTTTTGATTGTTCATAGTATCCTAACATGATGCAGTTCTACAATAGAAGGTAGAAAACACAGAATGTGACTCATCCTTGTGTCTAAAAATTTCACCCATGTCCATCTATTGTAGTCATCAATAATGACTAGTCCATACTTCTTGCCATTGACAAAGGCAGTTTTTACTGGTCCAAACAAGTCAATGTGAAGAAGCTCCAATGGTCTGGTGGTTGAAACAACATTTTTAGCTTTGAAATAAGTTTTGAAATTCTGGTACCAGATGTGTGATGTTACGTGCGATGTCACAACAACACACTCTGCACAATGGACAGAATAAACAGCAATTGAACACACAAAATTATTCACCCAGTTCGGTCTAACTACCTACGTCTGGGGGCTACCAAGCCAGGGATGAAATTCACTAATTGTAGAATTAAATTACAGACTCAACAACCCAGTTGACAATCTCCTAATCTTAATTCCTACTAGTGACTTTCTACCTAAGAAACCACTTAGATATGAGAACACTACTCAATCCCTAAAACACTTCAGTGATATAAATCAAAGATCACACACTTTGAATAACACTACTTGATTCTGCTTCACAACTTTGATCATGAACAACTCAAAATAACAATACCAATTCACACTCGAATGGTTTACAAATCATCCACGAAGACACAAACGACACTCAATCTTTAGCTCACTTTCTTCGTTACTTTTCCTCTAGGAATGATGCGCATTATATAGCTCTTTGAATTGGACTTGGACCTGCTACAATATCTGACCTGATTTGTTATTTAAAACTGAATATTCAAAACAGATTTTCTCCTAAAATCTTTTCAAATCTTCAACCTTTTAAATCTCCTACAAATCTGCATCAAATCTCTATGCAACATAAAATATCTATCCCAAGATATTCGCATCCAATGAGACAACCTGCTCTCCACAATTCCAGCTAAAAGGCAAACCCTAACAACATCACAAAACCTGATGTTATTAATTCTGCAGATCTAATGTCACAACATCGCCAGTGGCATCAGACATCCAACTTAAATCTTAACACAGCCCAGTGTTAAGACTCAATGTTGTGACATCACCCATATGACATCAAACATTGAACAACTTCACTACTTAACATAGCCCAGTGTTAAGACTCAATGTTGCAACATCACCACCTTGACTTCAACATTGAACAAACTTTGTTTTACCAAAATTCTAGCCAATCCAAGAAACTAACAATCTCCCCCTTTGGCTAATTTTGACTAAAACAATCTATGCACCTTCAGAAACTTCAGCAGTGGAATAAACTTGAATAATTTTTGAAACTTCAAACAGCAGCATCTTTAATTCATAAAGACTTCACTTCACACAAAACTCTGCTGCAACACCATCTTTAACAGCAACTTGGCAACAACCAAAATGATGCTCCCCCTCAAAACAAGAACCAGCATAACAGTTGTTCAGCAATTACTCCCCCTCAATATCTGCACTTCTGTACTATAACATCAACAATCAGCTACATCCTCAGCAGCAACTTTCTTGACTTCATTCCTTAACAGCAACAACCATCAGCTCCTTTGACAGCATTTGACATATCAGAATATTTGACAACTCCTTGGCTACTTCTCCCCCTTTTTAGCCACAATTTGACAACCTTCAACTAGAAGCTCTACTAACTACAGTTAGTACTACCCTAGCTCTCATTGTTAGCCTCACAGTTAGCAACCGGACATAACAAATCATAGAACAAAAAAAACAAAAAGGGTGCATATACAGTACAATATTCATGATACAAACCATACACAACAGTGCAGAAACGAAAACAACAGAAACAAAACTAAAACTACTAACTAAGAAAAACAGTAAAAGCTTTAATCATCTGAGCTGAGATCATCATCATCTTCTTCATCTTCTTTTGAGCTGTCAATCTCAGACTCAGCTTTCTTATCGGCAACTTCTTCCTCACTTTCTTTTTCTGTCATCTTTAGAGTCATAAGTAATCTTTTAAACTTCTCCTTTCTTTCAGTGCTTACTCTGATAACTTCATCTAATTCTTTACAGGCTTCCTCCAGTTCAGAAATCATATCAGTCTTGACATGAGTATGATGAGTAGATGTTGAGGCAAATGTCTTGACATGATCAGCAACATGTTTTCCTTCAAACAACTTCTGATGAAAAGACAAGTCAGGCTTCCTTCTACAAACACTATCATACTGGTGAAGAATCCCAGGATGCTGAGACAGAATTATCCCACAAATGAGGGATGGAAATGCAATAGGCAATTTCACAGCTCTTGTTGCAGCATGCTTGATAGTCTGATTATAAATGTAAGAGCCATAGTCAATCAATCTCTTTGTTCCAATGGCATAAACTAATTTGCCCAAACCAGCAGAAATAGAGGTCTTGTGGTTTGTAGGAACCCAGTTAACAGCACCTATTCTATGAAGAATAACATATTTCACACTTAATAAACTTGCTGCCAACTTTCCATTTGAGGGCCACACTTCTACCTGACCAGCTGTGATTTCTTTACAGATAACATTATTAGAAACTCCTAATTCTCCATAATCTTCCTCACTTCTTCCTAAGTAGGCATTAATCACCTTAGGAGAGAACCAGACACACTTACCCCTAACAGTAACTCTTCTGAAAGTTAGGCTTTTGCTGTCATTAATAGACTCAGGGATATTCACTATAAATTCTCTGAACAGTCTATCATAGCAACTAGTCAATCCTGATACAGTCCTCATGAGACCAGCAAACTTAATTAGATCTATAATTTCAGTAGATTCTAAATCATCTGTAACTAGCTCCCTTTCCAGAGCTATCCTTCTCTGGCTCACACAATTCCACCTGGGTGCGCTACTGGCACAGTGAAATGAGATGTCATCAGGAACTTGATCAGCAGTTCTGTTCCTCACAGGGTTGATGTCTTGAACATCAAACTCTGAATCTGATTCTTCCCTGATTCTCCTATTTTTGCTAGAAATGCCAACTTTGCTCCATGACTTGGGAGGGCCTGCATTTGAAGTCCTTTACTTATCCTTGACCATATTTTCATTAGGATGTGACTCCACACCTTTCCCTTTCATATCCTCCCTCCTTCTTGCTATCGCATTACCAATGATATCACTATCAGATGAGTCCTCAACATCTATAACCTCAACCTGATCCTTCCCTTTATAACTGTGACTTTCAACCCTAGGGGAAGATGTTCTGACATCAGGGATGACATCAGTATCTTTAATATCTTCTTCTTTACTACCACCTTCAGCATCTTGAATCACAGACAATGCCGGTCTATGAAGATTGGTGTCCTCACTTTGAGAGCCCACCTGTTCAGCAGGCATTTGCCTTAAAGGGACAGAAATCCCTTTCACACGTATTCCCTTCTCAAGAATTTTGGTGGCAATCTGCTCCAAATGCATGTCCACATCATACTTCTCCTCAACAGCTTGAGAGGATGATGACCTAGTTTCAGTTTTATTCAACTTGGTTGAAGGTTTAGAGTTACCTGAATCTGGAAGTGCCATAAGAATGTGTTCTTTGTCAACATATTCTTGTTCCGATGAAACCCTAGTTCGTTCATGCACAGGTCTTTGAGAATCAGAGTTCTTGGATGGAGAAGACATCATTCCTTTGTACCAGACTAGGCCTAGAGAAGATTTTTCTATTCTGTTGAGATTAAGGGAGATGAACAGTCGAGAAGAGAAGGCTTTGATGAATCTTGATATAGAATCAATATGGTAAGGCGCCTGATTTTGAGTACCTCTTAATGACCAATCACTGATTTTCTCCCTCCATAAAAACTTTCCTTTTAAAAGTTTAAAAGGATTCACATCAGAACTCACTAACTCTGATTGACCTTTCAGCATCTCTTCACACTTGATGTCACAGTCTAATGTTAAAACATCAGTCTTAACATCAACAGTTGAGCTGACTTCTATAGGTATCGATAGATAATAATTATCTCAGGATCTGACTCCTTTCATGACCACTTCATCCTTCTCATTTGTCACCAGACACTCATCCTTGGAATAGCTGACTTTGTACCCTTCATCACATAGCTGACTTATGCTAATCAGATTAGCATTCAAACCTTGGACAAGGATCACACTATCAAGAGTAAGACCATCATGATTCTTCACTCTTCCAACTCCTTCTACTACTCCTTTTTCTCCATTGCCAAACACAACCTCATTTGCATGGCAAGGATTGAACTCCACCAACTGCTCCTTAGATCTAGTCATGTGCTTTGAACATCCACTGTCAAAGTACCATGCATCCATGGAAAAATGTCCATCTGAGGTATAAGCCAATAGACATGTGACCTGAGCTTTAGGGGCCCATTATTTCACCACCTTGGGCCTGACTTCCTTCTGTCTGGGTTGAGGAGCAGAATCTGGATAACCATGAAGCTTGAAGCAAGAGGACTGCATATGTCCAAACCTGCCACAATAGAAGCATCTGACTCTGTCATCTCTAAAGTGGTTAAACCTTCTGCCACTTTGATGATGATACTGTTGGTGCTGCCCCCCATAATGATGTCTTCTTCTACCATAGTTGGCATGTTTTCTACGGTGCGGTTGTCTTCTCCTGTACTGAGGATGTTGTCTCCTAGGCTGTCTCCTATGGTGATGAGGCTTCCTTCTTCCATAGTAATGAGGCACAACATTGTTGTATTCATATCCATATCCATACCAGCTTCCCTGATATTGAGACATCTGATGAGACATGTTCTGTTTGAACTTGGCAGCTTGCATGCTCTTGTGATATTGGGGAGGCATATACTGACTAGCTCCTTGGGCTGCATCTTCCTCTGATGAGGACCATTCTTCTTCTCAGCATTCTGAGGCTGTGAATGAACACCCTTCTCAGGTGTAGGATCCTGTCTCTTTGTTTGATGTTGAGACATTGGTTGGGACACCTCATTCTTTGTTCCTGAAGTGCTTGCTTCAGCAGAAACCTTTTTCTCAGCCACAAATCCTATTCCTGACTTATCACCAGCAGCTTTCTCTGACTGCAGAATCTTATCAAGAGCGTCTGTACCACTGTTCAGCATCCTAACAGATTTAGTCATATGATCAAGATGAGCTTTGACCAGTGAGACTTCATTTTCCAAATCAGCTTTAGCAGTCTCAAGCTGAGCAATCTGTTTCTTTTGACTCTTGTTTTCTTGATAGATTTCAGCACTCTTCAGACAAAGCTCTTGATAAGTAGAAGCTAACTCCTAAAAACTTATTTCCCCATCACTAGAATCATCATCAGAAACAACAGTTCCTGTTAAAGTTCTAACATGCTTTGCTGACTCACCTTCACTTTCACTATCAGAGTCAGACCAGGAAACTGACATGCCCTTCTTCTGCTTCTTCAAGAATGTGGGACATTCTTTCTTGACATGTCCATGACCTTCACACTCAAAGCACTGAATACCCTTGTCTTGAGCAGTCTTCTCCTTATCCTTCTCCTCATACTTTCTGATGTCAGAAGCGATGTTCTTGTCATTAGGCTTGAAGTTCTTGTTCATTCTTTTGAACACCTTGTTGAACTGCCTTCCCAACATAACAATGGCCTGAGATAGATCCTCCTGGGATTCAGAACTATTCCCTTTCTCTTCTTGATCATTTGAAACCAAGGCTATACTCTTAGGCTTCTTTTCTGGTTCTTCCTCATTCAAACCAAGCTCAAAAGTTTGAAGAGATCCAATGAGCTCATCAACCCTCATCTTGATGATCTCTTGAGCTTCTTCAATTGCAGTCACCTTCATCTTGTACCTCTTAGGAAGAGACCTAAGGATCTTCCTTACAAGCTTTTCATCTAACATCTTTTCACCAAGAGCACTGGATGCATTAGCCAGCTCAAGCACACTTATATGGAAGTCATTGATAGTCTCATCTTCCTTCATCTTCAGACTTTCAAACTTCAATGTTAGAAGCTGAAGTCTTGACATCTTAACTCTAGATGTTCCTTCATGTGTAGCCTTCAAAATATCCCACGCTTCCTTAGCAACCTCACAGGTATTGATTAACCTGAATATGTTCTTATCCACTCCATTGAAAATTGCATTTAAAGCTTTGGAATTTCCAAGGGCAAGCTCATCTTCTTCCTTGGTCCATTCTTCTTCAGGCTTCGGCTTTGAGGTGCCCTCTTTATCTTTTCCAGCATCATCTTTTTCAAACACAACAGGTGCTTTCCATTCTTTAATGATGGCCTTCCAAGCCCTGCTGTCCAAGGATTTCAAAAAGGTGATCATCCTTGGCTTCCAATAATCATAATTCGAGCCATCCAAAATAGGGGGTCTGTTGACAAATCCTCCAACTTCTTTGTCCATCTTTACACCAGAAAGTAACTTCCCTAGATCTCACTCAGAGACAGACAGGATGCCTGCTCTAATACCAATTGAAATTCTGGTACCAGATGTGTGATGTTACGTGCGATGTCACAACAACACACTCTGCACAATGGACAGAATAAACAGCAATTGAACACACAAAATTGTTCACCCAGTTTGGTCTAACTACCTACGTCTGGGGGCTACCAAGCCAGGGATGAAATTCACTACTTGTAGAATTAAATTACAGACTCAACAACCCAGTTGACAATCTCCTAATCTTAATTCCTACTAGTGACTTTCTACCTAAGAAACCACTTAGATATGAGAACACTACTCAATCCCTAAAACACTTCAGTGATATAAATCAAAGATCACACACTTTGAATAACACTACTTGATTCTGCTTCACAGCTTTGATAAAGAACAACTCAAAACAACAATACCAATTCACACTCGAATGGTTTACAAATCATCCACGAAGACACAAACGACACTCAGTCTTTAGCTCACTTTCTTCGTTACTTTTCCTCCAGGAATGATGCGCATTATATAGCTCTTTGAATTGGACTTGGACCTGCTACAATATCTGACCTGATTTGTTATTTAAAACTAAATATTCAAAATAGATTTTCTCCTAAAATCTTTTCAAATCTTCAACCTTTTAAATCTCCTACAAATCTGCATCAAATCTCTATGCAACATAAAATATCTATCCCAAGATATTCACATCCAATGAGACAACCTGCTTTCCACAATTCCAGCTAAAACGCAAACCCTAACAACATCACAAAACCTGATGTTATTAATTCTGCAGATCTAATGTCACAACATCGTCAGTGACATCAGACATCCAACTTAACTCTTAACACTGCCCAGTGTTAAGACTTAATGTTGTGACATCACCCATATGACATCAAACATGGAACAGCTTCACTACTTAACACAGCCCAGTGTTAAGACTCAATGTTGCAACATCACCACCTTGACTTCAACATTGAACAAACTTTGTTTTACCAAAATTCTAGCCAATCCAAGAAACTAACAAGTTTTGAAAAACTTGCCTTTCTAACATGCTTCATAAAGAGCATCTGAAGCAAACTTCAGATTTGGCAGGCCTCTGACTAAATTAAGCTTGTTAAGCTGAGAAATCCTCCTCATGTTAACATGACCCAATCGTCTATGCCATATCCGTTGCTCTTCGTTAACATTCATAAGACATTTAACATTCTGATTTTCAAATCAGAAAGTATAATCTTATAAATGTTGTTTTTCCTCTTTCCATTGAAAAGAACTGAGCCATCCTCTTGATTGGCAGCTTTGCAGGACTTTTGATTGAAAATGATGTCATAACCATTATCACTTAATTGACTTATGGAAAGAAGATTATGCATTAGTCCTTCAAGAAAAAGAATATTAGTAATGGAAAGGAGAGAACCATTGCCTACTAATCCGGAGCCAATGATCTTCCCTTTGTGATCACCTTCGAAATTGACGATGCCTCCAGGCTTAAGTTCTTGGCTTTAGAACATATGCCTTCTTCCCGTCACGTGTCGCGAGTATCCAAAGTCCAGGTATCATGACTGGTGTCTTAACTCCATTGCTAGGGATATCTGCAAAATAGATTATCTTATCCTTAGGTACCCATATCTTTTTGGGTCCTTTTGGGTTAGTCTTCCTAGAGTTTCTTACAACTTTAGGTTTTAGTGCAGGATATTTATACATGAATGCATGATTTGAACGAGAAAGAGGTTTTACTTTAACCTTAGGTTTATAACCAGATCTACCTTTAGGTCTGACATCATTTTGTTTCCCTGGAGGAAAAAAATGAGATTCAAGAGTATTAGGCTTATCATCTTTTACATAATCAGATTCGTCATCAGAATCATAGCCAATGCCCATTGTTGCGTTTCTGCTAACACCATAAATCATGGAAGCCATTAAGCTTCTATTCAGACTTCTAGCAAGAAATTTTAGGAAGGACTTATCATACTTCTGTATGATATTACTAGAACCTATAGAGGCCTTAGAAATGATTTTCTTCTCAAGGTTGAGACTCTTGCTTTGAGGCATAGAGTTGATTTTCAAAATGAGATTTTCTTCATTTAAACTTGAAAAACATTTTTGAAGCTTACAGTAGGCTTATGATTCAGATACATGGATCTTCTTCAGAGCCTTGTATATGTTCAAAATATTTTTATATTTTTCCAAAACTTTTGATAAACTAGAGCTTTTATGCGGGACATCAGAGTCACGTTAGCCTGCTATTCCTCAAAATCATCTTCAAAAGACTCTGAATCATCCCATGTAGCCATAAGACCCTTATTATCCTCAAAAGTCTTTCTTCTTGGGTTTGTCCTTCTTCAACTTGGGGCAGTCATTCTTGTAATGACTTAGCTCCTTGCATTCAAAGCAGATAACTTCTTTGTTGGCTCCAGCTTTCTTGAATCCAGAAGTTGACTCATAACGACCATATGTCCTTCTTTATCCTCTGAATTTGCCTTGCCTTTTCTTCTAGAGTTGGTTCACGCTTCTAGAAAGAAGAGACAACCCGTCTTTCTCTTACGATTCTTCTTCAGACTTTTCATTAGTATCAGCTTGAAGAGATTTTGTCTTCTCAGATCTTCCTGAAGACTTCAGAGCAACATACTTTCTCTTTCTTTTAGATTCATCTTCCTCGAGCTCAATATCATAGATTCTTAAGGAACTAACTAGTTCTTCAAGAGAAGTGTTGTTGAGGTCCTTTGATAACTTCAGAGAAATTACCATTTGTCTCCAACGTTTAGGTAAACTTCTGATGACCTTTTTAACATGATCAGCAGTAGAATATCATTTGTCCAGAACCTCAATTCTTACGACAAGAGTTTGAAACCTTGAGAACATATTCTCAATAGTTTCCTCGTCCTCCATCTTGAACGCTTCATATTTTTTAATCAAGGAAAGAGACTTGGTTTCTTTGACTTGTGTGTTCCCTTCATGCATCATCCTTAGAGAATTAAATATGGATTTGGCAGTATCTTTGTTGGTGATTTTTTCATACTCAATGTATGGAATAGCATTTAGCAAGATAGGTTCATGCTTTGTAATGATTTTTATAATCTTTCTTCTGTTGGTCCATCATCACTCTTCTTTCAACTTTGTTGCCACTTGCATCTATTGGGTGTACGTAGCCATCAACTACGATGTCTCAAAGACCAACATCATGACCTAGAAAGAAACTTTCTATTTTGTCCTTCCAATAGTCAAATCTGTCTCCATCAAAAATAGGAGGTTTAGCATTGTAATAATCTTTATCGTTAGTTTGAATAACTGGAGATGGAATGACATCCATTGTGTTTCACACTGGATCTTTATCTGACATTCTTAAGTGTTTGATAATCTCATCAAGACCAGAATCAAAGCTCTGATTCCAATTGAAGGTGGCGAGAAACATAAGAAAGGGGGGTTTGAATTGAGTTTCTAAAAATCAAAGCTTTTTCAAAACCAACTCAACAAGTAACAAAACAAACAATACAAATAACAAGTTATTTTTATACTAGTTCGCTGTTAACAAAGCTACCTCTAGTCCACTCTACCAAGGTGATTTTGCCTTCTCAATAAGGACTTAATCCACTATAACCGAATATGATTACAAATACCACATAGATGGTCTGACTTTGTCCTCTTGAGTATATCTGACTAAACCCTAGTCACAAGTTAATACAATGAATATCTCACACAATAACGAGCAACAACTATATGCGTGTTTAGAAATGATATAAACAAGAATAATATTTACTTCAGCAAAGTGTGTATATTCAATAACTTGAGCAAAACAGTAGCTTAAGCATCATTAGGAACATCTTCCAAATGTCCAAGTCTTCTTTATATAGGTGTCATACCCCGAATTTGTCCTACCCTTTTCAAAAAAATCCGCATTCGATTTTATTTTCATTTTTCGCATCACCTGTATAGTATAGCATACTTTTTCCACAAATAAACCCTAAAACTGATTAGCTAGGATGAATCCTCGGATATACAGACAAACTGGTCGAATTATTTCTCAGATAGGCAGAAAATCAGTAAATAAAAAGTTTCCGAATTTAAGCTCGTAGACGTCAGTAATATTGACCTATTTTTCGCAAAGTTTGATTAGGCTCACTTGTCTTATTTTTCGACGACTTTGCAGTCACTTTTCGATCACTCTGAGCCTTTTTACCGGTCCCAGTCAATTTTCAAATTTGACCAAACGCTGTATTTTTCGAGTCGTTTATTCCGCACTAATCATTTTGGTGCGGTCGATTTAATTTTTCGGGCACTTTGTCGCCCGACTTTATTTATTTTTCATCCGATCTATTTTTGTATTTTCATCAAAATATTTAGAATAATAATTATAATTTTCCATGTTGGCATTTTATTTTTTATCACATTTATTTAATAAGTTGTGAATTTTAGTAGGTTTAATTAATTTAATTCTATTGAAATTAATTAAAACTCCTAGAAGGGGCAATTTTGGCATTTTAAATTTAGTGTATTTCTTTGATTAAATAGGGATCGTTAGATTTAAATTTAATCAAGGGTCCACATGCATTATCCTTACTTTTTCTCATTAGCCAATCACAAGTTAGTTTTTATTCTATTTTATTCAAATTAATTTTTTAAAAAAATCAGAAAAATAAATGTTTAATCAAGAGACACTTGTCCCTCTTTAATTTGTTAGTTTTTTAAAAATTTTGTCATCTCAACCAATAGTAGTGTGACCTTTGTCATTTATGTGTTGGAAATTTGGTTTGAAATCAGAAAAATAAAAAAAGACATTTCTTTCCGTTTAGCAGCCGAGCGGATTATGTGGGATCTGGAGAAATATTGTTTTTTTGCTGTCTTAAATGACATGCGGCGACGTGGGAGAGGGATAATGGAATGAAAATTGAAACGGTTTTTATACCTCAACAAATCCACTATCCACTAACAAACAAAAAAAAAGAGGCAAGATCTTTTCTTTTTGGAAGACGGAATGTGCATAAAAGGGAAAGGGTGACTTTTGAGGGAGGCATGACTTTTTCTTCTCTGAAAGGAATTCACTACTCCCCCTCAAAATTCATCAGAGACTCTTTCCTCCTCCATTTCACATATTCAGTCTTCACTCACCTCAAAACCCTCTTCACTTTTCCGTCACGCTCACCGTCATTCAACCCTTCTTTCTTCTTCAATTAACCTCCATCCAATCCTTCCTTCTCCGAGTAAACACCAACGGCTCTGCCGTTAACATTATTTTCTCCTCCGGGGAAACCAAACAAAAACCAAAACCAACTACAACCAACTATTTCCTTTCGTTTCATTCTCCTACTGCACTACAACAGATAAGACCTTAGACAACGCTTTTTTTGCCCTTAGACAGCGCTTTTAAGCGCTGTCTAAACCTGCCCTGCTATAGGTTTAGACAGCGCTTTGGGTAATACCAAAAGCGCTGTCTAAAGGGGGGTATATTTAATGAAAAGCGTTGTCTATGGTACCTTTAGACAGCGTTTTTTGTCAAAAGCGCTTGCTAATCCCCACCTTAGACAGCGCTTTCACCAAAAGCGCTGTCTAAGGTATACGAAAAATTTTATATAAATTTTTTTAAACCACAATTTTTACCAGGTTTTTTCAACCAGAATTTGACCTGTTTTTCAACCAGCAATTTTTTTCAGAAAAATGCCACAATTTGGAGATTCAAATCAATCCAATTTATCCTATTTAAATGTACCAATTTACACCAAAATTATATATCCAAAACAATTGGCAATTCAAACCAATATATATATTTAAAATTACAAACCAAAATTATATATACACCTATTTATAATTACAAATCATTACATTTTTTCTACAAATGCACATATTACTTATACTAGTACTTTTGCATCCAACCAAAGCATTGCTTCAAATCTACATTATAGGTCCTGAAAACACAAAGATTGTAATTCAATTAAAAGAATACATAAACAAAGTTACACATATTTAAATTCTCATCAATTAAAGTAAGAGTACAATATTATACCTTGTAAAATTCCGAGCTCCATAATGTATTGAGATCTAGAATCTAGAATCTCTCTCTGCAGTTTTAGAGTTCTAATATAAGGAAATCGACATGGGAGAATGACAAAGAGTAAGCAGTCCTAGCCTTTCTATTTATTCCAAATAGTGCACAACATGACATCTTTGCACCACTAATTAGGGTTGAAAATCTTGGTTTACTATTCTATTTACGTTTGAGCATATACCAATATTATACCAAATGCAGGAGAGCTCAAATTCAAGAACTGTAACTAAATTTACCTAATTGCTGCTATAATGCATATTTTCCAAGGCAGAAAGTTGTACATCAGGAAGGTTTACTTCAAAACAATCCTGCAATATAATGTGATCATATCAATGGTTTTCATGCAAGACCATCAAGGAAGCCCACCAAAGAATATGATTTCTAAGAAAATCTAATCAAGGATGGATCACATAAGTTATTGGCATTTAATTTTACTCTTGTATGCACTGTCCATCCCATGACACTGGCACCAGTTTTGCAGTTAATAGTTTGTTGTTACTATGTTAGATAGCTCTCTTATTCTTAATAGTATCAATGTCCTTTGCTGCTTCTGTGACAACAACAAAAATTTGATTAGTTAAACTATGTATTTCTCTTTCACAAAATGCAAATAATTCAGTTTTATTTAAATCACATCAAATTGAATAACTTTTGATTGTGTTTCACAATTACCCCAAACCAAAACATTTGTGGGAAAATTTGAAGACTATAAACCATTCATAGGACTCAAATTTTCACTTTATGTTGAAACTAACACATTAATCTCTTTAGCATTTGAAGTACTATTTGGTTTAAAGGATTCATTAGAAACTAGATTTCTACAAAGGGGACAAATGGAATGAGATTGAAACCACATATCAATACAATTTAAATGAAATCCATTATTGCAATTTGGTTAAATTCTAGCTTTTTTACTTCAACAACATCACAAAGACAAATATACAGCACATTCCAAACCATATTTGAAATCTTCTGATTTGAAAACCAAAACAGGCAAAGACTTAAGAATTGAAACTTCAAGTCCAATTTGGTGAGGTCCACTTCCATAGACAACATGATCTTGACCAGGAGCATTAGAACAAACATAACAACTACAAATAGGAAAATTAAGAGATTTTAAATTAAGTTAATAACAAATATCACCCTTAATAAATAAACTAATCTTCTAGAGAAAAATAATTGTAGTAAATAATAGCAACAACACATTTAATGCAACAACAAAATTCTTCAGCACAAAAGTACTTTTGCAACAACGAACTCTTCACTGTATAGCAAGAATATCATGAAAAGGACAACCCATAGAAGAATCACTAATTAGACAAAAATACTCGAGACTAACAGACTAGACACACAAACTCTATAGAACATGCATACCAAATACATATATACACAAACAAATAATGAAAAAAATTATTACTGAAAGAGCCTACAAAAGAATCACTTTAATATATTGAAAAATAAGTATAATAAGTAATTCCATTATTTTAAACTATGTATTAACCTCTAGTTAATTTGGAAACATATTACTAAGAAACTTCTTATAATGCAGAGCAAATTTTGAATGTTTTTGAGATTTATAAATAGAGCCTTTACTTGGCGGAAATGGTGATTACATTGACTCCCCGCTGCATCATAAAAAATCCCAGCTAGACTTGTATTTTGAGGACTGCAAAGTTATTGCGACAGAAAATAAAATTAATAAATTATGCAGTCAACACAACTTATAATGAATTATAATTCCTAACATAGAAAAATACAACAATAAAGTCATATCATGATTTCAAAATCATCTAATGAGAGACCAAATAGCTGGAGTCGTTTATTATTCTCCTAACTACACACGTTTTCCAAAATGCAGGATCCTGAATGATATATCCAAAGCCTAGTTAATCTTAGAATTTAGAAAGTAATATATGTTATATTTCTGCAATGCCAAGTTATCCACTCGCACTTATAATGTCATATCATATCATACATAAAGAACAACTTACATGAATGATCAATTCAAACCCAAAGTTAGTAATATACTTATCAAAATCTTCAATATAATCTTGTCATAAATATCATCATTGTATTCATCCTTAAACTCATTGTAATCTCTCTTTCGATAGACAGTATTCACCTACTTTTCTAATACATCAGTTACATCACCATATTTAAGAATTAAGACAATTTAGGATGTTCATTTTTCAAATCCTCTTCCAATCCAAGATTTGAAAAAGATTAAACTAGAACAGATAAAGTGAAAAATTGAGGAAAATTCAAAAAATTAAAAAGAAACAATTAAAAACAATATATTATAGGGAACCCTAGAACTCAAATATTTTTCTTGAGACAAATAGGTTCCTGAATTTGTCAGACCCAGATGTAGGAGGAAACAACAGTAGTGACTATCCGATATAGACCCAGATGTAGTCACAACCAAACATGGAAATAAGCTGTAAATATGCTATCAAAATTGTAAATTTAAGAGAAGCAATAAAAAGAAATAATGACAAAGAAAGAACCAAAACCAAATCTAGGAATCGAAAAAATCTTACGCCATAAATCCTTCCATCCTATATCTGGCCACACCCTGACCATGCAAACATCACTACTAAAAGTTAGACATTTGATTAAATGATTTTACATTAGATTTCAAGATAAATCAACGGCAATGCAAGAACGAAATGTATCAGTTACAAAGAGCATAAACGAACGACGGCAATGAGTTCGCAACGGACGGCAATACAACGACGACAACGGACGGACGACAATGCAACGACGGCAACAACGAACGACGGCACGGTGGAGGACAGTTGACGGTAAAGGTTTGAGTTCGCAAGGGTTTTGAGCTCAGTTCGCATGCAGGGGAGAAGAAAGAGCGGAAATATGAAAATGAATACTGACTATTCATATATTTTAATTTAATTAGACCTTAGACAGCGCTTTTCATAAAAGCGCTTTCTAAGGTGGACCTTAGACAGCGCTTTTAAAAGCGGTTTCTAAGGTTGGCCTTAGACAGCGCTTTTGATTTTTTTTTTTTTTTAATTTTTAAGACCTTAGAAAGCGCTTTTAAGGAAAGCGCTGTCTAATATTTTCCTTTAATTTTTTTTTTAAAATTAATAAAACTTTAGAAAGCGCTTTTGACCTAAGCGCTGTCTAAGGTCTTATATTTTTTTAAAATTTATAAGACCTTAGAAAGCGCTTTTAACTAAAGCGCTGTCTAATATTTTCCATTAAATTTTTTTAAAAAATTTATAAGACCTTATAAAGCGCTTTTGACCAAAGCGCTGTCTAAGGTCTTATATTTTTTTCGCTTTTATTTTTTTAAATGAATAGTTTCCTTGTTTTTAACTTATAGCAGCGCTTTTGTATTAAAACGCTGTCTAAGGTGCGATGTTATAACTTACTTTTGTTGTAGTGCTGCCACTACCACTGAACGACACCATCACTGACTCATTGAGCTTCGCCGCGACGTGAACTACCTCCACCGTGCAATACCCACAACATTTCCATTACCGACACACAACCGTCATGCGATCCGGCTTTTTCTTCCTCCGATTCAGATATCCGACGATACCAACCACCATCCTACCACCAGAAACAACCTCAAAAAGCCGGTAATTCTAACATCTTTTGTTCCAGCTCGACGAAAATCATAACAACAACTCTGCAAAACGAGCTCGACGACACTATTTGGAACAGTAACACGTCAGCAAGCACATACCAGATCCGAGCGCAGCAACAACTTTCAGCTTATTGGTTGGTTACATCTTCTCTCCTTGCTCGATTTCAACACTGTGTAATTGTGATTCATTTCTGTTTGCTATTTATTTCGCCTACTGTTTCGTATGCTTCTTATTTTCTGATTTGGTTTTGGTTAAGCTTGTTAGTTAACGTATAACCATTTTAAGAATAATGATTGTGCTACTGATTATCTTGGTTGTATATTTATCTCATTTCTAATTCATGTGCATGTCGTGATTTTGGAATTTGAGTGTGAAAAGCGAGTTGACGATGATGGTTAGATTAAAGATGTGGATGTTTGCAGTTGTTGTTTTAAGTTTCTAAGTTCTCATATGGATCTTCGTATTTTATCCGGCGTTTGTATACATTGAAGTTATTTTGGGTTTTGTTCTTCCACTGTTAGACAGAGAAGAAAGAAAGATGGGAACTTCAATTTCTTTATTTTACTTTCTGCAGACTACAGATTCGTTCACCTGAGAAAAATTAAGATTGGTTGAAAAGTAAATATTTCTTCATTTACTTTTACTACTTTTTCATTTTTTTTACATAATTACTCAAGTTGAGAAATGTGTGGGATATTGTTATATATTTTGAGCCCATTAATCTTTGCACCTCCATGTATTATAGGATATTTCATTGCCTTTATAAACAATTCTTGAAGTATGCTGCCATTTTTTATTTCGATTCGTTGAACTTTGATTGAATAGAAGGCGTGGTTGCATATTTCAATTTCATTGAGTTTAAATTAAATTCTCTTTAATTCATGGTTTCAACAAATCTATGTCGTTTATGCCATCAAACTTGACACATCAATTCAATAATTTCGTCACGTTTTGATAATTGCGTTATCACGCACAAATCGGCTTCGAATATATTTTATTTTCATTTCTAATTTCAAAATTATCTATAATTAAAAACATTTTTCCTATTATTTAATTAAAACCTTAATTTAGTAATTAGTTGCTTTTTTAATGACAAATTCAAAATAAACCATTTTCAATTAATAAATTATAAAATAATTCCAAATAATATTTCTAAACTCGATTAAATATTTTTCAAAATACGGTCAATCAAATTTTTTTTTTATTATTAATTACGAAAGTAGTGAATTCTTGAGGTCTAACACTTCTTGCATTCTTAAACGGTCACTCTTGGGGCGCACGCCTTGGGTTTTTACTGTTTCGTCTTTCGTTTCTCAAAAATAAATAATTTTCGCTTAATATAATCAAAACGCATAAACACTTAATCCGATTAAAATACTTAACACAACCAATCAAATCATTTTTCTTAAATAAATCGCGAAGGAACTGAATTCTTGAGGTCTAGCACTTCTTGGATTCTTGAATGACCGCTCTTAGGGTGCACGCCTTGGGTTGTGATCATTCGACCTTTCATTTCTAAAACACTCGCCCTAATTATTTACACAAAGAAATGCCATTGGATTCTAGAATTCCATGTGGTATCATTGTTGTTCATCAAACAATATTTCGTAAATCAATCGAATGAAAAAGGTGTCGTTGGGATCTAGCATCCTAACAATGTCCTGATGAATTGATTGCAAGAACGACGTTTTGTTTATCGAATAATTGTCATTCTCCCTACAACACTTAACAAATCAAACCTCATATTCGCGCTCCCGTACACACGAACTCTTCGCGTACCCTAATCCGATTCGAACACGCAACCAAACATTTTGTCGATCAAACTTCAAAAGAAGAAGATTCTTGGAATCTAGCATTCCTTGGATCTTCGAATGAATGACTCTCGAGGCACGCCCCTTGGGTTGTCGTTCATTCAACCTTTTCGACTTTTAAACTAAACCATTTTCAAATTGATTCTCGATTCGTTGTCAAACCATTTTCAAAACATCCTCGTAAGTCGAGCGCCTTTTGCCTCGCCATCAACCCAATGCACACACTTGCACCTTTTGTCGTGGTTTCATTACTAGGAGCACCCCTAGGGACTAGTATCGATTCTCACCTTTTTTCGCAACCCATCTAATTCGATCTTTTTCAAACCGTTTTTCTAAATCAACTTACGAAAGAAGAAGATTTTTGGAGTCTAGCACTCCTTGGATCTTCGAATGAATGGCTCTTGGGGCGCACGCCTTGGGTTGTTGTTCATTCAACCTTTCGTCTTAAAACACTTAATCTTTATTGAACATTTTCTTAATCAAATCACAAAAGAACTGAGTTCTTGGAGTCTCGCATTCCTTGGATTCTTGAGTGACTGCTTTCGAGGCATGCCCCTTGGATTGTTCGTCATTCAATCTTTTGTCTCCTAAAACACCAACCCCTTTCTTTTCGTGGTCGTATCCACGAACTACGGACGCTCTGATTCTTCATTCATTCGAATGTAAGATACGTAGGCATAAGATTGCGATGATCTTGGTGAGCACACTTCCATCTTTTCCCGTCATTCCCCATAGTCGAACTACGATTGCTCTGATTACTCATTCTCGTTCGAATGAGTATACATAGGCACAAGGGCCCCAATCCTTGGTGAGCACCCTATCCTAAAACCACCAATTTCCCCTTAGTATCCTTTCCTTTTATTGTACCGTTTCACATTTATCATTTAGAAGAAAACAAATAAGCTTAGCTAACGTTCATCACAATTCGAACTAAGAGGTTCCCGTTAAGTATAACGGACGTGAGGGGGTGCTAATACCTTTCTCTCACGTAACCGACTCCCGAACCCAGAATGTGGTTGTGATGACCATGTTCTTATCTTTTTTAAAGGTTTTCTAGATATTTTCCTTTCCCTCTTTTGGGATACATAAAGTTCGGTGGCGACTCTGTCGAACCGCAATTTCATCCGCGCCTTTTGCGCGAGGGCCGTTTTATCGATTTTTTGAGGTGCGATAGCTGGCGACTCTACTGGGGACATTTGCTCCATGCAAGAGAGAGTCAAGCCAAACTTAGTGCAATTTGTAAATAGCGTTATCTTTGATTGTTTTCTTCTCGTTTTCGCCTATCATTTATGTATTTGTTCTCTTATTGCTTTCTCTTTTATATGCTCATTATTATTCTTGTCTGTTGGATCTTGGGATGATATCATGAGTAAAGCTCTACACCTGAGCTTTGGTAAAATCAGAGGGAACATATAGCTTAGACTTGGAAGTCGAGTAGTGTTAGTCCCCAAGGACTCGCTCCTTGTGTGCCTAGCATGAAAGCTCCCCTAGAGGAGACCTTTTTGTAGATCTTGTTGTAACACAACTAGCCTGTCGCATGACTTGATTCATGAAGGGTCTGTGACTCTGGGAACCACTTTGAGCACCAATTTCTATATGGGTGGTCGTGTAGTGTTAGTCTCCAAGGACTCGCTCCTTGTGCGCCTAGCTTGAAGACCCTGCTCAGGAGAGACCTTGTCGTTACTCTCGTCGTAATACAGCTAACATGTTGCATAATGTTGATGCGATTAGTGTTCGTGATCCTGGGAACCTTATCCGTCAACGTAGAAACTATCCCATGAGTGGGTTAATGGGTAAAGAAACTAGAACTTTCCTCATAAGGCTTACCTGTAGGGTTTCTTTGATCAAGGACTTTGGTCGTCTACCTGTTGCATTAACCAACTTCAGTTCTGATTAAATATCTGATCCTGGATCTTGCATCTTGCATTGCATCCATACATGTCATTACATTGCATTGCATTAGTTATACATCTTGCATTTTATTCAAAAAGTAGAAACTCATTTCTCCTTCATTCATCTCCAGTAAATCAAGTTGATTCCTCAACACCAGCACGCAACTCGAGCCAACACTAGACGTATGATGGAGCAAATTAAACAAGAGCAAGCTGCCTTCAGAGAAGAATTGGACTCTATCAAAGGCAAGATCAGCTAGATTCTCGAAGCCATCGTCATGGCCAGAAAGGAAGAAGAACTGCGTGAAGCCGCTGCCGCCAACAACAATGTTCATGTGCAAGGATCTCCATTAAGGATCTCAGTTCTTGTTCCTAATCCTATCAATTATGGGATACCGATGAATTTCACTGTTGCAGTTAAAGGAGCTACTTCTCAGCCATTTCTAACATTTGGAGTTACTGTTGGAGCTATCTCGCAAACCCATCTTGCTGTCACTCAGATTCCCATCCCTCATACTGAGGAAAATCTGCAAGATAAGTATGACGAGGTTCAAAACTATCATGCCACTATCCCAATTGTCAATCATGTTGCTGCTCAGGATTATGAGGCCATCAGAATGTGCCATGATCAAGCCGAAAAACTCCGATCATGGAAGGGCACAACTCAACTTTTTTGAATGCTTTGGAAATGTGCTTGGTCCCAGTTGTTGTGATTCCTCCAAAGTTTAAGGTGCCAGAGTTCTTGAAGTATAAGGATCTCAGTTGTCCCAACATTCATCTGAAGATGTACTGCCACAAGATGGCTGTCTATGCTAGAGACGAAAAGCTGATGATCCATTGCTTCCAAGACAGCTTGTTTGGAGCATCTCTCGAATGGTATATGTAGTTGGAGCGTAGCAGTGTGCGTACTTGGGCTGAGCTAGCTGATGCTTTTGTCAAGCAATACAAATACAACACTAACCTTGCTTCGAATCGTACTCAGCTTCAGAGTATGGCTCAGAAGGACAAAGAATCCTTTAAGGAGTACGCACAATGCTGGAGAGAGCTAGCTGCAAGAGTGCACCCACCATTGGTTGATCGTGAACTGATTCACGTCTTCATGGGTACTTTGCAGGCCAATACTGTGAGAAGCTAATTGGTAGTGTTTCTGCTGGATTCTCTGACTTGGTGATCGTTGGTGAGAGAATTGAAGAAGGTCTGAAAAGCGGGAGGTCCAAGGAGGTTCTAACAGCCAGTCTGGAGCTAAAAAGCCTTTCAATGGATAAAAAAAAGGAGGGCAAAACAAATGCCGTCTCTGCTTAGAAATGGAAAGTTCAATAAGCTCCTGCTCCAATGCCTTTTCAAATCCCCTACTTCCGGTATCCATATGTTGTTGTTGCGCAATATGCTCCTAAGCCTTATCAGCCAGCAGTTCAAGCTCCAATGCTTCAACAACAGGCTCCTCAGCAACAGTCATACAATCAACAAGGGTATCAGTATCCTCCTCAGAATCAACAATAGCGAGCTGCTCAATAACAACGTCAGCCTAATCAACAAAGGACGGGAGGCCAGAAAGAAACTTTGATCGCCTACCTATGTCATATGCTCAGATCTTTGTAGAACTGCTGAAGGATAGGGTGATCACCCCCAGAGACCTAGGTCCTCCAACTGTCATTCCTCTATATTATGATGCTAATGCTCACTGCGAGTATCATAAGGGTGCTCCAGGGCACACTATCGAGGACTACAGAGCCTTCAAGCATAAATTCCAAGACCTGGTCGATTCAAAGTTTCTCTAATTCAACAAGAGGACTCCGAACGTCACGAACTATCCTCGGTCGCGCTGAGCTAGTGCCAGCATCAAGTCAAACAAGTCAAGATCAGCTTCCCCGAAGAAGACAGTCATCATGCCATCCCGTCATTTTCATTCTTGTATTTTGTCTTTGTTTGTTTAATTACTTTTTACTTTAAATATTGTCGTTTGTATTTGGTTTTATTAATGTAGTGATTATGCATGTTTTGAATCAGTTATGTCGTATTCACTCATTTTTTCCATTTATTGCAAAGCACAGACACATATTTCTCCACTTCTATCTCTTTAACATACTGTTGTTTAGCAATGATTGTAGGGAGGATGATGAAAACGAAATACCCATAATTGCAAACTGTATGCTTTCGGATAAAATCCTGTCGATGATGTACATGCATTGTTTCAATCCCCCAAACACTGGAGAGACAAGGAGTTAATCCCTAGTTAACCACTTTGAGCCAAGAAGAAGTAGTTTCCTTCGAATATTCAAACCCTTACACTCAACCTGGGGAAGGGTAATGTTCATTTAACCCAACTACGCACTCAAATCACAAGGCAAACATCCAAAAGACATGACGGTTGTTCATCAATAACCCATGACTCGGTAGTCACAATCTTCCAACAAAAATGAAATCATAAAAATAAAAAAAAATCAAAAACCTGCTAAGTCGAACACCTCAAAAGGAAACTTAAGCAAAAATAAAGGCGATCCCGATGGACTCAAAAAGCGAAATCAGTCCATGCAAAAATAAGGATCAAAAGAAAATCAAAAGAGGTTCTCAAATCCTCAACAAAAACAAAATAAGATCCAGTGACCACCATATCAAAATCAAAGGGTCACTAATATCCATAAAAAAATAAGGTGACTGCCAGTTCGAGCAAACCTTAAGTCATCACGTTTACACCGTCAAGCCTTTTGGAAAACAAACGTATGCAGAATTAACTGAATATAGGACTGAAGTTTATCACGAAGAAGGGGTGGGTACAAACCAAGTTTTGAGCCTAATATCCTTTGTTTCATAACCATGAACCATACCACGTTCAACCCTCAAAAGACCTAATTGAGGCGAGATTTATTCTGAAAACACACTATTGCAAGGTTGCGTAAACTGAATCCCCACATATTTGCTAATCTTCAGCATTGGTGTCAATCTCCTTGCTATATCTTTCATGCACTATCAAATCAGCACAACGTCTGGACTAACGATCAATTCGTCTCACAATCACAACACTCCAATAAACGACACTTTTTTAAAACTCGCATGAGCATTGCATTAAGATTACCATTTATGAATGAATAATTTTAACTAGAAATCAGTGTTTGACATCAAATGCACTCCAACAAGGAGCAATCAAAGAGGAACTTGAACTTTCAGCGGTGTCGGCCCGAAGCAAGACTACCTCAAAACCCTCAATCAGGGGAAAATCTTTCAACAGCTCAATCAGGGGCAAGACATCTCAGAGCATATCTTCCAAAGATCAGGCTGTTTCAGAATTGGTTAATCAAGGGCAGACCATTACCACATTCAAACTGGGGAAAATGAGTTGCAGAGGGCAGATTCCTTTCTGTATCTTCAAGTTGGTTAAGCAATCTTGCCAAACATTGGCTATCTTCGAGTTTAGAGAAAGAGCACAATCTTCATAAGCTAATCACACCACTACGCTCATTTTCAGGTCAACCTGACCATCAAGCACAAAGTTGTGGTTCTCTCGGAAGCGAACACATGGCTTACAATCAAATTATCAAACTCGAAAGCATCATCGTCTGCTTCAATCATGACGTCTTCAATAAACTGAGTGTCGAGGAAATCAAACCCTCCCACCACCCAAATTCCAATCCGTATTGGCAACTACCAAAAGTCCACCATGTTGGCACCTTCAAAACATACCCAATCACCCATCTGTAATTATACGCATCATATGCGTCACGTTTGACATCATAAGTATCATGTGCATCATATGCATACAAAACCAAATCATACTTCCCCATCACTTGCACTCCGCGCGTCAGCATTTGCATTGCATTTCCATTCGACATGGAATACCATTACAAAATTAAGCATTCATACATGCATAAGTCAAGATCCAGGATCAATCGCGAGATTACAAAATCAAGCATTCATCCTTTTGGTTAAGAGTCATCGAGTCGTGTGAGTTTTCTATCATCCTTTTGGTGATAGATCCGTCATCCTTTTGGTGTCGGAAATCTGCTTGTATGCTTACTATTATCCTTTTGGTAATAGTAAGTTGTGACCTCACTTTCATCCTTTTAGTGAAGGGTCATTGCGTCTGTATTCACTTTCATCCTTTTGGTGAAGAGTAATCGAGTTGTGTGATTTTTCTATCATCCTTTTGGTAATAGATCCGTCATCCTTTTGGTGTCAGAAATCTGCTTGTATGTTTAGTATTATCCTTTTGGTAATAGCAAGTTTGGACCTCACTTTCATCCTTTTGGTGAAGGGTCATTGCATGTTCACTATCATCCTTTTAATGATAGGTCTGCCATCCTTTTGGTGTCAGAGTCGTGTAAGTCCACTATCATCCTTTTTGTGATAGGTCCGTCATCCTTTTGGTGTCGGAGTCGTGTGTTCTCTGTCATCCTTTTGGTGATAGATCAGTCATCCTTTTGGTGTCAGAAATCTATGTGCATTTACTATTATCCTTTTGGTAATAGCGAGTTTTAACCTCATTTTCATCCTTTTGGTGAAGGGTCTCTGTCATACCCTAGATTTTGACCCCAAGATTTCACATAATTTTCATATCATATAAATATACTTTCATGCATCACTAACCCATTAGAGAACACAAAGTTTGTTGCTTGTTTCATTTTTTTAACTACAAATTAGGGTTTTGAGCCTCATGAAAGATGCAGGCAAAGGATCAATCAAAATTGGCATGATCTTCAACATATCAAGTCTCTCATATCATCCATGAAGATCAATAACTTTCACTCATAAAAAATCATGTGCAAAATTGCATCATGACAAGCTTATCAAGACTCAAAACCCTCAGTGCACCAAAATTAGGGTTTTGACCTAATTCAATCACTGGGATGACTTGTGGAGCAAGGCATGACCCAAGACCTCAAGATATGTTTCAAGGACCTCAAATACATCATATTAGTTCATTCATATAATTGGATTGATTCAAAAAAAACTTGATTCACAAACAAAGCAAGAATTCAAATCCATCTGAGCCACAAACTAGGGTTATGATGAAAAGTCAACCATACCTTTGACTTTTGGCCAAGACATGATCTCCAAACTTGGGATATGATTCAAGACACTCAAATATACCCTTGAAGTCCATTCATAAGTTTAAAATCACCTTGAGATATTCATTCATTGAAAATCAAGAATTAGGCTTTCTCTGTACAAAATTCATCTGATACACAAAGTAAAAGTTTGACTTTTTGGGAAAAATTGATCATCAAAGGCTATTATTCAAGGAAATATGATCCATAGTTGCATTTAATCAAGGATTAATCAATAAATCAAGGTTACTTGCAAAATAAGCAAAATTGGAAGAGTTGAAAATTTCACTAAGTTATGGAAATTCATGTTCAAGTACCTAACTTTACAAGGCCATAACTTGTGATCCAAGGAAGCATTTTTTCCACTCCAAAGCTCAAATGATAGATATTCTTCCATACAAAAAGATTGATGGGCTGAACCATCTCCAAAAATTGCATATATTTTGAGATATAAGGTCATGAAGTTAGAGTTTCAAGATATTTTGAACTTTGACACTTAGAATTTTTTAGGCAGAATCTGTTTTATGTTTTGGCCAACTTTGAAGACATTTTTCACCATGATCCAAGAAAATCCAAGACCAAATGCAAACATCAAAGTTAAAGTAGGATATTTCAGCTTTCCAAAAAGTACAAGAACATCCATTGATTCCATTTGAGCAAGGAGATATAACACTCACAACAGGCCATGATCAAACCGATTTTTCAAGACAATTTCCATGTTTACTTGTGTCACACGATTTTCATCTTCAAATTTTGTCACTTTACAAGCCTTGTCATCCTCTAAGATCAGAAGGAATCATGTTGAATCACATAATATCTTCAACTTTGGACCATAAGTCAAGGATCTCATCTCTTAGCATGTGAAAAACCATCATTACAAAGCCATGAATTCAATTTTATTTTTGTACATTTATGTGAAGCATTGAATTGGCATGAAATGAGCCACACCAATTCAGATCAGTTTAAAAACAATGAGTATTTAAACCTGCAAAATGTAACACCCCCAATCTATATCCCCAATTAATAAAAGCGATAAAAAAAATTCATCAGAGTATAATTAAAACGTTCATGGCATAGACCGAGGGGTCACATCAATTGAAACAAATACATATAAACCTGCTCATAAAGATATGCAACATTCTCAGGTAGCAAATAACAAAGGAACTTAGTTTCTAACACCCACAATTCAGGTACAGAATAAAAGCGGAAAATCTAATAACTGAATCTCATATATAGATAAAAAGTTTGTCTGTCATATACAACATCATACATGTACAATCCAAAAGATACATGTATACATAATACAAATAATCACACTCGATCTCCCCGACTACCCGGTGCTACATATCAGAGCCGACCGACAAAAGAATGAAGACCTAAGCTTCACAAAAAGACCTCCAGCAACTCTAATCTGCAAAGCCTCGTAGAGCATTATAAAACAGCAAAAGGGTGAGAAACACAATCATAATATAATTGCATATAATTATATAATAACACAAAATTACACACGTAAAATATTCTCACCACAACGTACAACAGAATCCAAATACAACACAGCACAATAAATTTATCACCAACACCAATATGTATATATATATATATCTCAACTCATCAATTCCAATCACAATTCCACACAAAATCAATCCATTCATGATTTATGCAAATGCACAGAGACCGACACAACGACTCTATGCAATGCATATGCGGTACTGACATCAACATCTCAACACCAGTTCACTCAGGAACTATTGGAACCATCGCTCGTTACATAATGTAACTCCCCGTCGGGCATTCGATGTTCCCCGTCGCTTTCGGTCCTCTTGGTATAAGGCGCACGACGTTTATGGATCGCTTTCAGTCCTCTTTATATAAGGATCACGATCCGATTGCTTTCGGTCCTCTTTGTATAAGGCTCACAATTGTCTATAATCATCGCTTTCAGTCCTCTTTGTATAAGGCTCACGATGTTATAGCGGATTCCCTCTGGAATCGATTCGTCGCTCACACCCCACAAGGGCACACGACATCACAAGCATGCATATCATGATGTTTGGCATACAATGACTCATGACATTCAAATGCACACATATATGCAATCATCTCAATCAACAAAAATCATGCTTTGCACTCAAGCCCAAAACAATGCATTTAATTGCCATACGACCACAAACCTCATCACAATATTTAAACACATGCATTCACCTCATATAATCAGCACACAAGTCATCCAACATATATCACAAGCACATCGCATGATAACCCATCAATTACGCACAATTAAACGGAAAAAGCCGACAAAACGACACTATTTCAAATTCCCGACATAATTAAATCCGCCAAAAATCTCAAAACCATTTTAATAAGAAAGAACCACTCACAAGCTTTCTAACGCACCCAACCGCACCCCAATCCGACTTACGAATCAGAAGTTAGGAAGAAAACAAAATTACACAAACTGCCATATTCGCTAGGTGAACCCTCTAGCGAGTATTCGCTACCACCTTAGCTAGGCGAATGTCCAGTGAAACCACTATCAGATAAAAACAAACACAAAGTTCGCTAGGCGAACCCCTTGGCTAACTAAGGCAGCAACAACCAGAACCAAAAAGATACAAAGTTCGCTAGGCGAACAACGTTAACGAACATTCGCTGACCTTCGCTAACTGGTTCGCTAGGCGAACCCGCGAAAACTCATTCGCTACTGCTTCGCCCCAGGTTCGCTAGGCGAACCAAGGAAAACCCAAAAATTCTGCATCGTTGTTTTGAGGTCCAAAATCATATTTTTCACCCAAAAACTCTTCCAACCCAAAACAAACATCAACGATTGTTCATACACACAGTATGATCATACAATACAGTTTATATCGATTTCCGGCCGTGAAAACATCGATTTCTACTCGTTTATCTCATTTCGACCTACATTTGAAAAACCAACAAAACTCCCACACAAACATACATAATCATACACAAACATAGTATAATCGAGTTTCGCACCCTTACCCCATTAAATCGCGTTTGAAAAGTCGGTTGAATTGGTTCCTAGATTTTCCAAGTTTCCTCTTTTTCTTCTTTTTCCTCTTCTCTTTCTCTTCTCCTTTTTCTTCTTCTCTTTTCTCTCTATTTTTCTTTTCTTTCTACTTTTTTCCCTTTCTATTTCTATTTCTATGAAAAATATAATATCTACCCGACGAAAGACCAAAATACCCCTACACTCAAATATCTCGCAACCGTTCCCAAAACGCGACAAAATATAATCACGATGAAAAATAACATATTTTCCAATAAAAGTCAGAAATAAAATAATATAATAATAAAATAATCAAAACGTCTCGATTAAATAAAAATGACAAAACTGGGGCGTTACAACTCTCCCCCACTTAGAAATTTTCGTCCTCGAAAATATTACCTAAAACGAACAAATCCGGATACGACTCCCGCATCCGACTCTCTAACTCCCAAGTCAAATTTCCCTCAGCAACGCCTCCCCACGCCACTTTCACAAGTGCAATTTCCTTGCCTTTTAACCGCTTCAACTCGCGATCCAAAATCCTAATTGGTAATGCCTCAACCGTAAGGTTCTCCCTTACCTCAACCTTGTCCATCGGAATCACATGCGACGGATCCAGAACATACTTCCGAAGCTGTGAAACATGGAACACATCATGCAAATTCGACAGACTCGGCGGCAATGCCACCCTATAAGCCACAACACCCACTCTCGCGGATATCTGGTAAGGACCAATAAACCGAGAAGTAAGCTTATTCGACTTCAATGCACGATCAACACCCGTTACCGGTGTAACTCTCAAAAATACATGATCGCCCTCTTGAAACTCAAGATCTTTCCTCCTTCGATCATGATAGCTCTTTTGCCTACTCTGAGAAGCCTTCATTTTCTCACGAATAAGTTTCACCTTGTCCGTAGTCTGTTGAATCAATTCCGGTCCAATCACCGCACTCTCACCAGATTCGTGCCAACACAACGGTGTTCGACATCTTCGCCCATATAACGCTTCAAACGGTGCCATTCCAATACTCGAATGGAAACTGTTATTATACGTGAATTCCACCAACGCAAGATAACTATCCCACGCACCACCTTGTTCAAGAACACAAGCCCTCAACAAATCTTCCAACGACTGAATCGTTCTCTCGGTCTGTCCATCCGTTTGCGGATGATAAGCCGAACTCAACCTCAACTTAGAACCCAACGCCTTTTGTAAACTTTCCCAAAATCTCGAGGTAAACCTCGGATCTCGATCTGAAACAATGCTCAACGGAACCCCATGTAATTTCACAATCACACTGATATAAATCTCCGCCAACCTCTCCAAAGAAAAACTAATGTCAATCGGAATGAAATGAGCCGATTTAGTCATCCTATCCACAACCACCCAAATCGCATTATGTCCCCGCTGAGTGTTCGACAACCCTCTCACAAAGTCCATGGAGATGCTATCCCATTTCCACTCAGGAATATCCAACGGTTGCAACAAACCACTAGGCTTCAGATGTTCTACTTTTGACTTCTGACACGTCAAACATGCATACACAAACTAAGCCACATCTCTCTTTAACCTGGACCACCAAAAGATCTTCTTCAAATCCTGATACATCTTGTTAGCTCCCAGATGTATACTCAAATTACTCCGATGCCCTTCCTCCAAAATCATCCTTTTCAACTCCGCATCATCAGGAATACAAATTCTACCTCGGAACCTCAAAACACCATTACTATCCACTTTAAAGTCCTCATTTTCACTTTTATCCCCAACCGTCATCAAATCCACAAATTTCACATCCAATTTCTATTTCTCGCTAACGGTCAACAGAAAATCATTAGTAACCTTTAACATACCAAGCCTTACACTGTCAGAGTCAATTCGCATACCAAACTCAAATCCCTAAACGATTCCAAAAGTTCCCACTCCTTAACCATCAAAGCAGACATATGCAACGATTCACCAGTCGAACATACATCCAAAACATCCATCTACATAGTAGCCCATGAATAATATTTAAACCTTTCGCCTAACACTTCCATTCTGAAACGTCCAATAGTCTCACCATTCCTACATGTTCCCAATGTTCAACCTATGAACTCTTACAAGTCCCACACGCAAATATAAAATGTGCCACATCACGCTTCCGCTGCGCACTCTGATTACTCGTAACCATCAAAACTATTAATCGCACGTCCAAAGTCTAACTCTTTCTCATATTCACCAAAAATCACTGTTCACTTTTAATATACCCAACCTCACACTCTACTGTGTTATCTCACACACCAGACACAAGTCTCGGAATTGCTCAATTAATTTTAATTCTCTGACCATCAAAACAGACATGCATAAAAACTTTCAACTTAACTCTTCAGGCACAACCTTAGCTTTTCTCGAAGGATAATCCAAGCCAAATTCATAACTCGTCACGAATTCCAACCCTTCTCGTTGTCTCATACTATATTCCTTCAGACCAAACAAGTACTCTAAACTCTTGTGATTACTAAACACTTCGAACCTAGAACCATAAAAATAATACCTCCAAATTTTCCAACACAATACAACCGCAACCAATTCCAAATCTTGAATAGTATAGATCCTCTTATGAATCCTCAATTGTCGTAAAGCATAAGCCACGACTTTACCATCTTGCATTAACACACTGACTAAGCTCATCAAGGACACGTCACAATACCTCACAAATGGTCTATTAGGATCACACCGAATCAAAACTGGAGCCGTAGACAATTTCTACTTCAGCTCACCAAAACTCACTCACAACGAACATCCAAAACAAACGACTCACCCTTTGCAAGTCAACTGAGATACCAGAAGTATGAACTTAGCAAAGTCTTCCATAGCCTGCAGTAACAACCAACTAAGCCCAAAAATTTCTAATCTCCCTAACCGACTTCGGAGTCTCTTATTGTAGAACTACATCTACTCCCGATGGATCCATTAACCATACTCTCATCCGAAATAACATATCCAAGAAAATAACCTTTTTCAACCCAAATTCTCACTTGAATAACTTAACATAAAACTTCGTCTCTTTTCAACACTTGTAATTCAAATCTCAAACACTCTACCTGTTCTTCCTCTGAGTTTATAACAGATCCGAATATCCTCAATCAAAGCCATTACGAACTTATCCAAATAAATGTGGAAGATACGATTCATATACTCCACAAACATTCCAGACGGATTACTAACACCGAACAACATCACTGTACATTGTAATGCACAACCAAATCAACCCTCATCCAAACTTGTCCAGACTCACATACAAGCTTAATCGAGTAAATAACAACATATTTCGATGATAACAAACCTAACCAGTCACATGAAATCGATCAAAGTCTCAACTCACAAAATTCACCACTCTTATCAAACGTTCCCACCAAATTCCAAAAGATATAAATTCTTAATGTTTTTTCAAAATTCTCCACTGGGTAATTCTAACACCAACATCCAATATTCCATCCGGAAACACATCTGGAAATCACGCACAACTGGCAGCCCTTCACTGTGGCTTTCCTGTCAATTCCAGAACACTATTATCACAAATATAAAAAAAACACCTTGGTTTCATCGCCTAAGAGTTTTTCTACTCACTTAGTAGATCCAAACCTCAGATCTTCACCTTCGTCAAATTTGAGTTCACACTCTACTCTCTGAGAACAACCATTAACGATACCCAATTGTTCTCTCTCAATGACTTCCCAACTGGACCAACATACCAAAAACACTAATCCGTCTCATAAACAATAATTTCACTTTCCACAGCATAGAACACTTTCATAGCTTCATATCGATATAAAGAACGCTTAAATCGGACCCCCGAGTCAAAAGACATGAATTTTCAAAGAAAATAATTTATTGAGAAACAATCAGATTCGCCTGACGACTTAGGATTTCGCTTGGCGAATACCTCTTCGCTAGCCCTTCGCCCGGCGATCCAATGGCGAGACCCCATTCGCCTGACGATTCCTGATTCGCCTAGCGAATCGCACCAGAAGCAGAATTTTCTGTTGCGTTTTTCATGGTTTCCATACCTCAAAATCCAACTTTTCCAAACCAACACATTTTCAAATTCCAAACAATCCATTGCACACACTATCAAAGCTGGAAAGACACGTCTATCCCGTCCAACATAATTCTGTCTACTATCAACAAGAGATTAAGGGTGATCAGTTCCTCAATTTGTCAATAGACAGCCGACAATCATGATGGGGCATAAACCGTCTTTACCAAACTATAATAGCATTTCTTGCATCTTGTGCACACAACTACCTAAGGCACAATTCCTTAGTCAACATAAACCTTACCTCCGCATTCCCTCTGGAATCGGGAATAACACTGTCCAAATAACACTTACAATCTTGCAACCAACGCTCCACAACTGAAGCAACTTGGAGAAGCACCAGCTTCTCCCCCACTTATCTCATTCTCACACATGAAGACAAAGGATTAGAAAAAACCAGAAAGTACTGACAGTTTTTCACACACATATCACGTACTAAGGGACAAACAACATCGACAGTATTCAACTGTCACACCAACTGACTCAACAACTTGGCCGGACGGACCGATCTGCTCTGATACCATTTAATGTAACACCCCCAATCTATACCCCCAATTAATAAAAGCGATAAAAAAAATTCATCAGAGTATAATTAAAACGTTCATGGCATAGACCGAGGGGTCACATCAATTGAAACAAATACACATAAACCTGCTCATAAAGATATGCAACATTCTCAGGTAGCAAATAACAAAGGAACTTAGTTCCTAACACCCACAATTCATGTACAGAATAAAAGCGGAAAATCTGATAACTGAATCTCATATATAGATAAAAAGTTTGTCTGTCATATACAACATCATACATGTACAATCCAAAAGATATATGTATACATAATACAAATAATCACACTCGATCTCCCCGACTACCCGGTGCTACATATCAGAGCCGACCGACAAAAGAATGAATACCTAAGCTTCACAAAAAGACCTCCAGCAACTCTAATCTGCAATGCCTCGTAGAGCATTATAAAACAGCAGAAGGGTGAGAAACACAATCATAATATAATTGCATATAATTATATAATAACACAAAATTACACACGTAAAATATTCTCACCACAACGTACAACAGAATCCAAATACAACACAGCACAATACATTTATCACCAACACCAATATGTATATATATATATATATATATATATATATATATCTCAACTCATCAATTCCAATCACAATTCCACACAAAATCAATCCATTCATGATTTATGCAAATGCACAGAGACCGACACAACGACTCTATGCAATGCATATGCGGTACCGACATCAACATCTCAACACCAGTTCACTCAGGAACTATTGGAACCATCTCTCGTTACATAATGTAACTCCTCGTCGGGCATACGATGTTCCCTGTCTCTTCCGGTCCTCTTGGTATAAGCCGCACGACGTTTATGGAACACTTTCAGTCCTCTTTGTATAAGGCTCACGATCTGATCGCTTTCGGTCCTCTTTGTATAAGGCTCACGATCGTCTATAATCATCGCTTTCAGTCCTCTTTGTATAAGGCTCACGATGTTATAGCGGATTCCCTCTGGAATCGATTCGTCGCTCACACCCCATAAGGGCACACGACATCACAAGCATGCATAGCATGATGCTTGGCATACAATGACTCATGACATTCAAATGCACACATATATGCAATCATCTCAATCAACAAAAATCATGCTTTGCACTAAAGCCCAAAACAATGCATTTAATTGCCATACGACCACAAACCTCATCACAATATTTAAACACATGCATTCACCTCATATAATCAGCACACAAGTCATCCAACATATATCACAAGCATATTGCATGATAACCCATCAATTACGCACAATTAAACGACAAAAGTCGACAAAACGACACTATTTCAAATTCTCGGCATAATTAAATTGGCCAACAATCTCAAAACCATTTTAATAAGAAAGAACCACTCACAAGCTTTCTAACGCACCCAACCGCACCCCAATCCGACTTATGGATCAGAAGTTAGGAAGAAAACAAAATTACACAAACTGCCATATTCGCTAGGCGAACCCTCTAGTGAGTATTCGCTACCACCTTCGCTAGGCGAATGTCCAGCGAAACCACTATCAGATAAAAACAGACACAAAGTTCGCTAGGCGAACCAAGGCAGCAACAACCAGAACCAAAAAGATACAAAGTTCGCTAGGCGAAAAACGTTAGCGAACATTCGCTGACTTTCGCTAACTGGTTCGCTAGGCGAACCCGCGAAAACTCATTCGCTACTGCTTCGCCCCAGGTTCGCTAGGCGAACCAAGGAAAACCCAGAAATTCTGCAGCGCTGTTTTGAGGTCCAAAATCATATTTTTCACCCAAAAACTCTTCCAACCCAAAACAAACATCAACGATTGTTCATACACACAGTGTGATCATACAATACAGTTTATATCCATTTCTGACCGTGAAAACATCGATTTCTACTCGTTTATCTCAGTTCAACCTATATTTGAAAAACCAACAAAACTCCCACACAAACATACATAATCATACACAAACATAGTATAATCGAGTTTCGCACCCTTACCCGATTAAATCGCGTTTGAAAAGTCGGTTGAATCGGTTCCTAGATTTTCCAAGTTTCCTCTTTTTCTTCTTTTTCCTCTTCTCTTTCTCTTCTCCTTTTTCTTCTTCTCTTTTCTCTCTATTTTTCTTTTCTTTCTACTTTTCTCCCTTTCTATTTCTATTTCTATGAAAAATATAATATCTACCCGACGAAAGACCAAAATACCCCTACACTCAAATATCTCGCAATTGTTCCCAAAACGCGACAAAATATAATCACGATGAAAAAGAACATATTTTCCAATAAAAGTCAGAAATAAAATAATATAATAATAAAATAATCAGAACGACTCGATTAAATAAAAATGACAAAACGGGGGCGTTAGACAAAATGCCAATTGAGTCAAGGTTCTAATCATGCTATGGAAGACTTTGCTACCTTAGCCTTTAAGTAAGAGCTACATTGCTATATCCATTGGATAATAGCATGCTCCCTCATCCAAAACAAATCAGCTCTCCTATAAATAGAGGTTATTTTGCATCAATTCAAATACACTAAAACAATACTAAAGACTTGTTTTCTCATTCTCCCTCTTTACTTCAAGTTTTCAAAGCTCCAAAGAGCAAACTTGGAATTTTTAAAACCAGAACCTAAACCACTCAAACAATCATTCAAACACATCACAAATCATCCATTGGAGGTGTTCAAACCCTCATCTTTATCTCCAATCACCAAAGTCAGAAAGTCAACCATCAAAACCTCATATTTTGACTTTTCTGCATTTTTCAAGCCATGTCTTGATCCTGTCCATTTCAAAACCAAACAACACTCCAAACACTCTCTAATTAACATCCCTAAACTATTCCAACAAGATTTTCTCAACTGTAACACCATTTGAAGGAGTTTCTATTTTGACCACTTTTGACACTTTTTGCAAAAAGGAGTCAGATTTTGTTCTAGAGGTTTCCCTTTGATTCCAAGCATCCAAGGAGCTTCTACAAGGTGTATTGGTGGTGTCCAAAGCATTGGTTTACTTCTGCAACAAGTTTCTTACAAATTGACAAGTGAGCTTTAAGAGGTATGCTTCCTAAGAACTTGAACTTTGAGAAATATGCTTTGCTTTGATGTACATTGATCATGATCATATCATATATATCTTATTTGTTGTGTTTGAATTATTTTATCATACTATTATTGGTTGTATAGAGTTATAGTATAGAACTTGCAAATTTGAAGCCTTTTGAAATCACTATCGGGTTTTAAAATGTAGGCATATTTAGAAAAATCTAACACCACCATTGGATTCCATGTGAAATTTCAAGCAAGTTTCATCTTTGTTTCATCCCATTTCATGGAGAAATGACAAAGTTACAATAGGTTTTGCAAATGGTTGAAACTTGAAAACCTTGGGCAAGAAACCAGCCATGGCGCCTTTGGTTTGGTATGGCCTCAGGTCATGCTTACCCTTATCAATTAATGTGTGTGGTTAAATACACGAATGTATCACCACCCCAGTGGTTAAACTTGCGCGCCCTTGAGTACTTATGCCTACCAGAACCGGTGTTTGAATCCCCCTCGCCCCAGTTCTTTTTATTTTTTCTGATTTTTCAGGTGTTCACCACATATAATATCTTGCCTTCCCTTTATTGTCAACTTACACACGTGGTAGAGTTCGCTAAGGTTTTGTGTTGTGAGCGAGGTGTCCTGGGTTCAACACCCATGGGGACCCTTCCCATTGTTTTTTTAGCACTTAATTTCCTCTCTTTTTTTTTCACATTTTCAAATGTCCATAACTTTCTCATATTTTATCATTTTAAACCCATTCTTTTTGAAAATTGTTCATGATAATGTCTATTTTCTATTTGTGAAAAGAAATTACCAAATATAATTATTTTTCTCACATTTATGAGTTCTTAAAGTGTGTGACTTTTTAAGGTTTTATTAAGACTTCTTTTGAAACTTTTGAATGGTTCCTTGCATTTCCTTGCTTACAATGACTTGTTTGAACCATATACATCTTATATGAACCTTAAATGTTGTTGTGAATTTGTACATCCTTGTCCTCACTTAATTTTAATCCATTTTCAAATGTATGTTTACATATGAATGAATAATGAACTTTCAATCATGTCATGAATTTTTGCTTGATCCTTTTCCCTAACATGAATGATTGATTGTTATCAACTTGTCTTAACATTTTCAATTGGTATCCTTGCCTCAATGTTCAAGTATTTCTTTCATAATCTTTCACCATGATAGGTACATCTCTTTAAAAATACACATCATCTTTCAAATAAACTTTCAAAAATCATCTTTTATTTTCAACAAACTCTTGGGCCTCTATTAGAGTGTAAGACCCATTACATTTTCAAATACAAACACTTTGGGCCTCTATTCAGAGTGTAAGTCCCATCCTTCTCTTTCAAAATCATCTCCTGTTTTAAAACAAGAAAACTCTTGGGCCTCTATTAGAGTGTAAAACCTATCACATTTTCAAATACAATTTCAAATCTCATAGGCCTCTATTAGAGTGTAAGTCCACCCCCCCCCCCCCCCTCTTCCTCAAAACTTTCTTCAATTTCTCAAAATCTTTTCATCTATCCAAACCTCAATCTTCAACTCCCATTAAACACAACCCTAGTGGCATCACAATTTCAAACCCATGGGCCTCTTTCTAGAGTGTAAGACCCATTACATTTCAAAATCCATGGCCTCTATCAAGAGTGTAAGACCCATTACATTTCAAAATCAATGGGCCTCTGTCAAGAGTGTAAGGCCCATTACATTTCAAAATCCATGGGCCTCTGTCAAGAGTGTAGGACCCATCACCTTTTTCAATTCATATCTATACTTGTAAACTACTTATCCATGTTAAGTTTCTCTTAACATTGATAACGACCCATCCTTAGTTTAGACTTAGCTCAAAATAATAGGATCCCTTCCATTACAACTTAGTTCAAACAACTAGTTCCCTGACCTCCTCTTGGACCTTATACAAGCATCATAGCCTCCTTTTGGGCTTCATACAAGGAGACTTAGGAAGTCTTACCCAATCCCCTAGCCTCTTTTTAGGCTTCATCCATGCATCATAGCTTTCTCTTGGGCTTCATACAAGGACCCTCAGGCTTCTTAAAAGCATAAATAAAATCTTTTAGCCTCACCATCCTGAGTTTTGTACAGGATACAGTAAATTCTTTCAGCCTCATTCATCATGGGCTTTGTACAGGATACAAATAAAATCCCCGAAAGAGTTAGTGAAATCCTCAGTATTGAGTTAGTCTCTTCAAACTTCCTCAACAGTCATTAGCCTTCTCTCAGGCTTTCATACAAATTTCTCCAGTCAATCAGCCTCAATATTGGGCTTTGTACAAGACAGATAAAACTCCCACATTGAGTTAATCATTTTCAGCTTCATACCTTCGGCTTAAATCAAGATAATTAAATGAATCCATCTCATCACAGATGAGACCTTGAGTCATCTCTATAGGAAGATATCTTTTTCTAATCTCTACAATTCAAATCAAACAATCAAAACCTTTTTCCAGATAATTGATGTAAGTGGCACTCTTGTTGATTCAAAATCCAAGTTGGAGTCTCTCCTTTATAATGGGTCAAAAACTTTTATTTCATCTAATTGATGTAAGTGGCACACTTGTCGATTCTATATCCAAGTTAAGGTCCCTCTTTTAGTATGTAAAGAATTCATAAAGGAAAAAGTGGCATTGCTTAACACAATATGTTTAAAGTTCTTTCCCTTATGACATCACTCTCAAATGATTGTAGTGAATAGGTGAGATATCTCCCTTTAAGAAGACAATTTGTCAAAATCTTTCAAACACCCTTTTAGCTTCATCATCTTAGGCTTTAAACAAGATACAAAACAAACTTTTTTCCTCCATAGATTAGGAGGAACTACGAACGCTCTAATTTCCCAATTCTCTTTTGGGGAATACGTAGGCATAAGATTGTGAGATCTTAGCGAGCACACTAATAGAAAACCTTAGGTCTAGTTACCTTCCAAAAATAATAGAAAACCATAAACAACAAAAACATTTCCTCAAATTTCACAAAGGAGAAACTTTCCCAATTTAGAAGCAAACAGACTTAAGCAACCAAGTAATTCAACAGTAGAAATATATATACAATAAAGGTTCCTATAGATTACTATAGATACTCATGGTGTTAGTAGATTTCCTCAGTATAACCAACCCCCGATTCCAGATCTCTTAGCATTTGTAAGAAAAACATTTACGAGCAGGGTTAGTTTAAGGTATCTCCCCCTTCCTTTTAAGCATCATAGGACAAATATTAGAAATCAAAAGTAGCACTAAATGCGGTAGTGGTCGCGTCACAAAATTGGAGCTACAGAAAAATGGCAACTTCACTGGGGAGATTCATTTTTTCTGTCTAAGAGGGTTAATGCTTACTATTGTACCCCAAATTTTACCCCTTAGATGTCATAACATCTTGTATTGACATTTAGGTTCAATCATCTATGCATTATTAACTAAGCTTTTCATTTTGCAAGTTTGTTTCTTCTGTGAAAAGCTAGGACTTATACAAAGAGGAGGGCAAAGTTCCCTAAGCCAAGTTCTCATCTGATTCAAAGAGAGAAAGACAAATTAAGGCTCCAAATGCAACCATGAGAGCTCACCTACATCCTAAAAGTCTCAATCACCAAGAAGTCAAGTGTGACTGGCTCTCATCACCAAATATAAAGAGTCACAAGTTCACCCTGCCTCCAAATAGGGTTTTGTCAAGACAAGTTAATCATAGCCTTTGATATTGATCAAAAGTGGTTCTCGGGCCTTGGGACATGACTCCATGTGGTAGTAGACATCCTTGGAGACTATCTATGAGCCTTATATATGATTGAAGAAGCAAGATCATCAGAGATCATTCCAGTGCATTCACAGTGAAATTAGGGTTTTGACTGACGCTCTAATCCTTGAGATTTTGATCCAAAACAAAGTATCCAAGTCCTTAATCCATCTTGACATGTCTCATTGATGAGTTAAGGCATGAGAGATCAAGTTTTAAGAAGTTTCTTGCAAGGGAAGCAAGGTTTGGTTCATGAAACTTTTCAATGGAGGAAATTTCACTACTTGTTCCAAAATTGAAACAGTCATAACTTCCAAACCACACATCCAAATTGAGTGAATCAAAGCTCAATTGGAAGCTATTTCCATGATCTTCAAAACATATTAGAGGACCCTCTTTCAAAAAATGCATGGTTTTTAAGTTACAAGACTTGGAAGATAAATCACCCTTGAGGACTTAGTGAAATTTCAGGTTTTTCACCCTTATTTGCACACAACTTTAACCCGATTTTACATTTGGTTCCAAGCCTCAAATAAAAAATCCTTGAACATGAAAGTTGTAGAGGGCATTGAGGGCTTTCCAAAAAGTACTAGAATTCCTCAATCCATTGAGTGAGCTGGGAGTTTCGAAGCTTCAAAGTTGGAGGTTTCATTTCTTAAAACTCAAGAAAACCAACTTTTGCATATTGACTCAAAACCTCTCCTATGCACCAAAGCTCCACATTTCTGAGTTTTAAAAGTGTATTTTGTGATAATTTGAGCCTTGCCACGAATTTGCAAGTTGTTTACATTAGAATATTGGTTTATGTCAAGTTGGTACAAGGTGAGAGAAACTTTCAAGAGTAAAAGCATTTGTTTATTCATGGAGCTTTGGTCCAATCCCATCACCCTCATTTCTCAGACCTACCCTATCAGTTATCAAATATCTTAGAGATTTCTTGGTTCATAAGAGAATCCAACTCACATGATGGTTTTTCAAAAGGGCAAAGTTGGCATGTTGTACAATTCTAGCCATACCTTGAGCCTTCAACCTTCTCCTATAAATAGGGTTGAGTTCTCAGTTGTTTCTCACCAACAATAGGAAAAAATACCACATCAGAATCACTCTCAAACCTCTCTAACTCTCCTCTCCATAATCTTGCAAGAAATCTCAAGAACTTGCAAGAACATTTCTTTGCTCATTTCCCCTTGTGCAAACCATAAGCAGACCATCAACGCTTCACTTAAGAATCTAGAAAAGTCTCTAGATTCTAGCTTGGCAAGTAAAGGAGCTTTGAGAAAGTTGGAGTAAGGCTACTGCAAAGGGGAAAGGAATCTTGTTCTGTTGAAACCTTAAGAGTGCATTGCTTCACCAGGTATCTCTCCTTCTTGTTATTTCATTCCATATGACCATGCTACCATTTGATGTTTTTTTATATAAGATGAATGAGAGTGTGATAAATTCATGTGAATTTTTTGTTGCACTGACAGTTCTTGTGTTAGCATGATTTTGTTTGATTTCCACATGTATCATGTTGTTGGGACTTTGGATAATATTGTTGTCTACATATTGTTTCCTAAAACTATCAGTTGTAGATGGTAATAGTCATGCCTTTATGATTTAGTTTTCATGTTGTTCATGTAACGCTAGAATAGTTGAAAGGCGTGAGGGTTTTGGTTGAAGAACATGTAGCTAGGACAAGTTTGTGCTTTCTTTCATTCACATTGTTTGACTCATGATCCTATGTTAAAAAACATCATGTCCATGTTGTTAACATTATGATGTCTTGCATTTGAGCTAGTTTTGGATGTTGTTAGTGATAATTTTGAGTTTTTGTGCTACCATGGTTCTATCAGTTCTTGATAAACTAATACTCATGTTTCCGTGCCAAGTTTGAATACTGAAAGTTTATTCTCATGTTATCTATGTCGTACCAATGCAAGTTAGATGAAAGTTCAATGGGTGAGTGTTGATATGATAAGTGTTAGATCTCACTCCTTCCCTCTATGCCTAGAATCATATGTTCATATGCATTAGACATGCAAGGATACGTGTGACATAAGTTAATATGTTTGGGATCTGAGCTGGTATGTTTTTCCAAATAGTAAGGTTGATGTTACACTTATGAATACATGGATCCCATTTTTGTTCTCCTTCTGCTAAGAGATGTACCATAGCTATTTTTTATTTTGTTCACAGTTTTAGTAGATTTCGTGTGAGTTGTATTGACACACTACAACGCTGTCAGCTGTGATGAGTTAGAACATGTGATGTTTTTGCCTTATGTTATAGTTTGAACGATTAAAGGTGCCCTTAGGTTGTCTACGTGACATTAAACTACACTTACTCTTACCTTCCATATTTTTGTGATCATGTGCATCAAACCTGAGCTACTGTCATGGATGGTTGAATCTACCTTGAATTTGTCTTGCCATAATAAGGATGTGATTTCACCTTTTACTTTGAGTGCACTTTGTTCATTCCTGTTATGCCATTGTTGGTTTTGGGTTTGAAGAGTCAGTAGTGATCTTGTTCTCATGTTACAAAAAAGGAATTTAACAAACCTTGTGATTACCCTTCATGTATTTAGTTTAGTTTGAGCAAGATAAAGACATGCTTGGAAGTGGTGTTTTATGATACTACCAGTTTACCCTTCATGCGACTGGTCCCCAAACTGTTTGCCCACTTTGACCATGTACCTGCTTTGAATCTTGTGAAACTCATTTTTGTTCTACTGTCTGAGTAGTGCAGGATAACATTTTGGCCCTTGATGTTTTGGAAACATTGCTACTTAAAAAAAAAAGAGAAAGAAAAAGAAAAAGGTTTCCTTGCTTTATTTTGTATTCACGATGGCCTGGTGTGTTGGTTGCATGGATAGATTAGAACATGGAAGCATGATTGGTTATCTTGGGTTCTTGGCGTTTTCTGATTTAATAGAGCATGACCAGTTGATTTTAATTTGTTAAGCATTATTTTTATGTCATTTCCTTTCGCTTGCCTAAGTTTAAATTGTTCCAGGGGTGGCTTATACAACGAATGTATAGCCACCCCAGTGGTAAGAGACTTGCGCCGAAACCAAAGGGACTGGGGTTCGAATCCCCCTTGCCCCAGTTCCCTTTTGGCTTTTTTTCCTTTTTTTGTTTTCCACTCTTTTGGGCCAGAATTGCTCCCAACACCCCATGTTTCTAGGCCCATGTGCGCACCAACACATCCTCAGTTCATGTTTCAAATTACTGATGCACCCCCCCCCCCCTCCCCCTCTTTTATTTCTTTTCAAATATTTTTTTATTTTATTTTCATTTTTAATTATGTTTTATTAAAAAAAGTTGTTTTTTATTAAAAAATCCAAAAATATTCATGTTGACATTTCAAGGTTTAATTTAATTTTATAATATTTTTATTTTCATTTTTATTTAATTTTAGTAATTATTTCTTATTTTCTAAATTTAGAAGTAGTTTAAAACTTAAATTTTGAACCTATTTTGAAAAAAGCCTTTTCTCCCTAGCTTCTTGAGCTAATTTTCCAAAGTGTCTTAGGACACATTAGAGGGATATTTGAAGACCAACTTGTGACCTTGAATGAGGTCCTTTACCTAGGTTTATGGCTCAATATTCACCCTCGATTCTTAAACTCAAAACCTTTGTCATTCACCTTGAAATTCCAATTCTTAAGAGAACTATCTTTGCCTCACTTGTATGACACTTCACACACATTCTTAAATGTTATAACTTGAAATAGGCCTTGCTTTTGGGTTTTGTCTTGGTTTGTTTACCTTGATTTATTTTGATGTTATTTATGCTTAATTGTTGTGCATCCCCTCGAGTTCTCACACTCATTTTATTCCTATAATTTCAAACCCATGTAACTATCTTGTGCATACTGAGTTGTTATCATCCCCTTCCTTCCAAAGGAAAGTCTCTCTATTAACCGCAAGGTCATAGATAACTCATTACCCTTTTAACTTAACCTTGGATTCGCCGCACTCCACGTAGGTGTCTTGCTTTCAGACCCTACCTTCCCGTGAACATTTCATTCCCTTTTAATTTAGGTGTATTGAGGGGAACTACAGACCCTCTGATTTCTCAAGTTCATCTTGAGAATACGTAGGCATAGGATTGCGACGATCCTAGCGAGCTACCTTTTTCTTTTTCCACCTTTTTTTACCTTTACATCCAATGCCTTCTCGAATTCTATATTTTCTTTTTACACCCTTTTACCCCGTATTGAGGGGAACTACGAATGCTCTGATTCCATTCCCGTTAGGATACATAGGCACGAGATGCGATGTCTTGGCGAGCATACTTAGTGTACATACCCCTAAGTCTTTCATTACCTTAGTTCGTTTTTCTTAGCAAGCAAACATAACATAACACAAATATAAACAAGAGGTTCCTGTAGAGTACTACAGATACTTAGGGTGCTAATACCTTCCCTTAGTATAACCAACCCCCGAACCTAGATTCTCTTATTAGGGTTTTCGTTCTTTACCCTTTCCTTCGGATAAATCAAAGCTCGATGGTGAATTCAAAGTTTTTTGATGCATGTTAATTAATAGCTTGTTATCCGATTCTCACTACAACACTTACATTGCATATATTTTTACTATTTCATTTTCTTTCTTATTTGATATCATTTACTGTTTTCCATCATACTATCTTCTTATTTGCCATACTTGTTAAAGTGCTTTTATCTGGGAATGTGATTAATACACATGTGGTGAGTCAAAAAGTCCTCAGTGGGCTTGAGAGCATATTTTAAGATAGGAGGTGGCAGAATCAATAAGGCTTATAGGGAGTGAATCCCGACCAAGCTAACTTGAAATTCTACCAAATCAGTAGAGGTACCCTTTTGGAATTACTGATGTTAAGCGAGCAAGTCGTGAAAACATTACTTTTTCCACTGGGCACCCGTGAAACTAAGGATTAGTAAACATTTAACCATTCGGCCATTTTAGGACATAATGCGGTGACTATCGGGAATAGTTGATACGCGATACTACACTCGAATAAGATCTTTCTTGGGGATATTACAACTCTTATGAGTCAATCGGTTTGCTGGTAATATTCTTAAGAGGGGTCAGTGATTTTGGGAACCTTTTTAGAACCCGTTCTATGGATACAAAAATAACCCCTAGTACATACCTTTGGGATGGGTAGATCCATGGCTCCATGCTCGTGACAATAAACCCTTAAGCCCATGTTTGTAAATATTTGTATTTGTGCATACATGCATTCATGCATTCATAAAAAAATTTCAAAATTTTTCAAAATAACTAAAAAAACATGGTGTTGCAAATATCATAAATTGTGCTATGGATTTTGGTAGAAGAAAAACTCAGAAGTACACCTCAGAAGCCCAAGACTTAAAGACCTGAGAAGATTGGGAAGGTTGATTACTAATCCTGAAGCTTTTAAAGCTAAGCATAGAGGACTTTGTCCCTTTTGAAAGTCAACATGGTGGAAGGATTCCTATCTACATTGGTTCAGTTTTATGACCCTGTGTACCACTGCTTCACATTTCTAGATTATCAACTCACACCAACATTGGAAGAGTACTCTCAGTTGATTAACTTACCCATTTCTGATCAAGACCCATTCTCTGGCCTGGAGGAAATTCCCAAAGATCAAACCATTGCAAGAGCCACCTCCTTGGAAATATCAGATATCAAAACCCACATGACCACCAAGGGAGGAATTCAAGGTCTACCGGCTAGGTTTCTGTTGGAAAAAGCCTTATATTTTGCCAGCATAGGAAACATAGTTGCTTTCGAGGATATCTTTGTTCTACTCATCTATGGGTTATTCCTTTTTCCCAACATTGACATTTCGTCGACATCAATGCTATCAAGGTATTCTTGATCGGGAATCCAGTCCCAACCTTGCTTGCAGATGCTTACCACTCAGTGCATCTAAGGAACTTGTACAATGGAAGGATGATTACATATTGTGTACCATTACTCTACAAATGGTTTATTTCCCACTTACCCAAATCTGCTGCTTTTTGGGATCTCAAAAGTGGTATGCGATGGTCGCAAAAGATTATGTCCCTTACTCACTCTGACATAGATTGGTACAATTGGGTCTATGACGCAATAAAGTTCATTGACAGATGTGGATGTTTCCCCAATGTACCCCTCATTGGTACTAAAGGAGGGATCAATTATCACCCAGTTTTAGCTCGTCGTCAACTTGGTTACCCTATGAGGGATATACCTTACAACATTCATCTGGAAGGTCTTTTCTTCAAGACAGGAGAAAATAACAGAGCACTTAAAGAAGAAATTGTGCATGCTTGGCATCGTGTTCATAGGAAAGGAAGAGAGTCCTTGGGAAACCAAATTTTATCTCTGCGGAGCCTTATCTCCAATGGGTACAAGCCAGAGCCATCAAGTTAAAAATGCCTTACCCTCGTCAAGAAGTATTTCCCCTAAAGGAATCTATCCTCTACTTCATAAACGACACATAGAAACTTCAGGTCACTTTTAATAAAACTCAACGTGAAAAGAACTCTAGGAGAAACAAGTATCAGATTATTAGCTTGGAGTGCACAAAGATCCAAGAACTACTGAAGGAAAAAGATGCTCTGATTGAGATACTGGAGCAACATGTTATGGAAAGTCAAGAGGAACGAAAAAGTTTACTCTCTCCTTACACCTGGCAAAGAATCATCGACCCATAAACGGTTGAGGAGGCCTGATTAAAGAAGCAAAAAAGGAGTGAGCAACCAGCATCTGGACCTTCGTCAGGGATTCCTTAGGATTCATAGGCCTAGTTTTCCTTCCTGCACTTTGTAAAATAATGTAATTTTTGCTGTAAGATATTGTAATCCTTTAAATTCAATAAAGAGTTTCCATCATTGTATGATATTTGCAACATAGTTAAATGTTCTTTAAAAACGAAAAAAACGGCATCTACATTTCTTTGCACATCATGCATCATTCTAGCATTTCACACATTTTTCATAAAAAAACTTACACTTTCATCACACTTTAGAGTCAAACTGTCTCATTCGTATAATACTCTGGCCAATCGTTAGAAGAAAATGGACGATCTTGAGGAAGAAAATAGAGACCTAAGAGAGGAAGTTAATACTCTGAAGAAAAGTTTGGAAAGACTCAACGTCATGATTGAATCACTGGCAGCAGCTCAGGATCAACCACCTCAAAGAAATGTTATCTTAAAAATTGTGTCTACACCAACATTTGAGGTACCCGTCAGTCTTCCTCAGTACAACATGCCTAAAGGTTTTCCCTGAGGCATGCCTTTCAACTTTGTGCCTGAAGGATATATACCTTCGGTCATTGAAGCCCTAGGAGCCACAGCCGGAACCTCCATACCTGAAGGTTACAAACTTCAGGTGAATGAAGACGCAAGGGCTACGACAGAGACTCCTGTACCTGAAGGTTACAAACTTCAGGTCACCGAGGCACCAAGAGTTACCACAGTAATGTCTATACCACAACCTGTGATACATATTATCCCAGAGGGACATATCTTTCACGCCACCCCTGGCAAGGATGTAGAAGTATACGAAAGAATGAATGAATTCCAAGAAAAGTTCTTGGAAATGCAGAAAGAACTTCATGTTATTCGCAGACAGGACTTATTTGGGAAAGATGTCGCTGACCTCTGTTTGGTCCCAAATGTAAAAATATCGTACAAGTTTAAGGTGCCCGAATTTGAGAAGTACAAAGGAAACTCTTGCCCTTAAAGTCACTTGGTAATGTACGCTCGGAAGATGTCTACCTAGACAGAAAATCAACAACTACTAATCCATTACTTCCAAGACTGTTTAACTGGTGCCGCGCTCAAATGGTACATGAGGTTAAACCGTACAAAGATCAGTACCTTTAGAGATCTTGGGGCAGCTTTTTTTCAGCAGTACAAGTACAATTTGGATATGGCACCTGATAGGGATCAACTCAGAGCAATGTCTCAAAAGGATAAGGAAATCTTCAAAGAATATGCTCAGAGATGGCGTGGAATTGCCGCCCAGATTTGTCCTCCTCTCGAAGAGAAAGAAATGACAAAAATCTTCTTGAAGACCTTGAGCTCGTTCGATTATGACCGAATGGTCGCAAGTGCACCTAGTGACTTCACTGAGATGGTGAACATGGGAGTACGCCTTGAGGAAGCAGTCCGAGAGGGTCAATTGGTTAAGGACATAGAACCATATAGTAGTAACAAAAGGTATGGAAACACTTTCCAAAAGAAGAAACAGCAAGATATCAACACTATCTCACAAGGTAAACAGAGACGAAGATACAAACCTCGACTGGTAGCAACGGTATCTCCTGTTATCAACTCAGCGCCAGTTCTGGTATATCAACCACAAATTTCTCAAAATCAGCAAGTTCAACAACCATAGTATCAGCAAAGGCAGCAGCAGGCTTGCCCGCAATACAACAAATACAATCGTATCTCAAGATCATCAGGTTTTGATCCTATCCGAATGCCATATGCAGAGCTATTCCCGGTTTTACTAAGAAAAGGACACATTCAAACCAGGACTCCTCCCGCCATTCCTGAGAATCCCCCTTATTGGTTCAAGACTGACCAATTTTGTGTTTATCATCAAGGAGCACCAGGGCATAACATCGAGAATTATTTTAGTTTTAAATCCAATGTACAAAAACTTGTCAAGAATGGAGTTTTATCTTTCAAGGACACTAATCCAAATGTTCAAAGTAATTTGTTACCTCAGTATGAGAAAGCCTCTGTCATTGACAAAGGTCTTGGCAACAATTATCAGATTCACGATGTGCGTTTACTAGGAACAAATCTGGTGAAGATGCATTGCAGACAAAGTGGGTACGGTCATGTGCCACCTCACAACTATCATCAGTGTAATATTTGTTCCAAGGACAACCAAGGGTGCAGCATTGTACAGGCAGCCCTTCAAGAACAAATGGATCTGGGTTGGATCCAAGAACACATAATCCATGGAGTAAACCTGGTCTACAAATGTATCGGTATCATTCAGAATTTTGACATTCGTGCAATGAATGTAAATCTGGTGGCGATGCACTCCAGACAAAGTCAACATTATAATCTGCCATCGCATGACTACAACGTCTGCCCGATTTGTTCAAAAGATAATCAAGGATGTCTTTTTGTATAGGAGGATCTCCAACATCAAATGGATCTAGGGTGGATCCAAGACTATCACGAAAGGAACGATCATCAAATCAACATGATTGATGAATGTCCAAACAGAGTTCAAATCTTTGACATTCGCCTAATGAACACAAATTTGGTAAAATTACACGCCAAACTGGTTCGACTTGGCTTTTTAGCATCACACAATTATCAGGATTGTAAAGTCTGCTATGAGAATGATCAAGGTTGCGTGCTCATACAAAGAACTCTTCAACACTTATTAGATCACTGGTGGTTCCTGATATACCAGAACATAAAAACTCATCAAGTCGACATAGTTGATGAAGGCCCAAGCAGACACGAAAGCTGTGACATTCGCTTGTTGGATACAGACTTGGTAAAGATGCATTGCATATAGAGTGGATACGGTCGAGTACCTCCCCACAATTATGAACGCTACGGGATATGCTCAGAAAATGACCAAGGATGCTACCTTGTACGAGCAGCTCTCCAGAATCAGGTAGACCGAGCCGAGATCCTACCAAACACAATGGGGGATTATCAATCAATCAATATAGTACAAGATTACCCAGGGCAGTACATAATTCATGATGTCAAACACATTGAAACATCATTGGTCAAATTTCACAAAAGCTTGTGTGGACTTAACTACTTTGGTCCAAATCACCATGATCACTCAGCCTGCAGAAAATGTTACAGAAGCCGACATGGTTGCCTCCGCATCCGAAATGAGATTCGGGGACTGTTAGACCAAAGGACCATCACAGTCTTTAATGAAAGAGAATCCATCAATTACGGAATTTATGAAGATGTCTTCACCATAATTCCTCTACTCAATGCGCCAAAGCGTTTGGAAATCCCTTTCAACAGTGGAAAACTTCCCGATATCCCCAAACTGGAACCTATAGAGATTGCCTACGACAGTCGAAAGAGTCATGTAACTCCTTTAGTCATCTACTTACCAGGCCTGGTGCCATATGAATCAGAGAAAGCCATTCCTTACAAATATGGTGCCACCGTGATGGAAAACGAAAAGGAAGTCTCGCTACCGTCCATTGTCAACATCATTGATAAAAGCCGTGTCACCCGAAGTGGTCGAATCTTCAACAGAGGAACAGAAGAGCCCACGAAAGAAAAAGAACCTCAAATTGAAACTCCTGATAAATATATTGGTCAGTCAAGTGATACAAATCAGGTGAAAAACAACGATGAAATTTTAAAACTGATTCAGAAGAGTGAGTACAACATTGTGGATCAGTTATTGCATACTCCTTCTCGAAAATCTGTATTAACCCTTCTACTGAGTTCGGAAGCTCACAGGGAAGCTTTACAAAGGGTTTTGGAATAAGCCTTCGTCGAACAAGATGTAACGGTGGATCAATTTGATAACATTGTTTCTAACATCACTTCCTGTAACAACCTAGGTTTCAGTGATGAAGAGCTCCCAGAGGAAGGAAAAAATTATAACATGGCACTTAATATCACAATCAACTGTGGGGACGATGCTCTAGCAAGCGTACTGGTAGACACTGGTTCATCCTTAAATGTCATGCCAAAATTAACTCTTGAGCGATTATCTTTTCAAGGCACCCCAATGAGAGGCAGCGAGATCATAGTCAAAGCTTTTGACGGATTCAGGAAAATAGTTATCGGCGAAGTGAACCTTCCCATAACCATTGGTGCCCATGTAACACCCCAATTCCCATCGCGAATAAATAATACATAAATAAATCAGAGTAAGTAAAAATTTATTTTTCCGACAGAAACAAGGATGCCACAATTAAGGAAAGAAAACGCAATCCCTGCTCAAATATTTGATACATAACACAGAATGAAATAAACGTAAAAGGGAAACTTTTTCCATATAAAAGGAAAGGTCAATTATGGAATAAAGCGGAAAGATCCATAACGGACTTGTTTTACAAAATAAATTATTTTATAACATCAAAATATTCTTACAAAGGTAATACAAAATAGATCCAACAAATGTATACATATATAACAGAAGCGTCCCCCGACTCCCATGTTACGTATCAGAGCAGACTGACTGACAAACGAATGGAGAACTAATCTTCACAAAAGCCTCCAAGACACAGATCTGCAATTGCCTCATAGAGCAACAAACCACAGCAGAAGGGTGAGAAACACAATTATAATATAATTGCATACAATTATATAATAACACAAAATACACATATAAAACATTCTCACCACAACTTACACCATAATTCAAATGCAAAACAACACAATTCATATCTCATACATTCACCACAAAGGCATATCAATCATGCACAATACATTTATCACCAACATATATATATATATATATATATATATATATATATATATATATATATATATATATATATATCAACTCATCAATTCCATTCACAATTCCACACAAAATTAATCCATTCATGATTTATGCAAATGCAAAGAGACCGACACAACGACTCTATGCAAATGCAATGCGGTACCATCCATCCATCATTCTCATCATTAGTTCACCCAGGAACTATTGGAATCATCGCTTGTTACTTAGTGTAACTCCCCGTCGGGCAGACGATGTTCCCCGTCGCTCACACCTCTTTGTATAAGGCACACGACGTTTATGGATCACTCACACCTATTTGTATAAGGCACACGACCCGATCGCTCACACCTCTTTGTATAAGGCACACGATCGTCTATAATCATCGCTCACACCTCTTTGTATAAGGCACACGATGTTATAGCGGATTCCCTCTGGAACCGTTTCGTCGCTCACACCCACTAGGGCACACGACATCACAAGATGCATATCATGATGCTTGGCATACAAGGACTCATGACAATCAAATACATCTTCACAAATCAACAATATGGATTATCTCATCATCATTATTCATGCATTGGAAATCAATTCAAACAATGCATTTACTTGCCATAAGGCCACCAAATAACACACATTGAATTTCACATAAACAATGCATTTCATCATAATCCACAAGCCACAACAATTCCACAAAACTTCATAACAACATACATTGATATTCAATCAAACAATGTATTTTACCACACAACAACATAATTATCACACGCGTTTACATCATATAACATCACACAAGTCCTACGATATATATATGAAGCATATTGCATGATAACACAACAATCACATACAGTTAAGACGGTAAAAGACGACACATTCCCAAATTCCCGACATAATTAAATCGGCCACCAATCTCAAAAATCACTTTTATAAGAAAGCACATCTCAATAGCTTTCTAACGGTACCAAGAACGCCTCGATCCGAGTTACAGATCACAAGTTACGGCATCAGACGTAAAATCGGGAAAATTCTGCACCCTCTCTGGTCATACGCGTATTGCCCTGAGCCATACGCGTATTGCCCAGCTCGCTCGCCCATCCATACGCGTATTGCCCAAAGTGCTACGCGTATGGGCAGAGACTAATTCTCTCCCAAAAAATTCCACTAAAAACTCCATACGCGTAATGCCCACTTGTTACGCGTAATGCCTTGCCAAGTACGCGTACCATTACGCAAATTAGCAGAAGGTCGTGAAAAATGTGTTCCATACACGTATTGCCCTCATTTCCCCATTGCCATACTCGTATTGCCCAAACCAATACGCGTAATGCCAAGCCTGGTATGCGTATGGGCAGCGAAACCCAGAATTGTTCCTGCAGAATTTCTGCTACGAAAATCAACCAAAATCATCTCTAAATCTCATCTAAACACCAGCAAATTACCAATTGAATGCACAACAACATCTATCTAACATATCTCAGCAATTAGGAACATTAAAACATGATTTCAGACACAATTGAATCAAATTCTAACAATCTCAACATAGTATGGTTTTAGTTCTATACTCAATTTCAACCAAATATCACACCAATACATACATATATAATCATACACAAGTATAGGATAATCGAGTTTCACACCCTTACCCGATTAATCGTGCTTCGAAGTGTCGGTTGAATCGATTCCTAAACTTTCAAGTTTTTTCCTCTTTTTCCTCTTTTCTTTCTCTTCTCCTTCTTCTCTTTCTTTTCTCTCTATTTTTCTCTCTATATTTCTATTTTAATGAAAAACATAATATCTACCCCAGCAAAAGGCCAAAATACCCCTACACTCAATTTTCTCGCAAACGTTCCCAAAACGTGATAAAACATAATAACGATGAAAAATAATATATTGCCAAATAAAAGTCAAGAATAAAATAATATAAAAACAAAAATAATTAAATCGACTCGATTAAATAAATTGGACAAAACGGGGCGTTACAATTCTCCCCCACTTAGATATTTTTGTCCTCGAAAATATAACCGATACGAACAACTCCGGATACCACTCTCGCATCCGACCAACAAACTATCATGCCAACAAAAGGCACACCACGAATAACACAAACTGACAAACCACCTTGCCAACAACAACTACAACAACGACACGACAACGACGACACTACCACGACAAGGTGTAAAGCCCATACAATGCACTTGACGACTAACGCACGACTCAAAGAATACCCAAGTTACGAACACACACAGGAATTAGCTACTCGCACTCGGACCATCACGATGGAAACGAGGCAACAACACAAACAAGAACATAAAGTCCCACGACACAACATCGTTTCAACAACCCCTACATAACCATAATACCAACATCCTTGTCACACAACAAAATTGCAACAATGCTAGGATTCCCCAATCGAACATATAACCAAAACATCCATCCACATAGTAGCCCATGAATAATATTTAAACCTTTCACCTAACACTTCCATTATGAAACGTCCAATGGTCTCACCATTCCTACATGTTCCCAATGTTCGACCTATGAACTCTTACAAGTCCCACCCGCATATACAAAATGTGCCACATCACGCTTCCGCTGCGCACTCTGATTACCCGTAACCATCAAACTACCAATCTCACGTCCAAAGTCTAACTCTTCCTCATATTCACCAAAAATCACTGTTCACTTTTAATATACCCAACCTCACACTCTATTGTGTTATCTCACACACCAGGCACAAGTCTCTGAATTGCTCAAATAATTTTAATTCTCTAACCATCAAAACAACCATACACAAAGACTATCGACTTAACTCATCACGCAAGACATTAGCTCTTCCCGAAGGATAATCCAAGCCAAATTCATAACTCGTCACGAATTCTAACCATCCTCGTTGTCTCATACTCTATCCCTTCAGACCAAACAAGTACTCAATAGTCTTGTGATTACTAAACACTTCGAACCTAGAACCATAAAGATAATACCTCCAAATATTCCAACACAATACAACCGCAACCAATTTCAAATCCGAAATAGTATAGATCATTTTTATGAATCCTCGATTATCGTAAAGCGTAAGCCACGACTTTACCCTCTTGCATTAACACACTGACTAAACTCTTCAGAGACACATCACAACACCTCACAAACGGTTTATCCGGATCACGCAGAATCAAAACTGGAGCCGTAGACAACTTCTACTTCAGCTCTCTGAAACTTTCCTTACAACGAACATCCAAAACAAATGACTCACCCTTTGCAAGTCAACTGAGATACCAGAAGTACGAACTTAGCAAAGTCTTCCATAGCCTGCAGTAACAACCAACTAAGCCCAAAAATTTCTAATCTCCTTAACCGACTTCGGAGTCTCTTTTCAACACTTATAATTCAAATCTCAAACACTCTACCTGTTCTTCCTCTAAGTTTATAACAGATCCGAATATCCTTAATCAAAGCCATTACGAACTTATCCAAATAAATATGGGAGATACGATTCACCTACTCCATAAACATTACAGACGCATTACTAACACCAAATAACATCACTGTACATTGTAATGCCCAACCAAATTCCAAAAGATATAAATTATTAAAACTTTTGCAAAAATTTTCACTGGGTAACTGGTTACTCACATACAAGCTTAACCGAGTAAATAACAGCCTATCCCGATGATAACAAACATAACCAGTCACATTACGTCGATCAAAGCCTCAACTCACACAATTCACCACTCTTATCAAACATTCCAAACAATTGTGAATTCACTCAAACTCAACCAAACCATTCCAGTTATCTATTCATGAAAGTGGACACTTATTCTCAATCGTTACCTTATTCAACTGTTAGTAATCCATACACAATTTCTTCTCTTAACAGTCCAAATTCCATAAATCCCAACATGTAGCAACAACCAACCAAAAAGAACTCTCAAATATTACATCCACACCTAGGGTTTTCTCAAGATTTCCATTAATGCCATAAAACTTCAAGGACTCCAAACCTCACCAGAACTCCAAGTTTTACTTTCCATAGTCTCAATACCATTATACACATCATGCTTGTTATTCCGTTCAATCATCCATCCTTTTTGTTACTAACAATACTGGAGCTCTCCAAGACGACACAGCCTCATAATTCTCCTTTCCAGTAAATCTTCCAACCGCTCTTTCAATCTGAGTAATTCTAACGCTAACCTCCAATATTCCATCCAGAAACACATCTGGAATCACGCACAACTGGCAGCCCATCACTGTGGCCTTTCTGCCAATTTCCAGAACATTATCATCACAAACATAACAAACATCTTAGTCTCATCCCCTGAGAGTTTCCTACTCACTTAGCAGATATAAACCTCAAATCCTCACCTTCGTCTAATTTTGAGTTCAGTCTCTACTCTCTGAGAAGCAGCAATTAATAATACCCAATCGTTCTCTCTCAACGACTTCCCAACTTGACCAACATACAAAAACCTCGAATCCGCCTCATCTTCCGATATAAGAATCTTCATCAACTCAACAAAAAAATCTGTAACCATTTTCTTAAATTCCAAACAACTCATTGCACACACTATCAAAGCCGAAAAGACACGTCTATTCCATCCAACTTAATTTCGTCTACTATCAACAAGAGATTAAGGGTGATCAGTTCCTCAACTTGTCAATAGACAGCTGACCATCATGATGGGGCATAAACCGTCTTTACCAAACTATAATAGCATTCCTTACATCCTGTGCACAAAACTACCTAAGGCACAAATCCTTAGTCGACATAAACCTTACCTCCGCATTCCCTCCGGAATCGGGAACAACACTGTCCAAACAACGGTTACACTCTTGAAATTTACAACACACTGAGCCAACGCACCACACCTGAAGCAACATTGAGAAGCCCAAGCTTCTCCCACACGTATCTCATTCTCAAACCTGAAGACAAAAGATTATAAAACCAGAAAGCACTGACAGTGTTTCACACACATATCACATACTAAGGAACAAACAACATCGACAGTATTCAGCTGTCACACCAACTGACTCAACAACTTGGCCGGACGGACCGACCTGCTCTGATACCACTAATGTAACACCCCAATTACCATCGCGAATAAATAATACATAAATAAATCAGAGTAAGTAAATATTTATTTTTCCGAAAGAAACAAGGATGCCACAATTAAGGAAAGAAAACACAATCCCTGCTCAAATATTTGATACATAACACATAATGGAATAAACGTAAAAGGGAAACTTTTTCCATATAAAAGGAAAGGTCAATTATGGAATAAAGCGGAAAGATCCATAACGGACTTGTTTTACAAAATAAATTATTTTATAACATCAAAATATTCTTACAAAGGTAATACAAAATAGATCCAACAAATGTATACATATATAACAGAAGCGTCCCCCGACTCCCATGTTACGTATCAGAGCAGACAGACTGACAAACGAATGGAGAACTAATCTTCACAAAATCCTCCAAGACACAGATCTGCAATTGCCTCATAGAGCAACAAACCACAGCAGAAGGGTGAGAAACACAATTATAATATAATTGCATACAATTATATAATAACACAAAATACACATATAAAACATTCTCACCACAACTTACACCATAATTCAAATGCAAAACAACACAATTCATATCTGTCATACCCTAATTTTTGACCATAAGATTCCACCATCTTTGTGCATCATCTTGCATAATATCTTCAGGTCATAGGTCTTTGTGTGCACGCTTTATTACTAACCAGTTTGTGCAGGTGCATATGAATCCAAGTGTGGATGGTATTAGTTCTCACGGTCAAGTACTTCAAGATGTGATCGTTGGGTTCTGGTTCAAAAGATTCCTAGGGTTTTCTATTGGGTCATCTGCCGAAAGTTTCAGTGCAAACTCCCAAAGAGAATCAAGGTGTTGAATGTGGTCATGTGGAAACTGGCTAGAGTTTTATGGCAATATGAACTTCAAGTTGTATCTTTATTTGCAAGAATTTCTTAAAACTAGGTCCCTCAGTCAGTAATAAAGTCATTTGTCTCAAGATTTCTCAGAGATTTCTCTAAGGAGGATCAGGTTTTTTTTGGTTCAGTGGTTTGAGCATGGTCGTTTGAAGATTAGTTATGGAATTCATGGCAATGTTAGTTATGGCCAGCTGGAGTTTGTTAGAACTTATCTCAAGTTTACCTGAAAGGAAAGTTGGAGACCAAAGTTAGTGGTGATCAATGTAAATGGTTTGTGAGGAATATTGGTGAGTCAGTACGTGGAATATAACTATGCTTCTTAGTAGAATTAGTCATGATGGTAAAGTCCCAACCGTTAGTTATTTGAAGCAAATGCCATTGAATTAATTAATTGGACTTGAATTTTTGGAATTTTGTTAGTTACTATTTCAAGTCGAGTTCAGATACAAAGTTGAAAGTCCACATGTAATTCTAAAGTGCAAAAGTATTTGAAGTTACATTCAAGTTACAAGTGACATAAACAAAGGAATGTGCCACAACAACAACCCTGCTAGTTACCCTATGCAGGCACGGACAGAGACTTTAGATGTATATATGTCCAAGCACAACGGTTCATGATAAGGACCTGCAAGCTATTTAAAAGTGGGACCCCCTGTCTCTTATTCACAGGGGACACATCTTTGATTTCGTCCATCTGGAGAATAACGTTTTACTGTGCCTTTCAAAATCATTAACTTTGGGAAGCTTCTGATCCTTGGAATCCACATTTAACCTGTTTTCAAATTTCCAAAAAAAATAAAGAGACACGTTCTAGGCAAGTTGAAGATCTTTCCAAATATGTCACAAGCATTTCTTTCCAAGAGTGATTTAATCCTTTTCAAATATCCACAAACCTGTCAAGATGAAAAGAGAAAGGAATCAAAGCATGTTCCAGCATGACGGAATCGAAAACTTAATACTGTCATTGAAAACATGTTCAGACAAAATCAATGTTGTTTCCAAAAAACAATCACAGCATGCTCCAAACAAGATTCAAGTGGTTTCCAAAATCATATGCGAACATGTCGAGCTGAAAACGGAAAGGAAATTATAGCCAGAGATAAGGAAGTCACAACAGTTCCTTTTCTTTCCAAAAAGGTCGTGGCACAATCAATGTGAAAACAAAATCAGTATCATATCCATTTAGAGTAAACAGGGTAAATTGAAAAGAGAAAGAAGTTATCTTCAGCATCAATCACATACGCGCTCAAGAATCAGCAGCCATCATATCCTTTCTAAAACCGAACCCGACAAACAATCTCACGTATTCATCGCAAAATCAAAAATTTATTTCAGAGGGCATTATAAAAGGAGATTCACATGAACCATACAGGGGGAGCTTAACACAGAGTTGAAAAATTCACACTAGGCACACAGTTTCAAGAGAATTCAGAAACATACACCAGAACAAAAATTCACAGAGAGTATTACCCACATCCGTTCACAAAGGAAACTCAGAGAAAAATTCACAAAGCACAAAAGAGAGGGGAACACAGTGAGAAGTCCATATACGAAAAATCAATACACACCATTTGCAGTCACAAGATTCACAACTCACACTACAGAATACTCTCAGAAAACCAACATTACAGAGCTTCACCAACACGTACCTGTGTAATTGTCGATTTCGCCGACAAACCGCCACGCCAAAAGCCTTCGAAGCGCAATAGCAGCAAGTTGGACCATCCCAAGAGCCACTTCATCGCACCACGTACACCGCAAAACCATTGGGAAATCGCCCCCGCCTCCAAGCCGTCGATCGCCGTGAGTGCATCGTCGGAGAGCGTAAGCGAAGGAAGGTACTCGTAAAGCTACTGACCTCACATCGGAACAGAGCGAGATTTGAAATCACACAAGCAATCTACTCAGATTCAATCTCACACCACGACCGTCGTGACAGCTGCATCGTTCGACGCCGTCGACACTCGCCGATCGCCCTCGTGCCATAGCTAAACCTCATTCACGCACGTTATCCTGAATCCCTTAAGTACTTTGATTTTTATTGTTTGAATCGTGATCTTGTTCAGTTTGGGTGTGAATAGTTGTGGTTGTGTTTGTTTGGTGTTGTTCTTTTTGGTTTTCTTTTCGAGAAGATGGAGCGAATGGTGAGAATGAGAGAGATGGAAGGACTTAGCCGTTGAAAGAAATTGGGATTAGGGTTCAGTAAGTGTATTCTTGTTTTTCTATTATGAGTGAACCGGGTCGGATGACCCGACCCAAGCCATCTCCTTTTGATCCCCCCCCCCCCTTTTGTTGGGCTGGATTCCAGTTCCCTTATGGCACCCCTATCCTTGTTTTTTGGCCCGATTACAATTTTTAGAATTTGATTAGGTTTTAAGTTAACTATTAGCATTTAGTTAATTGGGTTTTAATCAAATTTAGTTTTTTTAGTTTAAATAATTTAATTAGAACTTAACCTATATAATTTTTAATTAGAGTTTATTTTGGATAATTAGAATTTAGTTCACTTAGTTTCTAATTAGGTTTAAACTTTTAGTTTTCAATTAGATTTTATTTTATTTAATTAATTAGTTTTTAAGTTAAAGTTTAATCATTTTAATTTAGTTTTTTTATTAAAATTTAGTTATTTTAATTAGTTAATTAATATTTGAAAGTTTATCATTCAGTTTTCTTACTTAATTACTATTATTTTTTACAATTTATGGTTTTTAATTAATAAAAATACAAAAATCTCAAAAATATTGTCTTTAAAGATTTTTATTATTAATCTTTTCATCTAAAATTTAATTACTTCTATTTTTATTAGTTAGCCTCTTTATCGATGCAACCTCTAGGTCTTTCCCTTTGCACATAACCCTTAACAAGCAAACAATAATAAATAACATAAATAAAATCAAGAGGTTCCTGTAGAGTACTACAGATATCTAGGATGCTAATACCTTCCCTAGGTATAACCAACCCCCGAACCTTAGATCTCTTATTAGGTTTTTTTGATCTTTAACCCTTTCCTTTGGATAAAATAAAGACCGGTGGTGAACATTAAGAAATGCGATTCAAGTTAATCCAATAGCTTGGTATCCAATTCTCACCGCGACAGAAATAGCAACTCTGCTGGGGAGATTTTGAGGGTTTCCCCTAACTTGTTTATATTTATGTTATTTATTTACTTGTTTGCCTATATATCTTTATATCTGTATATATACCTGTTTTGTTTGGTTTTTCTGTGTGCAGGGTTACTATTTGTGTGGTGAGACAAAGTCCTACACCCGGACTAGAGTGAAATTAAGATAGGAAAACGGTGAGACTTCAATGATACTTTAAGGGAGTCGATTCCTGAAAAAGTAAATTGAGACTTCACCTTTAACCCAACTTGGCCTATTAGGATGTAGTGCGGGGACTATGCGGGAGTCTATTTCTGCAATAGTCGCTACGCGATACTACACTCAGACGAGATTCTCTTGAGAATATTATTGACTACCAAGTGATTTGGAAAATCGATAATATCCGAAAGATGGATTGTAGACTCTGGGAACTTTGTAGAACCCGTTCGGCAGGTACATTTGAAACCATAGTACACACCTATTGGGATGGTTAGACCTTTGGCTCCATGTTGTGACCTTTCAAACCTAGGGCTCTTTGCCTGTGTACTTTTCTTATGTTTATGCATCCATCCATTCATGCATTCATGAATAACCCTTTGGTTTCAAGGAACTCAATTGTTCTTTCATTTGCAAAATCAATAAAAATCCTGGATTATAAAATGAAACCTTTTTTCCGAAATGTTTACAACCTACTTTTGAGTTCCTTGAAACCATTGCATCACATGGCATATCATTTGCATCTTTGCATGCGTCCGTTTGTCCAGCAACTCATTTCCAACTGTCTTTATCTTCCAGTGTTACCTGTGAGTTGTCAAGCCGATTCCTCCACACAGATATCAGACTAGAGCTAATTACAGACGCATAATGGCAGAGCAAGAAGCACACAATGCTGAGATGCGAATGGAGATTGACGACCTTAAGTCAAGCATGGCAAAGCTCACTGAAATGCTCCAAGTCTTGATTGCTAGAGGAGAGCAACCTCAAAGAACTATCATCCAAGAAGTTTCAACTGCTGATCCTCAACCTATTCAGGTGCCACCTTCCACTTGGCCAGAGTTTGGTTTACCTCACAACTACTCACCACCTCTTGCACCTACTGCTATGATTGGTCAGACTTCCAGACCAGTGTTTCAAGCTCCAGTTTTCTCCGAGCCTAGACCTGTGGTTCATGTTGTTGCCCAGACTACTCGACCTCCATTTCAGATCCCTCTTTATGAGTACAATGCTGACATTGCTCAGGGTGAAGACCATGAAGATTTTGTTGAACCCGCGATTGTCCGTGAACATTTTCAAACTATAGAAAAGAGACTTAAAGCCGTAGAGGGTACTGATTTCTTCAACATTGATGCAGAAAACATGGGTTTAGTTTCTGACTTTGTTATGCCTGCAAAATTCAAGGCTATCGATTTTGTGAAGTACAAAGGTGATTCTTGCCCAAGAGCTCACTTGGTCATGTATACCCGAAAGATGGCTGCTCATGCCAAGAATCAGAAGTTGCTTATCCATTGTTTTCAAGACAGTCTGAGTGGAGCTTCTCTCAAATGGTACATGAATCTTGAACAGAACAACATTCACTATTTCCAAGATCTTATTAATGCCTTCATGAAGCAATACAAGTATAACCTCGACATGGCTCCTGACCGCCGTCAGCTGCAAAACATGTCTCAGAAGGATAAAGAGTCTTTCAAGGAATATGCTCAGCGCTGGAGAGAGTTGGCTTCCCAAGTTGAACCTCCTTTGGCAGAGAAAGAATTAACTGGGCTATTTATGGACACCTTGTCTCCATTCTACTGGGAGAAGATGATTGGTAGTGTTTCGTCTAGCTTCACTGATTTGGTTACTATTGGTTAGAGACTCGAGGAAGGACTTAAGAATGGTAAAGTATCCAAGGTTGCTGAATCTTCTAATGGTGCTAAGAAATTCTATGGGAATTTCCAGAAAAAGAAAGAAGACCATACAAATGCTGTTATGTTTGAAACCAAAAGGCCTCGTGCTCGACCACAGTATGCTGACCACCCTGATATTGCTGCTGTTACTCCTGTGGTTACTGCTCCACGACCAGCTCAAGCTCCTCAACGTCCAGCTGTTGGACAGAGTCAGTACCGTAATAGGAATAATTTTGATCCTATTCCAATGACATACACTGAACTTTATCCTGGGCTAGTTCAGAAAGGTTTGATTACTACAAGTCCTTTGCCTCCTCCTCCGGACCCACTTCCACGTGGATTCAGATCTGATCTCCATTGTGCATTCCATGAAGGTGCCGCAGGACACGACTTGGAACATTGCTTTACATTGAAGGCTAGAGTACAAGAGCTGATCAGAATTGGTATTCTCTCCTTTCGTGACACCAATCCGAATGTCAAGAACAATCCTTTGCCAGAGCACGCTAAGTGAGGCTTCAGCTGACTTCAGTAGGCTTCAGTGTTTCAGACAGGACAACTCATTCTTGTTTCTGATTAGTCACTAGACTTATGTTTCTTGTTGTTTGCATTTTCCTTATTTGTATTAGCTGTTTGCTTTCGATTTATGTTTCTACTTTCATAATTAATAAAATGAGCATTGCAACTTTTGGATTCAATTTCATTTGCTTTTGTTATTTACATCTTTAAGCTTTATCCTTCGACAAAAAAAAAAAAAAGAAAAAAGAAAAACAAAACAAAACAAAAAAGCAAAAAATATTTTATTTCTTTTCCGCTTTCTTTCCGATTATGCAAAGGTTGGAGGGAGGATGAGGAAAACGTTATACTCATAATTGTTGTTGGCATGCTTTCAAATCAAAACTTTGCTGAGGATGTAAGGCATTGTTTCAATTCCCAAACAGTGGAGAAATAAGGAAGATAATCCCTCGTCAAACCCTTTGAGCCTTGAAGTAGGAGTTTCTTTTCTTTACAAATAAAAACCCGCAATCTTAACCTGGGGCAGGGTAGTTCTCAGTTAACTGGATTGTGCATTCAAATACAAGAGTTTCATGCAAAACATCTTGCAACAAAAAGGTTGCATTCTCAATTTTTCCTTCGCACGCAACAAGCAAGTGTCGAAGATGTCTTTCAAGTCAAAAGTCGATGATGGTTCGTCGTAATCATTAAGTCAGGCAGTCACTTTCTTTCAAAAAAGATAAAAATCAAAAAAGAAAAAGCCCGCTAAGTCGAAACCTATGAAGGAGACTTAGGCAAAATTGGGGCATCCCGCTGACTGTAAGATTCACGAGAAACAGTTCAGGCAAAAGTTAGGGATAATAAAAAGGAGAAATCCTTAAATCCTTACCATGAAATCCTCAATGAAAAAAAATAACCAAGAGCTATAAGGAAGTAGTGACTGTCACCTCAAAAGTCCCTTAACTTCTGAACCATCATCACTATCATCAATGCAATCCCTAACCTATGGGAACCTGAGTGCAAAGTCCGAGTTAACTGAGTGTAGGACTGGAGATCATCACGAAGATTGGGTGGGTACAAATAAATTTTGAGCCTTTATCCTTTGTTTCTTAAACCGTGAACCAGGCCACGTTATAACCCTCAAAAGACCTAATTGAAGCAAGGTTATTTTGAAAGCATACTACAACGAGGTTGCGTAAACTGACTCCTAAAGATCTTTGCAGATCATTTTTTTGGCATCACGCCTATTTGCTTTACCTTTCACTTTTAAACGTCTTGAACCACCGTGTTCTGACCAGTGACCCTATTGTTTTACCTCTTTCCAAAAATGATTTTGATTTCAAAAGTTGCATGAACTTTGCATTTACTATGTTTGTATGAACCCTTTTGTTTGCAATCTGGCTTCCGCTTAAGGAATTTTCAAACATTTGAGAAACTTGGTCGGTGATCCAATCAGGGGCAAGTTCTTTCCAAATCCTGTTGAAGAATCAGTTCAAGATTTGTTGTTCTGGGGCAAGTCTTTCCCAGAATTGGTTTATCCAGAAGACTTTTTCAAGACTCATACTGGGGCAAGTTTTCCAAGTGCACAGTAATTCAGTCATTTTCAGCATCAATTCAAGCTGAAGCAATTATCAGTTCATATACAACAGTCAACTAATCTGGGGCAATTTACTTGAAGAATCCCCATACAGCTTTCCATCCTTCCTACAAGGATCAGAAAATTGATACAATTTACCAGTGTGGTAGAGATTGTGTTCAGTGGTAACATCTCTAGTCCCCAAGCAGAATGGTAGTGATCTTTGTGTTGAGGAATCAGTATTCCAGTTTTGTCTTCTCCACAAAAGAGTCGAGTCGTGTCGTCGACATCTGCATTACATTTACATTTGCATTTGATCATATATCATCTGCATAATTCATATACACACACATAGCATGAGTGATTCATCCTCATTTGCATTCTCCATAGGTCGCATCGTTATCCACGTCTTACCTTGTGGTGAAATTCCAACTTACTTGGCACCTACCAAACAGATATTGTCGTGTGTATCCAATGCCTTCTTGGGTATCACCTTGGTCACATTCATCTAATGTTTTCTTGGATACTGTGATTCCTTTTATCCAATGCTTTCTTGGGTATTTTCGTGTTCATTTTCATTCAATGCTATCCTGGACGTTGTGGTTTTCTTTACATCCAATGCCTTCTTGGATCTCACCTTTTTACCTCATAGTCATCTAAAGCCATTATTAGATACTGTGGTTATACCTTTCATCCAAAGCCATTATTGGATGTCTGGTTTCTTTACCATCTGATGTTCTTCCGGATGGGTCCCTCTTTCTGATGTTCTTCCAGATCGAGTCTTTGTTCACAATCATCTAAAGCCATTATTAGATATTGTGATTGTACCTCTCATTCAAAGCCATTATTGGATGATTATTTCCTTTTACATTCAATGCCATTCTTGAATGTAGTCTTTGTTCACATTCATCTAAAGCCATTATTAGATATTGTGATTGTACCTTTCATTCAAAGCCATTATTGGGTGTCTGGTTTCTTTATCTTGTTCACTTTGTCTAAAGCCATTATTAGATATCGTGATTACACCTTTCATTCAAAGCCATTATTGGATGTCTGGTTTCTTTACCATCTGATGTTCTTCCGGGTGGGTCCCTCTTTCTGATGTTCTTCCAGATCGAGTCTTTGTTCACAGTAATCTAAAGCCATTATTAGATGTTGTGATTATACCTTTCATTCAAAACCATTATTGGATGTCCGATTTCTTTACCATCTGATGTTGTTTCGGATGGGTCCCTCTTTCTGATGTTCTTCCAGATCGAGTCTTTGTTCACAGTCATCTAAAGCCATTATTAGATATTGTGATTGTACCTTTCATTCAAAGTTATTATTGGGTGTCTGGTTTCTTTATCTTGTTCACTTTGTCTAAAGCCATTATTAGATATTGTGATTACACCTTTCATTCAAAGCCATTATTGGATGACAGGTTTTTATTTCGTTTGATGCCTTCTCAGACATTATGAGTCTTACCTTTCATTCAAAGCCATTATTGGATGACTGGTTTTTCTTTGCACTCAATGCCATTCTTGAATGTAGTCCTTGTTCACTTTGTCTAAAGTCGTTATTAGATATCGTGATTGTACCTTTCATTCAAAGCCATTATTGGATGACTGGTTACTTTATCACACATTCATCTAAAGCTATTATTAGATATTGTGTATACCTTTCGTTCAAAGCCATTATTGGATGACTGGTTTTTTTGTGACCGATGCCTTCTCGGATTACATTATTTTGTCTCATTCTCATCTGTTGCCTTCTTAGATATTTGTGAGTTTACCTTTCATCCAAAGCCATTATTGGATGTTTGGTGCTTTTTTTTATCCAATGCCATTCTTGGATGATGTTTTCCAGACACTTTGCGTTGTTTTAATTCGTTTCTGACACAACTGTAACACTTTTTCTCCTGTGGTACCGTTCCCCACAGGATCTTTGGCTTTGCATTCATCTCATTCCATATCATAACATATGCATTTGTGGCATCTTAGGGCAAAAAATTATGCATGTTTATATTTAAGTCTCTCCTATCTCGTCGAGACGAAGATTTCAATCTCCATATCTCCGGATAGAAGAAACTTAAATAGGGGCATGTGTCATACCCTAATTTTTTACCATAAGATTCCACCATCTTTGTGCATCATCTTGCATAATATCTTCAGGTCATAGGTCTTTGTGTGCACGCTTTATTACTAACCAGTTTATGCAGGTGCATATGAATCCAAGTGTGGATGGTATTAGTTCTCACGGTCAAGTACTTCAAGATGTGATCGTTGGGTTCTGGTTCAAAAGATTCCTAGGGTTTTCTATTGGGTCATCTGCCGAAAGTTTCAGTGCAAACTCCCAAAGAGAATCAAGGTGTTGAATGTGGTCATGTGGAAACTGGCTAGAGTTTTATGGCAATATGAACTTCAAGTTGTATCTTTATTTGCAAGAATTTCTTAAAACTAGGTCCCTCAGTCAGTAATAAAGTCATTTGTCTCAAGATTTCTCTAAGGAGGATCAGGTTTTTTTTTGTTCAGTGGTTTGAGCATGGTTGTTTGAAGATTAGTTATGGAATTCATGGCAATGTTAGTTATGGCCAGCTGGAGTTTGTTAGAACTTATCTCAAGTTTATCTGAAAGGAAAGTTGGAGACCAAAGTTAGTGGTGATAAATGTAAATGGGTTGTGAGGAATATTGGTGAGTTAGTACGTGGAATATAACTATGCTTCTTAGTAGAATTAGTCATGACGGTAAAGTCCCAACCGTTAGTTATTTTAAGCAAATGCCATTGAATTAATTAATTGGACTTGAATTTTTGGAATTTTGTTAGTTACTATTTCAAGTCGAGTTCAGATACAAAGTTGAAATTCCACATGTAATTCTAAAGTGCAAAAGTATTTGAAGTTACATTCAAGTTACAAGTGACATAAACAAAGGAATGTGCCACAACAACAACCCTGCTAGTTACCCTATGCAGGCACGGACAGAGACTTTAGATGTATATATGTCCAAGCACAACGGTTCATGATAAGGACCTGCAAGCTATTTAAAAGTGGGACCCCCTGTCTCTTATTCACAGGGGACACATCTTTGATTTCGTGCATCTAGAGAATAACGTTTTACTGTGCCTTTCAAAATCATTAACTTTGGGAAGCTTCTGATCCTTGGAATCCCCATTTAACTTATTTTCAAATTTCCAAAAAAAAATAAAGAGACACGTTCTAGGCAAGTTGAAGATCTTTCCAAATATGTCACAAGCATTTCTTTCCAAGAGTGATTTAATCCTTTTCAAATATCCACAAACCTGTCAAGATGAAAAGAGAAAGGAATCAAAGCATGTTCCAGCATGACGGAATCGAAAACTTAATACTGTCATTGAAAACATGTTCAGACAAAATCAATGTTGTTTCCAAAAAACAATCACAGCATGCTCCAAACAAGATTCAAGTGGTTTCCAAAATCATATGCGAACATGTCGAGCTGAAAACGGAAAGGAAATTATAGCCAGAGACAAGGAAGCCACAACAGTTCCTTTTCTTTCCAAAAAGGTCGTGGCACAATCAATGTGAAAACAGAATCAGTATCATATCCATTTAGAGTAAACAGGGTAAATTGAAAAGAGAAAGAAGTTATCTTCAGCATCAATCACATACGCGCTCAAGAATCAGCAGCCATCATATCCTTTCTAAAACCGAACCCGACAAACAATCTCACGTATTCATCGCAAAATCAAAAATTTATTTCAGAGGGCATTATAAAAGGAGATTCACACGAACCATATAGGGGGAGCTTAACACAGAGTTGAAAAATTCACACTAGGCACACAGTTTCAAGAGAATTCAGAAACATACACCAGAACAAAAATTCACAGAGAGTATTACCCACATCCGTTCACAAAGGAAACTCAGAGAAAAATTCACAAAGCACAAAAGAGAGGGGAACACAGTGAGAAGTCCATATACGAAAAATCAATACACACCATTTGCAGTCACAAGATTCACAACTCACACTACAGAATACTCTCAGAAAACCAACATTACAGAGCTTCACCAACACGTACCTGTGTAATTGTCGATTTCGCCGACAAACCGCCACGCCAAAAGCCTTCGAAGCGCAACAGCAGCAAGTTGGACCATCCCAAGAGCCACTTCATCGCACCACGTACACCACAAAACCATTGGGAAATCGCCCCCGCCTCCAAGCCGTCGACCGTCGTGAGTGCATCGTCGGAGAGCGTAAGCGAAGGAAGGTACTCGTAAAGCTACTGACCTCACATCGGAATAGAGCGAGATTCGAAATCACACAAGCAATCTACTCAGATTCAATCTCACACCACGAACCGTCGTGACAGCTGCATCGTTCGACGCCGTCGACACTCGCCGATCGCCCTCGCGCCATAGCTAAACCTCATTCACGTACGTTATCCTGAATCCCTTAAGTACCTTGATTTTTATTGTTTGAATCGTGATCTTGTTCAGTTTGGGTGTGAATAGTTGTGGTTGTGTTTGTTTGGTGTTGTTCTTTTTGGTTTTCTTTTCGAGAAGATGGAGCGAATGGTGAGAATGAGAGAGATGGAAGGACTTAGCCGTTGAAAGAAATTGGGATTAGGGTTCAGTAAGTGTGTTCTTGTTTTTCTATTATGAGTGAACCGAGTCGGATGACCCGACCCAAGCCATCTCCTTTTGATCCGCCCCCCCCCCCCCCCCCCCCCCCCTTTTGTTGGGCTGGATTCCAGTTCCCTTATGGCACCCCTATCCTTATTTTTTGGCCCGATTACAATTTTTAGAATTTGATTAGGTTTTAAGTTAACTATTAGCATTTAGTTAATTGGGTTTTAATCAAATTTAGTTTTTTTAGTTTAAATAATTTAATTAGAACTTAACCTATATAATTTTTAATTAGAGTTTATTTTGGATAATTAGAATTTAGTTCACTTAGTTTCTAATTAGGTTTAAACTTTTAGTTTTCAATTAGATTTTATTTTATTTAATTAATTAGTTTTTAAGTTAAAGTTTAATCATTTTAATTTAGTTTTTTTATTAAAATTTAGTTATTTTAATTAGTTAATTAATATTTGAAAGTTTATCATTCAGTTTTCTTACTTAATTACTATTATTTTTTAGAATTTATGGTTTTCAATTAATAAAAATACAAAAATCTCAAAAATATTGTCTTTAAAGATTTTTATTATTAATCTTTTCATCTATAATTTAATTACTTCTATTTTTATTAGTTAGCCTCTTTATCGATGCAACCTCTAGGTCTTTCCCTTTGCACATAACCCTTAACAAGCAAACAATAATAAATAACATAAATAAAATCAAGAGGTTCCTATAGAGTACTACAGATATCTAGGATGCTAATACCTTCCCTAGGTATAACCAACCCCCGAACCTTAGATCTCTTATTAGGTTTTTTCGATCTTTAACCCTTTCCTTTGGATAAAATAAAGACCGGTGGTGAACATTAAGAAATGCGATTCAAGTTAATCCAATAGCTTGGTATCCAATTCTCACCGCGACAATATCTCATACATCCACCACAAATGCATATCAATCATGCACAATACATGTATCACCAACATATATATATATATATATATATATATATATATATATATATATATATATATATATATATATATATATCTCAACTCATCATTTACATTCAGAATTCCACACAAAATCAATCCATTCATGATTTATGCAAATGCAAAGAGACCGACACAACGACTCTATGCAAATGCAATGCGGTACCATCCATCCATCATTCTCATCATTAGTTCACTCAGGAACTATTGGAATCATCGCTTGTTACTTAGTGTAACTCCCCGTCGGGCAAACGATGTTCCCCATCGCTCACACCTCTTTGTATAAGGCACGCGACATTTATGGATCGCTCACACCTATTTGTATAAGGCACACGACCGATCGCTCACACCTCTTTGTATAAGGCACACGATCGTCTATAATCATCGCTCACACCTCTTTGTATAAGGCGCACGATGTTATAGCGGATTCGCTCTGGAACCGTTTCGTCGCTCACACCCACTAGGGCACACGACATCACAAGATGCATATCATGATGCTTGGCATACAAGGACTCATAACAATCAAATGCATCTTCACAAGTCAACAATATGGATTATCTCATCATCATTATTCATGCATTGGAAATCAATTCAAACAATGCATTTACTTGCCATAAGGCCACCAAATAACACACATTGAATTTCACATAAACAATGCATTTCATCATAATCCACAAGCCACAACAATTCCACAAAACTTCATAACAACATACATTGATATTCAATCAAACAATGTATTTTACCACACAACAACATAATTATCACACGCGTTCACATCATATAACATCACACAAGTCCTACGATATATATATATGAAGCATATTGCATGATAACACAACAATCACATACAGTTAAGACGGTAAAAGACGACACATTCCCAAATTCCCGACATAATTAAATCAGCCACCAATCTCAAAAACCACTTTTATATGAATGCACATCTCAATAGCTTTCTAACGGTACCAAGAACACCTCGATCCGAGTTACGGATCACAAGTTACGGCATCGGACGCAAAATCTGGAAAATTCTGCACCCTCTCTAGTCATACAAGTATTGCCCTGAGCCATACGCGTATTGCCCAGCTCGCTCGCCCATCCATACGCGTATTGCCCAAAGTGCTACACGTATGGGCAGAGACTAATTCTCTCCCAAAAAATTCCACTAAAAACTCCATAGGCGTAATGCCTACTTGTTACGCGTAATGCCTTGCCAAGTACGCGTACCATTACGCAAATCAGCAGAAGGCCGTGAAAAATGTGTTCCATACGCGTATTGCCCTCATTTCCCCCTTGCCATACGCGTATTGTCCAAACCAATATGCGTAATGCCAAGCCTGATATGCGTATGGGCAGCGAAACCCAGAATTTTTCCTGCAGAATTTATGCTACGAAAATCTACCAAAATCATCTCTAAATCTCATCTAAACACCAGAAAATTACCAATTGAATGCACAAAAACATCTATCTAACATATCTCAGCAATTAGGAACATTAAAACACGATTTCAGAAACAATTGAATCAAATTCTAACAATCTCAACATAGTATGGTTTTAGTTCTATACTCAATTTCAACCAAATATCACACCAATACATACATACATAATCATACACAAGTATAGGATAATCGAGTTTCACACCCTTACCCGATTAATCGTGCTTCGAAGTGTCGGTTGAATCGGTTCCTAAACTTTCAAGTTTTTTCCTCTTTTTCCTCTTTTCTTTCTCTTCTCCTTCTTCTCTTTCTTTTCTCTCTATTTTTCTCTCTATATTTCTATTTTAATGAAAAACATAATATCTACCCCAGCAAAAGACCAAAATACCCCTACACTCAATTTTCTCGCAAACGTTCCCATAACGCGATAAAACATAATAACAATGAAAAATAATATATTCCCAAATAAAAGTCAAGAATAAAATAATATAAAAACAAAAATAATTAAATCGACTCGATTAAATAAATCGAACAAAACGGGGCGTTACACCCCACACGTTCCAAGTCACCTTCCAAGTGATGGATATCTGAGCAGCATACAATTGTTTATTGGGACGACCTTGGATCCATGAAGCAGGAGCAGTCACCTCAACACTTCACCAGAAGCTGAAGTTTGTATAAAACAATAATTTGGTCACGGTATGTGGAGAACAAGCTTTAATCGTGAGCAATTTATCTTCATTCCCCTATTTGGAACCAGAAGAAGTTATTGGAACTTAATTCCAGGCACTTTCTGTAAGTAACTAAGGCAATCAAGAAAAAGGAACATCCATTTCCTCATATCAAGACGATGTTCGAATAGTGGAAAACGGTACCACTAAAGGATGGGGAAAAATTGTGATTCCTATCGATAACAGAACAAGAAAAGGTATCGGTTGTACACCGGCATTTACCAAGACTACAAAGAAGGACGAGGCCACTCGCTCTATTCAAGATTTCTTCCACAGCGGAGGTTTCCTTCATCCTACTTCTCAAGAGGTCCACCCCATCGAGGAAGATGATTTCAAAGACAATTCTTCCGATCCAGAAGAAGAATGGAAGTCATACCTCAACGATGAAGGTTATGTATCAGAAAAAGAGACATACATGCCATTTTGCTATCAACAGCAAAACTCCAGATGTACTCCAAAATCAGATGTCGAGATGATATACGGAGATTACGATACTGAAGGATGTCGTGCTTCTCCCTATTCATTAGAAACTGATACTCTGATGAAAGATAATTTTGACTACAGCTCGGATGATCCCATGGATGATTTACCCATTTGGGAGCCTTACATGGAAGATCCAGGATATCAAAGCCAGTCTGAGAATGCATATTTTCCAGATAACTCTGAAAGAGATTCATCTGTTCCTTTAGAAGCATGGAGGCCTTACTCTGAAAATCTTAAACATATCAAACATCGTCTCAATAAAGTCGTAAGAATTGCTGGACAAGAATTTATCAACTTTGCACTACCTGAAGTCAATGTCATTGAGAAAGACAACCCCTCAGAAACTTGGTATACCTTGGGACAACCAAGCGAAAAGTTTGACTTTCTGGTCAAGTATACTGTTCCCGAAAGCTCTCGCATCATGATTGAAGACATTCAGCCCATGGGATGGAGAGATCCTCCTGATCAAGAGGAAACATGTGAAAAGGCAACATAAACTTTTTCTGCTAAAAACTCTGCATGGGAAGAATACTCTAGTGATCCGACTCCGCCAGAAATCAGTGTCATTACTAAAGACAATCCCGAAAGGAAAATACCAGACTTTGTAATCCACAAAGGAGTTCGTTGCAATTGGATAGTTGTTGATGTCCCGAATGTTGTTCACATCTCAAAGTAATTGCCTCGTCTTTATTTTGACCTCTCACCGTGCCCGGGTGAAATGATGTTTTATAGGGCATTGTTTCCTATAAATATTTCCTCTTTTCCTTGCCCAAGACATATGAGTTTTGTTTTATAGGGCTTGTGTTTCAAGAATCCACAGATCATAAATAAAGATGTCATTCTGAATTCCCGTATTTATTGTTGTTTTCGCTTTTTGCTTTTTTAGAAAATGGTAATCCTAAAACAGACAAAAATAACAAACATTTTCAAAAATACACTGCACACCACTTTTTGCATTATTGTTATCTTTTCTAAAAAGAATCATCAATCACATTATGCAGATTAATTGTTAAAAACCCCGTTGAAACATATGATCTAATGCCTTCTCCCAACTTTGAGTTCCCGGTATTCGAAGCTGAAAAAGAAGAAGAGGACGAAGAAATTCCAGATGAGAAATATCGACTGATCAAACAGGAAGAAAAGTCCATCAACCCCACGGAGAGCCATTGGGAATAACTCATTTGGGTTCAGAAGAAGAAAGAAAAGAAGTTAAGACCGGGGCTCTGCTCAGTTCAACTATCAGAAAGAGTCTGGTACAGCTTCTCAAAGAATTTCCAGATGTATTTGCTTAGTCCTACCAGGATATGCCAGGGTTGGATACCAACATTGTAGAGCATCATTTGCCATTGAAGCCAGAATGCCCGTTAGTCAAACAAAAGTTGACAAGGACTCATCCATATATGGCCATCAAGATCAAAAAAGAAGTCCAAAAGCAGATCGATGCAGGCTTTCTTGCCACATCAGAATATCCTCAGTGGCTAGCCAACATAGTGCAAGTTCCCAAGAAGGACGAAAAGGCTAGAATATGTGTAGACTACAGGGATTTAAACAAAGGAAGCCCAAAGGATGATTCCCCCTACCACACATTGACATATTAGTGGATAATACTGCCAATTTCAAAGTCTTTTCCTTTATGGATGGATTTTCAGGCTATAACCAAATCAAAATGGCGCCAGAAGACATGGAAAAAACCTCATTCATTACGCCATGGGGAACCTTTTGCTACAAAGTAATGTCGTTTGGATTAAAGAATGCAGGCGCAACTTATCAAAGGGCAATGACAACTTTATTTCATGACATGATACACAAAGAAATTGAAGTGTATGTGGACGACATGATTGCCAAGTCTGAGACAGAAGAAGAACATATGGAAAATTTGTCAAAATTATTTGAGCATCTGATAAAATACAAACTCCGCTTGAATCCCAACAAATATACATTTGGTGTTCACTCAGGAAAGCTTTAGGAATTCATCGTCAGCGAGAAAGGAATTGAAGTTGATCCTGACAAAGTCAAGGCCATTCAAGAAATGCCTTAACCCAAAACAGAAAATCAAGTAAGAGGATTTTTGGGACGCCTAAATTACATCTCAAGGTTCATATTTCTCATGACATCAACATGCACACCGGTTTTTAAATTGCTCCAAAAGGACCAAGGATCTGTATGGGCAAAATATTGCCAAAGAGCTTTTGAAAGTATCAAAGAATATTTGCTAAATCCACCTATTTTGTCTCCTCCAGTAGAAGAAAGACCCCTGATCATCTACTTAACAGTCCTAGAAGATTTCATGGGTTGTGTGCTAGGTCAACAAGATGAAACAAGAAGAAAAGAATACGTCATTTACTACTTGAGCAAGAAATTCACGGACTGTGAAACTCGATATACTATGCTAAAAAAAACTTGTTGCGCTTTAGCTTGGGCTGCTAAACATCTTCGCCAGTATATGATTTGTCATACCACTTGGTTAATCTCCAAAATGGATCCGATCAAGTATTTCTTCAAGAAACCTGCTTTAACCGAAAGAATTTCCCGTTGGCAGATGTTACTATCAGAATATGACATCGAGTACCACGCTCAAAAAGCTGTCAAAGGAAGTATTCTAGCTGATCATTTGGCCCACCAACCAATTGATGATCATGAATCTCTCAGGTTTGACTTCCCCGATGAAGATGTAAGGTATTTAAAGATAAAAGACTGCGATGAACCGCTATCAGACGAAGGGCCAGAGTCAGGATCCCGATGGGGAATAATATTCGACGGAGCTGTCAACACTTATGGAAACGAAATTGGGGCAATCATTGTTACACCTAAGGGTACCCATATTCCTTTCACCGCCAAACTGGCATTCAAATGTACAAACAATGATGTCGAATATGAAGCTTGCATCATGGGTCTCGAAGAAGCTATCGACTTAAGGATAAAGAACTTAGACGTGTATGGAGACTCAACTTTGGTTATAAATCAGATCAACAGAGAATGGGACACACGCCAGACTGGACTGATTCCTTACAAAGAATATGCAAGAAGGTTGTTACCTTTCTTCAACAAAGTTGAATTTCATCACATTCCCCGTGAAGAAAACAACATGGCTGACACACTGGCTACTCTATCCTCCATGATTACTGTAAATCGATGGAACGACGTGCCCAAGGTTGACATAGTGCGCCTTGATAGGTCCGCTTACATATTTGCAGTTGAAGCAGTTATCGAAGACAAGCCTTGGTATCATAACATCAAGCGTTTCCTTCAAAGACAGGAATACCCAGTTGGGGCATCAAGAAAAGATAGGAAGACTCTCAGAAGACTGGCTGATAACTTCTTCCTGAGCAATGATGTGTTATACAAAAGAAACTTTAACATGGTTTTGCTCAGATGCGTGGATAGACACGAAGCAAACATACAAATGAAAGAAATCCACGAAGGATCCTTTGGCACTTATGACAATGGACATAAAATGTCAAGAAAAATTCTAAGAGCAGGATATTATTGGTTGACAATGGAATCCGATTGTTACAAGTACATGAGGAAATGTCACAAATGTCCGATTTATGCCGACAAGATTCATGTGCCTCCGATTCTTCTCAAAATTCTCTCTTCCCCATGGCCTTTTTCCATATGGGGAATCGACATGATTGGCATGATTGAACCCAAAGCTTCAAACGGACATCACTTAATCTTGGTGGCTATTGATTATTTCACCAAGTGGGTCGAAGCAACATTATATGCTAATGTAACCAGACAAGTGGTGATTCGGTTTATAAAAAACAACCTTATCTGTCGTTATGGTGTTCCGAGCCAGATCATTATTGATAATGGATCGAACCTGATTAACAAGATGATGAAAGAATTATGTGCTGAGTTCAAGATTGAACACCATAACTCATCTCCCTACCGGCCGAAGATGAATGGAGCGGTTGAAGCAGCTAACAAGAACATTAAGAAAATTATTCAGAAGATGGTCATGACTTACAAGGATTGGCACAAAATGCTCTAATTTGCTCTTCACGGTTATCGCACATCCATCCGCACTCCAACAGGAGCAACCCCTTTCTCTCTAGTATATGGCATGGAAGCAGTGCTCCCCATAGAGGTTGAGATCCCGTCAATGAAAGTATTAATGGAAGCCAAGCTAACATAAGCTGAATGGTGTCAAAGTAGATACGACAAACTAAATCTCATCGAAGAAAAAAGAATGACGACTTTATGCCATGGTTAGTTATATCAACAAAGGATGAAGAAAGCTTTTGACAAAAAGGTCCAACCTTGGGTATTCAGAGAAGGTGACGTGCTCAAAAAGATCCAATCTTTCCTCACCGACTCCAGGGGCAAATGGACTCCAAATTATGATGGCCCATATGTTGTTAAAAAAGCCTTCTCAAGTGGTGCCTTAAAAATCACAAATATGGATGGAGAGGAGTTCACTCGACCTACAAATGTTGATGTAGTCAAGAAATACTTCGCCTAAAAACAAAACAAAAAAAACAGCTCGCTAAGTTGAAAACCTGAAAGGGTGACTTATGCAAAAAAAGAGCGTCTCGGTGGATTGAAAACCCGAAAGGGCGGTCCAGGAAAAAATTAGAGACATAAACAGAAAATAATCATCCCGATAAATTGAAAACCTGAAAAGGCAATCTAGGCAAAAGTTAGGAATTTATGGCAAGTAATTGCATCCAAAAAGATTGGATCTTCTCAGGCGAACGTCATCTATCAAAGAATTTTCAAGCAAGTCACTTTCAACGGAAGCTCAATAATACTTGGAATTCAAATTTGTTAGAAGGATAGTGGTCATTATGTTTCAATGTAGCCCTTTCCCTTTAAATTACCATTTTCTAACTTTGTAATGCTCTATGGAATCATGCATTTGGCTGATTACCACCCTATTAATGAAAATTTGAGCCTCTGTGCCTTTTGGTTGCAATTATCACTTTTATTCTGCCTTGCAAAATGACATTTTATTTTATTTTCATTTTTGAAACAAAAAAAAAAGAATTTGCCTTGTTGCTTTTAAGGTAAAGATGGCAATTTCCTTTGATTTATGAGCATAATAAGGAATAACAACAGCTTCTCCAAGAGTGATTAAAACCTTGAAATGCAAAATCAAATGCACTTGCGATCAATCTCACAAATATCCTCGAAAAGCGGATCATTACCTCAAACAAATAAGATTGGACATCTTATTCATCCCCCAGTAAGCATCGAGTTTTCTACCAAATGAATGTTGACAACAGGATGAAGGTTTAGCCTCCGGGAATCAAGATAAGATCTGGTCCATTTCCCCAAACAGGGTTTTACCATTAAAAACACCAGTGATGCCTCTATTCCCCAGAATGGCCGAGTGTCTGATTTTGTTCATCACCAGTTTGTGTGTCGTGTCTATTTTGTTGGCATAAGCATAACATTCATTTATACATCATACATAATCAATTCATATTCATATTCATAATGCATAAGTTGCGTCATTCACTTTAGTTGTGTTTATCCCCGAGTGATTTCCTCTCTCCAATAGAGCTGTTAACTTTAAGCAGAAAATATACATTCTTTCTAAATTCCCCACTGAGTTTGATTCTCATGAAAGTTTCACTTCAGTTCTCCTTTCAACACTTGGATAAAATTCCCAGTTTGAGTTCATTCCTCATCTGGAAGTATCTTCTTTTGCACAGTCTCTCTGGATTGAAATCGGTCCTTGACCATTTTGATAACTTGAACCTCTAAGGGAAAAAGACATCCATTGGAACCTTACTCTTCCCCAGTAAAGACACAGTCTGCTTTCCCGGATAAAGGAAAATCCCTAGTGAAAGTTGTTCAGCAAAATCTCTTGGTAGCAAAGACATCATACCTCCTAAGAAGTATCTACCAATCAACGAACGAAAGTCTCTTTCAGAACAGTTTGTCTATCTCCATCAAAGATAAGTTTATTCCTTATTGGAATCTATGCTTGACAAAACAAGTGGTAATCTCTTAAGAAGCTTGTTTTTGTCCATGAAATTCCCAGTGGGTCGTCAAATGGCAGTCTCTTCCCGAGAAGTTTGTCCCTCTTTCAACAAAGTCATCAGCACCTCAAAATTGCCTTTCATCTTATGGCATCTCTCCAAAGGAGTCTCGAAGGGAAGTATGATGAAATATCTCCAAGCAAATGGAATCTCAATAGAGAAGTTTGCAAAACCTCTACATTACAGTCTATGGCATTTCCCAGTAAGTCTTATATCAGACCTTTGCTCATCCTATGGCATCTCTCTGAAGAAGTCTCGAAGAGAATTATGATGAAGCCTGCTTCCGTCAAATGACATCTCCTCAAGTGAATTCCAGCGAGAAGTCTGATGAAGACTCTCACAACTTGTCTTCCTAAACCTTGTCAAGAGAAAGACTTGATAAGAAGAAACCGAGACCAGTTCCATGGCTGAAGACCAGGATCGAGGGGAAGTTTATTTCAAAAAAGACTAAGACCAGTTCCATGGTGGAAGAACAGGATCGAGGGGAAGTTTCACCCTTTTCTAAGTAGAATTACTTAGTAAGAGAAGATGGATAAACATGTTCCAGCATTGGAAATTTGTCATTGTTCAAGTTATCATATCATCTACATTCACAGTCAAAATTCTGGGTATTCTGATATTTAATCCTCTTTTACCTTGAATGTCTGAATATTTTCATCATTCATCATTCAGGTCCAAGAAGATTAAATAGGGGCATCTTTCATACCCTAAATTTTGACCCCAAGATTTCACATCATTTTCATATCATATGAATATACTTTCATGCATCACTAACCCATTAGAGAACACAAAGTTTGCTGCTTGTTTCATTTTTTTTAACTGCAAATTAGGGTTTTGAGCCTCATGAAAGATTCAGGCAAATGATCAATCAAAATTGGCATGATCTTCAACCTATCAAGTCTCTCATATCATCCATGAAGATCAAGAACTTTCACTCATCAAAAATCAAGTTCAAAATTGCATCATGACAAGCTCATCAAGACTTAAGATCCTCAGTGCATCAAAATTAGGGTTTTGACCTAATTCAATCCCTTGGATGAATTATGGAGCAAGGTATGACCCAAGACCTCAAGATATGTTTCAAGGACCTCAAATAGACCATATTAGTCCATTCATATGATTGGATTGATTCAAAGAACTTGATTCACAAACAATGTAAGAATTCAAATCCATTTGAGCCACAAACTAGGGTTTTGATGAAAAGTCAACCATACCTTTGGCTTTTGGCCAAGAAATGATCTCCAACCTTGGGATATGATTCAAGACACTCAAATATACCCTTGAAGTCCATTAATAAGTTTAAAATCACCATGGGATATTCATTCATTGAAAATCAAGAATTAGGGTTTCTCTGTACAAAATTCATCTGATACACAAAGTCAAAGTTTTACTTTTTGGGAAAAATTGATCATCAAAGGATATTATTCAAGGAAATATGATCCATAGTTGCATTTAGTCAAGGATTGATCAAGAAATCAAGGTTACTTGCAAAAGAAGCAAAATTGGAAGAATTGAAAATTTCACTAAGTTATTGAAATTCATGTTCAAGTACCTAACTTTACAAGGCCATAACTTGTGATCCAAGCAACCATTTTTTGCACTCCAAAGCTCAAATGATAGATCTTCTTCCATACAAAAAGATTGCTGGGCTGAACCATCTCCAAAAAATGCATATATTTTGAGATATAAGGTCATGAAGTTAGGGTTTCAAGATATTTTGAACTTTGAGACTTAGAATTTTCTTTAGGAAATATCTGTTTTATGCTTTGGCCAACTTTGAAGACGTTTTTCACCATGATCCAAGAAGATCCAAGACCAAATGCAAACATCAAAGTTAAATTAGGATATTTCAGCTTTCCAAAAAGTACAAGAACATCCATTGATTCAATTTAAGCAAGGAGATATGACACTCACAACAGGCCATGATCAAACTGATTTTTCAAGACAGTTTCCATGTTTACTTGTGTCACACAATTTTCATCTTCAAATTTTGTCACTTTACTAGCCTTGTCATCCTCCAAGATCAGAAGTGTTAGTTCTTGTTATTGGCTGGAATTTTGGTAAAACAATGTTGTTATTGAAGATGTCTTATGTTTGATGTCTTAACATGAGTTACTAACATTCAGGTTATGTTAAGTTATTAGGGTTGCAGTTTTGTGTGCTGATGTTAAACATGATGTCTTGACATCAGTTGGCAGAACATCAGAACATCAGTCTGCTGTGTTATTAGGGCTGCGCGTGTTTTTGTTTTGTGGTGAGATTTTTGCTTAGTGAGTAATTGCAGGCGAGTATCTTGGTAAAAATATATTCTGGTGCAATCATAAGTGGAGCAGATCTTGTTGCTGTTTTTAGGGCTGAATGATATGAAAAGATTTGAAGAATAAAATAAAATCTGTTTTAATTTCAAATCAAATCAGAGATTTTCAAGGAGTCCAAGCCCAAGTCTAAATTTCTATTTAAAGCAGCCACAACCCTACTTGGAAGGCACGAAAGTAAGAGATTAAAGACTGAGTGTCAAGTGTGTTTTCGTCTGTGTTTTGTAAATCTTTCATTCATCATTGATGCTTGAATTGGTGTGATTGTTTTGAGTTGTTAATTGTTCTTGATCAAAGCTTTTAAGCAAGATCAAGTTGTGTTTTGGAAGTGTGACTTATATACTTTGTAATCTTTGAATTGTGTCACTGTGGTGATTTAGAGGGAGTGAGCGGTGTCTCATATCTAAGTGTATCTTAGGTAGAAGTGTCATTGGGTAGTGATTAAGTTAGTGGATTGTCAATTGGGATTGTTGAGTCTGTAATTTAATACTACCAATAGTGAATTTCCTCCCTGGCTTGGTAGCCCCCAGACGTAGATAGGTAGACCGATCTGGGTGAACAATTCATTGTGTTGATTGACTATTTTTATTACCTTGTTTCATATAGCAGATTGTGTTGTTGTGACATCACACTTAACATCACACATCTGATACCAGAATTTCAATTAGTATCAGAGCAGGCATCCTGCTCTGCATCTGGGTGAGATCTAGGGCTGTTACTTTCTGGTACTATGGACAAGGAGAGTGGTGGATTTGTGAATAGACCCCCTATTCTAGATGGCTCAAATTATGATTATTGGAAACCTCGCATGGTTACCTTCTTGAAGTCCTTGGACAGCAGGGCTTGGAAGGTTGTGTTAAAAGAATGGAAACATCCTGTTATTGTTGAAAAAGATGGAACATCAAAGCTGAAACCTGAGGAAGAGTGGACCAAGGAAGAAGATGAACTTGTGCTTGGAAATTCTAAGGCTTTGAATGCCATCTTTAATGGTATTGACAAGAACATCTTTAGGCTGGTCAACACTTGTGAAGTGGCTAAGGAAGCTTGGGATGTCTTGAAAACTACTCATGAAGGAACCTCCAGAGTCAAGATGTCAAGACTTCAACTGCTGACAACAAAGTTTAAAAATCTGAAGATGAAGGATGATGAGACCATTCATGATCTTCACATGAATATTCTTGAGCTGTCAAATGCTTCTAGTGCCCTTGAGAGAAAATAACTGAAGAGAAGCAGGTAAGGAAGATTCTTAGATCTCTTCCCAAGAGATATAAAATGAAGGTGACTGTTATAGAAGAAGCTCAAGACATCAGCAAGATGAGGGTGGATGAGTTGATTGGTTCTCTTCAAACTTTTGTATTAGGGATGGATGAGGAACTTGAAAAGAAGACCAAAAGTATAGCTTTGGTATCTAGTTCTGAAGATGCTAAGAAAGAGAATAGGCCTGAGTCACAGGAGGAGCTGTCCCATGCCATTGTTCTGTTGGGAAGACAGTTTAATAAGGTTCTAAAGAGGATAGACAGGAGCTATAAACCTAATGTCAAGAACATCACTTCTGACACCAACAGGTCAGGTGATCAGGTGAAGAAAACTAGAGAGGAAGAAAAGTCCAATGATGGCAAAGGAGTACAATGTTATGGATGTGAAGGTTATGGTCACATCAAATCAGAATGTCCTACATACCTTAAGAAGCAGAAAAAGGGTATGTTAGTCACTTGGCCTGATGAGGATACTGATAGTGAACCTAAAGGAGAATCAGCCAATCTTGTTAGATCTATGATTGGAATTTATGAGTCTAACAATGATTAAAGTGATGAAGAAGTTACTTATGAAGAGCTTGCGGCCTCTTATAGAAATATGTGCATTAGAAGTGAACAAGTTTGTCTAGAAGGAGAGAAACAAAAGAAAATCATAATGCAGATAATGGCTGAAAAGACTGAGCTTGAGAAGGAAGTCAGTATGCTAAAGTCTAAACTGGAATCTATGTCAAAATCTGTCAGAATGTTGAATAATGGAACTGATGTTCTAGACAATATTCTTAATATTGGAAAAACTGCTGGAGACAAAAGTGGTTTGGGATTCAACAATGTTTCAGCTTCAAATAATGTTATTCCTATTTCCAAGCCAGTGATGTTAAAACAGATGTTTAAACATCCTGACAGGACTCCCTCTAAGAAGAAATTCAGGCATTGGAGATGTCATCATTGTGGGCGTTTTGGACACATAAAAGCTTATTGCTATAAGCTGGTATCCTCAGAAGGCACATCAGTTGGATCTCAGATAGAACATTCACAAAGGTAATCAGGTCATCAAACCAAAGAAGCAATGGGTTCCTAAAGGAAAAGTTGTCAGCTTAATAGCTCACACTTCTCTTAGGGTTTCTACTAAAGAAGACTGGTACTTTGATAGTGGGTGCTCAAGACACATGGCAAGAGTGAAGAATTTGTTGGTGGATGTTAAGCTACATTCTTCTGGACATGTAACTTTTGGTGATGGTGTCAAAGGAGAAATCAAGGGTATGGGAAAGCTGAATTGTACTGGTGCTCCTAGGCTGGATGATGTACTTCTGGTCAAAGGGTTGACAGCAAATTTGATCAGTATTAGCTAACTATGTGATCAAGGGCTCAAAGTTGACTTTACAAAAACTGAGTGCATTGTCACAAATGAGAAAGGTGAAGTTATCATGAAGGGTGCTAGGTCTAAGGATAACTGTTATCTATGGGTGTCACAAGACTCAAGTCTCTTAACATGTGTTTTTGCTAAAGAAGATGAAGTCAAAGTCTGGCATCAAAAGTTGGGACATCTTCATTTGAAGGGAATGAAGAGAATCATATCCTCAGAAGCTGTCAGAGGAATTCCTAAACTCAAAATTGAAGAGGGAAGAATTTGTGGAGATTGTCAAATGGGGAAGCAGACCAAGATGTCTCATCAGAAGCTTCAACATAACACCACTTATAAAGTCTTGGAACTTCTTCATATGGACTTGATAGGACCTATGCAGGTAGAAAGTCTAGATGGGAAGAAGTATGCTTATGTTGTTGTTGATGACTATTCTAGGTACACCTGGGTAAGCTTCATCAAAGACAAAACTGAGGTGTTTGATGTGTTTAAAGATTTATGTCAAAGACTCCAAAGAGAAAAGGAGAGTAATGTCATCAGAATAAGGAGTGATCATAGGAGGGAATTTGATAATAGCAAGTTTGCTGAATACTGCTCTGCTGAAGGCATCAGTCATGAGTTTTCCTCTCTTGTTACCCCTCAGCAAAATGGAGTTATTGAAAGGAAGAACAGAACTCTCCAAGAATCTGCTAGGGCAGTGATTCATGCCAAAAAGCTTCCTTACCATTTCTGGGCTGAAGCCATGAATACTGCTTGCTATATTCACAACAGAGTTACGTTGAGAAGAGGCACTTCAGCTACATTGTATGAACTGTGGAAAAGGAGAAAACCAACTGTGAAGTATTTTCATGTTTTTGGAAATAAATGTTATATTTTGTCAGATCGTGAACAATGGAGAAAATTGGATCCTAAAAGTGATGAGGGAATCTTTCTGGGGTACTCTACAAATAGCAGAGCTTATAGGGTTTTCAACTCCAGAACAAAGGTTATGATGGAGTCTATAAATGTGGTAATTGATGACAGTGATATGAAGGAAGATGCTGATGTCCTGGATGATGTTGGAACATCGTTTGAAGATGTTACATCAGAAACTAAAGATATAAGTGTTGCTCCCAGTCCTGCTGATGCTGAGGCTGAACCTGAACAACCTAATAAAGAACCATCTATTAGAGTTCAAAAGGATCATCCAAAAGAGCTTATCATAGGAGATCCAAAATCAGGGGTTAGCACTAGATCAAGAGAGGTTGTGTCAAATTCTTGTTTTGTGTCCAAAGTTTAGCCCAAGAATGTCAAGGAAGCACTGACTGATGAATTCTGGATTAATGCCATGCATGAAGAGCTGGAACAATTCAAGAGGAATGAAGTGTGGGATCTTGTACCAAGGCCTGATGGAGTTAATGTGATAGGCACCAAGTGGATTTACAAGAATAAATCTGATGAACAAGGAGTGGTCACCAAAAATAAGGCCAGATTGGTAGCACAGGGATACACTCAGGTTGAAGGAATTGATTTTTATGAAACCTTTGCACTTGTGGCAAGACTGGAATCTATCAGATTACTCTTAGGTGTGGCTTGTATTCTCAAATTCAAGCTTTTTTAGATGGATGTTAAGAGTGCCTTCTTAAATGGGTACTTAAATGAAGAAGTTTATGTTGATCAACCAAAAGGGTTTATTGATCCAACATTTCCTAATCATGTGTACAAGCTAAGGAAAGCTCTCTATGGGTTGAAGCAAGCACCAAGAGCTTGGTATGAAAGGCTTACTGAATTCTTGGCTGTAAATGGTTACAGAAAAGGAGGGATTGACAAGACTTTGTTTGTCAAAGATGAAGGAGGAAAATTGATGATAACTCAAATATATGTTGATGACATAGTATTTGGTGGGATGTCAGATGCAATGGTTAAACATTTTGTGAAACAGATGCAGTCTAAGTTTGAAATGAGTCTTGTTGGAGAGCTCAGCTATTTTCTGGGTCTATAAGTTAGACAAATGGAAGACTCCATATTCATCTCTCAGAGCAAGTATGTTAAGAACATTGTGAAGAAGTTTGGTCTGGAAAATGCTAATCACAAGAGGACACCTGCTCCTACTCACTTAAAGTTGTCTAAGGATGAACATGGTGTGAGTGTGGATCAAAGTCTATACAGAAGCATGATTGGTAGTCTACTGTATCTCACTGCTAGCAGACCTGATATTTCTTTTGTTGTTGGAGTTTGTGCCAGATATCAATTTGAGCCTAAAGTTAGTCACTTGAATCAAGTGAAGAGGATTCTGAAGTATGCGAATGGGACTAGTGACTATGGCATGCTTTACAGTGATGGATCAGGTACTGAGTTAAGTGGTTATTGTGATGCTAATTGGGCAGGGAGTGTTGATGATAGAAAAAGAACTTTAGGAGGCTGTTTCTTCTTAGGGACTAATCTGATCTCTTGGTTTAGTAAAAAGCAGAATTGTGTGTCTCTTTCTACTGTTGAAGCTGAGTACATAGCAGCAGGGAGTAGTTGTTCTCAACTTGTTTGGATGAAGCAAATGTTAACAGAATACATTGTCAAGCAAGATGTCATGACATTGTACTGTGATAATCTTAGTGCTATGAATATCTCCAAGAACCCTATTCAACATAGCAGAACTAAGCATATTCATATACGTCATCATTTTATAAGAGAATTGGTTGAAGACAAAGTAGTTGCTTTGGAACATGTTGCTACTGAACATCAATTAGCTAATATTTTTACAAAGGCCTTAGATGCAAATCAATTTGAAAAATTAAGAATCAAATTAGGAATTTGCATATATGAGGATTAAGTGTGCTGGGAAGTGTCTTGTGCAGTTGTGGATTTTATTGCATATGTTGAGTTTAAAGGAAACAGAATTTTATTCAACTGCTGAAAGCATACAAGATTAGATTTTAGTACATCAAAAGACCAAGCAAATGATCTAAAGATTATCCCAACCCACTGAATCAAGAAAAGTCTTCCAATTTTCATCCCATTCATCATCAGAAGCATGAAGTTGCTCTGGAGGCTTTTTGATGGTTTTCATCCTTGTCTCTGATGCTTTTCTTGTTCTTGTTGCTCCTGAAGTTGCCCTAGCTGTAGACTGTGTTTTGTTCTTCAGCTTCTGTGGATCTGGTTTCTTGACCTCTTGCATGTGTCTCTTTCATGCATCTTTGTTAAACTGACTCATGGTTCTATCTGTGGTATGTTGCTAGAAGCAAGGAGGCTTGGTTTTTATACTGCATAAAGAGTCTTTGTTTGTATCGCCTGACCAGTCAAAGTGGTCTTTGGTTTGGGAATTTATTTTCTTGGGAAGCCATTTATTTGACCTTGTCAAATTGGATGTCAGAACTTCGTGTTTGCTGCCTTGGTAGGTTAAGAGGTTGTCAAATTGTGGCTAAAAATGGGGAGAGTTGATGTTTGCTGTTTGATGTTGCCTAGCCTCTTGTTTTGAGGGGGAGTTTTGAGGTGTGCAGCTTTGGAAGTTGCTGCTGCTTTAATTTATCCGCTGCAGGTATTTCTAATGTTGGCTGAGGTTATTTTAGCCAAAATTAGACAAAGGGGGAGATTGTTAGTTCTTGTTATTGGCTGGAATTTTGGTAAAACAATGTTGTTGTTGAAGATGTATTATGTCTGATGTCTTAACATGAGTTACTAACATTCAGGTTATGTTAAGTTATTAGGGTTGCAGTTTTGTGTGCTGATGTTAAACATGATGTCTTGACATCAGTTGGCAGAACATCAGAACATCAGTCTGCTGTGTTATTAGGGCTGCGCATGTTTTTGTTTTGTGGTGAGATTTTTGCTTAGTGAGTAATTGCAGACGAGTATCTTGGTAAAAATATATTCTGGTGCAATCATAAGTGGAGCAGATCTTGTTGTTGTTTTTAGGGTTGAATGATATGAAAAGATTTGAAGAATAAAATAAAATCTGTTTTAATTTCAAATCAAATCAGAGATTAAAGACTGAGTGTCAAGTGTGTTTTCGTCTGTGTTTTGTAAACCTTTCATTCATCATTGATGCTTGAATTAGTGTGATTGTTTTGATTTGTTAATTGTTCTTGATCAAAGCTTTTAAGAAAGATCAAGTTGTGTTTTGGAAGTGTGACTTATATACTTTGTAATCTTTGAATTGTGTCACTGTGGTGATTTAGAAGGAGTGAGTGGTGTCTCATATCTAAGTGTATCTTAGGTAGAAGTGTCATTGGGTAGTGATGAAGTTAGTGGATTGTCAACTGGGATTGTTGAGTCTGTAATTTAATACTACTAATAGTGAATTTACTCCCTGGCTTGGTAGCCCCCAGAGTAGGTAGGTAGACCAAACTGGGTGAACAATTCATTGTGTTGATTGACTGTTTTTATTACCTTGTTTCATATAGCAGCTTGTGTTATTGTGACATCACACTTAACATCACACATCTGATACCAGAATTTCAAGAAGGAATCTTGTTGAATTACATAATATCTTCAACTTTGGACCATAAGTCAAGGGTCTCATCTCTTGGCATGTGAAATACCATCATTACAAAGCCATGAATTCAATTTTGTTTTTGTGCATTTATGTGAAGCATTGAATTGGCATGAAATGAGCCACACTAATTCAGATCAGTTCAAAAACAATGAGTATTCAAACTTGCAAAATGTCAATTGAGTCAAGGTTTTAGTCATGCTATGAAATACTTTAGTACCTTAGCCTTTAAGTAAGAGCTACATGGCTATATCCATTGGATAATAGCATGCTCCCTCATCAAACACTATTCATCCAAAACAAATCAGTTCTCCTATAAATAGAGGTCATTTTGCATCAATTCAAATACACCAAAATAATACCAAAGACTTGATTTCTCATTCTCCCTCTTTACTTCAAGTTTTCAAAGTTCCAAAGAGCAAACTTAGAATTTTCAAAACCAGAGCCTAAACCACTCAAACAATCATCCAAACACATCACAAATCATCCATTGGAGGTATCCAAACCCTCATCTTCATCTCCAATCACCAAAATCAGAAAGTCAACCATCAAAACCTCATATTTTGACTTTTCTGCATTTTTTAAGCCATGTCTTAATCCTGTCCATTTCAAAACCAAACAACAATCCAAACACTCTCTAAATAACATCCCTAAACTATTCCAACAAAAGTTTCTCAACTGTAACACCATTTAAAGGAGTTTCCATTTTGATCACTTTTGACACTTTTTGCAAAAAGGAAACAAATTTTTCCAAGAATCCAAGGAGCTTCTATAAGGTGTATTGGTGGTGTCCAAAGCATTGGTTTACTTCTGCAACAAGTTTCTTAGAAATTGACAAGTGAGCTTCAAGAGGTAAGCTTCCTAAGTACTTGAACTTTGCGAAATATGATTTTCTTTGATGTACATTGATCATGATCATATATATATATATATATATATATATATATATATCTTATTTGTTGTGTTTTTACTGTTTTATCATGCTATTATTGATTGTAAAGAGTTATAGCATAAAACTTGCAAATTTGAAGCCTTTTTGAAACCACTATCGGGTTTTAAAATGTAGGCATCTTTAGAAAAATCTAACACCACCATTGGATTCCTTAGGAAATTTCAAGCAAGTTTCATCTTTGTTTCATCCATTTTCATGGAGAAATGACAAAGTTACAATAGGTTTTGCAAATGGTTGAAACTTGAAAACCTTGGGCAAGAAACCAGCCATAGCGCGTTTGGTTTGGCCTGAGGTCATGCTCACCCTTATCAATTAATGAGTGTGGTTTGATACACAGATGTATGACCACCTTAGTGGTTAAACCTGTGCGCCCTTGAGTACTTATGCCTACCAAAACCGGGGTTCGAATCCCCCTCTCCCCAGTTCTTTTTATTTTTTATGATTTTTAAAGTGTTCACCACATATAATATCTTGCCTCCCTTTTATTGTCAACCTGCGGGCGTGGTAGAGTTGGTTAAGGTTTTGTGCTGTGAGCGAGGTGTCCTGGGTTCAACACCCATGGGGACCTTTCCCATTATTTTTTAGCACTTAATTTTCTCTCTTTTTTTCACATTTTCAAATGTCCATAACTTTTTCATTTTTTATCATTTTAAACTCATTCTTTTTTCAAATTGTTCATGATAATGTTAATTTTCTATTTGTGAAAAGAAATTACCAAAAATAATTATTTTTCCTACATTTATGAGTGCTTAAAGTGTGTGACTTTTTAAGGTTTTATTAAGACTTCTTTTGAAACGTTTGAATGGTTCCTTGACTTTACTTGCTTACAATGACTTGTTTGAACCATATACATCTTATATTAGCCTTAAATGTTGTTGTGAATTTGTACATCCTGGTACTCATTTAATTTTAATCCATTTTTAAATGTATGTTTACATATGAATGAATGATGAACTTTCAATCATGTCATGAATTTTTGCTTGATCCTTTGCCCTAACATGAATGATTGATTGTTATTAACTTGTCTTAACATGTTCAACTGGTATCCTTGCCTCAATGTTCAAATATTTCTTTCATAATCTTTCACCATGATAGACACATCTCTTTAAAAATACACATAATCTTTCAAATAAACTTTCAAAAATCATCTTTTCTTTTCAACAAACTCTTGGGCCTCTATTAGAGTGTAAGTCACATCCCCCTCTTTCAAAATCATCTCCTGTTTTCAAACAAGAAAACTCTTGGGCCTCTATTAGAGTGTAAAACCCATCACATTTTCAAATACAATTTCAAAACTCATGGGCCTCTATTAGAGTGTAAGTTCATCCCCTCTTCCTCAAAACTTTCTTCAATTTCTCAAAAGCTTTTCATCTATCCAAACCTTAATCTTCAACTCCCATAAAACACAACCCTAATGGCATCACAATTTCAAACTCATGGGCCTCTGTCAAGAGTGTAAGACCCATTACATTTCAAAATCCACGGGCCTTTGTCAAGAGTGTAAGACCCATTACATTTCAAAATCCACGGGGCTCTGTCAAGAGTGTAAAACCCATTACATTTCAAAATCCATGGCCTCTGTCAAGAGTGTAGGACCCATCACCTTTTTCAATTCTTGCCTATACTTGTAAACTACTTATCCATGTTAAGTTTCTCTTGACATTGATAACGCCCCATCCTTAGTTTAGACTTAGCTCAGAACAATAGGATCCCTTCAATCACAACTTAGTTTAAAAAACTAGTTCCCTGGCCTCCTCTTGGGCCTTATATAAGCATCATAGCCTCCTCTTGGGCTTCATACAAGGAGACTTAGGAAGTCTCACCCCAGCCGCCTCTTGGGCTTCATCCAAGCATCATAGCTTCCTCTCGGGCTTCATACAAGAACCCTCAGAATTTTTAAAAGCATAAATAAAATCTTTTAGTCTCACCATCCTGGGCTTTATACAAGATACAGTAAATTCTTTTAGCCTCAACAGTCATTAGCCTTCTCTCAGGATTTCATACAAATTTCTCCAGTCAATCAGCCTCAATCTTGGGCTTTGTACAAGACAAATAAAACTCCCCAGTTGGGTCAATTTTTCAGCTTTATACCTTGGGATTTAATCAAGATACTTAAATGAATACATCTCCTCACATATGAGACCTTGAGTTATCTCTGTAGGAATATATATTTTTCTAATCTCTATAATTCAAATCAAACAATCAAAAGCTTTTTCCAGATAATTGATGTAAGTGGCACTCTTGTTGATTCAAAATCCAAGTTGGAGTCCCTCCTTTATCATGGTTCAAAAACTTTTCTTTCATCTAATTGATGTAAGAGGTACACTTGTCTATTCTATATCCAAGTTAAGGTCCTTCTTATAGTATGTAAAGAATTCATAAAGGAAAAACTGGCATTGCTTAACACAATAAGTTTAAAGATCTTTCCCTTATGACATCACTCTCAAATGATTATAGTGAATAGGTGAGATATCTCCCTTTAAGATGACAATTTGTCAAAATCTTTCAAACACCCTTTTAGCTTCATCATCTTGGGCTTTAAACAAGATACAAAACAAACTTTTTCCTCCCATAAATTAGGAGGAACTACGAACGCTCTAATTTTCCAATTCTTTTTTTGAGAATACGTAGGTATAAGAATGCGAGATCTTAGCAAGTACACTAATAAAAAACCTTAGGTTTAGGTACCTTCCAAAAACAATAGAAAACCATAAACAACAAAAACATTTCCTCAAATTTCACAAAGGAGAAACTTTCCCAATTTAGTAGCAAACAGACTTAAGCAACCAAGTAATTCAATAGTAGAAATATGTATACAATAAAAGTTCCTATAGAATACTATAGATACTCAGGGTGTTAGTAGTTTCCCTCAGTATAACCAACCCCCGATTCCAGATCTCTTAGCATTTGTAAGAAAAAAATTTGCGAGCAAGGTTAGTTTAAGGTATCTTCCCCTTCATTTAAGCATCATAGGATAAATATTAGAAATCAGAAAGTAGCACTAAATGCGGTAGTGGTCGCGTCACTAAACCGGAGCTAGAGTCTCTGTGTGTGTACTTACTATTATCCTTTTGGTAATAGCGAGTTTTGACCTCATTTTCATCCTTTTGGTGAAGGTTCTCTGTGTGTGTGTACTTACTATTATTCTTTTGGTAATAACTAGTTTTAACCTCATTTTCATCCTTTTGGTGAAGGGTCTCTGTATGTGCACTTACTATTATTCTTTTGGTAATAGCAAGTTTTGACCTCATTTTCATCCTTTTGGTGAAGAGTCTCTGTGTGTGTACTTACTATTATCCTTTTGGCAATAGCGAGTTTTGACCTCATTTTTATCCTTTTGGTGAAGGGTCTGTGTGTGTGCGTGCTTACTGTTATCCTTTTGGTAATAATGAGTTTTGACGTCATTTTCATCCTTTTGGTGGAGGGCATGTGTATGCGTGCTTACTGTTATCCTTTTTGTAATAGCAAGTCGAGTTGTGTGAGTTCATTATCATCCTTTTGGTGATAGGTCTGTCATCCTTTTGGTGTCAGAACTTTCTGTTATCATCCTTTTGGTGATAACAACCTTTGCAACTTATTCAGTGTCTACTCGAGGGTTGACATTGATCTGTTATTCCATCTCCCAAGCTTTTTTTTTCTTTTTAGATAAATTCAGAGTCTTCTTCATATCTAATTGACTTCTACCTCGAAATAATGAACGTCACAGCAATTCATCTTACTATGATTAAGCCAATTAGATAGGGGCATTTGTCATACCCCGAATTTGTCCTACCCTTTTCAAAAAATTTCGCATTCGATTTTATTTTCATTTTTCGCATCACCTGCATAGTATTGCATACTTTTTCCACGAATAAACCCTAAAACTGATTAGCTGGGATGAATCCTTGGATATACAGACAGACTGGTCGAATTATTTCTCAGATGGGCAGAAAATCAATAAATAAAAAGTTTCCGAATTTAAGCTCGCAGACGTCAGTAATATTGACCTATTTTTCGCAAAGTTTGATCAAGCGCGCTCGTCTTATTTTTCGACGACTTTGCAGTCACTTTTTGATCACTCTGAGCCTTTTTAACGGTCCCAGTCCATTTTCAACTTTGACTAAACGCTGTATTTTTTGAGTCGTTTATTCCGCGCTAATCATTTTGGTGCGATCGATTTAATTTTTCAGGCACTTTGTCGCCCGACTTTATTTATTTTTCATCCGGTCTATTTTTGTATTTTCATCAAAATATTTAGAATAATAATTATAATTTTCCATGTTGGCATTTTATTTTTTATCATGTTTATTTAATAAGTTGTGAATTTTAGTAGGTTTAATTAATTTAATTCTATTGAAATTAATTAAAACTCCTAGAAGGGGCAATTTTGGCATTTTAAATTTAGTGTGTTTCTTTGATTAAATAGGGATCGTTAGATTTAAATTTAATCAAGGGTCCACATGCATTATCCTCACTTTTTCTCATTAGCCAATCACAAATTAGTTTTTATTCTATTTTGTTCAAATTAATTTTTAAAAAAAAAATCAGAAAAATAAATGTTTAATCAAGAGACATTTGTCCCTCTTTAATTTGTTAGGTTTTTAAAAATTTTGTCATCCCAACCAATAGTAGTGTGACCTTTGTCATTTATGTGTTGGAAATTTGGTTTAATAATAATAATATTAATAAGAAATCAAAAAAATCAAAAAAGACATTTCTTTCTGTTTGTGCTAGCAGTCGGGCGGATTATGTGGGATCTGGAGAAATTTTGTTTTTTTGCTGTCTTAAATGACATGCGGCGACGTGGGAGAGGGATAATGGAATGAAAATTGAAATGGTTTTTATACCTCAACAAATCCACTATCCACTAACAAACAAAAAAAATGAGGCAAGATCTTTTCTTTTTGGAAGACGGAATGTGCATAAAAGGGAAAGGGTGACTTTTGAGGGAGGCATGACTTTTTCTTCTCTGAAAGGAATTCACTGCTCCCCCTCAAAATTCATCAGTGACTCTTTCCTCCTCCATTTCACATATTCAGTCTTCACTCACCTCAAAACCCTCTTCACTTTTCCGTCACGCACACCGCCATTCAACCCTTCTTTCTTCTTCAATTAACCTTCATCCAATCCTTCCTTCTCCGAGTAAACACCAATGGCTCCTCCGTTAACATTATCTTCTCCTCCGGCAAAACCAAACAAAAACTAAAACCAACTACAACCAACTATTTCCTTCCGTTTCATTCTCCTACTGCCACTACCACTGAACGACACCATCACTGACTCATTGAGCTTCGTCGCGACGTGAACTACCTCCACCGTGCAACACCCATAACATTTCCATTACCGACACACAACCGTCCTGCGATCCGGCTTTTTCTTCCTCCGATTCAGATATCCGACGATACCAACCACCATCCTACCACCAGAAACAACCTCAAAAGCCGGTAATTCTAACATCTTTTGTTCCAGCTCGACGGAAGTCGTAACAACAACTCTGCAAAACGAGCTCGACGACACTGTTTGGAACAGTAACACGTCAGCAAGCACATACCAGATCCGAGCGCAGCAACAAATTTCAGCTTATTGGTTGGTTACATCTTCTCTCCTTGCTCGATTTCAACACTGTGTAATTGTGATTCATTTCTGTTTGCTATTTATTTCGCCTACTGTTTCGTATGCTTCTTATTTTCTGATTTGGTTTTGGTTAAGCTTGTTAGTTAACGTATAACCGTTTTAAGAATAATGATTGTGCTACTGATTATCTTGGTTGTATATTTATCTCATTTCTAATTCATGTGCATGTCGTGATTTTGGAATTTGAGTGTGAAAAGCGAGTTGACGATGATGGTTAGATTAAAGATGTGGATGTTTGCAGTTGTTGTTTTAAGTTTCTAAGTTCTCATATGGATCTTCGTATTTTATCCGGTGTTTGTATACATTGAAGTTAATTTGGGTTTTGTTCTTCCACTGTTAGACAGAGAAGAAAGAAAGATGGGAACTTCAATTTCTTTTTTTACTTTCTGCAGACTACAGATTCGTTCACCTGAGAAAAATTAAGATTGGTTGAAAAGTAAATATTTCTTCATTTACTTTTACTACTTTTTCATTTTTTTTAACATAATTACTCAAGTTGATAAATGTGTGGGATATTGTTATATATTTTGAGCCCATTAATCTTTGCACCTCCATGTATTATAGGATATTTCATTGCCTTTATAAACAATTCTTGAAGTATGCTGCCATTTTTTATTTTGATTCGTTGAACTTTGATTGAATATAAGGCGTGGTTGTATATTTCAATTTCATTGAGTTTAAATTAAATTCTCTTTAATTCATGGTTTCAACAAATCTATGACGTTTATGCCATCAAACTTCGACACATCAATTCAATAATTTCGTCACGTTTTGATAATTACGTTATCACGCACAAATCGGCTTTGAATATATTTTATTTTCATTTCTAATTTCAAAAATTATCTATAATTAAAAACATTTTTCCTATTATTCAATTAAAACCTTAATTTAGTAATTAGTTGCTTTTTTATTGACAAATTCAAAATAAACCATTTTCAATTAATAAATTATAAAATAATGCCAAATAATATTTCTAAACTCGATTAAATATTTTTCAAAATACGATCAATCAAAAATTTTTTTTATTATTAATTACGAAAGTAGTGAATTCTTGAGGTCTAACACTTCTTGCATTCTTAAACGGTCACTCTTGGGGCGCGCGCCTTGGGTTTTTACTGTTTCATCTTTCGTTTCTCAAAAACAATTAATTTTTGCTTAATATAATCAAAACGCATAAACACTCGATCCGATTAAAATACTTAACGCAACCAATCAAATCATTTTTCTTAAATAAATCACGAAGGAACTGAATTCTTGAGGTTTAGCACTTCTTGGATTCTTGAATGACCGCTCTTAGGGTGGACGCCTTGGGTTGTGATCATTCGACCTTTCATTTCTAAAACACTCGCCCTAATTATTTGGACAAAGAAATGCCATTGGATTCTAGCATTCCATGTGGTACCATTGTTGTTCATCAAACAATATTTCGTAAATCAATCGAATGAAAAAGGTGTCGTTGGGATCTAGCATCCTAACAATGCCCCGATTAATTGATTGCAAGACCGACGTTTTGTTTATCGAATAATTTTCATTTTCCCTAAAACACTTAACAAATCAAACCTCATATTCGCGCTCCCGTACACACGAACTCTTCGCGTACCCTAATCCGATTCGAACACGCAACCAAACATTTTGTCAATACAACTTCAAAAGAAGGAGATTCTTGGAATCTAGCATTCCTTGGATCTTCGAATGAATGACTCTCGAGGCACGCCCCTTGGGTTGTCGTTCATTCAACCTTATCGACTTTTAAACTAAACCATTTTCAAACTGATTCTCGATTTGTTGTCAAACCATTTTCAAAACATCCTCGTAAGTCGAGCGCCTTTTGCCTCGCCATCAACCTAATGCACACACTTGCACCTTTTGTCGTGGTTTCATTACTAGGAGCACCCCTAGGGACTAGTATCGATTCTCACCTTTTTTCGCAACCCATCTGATTCGATCTTTTTCAAACCGTTTTTCTAAATCAACTTACGAAAGAAGAAGATTTTTGGATTCTAGCACTCCTTGGATCTTCGAATGAATGGCTCTTGGGGCGCACGCCTTGGGTTGTTGTTCATTCAACCTTTCGTCTTAAAACACTTAATCTTTATCGAACATTTTCTTAATCAAATCACAAAAGAACTGAATTCTTGGAGTCTCGCATTCCTTGGATTCTTGAGTGACTGCTTTCGAGGCATGCCCCTTGGGTTGTTTGTCATTCAATCTTTTGTCTCCTAAAACACCAACCCCTTTCTTTTCGTGGTCGTATCCACGAACTACGGACGCTCTGATTCTTCATTCATTCGAATGTAAGATACGTAGGCACATACCAGATCCGAGCGCAGCAACAACTTTCAGCTTATTGGTTGGTTACATCTTCTCTCCTTGCTCGATTTCAACACTGTGTAACTATGATTCATTTTTGTTTGCTATTTATTTCGCCTACTATTTCGTATGCTTCTTATTTTCTGGTTTGGTTTTGGTTAAGCTTGTTAGTTAACGTATAACCGTTTTAAGAATAATGATTGTGCTACTGATTATCTTGGTTGCGTATTTATCTCATTTCTAATTCATGTGCATGTCGTGATTTTGGAATTTGAGTGTGAAAAGCGAGTTGACGATGATGGTTAGATTAAAGATGTGGATGTTTGCAGTTGTTGTTTTGAGTTTCTAAGTTCTCATATAGATCTTCGTATTGTATCCGGCGTTTGCATACATTGAAGTTAATTTGAGTTTTGTTCTTCCACGGTTAGATAGAGAAGAAAGAGAGATGTGAAATTCAATTTCTTTTTTTACTTTCTGCAGACTACAAATTCGTTCACCTGAGGAAAATTAAGATTGGTTGAAAAGTCAATCTTTATTCATTTACTTTTACTACTTTTTCATTTTTTAACATAGTTACTCAAGTTGAGAAATGTGTGGGATATTGTTATATATTTTGAGCCCATTAATCTTTGCACCTCCATGTATTATATAATATTTCATTGCCTTTATAAACAATTCTTGAAGTATGCTGCCATTTTTTATTTCGATTCGTTAAACTTTGATTGAATATAGGGCGTGGTTACATATTTCAATTTCATTGAGTTTAAATTAAACTTTCTTTAATTCATGGTTTCGACAAATCTATGTCATTTATGCCATCAAACTTCGACACATCAATTCAATATTTTTGTCATGTTTTGATAATTGCGTATGACATTTCCTATTGTTATCACGCACAAATCAGCTTTGAATATATTTCATTTTTATGTCTAATTTAAAAAATTATCTATAATTAAAAACACTTTTCCTATTATTCAAATAAAACCTTAATTTAGTAATTATTTGCTTTTTTAAATACTGTTCTGGACTGGACCAATGGCTAGACATGGCCCAATCCACTTCTGCTCCAGAGCGGTCCAAATTGCCTAAATCCAATTCACAAAGGGGCAAAAGTTACCTTTCTTCCCCTCCAACCATGCAGGGACTGCATCGCTCCTCCCCGGAAACAATGCCCGTTACGCACGGCTCGTCCACTCCCCGAACAGATATGGGCAAGTGCCCAAAACTGTGCTTATGCCCAACATAACGACTAGTTTTGGGCACCCTGCCCGACATAACGGCTAGTTTTGGGCACCCTGCCCGACATAACGGCTAGTTTGGGTAGTTACCTATTCTTCGGGAAAACGGTTATTTCGCCCCGAAAATAGGACCGTTGGCCACGCGCTGGGGGCTCTATATAAACCCTCTCACTTGAGAGGGTCAGGTATCCAATATTCACCCTACGAACTAACATTTTGTACTGGCCCCTTTTCTCTGACCCTTTCTTACTTGAGCGTCGGAGTGCCTTGCAGGTACACCCCCTCCTCCTCTCCATATGACCAGCATCTCAGACGTACTTGGTGGCCCACTTCTACAGGATCTGATCCAGCCTTCACGATCAGTGGCGCCGTCTATGGGAAGCATTGTTTTCCCCATCTTTCTTTCCCCGGAAATCGAAGATCAAACCAACTTTCAAGATCATCATCATGGCCTCTCAAGATCACGCCAAAGGTGATCTCCAAACCGCTGTCCTCCCCGTCAACAAGACTGACGTTGACGGCCCATCATCTCTTCTCCGAGATACCCATTTTCTGAGGGACGGAGCCACAACTTCTCCTTCCCCTACCCCTGCTGACCGCAACAACGATCAGCCATTGCTGGACATCCAGCCCATTCCTGTTCCACCCAATGCCGACCCGACCATGGCGGCCCTTCTGGAGGCGATCAACAAAACCAACACCCTGATCCTGCAGCAGAACGAAAGAATCGGGGCGTTAAAAGAATCAAGCCGTCCAAGATCCCTTCCTCCGAGGAGGAACCAATGACGATCTAGGAGCCCGCAGCCCCGGAGAGATATTGACCGGAGACTACGCCAGGAGCCTGACCCTCGCGCCGCCCGGAAGCATGACCAGGTTTCCCCGCGTGACCAGCACTCTCTCGGCCACAAGAGGACTCGAAGGAACGAGCAGTCTCCCCCGGTCAAGTCTAAAGGTCGGGCTCATTCACCTTCTCCTCGAAGGAACCGCCCTCCTTCTCCCCGAAAGAACCGCCGCCGCGAGCGTACCCTTCGGTCCCCGTCATTCACCAGTTCTAGCAGCGACGATGAGCCTCGCGACCCATTGTCCCAGGAAATCTTGGCTACCCGTCTCCCTAAGGGCCTGGAGAAGCCCCTGTCACTGGGCACATACGACGGCACTACTGACCCCGAAGAACACATCGAGAACATCGATGAGCTATTAGACTACCATGGTGTACGGGGCGCCATCAAGTGCCGGCTATTTCTGACCACGCTACAGAAAGGGGCAATGACATGGTACAAGCAGCTACCCGAAGAGTCCATTACCTCATGGAGGCAACTGGGCAGAATGTTCTCGCGGCATTTCACAGCTTCTCGCTGTCACCCCAAGACTGAGGCCTCCCTTGGAGCCATAATCCAAGGGAAAGACGAACCTCTCCGCACATATATCGAGAGGTTCAACAAAGAAACAGTACAGGTCCCTACAATGGACGAGATGAAAAAGTTTCTGCTCGAGCAAGGACTCTGCCTGGGCTCCGAGTTCTCTAAAGCCGTCGGTCTCGCACCGCTGAGGAACCTAGATGCCCTCCTCTTCAAATTCCAATCAAACATTCAGTACGAAGAGAAGGTTGCAGCCAACAACGTCCGAGCATCATGCCATCAGGAGAACGCTCGGGCCTCCAGAGGCGAGGAAGCCTCAACATCTCGTGGTGGCGAGCGGAGGCGCGAGGACCGTCCTCGGGAATCCCGCGACAACAAGTGACCCTCCAGGAGATTCCACGATTATACCCACCTGACCGTCTCCAGGGAGAAGATACTGTTCGAGTACGTGAACTCATAATTCAAGCAGGCAGAGGTCCGCTTCCCCAAACAACTGCCGGCCAGACCCAACGCGGACAAATCAAAGTACTACCATTTCCACAAGAGCCATGGCCACACTACTGAAGACTGCATCCATCTGAAAGATGCTATTGAGATACTGATCAGGGACGGCCACCTGAAACAGTTCGTAAAGAAGAAGGACACTCCTCGGCAGGACGCCCAGGAGTCCAAGAAGATAGAGGAAGAAGTATCCTCCTCGGAAGAAGCCAACATCTAGGTCGCTATGTCCATATCACGACCAAAAGACTTCTACGTCCCGGACTGGCTCAACGCCCCTTCTTATTTCGCGGCCCATAACCCATGGGAGACGTTTCCCTCCTCCATGGTTATCTCCAGTGGGGGCTTCAACAAAGTCACGGTGGGCTCCTTGAAACAAAAATTCGAGCATCTGATCAACACAAGCTCTAATAAGGTGACCACGCTCGATCAGGCCTAGAAGGGCTCTATCCCCATCTTCTTCTATCGGGAAGAGCTCCTCGGGGGGTCTCCAAACTCGAGCATACCTTTGCTCTGAAGGTGTGAAAAACGCAAGAAAATGGGGTTTGAATTGGTTTTTCAAAATAAATCGTTTCTTTAAAATAACTTTCTATTTAAAACTTTACCCCTTTTTCTAAAGAAAAACAACTTGGTTAAACAAAGAGATATAAACACGTTATGTTTATACTAGTTCACTTGAGAACCTCTCAAGTTAATCTAGTCCACCCGCCAAGGTGATTTCGCCTCTCTCAACGAGGTCTTAATCCACTATTCAACAAAATAATACACTGCACGAGCTACACAGCTGGTGACTAACAACAACCTCTAGAACTCACACGTTCTAGACTTCTCAAGTAATCCAACCACACAGGTTTTACTTATGGCACAACCTCTAAGACACACGTCCTAGACTTCTCAAGAGATCTAATCACTAAGACTCTCTTAAGGAATACAACTTTAAGTTCAAATACAATGGCTTTACAGACAATTGCTTCTTATCAAGCTGATAATGTAAACAAGTTTTTAGACCAATAATGACTTAAGAAAGAACAGAGTTAGAAAGTATTGTAGCAGTTCGCATGTGTTTCTTTCTTCAAGTCTTTGAGCTTCATTTTATAGCCGAGTGAAAAGAGCCGTTGAGATGAAATCATGATAGCTAAGTAGGCTTACGGCTAGAAGCGTGAGGACAGGTACAAAGTCTTCTGCATGTTGCGCGTCCTGTCTGTGTCAGAATTTCTTGTTTGTATTTCGCATAGTCTTCAAGAATTTTAACGTTTTAATGTAGAACAGCTGTATAGTGTGGCAGGTTTTCTTGGCTTCTCAACTTCAGAGGCTTTTTGTGAGCATGAGTAAGAAGGGAAAACATTGCTCGGTTCTTGAGATTATCAAGTCTTCGAATCATCAGCTCTACGCTTCCAGAATCTTCAGAACTTGTCTTCAAAACCTTGTTCTCTTAATCCACTTTCTTCATATCTTCAGAGGCTTCTGATTATATTTAATTAAAGCATGAGAGTTGACTTTGGGTAGGTCTTCAGAACCTTGATCAGAGAGCGTGAGGCTTCAACATCTGGACTTCGTTCCATCAGAACCCTTGTCTACAGATCTTCATAACTCATACTCTTTTCCTTTCGAATCCAAGTCTTTGTGTTATCTTCGTTCATCTCTTCTAAGTGCATAGACGAAATGTCTTTCTTTAAGCATTGCACTGATTTTCAGGAGCATAACCTGTTAGCTAAGTTCTCACAAGTAACAACATTAGTTGTACAAAATTGTTCATGCCAATACCCATTTGTTATCATCAAAACTTAGAGATAATATTGCAGAACCAAATCTTATTCTCAAAATCTCCCCCTTTTTGATGATGACAAAACTATGTATTTGATGACGCAATTTTGATATATAAATACATAACACAGAGAACATGGAAAAAGGTTTTTAGGATAGATTATCCTTTTTATGAAGTGCTCCCCTTGAGTATTAGATTTGATTAAGGTTCGTGCTCGGGCTCCCCCTGACTTCATTAACCTTTTGAGTCTTTCTTCATCATCAGAGTTCTGAGTTATCTGCACAGAGGAAAAATACAGAAAAACAATCTAATAGAGATGATAGATTTATCTGTTAGCATGTAAGCAGCATTGTTTTTCAGAAAATGACTATAGGATCAAAATTATCACATTCATATACTTTCTCCCCCTTTTTGTCATGAATCAAAAAGATAAACACAGAGTAGTCCAAGGGTGAAAAACTCAGAACTAAAACTTAAAAGATAAACAGAGGTTTATTTGCTGTCAGAGGACATCTTGTCCCAAATCTTCTTCATCATGATCTGAAGATTTTCATTGACAATATCTTGCTTGTCAAACCTTTCTCTGAGTTCTTCTGTTCAATTCTGATTTCATCAATGGCGTCTCCCAGATGTTTGATAACAGGATCAAAAGTGGAAGCAATCATAGCACTTTCTTTAGCTATTTCAGCTTCAGTAGCTTCTTGTGCCTTTCTAACAGCTTGCTCTTTTGCTTCTTTAGCAGCCTTTTCTTCAGCTTCTTTCTGCTTGGCAGCCAAGAACTTGAGTACTCTGACTCTTGCTTCAGCTTCTGCTCTCTCCTTAGCCTTTGCTAGTTCAGTAGTTATGGTTATATTTGAGAAACTTACAATTCTTGTAAGTTCCATGTCCAGCCATTTTTGAAAACTTTGACAGGCACTCTCCAGTTCCATGAGCTTTGTGCTTATACAAAGTTCCGCTCTTAACTTAGCAAACATCTCAAGTGCTTTGTCATGAAATTGACTTGTACATTCTTCAAAGGATGTTGGAGGTGGAGCATTGTAGATAACCAGAGCGAGGTTGGTTTTATCAGAGTTGGTTTCAGGTGGTGGTTGCTGAGATAAGTCAATCTCAGTAGCAGCAGGTTTAGGTGGTTGTTGTTGATCGGTAGGAGAGGATACTTCTAGATTGTCATGGATTTTAGGAGAAGGAAAATCAGAAGGCCAGATTAAGGATTCAGTTATGATTTTATGATGAAAAGCATAGGCCATTGGTGAGACAAGTATGTCTTATTTTGTGATAGGTAAGGTTGTTGATGAAGAAGGAATTTGTGGGATTTCTGAATGAGACATTGATGGTTGTAGGTTAGATGGTTTGACACAGACTGATGGATCAGGATTGGATTTTGATGTAGTAGATAAACCTGTATTCTCGAGGATTTTTTATCTTTTACTCCTCTTCCTTTTCTGAGGCTTAGAGATTATGGTAGCATGCTTTCTTTTCTTTTTGGGAGACTCAATAAGAGTTGGTTCAGAATTCAATTGATCAGTCTGCTTAGTTTGCTCTGTTTGCTCCCATTCTTCTTCTTCATGCTTGATTTCACAGACATCATACCCTCGTGCTTTTACTCCATCTAAGTATACAACTAATTCTTCAAGTTGGTAACTTCTGTGATAGATAGGATAACCCGGCACAGTGACCCTTCGTTTACTTAAATCGTCAGAGATGATGAAAGGATTCACCTTTACTTTATTGATTATTCTCATTTGCTTAAGAGTTGTGGCATTTACTATTTCTCCAAGGGTTGTGGTCAGATCTTCTGTGTATTTGACTTCTGTCACCCGAGTGTCTATTATACCACTTTCATAGAAGATGTATGTGAGCATTCTTCCAAAGGGGATGTATCTTGGTACATCATTTCTGTATTCACCGGTTGTCCTGGTTTTAGTTACCATGTCTCTCAGATAGTAAAATAGGATAGAAGGTAGGCACATTCTTCTTTTGGTGATCAGATAGTAAAATATGTATTTCTGGTTAGTATTGAAGTAATCTGTAACATGTGATGAAGGCCTAGGATTGATGCAGCCAAGAATGATCTTGTGCCAGATTTTTAAGTGTGCATGCAAATCTTCTCTCTTGTACTCCTTTTTGCTCAGTTGATAGTTAGCGTAGATGGTTGGGTTGATCTTCTTTTCCACAAATGAAGATTTACTGTTCATCCCATAGACTCTCTTGTTCTTCATAAACTCCAGGTTGTAAAGATCGACAATGGATTTTTTGGTGATGACGATCTTTCTTCCCAGGACATAGGAGGCAACATGGATCTTGTCACAAACAGCTTGTCTCCAAAAATCTTTTACAAGTGCTTCAAAAACTGGTCCTTTGAGCCTATCAAAGAAATTGGTCCATCCTTGATCTTCTACTTCTTTGATCAGATTAAGTCCATTTTCGGCAAGATTCTGGAAATCTACATGGAGTTCTTTGAGTACAGTTAGATTCACAAGATTACAGGTGTCAGAAGCTTCTCTTTGGGTAAAGTGTTCTTCATTTATTTGAGAAGAATGAGATGAAGATGAAGATGAAGTGACCATTTGGTTTGTGAGAGATATTGTTGAGGATGGCTCAGTTATGGGAGCTGACAATCTCCTTGATAATGCTTCAAATTCTTGTGAGAACTTGACGGCTTCTTCTTGCATAGGGGTCATCATTTTGAGCGATTTAGAGGAAGAGTAGAGATTTAGGGTTTTTGAGGGTTTTGGTGAGAAGTGAGAGTGATAGAATGTTTTGAGGAGTTGAAGAACACAAAGGTAGAAGAATGAACGTCTTTGTATTGTTCCCAAGAGGAATTTGAGGTAATCTAGGTTACGCGTGTTAACTATTCTCTAATGGAGTGAAAAGTTCTGGTATTTATGAGATTGTGAAGTATTTGAGTGGATAGACACGTAAGGGAATAGGTGAATAAATGTGATAAAATTGAGTCAATCTCGAGAAAAATGATGTTCGTTCAATTTGAATAGTTAAAGTGACTTAATTTTATTTAAATCACATGCAAAAATAATTTTTCGAATTATATGACATGTCACATATTCATCAGAACTTGAGATGCGTTAAGAAAAAGGTTCTGATGATTTGAAAATACTTTTCTTCTGACTAAACACATGAGGTTCTGAAAATGTTTTTATTATGAATAGTACTTCATATTCAGGTGTTTTAAAATGATTAGAAATCTATCTTTAGCTAAGGGTTTTGTAAAAATGTCAGCCCACTGATGGTCTGTATCAATGAATTTTAAGCATAGAGTTCCCTTCTGAACATAGTCCCTAATAAAATGATGTTTTATTTCAATGTGTTTAGCCCTAGAATGCAAAATTGGATTTTTACTTAAGCAAATAGCAGCAGTATTATCACAGAAGATAGGAATGTTACTCTCATATATCTAATAGTCTTCCAGCTGATTTTTCATCCATAGCATTTGAGTGCTGCATAGGGAAGCTGATATGTATTCTGCTTCTGCTGTTGAGAGAGCAATTGTAGATTGTCTTTTGCTTGACCATGAGATTAGGTTGCTTCCTAAGAACTGATAGCTCCCTGATGTGCTCTTTCTTTCTAATATGTCTCTGGCATAATCTGCATCGCAGTAACCAGAAAGAGTATACTCTGATGTTTTCTCATACATCAGGCCAAGGTTAGTTGTTCCTTTCAGATACCTTAGAATTCGCTTGACAGCGGTTAGATGTGATTCTCTTGGATCTGATTGGAATCTAGCACATAGATGTACACTGAATAATATATCAGGTCTAGAAGCAGCTAGATATAAGAGAGAACCTATCATACCACGATAGAGTTTTTGACAAACCTTAACTCATATTTCTTCTTTTCCCATGAAACAAGTTGGATGCATTGGTGTTTTAGCAATGTTGCAATCCGTCATATTGAACTCCTTCAGAAGTTCTTTTGTGTACTTGGTTTGATGGATGTAAGTGGCCTCTGATCTTTGATCAATCTGAATTCCAAGGAAGAACTTCAGTTCTCCCATGAGGCTCATTTCAAATTCAGCCTGCATTAACTTTGAAAATTCTTCACATAGAGAAGAGTTAGCAGAACCAAAAATAATGTCATCAACATAGACTTGAACAATAAGAATGTCATTCTTATATGTTTTACAGAAAAGAGTTGTGTGAACCTTTCCTCTGGTGAAATTGTTTTCTAATAAAAATTTGCTCAATCTATCATACTAAGCTCTGGGAGCTTGCTTTAAACCATAGAGTGATTTTCTAAGTTTAAAAACAAAGTCTGATTTTTCTGAATTTTCAAAACCAGGAGGTTGTTTGACATAAACTTCTTCTGATATGTAACCATTTAAGAATGCACTCTTAACATCCATTTGATATAGAGTGATGTTATGATTTACTGAAAAGGATATTAGTAAACGTATTGCTTCAAGTTTAGCAACTGGAGCAAATGTTTCGTTGTAGTCAATTCCTTCTTGTTGACTGTATCCTTGAGCAACAAGTCGTGCTTTGTTTCTGACAACTTCTCCCTTTTCATTTAGCTTGTTCCTGAATACCCACTTAGTTCCTATTACATGAACATTCTTAGGTTTAGGAACTAGATCCCAAACATCATTTTTGGAGAACTGGTTGAGTTCTTCTTCCATAGCCAGAACCCAGTCTTTGTCCATGAGGGCTTCTTCAATTGTAGCTAGTTCTATCAATGATATTAGTCCTACAAGTGTTTCTTCTGATGGTCTAAAAGCTGATCTGGTTCTGATAGGAGCATCTTTGTTACCCAGAATTAGTTCCTCAAGATGGGATATGGACAGTCTTCTTCTTCGTTGAGATGGGGTATTTGGAGTTACTTCAGTGGTTTCTGGTGTAGGATCTTGCTGTTCTTTAACTTCATCTGTCCTTTCCTTAGGTTCGGAGAATCTGATTTCCAAATCTGCAAGTTTCTCAACTAGCTCTGACTTTTCTGAGTCAGGCTTATCATTAAATCTAACATGAATAGATTCCTCCATAATTCTTGATTCTGTGTTCTAAACTCTGTAGCCTTTCGAGCGTTCAGAGTATCCCAACAACAGACATTTATGTGCTTTGGAATCAAACTTGCTAAGATTCTCTTTAGTGTTAAGCATAAAACATACACATCCAAATGGATGAAAATATAAAATGTTGGGTAATTTATTCTTCCACAATTCATATGGAGTTTTATTCAAGATAGGTCGTATAGAGATTCTATTTTGAATATAACATGTTGTGTTAATTGCTTCTGCCCAGAAGTGCTTAGCTATGTCAGTTTCTTGGATCATGGTGCGAGCCATTTCTTATAAAGTTCGATTCTTTCTTTCTACAACTCCATTTTGTTGTGGAGTTCTAGGGCAAGAAAAATCGTGAGATATTCCATGTGAATCAAAAAGTTCTTCAAAGTTTTTATTTTCAAATTCTCCACCATGATCACTTCTGACTCTGACTATTTTACAATTTTTCTCATTTTGTACTTGAGTTCAGAAGGAAGCAAATACAGAATGTGATTTATCCTTGTGTTTTAAGAATTTTACCCATGTCCATCTACTGTAGTCATCAATGATGACTAGTCCATATTTCTTACCATTGAGAGAGGTCGTTTTTACAGGGCCAAATATATCAATGTGAAGAAGTTCCAACGGTCTAGAGGTGGAAACAACATTTTTAGCTTTGAAAGAGGTTTTTGAAAACTTTCCTTTCTGACATGCTTCACAAAGAGCGTCTGATGAATATTTCAGATTTGGCAGGCCTCTAACAAGACCAAGCTTGTGAAGCTGAGAGATTCTTCTCAAACTGACATGGCCAAGACGTCTGTACCAGACCCATTGCTCTTCGTTTACAAAAAGAAGACATTTTACATTTTGATGTTTTAAATCAGATAATTTAATTTTGTAAGTGTTGTTTTTCCTCTTTCCGTTGAATAGGACAGATCCATCCTTCTGACTTACAGCTTTACAAGATGTTTGATTAAAAATGAGATCATAGCCACTATCGCTTAGTTGACTTATTGACAACAGATTATGCATTAGACCTTCTACTAATAAAACATTCTTAATGGAAGAAAGCTTACCATTTCCAACAGTTCTGGAGCCAATGATTCTTCCTTTCTGATTTCCTCCGAAACCGACGATGCCTTCAGGCTTAAGTTTCAGATCTTGGAACATAAGCCTTTCTCCCGTCATGTGTCGCGAGCATCCACTGTCCAGGTACCATGACTGGTGTTTCAATGGAGCTATTAAGGATATCTGCAACATAGATTATCTTGTTTTTAGGTACCCATTTTTTTGGTCTTTTCACATTAGTTTTTCTAAAGGTTCTGATCCCTTTAGATTTCCGTACGTTAGCAAAACGGTGTGGAGTTTGTACATAGTGTTCGTGTTTAGGATATTTCTTTAGTGTGTGTGTTTGTGTATTCCTAGTGTTTGAGCCTTTTGGTTCTGAATGCTTAAGGCCAGTACCAGAGGGAATAAACTGTTTGGACAGAGGTATTATTTTGATGTTTTTGGTTTCATCGTATGGTTGAGATGGTCCTGAATATCCTAGACCTCTACTGCCATTTCTACTGACTCCATAGATTAGTGAAGCCATTTTGCTTCTATCTACGCTTTTGGCAAAAAAGTTTTTAAATGCGTTATCATATTTGTCTTCTTCACTAGTGTTAGTTGAGTTTGAAACAATCTCTTCTTCTAACTTAGACAATTTACATTTCAGGACAGTGTTTGAGTTTTCTAAGACAAATATTTTCTCATTTTGTTCAGAAATGGTTTTCTTGTTTTTAGTAAGATCTTCTGAAGAGACTATAAAACTCTTTTTCAAGATTTTAAATTTGCTTTGAAGGCTTTGATATCTTTTTATAAGTTCAGTTAATCCTAATTCAAGTTCAGAACGTGATAAGGAGGAAAGTACCTCTCTTTCATCGTCGGAGTCTGATAGTTCTTCCTCTGACGAGTCGCTTCTGGTTTCTTCCATGAATTCCATGTTGACCCGACCTTCATCAGCATCATCTTCAGATTCTGAATCATCCCAGGTTGCCATGAGACCCTTTTTGGCTTTCCTAGGTCTTTCTTCTTTCTTGGCCTTTGGACGGTCATTTTTTAGATGTCCATGTTCTTTGCATTCAAAGCACGTAACATCTTTTCCATAGTTTCTTCTTTGACCAGATGTAGATTCGAATCTTCTCCTTGGTTCTTTGAACTTGTTCCTTCTGTATTTCCAAAGTTGACTTATCTTTCTTGATATGAGTGATATATCATCTTCTTCTGAATCTTCTTCAGATTCTTCCATTTCTTCTTCTTCCTGATACTCCTTCTTCTTTTCTGGCTTTGCTTTCAGTGCAATGGATTTGTTTTTCTTCTGAGGTTCATCTCCTTGAAGCTCTATTTCATGACTTCTTAAAGAACTTATAAGTTCTTCAAGACTGATACTATTCAAGTCCTTTGCAAGTTTCAAGGCAGACACCATTGGTCTCCATTTGGCCGGAAGACTTCTGATGATTTTCTTGACATGATCAACAGTAGAATAGCCTTTGTTCAGAACTCTGAGTCCGGCAATAAGCATTTGAAACCTTGAGAACATGGTTTCAACAGACTCATCATCTTCCATTTTGAAGACTTCGTATTTTTGGATTAGCGCAAGAGCCTTCGTCTCCTTGACTTGAGCATTTCCTTCGTGAGTCATACGAAGAGAGTCAAAGATGGACTTTGTAGTTTCTTCGTTTGTGATTTTCTCATACTCGGTATAAGAAATCGCGTTCAACAGAATGGTTCTTGCTTTGTGATGATTTTTGTAAGTTTTCTTTTGAGCATCTGTAAACTCACTTCTTTCAATCTTTTTACCTACAAAATCTACAGGATGACTATAGTCATCAAGTACTAGATCCCATAGATCTAGGTCAAATGATAAGAAACAACTTTCAATTCTATCTTTCCAATAATCAAACTTTTCGCCATCAAAGATAGGAGGTTTTGCAGTGTAAGATTCTCTTTCAATAACATATGTTTCAGAAGTTGTTGGTGGTGGTGTAGTCATTGTTTTTCACACTTGGATCGGTACTGAACACTGTTAAGTGCTTGATAAAAAATTCAATCTTTTTATCACCTCAGAACCGGAGCTCTGATGCCAACTGAAGGTGTGAAAAACGCAAGAAAGGGGGGTTTGAATTGGTTTTTCAAAATAAATCGTTTCTTTAAAATAACTTTCTATTTAAAACTTTACCCCTTTTTCTAAAGAAAAACAACTTGGTTAAACAAAGAGATATAAACACGTTATGTTTATACTAGTTCACTTGAGAACCTCTCAAGTTAATCTAGTCCACCCGCCAAGGTGATTTCGCCTCTCTCAACGAGGTCTTAAACCACTATTCAACAAAATAGTACAGTGCACGAGCTACACAGTTGGTGACTAACAACAACCTCTAGAACTCACACGTTCTAGACTTCTCAAGTAATCCAACCACACAGGTCTTACTTATGGCACAACCTCTAAGACACACGTCCTAGACTTCTCAAGAGATCTAATCACTAAGACTCTCTTAAGGAATACAACTTTAAGTTCAAATACAATGGGTTTACAGACAATTGCTTCTTATCAAGCTGATAATGTAAACAAGTTTTTAGACCAATAATGACTTAAGAAAGAACAGAGTTAGAAAGTATTGTAGCAGTTCGCATGTGTTTCTTTCTTCAAGCCTTTGAGCTTCATTTTATAGCCGAGTGAAAAGAGCCGTTGAGATGAAATCATGATAGCTAAGTAGGCTTATGGCTAGAAGCGTGAGGACAGGTACAAAGTCTTCTGCATGTTGCGCGTCCTGTCTGTGTCAGAATGTCTTGTTTGTATTTCGCACAGTCTTCAAGAATTTTAACGTTTTAATGTGGAACATCTATACAGTGTGGCAAGTTTTCTTGGCTTCTCAACATCAGAGGCCTTTTGTGAGCATGAGTAAGAAGGGAAAACATTGCTCGGTTCTTGAGATTATCAAGTCTTCGAATCATCAGCTCTGCGCTTCCAGAATCTTCAGAACTTGTCTTCAGAACCTTGTTCTCTTAATCCACTTTCTTCATGTCTTCAGAGGCTTCTGATTATATTTAATTGAAGCATGAGAGTTGACTTTGGGTAGGTCTTCAGAACCTTGATCAGAGAGCCTGAGGCTTCAGCATCTGGACTTCGTTCCATCAGAACCCTTGTCTTCAGATCTTCAGAACTCATACTCTTTTCCTTTCGAATCCAAGTGTTTTGTGTTATCTTCATTCAGCTCTTTTAAGTGCATAGACGAAATGTCTTTCTTTAAGCATTGCACTGATTTTCAAGAGCATAACCTGTTAGCTAAGTTCTCACAAGTAACAACATTAGTTGTGCAAAATTGTTCATGCTAATACCCATTTGTTATCATCAAAACTTAGAGATAATATTGCATAACCAAATCGTGTCCTCACATGCTCTTCAGAGCCCGAATGGAGAACTTCGACGTCCGCAGAATCCTCATCGACCAGGGCAGCTCGGTCGACATCATGTACTCCCAGCTATTTTCAACACTTCAGCTGGACGAATCACACCTTACCCCCTAAGTGGGGTCTGATTTGAAGGGATTCAACGGATCAGTGACCAAGCCATGGGGATACGTCGAACTGATCGTAACCTTCGGATCAGCTGAGACGGCCAGATCCGTCAAGGTACAATTTCTGGTAATCGACTGCCCGTCGCTTTACCAGTGCATATTCGGAAGACCAACTCTGGCCGAGTTGGTAGCAGTGCCTTCAACAGTCCACCTCAAGATGAAGTATTACACTTCAAAAGGGATGGTCGCCACCCTCCACGGCGACATCGAGGTTGCACGATGGTGTTTCAAAGCAGTCGCAAAGGGACTCAACGCCATTGCGTCAAAACCAAAAGCGTCGAGCAAGCCAACGTTTCCAAGTAGCTCCGAGGAAGCCAAGCCTCTGCCCTAGGTCGACTCCATTGACCTCGACAGCCGCTTCCCCGAAGAAGACCGACAGGAGGAACGAGCAGCTTCAGCCAACTCGCCTACATCGTCCAGCAACAGCTCCCATCCGATGCGCCCAATCCCGAATGGCAACTTCGAGATTGTTCTGTTCGGCGATGACCCTCAATGGGGAGTGAAGATTGGAGCAGAACTGCTTGACATTGCAAGGAAGCAGCTCAAATCCTGCCTCCGTGAGAACGCCGACCTCCTCGCCTGGAGCGCCCCTGAGATGCCTGGCTTGGACCCGTCCATCGCTTGTCACCAACTGACATTTGACCCGGCCGTCAAGGCCGTAGCACAACGTGGAAGAAAGCAGTCTCCGGAGAAAACGGAGGCTGCAGAAAAAGCTGTAAAGGACCTCCTCGAGGCCAAATTTATTTCGGAGGCCAAGTACACCACTTGGATGTCCAATGTTGTACTCTTGAAAAAATCTAATGGAAAATGGCGAATGTGCATTGATTACACCGATCTTAACAAGGCATGCCCGAAGGATGCCTATCCCCTCCCCAATATTGATAAACTTGTTGATAATTCTACTGGTTTTAAACTTTTATCGTTCATGGACGCCTACTCAGGCTATAATCAAATTCCAATGGCGATGGCCGACAAAAAATACACGGCCTTCATGACCGAATCGGGCAACTATTACTACAATGTAATGCCTTTCGGCCTGAAGAATGCCGGAGCGACCTATCAAAGAATGATGAACAAGGTCTTCTGGGGAGAGATAGGCGACATGCTCGAAGTCTACATGGACGAAATGATCGTAAAATCCCACGAGGAAATCGATCACACTGCCCATTTAAGGAAGGTCTTCGAACAGGCTAGAAAATACAAAATGCGTTTCAACCCGAAGAAGTGCATGTTCGGTGTCCGGGCAGGGAAGTTCCACGACTTCTATCTAACAGAACGGGTAATTGAGACCAATCCCGATAAATGCCGAGCATTCTCCGAGTTTCCAACGCCCAAGTCAAATAAATCCATCCAGTCCCTCAACGGGATGCTCGCGTCACTATCTCGTTTCGTGGCCAAATCTGCCTAGCACGCCCTACCATTCTTTAAACTCCTCCGCAAGGAGGCATCGTTTGAATTGACTGAGGAATGTGACAAGGCTCTTCTCCATCTAAAACGGACACTCTCAGAGCGACCAGTCCTCTCTCGCCCGGACAATGGCGAAACTCTGTACTTATACCTCACCGTAGCAACTGAAGCAATGAGCACCGCTCTCATCTGCGAGACTCCTGACGGACAGAAGCCCATATATTTCACGAGCAAAGCACTGCAAGGACCAGAGTTAAGATACCAACAGATAGAGAAAGTGGCTCTGGCCCTCATCAATGCAGCCAGAAGATTAAGACACTAGTTCCTGGCCCACACAATCGTGGTTCAAACAGATCAACCCATAAAACAGCTACTGGGATGACCAGACATGGTCGGTCGAATGCTCAAATGGTCGCTTGAACTATCCGAATTTGACATCCAGTATGAAGGCAGGAAAGCTCTCAAAGCCCAGGCTCTGGCCGACTTCGTCGCAGAAATAATATTCGCAGACTCCCCCGCGAGCGAAGCGCGCAAATGGACCATTTTTGTGGACGGTGCCTCAAGATCGGCAGGGAGCGGCGCGGGCATCATACTGGAAAGCAATGAAGGAATCATCATTGAAGTATCACTCACCCTTTCCTTCTCAACCTCCAACAACCAGGCTGAATACGAGGCCTTCCTCGCTGGGTTACGCCTAGCTGAGGACCTGGGCGCAGAAGAAGTCGTCATTTGCACAGATTCACAACTCGTGGCCCTTCAGGTCCGAGGAGAATATCAAGACAAAAATGAAAACCTGACTGAATACTTAGCCTTGGTCAAAAAGGAAATGGCAAAGTTCGCAACAGTAGAAGTGAAACATGTTCCCCGCGAACATAACGTGCGAGCAGATGTTCTATCCAAACTAGCCAGCACAAAGAAGAAAGGCGAAAACAAATCCATCATACAGGAAGTACTTCCTCGACCCAGTATCGAGAAGGCCTCCCCGACCCTCGACGTACAGGTGATCGGCGATAACATCTGCTGGATGACCCCTGTTTACAACTATCTCGCCAAAGACGAACTTTCGTCCGACCCAAAAGAGGCAAGCGTAGTTAGGCGAAGAGCTTGCTCCTACGTCCTGGTCGAGGATAAACTCTACAGACGAGGATTCTCCATTCTACTGCTCAAGTGTGTCGAGGAAGAAATGGTCGCACACATCTTGCACGAAATCCACGAGGGGATCAACGCCCAACATCTCGGTGGATGGTCCCTTGCCCGAAAGGCCCTCCGAGCAGGGTATTACTGGCCGACCATGCAGCACGATGCGAAAGAACACATGAAGAAATGCGATAAATGCCAACGGCACGGGGACATGCGTCTGGCTCCACCTAACGAGCTCAAGGCAATGTCCTCCCCGTGGCCATTTTCCTGGTGGGGCCTAGACATCCTTGGACCCTTCGTAGTAGGATTAAATCAGAACAAATACCTAATAGTGGGCGTAGACTACTTCACAAAATGGATAGAAGCAGAGGCTCTGGCTAAAATAACTGCCCTTAACATACTGCGTTTCTACAAACGAAACATCCTTGCGCGTTTTGGCATCCGCCAGGCGATAGTCACGGACAATGGGACACACTTCACAGATAGGAAGTTCCAGGACTTCGTCGCCCAACTAGGTGTGAAGCAACACTTCGCATCCGTCGAACATCCCCAGACAAATGGGCAAGCCGAAGCGGCAAACCTGGTCATCCTTTGAGGCCTCAAATGAAGGCTAGACGAAATGAAGAAGGCTTGGGTCGAGGAGCTACATAGTGTGCTATGGGCATACCGTACAACTCCATACTCTACAACCGGGGAAACACCTTTCCGTCTAGCGTACAGGACTGAGGCTGTAATCCCCGTCGAAGTTCACGTACCCTCCAGGTGAACAGAGTCGCCCCTAGACGAGGAGATGAACGACAAATCATTAAGGGAAGAACTCGACCTCGTCGAGGAAATCCGAACTAGGGCGGCCCTCCGCGAAGCCTCGCTAAAACAAAAAATTACCGTCAGGCACAACGCCAAGGTGATACGACGAGAGTTCGACGTGGGAAGCCTTGTTCTAAGGAGAAACCACAAAGACTCTTGCGAAGGCAAACTAACAGCCAACTGGGAAGGACCCTATCGCGTCCGAGCAAAAACGGAGAATGAGGCCTACTACGTAGAACATCTCAACGGGGAAGAACTTGCTCGACCATGAAACGCCGAAAAACTAAAACAATACTATAGCTAAGGCCCTAATTCTTGGTTCGACCCGTCACGACGACGAACGTCAGCTACCGACCACTATGCGCGCCTAGGTACAAGCGTCGCATACCAATAAAGCAGAGCCCTGCTCAGTAACGAGCCGAGTAACTGCTCGACAGAGATCCTCGATTGAGCATCGCCGTCGTCAAAGTACCATGACTCGCAGAACCCCAGCTTGCGATGGGGCGTTCACGGCGCGAACTCAGGCCTCAAATGCGACCTGAGCTCCGCATCCCCGCCAGGATATTCCCCGACCGTTCGACCATTAGCCCTCACTGCCGAACACATCTACAACGAGCAATCCCCTAAAACTTCACATGAGTCAAATACTCCCTATCACGGGCAGACATGCATTCACAACAAGCATGAGTACAACGCTTAGCAGAAAATAAAAGCAAGTAAAATCATGCAAATAATAGAGCCAGCCACCAAGACCGTGCATATAAGTTAATATAATAAGTGGCCACTAGGACCATGATTGTGCTAGATTACATAAAATGGGGGGACATGCCCCCAAAATAAGTTACAACAATTACACGGCACGCAGGCCGGACAAATTACAACAACATAAAGAAAACCCCTCACTCGTCCATCTGCGCGGTGGGATCTGGCTGAGAATCCTAGTTCTCCACGGGCTGGTCCTCAGCATTCTCTTCAAGGAGGGCAGCAGGCATGACGATCCGGCCGTCCTCAACATGCGCCAGATAATGGGTACCCTCGACAGAGAAGTCAAGCTTGGGGTTCACCACCCGCAGTTGAGACACGGCGTTTCTGAAGGATTCGTCTGTGACGGCAATACTGTCATCCTCGACCATCAGCATACGGGCGACCAACTCGGACCTTGTCTTTAATTCCTTCACATCTTCAGGCTCATCGCCACCCGGAGCGTTGACCTCCCTCAGCTGCTGGACCAGCTCCTCGGCCGCCTTCTTCTCCGCAGCCAGCGTAGAATTCTCTTTCTTCAACCTGGCCACCTTCTCTTCAGCCTTCTTCTGAGCATCATCTGCACTTTTGACCTCTTCTTTGAGGGACGCCATGGTAGCCCGGGCAGCATTAAGTTCGGACTCAGTTGTAGAGTCCCCTTCAGCATAAACGGCTGCCATCTCCAGCATCCAAACCAAAGCTGAAGCATCTTGAGCCACCAACGCCCTCTTGCTCGGGCAGTCCATGCTTTCCAAACGAAGAGATTCCGCCCGAGGCACAACCAAAGAGTTCCCTTCAAAGAATCTCCTATCAAGGATGCAAGGAGGAAGCCCGAACTTCCCTTTCTCTGGGGCCCGGCTGAGATCCACAGTGTCAGTAACCCTTGGCCATTTGGATCGTCCGGTCAAAGGCAGGGGAGATCCCCGGGGAGCGGGAGTGGGAGAAGAGGCCCCCACGGCAGACTGAACCGGAGTGGGAGCACGCGCACCAGCGAATTGAGACTTCAGAGGAACCGCTCCGGCCTTGTTCCTCGCAAGAGAATTCTTCACAACCCTCTCATGGGCCTGAGGCATCTCACTTGCACAAACAAAAGTTGAACATGTTAGTTACGAGGAAAAGAAATAATGCGAGCAAATCTAAAATAACTAAGACTACCAAGCAGCTTCTCGACTTCTGCAGGAGTCTTGCACTCCAGGAGTGCCTTGGTGTTAATAAACCGGTACTCAACCCTCTGACTACCATCCTCCTCGAAGACGGGGTTACCCTTATTCATCCAGCATTCCGTAAGATGGAAGGAGTTAACGTACTTCACCAACGCCTCGTACGCCATGGCATCCTGCCTGTGTAGCTCGTGCGATTGGAGAACGTAGTCACCGGGCCTCTTGGCGAAATGGTCAGGTGCCTAATGGATAGGGAACTTGTAGATTGTCTGCCCAATAAATTTCCTCGTCTCGTCGCGCAGGTCATTTCCATCCTCATCAACCTCGATCTCCCAGACATATGTACTATCCTGGGCGGCTTCGGACACGGGCTCGATAACATAGTACCGCTCCTTAAACGTCTGTATCGACTCCAAAAATGGTTTAAACAATTTGCGAGGCTGCTTCAAAGAGACCCAACCATACTGCCTCCCTGACAACTGCCTTTGAAGATGGAAGACAGTGAAAAATAGAGGAAGAATAGCCCCTATGGCGAGGTACTCGCACACCAGCTCGAACGCCCGGATGAAGGCCAACGAGTAAGGGTGCAGTTGCGTGGGGGCCAACTTCAAGTGCACGAACACCGACTGCTGAAAATCGGTGAACGGCAACCTCAAACCCGGCTCCTTGAAGGCATACTCATACATTGCAAAGCGGTCACCGTAATTCGTGCATACCCGATCATCCTCAGAGGGAAAGTGCACTTTCCACTCCCCCTCTGGCCCGACCTCCGTAAAGACATCCCCCAAGTACTTTGCAAAAGTAGACACATGTTCAGCAGGTTCGGCCACCTCCTATTCCTCCACGGAACCCTCAACGACGTCCTCGTCCATATCTTCCAACTCCTCTTCCTCCCCGACTTCACTGGGGGTACTCGAAGCCGTCGAACTACTACTATCCGAAGAACTTGTTTCTTCCTCGGATGAATCTAAGATAATCTCTCCATCTGGCCCCATCGCCATATCGATCAGCTAAAAAGCAGAGAAAAAAGTGAATTTGACAATAAATCAAATCCACCCTTCCACCGCTAGTCAAGTGAAAGGGCGCGCATAGGGCTGAGTACAACGTCCCCGGCCTAAGCCCTAACATCAGAAGAAAAACTGAAACCTCCCCGCGAGGAGACGCTCGAAACAAATCATCCCCAAGCGAGGAGCTTCCCCGCACTCATACCCAGATTCCGTTTGAAGCTTCGACGAAAACCACAAAGCTTCACCGAAATCTGGGAATATTCGACCGGAAAATTCATCACTCGCTCAGAAGATGAACAATCACGATAGTTTCACATGCATCGCCATCGCAACGACGCTGTGAACCGCCCTCCTCGCCAAAACATACTAACACATCTGGCGACATGTCAGAAGTGGAAAAATGGCACGACCACTGTCCACCACCAAAAATCACTGGAAACTAATCTATTTCATCCTCTAAACCTAGCCTTAACCGCATGCAATCTACCATTGACCACCCAAAAAGAGTTAAAACAAGCACAGAATTGGAAACTTACTTGATTTAAGAAGACAAATGCTTGAAGCTTGGTGCGGTGGTCGGAGTAGCAGACGACGGTGGCGGGAAAACGCTCTGAAGAAGATGAAGGAAAGCGAGAGTGAAAAGTCCAAAATAAGACGGACTTTCCCCTTTTATACAGAGGGGCACGTGCAGTGGACGCGCTCGTAGGTCATGATGGCTATTAACTAGCCATCATTGCCTAGTAACTACTGCACGGAGCTCTAGGCACACGTGGCGTCCAAACGTTTCCAATTCTGACTAACCGTTAGTCTCCCCGGACGACGGGCAACACGGTCACGGTCACGAATGCCACGGACACCAGGGGTCACAAACACCACCAGTCGCGGGCGCCCCGACGCGGTCTTCCTTGTCATCGAACGACGACTTCACGCTAGCTCCCCGGAGCAACGAGCTGTCCTTAAGTCATCACTCCCATGCTCGGGAGCAACGACTTAGGGGGGTCCTGTTCTGGACTGGACCAATGGCTAGACATGGCCCAATCCACTTCTGCTCTAGAGCGGCCCAAATTACCTAAATCCAATCCACAAAGGGGAAAAAGTTACCTTTCTGCCCCTCCAACCGGACAGGGACTGCATCGCTCCTCCCCGGAAACAATGCCCGTTACGCACGACTCGTCCACTCCCCGAACAGCTATGGGCAGGTGCCCGAAACTGTGCCTATGCCCGACATAACGGCTAGTTTTGGGCACCCTACCCGACATAACGACTAGTTTGGGTAGTTACCTATTCTTCGGGAAAACGGTTATTTCTCCCAGAAAATAAGACCGTTGGCCACGCGCTGGGGGCTCTATATAAACCTTCTCGCTTGAGAGGGTAAGGTATCCAATATTCACCCTACGAGCTAACATTTTGTACTTGCCCCTTTTCTCTGACCCTTTCTTACTTGAGCGTCGGAGTGCCTTACAGGTACACCCCCCTCCTCCTCTCCATACGACCAGCATCTCAGACGTACTTGGTGGCCCACTTCTACAAGATCTGATCCAGCCTTCACGATCAAATACAAATTCAAAATACAATTAATAAATTTTGAAATAATTCCAAATAATATTTCTAAACTCGATTAAATATTTTTCAAAATACGATCAATCAAACTTTATTTTTATTATTAATTACAAAAGTAGTGAATTCTTGAGGTCTAGCACTTCTTGGGTTCTTAAACGGTCGCTCTTGGGGCGCACGCCTTGGGTTGTGACCGTTTGTCTTTCGTTTCTCAAAAACAATTAATTTTTACTTAATATAATCAAAACGCCTAAACACTTAATCAGATTAAAATACTTAACACAACCAATCAAATCATTTTTCTTAAATAAATCGTGAAGTAACTAAATTCTTGAGGTCTAGCACTTCTTGGGTTCTTGAATGGCCTCTCTTAGGGCGCACGCCTTGGGTTGTGATCATTCAAAAACACTCACACTAACTATTTGGACAAAGAAATGCCATTGGAGTTTGTCATTCCATGTGGTACCTTCATTGTTCATCAAACAATATTTCATAAATCAATCGAATGAAAAAGGTGTCGTTCGGATCTAGCATCCCAATAATGCCCTGATTAATTGATTGTGAGGCTGACGTCTTGTTTATCGAATAATCGTCATTCTCCCTAAACCACTTAACAAATCAAACCTCATATTCATGCTCCCGCACAACCGAACTCTTCGCGTACCCTAATCTGATTCGAACACGCAACCAAAAAATTTCTCGACCAAACTTCGAAAGAAGGAGATTCTTGGAATCTAGCATTCCTTGGATCTTCGAATGAATGGCTCTCAAGGCACGCCCCTTGGGTTGTCGTTCATTCAACCTTTTTGACTTTTAAACTAAAACATTTTCAAATCGATTCTCGATTCGTTGTCAAACCATTTTCAAAACATCCTCGTAAGTCGAGCTCCTTTTGCCTCGCCATCAACCTAATGGACACACTTGCACCTTTTGTCGTTGTTTCATTACTAGGAGCACCCCTAGGAACTAATATCGATCCTCACCTCTTTTCACAACCCATCCGATTAGATCTTTTTCAAACCATTTTTCTAATTTAACTTACGAAAGAAGAAGATTCTTGGAGTCTAGCATTCCTTGGATCTTCGAATGAATGGCTCTTGGGGCGCACGCCTTGGGTTGTTGTTCATTCGACCTTTAATCTTAAAACACTTAATCTTTTTCGAAAATTTTCTTAATCAAATCACGAAAGAACTGAGTTCTTGGAGTCTTGGATTCTTGAGTGACTGCTATCAAGGCACTCCCCTTGGGTTGTTTGTCATTCAATCTTTTGTCTCCTAAAACACCAACCCCTTTATTTTCATGGTCGTATCCACGAACTATGGACGCTCTGATTCTTCATTCATTCGAATGTAAGATTTGTAGGCACAAGATTGCGATGATCTTGGAGAGCACACTTCCATCTTTTCCCGTCATTCCCCATAGTAGAACTACGATTGCTCTGATTACTCATTCTCGTCCGAATGAGCATACGTAGGCATAAGGGCCCCAATCCTTGGCGAGCACCCTATCCTAAAACCACCCATTTCCCCTTAGCATCCATTCCTTTTATCGTATCATTTCGCATTTATCGTTTAGAAGAAAACAAATAAGCTTAGCTAACGTTCATCACAATCTGAACTAAGAGGTTCCCGTTGAGTACAACGGACGTGAGGGGGTGCTAATACCTTTCTCTCACGTAACTGACTCCCGAACCCAAAATGTGGTTGCGATGACCATGTTCTTATCTTTTTTAAAGGTTTTCTCGATATTTTCCTTTCCCTCTTTTGGGATAAATAAAGTTTTGTGGTGACTCTGTTGAGCCGCAATTTCATCCACGCCTTTTGCGCGAGGGTCGTATTATCGATTTTTCGAGGTGCGATAATAGGCAGATAAAAGATCCGTTGGAGGGTAGAATTGGAATAGAATAATGAAGATCTCTTTTTCATAATGGTTTTCAAATGGGAGGCAAAATGGAACAAACGTAATGTCCTTAACCCATAAAATCACGGTAATGGAGGCGAGGATGATCTTGTACTGTGTAGTACTTTCCTGACGCAAAACCTTTTGATCTTATCTTCTAATATTCAGAGGCTTCTGGTAATATGATGTTAAAGTATGCTTAGAAGGATCAAGAGACTAGTTGAGAGAATCTTCAGAACCTTGGTCTTCAAAGTCTTGACACAATTCCTCAGGACCTAGTCTTCAGAGTCTTCAGATTTTGTTCTACAGAATCTTCAGAACTTGAGTGCAGAATGTTGAAGGTAGAAAATCCTTCAGAGGCTCTTCAATCATAGTCATAATCAGAATCTTTAGCACAAATGTTCATCAGAATCGTTGTTTAAGAGCTTTCTAGAACTTGACAGCATCTTGTAAAGCACTTGTATCTCTTCAGAGTTAGAGTGTGTTGATTCCATAGTCTGATAACATCACACGTTAAAGCTTCAGTGTCAGAACCTGTTTAGCAAAAGCTACACACTAGACAAAAACCATTAGTATACAAAATTGTTCTCTAGGAATCAATGTATTGTTATCATCAAAACTAAAGGCCATAAGCATAACCAAATCTTGGATTAACAGCCATAGAGTTTCTTGAAATCATCTCTATTGTCAAGAACCAAACGGGATCCCAACCCTCTTATAGCCTTCAGCTAAGGCTTTATGAACTTGTAACTATAGGTACTCTTTTTGCCAGTACTCATCTTCTTTTGAATGCTAAACAAAGACTATACTTTTGGATTCCCTGGAAATGGTATGCATATGATAAATTAGATTTTATGATGATATGATATAATGATATGCCACATCATAGGTTCAAAGGTTCGACATATTCTGGATAATCTGAACATGGTTCGTAAGGTGTAGGTTCAAAGGCTCAACGTATTCATAATTCTCAAGGTTTGTAGAGTTTTAGGTTTTCTTCAAAAAAAACATATCCCTCTCATAGGTAGGTTCCAGCCTTGAAGAATGTGGTTCCTAAAAAGGCCTCCCAGAGTCATGGATTCAAATGAAAATAACTTGTCGTAGCAAATGCTTGCAGGATAATGGTACTTCCAAGTGAACCTAGTATGGGTGTGGGTCTCGTGCCACGCAACGTGCGAAATATAGGTCAACACAACTATCCATGATTCTATCCTATGTGTATATTTAAGCTTGGGTAAGGAGTTTTTCTCTCAAATAGCATCATGAAGCCTAACCCACGATTTAGAATATAACAAATATCCAGAATATAATGAATATATAAAAGTAATAAAGATGCAATAATAAAAATAAAGCAATAAAGATAAACATTCAAACATGCAAAGAAAAAAAAAATAGGCTTGAGTGGCTTAGGAATTATCCCCAGTAGATCCACCAACTGTTGCATCGCGAAAAATACCCAAGCGTATCGCACGCTCAAAATACAACAGAGTCGCCACTGAATTTTATTTATGCTAAGAGAAAGGGAAAATAGGAAGAAAATCCAAAGGGAACAGAAAAGGGTATGGAAGTCGGTTATGCAAGGGGGATGGTATAAGCATCCCTAACATCCGTTGTACTCAACAAGAACCCTTTTGATTGTTCTTTGCACGGATTGGTGTTATTGTCTAAAGGTTACTTGCGATTGGTTTTAATTAAGGGAAAAGTAAGTTGTTAATTAATGTTCTCGCCAAGATTTCAAAATCCTATGCCTACGTATTCCCATAGTGCAATGAGAAAATCAGAGCTCCATAGTTCATGAGATAGAAAATAAGTATTTGTTGGTTGATTTTAGGGAATGATGTTATAATCGTATCCTAGAGGTATTTTGACATTAGCGGTTTGATCCTGGTATGGATGCTCTAAGTTGTTAGTGTGACTGCCAAATAATGGATTATAACAGTTCTTTTATGAAAACAAATTACTGTTTAGCCTGAACCAAGCACAAAGAAATATAAAGGTGGTGTGTAAACCAAGGACGAAGAATTTTAAAGCAGTGTCTGAACAAAGAACAAAGAATTGTAATGGTTTGCCTAAACTGGAGATTAACAAGGAAAACGGGAAGAAGTGTAAGAGCTTTCCTAAACCAGGGGATTAACAAGGCAGTTAGGAAGAAGAATAAGAATTTTCCTAAACCAAGGGATTAACAAGGCAAATAGGAGAAGAATAAGAGTTTTCATAAACCAAGGGATTAACAAGGCAAACAAGAAAAAGGAAGAATATGGGTGTCAAAACCAAAAGGAGTTGTATTGGAACCAAAAGAGAATGATTATGGAATGTTTTTGATGTTGATTGTGATAGATTTTAGTCTGAAGACAAATATTCAGACACAGAGCTCTACAGTAGGGTTTGAACATTCAGGGAGAGGAAATCTACAACCTCATCCTTTTTTCCTTTAGTTATAAAAATATCCTTGATTTGAATTGCACTAAAGTCTATGAATGGAGGTGAATACTTTGAACAACCCGATTATTTGTCCCGTATCCAAAGATTTTCAGAATAAGGATATGAATGCACCCCCTTATTCCTTCTCCATTTCTTAAGGCTCATGGCGCACAATTCACTCTGTATCTCTTAAGTGTTTTTAGATTATTTGTAAAAAGAAATGTTAGTTTTACATGAATAAAGAAAAAGACAAATATTAAATGAATGGGATATGGTACACAAAATGGGGAATAAAGCCTAATATTGTCATGCATATATTTACCTATTTCTAGGGTTTTGATCATATAACTAATTAATCAAAATGATTAACTAAATAATATCCTAAAGTCATTAATCTAATTAATTAACTAAATAGAATTTAATCAATTAATTAAATAAAAATAACGGGGGATCATGCAAGAATATAAGTCGAGTTATAATCAAGATGAATCAAGCAAGCATTTATAAAACTAAACTCAATTATGATATCAAGGAAAGAAGATCAAGTTTAAAGATAAAACCCTAACTTCTAAATATTCCTAATCTAATCCTAATTGAGAGTACTTAATCCTAAAATTTATTGAGACTAAACTTAATCACCATTAGAAATGATTTTGATGTATTAAATATAGAAATATTAAAAAAAGATTAAAAAATAATGAATTTCCTAAGAAGAAAAATAAATAAAATAACTCTGCTAGGGGTGTAGAGTTGGAAATTGGGTGCAAAGAATAATAATTAGGGCGTTTGGCCCAGAGTGCCTGGCCCAAACAAAATTTTGTTGCTAGTTTTTTATGTTCAAAATTGGGGGTGTATGGAAAAGGAAGGGTGCGTGCAAGAAGAGGACAATGGGCCATGGATCCATGGCCCAAGAATGAAATCAGAAAGAGGGAAAAAGAAAAAAGTTCCCCTCATTTCCAGCATCACTCATCCTAGTCACCTTCTCTCTCCCCTCTTTCATTTAACACTCATCTGAAATCACTTCTCCCGCGCCGAAAATCGCCTCCGGTTGCGGGAGAGCTCAGAATGTATCCAAATCACCACCATAACGCTCGTATCTTCACCCTCTACCCTCATCCATGCTTTGATCAAACCAAAAAATAACCATTTTCTCCAAATCTAAGCCTAATCATAAACCCTAAAACTTTAGAACCTAAGTTAAATAGTAATGAGGCATGGAATCGAGCCATCAGCTTAGGGCTTCTATTCAGCGCCTCATACACAACAACATTATAACAAAGGTGAAGCAAGAAAATGGATAATTAGAGGGACTCGTGTTTACCTACAGAGCGGAGAACTGCTCTGGTGGTTATTGCAGAGCTTGAAGATGGCGATTAAGAAACCCAGAGAGGAGACTCCAGCTCATATAATTACTCTTAATCCATTTTTCCCGTGACTGTGTTCTTATCTTCTACCTCTTCTTCTTATTTTTATTTTTAGTATGGACTATGGTTAATTGATGTAGAATAGGATAAGAGGACTAGAATATCAGTGTAGAGATTAGGTATTAGGATTGATGATACACAGAGGTGTGTTGAAGATTGTGAGGAAACTGAATTAAGGTTGTATGATTGAGGTTGTAGCTCAATTTATTTAGGGATTCATCTTGAAGCTCTGATCAATGGTGGGTTGATAAGCTTTGATTGAGGTTCGGGGATGTTAGGGCATGAATTTGACAGAGTAAAAATAGGGTGAATGATGACATCTAGATGAAGCAATTAGGTAGGGTTTATATAAATGAGAGGTGAGGAAAATTAAAGGGAATTCAGTTAGAAGGTAGTTAGAAATGATTGAATATAGAACCTTGGATAGTGATCCAAGGGGAAATTTAATCAAGGGTTGAAAGTGATTATGAGAATTAGATTGTTTGTTAGTTAGAGTGAAGAAAATTGAGTGAGAATGTGTTTCTTTTGGCCTAAGTTTAGTTGAAAAAATGAAGTATGAGTGGGTTTGTTTGGAGGTTAGAGGTTAGTTATGGCTTAAGCTTGATTTTGAGAGAATTTTGAAATACAAGGGTGTTTTGGTCATTTGGCTAAGTGCCACATGGCAGAGGTTGTTATCTGGCAGTTAGGCATATAGAGGTTTGTTAGTAGGTTATTAGAGTGGTTTAGGATAACTAGATACCATGGGATTCAAGTGGAAATGTAGTATCCACTTAGGGAAGTTAGTTATGTTTGGGTAGGGTTAGTTATGGTTATTGGATGATCATATAGTTGCAAGAACAAGATTTGGTTCTGCATCTGGCCTTTAGATTTAATGATAACAATACATTGTTTCTTAGAGAACAATTTTGTACCCTAATGGTTTTGTCTAGAGTGTAGCTTTTGCTAACAGGTTCTGAATCTGAAGATTTGGCATGCGACGTCATCAGACTCTAAACTCAACATACTCTGCCTCTGAAGAGATACAAATGTATGCTTCACAAGATTACATCAAGTTTTGGAATGCTCTTAGACAATGGTTCTGATGAAATTCTTTTCTAAAGCTCATGACTGTGACTCTGATAGAAGAGCATCTAAAGAATTGTCAAGGCTCTCAAGATTCTGAAGAACAAGTTCTGAAGACCAGATTTTGAGGAACAGTGTCAAGACTCATAAGACTAAGGTTCTGATGTTTCTTTCAACCAGACTCTTGATCCTTTTAAACATGTTTCAACAACATATACTAAGAAACCTCTGAAGATTAGAAGATATGATCAAAATGTTTTACGTGAGAAAAATAGTACACAGTACAAGATCAAATATTTCTTCCACTACGTTGATTTTGTGGAATAAGGATTGTATTATTGTACCATTTTGTCTCCCACCTTTTCATACCGTTATGCAAGGTGCCATCTCATTTATGAAGATTTCCATTCTACCCTCCAACGAATCTTTTCATTGCCTATATAAAGGAGACTTGGAAGAATGAATGAAGCTGCCAATTTACGAAAGACTAATTTATTCACGCAACACCAACGCTTTTGCTGAACATATTATTATTGTGAATAGAAAACACACATAGATCTTTTGTTCATTTTTGTGTGATATTTCATTGTACTTAAACTTTGTGTAATCTGCTTTCATAGAAGCAACTTTGTAAACACATTTCTTGTATCTCATTATTTGAGGTTGTATTCCTTGAGAGACTAGGGTTTAGTCAAGATTCTCGAGAAGACAATGACAGACATTCATTGTGTGTCTGTAATCAAGTCGACTATAATGGATTAAGTCCTTATTGATAAGGAGAAATCACATTGACAGGTGGAATGGATTACCTTGGCGAAATCACCTTATGTTCATTTATTTTTGTTCTTATTTCATATTTGAGTGTTTTGGGTGTGAAAAAGTTTTATCTTTGAACCCCAATTCAAACCTTCCCTTTCTTGTGTTTCTTGTCACCTTAAATAGTTAGGGTGAACTTAGGGTTATTGATCAAGTTATCTATCATAACAGTTGGGTTAGTTTTGATTTGAAACAAGCTTGGACAGTTAGGTTACTAGCATAGGTGGTTATGGTGATTGAGCATTTTTTGTGTGGATTTCATTAATGTATGATTGAGTTATTTGAAAGAAATACGATATGCCTTAATGTATGTGTGGATGATTGTCTGTTTGGTTTAGATTATGTATGTTGAATCATGCTTGAGCTTATGTTTATTATGAGTTGTAAAAAATATGTTATGCTTTGAGGTATGTATGATTAAATGCTTGGTTTGGATGGTATATGTGCATTGCATGACTTAAGTTGTGGAACTCTGTAGGCTGCATTGAGCTCTATAGCAATACATTGAGCTCTGCACTTACATTGTGTATGGATTGTTGGACCTCAGCTGTTTGTACCTAGCTTGCAGTGTATTTGCATCATGTTTGTGTTTGTGTGTTCATCTTGTCATGAAACTTCTGCAACTTGTATAACATTGTTAAAATGAAATTATTTGGTCTTTATACATAACAGGTTTTGGCATACATATGAACTAGGGTAGGGCTCTATTTTGTCATGATGATGATGGAATTTTTTTGATGTTGCAGGCCTGGTGCAGTGTTGATGCAATTGATGGTTAATGTGCAAGTTTGGTGGTTAGACATTGTACATGGCATATATGGAGGTACCACCACTACAAATAACACTTTTAACATCGCACATGAAAGAGATGTAACCTCAGCTACCGAGGCGACATAACGAAGGGCGACATGAAAAGATTCCACTTAACACCTCGGTTAATTAAAAACCAAGGGGTAAAGTTATCTAATCATGGGTTCGAACCCCAACATTTGCATTTTATTATTTACAATAACAACGCCTCATACCTCTCGTTTTATCCATATAATCGAGGTAAGATAGTGTCATACCCTAAATTTTGACCCTAAGATTCCACATCATTTGCATATCATATGAATATACTTTCATGTATCACTAACCCATCACAAGTGCAAGATATGTGTGCTTACTTGCTTCACAGGTTAGGTGATCCCCCTAAAGCTCAAGCAGAGGAATTATCAAGGGATAAGCATCATATTCAACACCACAAGTATCTATATCATCCATGAAGATCAAGAACTTTCACTCACTACTACGAAAAACCCATTTAACAATGGTTGGAAATGACATATAATGACGGGGGCGAAGGCGTTGTTATGTAGAGTGTTGTTGTATATGAGGTACGTACAATGACGGTCTTGGGACCGTTGTTGTATTCTAGTATGCACGCACCATTTCATGACGGTTAGTTTAGTCAACCGTTGTGATATAACTAAACTGTTATCTGGTTCGATTCCCAGCAACAACATTTTTTATTTATATTAGTGTTTGACATACAACTACGAATAGGTTTATAACCGCTTCCAAAAACACCTGTTTTAAATATAAAATTTATCTGCTTATCAAATTATTCCTATAATTTATTCTGTCAAAACAGCTTGTGTTTACATGCAAACACAATATGTGCATCAAACACAATTCTTCCTATATTTTATCCTTATAAATGAATCAGAGAATTTACATCAAAATCTAAATGAATCTGAGAATTAAACTGCTAACATTGTTTAAATCAAAAGCCAATATTATTAATTTCATTATGTGCATCAAAAGGCAAAACTATTGTTCACATTATGTGCATCAAAAGCAAAAAATATGTGCATAAAAAAATGTTGCTGATATATCAAACAGTAGGAGCAGAACCCTTAAGCGCATTGTGGATATACGCCCAACGTTTACGAAGATCCACAAAGTCCTCAACAGGGAATGGGGTTTCATCGTTAAACATCTACATAAGAGCAAAAAATTGAAGATCATGCATGATAATAATTCAATAGTTAACTTATATATTAATATATGTAAACATTTTCTGGCATATATTAACGTATCCCATGAATCAACAGTGCCGGCAAGGACATTGTTTAACATGTGTTTCATGATAAAATACTCACACTCGTAACTCCCGCGTTGTTTCCTCGTCTACAAATTACATGAATACAACCACACATGCATGAATGTAAATGAAATAAATAGGTAATCGGGCCACTTACTTTAGGAGCAAGGTATGTGGGCTTTTTTCTAACATTATTCAATATATTAACTTGCTCCACAATACTGCACATTGAAAATTGAATTAAACATATTACATGATAAACTAATTACAATGAATGACAAAGAAAATGATATTAAACAAAGACACTTACGTTAATACAAGATCTTTCATTGGTTTGTGGAGTGGATCGTGCAAGGAACACAGTAATGTCACCGTATTTGTCCTAAACGATATTACGATCAATTGCCAATGACCACTGAATGAACACGAGAATATATATATATATATATATATATATATATATATATATATATATATATATATATATATATATATATATTATTTGTTACTAAAACAAAACTAAATATAGAATATAGAAATAAATTACAGCAATACTAACCTACATAGGAATGGTGCAAGATAACATTCTTTTCCTCCGTCATTTAGCCGACTTTTCAAGTACTTTTCTGTGATATTTTTATCATTATACGCCCAAACAATAAAACTTGGGTCCAAGATTCCATAGGTACTTGATTTATTCAATTATATACAAACACGGTGAATGTACCTAAATGGTCAAAGAAAATGAATAAATTAAGGGAGAAAATACAAAAAATTATAATGTTCTATAATGACATGTATATTCGACTATATACTTACGTGCACCAAACTTGAAAAATAGATATGTCAAGCCACTTATATCCTGCCAGAAAATCCCTCACATCTTCAGGAGTGTAATACACTAAATCCAATTTAGGGCAATGTTCTAGCGGGAGAGCTTGCGCAAGGTCTATTTTTGAAATGGACAAGTATAAACTTGTTATTTCATTTGGACTAGGGTCCAATATCCCATTGTGGTTATCTACAGAGGGGGAGGACTGTACAATTACTCCCTTTTGTAGAAGCGTGATTTACGACACTTCTACTTGGAGTTTGATCATCACCAAAGCAACGATGATCTTTATTAGTTCGTTGTTCGAGGCTTTCACTTAATCTCTACATCATAACATTCAATTAGAACATAAAACAAAAATAAGCACAATATATTCAATTAGAACATACAATATATATCATACAAAAATAAGCGCGATTTACGACACATACCGAATACAACTCTTGTAACCTTTCTACTTCTTTCTCCCTTTTTTCCCTCTCCTCTTCAAACAGCCTCCTTTGCTCCGCCAATTGCTTCTCAACATTCTCAATCTTTAGTCGTTGAGCAAGAAATTCAGCGGTTTCAGTGCTTCTTCTTTGAGATCCAAAGTATGACCTCAAGCCGACACCATCTCCAACACCACGGACACGACCTCCATGCTCAACTGTTCCGATAGCTTCGACTAATATATCATGTTGTGCTTCCAGAACAAATGTGCCTTCACGGGCCGCCACAACCAAATTATCCTACACAACATGAGCAACTTACATAAGCAATGCATTTAAATAACAACTCATGAGCAACTTACATAAGCAAACGCATTTAAACAAAACATATACTTACAATTTTCTCAGCAACTACTCTTGAAGCCTCAGAGGTGTACTCTCCATTAGGTCTTAATCGAGCCCTCTTCCATTTCTCATGTCTTGAAGGTGGAGACGGAATGTCACCATCTCCTCCTTCTTGTAGTTTTTCCTGCAGGATCCTCTTCTCAAGTTTCCTGTAACCCCCATGAGACAATCTATGGGGGTACATGTTTTTCGCCTTGTTCTGAATTCCTACTTCGCTTTTAGCCTGTTATTAACATAGTGAAAAATGTGTATGATTAGTATCTATAACTCATTAGCATAACATTATAGTTTACATAAGACTAGTACTAACCTTGAATTCCTCAGAACGGCGTTTCTTCGCAAACTTGTGACACACCTTCTTCGATAAAAAACTATACCAAATCCATGGAGGTTGAAGACCGCTCTTAGGCTTCGTAATGTAGTCAGCCGTGAGCCGTGACTTAAATCCCCTCCAACGAACACCGGAATAAGTTATCCACTTTCTTTTCAATTTTGAGTCATCGGTAAACTCAAAATTCAACTACATTAAATCAATATATAAGTATGAATTAGAAACTATAGGTAGTGATATCAAATATATGAAAATTATAGTATGAAATACCTTAACGTCTGTCCATATGCTGTCTTTGACATTAATATCCACTTCTCTCCAATCATCAATCAGTATACTAACTTTGCTACGTGCAAGGAACACAACATAACTCCTAAAAGTAGCGTAATGTGGATAATCCACTAATCTGTAGTGCGAATCAAACTCGATCGGAATTTTTACACCAAATGAGTTGCGGACTGATGTGAATTGGGGCATCATTGTGACACCTCTTTGTGATCTTTTTGTTTGACTTTCAGTTGTTTGAGTTTCATTGGCTAACCTTTCATTTGTTTGAGTTTCTTCGCTGGTTTCTGATGAAGAACTCGACAAGGTCGACATCTAAGTTCAAAAACAACAACAACAACATGAACAACAATGGCAAAAGAGTTTACTGTAGATGCATGGGGAAAATATTTTACAAACCCTAAACGTGATGACAAAGTAAACGATGTTGGTGTTGGTGTTGTTGTTGTCTTCCTTCCTTACGACAACGACGGTGTTGTTGTTATCTTCCTTCTCGATGGTGATGATGATGACGAAGGTGTTGGTATGTGCGTAATCTTCTATTTTCTTCACGATGGTGACGATGATAACGAAAATGACAACAAATGGATACTGATGATGCAAGCTTTGGTTGAAATCGTGTATTGTTTCACAGTATTGAACGTTAGGGTTTAGGGTTGAAATCGTGTAACGTTTCATCTGGTTTCTATTTTCAATGGAAAAAAAGATACTGAAGAGACAATGAAACTAGCTAGCTTGGAGAATATTGAAAAGCTACTACGACGGTCAACAATTTAAACCGTTATGATATATTATTTTCATAATGAAATTTCATATTAAAGCGCCAGAGTTATTTTTAGAATTAAAAATTAAAAAAATATACAAAATATATCACAACTGTGTATATAAACAACCGTAGTCATAACTTTTAATTTTTTTAATTAAAAGTAAATAAAAAAGTAAAGGCGCGTTTTAACATAAAAGGAATAATATATATGAATGCGCTGAGGTTCGAACACATGAAAGCTTGAAAGTATCACCATGGTTGATTTATCAACCGTTGTTATATACAGTTAATCACCACGGTTGGTTTATCAACCGTTGTTATATACAGATAATTTTTATTCAATAAACAAATAAAATACAACCGCGCCTTAGTTTAGATATGTCACAACGGTGTAGGGATGAAGCGTTGTGAGTATGGCGTCATTGTTTACGCATTTTGTAGTAGTGACTCGTCAACAATAAAGTGCAAAATTGCATCATGACAAGCTCATCAAGCCTCAAAGACCCATAGTACACCATAATTAGGGTTTTGACCTAATTCAATCCCTGAGTTGACTTTTGAAGCAAGGAATGATCCCAAACCTCCAAATATGTTTCAAAGACCTCAAATGCCTCATATTAATCCCTTCATATGATTGGATTAACCCAAAGGACTTGATTCATAAACAATGCAAGGATTCAAAATCATCTGGACCACGAACTAGGGTTTCTGACAAAAAGTCAACCATACCTTTGAATTTTGACCAAGACATGATCTCAAACCTTGGGACACGATTCAAGACACTCAAATATACCTTTGAAGTCCATTCATAAGTTTAAAATTACCACAGGGTATTCATTCATTGAAAATCAGGAATTAGGGTTTCTCTGCACAAAATTCATCTGATACCCAAAGTCAAAGTTTGACTTTTTGGGGAAAATTGATCATCAAGGACTATTAATCAAGAAAACATGATCCATAGTTGCATTTAATCAAGGATTGATCAAGAAATCAAGGTTACTAGCAAAAGAAGCAAAATTGGAAGAATTGAAAATTTCACTAAGTTATGGAAATTCATGTTCAAGTACCTAACTTTACAAGGCCATAACTTGTGATCCAAGCAACCATTTTTTTCCCTCCAAAGCTCAAATGATAGATCTTCTTCCATACAAAAAGATTGTTGGGCTGAATCATCCCCAAAAAATGCATAGATTTTGAGATATGAAGCCATGAAGTTAGGGTTTCAAGACTTTTTGAACTTTGACACTTAGAAAATTTTTAGGCAGAATCTGTTTTATGTTTTAACCAACTTTGAGGTCATTTTTATCCAAAATCCAAGATGAATCAAGACCAAATGAAAACATCAAAGTTAAAGTAGGATATCTCAGCTTTCCAAAAAGTACAAGAACATCCATTGATTCTACTTGAGCAAGGAGATATGATCCTCATAACCTGCCATGATCAAACTGATTTTTCAAGGCAATTTCCATGTTTACTTGCATCACACGATTTTTCAAAATAGATTTGGTGACTTTGCCAGCCTTGTCATTCTCCAAGATCAGAAGGAATCTTGTTGAATCACATAATATCTTCAACTTTGAACCATAAGTCAAGGATTCTATCTCTTAGCATGTGAGAACCATCATTACAAAGCCATGAATTCAAGTTTGTTTTTGTGCATTTATGTGAAGCAATAAAATGGCATGAAATGAGCCACACCAGTTCAGATCAGTTCAAAAAACAATGAGTGTTCAAACCTGCAAATGGCAATTGAGTCAAGATTCTAGTCATGCTATAGAAGACTTTTGGTACCTTAGCCTTTAAGTTAGAGCTACATGGCTATATCCATTGGACAATAACATGCTCCCTCATCCAACACTACTCATCCAAAAAAATCAGTTCTCCTATAAATAGAGGTCATTTTGCATCAATTCAAATACACCAAAACAATACCAAAGACTTGTTTTCTCCCTTTCCCCCTTATACTTCAAGTTTCAATGTTTCAAAGAGTAAACTTAGAGTTTTCAAAACCAGAGCTTAAACCACTCAAACAACCATCCAAACACATCACAAATTATCCCTTGAAGGTGTTTAAACCTTCATCTTCATCTCAAACCACCAAAATCAGAAAGTTAACTATCAAAACCTCATATCTTTGACTTTCATCATTTTTCAAGCCATATCTTGATCCTGTCCATTTCAAAACCATCCAACACTCCAAACACTCTCTAAATAACATCCTTAAACGGTTCCAGCCATAGTTTCTCAACTATAACACCATTTAGTAGAGTTTCCATTTTGGCCACTTTTGACACATTTTGTAAGAAGGAGCCAGATTCTGTTCAGAAAGGTTTCCCTTTGGTTCCAAGTAACCAAGAAGCTTCAACAAGGTGTATTGGAGGTGTCCAAGGCATTGATTTGCTTGTGTCACAAGTCTCTTGGAAATTAGCAAGTGAGCTTCAAGAGGTAAGCTTCCAAAGAACTTGAACTTTAAGAAATATACTTTGCTTTGATGTACATTGATCATGATCATGTCATATATGTCTTACTTGTTGTGTTTGAACCATTTTATCATGCTATTATTGATTGTATATAGTTGTAGCATAGAACTTGCAAATTTGAATCCTTTTAGGAACCACTATCGATTTTTAAAATGTAGGCATTTTTAGAAAAATATAACACCCTAGTGGTTAAACATGCGCACCCTTGAGTACTTATGCCTACCAGAATTGGGGTTCGAATTCCCCTCACCCCAGTTCTTTTTTATTTTTTCTGATTTTTCAAATGAATAACACATATAATGTAATGCTTCCCTCTCCTTCAAACCTGCGCGAGTTGGCTGGTTGGTCTTGGTTTTGTGCTACAAGCGAAGGAACCTGGGTTCAACACCCATGGGGATCATTCCCCATATTTTTTTAATCACTTATTTTCTTAACTTCCTTTACAAATTCAAATGTCCATAACTTTCTCATTTTTAATCACTTTGAACCCCTTCTTTTTGTAAATTGTTCATGATAATGTTTATTTTTTATTTTTAAAAATAAAATACCAAAAATAATTATTTTTAATACATTTATGAGTGTTCAAAGTGTGTGGTGTTTTTAGGGTTTCTTAAAGGACTTCTTTGATCCTTTTGAATGTTTCTTTGCTTTCCCTTGCTTACAATGACTTGTTTGAACCATATACATCTTGTATGAAACTTAAATGATGTTTTGAATTTATACATCCTTGTCCTTACTTGATTTTAATACATTTTCAAGTGTATGTTTACATGTAAATGAATGTTGAACTTTCAATCATGCCATGAATTTTTTGCTTAATCCTTTGCCTTAACATGTTGATTTTATCCCATGTTTACATGACTTCGATATGTTTATATTCCTTTGTGTTGATCATACCATGTTTATATGCTCCTAAAACATTTGAACTTTGCCCTGAAAATACTTTTATATACATGTTTGTTTATATAGACCTTTGTGTTGTTTCCACTTTGTAAGACCATGATTAAACGCTAACATAAATCAATTACATTTTCAAACACTTTGGGCCTCTATTAGAGTGTAAGTCCCTCCCCTCTTTCTCAAAACTTTCTTCAATTTCTTAAATATTTCAATCTTTCAAATCTCCATCTTCAACTTTCATCAAACACATCCCTAGTGGAATTTCAATCATCTTGGGCCTCTGCTTAGAGTGTAAGACCCAACACCTTTGTATATAAAATAATCATAGGCATCTGTCAAGAGTGTAAGACCCACCACCTTTTCTTTTCAATAAGTCTTGGGCCTCTGCTTAGAGTGTAAGACCCAACACCCCTGTGAATAGAATAAAACACACAAGTAAAACATTCAAAAACCCCTACAGATGCAAAATCTTCCATGAATTCAAACATGTTATATCAATATCTCTACTTGTTAAATCTTCAATCATGTTTGTTCATATTTTGTTAAGTTTCTCTTGACATTTATATCATCCTTAGTTTAGGATCCCTTCAATCATAACTTAGTTCAAACAACTAGTTCCTTGGCCTCCTCATGGGCCTTATACAAGCATCATGGCCTCCTCTTGGGCCTTATAGAAGAATCATCGCCTCCTCTTGGGCTTCATACAATGAATCTCATTCAATCCCCCAGCCTCCTCTTGGGCTTCATACAAGGAATCTCATTCAATCCCCCAACCTCCTCTTGGGCTTCATACAAGGACCCTCAGGCTTCTTAAAAGCATAAGTCAAGCCTGAGTCACCTATACAAATAAAATATTTTAGCCTCATTCATCTTGGGCTTTGTACAGGATATAAATAAATTCTTTTAGCCTCATTCATCTTGGGCTTTGTACAAGACAGATAAAACTCCCCAGTTGAGTCAATCTTTTTCAGCTTCATATCTTGGGCTCCAATCAAGATACCTAAATAAATCCATTTCCTCACAGATGAGACCTTGAGCCATCTTTGTAGGAAGATATCTCTTTTAATCACTACAATTCAAGCCAAACATCAAAACACTATTTTTTCCAGATAATTGATGTAAATGGCACTCTTGTTGATTCAAAACCCAAGTTGGAGTCCTTCCTTTATCATGGTTCAAAAACTTTTCTTTCATCTAACTGATGTAAGTGGCACACTTGTCAATTCTATATCCAAGTTAAGGTCCTTTTGTTAGTATGTAAAGAAATCATAAATGAAAAATTGGCATTGCTTAACACAATGAGTTTAAAGCTCTTTCCCTTATGACATAACTTTCAAATGATTGTAGTGAATAGGTGAGATATCTCCCTTAAAGATGACAATTTATCAAATCTTTCAAACACTCTTTTAGCTTCATCATCTTGGGCTTTAAACAAAATACAAAACAAAATTTTTTCCTCCTATAGATTAGGAGGAACTACGAACGCTCTGATTTCCCAATTCTCTTTTTGGGAATACGTAGGCATAAGGCCATAAGATCTTAGCGAACACACTAATAAAAAACCTTAGGTCTAGGTACCTTCCAAAAATAATAGAAACCCATAGAAACAACAAAAACATTTCCTCATTTTTCCACAAAGGAGAAACTTTCCCAATTAAGCAGCAAATGAATTTAAGCAAACAAGTAATTCAACAGTAGAAATATATACAATAAAGGTTCGTATAGATTACTATAGATAGTCAGGGTGTTAATAGCTTCCCTTTGTATAACTAACCCCCGATTCCAGATCTCTTATCATTTATAGGAAAAACACTTGCGAGCAGGGTTAGTTTAAGGTATCTTCCTTTTCCTTTTAAGCATCATAGGATTAATATTAGAAATCAGAAAGTAGCACTAAATGCGGTAGTGGTCGCGTTACGAAAACCGAAGCTACAGATAGATTGTTTTTTTTAAGTAAAACTCGTTACATTGTTTACACATAATATTAATAAAATATTTTGCTTACAAACTACAATGCTTACCCAGAATATTATATTGTTTACACAGAATATTAAAATAAAAATCAATTAGTCCATGAAGATTATATGTTAGATCTTCGAATCCTCGATATTTGAGCTAGATCAAATACTGGGTGTGACTATATTCTCAATGGCTTTACCTCGTATGGGTTTGTTGATGATATAAAACAAAAAAAAAGGGTGATAAAAAAAGGTTAGATAAATAAATGATTTTGCTCAAATAAATATTTAAGAACACAAATCTTAAACACAAATAATTTTCTGCTCTTGCATCCATCTTAGCGACCTTTTCATGACAAATGATCTTACAAACCTTAAAAAGGTGGATGTAGATACTTTCAAGCACTTCATGATGTTTCACTTGCTTCTTCATATTCAGAAATATGCTTTTATAATGAGAGTTTTTATGTTTCATGCGGATCACTAAGGGTAGAGTCTTGAGCGTTGATATGTCCTGAAATGAACGCCAAATATTCAATCAACAAAATCATTAATGGTTTTTTATATGTTTAGGTAAAATACTTTAACCATTGTTTTAATAGAAAACTGGGGTAAATAACTTTTTTTTACATTTCATTTATTACAAAGAATATTTACAAATAATAAATATAATAAAAAAGAAAGGTTCCTAGATTGTTTGTAATATGTGGGTTTTCCCCTCGGTTATATGAAAAAACCGAGGTAATATGTGGTTTTATACTTACTAGAATAGTAATGATCATCGCTCCTTGGAATCATATCACTAGAATAGTAATGATCATCCATATTCAAAATGTAACATATCTTTTGGATTTTCAAGGAGGCGTTTGAGCTTATCTAATTATTTCACTTCCTCTTTTCTAATTTATTTATACATTTTTCAGGTCTCATTTCATTTCCATCTCTTTATGTTTTCAAATCTAGTTTAAAAGTCTTTTCTTTTTATTCAAAAACTGTCTACAAAAATCTTCAACGAAGATGAAAATCTTTTGTTCGTTATCAATGAAAAGTTTGTTAATTTTGATCAGTTGAAAGACCAATATTTTGATCTAATGAAAACTATTTCGAAACATAAGTTGAAAGGTTACTTTGACATGCTTCATGGACCCATCTATACTAATTACGTAACAGAGTTCTTGTTAAATGCCTCTATTAGACAATCTGGTGGGGATGCTAAGTCAATACAGTTCAATGTATATGACTTTCCTATCACCATTATCCCGTCACTTATTGCTCATACAATAAAGTGTAATGAGAAAGGTAGTTGTGTTAAACATTATAGAGTCAACAATGTCTTCTTAACCCACCTTCCCCTAATTTATGCCAACTAGAATAATCTCACCAGTCATGCTACTCTCATCCCAATTACAAAAATTTGGCATCAACTTCTAGTGTCAAATCTCCGTCCAAGAGAGAAACAACTAGAAACGCTTACTTCAGATGATAAGCATTTTTTGTTGTTTCTTATCCACAACATCAAAATTAATATTTCTCTTACTATTTTTAACTTCTTAATGGAAACGGTTGTGACCTCTCGTGACGAAATGACTTTTCTTATACCATATGGAAGAGTTCTTTCTGAACTTTTCTCTCAATTAGGGATAGTTAAAAGGGTAAAAAAAGCATGATTAACTGTTGAAGTTGAGTGGAGTCAGAAGTTTAAACATGTGGAATAGTTATTTGTTGGCCTATTTTTTTTGTAATATGTAATTGATTATCAATGAGAATTTTCCTTTTCTTTTCAATCGTATTATTGCCTAATCTTTTTTTATTGATAACAAAGATTTTAAGTTTTAGTAACTTAAAAAAATAAAGAATTTGGAAATACTAATTGAACCATTGAAAAAAAACATAAAAATGAAGTAACCGAGATTCAAAGCATACCAAATATTTATATTCCTTAGATTTTTACTAAAAACCAAGGTAATAGGTTATATTAAAAATAAGATAACACTCCTTATAAATATATTCCCTAGGTTTTATGGATAATCGAGGTAACAGGTTGTTAGCATGACGCTACAAGGAACTATACTCTCGGTTTTTAGCATTTCGAGGTGAAAGCTTTGTCATAAAAAGTGTTATTTGTAGTATACCAAGCCATAATGGGATTTTGAACATACGAAGACCAAGATGATGATGCAATTGCTTGAAGATGAATAAAGATGTTTGAGGAAGACTTGGAAATAAGTTTAGGATCAACTTAGGGTTAGGTCAAACCTTGGTTAAATGTTTGACCAAAAGTCAACAGTTGACCAAAAGTCAACTGTAGGTCAAATTTAGATTTTTTTTCAATGTAATTTTCCATTTTGTAGTGTAATGGCTTTGTAACTCGTACTTGAATTTTGGTATCCTGACTTGTATATGGATTGATTTTGTAACTTGCTTTTCAATTAATAAAACAAATTTCCCTCCACTTTGAATTTGAATTTGAATTTGAATTCTCTTTGAATGCTTTGAATGTAGGGATCAATGTCCAATTGAAATCATAATGTATTCCAAGGAAAATTGTAATTATTATAAATTGTGCAAATTTCCTTTAGATTCCGTGTAGCTGTTTTTGTTTGATTGTAGATGTTGGTTATTGTTGTCTTTGCGTTGGGATACCCCTAGTATCTTTGTTGATTGAAGTTGGCTTATAAAAAAACATGACTTGGTCAACAAAAAAGGTTGACTTTGTTGACCAGAACTCAACTCTTGTGTGAATGTCTTCAATGCATACAAAATATGTCATAATCTAACTTGAATAATAATGGCCCAATAAATAGGTCAGCGAAAGTCAACATTCCATAGTTGGCTTATACCAAAAGTCAACTACAACACACTTTTCCTTATTTTCCAAGTAATAGTCCAAAATGACTTAACCCATGAGTAAGCACAACAAAACCCTAGTCCATGAGACCAATAACATCCACTTAAAATTCACAACATCTTGTTCCATAAGTAACAATAAGAGCACCAATCATAGTCATCTGATCAAATCCTCAATATCCCAAATGTTGAGATAATCTAGTTGAAATCATGAACCTTTTAAAACAATGATGTTACCTTATGCAAATGAATGAAAATGAATGGTTAGGATAGATGTATGTAGATGAATTCAAAGTCATGATCCAGGTGAAATTGAATGAAAGAGTATGGCAAATTTTGGGGTATGAGAATGGCCACATTATTGGTTCCATCGATTCTAATTATCTCAACATCAACAATTCTTCCTCATGAGGCATTCATCAATTAACTCGGTCATAATAACTCAAACACTTTTCGCATCAATCCTTATTAAACAAAGTAATAAATAAATCAAAAAATTAGAAACTGCTACAAAAATCGAGTCAATGTCCAGAAAACGTCAACATCGGGCTGACGATCAGCCTCTCGCATGCATGACAATGCCACCCTCACGGTCAGTCTGCCCATTATGTGCTGAATATTAAACAAGGACACTCGTCATAAAGTGCTAACAGTTAGACAATCACCTCGTCGATGCTCGTCAGCTCATCCTAACTGATGGACCGTCACTTAAGGTGACACCCGTTACCACCGAGCAGAATAAAAAAATCTATGTTTTCACCATTGTAGCACTTCTAGATCTTAATTTTTTAGTCCCATACAGCCCCACATACATAGTAATCATCATACATGATTGATATAACATTTAACACACCAAAAACGCACATATTCAACACACATTTCATCAATTAATCATTAAATCGTCATCATATTCATCAAAACACCACATACATTCATGACCAACAAAAAAACCGAATTAAACATATAGATTCACAGAATTTGCATCATTAACAGAGCATAACTCAAAATTATAAAATAGCAATCTAGAGAGGTTTTGCACAAATCATCTCAAGGTTCAAATTCACATCAATGAAAGAAAAAGGGAATGAAGAAAAGAAAGAGGTTAAGGAATCCCCACTATCCCCATGCTTAGACACCAATATATCGAATAATCCCCTTACCTCGATTATGCATAAAAGCCTGAAACATAGAAGAATCTGGCTATGGAGACTCTCCTCTTTCACTTTCTATGCTAGGGATTGCTCTCTTCTCTTCTTACTCTTTATTCCACCAAAAATTCCATGTACTCCTACTTTTCCCTTCTATTTAAATAAAACCTAATTTATTTTATTTAAATAATTTCTACTTATTCCCTCAATTCTCATTAACTCTACTCACCTCTATATATTTAATTGAATTCTAGTTTATTGCCCAAAACCACAATTTCTTAAATTCTCCAATAATTTAAATATTAACTATAATTAAATTCTTCCAATCCTCATTAACCTAAATAATAATAATTAATTAAATAAAAGACACTCCTAAAGCTCAAATAAAATGAAAAATACTAGAATAAAAAATCAAGGTGTTACACCTCCCCATACTAAAAACTGAGAGGGACACGGTTGACCCATGCTGACCTGCACCCCGTGCCAGTCCCAGGCACGCCCATCATATAACGACTTGAGAGGGACATGGTTGGCCCACGCTGGTGTGCATGACATGTTGTCATACCCCAAATTTTGACCACTAAGATTCCCATTATTGTGTCAATCATCATCACAATATGGATGAACCATCATGCCTCATCAAATGCCTCAAGGGTTGTTGAGCATTCACTACAATCAAAATTAGGGTTTTAAGCCCTCTCAGAGCCTTAGACAAAGGATCAGTCAAGGAATGACTTGATCTTCAACTTGTCTAGCCTCTAAAATATCCACAATGGATCAAAAGGACTCCCACTTCAAGGATTAAGCACAAGGCTGCTCCCTTCTAGGTGGATCAAGTCTCAAGATCAACAGTGTCACCAAATTAGGGTTTTGGTCGACCAGGGCCTCCAGATGGAAATTTTTCATCTGGGCACAAGCCAATGATCCAAAACATAACCTAATATACTCCATGGAACCTCATGGTCCCAATCATCAAGTCAATTTGACCTCAAGGGGATGCATTCATCAAAAATTAGGAATTAGGGTTTCTTGACCTAATTCACCCCTAAGTTGACTTTTGGGACAAATCATGAGCCAAGACCTCAAGACATGATTTGAGGGTCTCTAATATACTACATTGATCCATTTGCAACAATGGATTAATCCAAGAAGCTTGAGCAACAAGTCTCAATTTCATCTGCACCACAATTAGGGTTTCGCGAGGAAAGTCAACTGTAACTTTGACTTTTGACCAGGACATGCTCCCAAACCCTAAGACATGATTCAATATACCCTATGACACCCATGGAACATGTCCATCAAGTTTGATTTAGGTCAAGGGCATGATTTCCTGAAGAATTGCACAGTTTAGAATTCATCTGTTAAAAAGTCAACTGTGCACAAAAGTCAACTTTGACTTTTTGAGATTTTTCACCAAAATGGACTTTTAACCCTAAAATGATGTTAATGTATGATTTGAATCATCACTCATCAAGAAAAATCAAAGAAAGTGGGATAACTTGTAAAAGGAGTAACCATAAAAACTTAGAAAAATTTCTAAGTTATGGAAAAAGTGACACTAATGTGCCAACTTTGGAGGACCATAACTCCTAAACCACAAGGCCATTGTTCCCCATTCAAAGCTTGATTTGTAGATCACACTGCCCTCTACAAAAACTTCATACTGACCTATGTCCAAATTCCTCATGGATTTTGAGTTATGGAGTGATCAAAATCAAGAAAAGTCACTTTGTTCCAACACTTAGTGAAAATTTCACTAAGTCATAATCTGCCTTTACTTTTTTCCAAATGTAGGGGGATTTTTCACTTGGATTCAAAAGAGATCAAAACCAAACATGTTCAAACAGTTGTTGTATCATGTAAGGGCTTTCCAAAATGGCCAAGAACATTACCAAATTCAATTTGAGCTATGAGATATGATATTAGCAAGATGCTTTGCTGAAATCTGCCAAGGCAAGGCAGATTTTTGCACTTTTGGTCAATTTGCCAAAATCAGCCAAATCCAAACACTCCTATCCACTTGGACACCTCTGAGGATTGAATCTAAAGGGGACAATCACTGAGCCAAGCCTCCAAAGTCTTTGGAACAAAAAATAGCATGTTGAACCTAGAATTGCCAAAATAGGGACAAGACTCCAATTTTGGATTGGAGCATTCAATGGAAGCATCAAGGTGGCATGGACTGAGCTCTTAGCCACTGAATTCAGTCAAGACTTATCCAAGACCAAGGGAACCAGCAGCCTGTGCCCTAACCTCTAGTCAATGGCTAGAGGAGACTTGGATTTTCATTTCCCCTCTGTACAAATTCAACAGTGCAATAACTGGTAAAACCCTGGGCCTCTCCTTGAGCTGTAAACCCCAAATCTTTCTTTTTCAAAGCAGTTTCTCCTTTGATTTTGAATATACTGTTGTTTTTCTGTCTTTGTTGAACAACTAACCAAACAGCATGGAAGCTCTACAACCGAGTAAGTGTTTATACGCTTTCATTTACCGCTTTCACATACATATAACTGTATTGTAGGGCTGTTTCACTGTAATTCTTCTTTCATAAACTCATATCAACTGTGTAATAATAGTATAGATATTTAGAGTTTCCCCGGCAACTACGTCTAGAACTAGGTAACGCTGTTTCGTTTATTCGTAGAAATAGACAGCTAGATCCCCAATAGGATCACCAGATACAGTCTTCTCTTCGGCTGTCCTCATTAGGAATTGTCAAGAAACTCTACTCCCAGAGATGAATGTATTCTCCGTGAATGGCATCTTTGAGTTTCTTCCAAATTCTCGAACTTTCCTGGCTTGATCTATTCCTTGTGAATAGTCTGTCTTGAATTTTTTGGGGTTTGGGGACCCACGGGCTTCTTAAAAGCATCGGCCTCCTCTTGGGCATCATACAAGGACCCACAGGCTTCCTAAAAGCATCCCCGCCTCCTCTTGGGTTTAGTACAAGGACCCATCGGCTTCTTAGAAGTATTCACAGCCTCCTCTTAGGCTTTGTATAATGATCTCTTCCTCCGGGAATGATAGCCTCCTCTTGGGCTTAGTACAAGGACCCGTCGGCTTCTTAAAAGCTTCCAGCCTCCTCTTGGGCTTCGTATAAATTGTCCCGACGACCTCCTAGAGGTATAGGAACAGAACCTAGTCATCTCCATAGAACAGTCCTTTCAAAGAGTCTACCACTGTTTCTCAAAGCATAGTACAAAAGATGAAACTCTAGACATGGACAGTCTAATATCCTTGAGTCTCAAAGATATTCTCAAGTGACCCCTTCGTTAAATAGGAAGGAAACCCATAGACTCGGACAGTCTCAATACCCTTTGGATTTCCCGTTTCCTCAAAGAAAAGGAAATATCCCTGAATCAAATCCTTGAGTACAGTGTTACTCATATAAGAACGTATTTTCTCTTTAAAATCAGTATACTGGATCTATCACTCAACTGAAACAGTTACAATAGCCTCCTCTTGGGCTTTGTACAATGATTCTTCCCAGCAAAGCAAACATTTAGCCTCTCTCTCGGGCTTTGTACGAGACACATAAGAGACTCCCTCGTTGAGTCAATCACCCCTTTCGCCTCCATCTCGAGCTTTATACGAGATACAAAAAGGTTCTTGTTGAGCCAAACAAATTTTAGCCTCCATCTCGGGCTTTGTACGAGATACAAAAACACTCTCTTGTTAAGTATAAAAGATCCTCTTGTAGGACCAACTCCTTTTGGCCTCTCTCTCGGGCTTCGTACGAGACACATAAAAACACCCTATTGTTGGGCCCATAGCCTCCTCTTAGGCTTTGTATAAGAAAACCACTGGATTATCCAATCAACCTTTTAGCATCAAAGTTGTGCCTCACTCACAGTACACAAACATCAACAACTCCTTCCCCTTCATCTAATTGCTGTAAGCGGCAAGCCTCTGGGTCATCTACATCTATGCCACTGTCCCTCTTTTAGCATGAGAAATTCCTAAGGAAAGATAACATTGCTCTACACTGAGTTAAAGTCTTCTCCATCAGGTTAAAAATCTCCTATAAAGGAAATTATGGCATTGCCGGATTCACACATCCCGGTTAAAGTAATTCTCCTTTATAAACAGTTGTGACATACAACCCCCTCTTTAGAGATGACAAATTCTCTCTAAAGTCAAACCTTTAGCTTCATATCTTGGGCTTTGAACAAGATACAAATAGACCTTTCAGCTTCACATCTTGGGCTTTAAACAAGATACAAATCACCTTTAGCTTCACGTCTTGGGCTTTGAACAAGACACCAAAACACCATTTCCTCCCATAGAATAGGAGGAACTACGAACGCTCTGATTTCCCTGTTTCGGTAAACGGGAATACGTAGGCATAAGATTGAAAGAAAAATCTTAGCGAGCACACTAAACAAAAAACCCAAAATCCCATACTTTCATATATCCGTCCTAACATCTTAACCTCCCACCAATTAACCGAACACCACTTTTAAAAAAATAAACCTAATAGAGACCCCGAATCTTTGTAGCATCTGTAAACCAACAGTTTTGACTGTTTAACCTCAGTTTGCAAGCAGGGTTAATTTGAGACATCTATTTCCCTTCCTTCATCAGCTTTAATAGGATAAAAAATGAATCGAGCTGTAGATGCCAAAGAGCGATAATGCTTCGCAACCACATCCAAAATCGCTCGCTACAGAAAAATGGCGACTCCACTGGGGAGGATCATTGGCGATTCTGCTAGGGACGTGTCATTAGGATCTATCTCACCTTTGTAGTGAGGTCTTGTTCTCTTCCCATTTATTAGGTGGAAGCTTTAAAAGTGGCGCCCACCGTGGGGCTCTTCTACCCTTTTTTCTCTTCTCTTGTGTGAAAACCACAGATTTGGGGCTTCCGCCGGGGAACCCATTTTCTGTCAGGAACATAGGATTCATAGCATTAAAGGTCTAGGATGATTAGGACAAATATATATACTGCTTTTCCTGATTGATATATGTGTTTATTTTTCTGCTAATGGGAATGCGTGTGATGCCGCATGTGGAAAGATTGAATATACACTTAAGATAGGTGATGGCGACGAGGTCGACCATCAACCTCAGTGGAGGCTTCCCAATGTAACCATTCCCTCTCACAGGCAATGGGTCGATTGTGAAGCCTGAGAAGCTGAGGAGCAAATTAGTGGCGCAGAGGCTATCGGAAATAGTTGTCATGCGATGCCACCCTCTTCTGAGGACTCTTCAAAAAACATCACCTAGCACGGTTCCCGACCCGCTGGTGTTTTCTTGACAAGAGTTGATGATGATGAGAGACAGGTACAAAAGTCACTAGTATAAACCTTTGGGGATGGGTAGAACCTTGACTTCATGACAACGACCCTTTTGCCCCATGTTTTTTCTATGTTTTTGTGTGCTGCATTCATGCATTCATCTAAAAAACATTAAAACATTCAAAAAATTCTTCTCTTCTAGTCTCTCTGTTTTTCAAATTAAACTAAGACTGTGATTGCAAATATCAGAGAAAAGGATTGCGCTAATGGATTACGGTAGAAGGAGAACTCATAAGTACACCTTCAAGGTTCCAAAACTAAAGGATTTGAGAGGTTTGGCGAGAATGGTCACAAACCAAGAGGCTTTCAGAGCCAAGTACGGAGGTCTGCTACCTCTATTAAGGGTCCATGTGATTGAGGGAATCATGGATGCGCTCATTCAGTTCTACGATCCAGTTTATCACTGCTTCACATTCCCGGATTACCAGCTCGCACCAACGCTGGAGGAGTATTCTCATCTGATCGATTTACATATCACTGGTCGAGATCCATTTTCTGGACTGGAAGAAATTCCAAAGGATCAGACCATTACAAGGGCAATTCATTTGGATGAGTCAGAAGTCAGGATTCACATGACCACCAAGGGTGGCATACAAGGTTTGCCAGCCCAGTTTCTGACAAAGAAAGCTCTGTACTTCGCTAGTATAGGGAACGAGACTGCTTTTGAAAGCATCTTTGTTTTACTCACCTACGGATTATTTTTGTTGCCCAACATTAATAACTTCGTCGATATCAATGCTATTAAGGTTTTTCTCATTGGAAACCCTGTGCCGACTTGGCTCGCAGATGCGTATCATTCTGTACACTTAGGGAATTTGTACAGCGGAGGGGAGATCACATGTTGTGTACCTTTGCTTTACAAATGGTTTATCTCCCATTTAACTAAGTCTGCTGCTTTCTGGGATCATAAGAGTGCCTTGCGCTGGTCGCAGAAGATCATGTCTCTCACCAACTCTGACATAGATTGGTGCAATAGGATTTATGATGGAATCATGATCATTGACCGTTGTGGAAACTTCCCCAACGTACCCCTTATAGTAACTAAGGGAGGAATCAATTACCATCCAGTTCTTGTTCGTCGTCAATTTGGATACCCGATGAGACACGTCCCACGGGGTGTTCATCTGGAAGGTCTTTTCTTCAAGGAAGGAGAAAAAGACAGAGCACTAAAGATGGAAATAGTGCATGCTTGGAAACATGTTCATAAGAAAGGACGAGGGTCTCTAGGAAAACCCGACTGTGTCTCGGTGGAGCCTTATCTCCACTGGGTACAAACTAGAGCTCTCAAGCTAAAGATGCCTTATCCTCGTCACGGAGTTCTTCCGCCAAGGGAATCTGTCATGTACTTCGTGACGGAAACTGAAAAGCTTCAGGTTACTCTCAACAAAGTTCAAAGGGAGAGGAGGTCTTGGAAGAACAAGTACCGCACCCTCAACGTGGAGTGTATCAGAGTCAGCGCCCGATTTCTCCCTTTGAAATCAGCACCCGATTTCTCCCTCAAAGAAAAGGAAAGTACCAGAGTCAGCACCCGATTTCTCTTCAAAGAGGACTCGGGACCCATTATCTTAGGTTTCTATTTCTGCACCTTGTAATCTACTGTATTTTCATTTCCGCAATCCTTTGAATTTCAATAAAAAGGGGTTTCCCCACCGTTTGATATTTGCAATCTAATTGTCGAAGTTTATTTTGATTAAACCAAAAAATAATTAATATAATCATTGCATTCATCATTCTCACATCGCGTATTCCTCTTACCTACGAATCTCACATTTGTGTCTCGGTTCTAGAGTCAAACTGTCTCACTCGTACAATACTCGGGCTAATCGTCAGAAAAAGATGGATGATCTTGAGGAAGAGAACAGAGAGTTGAAAGAAGAGATCGACGCTCTGAGAGAGGATATGAGAAAGCTTCGTAACGACATGCAGGCCATGGCAGAAGCTCAGCTACAAAGGACTGCGATCTCGAAGATCACCTCAGCGCCCATAGTGGAGATGTTTGATCCTAGGTATCAAATGCCGAAAGACCGTCCCTGGGGCATGCCTGCAAACTATATCCCAGAAGGATATGTTTCGCCGATCGTTGAAGATCAGGGAATCGCGACAGATGCCGCTGGTCCTGAAGGTTACAAACTTTGGGAAAGCGAAGATGCCAGGGGCATACTGAAGACTCCTGAAGGTTACAAACTGCCAAGACTCACTGCCGTAGTCACGGTACCACCCCCTGTGGTGCACACTGTCCCAGAAGGACAGACTCCACAGATACCTTCTGGTAAAAAGGAAACTATGTTTGACCGAATGGATGAATTCCAGGAACAGTTCTTGGAAATTCAGAAGGAACTGCAAGCCATTCACGGTCAGGATCTATTTGGCAAGAACGCCGCAGATCTCTGCTTGGTCCCCAATGTGAAAGTCCCGCACAAGTTCCAAGTGCCCGACTTTGAAAACTACAAGGGTAACTCTTGCCCTCAGAGTCATCTGGTGATGTACGCTCAGCGAATGTCAGCTCAGACTGAGAATCAGGACTTGCTGATTCACTACTTTTATGATAGTTTAACCGGTGCCGCATTAAAATGGTACATGGGTTTAAACCGTGCTACGATTAGCACATTCAGAGATCTTGGTACTACCTTCGTCCAACAATACAAATACAATTTGGACATGGCACCGGACAGATGTAACGCCCCAGTTTTTGCCAGTTTTATTGTATTGAGTCTTTTTGGATTATTTTATTATTATTTTATTCTAATTTCGACTTTTATGTGAAAATATGTTATTTTCGGCGGGAATATATTTTATCGCGTTTTGGGAACGTTTGCGAGATATTTGAGTGTGGGGGTATTTTGGACATTTCACATTTAATTTCACTAAGTTAGTAAGAAAAAAAAAGAAAAATAGAAATAGAAAGAATAGAAAGAAAAAGAGAAGTAGAAAAGAAGAAAAGAGAAGAGAAAGAAGAAAAGAGAGGAAAAACTTGTGAAGGAAGAAATCAATCTCCCGACTTTCTAGAACACGATTAAATCGGGTAAGGGTGCGAAACTCGGTTATTATATCATTGTGTATGATTATGTATGTTTTGTGTGGATGTTTTGGTTGGTTTTCCACATGTTTCCGTTTATGCCGTATTGGACGAAATCGATAGAAATCGATGTTTTTACGGTCGAAAAGTCGTATAAATACATGTGTTGGTTGGTTATGTGTATGTGAGCTGCTGTTTAAAGTTTCATGAAGTTTGGTTATGTTTTGGTTAGTTTTCGTTATGTTTCCGTTGTTTTGTCCGTTTAGGTCGAATTGTAGGAAATCGATAAAAATCGATGTTTTCACGATTAGAATTCGAAATAAATTACGTAGTTGTATCGAGTAAGGTTAGGTCGTCGTATGTCGTGCTTTTTATTCAATTTGGTGATGTTTGAAAATTCTGGTTTTTGAAAGGTTGAAATTTAATCGAAAAATCGAACGTCGTAGAAATTTCGTTTATGTGTTCTAAATTGTTCTTATGTATTTGGTGGTTGGGCGTATATGTTTGTTTCGGTGAAAATGTTCGATTTAGTCGAGTTTCCGGGCATTTTGGAAAAGGGACAGCAAAGGTGTATTTTGAGAAAATCTGGTTTTTGAGGAAAAACAGAGTTATGTATCGATACATAACCCCTATGCATCGATACATACTGTGAAAATTGGGAAAAACAGCATTTTCACTACAGCATGTGTCGACACATGCGTGCTATGTATCGATACATGTGGCTTTTTGTATCGATACATAAGCCTATGTATCGATACATAATGTGCTGAACCATAAAAATCTGGTTTTTCGGGGAAACTTCGAAAATTCATATCTCTTGAACCGTAAGTCGGTTTTAACCCCCGTTCGAAGCGTTGGAAAGCTAACGAGATGTTATTTCTAGGAAAAATAGTTTTGAGGTCTGAACTTGGTCCAATCTGTATAGTTTTTACGAACCGTTTTGTAGTGTCGGGCGTCCAGTTTATGTTTTTGCGTTATTTTGAAATATTCATATCTTGTTAACCGTTTATCGTATTTAAGAGTTCTTTATACCGAATCGAATCTGTCGATGAGTACTTTTTGATGATGATAGAAAATATTATTTTTGGCCGACTTTTAGCCGACTTTTCTGAGAACCCGTAAAAATGGAATAATGAGTTATTTTCTATATTGTGCGATAGGATATGATATGTAACGTATGACTTGTGTGAGGGATGTTTGATGGGTATATGATGTTGTGGTGAAGATTTGTGGCCGTTTGGCAATTATGTGCATTGTATTATATGTACTTGAAATGCATGATTTAATATATGAGCCTCGATTTCCATGGGTCATTATATGACATGCATCATGTTGAAGACATGGTAAGATCCCTTCGTGGGTGTAAACAATGCATGAAGACATTGTAAGATCCCTTTGTGGGTGTAACCAATGCAGTTAGACATTGTAGATCCCTTTGTGGGTGTAAACAATGCATGAAGACATTGTAAGATCCCTTTGTGGGTGTAAGCAATGCAGTTAGACATTGTAAGATCCCTTTGTGGGTGTAAACAATGCATGTTGAATTGTAGATCCCTTATGGGTGTAAGCAATTGTTGTATTGATCGTGTGCCTATTATAAGGGACTAAAAACGATCCATAACTTCGTATGCTTGTTGATAAGTGGTAGCGACGGGGAACATCGTATGCCCGACGGGGAGTTACCCTAAGTAACGAGCGATGATTCCAAGAGTTCCTGGGGGACTAATGGTACCGCATGCGTAGAGTCGTTGTGTCGGTCTCTGTGCATTTGCATAATTCATTACATGAATGTTTATGTGTTGAATTTTGAGAAGGATTTGTTATGCATTGTGTTAATGTATATGCTTATGTGATTGATGTGTGAAATGGGTTTAATATGTCTTGTGTTGTTTACAAGTATCGTATTTGTGTGGTGAGAATAATTGTGCATATTTTGCTAAGTGTTTCATAATGATATGCAATTATATTATAATCCTGTTTCTCACCCTTCTGCTGTGGTTTAATGCTGTAATGGCATTGCAGATTAGACGCTGGAGGTCTTTTGCGAAGATTAGTGTCTTCGTCTTTTTGTCGTCCCGTCGGCTCTGATATGTAACACGGGTAGTCGGGGTTCGAGTGTAGATGTTTCTTTTAGCTTGTATATAGTGGCCTTGTATGAATATGTATATGACATACTTATATTTTGTGATGACATCAGTTATGGATGTTCCGCTTTAATTCTGTAACTGAATGCTGATATTTTGGAACGGAGTTCCTTTGTTTATAAAAACTATCCAGGTGTTATATATCTATATGAGCAGGTTGTTTTAGTTCACGTTGGTGTGGCATCTCTGGCTATATCATGATAAATTATTCTTTGCTCTGATGTTTTATTTATAAGATTAGTTTATTCCGATTTTTTTGTACGGGGTATAGAAGGGGTGTTACATTAAGTGGTATCAGAGCCAGTGTCTGTTTGGTCTGTCCGACCGTGTCTTTGTGTCGTTGTTGGACTGTTGCACTCTGTTGAGTGGTTGTTTAACCATAATTTGCTATCATTGGGAACGTTCAGATTATGGCGGGAAGGCATGATGCTGCTATGACTGCGGCCATGCAAGCTATGGCGCAAGCAATGCAGAATTTACCCAATGCTGCGGCGGACGAGGAATCGCGTAGTATGGATAAGTTTCAGAAGAATAATCCACCGAGCTTCAAGGGTACTCATGATCCTGAGGGAGCACAGATTTGGCTGAAGAAGATTGAGAAGATCTTCCGTTTCATTAGGTGTTCCGAGGATCAGAAGGTGCAGTTTGGTACTCATATGTTGGAAAAGGAAGCTGAAGACTGGTGGGCGAATGCTTCTCAGAGGTTTGAGGAGGATGAGATAGTGGTTACATGGGCTGTGTTCAAAGATGCTTTTCTTGAAAAGTATTTTCCGGAAGATGAGAGAGGTAAAAAGGAAATTGAATTTCTTGAACTGAAGCAGGATAATTCCTCTGTTGCGGATTATGCTGCTAAGTTTGAGGAACTTGTGAAGTTCTGTCCTAATTATAATACGGCTGGTTCTGAGAGGTCAAAGTGTTTGAAGTTTGTGAATGGCTTGAGGCCAGAAATCAAGCAGGGTATCGGTTATCAGGAGATAAGACAGTTTTCAGTGTTGGTGAACAAGAGTCGGATTTTTGATGAAGATAGTAAGGCACGTGCTACGCATTACAAGAATCTGGGTGATAGGAAAGGAAAGGGGCAGTTCAGAGGTAGGCCTTATGCTACCCCTGTTGATAAAGGGAAACAGAAGTTTACTTTTGATAGGAAGCCTAGTGGAGGAGGAATGAATTCTTCTGTGAAATGTTATAATTGTGGTGGTTTAGGTCATCGTGTGTCGGAGTGTAGGAGGAATATGAACAAGTGTTCTAATTGTGGTTTGACGGGTCATGTGGCTGCTGATTGTAGGAGGAATGCGATCAAGTGTTATAATTGTGGGGAGAATGGTCACTATAGTACAAAGTGCACGAAACCGAAGCAAGCTCAACCTAGAGGGAAAGTATTTGCATTGGCGGGAGCTCAGCCTACTAATGCAGATCATTTGATTAGAGGTACTTGTTTTATTAATAGTAATCTTTTAATTGCTATTATTGATACTGGAGCGACTCATTCGTTTATTTCGAGTGATTGTGCGAAACGTTTGAATTTGGTGTTGTCTAAGATGGATGGAGAGATGGTTATCGACACTCCAGCTTCGGGGTCGGTAACTACTTCTTTCGTTTGTTTAAGTTGTCCTTTGACAATTTTTGGTAGAGATTTTGTGATGGACTTGGTATGTTTGCCATTGAAGGGTTTGGACGTGATTCTGGGAATGAACTGGTTAGAGTTCAATCGTGTTCATCTTGATTGTTATCTTAAGCGGGTGAGATTTCCTTCTCTTGAAGAAGAAAGGGAATCTGGTTTCTTATCTACCAAAGAGTTGAAGAAACTTTTGGCGGAGGAAGCTCAGTTGTTTGGATTGTTTGCATCGTTGTCTGTAGAGAGTCAAGTTGCAATTGGAAGTTTTCCTGTTGTGTGTGATTTTCAGGAGGTGTTTCCGGATGATTTTTCAGATGTGCCGCCCGAAAGAGAGGTGGAGTTTTCTATAGACCTAGTTCCTGGTACTAGACCTGTATCTATGGCACCATATCGGATGTCAGCATCTGAGTTGGTGGAGTTGAAAAGACAATTGAATGAGTTGTTGGAAAAGAGGTTTGTAAGGCCTAGTGTATCACCTTGGGGTGCTCCTGTTTTGTTGGTCAAAAAGAAAGATGAAAGTATGCGTTTGTGTATCGATTATCGGCAGTTGAATAAAGTGACGATTAAGAACAAGTATCCACTTCCAAGGATCGATGACTTGATGGATCAACTAGTGGGTGCAAGTGTGTTTAGTAAGGTTGATTTGAGGTCAGGATACCATCAGATTCGGGTTAAAGAGGAGGATATTCAGAAGACGGCCTTTAGGACACGATACGGACATTACGAGTTTTCTGTGATGCCGTTCGGGGTTTCTAATGCGCCGGGTGTGTTTATGGAGTATATGAATCGTATATTCCATGAGCATTTAGATCATTTTGTTGTTGTTTTTATTGATGACATTTTGGTTTATTCTAAGTCACAGGAGGAACATGCGGAACATTTGCGTGTTGTGTTGCAGATTCTGAAGGAGAAGAAACTTTATGCCAAACTGTCCAAGTGTGAGTTCTGGTTGTCAGAAGTGAGTTTTCTTGGGCATGTGATTTCAGGTAATGGTATTGCTGTGGATCCATCCAAAGTAGAGGCAGTTCTACAATGGGAGGCTCCTAGATCTGTTACTGAAATTCGGAGTTTTCTGGGTTTGGTTGGATATTACCGGAGGTTTATCGAAGGTTTTTCCAAGTTGGCACTTCCGTTGACCAAACTGACTTGTAAGGGTAAGGCATTTATTTGGGATATACAATGTGAAGAAAGTTTCAACGAGCTGAAGAAGAGATTGACTACAGCTCCGATTTTGATCTTACCGAATCCTAATGAATCGTTCGTTGTGTATTGTGATGCATCTCTAATTGGTTTAGGTGGTGTTTTGATGCAAGATGGTAAGGTGGTTGCTTATGCTTCGAGGCAGTTACGAGTTCATGAGAAGAATTATCCTACTCACGATTTGGAATTAGCTGCGATGGTTTTTGTATTAAAGATTTGGAGGCATTATCTCTACGGTGCTAGATTCGAAGTCTTTAGTGATCATAAAAGTTTAAAATACTTGTTTGATCAGAAAGAGTTGAATATGAGGCAACGGAGATGGTTGGAACTTCTGAAGGACTATGACTTTAGCTTGAATTACCATCCTGGTAAGGCTAATGTGGTAGCTGATGCTTTGAGTCGAAAATCTTTGCGTATATCTGCTTTGATGGTGAAAGAGTGGGAACTTCTGGAACAATTTCGAGACTTGAGTTTGGTTTGTGAGCTTTCACATGAGAGTGTGAAGCTTGGTATGTTAAAGATCACTAATGATTTTCTGTTGTCTGTTATAGAGAAACAGAAGTTGGACTTGAAACTTGTTGATTTGTTGCTAGTTGGAAATCAAGAAGTGAACGGTGACTTTAAAGTGGATGATCAGGGTATTTTGAGATTCCGTGGTAGAATTTGTATACCGGATGATGCAGAGTTGAAAAAGATGATTCTTGAGGAAGGACACCGGAGTAGTATGAGTATACATCCTGGTGCTAATAAGATGTACCAAGATTTGAAGAAAATATTTTGGTGGTCTGGTTTGAAACGAGATGTGGCTCAGTTTGTTTATGCGTGTTTGACTTGTCAGAAGTCAAAAGTGGAGCATCAAAGGCCTGCAGGATTAATGCAACCGTTGGATATTCCGGAGTGGAAATGGGATAGTATTTCGATGGATTTTGTGACGGGTTTGCCTAATTCTCCGAGTAGGCATAATGCTATTTGGGTGATCGTGGATAGACTGACTAAATCGGCGCATTTCATTCCGATTGATATCAGTTATTCTATGGAGCGTTTGGCTGAGATTTATATCAGTGTGGTTGTGAAGTTACATGGCGTTCCGTTGAGTATTGTTTCTGATCGTGACCCGAGGTTTACTTCCAGATTTTGGGAAAGTTTGCAAAAGGCGTTAGGTTCTAAGCTGAGATTGAGTTCTGCTTATCATCCGAAGACTGATGGTCAGACGGAGAGAACAATTCAGTCATTGGAAGATTTACTGAGATCTTGTGTTCTTGAGCAAGGTAAAGTTTGGGACAGTTTTCTTTCATTGATCGAGTTTACGTATAATAACAGTTTCCATTCTAGTATCGGAATGGCACCTTTTGAGGCACTTTATGGAAGAAGATGTCGAACACCTTTGTGTTGGCATGAATCTGGTGAAAGTGCAGTAGTTGGACCTGAGTTAGTTCAACAAACGACGGAGAAGGTGAAACTTATTCGGGAGAAGATGAAAGCTTCTCAGAGTAGGCAAAAGAGTTATCATGATAAAAGGAAAAGAGATCTTGAGTTTCAAACGGGTAACCATGTGTTTTTGAGGGTTTCGCCGGTGACTGGTGTTGGACGTGCTTTGAAGTCGAGGAAGCTTACTTCACGTTTTATTGGTCCATATCAGATATCTGAAAGAGTTGGTGCAGTGGCTTACAGGATAGCATTGCCACCGAATCTTTCGAATCTACATGATGTTTTCCATGTTTCACAGCTACGGAAGTATGTTCCAGATCCGTCTCATGTGATTCCGATGGATGAGGTTGAGGTAAGAGATAATCTTACGGTTGAGGTTTTACCGGTGAGGATTTTAGATCGCGAGTTGAAAAGGTTAAGAGGCAAGGAGATTACACTTGTGAAAGTGGCGTGGGGAGGCGCTGCTGAGGGCAATTTGACTTGGGAATTGGAAAGTCGGATGCGGGAGTCGTATCCGGAGTTGTTTGTATCAGGTATTATTTTCGAGGACGAAAATTTCTAAGTGGGGGAGAGTTGTAACGCCCCAGTTTTTGCCAGTTTTATTGTATTGAGTCTTTTTGGATTATTTTATTATTATTTTATTCTAATTTCGACTTTTATGTGAAAATATGTTATTTTCGGCGGGAATATATTTTATCGCGTTTTGGGAACGTTTGCGAGATATTTGAGTGTGGGGGTATTTTGGACATTTCACATTTAATTTCACTAAGTTAGTAAGAAAAGAAAAGAAAAATAGAAATAGAAAGAATAGAAAGAAAAAGAGAAGTAGAGAAGAAGAAAAGAGAAGAGAAAGAAGAAAAGAGAGGAAAAACTTGTGAAGGAAGAAATCAATCTCCCGACTTTCTAGAACACGATTAAATCGGGTAAGGGTGCGAAACTCGGTTATTATATCATTGTGTATGATTATGTATGTTTTGTGTGGATGTTTTGGTTGGTTTTCCACATGTTTCCGTTTATGCCGTATTGGACGAAATCGATAGAAATCGATGTTTTTACGGTCGAAAAGTCGTATAAATACATGTGTTGGTTGGTTATGTGTATGTGAGCTGCTGTTTAAAGTTTCATGAAGTTTGGTTATGTTTTGGTTAGTTTTCGTTATGTTTCCGTTGTTTTGTCCGTTTAGGTCGAATTGTAGGAAATCGATAAAAATCGATGTTTTCACGGTTAGAATTCGAAATAAATTACGTAGTTGTATCGAGTAAGGTTAGGTCGTCGTATGTCGTGCTTTTTATTCAATTTGGTGATGTTTGAAAATTCTGGTTTTTGAAAGGTTGAAATTTAATCGAAAAATCGAACGTCGTAGAAATTTCGTTTATGTGTTCTAAATTGTTCTTATGTATTTGGTGGTTGGGCGTATATGTTTGTTTCGGTGAAAATGTTCGATTTAGTCGAGTTTCCGGGCATTTTGGAAAAGGGACAGCAAAGGTGTATTTTGAGAAAATCTGGTTTTTGAGGAAAAACAGAGTTATGTATCGATACATAACCCCTATGCATCGATACATACTGTGAAAATTGGGAAAAACAGCATTTTCACTACAGCATGTGTCGACACATGCGTGCTATGTATCGATACATGTGGCTTTTTGTATCGATACATAAGCCTATGTATCGATACATAATGTGCTGAACCATAAAAATCTGGTTTTTCGGGGAAACTTCGAAAATTCATATCTCTTGAACCGTAAGTCGGTTTTAACCCCCGTTCGAAGCGTTGGAAAGCTAACGAGATGTTATTTCTAGGAAAAATAGTTTTGAGGTCTGAACTTGGTCCAATCTGTACAGTTTTTACGAACCGTTTTGTAGTGTCGGGCGTCCGGTTTATGTTTTTGCGTTATTTTGAAATATTCATATCTTGTTAACCGTTTATCGTATTTAAGAGTTCTTTATACCGAATCGAAGCTGTCGATGAGTACTTTTTTATGATGATAGAAAATATTATTTTTGGCCGACTTTTAGCCGACTTTTCTGAGAACCCGTAAAAATGGATAATGAGTTATTTTCTATATTGTGCGATAGGATATGATATGTAACGTATGACTTGTGTGAGGGATGTTTGATGGGTATATGATGTTGTGGTGAAGATTTGTGGCCATTTGGCAATTATGTGCATTGTATTATATGTACTTGAAATGCATGATTTAATATATGAGCCTCGATTTCCATGGGTCATTATATGACATGCATCATGTTGAAGACATTGTAAGATCCCTTCGTGGGTGTAAACAATGCATGAAGACATTGTAAGATCCCTTTGTGGGTGTAAGCAATGCAGTTAGACATTGTAGATCCCTTTGTGGGTGTAAACAATGCATGAAGACATTGTAAGATCCCTTTGTGGGTGTAAGCAATGCAGTTAGACATTGTAAGATCTCTTTGTGGGTGTAAACAATGCATGTTGAATTATAGATCCCTTATGGGTGTAAGCAATTGTTGTATTGATCGTGTGCCTATTATAAGGGACTAAAAATGATCCATAACGTCGTATGCTTGTTGATAAGTGGTAGCGACGGGGAACATCGTATGCCCGACGGGGAGTTACCCTAAGTAACGAGCGATGATTCCAAGAGTTCCTGGGGGACTAATGGTACCGCATGCGTAGAGTCGTTGTGTCGGTCTCTGTGCATTTGCATAATTCATTACATGAATGTTTATGTGTTGAATTTTGAGAAGGATTTGTTATGCATTGTGTTAATGTATATGCTTATGTGATTGATGTGTGAAATGGGTTTAATATGTCTTGTGTTGTTTACAAGTATCGTATTTGTGTGGTGAGAATAATTGTGCATATTTTGCTAAGTGTTTCATAATGATATGCAATTATATTATAATCCTGTTTCTCACCCTTCTGCTGTGGTTTAATGCTGTAATGGCATTGCAGATTAGACGCTGGAGGTCTTTTGCGAAGATTAGTGTCTTCGTCTTTTTGTCGTCCCGTCGGCTCTGATATGTAACACGGGTAGTCGGGGTTCGAGTGTAGATGTTTCTTTTAGCTTGTATATAGTGGCCTTGTATGAATATGTATATGACATACTTATATTTTGTGATGACATCAGTTATGGATGTTCCGCTTTAATTCTGTAACTGAATGCTGATATTTTGGAACGGAGTTCCTTTGTTTATAAAAACTATCCAGGTGTTATATATCTATATGAGCATGTTGTTTTAGTTCACGTTGGTGTGGCATCTCTGGCTATATCATGATAAATTATTCTTTGCTCTGATGTTTTATTTATAAGATTAGTTTATTCCGATTTTTTTGTACGGGGTATAGAAGGGGTGTTACAACAGAGATCAACTCAGATCAATGTCACAAAAGGACAAGGAAACCTTTAAGGAGTACGCCCAGAGATGGCGTGAAATTGCCGCTCAAATTTGTCCACCTCTTGAGGAAAAAGAGATGACAAAGATCTTCTTAAAGACCTTAAGCTCATTTTACTACGACAGAATGGTTGCCAGTGCGCCCAGTGACTTCACCGAGATGGTGAGCATGGGAGTTCGTCTTGAGGAAGCCGTCCGAGAAGGACGTTTGGCAAAAGACGCTGGATCATCGAGTAGTACAAAACGATACGGTAGTGCTCTCCCTAAGAAAAAAGAGCAGGATATTAGGAATATGTCTCTCGAAAGCAAAGGCGGCGTTATCAACCGGGAGCAGCTGTAACTCCTGCTATTAGCCCTGCGCCTATTCCTACGTATCAACCTCAGGTTGCGCAGAGCCAACCTAATCAGCAAAGGACACAGCAGCCTCTTCAGCAGGCTCGTCCTCCATACAATAACAACCGTACAACACGACCATCAGGGTTTGATCCTATACCCATGTTGTACGCATAACTATTTCCGTTACTACTGGCTAAGGGGCACATTTAGACTAAGTCTCCTCTTACAGTACCGTAAAATCCGCCTTTTTGGTTTAAGGTGGATCAGACATGCCCTTATCATTAAGGAGGATCAGGGCATAACATAGAGAACTGTCTCAATTTCAAATCCGACGTGCAAAAGCTTGTTAGGAGCAGGCTCTTATCTTTCAAAGATACGAATCCCAATGTTCTCACAAACCCGCTGCCTCAACATGAGAAACCTGCAGTCAACTTGATTGAGAAAGAATTTATCAATGTCTATCAAATTCACGATGTACTCTTATTGAGGACCAATCTGGTCAAGATGCATTGTAGACAGAGTGGATATGGCCATGTGCCACCTCATAATTATCATCAATGTGATGTCTGCTCTAAAAGCAATCAAGGATGTTCGGTAGTGCGATCAGCTCTACAGGAACAGATGGATCTCAGATGGATCCAAGAGCACCGAGTTCGTGGAGTTAACATGGTCTACACGAATTCCAACGTCATTCAGAACCACGACATCCGTGTGATAAATGTCAACCTGGTGGCAATGCATTCAAGGCAAAGCCAGTATCATAATCTGCCACGACACGATTACAGTTCCTGTCTGACTTGCTCAGTAAACAAACAGGGATGCTCTTTCATACAAGAGGCCCTCCAGCGTCAGATGGATCTTGGATGGATCTAGGACTACCATGATAGGAACCCTTATCAGATCAATATGGTTCAAATCTTCGATATTCGCGTGATGAATACCAACCTGGTAGAGTTACATGCTGAGCAGGTCCGACTCAGATTCTTAATATCACACGACTATCAAAGCTGTAAAGCAGGTTGCGAAAACGATCGAGGTTGTACCCTTGTCCAGGAGGCACTTCAGCACTTGTTAAATCACCGGTGGATGCCAATCTATATGGATGAAGATACTCAGGAGATTAGTATCGGTAACAGGAATCCTACCCGACGTCAAAGTCAGGATGTTCGATCTATGGAAGCTAACCTAGTGAGGTTACATTGTATTCAAAGTGGGCGTGGCCAGGTGCCACCACACAATTATGACCATTGTAGTGTCTGTTCAGAAAGCAACCAAGGGTGTTACCTTGTGAGAGCAGCTCTTCAGGGTCAGGTGGATCGTGGAGAGAATCTCCCATATCCGGGTTATGGACCCATCAATTGGTCACCGAACTACCTTGCCAATCAAATTGAGGACGTTGTCATCATCTTTGATCATCAGAGAACTAGGGATGTTTTCACCATTATCCCTCTGCTTGACGAATCAAGAATTCCCAACCGGGAACGGATCGAGATTACGTACGATGGTCAGAAGAACCAGAAGGTTCCCATAGTCGTCTATCTGCCGGGACCACTACCGTATGAATCAGCTAAGGCAATCCCTTACAAATACGGTGCAACGATAATTGATAATGGAAAGGAAATTCCATTACCCTCCGTCGTGAATATTGCAGACATCAGTCGTGTAACACGGAGTGGTCGAATCTTCAACCGAGGAGTTGGAGAACCTAACAAGGAAAAGGAACTTCAGACAGAAGCTCCCGATCCATCAGTCGGTCAATCCAGTAATCCCGACCTTTCAAAAAATAATGATGAGATGCTGAAGCTCATCCAAAGGAGTGAATATAACATTGTCGATCAGCTGTTACAGACTCCTTCAAAGATCTCGGTATTATCATTGTTACTCAGTTCAGAAGCCCACAGGGAGGCTCTACAGAAAGTCTTGGAGCAAGCCTTTGTGGAACAGGATGTAACAATCAGACAGTTTGATAGCATTGTCTTTAACATCACTTCCTGCAATAATTTGGGAATTAGTGATGAGGAGTTACCCAAAGAGGGTCGCCGTCATAACATGGCGCTCAACATTACAGTTAACTGCCAGGACGATGCTTTGGCCAGCGTACTGGTAGACACAGGGTCAGCCCTGAATTTTATGCCAAAGTCCACTTTAATGCAATTATCATTCAAAGGCCCTCCGATGAGAATCAGCGAGGTCGTCATCAAAGCGTTCGACGGATCCAGAAAAACAGTTATCGGCGAAGTTGATCTTCCCATAACTATCGGTCCCCACACTTTCCAAGTCACTTTCCAGGTCATGGACTTCCGGGCAACATACAGTTGTTTATTAGGAAGACCTTGGATACATCAGGCTGGAACGGTCACTTCGACCCTCCACCAAAAGCTAAAGTTCGTTCAGAACGATCAACTTGTCACAGTCTGTGGGGAACAGGCCTTGCTCGTGAGTAACTTATCATTATCTACTTGTGTAGAACCCGAAGAGGTTATTGGGACGCAGTTCCAAGCGCTGTCGGTGGGCAAGGACAATCAATCCCAAGGAGGAACCTCGATTTCCTCATACAAAGATGCTATCAAAGCGGTCGAGAGTACCGATACAACCGGATGGGGACAGCTTGTCATTCCTATTGACAATAAAACAAAGAAGGGTCTTGGTTTTTCTGCAACCTGTACCCAGACAGCTGTCAGCGATGAAAGTCTTCATCCCATTTAGAACTTCTTCCACAGTGGAGGTTTTCTTCACCCAGTCCCTCAAGCAGTCCATGCTATTAATGAGAAAGATCCCTCTGACATAGAGGAAGAGTGGGAGTCCTATCTTAACAAGGACGGTTATATGTCTCAGGACAAAACGCAAACTCCTTTTTGCTTTCCTACAGAGAGTCCGAGATTTATACCCAGGTTAGACATCGAAATGATATACGGGGATTGTGATCCGGAAGGATGCCGTGCTCCGCCAAATTCATTAGAGGAAGACACTCCAATGAAAGACAATTTTGACTACACCTACTATGGCCCAATGGATGGTCTGCCAATGTGGCAACCTTATCTAGGAGATTTGGGGCAAGAGAGTCAGCCGAACAATGAAAATTAGCTGACTGTCATTGAACAGAATACCTGTGTCCCCACCATGTCATGGGATCAACACTCAGGTCATTCAGAAACTACTCAATATGACGATGAATTTGCAATGTTTGTCGGACTGGAATTCATCAACTATGCTTTTCCTGAGGTCAACGTCATCGAGAGGGATGACCCCTCCAGTTCCAGGAAAGTATGGGACACCCTGGGACAACCAAGTGGAAAATTTGACTATATGGTCAAGTACACCGCTCCCGAAAGCTCTCGTATCAGGCTCGAAGATATCCAGCCAACTGGATGGGGAGATACAGCTAAGAGCACCAATGTTATGCAAATTCCAACTGAGGAATCCTCCTACGACAACTCTGCCTGGGAGACAGATTCCAATGATCCTGCTCCACCAGAAATTAGCGTTATTTCTGAAGACAAATCAAGGAATGTGCCAGACTTTGTGATTCACCGAGGAGTTCGCCGCCAATGGGTTGGCGTCGAGGTTCCGAAGATCGTTCATCAGTCAAAGTAATTGTCGTTTTTAACCTTTCACCCTGCCCAGGTGAAACGGATGTTTTGATAGGGCTCGCTTTCTGTAAATTTTCCCTCTTCGCTCCGCCCAAAGCGACAGAGTTTTGTTTTATAGGGTTGTAGTTTCAAGGATCGACTTGTTCATTAATAAAATAATGTCGTTCTGTAATTTCCGCATTAATTGCTGTTTTCTTTTCGCTTTTCTCAGAAAATGGTAATCCTAAAAAACAATTAAAAATAAAAACAAGCAGTAAAATAAATACACTGCACACACTCGCATTTTCTCTATCTCTTCTAAACACGAATTATCACGTCATGCAGATTGCTTGTTTTAAACCCAGTTGAAACATACGATCCGATGCCTTCTCCCGACTTTGAGTTCCCGATATTTGGGGCTGAAGAAGAAGTTGACAACGAAATTCCAGAAGAGATCTCTCGACTACTCAGACAGGAGGAAAGGTCCATTGAACCTCACAAAGAGCCGTTGGAAACGATCAATGTGGGTTCGGAAAAAGAGAGAAAAGAAATCAGGATTGGGGCACTACTCGGTCCAACTGCCAGAGAGGGTTTAATAAAGCTTCTCAGATAATTTCCCGATGTATTCGCTTGGTCCTATCAGGATATGCCAGGGTTGGATACCAACATCGTGGAACATCACTTACCGTTAAGATCGGAATGTCCGCCAGTAAAGCAAAGGTTGAGACGGACTCACCCAGACATGGCCATCAAAATCAAAGAGGAGGTACAGAAACAGATCGACGCAGGTTTCCTCGCTACATCTGAATATCCTCAATGGTTAGCCAACATCGTACCCGTTCCCAAAAAGGATGGAAAGGTCAGAATGTGTGTTAATTACAGGGATCTGAATAAGGCAAGTCCAAAGGACGACTTTCCTTTACCACACATTGACATGCTGGTAGACAGCACAGCAAAGTTCAAAATTTTCTCCTTCATGGATGGATTCTCGGGTTATAACCAGATCAAAATGGTGCCGAAATATATGGAGAAAACTTCGTTCATTACCCCATGGGGTACCTTTTGTTACAAGGTGATGTCGTTCGGTTTGAAGAACGCCGGGGCAACCTATCAAAGGGCCATGACTACTCTTTTTCATGACATGATACACAAGGAAATAGAGGTATATGTTGATGACATGATTGCAAAATCTAAGACAGAAGAGGAGCATGTGACCCACCTGTCGAAACTATTCGAGCGTTTGAGGAAGTACAAACTCCGCTTGAATCCTAACAAGTGCACCTTCGGTGTCCATTCAGGGAAACTCTTAGGGTTCATCGTCAGCCAGAAAGGAATTGAGGTTGATCCTGACAAGGTCAAGGCCATTCGAGAAATGCCTTCTCCGAAAACTGAAAAACAAGTCAGAGGATTCTTGGGACGTTTGAACTACATCTCCAGGTTTATATTCCTTATGATCGCCACGTGTGCGCCGATGTTCAAATTACTCAAAAAGAACCAGGATTGCGTTTGGTCAGAAGATTGCTAAACCGCCTTCGACAGTATTAAGGAATACCTGTTGAATCCGCCGATTCTATCACCTCCAGTGGAAGGAAGACCACTGATCATTTACCTCACAGTCCTAGAGGACTCAATGGGATGTGTACTTAGCCAACAAGACGAAACCAAACGGAAAGAGTCTGCCATTTACTATCTGAGCAAGAAATTCACCGACTGCTAGACTCGGTACACGATGCTTGAGAAAACTTGTTGCTCTTTGGCTTGGGCAGCCAAACGTCTTCGCCATTACATGATTCGTCACACTACTTGGTTAATATCCGAAATGGGTCTAATCAAGTATGTCTTCGAAAAGCCTGCTCTCACGGGAAGAATTGCCCGTTGGCAGATGTTATTATCAGAATATGACATAGAGTACCACGCTCAGAAAGCCGTTAAAGGAAGTATTTTAGCCGATCATTTGGCTCATCAACCGATTGACGATCAAGAATCAACCGGGTTTTACTTCCCAGACGAAGATGTCATGTATCTAAAAATGAAAGATTGCGATGAACCGTTACCAAGTGAAGGGCCAGAACCAGGTTCCCAATGGGGACTTATCTTTGATGGAGCAGTTAATCATTATGGAAACGGAATTGGGGCAATCATTGCTACCCCTCAGGGTACCCACATTCCTTTCACTGCCAGACTTATGTTCAAATGTACGAACAACGAGGCTGAATACGAAGCTTGTATTATGGGTCTCGAAGAAGCGATTGATTTAAGGATCAAAAACTTGGACGTATATGGCGACTCAGCCTTGGTTATCAATCAAATAAAAGGAGATTGGAACACATACCAATCAGGACTGATTCCTTACAAAGACTATGCAAGAAGGTTGTTACCCTTCTTTAACAGAGTCGAGTTTCATCACGTCCCTCGTAGAGAGAATCACATGGCTGATGCCTTAGCCACTCTCTCTTCTATGATTAGTGTAGGTCAATGGAACGACTTACCTAAGATTGACATAATGCGCCTTGAAAGGCCCGTTTTCATCTTCACGATTGAGGCAGTCATAGACGACAAACCTTGGTATCACGATATCAAATGCTTCCTTTAGAAACAAGAGTACCCATCTGGGGCATCTAGAAAGGACAGAAAAACCCTCAGAAGACTTGCTAGAAACTTCTTCCTGAGCGGTGATACTCTTTATAAGAGAAATTTTAACTTGGTCTTGCTCCGATGTGTAGACAGACCAGAAGCAGACATGCTTATGAAAGAAATTCATGAAGGATCCTTTGGCACTCATGCCAACGGACACACAATGGCGAGAAAAATTCTGAGAGCAGGGTACTACTGGTTGACCATGGAATCCGACTGCTACAAGTACATGAGGAGGTGTCACAAGTGTCAGATATACTCCGACAAAATTCATGTACCGCCATCACATCTCAAAGTTATTTCTTCCCCGTGGCCTTTTTCCATATGGGGAATTGACATGATTGGCTTGATCGAACCTAAGGCTTCAAACGGACATCGGTTCATCCTGGTAGCCATTGACTATTTCACCAAGTGGGTCGAAGCAGCGTCGTACGCTAATGTAACCCGACAAGTGGTGGTCCGATTTATCAAAAACAATATCATCTGCCGTTATGGTGTTACGAGCCAGATCATTACAGATAATGGATATAACTTGAACAACAAGATGATGAAAGAGTTGTGCGTTGAGTTCAAGATCGAACACCATAACTCATCTCCCTACCGACCCAAGATGAATGGAGCGGTAGAAGCTGCTAACAAAAACATCAAGAGGATCGTTCAAAAGATGGTTGTAACCTATAAAGATTGGCACGAGATGCTACCCTTTGCTCTTCACGGTTATCAAACATATGTCCGCACTTCAACAGGGGCGACCCCTTTCTCTCTAGTATATGGTATGGAGGCAGTTCTCCCCATAGAAGTAGAGATCCCATCAATCCGGGTATTGATGGAAGTTAAGCTTTCAGAAGCTGAATGGTGTCAAAGTCGACACGACGAACTGAATCTGATCGAAGAGAAGCGAATCACTGCAATATGCCACAGTCAGTTGTATCAGCAGAGAATGAAGAAGGCGTTCGACAAAAAGGTTTGACCTCGTGTCTTCAGAAAAGGAGACCTCGTGCTCAAGAAGATACAATCGTTTCTCACTGACTCTTGGGGCAAATAGACCCCAAATTACGATGGCCCCTATGTGGTCACGAAAACTTTCTCAGGCAGTGCCTTGAGACTTGCAACCATGGACGGAGAGGAATTTTCCTACCCCACGAATGTTGAAATAGTCAAGAAATACTTCGCCTAAAAAAAGTCTCGATGGATTGAAAACCCGAAAGGGCGGTCCAGGCAAAAGTTAGTGACAAAAAAAAAATCATCCCGATGGATTGGAAATCTCAAAGTACAATCCAGGCAAAAATTAGGGATAATGGCAAGTAACTATGTTCAACAGAGGCAAGTCCCTCAGCAGCAGTTACATCATCCATCGGAGGAAAACTCCAGTCAAGGTCATCTTCGACAGAAGCTCAGGATGTCCCGAATTCAAAGTTGGTAGAAGGATAGTGGTCGTTATGTTTTAACGTAGCCCTTTTCCCTGTAAATTACCATTTTCAAACTTTGTATATACTCTTTGGAATCACGCGTTTGGCTGATCTCCATCTTATCAATAAAATTTGAGCCCTTGTGCTTTTGTTTGTAATTCTTATTTGTTTTAGCTTTACAGAATGGCGTTTTAACATGATTAGCGATTCTTGAAATGAAACAAAAATGAATTTACTTGTTAAAACTTTTTCTGCTTTTAAATTAAAGATGGCAATTGCTTTTGACTGTTGAACATCGGAAGAACGTCGATTGCGTCTCCAAAGGCGTTTGAATTTCAAAGTGCAGAATCAAAGTACTCCTTCTAGACCAGTACACCTGAACGAAGGATCAGCAGTATGAGATGCGGCTTTCCCATCTGATACCCTCGGCCGAGTTCTTATCTCCTAAGCCCGATCAACGGTATTCCCCGCAGGGACTATTTCTCCTAAGCAAGGTAGAATTGCTACTTTTTTTTTACCAACGGTACTTCTTCGCCCCGCGATGGCCGAGTATCCAGTCGTGTTCACTCGTCAGTTTGTATGTCGCGTCAGTTTTGTCAGCATATACATACATACATCATGCATTTGATTTGCATTCACATTTCATATTGCATCACTATCACTCTAGTCGGTCTTGTCCCCTAGTGATAACCGTCTTCTCAATCGAGTTGTTAGTTCTTGCCTCATCAGGAAATGTTGCGTTTGAACAATCTCGCCTCTAGTGTATCTCTGGATTAGAATCGGCACTCGACCACTTTGATAACTTGAACCTCTGAAAAGCCAGAGAAAGCTTCCTAAGCAGAGATTTGGCAGTACAGCTGCCTTTCTCCGAAAGACCGCTGATGAAAAGGTCATCGGCACCTCAAAACTGGAGCCCATCATATGGCATTTCTCCGGGAAGATCCCGAGAAAAGTATGATGTAAGACACCAAGCGGAAGCAGTCTCTCAAGAGACTCATTTTCTCCAGATAGAGTCGACAAATGGCGTCTCCAACAAAGAAGTTTGTGTACCTCTACAACTCAGACGAATGGGTTCCCCAGCAAGTCTGACATCAAAACTTTTTCCACTCAAATGGCATCTCCCCAGGAAAATCCAGCGGGAAGTTTGAGGAAAACCGCTACGAATAGCGTCCCTTGTCAAGAAAGTTTATTGATTTGTAGATCACATTGCCCTCTACAAAAGCTTCATACTGACCTATGTCCAAATTCCTCATGGATTTTGAGTTATGGAGTGATCAAAATCAAGAAAAGTCACTTTGTTCCAACACTTAGTGAAAATTTCACTAAATCAGAATCTGCCTTTACTTTTTTCCAAATGTAGGGGGATTTTTCACTTGGATTCAAAAGAGATCAAAACCAAACATGTTCAAACAGTTGTTGTATCATGTAAGGGCTTTCCAAAATGGCCAAGAACATTACCAAATTCAATTTGAGCTATGAGATATGACATTGGCAAGATGCTTTGCTGAAATCTGCCAAGGCAAGGCAGATTTTTACACTTTTGGTCGATTTGCCAAAATCAGCCAAATCTAAACACTCCTATCCACATGGACACCTCTGAGGATTGAATCTAAAGGGGACAATCACTGAGCCAAGCCTCCAAAGTCTTTGGAACAAGAAATAGCATGTTGAACCTAGAATTGCCAAAATAGGGACAAGACTCCAATTTTGGATTGGAGCATTCAATGGAAGCATCAAGGTGGCATGGACTGAGCTCTTAGCCACTGAATTCAGTCAAGACTTATCCAAGACCAAGGGAACCAGCAGCCTGTGCCCTAACCTCTAGTCAATGGCTAGAGGAGACTTGGATTTTCATTTGCCAACATTGGCCAAACCTACTCAGCAGTTGCCATTCACTATTCCTTGCAAAACAAACTTGCTCTATTATAAATAGAGCTCAATTGTGATCAGTTTAAGTACACCAAAGCCATCAAACAGATGCTTTCCTCAAAATATCTTCTTTCACTCCAATTGTGCCTTCTAAGGCAAGTCACTATCGGGTTTTGATTTTGAGAGCTTTTCCAATCAAACCAATCACACACACACACACCTCATATACATCACATATGAGCTGATCAAACACTTAAACAACAACTGGAACACTGATTTCTCAGAATCACCAGTCAATTGCTCAAGTTTTTAACCAAGTTGCAGTTGAGATGCCATGAAGTGATCCAGCCAGTTTCAATCAAGTCCAAGCATTCAAACACACTCCATAGGGTGTAGGGAAGCTGTTCAGATCATCACAACTCATCTGTAACACCTCCAACTCAGAAATCAATTTGCTCTTGCTGTCACGACCTAGAGATCAATACTTGATTTTTGAAGCATTAATCCAAGATCATAATTTGTTTCCCACATGTTAAACAATTTTTGATCATTTTAATTGAATTTTTATTCAATTAAAATACATTTTGGAAATAAATTAGGGTTTTTGATTAATTCAACCCTCACAAATCATTTTCAAAACTTTTAGGCCTCTATTAGAGTGTAAGACCCAACCCACTTGTACAGAAATATTTTGGGCCTCACTTATTGTATAAGTCCCTCTGTACATTTTTAAATTCGGCACGATCGTCGCCAGTTTAAAAATAAACCATCTGGGCCTCTCCTTGAGCTATAAGAGAGTGTAAGACCCAATCCCCTTTTAACCAAAAACAACTTTGGGTCTCACTTATTGTATAAGTCCCTCTGCGTTAAAAGAAAACCTCGGCGCGATCGCCATTTTAAACGGAAAAATCATTTGGGCCTACCCTCGTGTTATAAGCCCCACTCTTTTTCTTTAAAAACTTTTTGGGCCTCTTGAGAGAGTGTAAGACCCATCTCTTTATACAGAAAACCTTTTTGGGCCACAGTCACTTGTATAAATCCCTCTGTACAAATTCAACAGTGCAATCACTGGTAAAACCCTGGGCCTCTCCTTGAGCTGTAAACCCCAAATCTTTCTTTTTCAAAGCACTTTCTCCTTTGATTTTGAATATACTGTTGTTTTTCTGTCTTTGTTGAACAACTAACCAAACAGCATGGAAGCTCTACAACCGAGTAAGTGTTTATACGCTTTCATTTACCGCTTTCATATACATATAACTGTATTGTGGGGCTGTTTTGCTGTAAGTCTTCTTTCATAAACTCATATCAACTGTGTAATAATAGTATAAATATTTAGAGTTTCCCCGGCAACTACGTCTAGAACTAGGTAACGCCGTTTCGTTTATTCGTAGAAATAGACAGCTAGATCCCCAATAGGATCACCAGATACAGTCTTCTCTTCGGCTGTCCTCATTAGGAATTGTCAAGAAACTCTACTCCCAGAGATGAATGTATTCTCCGTGAATGACATCTTTGAGTTTCTTCCAAATTCTCGAACTTTCCTGGCTTGATCTATTCCTTGTGAATAGCCTGTCTTGAATTTTTCGGGGTTTGGGGACCCACGGGCTTCTTAAAAGCATCGAACTCCTCTTGGGCATCATACAAGGACCCACAGGCTTCCTAAAAGCATCCCCGCCTCCTCTTGGGCTTAGTACAAGGACCCATCGGCTTCTTAGAAGTATTCACAGCCTCCTCTTAGGCTTTGTATAATGATCTCTTCCTCCGGTAATGATAGCCTCCTCTTGGGCTTAGTACAAGGACCCGTCGGCTTCTTAAAAGCTTCCAGCCTCCTCTTGGGCTTCGTACAAATTGTCCCGACGACCTCCTAGAGGTATAGGAACAGAACCTAGTCATCTTCATAGAACAGTCCTTTCAAAGAGTTTACCACTGTTTCTCAAAGCATAGTACAAAAGATGAAACTCTAGACATGGACAGTCTAATATCCTTGAGTCTCAAAGACATTCTCAAGTGACCCCTTCGTTAAATAGGAAGGAAACCCGTAGAATCGGACAGTCTCAATACCCTTTGGATTTCCCGTTTCCTCAAAGAAAAGGAAATATCCCTGAATCAAATCCTTGAGTACAGTGTTACTCATATAAGAACTGATTTTCTCTTTAAAATCAGTATACTGGATCTGTCACTCAACTGAAACAGTTACAATAGCCTCCTCTTGGGCTTGTACAATGATTCTTCCCAGCAAAGCAAACATTTAGCCTCTCTCTCGGGCTTTGTACGAGACACATATGAGACTCCCTCATTGAGTCAATCACCCATTTCGCCTCCATCTCGGGCTTTATGCGAGATACAAAAAGGTTCTTGTTGAGCCAAACAAATTTTAGCCTCCATCTCGGGCTTTGTACGAGATACAAAAACACTCTCTTGTTAAGTATAAAATATCCTCTTGTAGGACCAACCCCTTTTGGCCTCTCTCTCGGGCTTCGTACGAGACACATAAAAACACCCTATTGTTGGGCCCATAGCCTCCTCTTAGGCTTTGTATAAGAAAACCACTGGATGATCCAATCAACCTTTTAGCATCAAAGTTGTGCCTCGCTCACAGTACACAAACATCAACAACTCCTTCCCCTTCATCTAATTGCTGTAAGCGGCAAGCCTCTGGATCATCTACATCCATGTCACTGTCCCTCTTTTAGCATGAGAAATTCCTAAGGAAAGATACCATTGCTCTACACTGAGTTAAAGTTTTCTCCTTCAGGTTAAAAATCTCCTATAAAGGAAATTATGGCATTTCCGGATTCACACATCCCGGTTAAAGTAATTCTCCTTTATAAACAGTTGTGACATACAACCCCCTCTTTAGAGATGACAAATTCTCTCTAAAGTCAAACCTTTAGCTTCATATCTTGGGCTTTGAACAAGATACAAATAGACCTTTCAGCTTCACATCTTGGGCTTTAAACAAGATACAAACCACCTTTAGCTTCACGTCTTGGGCTTTGAACAAGACACCAAAACACCATTTCCTCCCATAGAATAGGAGGAACTACGAACGCTCTGATTTCCCTGTTTCGGTAAACGGGAATACGTAGGCATAAGATTGAAAGAAAAATCTTAGCGAGCACACTAAACAAAAAACCCAAAATCCCATACTTTCATATATCCGTCCTAACATCTTAACCTCCCACCAATTAACCGAACACCACTTTTAAAAAAATAAACCTAATAGAGATCCCGAATCTTTGTAGCATCTGTAAACCAACAGTTTTGACTGTTTAACCTTAGTTTGCAAGCAGGGTTAATTTGAGACGTCTATTTCCCTTCCTTCATCAGCTTTAATAGGATAAAAAATGAATCGAGCTGTAGATACCAAAGAGCGATAGTGCTTCGCAACCACATCCAAAATCGCTCGCTACACATGTGTCCCGTCTAGAATTGGGCATTCTTTCTTTTGGTGTATTTCACACTTTTACTCATGGATGAACCTAGATCAGCTTAATAAAACCAGCCAACTGCAATCCAATTTCATGCACAATTCAATAGAATCTACCATAAAGTAATCAATTACATGCATCACAACAAGGTACATGCATTATCATGGATCAATCATGTCATCAAGTAGGGTTCTCATGTGTTCATGGTCTCAATTTTAATCAAAGGCAATCACGCATTCAAACATATCATTGAGACATCAAAAAACACATAGCATGCAAGTTTCATGAAGAAACAACATGATCAAGCAACACATGTGGAAAGATATGAAGCAAAAACACATTGATCAAGCTATCTAATCCTCTCCTCATGCATTGCCCTAATTTGGTTCTACCCAATATCACAAACCTAGTGGAACCCCACCTTGAGCTTGATGAATTTTTGGTTTAAAGGTGATGAAGGGACTTAAATAATAATCCAATTCTTTCCTTGAGTCTTCTTCTATAAGAAATCAAAAAACTCGACGCATGCACTTGAAGAATGTTAATGCTTGATCAAAATATCCCCTTTCTCTTCCAAAATTGAATTGCCGTCACACTATCTCCACTCTCCACTTCAAAACTCAGATTCTAAGTGAGAGAATATATGTGAGAAAATGAGGAATTTGGCTAATTTTGACTTTAAATAGGATAACCAAGAAATTACCACAATGTCCTTGCCACTAAACTCAATTTTACTATTGGTGCTACTAGGGTTTATCAATCCCTAATCATCTCCATTAATAACTATAATTCCATCATTAATAACATGATGATGAGTGTTTAGAAGTTTACGGCATTACATACATTGAAGGACATGATTATTTGCATTCAACGAAAAGTGACCACGTGTGCCTAGATGAATAATTGATCATTTGTGTCCTCTGAATCTCTATTAATACTCTCATTATTTTTTCGTTGCTACGTTGTTTATTTGTGTTTTAACACTCTATGCTAGTTGTTTAAACAAATATACTTATAATATGTTCAAGTTCTTATAGAGTGAGACAGGGAAACCTATAATGGTTTAAGGCATAAAATTCCTCTAGTGTAAGACAATGAAATTTAAGTTTGAGTTGTTTTAGCGGTTGTTTATAATTTAATTTGGTTATTGTGAAAAACTCATAGTGTTATGGGATTGAACTAATATCTAGTTAATGCGGTGAACTAGGATAAATTTTGTGTATGGATCTATATCCATTTCTTCTTTATTTTCGATTGCTAACTTGTTTGTATGTGTGTTATCAAAACTTTGGAAAAATCTACATAATGTTGAATTATTTTTTACCTTTTCTTTTCATTGTAATATTATCAAAGAACAAATATCTAGACATAAGTGTTTTATATTTACTATTATTTCTTAGAAAATCATACACTAGAAGTCGAGCTTTATTAATTTTATCACTTTACGTCGGTTTTTTAAACAAACATCTTGTGTGAGGCAGGAAAGTCCTCAATGGTTAAAGACATCAAAGTCATTTATTTTGATGCAAGGAAATCTTAAGAATGTGGTGTTTTAGGGATTGTCTGTAATTCGATTTGATTATAGTAAAAATCTTTGAATGTGAGGGGATTGGACCAGCCACTAGTTAACGAGGTAAATCAAGATAAATTTTCTGTGTGAATATCTATTAATATTCTATTTATTTTTTGTTGGATTTGTGTGATATCAAAACTTTCGAAATGCATATGCATGCTTTCTTTTCTAGACTTTGAATGACTTTTAGGTAAGCATAGTTTTCACAAAGTTGAATGAGATATTTCTGAATAACCATGTATTTTTTAACTTAATAAATATTATCAGTAAACATATTTTCGTAGACAAAGCTTTTGATTCCAAATACGGATTGTCCAACCTTATAATGTGTCAACTAGGGGTAGGAATTAGTCAATTTGCATGCCAAGGACATATTGTCTGACCTACTTAAAGCTCAGTTCAACTTAACTCATTTGATAAAATGGTCATGCTCGAGTATTTTAAAAAGCTTATTAACTTAAATAGGACGAGATAAGGCTTATAAAAAAATCCTATTGGGCTTATCAGGTCATCCTACACACACACACATACGCACACACACACACACGCACGCACACGCACGCACGCACACGCACACACACACACACACACACACACACACACACACTCTCGTATATATAGGCCGACACATGAGGAAATAGGGTTGTCTCAACCCTTAGTCTAGTAAAGTTCTCGCTTTAGGTCCCCAAATTTTAATTTTTTTAACTAGTATATATATATATATATATATAAACACGCGCGCGCACGCACGTAGGTGCGCACACACACACAAGAGATAGCAACATTTGCTTGTAATATGAGTTTGAAAATTTTGAGTTTTTGTCAGGCATGACTATTTAGTATGAGATATTGCTTAGTAAATTCAGTTATTAAATTTTTTTTAATCTAAGGATAAGCATACGGATGTTACTATAGAACAATTGAAATGTCTAATTGCATTTTTTGAAAAATATATGGAACATGGTTTTGAAACTGCTCTCATTTTCGTCAAAGAAATTGCTTTTAAAATGGATATAGAACCAAAATTTCATGAAAAATGAATTATTCGTAAAAAGAAATAATTTCATGAGAATATCGATAATAAAGTTATTAAATCTTTCGATGAATAATTTAAAACTGATTATTTTATATACATAATAAATAAAGTAATTACGTCATTTCAAAAATAAGTTTGAAAAATTTAAATTATGTAATGATATTTTTGAATTTCTTTTTAGCAGTGAGAAAATAAGGTCATTGAATAATGAAAAGTTAAAAGAATATTTTTTACTAATTTATTTATTTTAAGACTTGCTATTGATATGCATAAGTCTTAACTATAATTATTAAATTAAGTTTGAGATGCGTTTTGCTATTAGACATAATTGGATGGATGTGGCTCGAGACCAAACCAATTTGGTTTAAAGGCAAGGAGATTGATTGGAGTCCAAAACCCTTTAAGTTTTTTTCAAGTTGGATGGAACACCCTGAGTTTTTACCTTTTGTAAAAATGGTTTGGGAGTCTTTTGTGGTAGAGGGCAAAGGAGCTTTTGTGTTCAAGGAAAAACTGAAACTGTTAAAAGCTCAGCTCAAGTTATGGAGCAAAACAGTTTTCTCTGTGATGAATTTGCAGGTGGAGGAAGCGAGGAAGAAGATTAATTATTTAGATGGCTTGGTTGCAGATGGAAACGGTTATGCTGGCACTCAAGTAATGGAGGATCGTGTGTTTGCTACGTCTGCTATTTGGTCAGCGCTATAGCGCCGTGAGTGTGATATATGGCAAAAATCAAGATGTAAATGGGTGATGGAGGGTGATAGGAACTCAAAAAATTTTCACAATTCTATGAGGGATAGATTTAGGAGAAATGCAGTGACGGTGTTGGAAACAAGCAGAGGTAGAATTGAGCAGAGTGAAGAGATAAAGAAGGAGGCTCATGCGTTCTTCAAAAAGAGATTTGAGAAGAAACATTATAATAGACCTAATCTGGATGGGGTTCATTTTAATTATTTGTCATTTGAGGAATCTGAAGCCTTAGAGGCACCATTTGATGTGGAAGAGATTAAGGCTGCTATTTGGTGTTGTGCGGGGGAGAAAAGTCCTGGACCGGACGGTTTTAATATGATGTTTATCAAGACTTGCTAGGAGTTTATTCAAAAGGAGATTGTTCAGTTTTTGAAGGATGTTCATGGGAATAAAAGGATGCCTAAGGCGGTGATGTCCTCCTTTCTTTCTCTTATTCCAAAAGGGTCAAATCCGCAAAGGCTTGATGATTTCAGACCGATATGTCTCATTGGCTCGCTTTATAGAATTGTGTCCAAGGTTTTATCTTTGAGATTGAGGAAGGTGATGGATAAGTTAATTTCGTCGCCGCAATCAGCGTTCATAGCGGGTAGAACTATGATGGATGGGGTTATTACACTTAATGAAATTATTGACTTTGCGGTGAAGAAAAAACAGGAGTGTTTGCTTGTTAAAGTGGACTTCACGACGGCCTATGACTGTGTTGATTGGGATTACTTAGGTTATATGTTAAGGAGAATGAATTTTGGAAATCGTTGGATGAGATGGATGAAGATGTTGGTGTTCACAAGTTCTATGTCGGTTCTTATCAATGGCAGTCCGTCGGCGGAATTTGAGGCTTGTCGAGGTTTAAGGCAAGGTGATCCACTTTCACCTTTCTTGTTTCTTATAGCGGCTGAAGGCTTGACAGGGCTTATGAAAAATGCTGTAACTGGTGACAAATATCAAGGTTTTAGTTTTAACGATAATCTCCACATAGAGTTACTTCAGTTCGCCGATGACACAATTATGGTTTGTGATGGTAAACTCAGTAATCTGTGGACTATCAAGGCGGTGTTACGCGGTTTCGAACTTGCATCCGGGTTATGTGTGAATTTGAATAAAAGTAAAGTGTTTGGGATTAATGTTCATGAAGATGTTATGCGGGTTGCTTCTAACTTCTTGGCCTGCGCGACTGGTTCAATTCCTTTCAACTTTTTGGACATTTAAGTAGGAGCTAATCCAAGAAAGAAATCAACTTGGAAACATGTTATTGATAAGGTTAAGAAGAGGTTATGCAAGTGGAATGAAAAGCACATGACAATGGGGGCCAGAGTGGTTCTGTTGAATGCGGTGTTGACGAATATCCCGATTTTCCAATTTTCCTTCTACAAAGCTCCAAAAGGAGTGATTCATGATTTGGTTAAAATTCAGAGAACATTTCTGTGGGGTGGATCTGCTGCAAAAAAGAAGATTTGTTGGGTGAGTTGGTCGAAGATTTGCAAACCGAGGAATCGCGGTGGTTTAGGTGTGAAGGAATGTGGGAAATTCAATTTGGAATTACTGAGCAAATAGAAATGGCGCGTTCTCAATGAAACGGATACGTCGTGGTGCAAAATTCTGGCGTTTCGGTATGGTGATGTGCAGGCACTAGTGAAAGATGAGGTGATTGGGACAAGGGCAAGATTATGCTCGTTTTGGTGGAAGGATTTATTGAGCCTACATTCTGAGGACGACGACAGAACCAACTGGTTTACTGGCGCTGTTACAACTAAACTTGGAGAGGGGAATACTATTCGGTTTTGGAAACATGCTTGGTGTGGCAAGGACCCTTTTTCGTTGCTGGCTCTGGATTTGTTCCTTTATGTAGTCAATACGGAGGTCTTGGTGAAGGATGCAGGGAAATGGAGCAATGGAAAGTGGTTATGGAATTTTCATGTGGCGGAAAATTACAGAGACAGTTTGGCAGCAACCCAACAATTTACCATGTTAAATGAAATTCTCCTTGAGGTTAGACCGAATGGTGAAACCAAGGATCGTCATGTTTGGTGGAAGAATGAAGAAGGGTTTTCGGTGAAAAGCTGTTATGAATTGCTGGCTATTAAAACTTGGGAAAATCGGGGATTGGATAATGCAATTCTTCATATGATCAGTGAAATGTGGAAGTGGCAAATTCCCTCCAAAGTGCAAGTTTTCTTATGGAGGTTGTTTATCAACAAATTGCAGACCAAAGATCAACTTCAACGGAGGCAGGTTCTTGTTTCTATCCATGAGTTGGTCTGTCCTTTTTGTTTTTTAGAGAATGAGAACATTGATCATTTATTCTTCTGGTGTGAGTTTAGCATTATAGTGTGGAGGTTAGTGTGTTCGTGGTTGAATTCCGCTTTGCCTTGTGGTTTCTCTAATCCTTTCGAACACTATAATGTTTTTATAACTGGTTTGGGGGAGGCGAGGAAGAATCAGATTGGTAGTCTGGTTTGGTCTTGGACTTGTTGGAATCTTTGGTGTGGTAGAAATAGGATTCTCTTTGAAGGTGGAATAGTGAAGGCTGAAGATTTGGTTGAACTGATTAAAATTAGAACGTGAGAAGGTTTTTCTGCTTTTAAATTGGGCAAAGAGTTACTTTGGATTAAGTGGTATAGAGATCCAGGGTCATGTATTTAATTTTGTTTGGTTGGTTTTTTATTTGTGTTTCTCTTTGTTGTTGTAATTGGGTTGTGGCACCCCTAGTTCTCCACTTAATTAATTTGCTGTTAAAAAAAAAAAAGACATAATTATTCTAGCACTTATATTTATATATAAATTTTATAATTGAGTTTTATTATTTTATGTTGTGTGTGTACATCTATAAATTAAGTATGTTTCAAAAAGTCAGAAAAATAGATATATAGGCGATAAAATATTTTATTAATCTCAAATAATTAGATGTACAAACTCTAAAATAAAGCATTTTAAATAGGATTTTATAAAGATCACAATAGACTCAAAATAAAACCTTTGACAAGAAATATATCAGACTTAGACCTTTTTTTTTAATTAGGTATAACCTATTTAAGTAAAGTTTGACTCAACTCAACGTACTCACATCCTAAATATCTAACACATTGTCAAATAAATATTTGCATAGAGAATAAAATATTATTCGAGTTTAAATATGAGATTCTGACGCGTAAACTATGAAATTATAATGTAATAATGGAGACAAAATTAAAATTATTTGATTTGGACTGCGAAATAAAACTTATATAAAAATGAATTTCTATATTAGAATTTTTTAAAATTGTTTTGTATACTTTAATTAATATTTTTTAATTTAATTTTAAAAATAAATAAAAAGTTGTGCATAAATTTGAATAATTACGAATATGCCATATGTAAATTATCTTATTTAGAATTCTCTTTTTTTTTTTTCTTTCTAGTTTATAATTAAAATTATTTAAAGTTATTAGATTTTGTTTTAATTCATATGTGAAGAAGGAAGGTTTATGTGACCATAAATTTCCATATAAAAATTAGCTAAAATAACTTTTGGATGTTATATATATATATATATATATATATATATATATATATATATGAAATGCTAATCAACCCCCAAAATTGGTGGGCCCCACACAAAAATATACCAAATCTATTTTTTTCTATTTTTTTTTCTTCATCTTTCTAATGTGAGTTCCACTTAAAATTGATGGGCCCCACACAAAAATACACTAAGATGTATGTTGCTAATGCACACCTACATGGGTGTGCATTAGCTGTAGGTGTGCATTAGCATAACCATATATATATATATATATATATATTTAATTTAATTTTAAAATAAACAATGAGGAAGTGGGGGAATTTGGATGAATATGATCATTTCACTAATAAGTTGTCATACCTAAAGTTACCTTGCTTTATAGTAGTTGATAGATTACCTTTTTACAAAATGAATGAATTATAAATAATTTTTTATTATTAACCTTTTATCATTATAAATGTATACTTTTTCATTAATGAAATTAATAGTCTAATACAATAAAAAGTATACCCTCTGTCTTTTTTAAAATTATTTTTTAAATATATTTTTTAATTATTTTACTACAATTTTGATTCTTCTATTTTCTCAGATTAATATAAATAATACCTTTATTTTAAATTTAAACAAATGCGAAATCGCTATCACATTTTTCCCATGTAAAATTGGTGTTGTTTTCATTTTTAAAAGATGTATTTAACTTTAAATAACGTGTAATAAGTAAAATGTGAGGAATTTTCATATTAAAATCTTAAAAAGTCATTAAAAGATATACATTTATCAATTTGGACTGCAAAAATGTGATGAGTAAAAAGAAATTATTATGAAACTTTAAAATTAAATATATAAATTACACGTTATTAAAAATTTGTTATATCATCATTTTTTTAAGGCAAAAATGTGGAAAAATATTAAAATTACTTAAATTTAAAATAGATAGATTAATTTTCTGAATGAGGCAAAATAAATGGATCAAAATTATAGTTAAGCTTAAACTATTTTATGAGTGTGTTGTAAATGATTGTTGTTTGTTTGAGTTCTTACCTAAGATGTTAAATAGACATATTATTTTTGTATTCTCTTAGTTTATAAAAATAGATATCATTTTTAAACTTAAATACAACATTATATATTATTTTTTTCAATAATACGATTATAGTTTATAATTTATGTTGTTATAATATTTAGAAGATTTTAAAAGGTTTAGATAAATTATTCAAATATAATATAGACTAAATTACAGTTTTAATCTCTATATTTAATTGCAATCATGAAATCAATCCTCTATTTTGTTTTTAAACAATTTTGGTTCTCTATTTTATTTTTGGTCAAAAGAATGGCTAATGTGTATTTTTTTTAATAGGTGACACAATTTTAGTGACGTATACACGATAAGCTACCTCGTCTCATTTAACATGTCATTTCCTCTTTTATATATTATAGGGGACTAAAATAGATGAACTAAAACTTATTGTTATTATATTTCAAAGACTAAAAATATGATACTTATAAATATTTCTTTATAATTTTTTACAAATCATTATTTGAAAAAAAAAACTAAATTTTTTTTATTATTTTCTTCAATTTTTTATTTTTTCAAAATTGTTCCTTCCTAACTCACAATTAGAGTTTTGAGAGATAAAATTCGTACCATTACTCTAATAGTTGTAAAACAATAGTGAATACTTAATGGGTGTAAAAAAAATTATAAATTTATTCAGCCCATTAACTATTGCCTATTAATTTATTAAAAAAATATTATCTATTAAGAACTATGATAAATATATAATGGAGTATATTAATTTAAAATTAAAATTGAAAAAGTAATATAATACTTGTTTAAAAAAAAATATGTTAAAAAGACATTTGTGTTTGCTAAACCACTTGCAATATAAATAAATAATATTTTTTATTGGAAATAGGTAAAATCAAGTTAGACTTTGTAAAATTTAAATCTCATCACATAAAACAATAATGTTTAAAATTGATATGTCATCTCTAAATCAAATATGCCATTTTAAATTTATATGTCATAGTATTATATTTAAATAAGTTATAGAGTCGTCTTTAAATAGATTATAACGAGTTTATTAAATAATATTTTAATATTTAACATAATATTTTAGAGAATCTAATTTTATGTGAAATTAAATTATTTATTTTATAATAATATATTTAAATATATAAGAATAATCATAGTATATTAATTTACTTAAATGATTTAAATATTAACAAATTTAACATAAATTACAAAATATAATAATAATAAAGAATGTTATTCATAATTACTTAAATGTACCAATTCGATAAACATAAAATATTAATTTTTATGGACTCCAACATTACCAAAGTACACTTTTTATAAAATGAAGAAACCTTACTTATTAAAAATATATATAATTTGCCTTATCCGGTATAAATTAGACCTTAGGTCTATATGAGTGGTGTTCGATTTTATTCTATTTAGCTATTTTAATTTATTGTTTATTTTTAAATATATATATATATATATATAAAGCATGCTATGATTTCATTCAAAGATTCAAGGGTTTTGAAGAATTGAAAATTAACTTTAAGACTGCAGTAGTTTTATTGTTAAAAATTTTGATATTATTGAAGGTTAAATTGTTTGGTTGTAGATTTTTATTGGATAAATCATCAACTCAATCCAATCTCGCGGTCAGGGGTAATTTTCAATGTTCATGATATTGTTAGCGTTTTGTGTTTTAATGAAATTGATAACGGTAATCATATTTTTTTTCGGTTGTTTTAAATCTGATTGGTTTGGACATCTATTTCGGAATGGGTGGGAGTGTCTTGGCGGGATAGTGGTAGATATTGTGATCATTTACTGGATTGATTTCTTAAGTTGATTAGAAAACCGTCGAAGAAGACGGTGTCTATACTTTGATTTTGTACATGTTAGGGCATATGGTGGTTTAAAAATCAAATCAATTTTAATGGTGAGTTTGCTAATGTAGAAGATATTGTTAATAGAATTATCTTATATTCTTGGTGTTTGTTGAGATTTGACACTAGCAAGAGATTGGTTTGTAACCATTATGAGTGGTTCAAACAACCATTAGAGTTTTTGTAAAATGGTTGTTTATGGTGTGTTAGATTTTATTTGGTAAAACTAGCTTATAGCTGATAGGTAGTAGCTGATAGTTGGTGGTTGATAATTGATAAGTTAATTTGAGTGTTTGGTAAATTAGTTGTTACACTAGTTTAATAATTAAAAAATGACCAAAAATAACATTTTTATTTAAGAAATTGGTGATTTCATTATCTTATATATTATTAAATTAATTTTTATTCGATAAAAGTAAATATATTAATAACAACATGCAAAACAATTTTAATATATATATAAAATTGAAGATATCATAAGAATATATAAATTTGTATATAAGTTTTATGAGCTTTGCTATTTATTATGAATATGTTGACAACGAAATTCAATGAATAAAAGAACTAACAAACCATACATGAAGCAGACCGGAGTATTTTATAAAGTCATTTATGAGGACATAAAAGTAAAAGTACTCCTAATAACTATAATTCTTGGTATGGTTAACTCATTATTTCGTAAAGTATAGTGTTTTTTTTTCTAATTTTATAATGAAATTTAATAAAATACGTGAAATAATAATATTGTAATTTTGAATTTAGTTATCTACTATCTACCCATTACTAAAAGGTTCCATGAACGACCCAAATTGCCCTTCCCCCAAAAATAAAATACACTATGAAAAGGTTATTTCGATAACTAACAAATTTATCCAAAATCAAAAGTAGTTTTTCACAATTGCATGTCATGTGTTGATTTAACATGGGCTACTATGTACTATTTTCTATTTACCCATTCAAATTAAATATTACATACACTCATTCTCTCTCTTCATTCAAATTTCAAATCATTTGCACTTTTTTTTCACACACTTTCTCACTTTCATTTTAATTTTTTTTCACTATATTTTTTATTATCGCTAAAAATACTAATAATCTATTTTTTAATTTTAATAAAATAAAAAACTTATTTATCTCACAGGTCACTATCAACATAATATTTATTTTATTTTAATTAACCATTATCTTATATTTAAATATTTTTTTTTCTTTCTCCATCTTATAATTCATTTTTTTTCTTTTTATGTAATTATTTAATACAATTTAATTTATATAATTATTATTCATTTTACAATTAAGCATATCATTTTAAATTTTGCATTTGTATCTATATACATTTTATATCGCACCAAATAATTTATTTATCTCACGGGTCATTATCGCATCAAAATTTTCTTTTCGTCTTTCTTCATCTCACGAGTTTTTTTTGCATGATTATTTAATACATCTGTATATAAATACATTTTATATTGTATCAAATAAACTTTCTATTTCACGGGTCACTATAAACACAATACATATTTTATTTTAATTAATAATTATCTTAACTTGAAAGATAAAATCCTTATGATCAAATATTAAATATTTCTTTTTTTTGTTATCTCAAGAATCTTTTTTTTTCTATTTGTATTTTAATACAATTGAATTTATATAATAATTGTTCATTTTATAATTAATAGCTAATTTAAATTTAAACACGTATATAAATACATTTTATAACGTTCCAAATGTACATTTAAGTATATTTTATACTGTATCAAATAATTTTACTCGCGCGGGAGTACGGGTATCTTACTAGTATTAATTTAAAATAATAACAAAAATAAGTTTATTGTCTAATATTTTACAATAAAACACTGAATTTTCTTCACCTTTGTTGATTTCATTGATTCTCCTCCGATGTTTCACTAATTTGAAAATTATCAACACTATTTCTAAATTAATTATAAAATTTATATTTAATAAATGAAAATAATGTCTAGTAAAGTAGAGAAAAATAGTAAAAATCTCCTATAGCATTTTTCAAAATCTCTATAAATGCAATCTTTTAAAATCAATAAGTTAATAGTAAATAATATATATATATATATATATATATATATATATATATATATATATATACTACAAGAAAACACAGAGTTAGCGTCGGCCAAAAGCCCCAACTAAAAACACTAAAACCGACGCTACAAGGGTATAGCGTCGGCCAAGTGTCGGGGTCGGGGCGGACTTTCCAAAGCTGGAAGTTAGTTACAGTTAGCGTCGGCTATTTCCCGACACTAGAATAGTGTCGGCTTCGATTTACGCTAAGGCACCACTAAATGATAACCCTAAACACGAAACTAATTACTGAGTTGGCGTCGGTTTTAACCGACGATATGTAATGCCAGATGTCATTTTTTGATTGAGTTGGCTTTTATCAAGGATATGTCAACGTCATTAGGTAGCGTCGGCCATATGGCCGCCACAACAAAACTTAGTCAGCAACTTATTTCACAGTAGCGTCGGTTTCCAGCCCGCCGCTAGTAGATTTAGACAACAAATTATTTTGCGCTAGCGTCGGTGTCGTGGCCGCTACTACTGGATTTAATCAGCAAATTATTTTATATTAGCATCGGTGTCGTGGCCGCCACTACTGAATTTAGTCAGCAAATTATTTTATAGTAGCGTCAGTGTCGTGGCCGCCACTACTGGATTTAGTCAGCAAATTATTTTATAGTAGCGTCGGTGTCGTGGCCGACACTACTGGATTTAGTCGGCAAAGTATTGATTTGTTTGATTATAACCTGTTCTGATCGGCAAACCTGTTTATTATTAATTCAATCCAACATCATAGCAAACTTAATGCAAGCATTCATAGCAAACTTCTTAGCTCATCACTCTAATACCAAACATGACAGAATTAGCAGAACTTCAAATTCACTGACCTTTTAACACAATCTAACCAAGCTAATCATGGCCTCTTAACAATAATGCAACATGTATTCATAAGAATTCTAGCATAGTTCTAATTTTATCCACAATTCAGGTGATCCAAAACAAATTTACTTAAATACTAATCATGATATTGATACAAATTTACTTAAATACAAATCATGATCCAAAACAAATTCCAGCATACTAATCATGATCCAAAACAAATTTACTTAAATACAAATTTACTTAAATTTACACCAACATCAAAATACTAATGAGTTCCAAAATACTGATAATCTCCTAAATGACCTACGTACTAATCATGATAACCAACATCAACTTCCTCCTCATCATCCTCATCCTCATAATCCTCCTCCTGCAATATCCAAAATAAATAGTCACGAGTCAGACACATAAAGATTCAAAATAAATAGTCACGAGTCGAAATAAAAAAAATGGCCAATATTGCGAAGTGTTCAAAGAGGGATTAAACATGAACAAACATTACATCAATTATGATAATACCAACACACATGGCCTTATTACATGAACCTTCACACTCACATTTCAAACAAATCATCATCACCATAACAATTCATAAACCAAACATGTTAACAGTTCCAAGCATCAATGCAAATGCACATAAACAATACCAGTACATCATTACCACATTCAATAAATCTTTACCCCATGTCCAGATTTTTACTCGAAAAAACATAGTTTTTGGACTAGAATGTTAGTTACAACTTGATTGCAAAACTTGATTCCATGACACTTATGTAACAACTCTTGTCCCCAACATCTCAGATCACAATCCTATCAAAATCTGCAGAAATCAACAACCAAGGAAAAGATGGACTAGTTTTAAATTTCTGAACTGCTTAACAAGTAACCCTTCTTTTATGCATGTAGTACAAGGAAATTGGCAACATAATGTTCAAGGGAGGCCTATGCAAAAGTTGTGGCAGAAACTTAGGCGCCTACAACAGGATCTAAGGCCAATGATGAAACAATACACTGATATCCAAACTCAAATTACTCAGGCAAGGCAGGAGCTACACCATCTCCAAGACACTCAAAGGCATGAACTGTTCAATGTGGAACTCATGAATAAGATCAAGATTTGTACAACCAAAGGTCACAGTTAAATTCAAACAAAAATGTCACAACCAACTTTTTTTGGTTACTAAGCTATGTTAACAATTTATTCACAAATTCAACAATGGGCAGGCAACATATAGAGTGCAACATATAGGAGAACAACCATAAGTAGCTATCAATCGAAAATCCATTAAAAAAAAACCTAACAACCTCAGAGAAAAATAGAACGTACCGAATCGTTATAATCAGGATGACCACTCGCAGGAGCACTAGAAGGACCCGCCTAAAGAGAATACAACATATCAAATTTCTTTGACAATTCATCAAATTCCTTTGCCAATTCATCTGTCTGCGCATTAGCCCGTGCAACCTCTTCACGTGCAGCAGTAGCTTCAGCTCTGGCAGCCTCAATGGCTTGGTTATCTGCTTCTCTATGTGGGTTTGTAATTGATACCTGTGTCAAGAAGTTCACTTCATACCTTATGTTACGCGCCAATTGTCCAGTTCCATAACACCTCCCCAGTGTTTTACCCCCCGCAGCTTCTTTCCAAAATTGTATTCTTGTTGATCCTTCCACTTCATCACCAGTTTGTGTTAAACTACTGCAGAATTTTTCCTGTACACATTGATAACACAAACCAATCAATTAGTGAGCACACAAAATTCATGTAAACATTACCAACAATAGCTTGATCAAATATGAACAAACAGTAAAGGTTTTGAATCAAAATCCCATATACGAAAGCAAGACAATACCGACACGATTCGGATCGAAACACAAACGGCATGAAATTCATAACTATATAAAACCAGTCCTGAGTTCAATCACATAACTTTACAATTAGCACTATTTTTTAATCTCTGCAAACCAACATATCATGATCATTTTTAGTGTGCAAATATATATGATCAAAAAGAAAATATAAGGGATAATATAAGCAATTTCACACCACTATATATTGTTACTCTGCAGTAACATGTTTAAATTTTCAAAGCTCCAACAGAAACTCAGGAAGTGATCCCATAAGCATTTAAAGGGCTTTTAATTCAAAACCTCGTTCACATTTTGAACTTGCTGTGACTAACAGTAACAAAGTTTCTAACTGCCTACCATCTGAAGCTAACATAACAAGCCTCAACATAACTAACTCTAACCATCTAATTTCACTAATTCATTTTGACTCACATAACAAGCCACATTCTGTCCTAACTACACGCATTTAATCTACTCTAAGTTCATCCCGACAAAACTCATGGCAAGATACACATTGTAACAAGTAACAAGATTTCAAGTTCAACCACAATTGCCATTCCAAAACCAATAAATTCAGATTGCACTGCATCACAACAAATAAGTAAACACACACATATAATTAACTGTTGCGAGATTTACATTTTTCGTTTAATAATGTCCAGCTCAGCAAGGTTAAGTTGCTCAATACAAATATCATCAGCTAACTACCAAATGAGTCAAGTGCAAGAAACTCCAGCTGCCCAACAAGTTAATATTTCATTTGATTTATCTAAGAAGAATTTTCTAGCAAGTTAACAATAACAGTTCGAGCTTTAAGAGACTATCCTTAACTAGTTACTTCAGGTTTTCATATCAATTTCTTTTTAATTAATCTCACCAATTAACATAATTAACAGATACACGAATCAGCTATCAATCCAGTAAAGGCTGAGAATCAGGTTTTTCAGGAAGATTTTTAGGAAGATTATAGTAATATGCATACAAATTTAGATTAAGATAAAAAATGTTAACTTATATGTGTTGCCGTTGCACGAGCGTCAACCCACTCCCCATTCTTCTTTTTATGGGTGGCAATGAAAATCTCATCTGGATGTGCGGGTCGATTGAGTTTTTTAGCCTATCATTAGAGGCAGTATATATGGTCACAATGTATATCAGATATAATTATATTAACGCATTGTAATTACAAAGTATATATATAGCAATTCAAGTGCAACATCATGGTGAGCTCTACGACCTGTTGTATGGACCTTCCCACCTTTCTTGGATGATTGATTAATCTTATTTTTTTGGGATACATCTTTGAATTCATCTGACTTCCACTTGTCTAGAAGATACGTCCATGTATCTACACCCATCCAAGGCGGCTTGCTCCCCGTTTCTCTAGCCTTTCGTTGTATATCAGACAGTCGTTTTCCACGTTTCTGATGAAACAATTCTTCCATTTTTGCATCATCACAACGGTCCCAACATACAAGCCCCTGACAAAATATACAAATAATAAATAAAACTCAACAATATACATCATCATTAAACTACTAAAAAGAAATGCCATGTCTTACTTTAAACGAGTCAAACCATTCCCTTCTCACGTCGTCTCTTTCGGAGCGTTTAAGCTCACCATAATTAACGAAGGTTCCTCGATAATTCTTTTCAATAACTTTTCGAACCATTGCGGCAACAACATCAGCTAGACTTAACCTACATATAATGCAAACAGTAAAGTAATCTCACTAGTTAACACATTGGTATCCGAAAGAGAAAATTATTTACTTACGCATTAGTTACTTCCACAATATAGATCTTCGGTTTTTGCCCACCGCCGTGTTGTTGTTCCTCATTATAAAGTGTTTGGTCCCTCTGCACTTCCCTGTCTGTGGTGTCATGGGGAGGACTTTGCGGCTGAGGCTGAGTATATCCTGGAGTAGGAATGAATATGAACTCCTCAGAAGTCGGGTTTTTCGGTTGAGACTGAGTAGGTGGTGGTGTTGGGTTTGTTAGAATTGATGATGGAGGCTGAGTAGGTGGCGAAGGTTGAGTAGGTGGTGGAGGCTGAGTAGGTGGTGGTGTTGGATTTGTTTGAATCAATGGTTGAGGCTGAGTAGGCGTGGGTTTCTCTGAGTAGGTGGTGGTGGGTTCGTTGAACCAGGTTTGCTATGGACCTTACGAGAGTTGTTTATAGCAAGAGTCCTAGGTGGAATCTGTCGTTGACGGGATAACCTGTCAACAACTCTTTTTTACAAAGAAACCATCAAAACATTGTTAATTGATTAGGACAAAAATACCAAATACGAGAAAAGGTTTAGTCATCTTACTTAGATGTGCTCGATGGTGCTTTTCTCTTTCCGTCTTGTCCAGTCATTTCAATAGCGGCAGAATGTATGAAACAGAAAAATAGCAGCGACTGCAAAACCAAACAGCAGCAGCAGCTTATTAAAAAACTAACAGGATATAACAGCAGATGGAGAAAAAGATTATAAGGAATCCATGAAATTGAGGATACATCCCAAGGGCAAAACCCCTATTTTCAAGCAAGCAAAACCCTTGTTTTCTATCGACTTATGTTTGAAGGAAAACCGTTTCAAAATCTTCATTAATGATTTCGTTTTTGTAACATAGCAAATGAAAGCATGGCTTCAGCTTGACATGACAACAAACTTAATATCATAATACTACCAAAGCATATTATTAGTAACTACCAAATTCAAAGACCAAACAGAGTCAAAATGCAGAAGGAACTCTTTTGAAATGCAGAAGGAACTACCAAACAGACCAAACAGAGTCAAAGCATATTTTAACAGTTTCATTGTTCTCCTTTATATATCCGAAGGAACTGTTTTGAACAGTTTCATTGTTCTCCTTTAATCCAATTCAATTTGCAGTACATAAATCTTAAAAGTTTATAGCAGACCACATTCAATCATTTCTGAAAATAAAAAGAAGACAAATATTTTCTCAATGATTTTGATAAGAGAAACATGTCAGGATTACTTAGTGATTGTATGAGTTATCATGCTCTGAATAACAAACCTAACTAACCTAACTAAATGAATTATTTTGGCCCTGCATTGGCTGTAAAACAATCTTAGTAATGTTCTTACTAAGTAGCTCTTTAGCCAGACAAAAAATAAGATGAGACAAGAGACCACCTTGTCTCACACCCCTAATGCAATTAAAATAGCTATTATGAGTACCATTTATTGCCACATATAGATGACAAGAAGAAAGAATAACATGGAAATTAGATTGACCACAAAGTGCCTTGTTGCTATATGTAAAACAAGCAGATTTGGAGGTGAACTTTGACATACCATTATGATAACAAATGTTATACTCTCCTCTTGAAGATCGCTTCCTATCTAAATAATGTTGCTTGCAAGTTGAAGTTGAAAGAGTACAAAAATGTAGAGAAATTGTGTACTAAGCTACTAAATTGTCTCTTCGTTATTTAGAAATCACTATTTTCTTGAACCACATAGAATGAAGATTTTTTATATGGATTGGTATGTGTTGTAAATTGAGAGCACAAATGTGAAAAATCTCAATAGAAGGGCTCAGGCTCTAGAGGTTGAACACCTTTGAATGTGTTTTATTTTTCATGCATTTAGACATAAACGTATAAACGTATGATGTTAAAGTGTGAAATCAAATCACCAATATACTGTTTGAAGATTATATGTTACACAAACTATAATTGAGTGTTACTGTGATATCATGGTAGCATCAACACTCTTAATGTAGTATAGAAGGAGTAGCTACTAACTACACCAAATTCTCTTTCTAGCATTTACTACAGATTCAGGTAAATCAATCACGTACTTGAGACGATTTTCTCACATAACTATTATACTATATGATTTAAATGAAATTTAAAACATTTACTATGATTATGAATGTTGTGTAGACTTTGATATCCGGTTGTTCAACATGAGGGTTAGCCACCTTTCACCATTGTGACAACTTCACCAACTATGTATCAATGAATTTTGGGATGAGAATAATTGTTATAGAGTTGCTGTTAGGCATTATCCAACATATTTTAAGTGTTTGGTCAAGAAGTAGACTACTTACAAAACATTAGTTTTGTTTATTGGCGTGCAAAACATAAGTGCCAACTTGAAATGGAAATGAAACAGGGTAGAGTACCATGAGATTAACACACAACGGCTGCTATCACGGTTCAGCACTAAGGATTATATAAAGTACTGCAATCGGATCGAATTGTGGCAGCAACACAACTCAGAATGAAAAGCAATCAAAATAGAATAAAAGCGATCGAATTATTTTATAATATACTCCATAATTAAAGCGATCGAAGTGTATAAAAGTCTATAATAAAAACAAGATAAAATGTTCTCTCAATCTTGAGTCATTGGGTCAGTTGTCATTGTTATTGGCTCAACCTCGTCAATTAACCCTCCATCAGCTAAACCATGTATTTGTTCAACTTCTATAATAGGCACAACTGGTAACATTTCATCGGATTGATAAGGCATTGCATCCCTGGTGTTGTCTATCTCGATATAACCCTTTGGTTTTGTGGTGATTGTTGCACACCATCCACGCATATTCCTACACATTTTTGGATATGGGACATAATACACTTGTTTTGCTTCTTGTGCAAGAATGAACGGGTCATACTGACGATATCGCTTATTCATCTTAATGTCAACAATGTTGTACTCAATATTAACTTTTGTGCCAGTATTATTTGTAGGATCAAACCAATCACAAAAAAATAGGGAAATCTTGTTGCTAAAGCCATGGTATTCCAATTGAAGGATACGTTGGATGGTGCCATAAAAATTGTTTTCTCCTCCATTTGTAACACCTTTAATATGTACCCCACAATTAGTAGTCTTTTTACCACGACTCCATTCTTGAGTGTGAAACTTGTACCCATTAACAAAATATATGTTCCATGATGTTGCCTTCGGATTAGGGCCTAGAGCTAAGGCCTTCAGATATGGACTAGTCGTTCCATTTCTCTCATCATTCACCTAAAAAAAATATATCTAACCTTAGAGATAGTTTATTATCAACCACATAATATAAATTGTGAGAAATATACTAACATAGTTCTTTAACCATGAAGGAAACTGCTCGTGTATAAGACCGGAAGCATCTTCCTCATTGATAGAATGATATTGCATGAACAATCTGACATCGATCATAAAATTGATGAGTGTATTTATAAAAATTGGTTGAGAACAACGCAGTTGTCTTACAAAAATGTACTTACTCGAGATACGGTTTAACCTCTTCACAATTGATTAGGACGTGCACGTGAGCAGACTTCCATTCCTTATCAATCACCCAATAGAATCGAGCCTTTCCACTAGGACGGCCACATTTACTAAAAACTGAAAGTGTTGGTTGGGAATTCTCATGATCTGATAGAGGTTCGTTCCTTATACTTGTACTTGGCAACAAACTAAAGGTCTTGAAATAGTGAGAGAAAAAATGAGTAGTTTCACTGTGCAAGTAGGCAGTGCATATTGAACCTTCAACCCTGGCTTTATTTTTCACCGGACGCTTGTAGTCTCCCATCAATCTACTCATGAAACGATTAAAAAATGTTTTTTTTCATTTAATTAATCTACAAAAATTGAACATCAATTACCTTTCAAATGGATACATCCAACGATAATGTACAGGACCACCAAGGATTGCTTCAGCAGGTAGGTGAATCGGGAGATGTTCCATCGAGTCAAAGAAACCTGGTGGGAAAATTCTTTCTAGCTTACATATGATGATGGGAATGTTTTGTTCCAACCTAACAAGGTCTTCCAACTTCAATGTATTACAACACAAGTCTTTAAAAAAACGACTTAACTCAGTTAGCGGCTTCCATATCTCAAGAGGCAAGGAACGAAAAGCAATTGGAAGTAAACACTCCATGAATACATGACAGTCATGGCTTTTCATCCCCTTCATCCTACCCTTGGTAGCATAGCACACCTAGAAAGATTCGAGGAATAACCATCCGGCATTTTTAGTTCCTTAATCCATCTACAGACTAACTTTGCCTCTTCGGGTGTCAATGAAAATTTTACCTTTGGCTTAGCCATCTTTCCATTAGGTAGAGGGCGCATCTCTAAATCCCCACGTAAACAGTTAAGAGGTAAATCCAATCTTGCCTTCTCATTGTCCTTTTTTTTTGCAGGATCATTCATGACAGTGTAAAACACATTATCAAATACATTTTTCTCTATGTGCATCACATCAAGGTTGTGCCTTAACAAGTTGTCCTTCCAGTATGGAAGATCCCAAAATATACTTCTTTTATTTCAATTATGTTGTTTCCCATACCCTGGAAATTTGGTGGCCCAGACACTGTCTGTGACTTTTGGAAAATCACGAATAGCTTCCCAAACATCATGGCCGGTAAACATTGGTGGTGGTCTTCTTTTCATAATCTTGCTTTTTGTAAATCTCTTTTTACTTTTTCTATAAGGATGATCCATTGGTAAAAACCTACGATGACAATCAAACCAACAACATTTTCCACCATATCGTAAGGTGAAAGCATATGTATTGTCCATGCAATAAGGGTATGCTAATTTACCTTGTGTCCCCCAACCAGACAACATACCATATGCTGGAAAATAATTGATTATCCACATTAAATGCGCTCTCATAACAAAATTCTGTTGCATAGAGATATCATATGTCACAATGCCATCATTCCACAAGCACTGCAAATCATCAATCAAAGGTTGTAAGTAGACATCTATTTTAACTTTCGGGTTGTACGGTCCAGGTACAAGACAAGTCAAAAACATGTATGGTTTGGTCATGCACATTTCGGGAGGGAGATTGTATGGTGTGACTATTATTGGCCAACATGAATATGGAGAACTAGAGGCTTAAATGTAAGGGGTAAACCCATCAGTACATAAACCCAATCTTACATTTCTTGGGTCACTAGCATAATCGGGATAAACTTTATCGAAGTGTTTCCAAGCTTTTCCATCTGATGGGTGACGCAAAACATTTAGATTGCTGATGTTCTCATGATGCCATCTCATCTGAGCTACAGATTCCTTTGAAGCATAAAGTCGTTGTAACCTAGGAATGATCGGAAAATAGAACATTCTCTTCACTGCCACATCTTTGTATTTTCCCATTCCACACTTTCGAGGAACATACCTAGCAGCTCCACAAACTCTGCACTGAGTTAAGGTGTTATCTTCTTTAATATATAATAAGCATTCATTCACACAACAATCAATTTTCTCAACTTCCAATCCTAACTTAGACACCAACTTCATCACTTGGTAATAGTTTCTAGGTAAGCATTCTTTAGTTGGATAAACATCAACGAGCATTTGAGAGAAAAAATCCATGGCCTTTTGAGGAACATGCCAACTAGACATGGCAACTAACAACTTAACTGAAATAGATAGTCTGGATTCAGAAGCTCCCTCATAAATGGGTTGGCTTGCAGAGATTAATTCATCATAAAATCGTTGAGCTTTTTCATTTGGTACCTCGCCCTCACTAATTGTGTCATTTTCCATATTAGCATTCACATTTGGGACATTAACAAATGGCCTGAAAACATCAGAGACCGTTTCATTCATTGCGTCAAATTGTTCTTCATCACCTAGATTATCCCCACCAGCATTCCCGCCACTACTTGAATGACCATCAAGATCCACATTCTGATTCTCTTCTCCGTGATCAGTCCATGTATAATAGTTGGACAAAAAACCATATTTGTACAAGTGGTGTTTGACCTCATTAGGCGTTTTCAAGAGAATGCAGACGCAATTTACACAAGGACACCTTATCCCTCCTTTTTAAAAACTGAGGTCGATTCATCGCTTTATTGACAAACTCTTCAACTCCACTAACAAATTCATCTTTCAAACCATACCTATCGGAGTTTACTCTATCATACATCCAACTTCGATCCATTCTCTACATAAAAAATAAATATAAGTTTCTAATCTTCATTTGTTCAATTGACTTCTATGTTTAGGAAACCACACTCCGACCGCAATTTAAAACCTAGAATTTTATCTTTAGCAATATCACTATGAACTTGAAAAAACTAAGATAGATTTACAATTAAGACCTAAATTGGCATCTCAGAGGAAATTTATTAGCATACAAAACATATTTTAAACTAAGAGCATACACAACATAATAATGTAAATTCAATGAGTTCAAATAATGAATCGAACCGACGAATCTAAACGACGAATCAAAACAACAAATCGAAACAACAAATAGAGGGATTTGTTCATACCACTGTGCAACAACGATGAAGATTGACGAAATGGAGATTGTTACCTTTGCACAATAACAACAACAAGTCATTCATAAGCAAAATTGACGAAATCATCTGAAGTCTCAACTATACAAGAATGAATCCTATTTAATTTGTAAACAGAATTGGAAAAATTCACGAAGCATTTAGGTGCTATAATACCCAACAATATTGTGCTTTTATTTGCCTCCTTGCTAATTAATGTTTGCAATGATGTGTTTAGGGAGTAAAATTTAGCAATAAAACAGTTCAGACTTCAGATACTGAATCATGGCAAACCAGTCAAAGAAACAAAAATCCTCACTGCCATACCAAAACAAATATGATAAGACTATGATTATTTGTTTTTAACTCTAACTCTACAGCTATACCAAAACATAGCAATTATAAAATAATTCTCAAGTGACGTGTTCGCGAAAACATTACAAAGGTACACCAAAAAAAAATCCAATTCAAAAAGTTGCATGTAATTGTTACACACCACAGTTCCTGCTCCAGGTTTTCCTTCCCCTGGCTTTGGCAAAAGCCACTGCGGTGAGAGTGGAATAGGATTCTCAGAGCCTTGGAAATCTGAACATCTGTGATAAGAGCTTCAGTTATTAAAACAAAATTGAATTTTTTAAACCAATTTCAAAATTTTACAAAAGCAGAATCTAGGAGAAGTAAAACTATTAACATAAGTTTCACAGTAGACAAGGTAACCATGTAAGATTCAAGAAAAGCTAATAGTTGCATGGTTAGTAAAGAATCAGAACACAATTTATCAATTACTAACTGTTTTTCCATCTATAGCTCTTTTCCATTAAAAGTAAATAGTATAGAATAAACAAAAAGACCTAACAGTTCATGATTTCAAACACGATGAAAAAGCATAGACGTTTTAACATGGCGCGAACTGCGAAGATCTAAGAAGCTTCTACTTCAACAAAATAATAACTAGCAGAAGCTAAGAACAGAGGTGTCTTTACTATAGAAGTATCATTCTTAAGTTACTATAGCAATATCATACTGTTAGTGTGTGGTTCATTTTTCTTAACGATTTGTTTGCTTCTGAGGTATTTTGAAGGTATTTAGTTGTAACCAACATGTTATGTCAAAAATGGATTTGGTGAGAAGGGCAAGCCAACTCAAGGTGATAATTGTTCTGGTAAATATACATATCAAATTAGAGAATTCCATAGAAAAAAGAGTCAAATTGCAAAATAGTTTAGTGTTAATTATACATTAATTGTTTAGTGTTAAGCAACCGTGCTACATAGTTTTATTTTTTAACAATAAACTATGCTCTATAGTTGATTTTTTTACATTTTAAGATATATATGATGCAGATTGCTCCGTATGAGCAGTTTCAGACATTGGAACGGCTAGTTGGTGTTTCTACACAAGCATGATTTTGGTTCTGAAAACATCAGATTGCGGAGTCACAATACATGTACACCTAGAAGCTTTAACAGTTATTTCAATTATGCTTCAACCAGTAGGCATATATATATATATATATATATATATATATATATATATATATATTGGTAGAGTTTAAGAGAGATTTAATTGTTACAGGTTCAGGTTTGCCTTGTGATTCTATAACAACCTAACAATTGACTATCCCCACTGATATTTTATCAAGTCTGTTATGCCTTTCTTCCCATCATATTCTAATGATAGTTCGTCGGTCGGACTGGATAAAAGAACATAAGATGAAATTTGAACAATCCCTTCACAATATCAAAGAATTATTTTCCAAGTTCAAAGTCAGGGAATTTGATCCTCCATCCTCTGCACCTTCACCTAGTCAAATTCTCCACATTGGATAACTTCCCTGACTAATCCTAATTCATTTAAGTCCTTTTAAATCGAATTTTTAGTCTAACATATTATTATATTTGTGAAATTGGGTTCAACCTACGATTCATGAAACTAGGTAAATATAGACATATAGTGCATGGAAGAGAAGTTAGAATATAATCCATAAAAAAATATGACAAAGCTACCTGCAAAAGACCAAACAGACTACGCCGGATTTTGTCTTCACTCTCCAACAACAAAGAACTTTCTGCAGAAGTTTTCAATTTGGAAGTAATTTATTTCTCTATGCTGCTATCCTCCTTGAACTATAATCATTCAAGAAAAACAAAATTACAACAACATACATATATAATGGTCAGAACAGAATTCACAATAAATTTATGAAAGAATTTAATAGCTTAGCTTTGTTGTCAATATAAATAAGTTTAACCTAGCCCTGTTCTTAATACAATTAAGTTTAACCTATTGTATATACACGATTTCCAGTTTCTTGTTTCCTGTAATCAGGCCTCTCGCTGCCCAATACACTAAACAAGTCCTCCCGAAAATATACCGGAACTTCATATTCCAAACCTAATGTCGGAACTTTTTCAGCAAATTTTGGATCAAACAGATACAATGACTGTTCTTCTCTAACTTGATCTGAATATTCAAAATACTCTCCGAGTTTCATCTCCATAGGCCCAACTGCAAACTTAACATCATCACTGCATAACTTCATCAAATAATCTCTCCCATTTCCTCAACGCATCCTAATTATCAATACACCCTTCCAACAATACCGGCTTATTAACCTCCTCAAAACTCATCACAAACTCTTCAACCGAAACGCCTCTCTTTCAAACAATATTATCCCTCTCCAACCATTCAGGTTTCATTTCAAGATTCAAACACAACCAACTCTGGAAAACATAATCAGAATAAAAGTCTCTAACTCTGAAACCCCTAAGAGCACTACACGAAACATCAAATAAAAGGTAACAAGAAGGAACAAAAGTAGTTTTCCATGACCCATTATAGTGAAACCCATCAATAAGATTCTCCAAAACAAGATTCCTCCAAAGGGGTTCATGATTAGTGAAAACATAAAATGATTTGCTAACAGAAGCCAAAACACCTAGATTGTCAAGAACAAGTTCATCAGTGAGGGTACGATGATTACCTAAGGGATGAACACCGTGGGTGTGTAATGGGGCAGAGGTTTTGATGCTGAAACCTTCTTTTGTGTCTTCTTCTTCAACAAAAGATGGGAAATGCAGATTGTCACCAACAGAAGTGGAAGCATGAGATGATGAAGACGATGAAGCGTGAATGAATACGAAGGTGTAGCGTGAATGAATATCGTGTTTAATTTTAATTATATCTTTTTTTATTGTATAATTTTAATTTTATTTAATTTTATTTTACTAAATAAATTTTAATTCAATTTTTCTTTTTATTTTATTATATTTTATTAATATATATTTTTTGTTTTATTTTATAAATTCAATTTTAATTTAATTTTATTAATTTAGTTATAACTTTATTTTATTTTACTAATTTATAACATTGATTTTATTTTATAAATTTGAGTTTAATATAGTTTTGATTTTATTTTATTAATTTCTAAATTCTATTTTATAAATTAAATTTTAATTATAAACAAAAAAGGAGGCAAATGAAAATGGTGGGGGGAAATGAAATTATTTCGCACCAATAATAGCGTCGGCCCCAGCCGACACCATATTAAAAATAATTAAAAAAATATAAACTTACAAGTAAATATTGATTAGTAACCGACACTACTATTAATGACCTAAATAATTATTTAAAATAATGTAGAAAAGGAGGCAAATGAAAATGGTGGGGGAAATGAAATTATTTCGCACCAATAATAGCGTCGGCCCCAGCCGACGCCATATTAAAAATAATTTAAAAAATATAAATTTACAAGTAAATATTGATTAGCGTCGGTTACAACCGACGCTACTATTAATGACCTATTAAAAAAATAAAGCAAAATGATTTTAATCTCGTAGCGTCGGCTTATGAAGACACTACTGCAACACTAACAACGTCGGTGTCAGGGCCGACGCTAATTTGTTGATGCTAAAACGTTATTTTCTTGCAGTGATATATATATATATATATATATTTATATGAGTGGGGATCAACTTACTCCAAGAGTAAGTTTTTATAACTTACTCCACAATCATAGCCTTTAAATTAGATTTACTCGAATGGTGATAAGTAAAAATGCTAATTTAACCACTAGATTAGATTCAATTTAACGGCTATGATTGAAGTATATTAAAAAAACTTACTCTTGGAGTAAGTTGATCTCAACTCTCTCTCTCTCTCTCTCTCTCTCTCTCTCTCTATATATATATATATATATATATATATATATATAGTTAAAATAATAAAGATATAATTGGAATAAAAAGTCATAAGCTAAAAGCTACTTCAAATAGCTTTTGAGAAAAAATTAAAAGCTAGTTTAAAAACTATAAGCTAAAAGTTAAAATACAATTATCAAACAGAACTTTTTAATTAAAATGAGCTGAAAAGCTAAAAGGTCTTTTTTTAGTCTTACCATACAGACTCAGTGTCATAGAATTTTGGAGGGTTAGTGACTTAGAATTTTTCTGTCATTTGATTTGCTCTACTTGAAGTTGTAATGGTTGGTGTTGAATATTTTGATATTTTTGTTACTAATATAATTTGCCTATTAAAAAATTGTAATAATGGGGACAAAATTAAAATTATTAAATTTTATTTGATTTGGACCGCGAAAGAAAATTTATATAGAAATGACTTTCTATAATAGAATTTTATAAAAATATTTTGTATACTTTAATTAATCTTTTTTTTTTAATTTAATTTTAAAAATAAATAAAAAGTTGTGCATAAATTTGAATAATTACAAATATGTCACATGTAAATTATCTTATTTAGAATTCTCTTGTTTTATACTTTATAATTAAAATTATTTAAAGTTATTAGATGTTTTTAATAAGCAATTCATTAACAAGTGAGCAAAAGGATTCATCAAAACTAAACACCGCTCTGTTGAATTGAATGTCATTTCGTATTAGCCAAATACTCCACACCGCCGCCATCTAAATGATTTCAAGAGTGGTTCTAACTAACTTATTCTTCACCCTGTTATTGACCAACAGAAAATCGATAAATTCGTCTAAGGACAAATATATATTACTATCAATCCATTCCAAAACTTTCAACCAAATTCTCCTGATAAAGTTGCATTCTTCGAAGAGGTGAGACAATGATTCAACATGTCTAAAACAGAAGACACAACTAAACTCTCTCGGGTTCGACAAAACCCCCCTACGAATAAGAAGATCTTTGGTGGGAATCCTTTTAATAAAAAATCTCCAACCAAAACACAAGGTATTTGCAGGGATCTTTAACCCCTACATAAACATAAGAGCTTGCTTGGTCGGATCATCAATTTTAGCAATACTCAAATTCGACATGTAAGCAAAAATGCAAGACTTTACCGTAAAAACTTCATTGTCTTCCTTCATCCATACAAATTCGTCTCGCCTGGCCTGTTGCATCTCTATAGACGTTAGCAGGGCCTTAACTTCATCCCACAGAACAACATCCAAACCCGACAGAAAGTTGACCGTGTACTGATCGATCCAGCTCCAACCACCCGTATTCCAATATCCCACCTCCGCCACTGACATGTTATTGTGAACAGCAGACTCATAAAGAGTCGCATATGCCTCCTTCAAAAATTGATTTCCCAGCCAAAGCGCGTGCCAAAACAATGTATTGCTATCGTCACCGATCCTACAATGCAAATTATTAACAAAAACAGAAGATCCAGAATTTCTTGAGAGGTCGGTCAAAACCATATCTCTCCACCAAATGGAATCGTGTTTGCTCAATACCGAATTGTCTCCAATCATAACTTTGATATCCGATTTTCCGTATCTATAACACAACAGTTTATACCATATAGCATCCTTCTCCTTCAAAATTCTCCACTTCCATTTTAAAAGCAAACCTTTATTGAGCACTTCGATGTCTTTTACTCCCAATCCGCCCTTATTTTTTGGCTTGCATACGTCCCTCCAACTAACCCAATGCACTGTTCTATTATCAACGCAACCTCACCACATGAAATTTCTTTGTATGCGCCGAATGTCACGAAACACTTTTGCTGGAGCTTTGTAGAAAGATAACGTATAAACTGGTATAGCGTTCATAACTGAATTAATGAGAATAACTCTACCAGCCATGGATAAATGCTTCCGTCTCCACACAGCCAACTTGCCTTGCAAAGACTTGATTAATTCCTTCCACATATAACTTTTCCTTGGACTTTCACCAACTAGAACTCCCAGAAATCTGAATGGCAAGCTGTCAATTTTGCAGGACAGAAATGTAGAAGTCGCGTTAAGGAGCTAATCACTGATGTTGATGTCGTACAATTTGCTTTTGCAAAAATTAACCTTCAATCCTGACATCATCTCAAAACCCCTCAAAATTGCTTTTAAACTCCAAAGGTTGTCACAAGTTCCTTCACCCAAAATAATAGTGTCGTCCGCGAACTGCAACACATCAACGGAATCCTCCCCATGAAAATTAAAACCTCTGAAAGTCCCTATCTCCACGGCCTTATTCACCATAGCTGTTAATCCTTCCATGACAATAACGAACAAAAACGGCGACAAGGGATCGCCCTGACGCAAACGTCTTTCCACAATGAAATCTTCAGTTATGCTTCCGTTAACTAGAGCTGACATCGAACTAGAAAACTCGCAGCACTCCATCCATTTTAACTAACGATTTCCAAAACCCATTCTAACAAGCATAAATCGCAAGAAGTTCCAATTAACACTATCATAGGTTTTCTCATAATCTACTTTCAGCATAAGACAACTACATTTTTCCCTTCTCACCAATTCAACAATTTCATTAACCATAAGAATTCCATCAGCTATGTTACGGCCCTGCAGAAAAGCAGACTGCTTAGGAGAAATTAACTTACCAATAACTACTCTAATTCTCAAGGCCAACAATTTAGCAAGAATCTTGTATAAGCTGCTAACAAGACATATAGGACTGTAATCCGCTAAGGATTGGGGATTTTTGATTTTCAGAATCAATGCAAGAAAGGATGTTGTACATGCTTTGGTAAGTTTCACTTTCTTATGAAAATCATTAACAAACCGGATGACATCCAACTTGATAAACTCCCAGCCTTTCTTATAAAACTCAAGGGTGAATCCGTCCGAGCCTGCACACATGCTGCAATCGCACGACCAAATGGCCTCCTTGATCTCCCTCTCATTGAAAGGCATGTCAAGCCACCTGTTATCTTCAATATTCAACCTGTTAAAAGAAATGCCCTCGGGAGCAGGCTTGCACGAATTTGTTTCTTTGAAGAATTTTTAGAAATAACTTTTGATAATGCCCTTAACCTCAGCCACACCTTCCACACTACCTCCTTCCCCCATAAGCATCATAATTGAATTCCTTCTATGTCTCTCTTTCAAGGATTAATGGAAGAAATGGGTATTGAGATTCCCCTCTTTCAACCAAAGTTGTCTAAACTTCAGCCTAAGCAAATCTTCTTTCATTAATAAACTCTTCCACATCTCACCATACACCTTATACCTTTCCTCCACCAAGCTTCCAATATTACCTCCATGATTTTCAACCAAAAGCTTATCCAATTCATTCAAAGATTCCACCTGCTTGTTCACCCTTAAGTCTAACCAACCATATACGTCGATATTCCACTGTTTGAGCTTTAGCTTAAGGCAAGAAAGTTTCTAGTACAACATAAAATATCCTCTACCATCAACCTTAAACTTGGCCTACTCTTCTTTAAAGAACTGCTCAAATCCCTCATGTTTGAACCAACAATTTAAAAATTGGAACGACTTCGGGCCCTAATCGAAGTTTCTCGGCTTCAACCAAATTGGACAGTGGTTCGAAACTTCTCTACTGCCAATTCTCTGGTCAGATAATTCCCACATCGAAATTAAACCATTATTCGATAGGAATATGTCCAACCTGATGATGGAAGTTCCATTTCCATTGAACCAAGTGAACCTTCCCACCGTGTAAAGCAAATCAACCAACTTCATCTCTCCTATGAAAATTTGAAACTCCAACATATCACTACAATTAGAATAAGACCCAACTCCTAACCTTTCCTCCCTGTTAGTAATAGAGTTGAAATCACCTCCAATGCATCACTCTTTCGTTCTTCTCAACCGTTTCCAATGCAATAACTCACCCCACATGATCCTCCTCTGATTCGAACAATAGGGAGCGTAAACATTGACAAAATTGTAGACAACTCCCTTCCAAATCACATTAATCCCAACAAAACCCAACCCTTTGAAGCTAAAGTTGAGAATAACAGAGTCTCTACTCCAAAGGATAACCATACCTCCTGAAGCACCCCTCGAATTACTAGTCGTTCACTCCACACCTTTATTGCCCCAGAATTCCCAAGCTAAATTATCCTTAAAACTAAAAATCTTAGTTTCTTGAAGAAAGAACAAGTCCGCCTTACCAGATTGAAGGGTGAAGTCGATTCTCTTGCGCTTCGCTCTAATTCCTCCTCCACGAACATTGAGAGAGATAATATTCATGGTAACAACCTTATATCCGCCTTCTTGGATGACTTCCCTACTTTATCTCTTGCCTCCATTAGTTCCACCACCTTAATCGAATCTTCTTTACTCTTTTTACTAACCACCCATAGCTTTGTGATGGAATCCCAAACTCTTCTGCTCACCGAAGTTTGATCATTCCTCAAGATTCTCACATTGCATCTATTCACCAACGAATCTGTCAATGACACTCCACCTTGGTCTTCATCTCCAGAGCCACAATACTTCTTAACACTAGCCATATTAGATGATGATGATATTGGATCGAAAATTACTGCATTTTTAGAAAGTAAACAAGAAAAGTATGATGGCCTAAATTCCACTTTTTCCCCAAAATTATCTACCTTCCTAACTTTCCTCTTAAAGGGCCTAGAACCTTTCAAACTTGAGCAGGCCTCATCAAAAGTAACTGGGCCCTCTGAGTTACAAAAACAAATCTTAGGCCCATTAACATGACCATGTTTCCTCCCTTTCTGAAAAGTCAGAGACACATTACCCACTTCATCATGACGAGACACCTCAACCCTGTCCTCGAGCCTTGTCCCATTATCCACATCATTCAATTCTACCTGGGATGTCCCCATCAAATCATCATAGTTCATCACTACATCTGCAACAACCGTACTAGGCAAAAAGGTCCTATTCACATTAACCTCCTTAACTGGTGAAATATACTGATCATCCTTTACATCCTCGTTGACCACAACGACAGCAATATCAGACTTATAATAACTATCACCCGCCACTTCAGTCTCACCTACGACCTCGTTTCCCTCATCAACCTCGAATCTATCAATTTTGAAACCGTCCATACCTTCATCAGAACTAAACACTAATACTGTTTCGCCGATAACGGAATCAATATCAGTCTTTGAAATCTTCTTATCCAAATGTTCCAAAGAACTTTGAACCTCCTCTTTCAAACAGATCCTAAAAGAGAGCCCACCAATCCTAACATTAAGCACCTCATTGATGAAAGGCACACATCTTGTTCTTATTAATAATCTAGCAACATCCATCTTGACTCCCAACTTCGTGTTCTCGTCGCAGCTCACAAACATCCCCAGAGTTTTGGAGATGAACTCGAAGAAAGCATTACTCCATGCATGACATGGAATACCAGTACAACATAACCACGTTAATCTCTCATGGTCAACATCACTCTGTTTCCAAGCCCTAACCTCTTTGAACCACCTTCCCAGCCACTCCTTGCTCTCCCTAACCATTGTCTCTACCTCCCATCCTATCAAATCTTCAAGAAGGCACAAGTTTGCACCCAACGGCGTGACTCTTATCGTGAAGAGACCTTCAACGTGGAAAATCTCCTTCATACTCTAACTCAATCCCAGAGTTTCCACCACCCCCACATACGCCTTCATACACCTACTAAGGTCGTCTTCCTCCACCTGAAACTTCAATGTTGATTTTTCAGGATGATCCTTATTTTTATTATTTGTGACCTCCGCGTAAGTCCTAGACCCACTCCTGCTGAAATTTTTGAAGCGAAGAGCAGGATTCTCCTAATTCTTCTTATCTTTCTTAGCGTACCTCCCTCTGATAAAGGAAGTATCTCCCAATTTCTTGTCTAGAGACTTTTTCCTCTAGAATCTAGGAATATTGGCAAAAATCTTCCCTCCCTCAAGAAACACATTATCCAGTTTGGTAGCCAAGAATCTGTCATACTTCACATTGAAGAAACGGACAAAAGCATATCTTCTACCTTTAATATCTCTTCTTGGCGGAATGTACACCTCGTCAATGTCACCTATCATCTTGAAGGAATTAAACAAATCCTTAGCACTCCACTTCTCTTTAAACTCAATGATGAAGAAAGTTGATATGTTTCCCCCCTTCGAGCTTTCTCCACGCTAAGCTACATCCCCTTTAATTTTTTGTTTACTTCCATCTTTATTGGATGAGACCTTAGTCCATCCATCTTCTTCCGGACTTGCATTGGTTAAATTTGGCATAATTCTACAGATACCTTGAAACAGGATGTGGAATGTAGAGAGAAGTTAGACTCTCTCTCTCCTCATTGCCATATATATATATATATATATATATATATATATATATATATATATATATATATACATATATATACGACTGATTATCATATAAGTTTACAACAGCGGAGGGATCTTTACAAAACCTTTGTAAGTACACAAAACCTGAAAATATTTTATAAACTGGGGAAAAACGTTCTGAGTACAAGAGGAAACTCAGATTTCCTTATAAAGGGGAAAAAAGGGAAAACCGGTCACCTATAGTTCTGGTAAAAGCAAAATAAAATGATTACAACAGAACAAAATAAAATTACAAAAGTCAAAAAGCTTTCTCGGGTGCGCTATTGTGGGCCCCATCGACCGAAAGCATTTTTGAAAAAGTACAACAAACAAAAAAGAAAAACAAAACGTCTTCATCATTGATGTTAACCCATGGCATTGTGGGAGACAGCTTTATAAAAGCTGAAAGCAACCTTACATAATGGAGGATAGCTTTATTAAAGCTGAGAGTGATTTTCACCCTTATCTGATAGGTCCTATTGCTGAGCCGGACCTTTGCCTTTGTCTGTTCTTGTTTGTTGTGACCTGGCCTGCTGACTCATTGCCTGAATCATAGAATCCCAAAAAACTTCTGGGGTAGGTTCTTCTTCCTCTTGGGATTCTCCTGCAAGAAAACTAGTATCCATAGAATCTTTTGAGGATACTGACATATCATCTTTGCTTGTCGAAGGAAAGGCCTTGAAAAATTGTTTCTTCATGTGATCAAGTGTTCTGACCATGATTTCCTCTTCAGATTCTTGAGGAAATTTATTCGAGAAATAATTTTTTAATGATGTCATTGATATATTATGGGAACTTTGTTCCACTACACCCTCAGACTTGTCTTCTTGGATTGCAGCCTTAATTGCTGCTATCTTGACCTTGATGTCTTCCTTATCCATTTTATTCCACCATTTATAGAAGAATTGTCTTTCTATAATGGGGATATTAAAGCTGTCTTTGGAGATTTTTAAACTCCATCTCCATATCCACGGGATTTGGAATTTTGTGAAGAAGATCAATGGACATTGTCTCACTATGAGAATATTGTTCATAGTTAATGGGCTATTTTCGCACCAAGGAGCATATAAGCTCATAATTTCTTCTGGTAGAATTTTTAGTGATGGAACAAATTTAATCCACCAGTGATAAAACCAACTTGGGATGGGTTTTTCCAGAATTTCTGGATTAATGGTAAAAAAACCACGAATGTTTATTCTTCGGGTTTTGGTAATAAAAAGCTTGGGTGAATGCTTGGACATAATCCCAGTAATTGAAGTAAATATATTTACCTTCATCAATTTTTATAGCCCTATCATTGTTAGGGTTTAATCCCCACTCCTTAGGAGATAAAACACGTCTGATATGGCATTTGCTGAAGTTTATGAAACTCTCTGGATTGTTATTTTGGTAGTCTTCGTTCTGGTTTCTACGTTTTCAACCCTATGATTCCCATTCGAGCCATGCCCACCTCGGATAAAGCTTAGGGTATTAGCAAATAGCTTTTTTCCTTTGATTATAATGCTATCAAGTTTAACCCCCAAAATTCTCTCGTCTGTCACCTTTCTAAACCTTACAAAGCCATGCCTTTTGCCTCTCTTATCTCGCCTTGCCGAAATAAACACTTCAGATGCCAGACCATACTCTTTAAAAACTTCGAACATTTCTTTCGCCCCATATTCCTCTAGGAATTCCGTAAAGAAATACGAAGTGATAGATTATTGCACCTCCAGTTCCTTTCCTTGCCGATCCGTCCACACCGAGAATCTAGTCCTAGGGTTAGAGTTGTTTCTTTTCCTTCTCACCTGTTTCCAGCCGTAGTGAAGCTTACCCATAGCCAAAACCTAGAAACTTCAATGGCAACACCAAACAATTTAAACAAACCACTTGCCAAGGTCCCATACCTAAGTATTGGAGTTTAAACCGAAGACAAATCGTTTTCTACAATTGGGAATGATTTGAGATATGTTTGGTCCAGCTCTTGAATTTGATTGTCTACTAATGAATGATTATAAAAAAGGTCTCTTTTGTTGATACAACTCGGGAGAAATTGGAGATCCCATGGAGTCAAATCAATTTTATGATAACTTTATATTGGTGCCTTGATCCCATGGAGTCAAATCCATTTTGATGATAGATTGCCTTTTTCCAAAATGAATGAATTATAAATAATTTTTTATTATTAACCTTTTATCATTAATAATGTCTACTTTTTCATTAATGAAATTAATAATCTAATACAATAAAAGTATACCCTGTCTTTTTGAAAATTATTTTTTAGAATATGTTTTTTTATATTTTTACAGTACATTGTTTTTTCATATAAAACTGGCGTTGTTTCCATTTTTAAAAGATGTATTTAACTTAAAATGACACGTGATTTGTAAATTGTGATGAAAAAATGAAGAATCCTTGTAGAACTAAAAATATAAAATAATATAAGTAAAAAGTCACTAAAAATGCACATTCATCAATTTCGACTACCAAAATGTGATGGGGCAAAAAATAATTTATTATGAAATTTTAAAATTAAATATATAAATTACACGTCATTAAAATTTTGTTATATCACCAGTTTTTCAGAGCAAAAATGTGAAAAATAAATTATAATTGTTTAAATTTAAAATAAAAAGACAAATTTTCTGAATGAGATGAAATAAATAGATGAAAATTATAGTTAAGCTTAAAGTATTTTAGGAATGTGTTGTAAATGATTATTGTTTGTTTGAGTTCCAACATAAGATGTTAAATAACGGAATTTCTTATCACACCATCCATAGTTTTTAGGCACCACCTGAATTTTCGGTTTTGCCTCCTAATTTCGGATGTGCATATTCGGATGCATCAATTTTTTAAAAAACGTTGATACGTTCCGGAAGTGCACATCCGGAAACATTCCGGATCTGCAGATCAGGAAAACAACAGAACTTTATTTTTTTTTAAATCGGTTTTGTTGGTTGGTCGCATATGTTAATATATCATCGCAACTTAATATACATTCGACAACATCCATATATAAAATAAAATTATATATATACATAATAAACCTCTGCCAAAATACAGTACATACATGTAATATAAATAGAATACATCAAACAAAAAACTACTGCGTATGGCGAAGGATCTCTCCTGGCTCCCCAACTCCTCTGCCCCTACCCGCAATCCTGGCTCGATGTCTGCGGTACTGAAGTGCCCCCCGAGCAATCTCAATAATCCTATCCACGGCAAGTCTGGCACCAGAGCCCTCAGGGAGGTGACCGTCCGCAATGGCCTGCCGCGCTATCTGCTCTATCTGACGACAGCGAGGTAGGACATCCTGAGTGTGGTCCAGCTGAGACCGCCGCTCCTCTAATATCTCCTGATGAGCAGGTCTGGGTGGCGATCCTTCAGCAGTGGGCACCATGCATGGGTGTGAGACGGTGTAGAACCACACGATGTACCCGACAGCAACGCTCCAGTCTTTCTCCGCTTTGGTCGGTCAAGCCTCTTCCGGTACCAAGTGGGACTGGAAGTCAGCATATATCTCATCTATCTGCCTGCGGTTCAAGCCTAGAGGAGCAGACTCATGAGGCATCCTGGGGATCGTCTGCGTGTAACCAAACTGACGCAAGACGCGCTCCGGCAGGTATCGAGTAGTAATGGTCGAACTGCATGTCAACCATCCTGAGAACAGTGAAACCTCATCGAACGGGTGCGTCACACGGTGATCGGCATAGGGGTGATACAAAACGTCCTCAGCAGCCATCCGATCAAGATACACTCTGTTGGGGTCGGGCACCTGGTTCCCTCTTAGCAGGAGAAATGCAGCAGCACGTGGCATATCCTCAGTGTACCCGTCGACACTCCCCCAACCAGTAATGTTGGAAAAGTGCTGTAAAATCCACGCCTGAAATGGAGTCTCCCGACGACGCCTGCGTGCGGGCTGGGACCCTGATGAACTACCAGTAGAAACGCGACGCCTCCGAGATGTAGAATCGGCGGCTGAAGGGGGAGTGACCTGTACCTGAGATGTGGAAGTGGCCTGAACCTGTGATGTGGATGGCTGTGGTGTAGGATGTCCCTCAGCTGTAGGGGCTACTCCAACTCCCTCTGCGCCGGAAGCCTCGGCTGTAGACTGCATCCGCTTACGTCGGACAGATGCGTGATGCGTTGTCCGTCCATGTATGATACGATCGTCTCTGTCAGCCATCTAATCTGCAAAGCATAATAATTAAATTAGAATTTTTTAAAAATAATTTAAAAAAACAAACAAACAAACTCAAAAAAAAAAAAATCAAGTTTCTTCCGAATGTGCACATCCGGAAATATGCAAAATATTTAACGTTGGATGTCTTCCGGATGTGCACATTCGGAAGGGCACACATTTTTTAACGTTGGGTATTTTCGAATGTGCACATCCGGAAACACTCAGAATACTAAACGTTACTATCTTTCTGAATTTGCACATCCGGTACGTATTTTGAAGTTTAAAAGTGTCAGTCATGGCTACTATACCATGCAGAAGGGCATTTTAATGCCCTGATCGTCCGTTTGAAGCAGAAAACAAGACCTACATTGTCTCTAACCTATGTTATTCATACAACCTAACAATTTCTACACTTAAATGTCTACTCTAAATCGATTACTCGAAAATAACTCCGAAACTCTAAAATTTGAAAACTTACCGATTAAAATGAGATATGGAGGATTTGGAGTCTCTTGATCGTTGTAGATGTTGCTCTGCGCCGAACGCGAGTGGAAAAAATCGAGATTTGTGGTGATTGAAAATTTGAGAGTTTGAGAGAGTTTGGAAATGAAAAAGTGAAGAATAAGGGAGAGGAAGAAGGTCTGACGCGAATTAATAAGAAATCCTTTCGGAAGTGCACATCAGAAATGTTTTCGGATATACATATCCGGAACACATCAGCGTTTTTTAAAAAATTGGTGCGTCCAGGTGTGCACATCCGAAAACAGGGGGCAAAAAAGAAATTCCACGTGGTGCCTAAGAAACTTGGGTGGTGTATTAAGAAATGCTCTTAAATAAGCATATTATTTTTGTAATCTTAGTTTATGAAAATAGATATTATTTTTAAAATTAAATACAACATTATATATTATTTTCTCAATAATTTGACTGTAGTTTATAATTTATTTTGTTACAATATTTAGAAGATTTTAGAAGGTCTAGATAAATTATTTAAATATAATATAGGTTAAATTATAAATTACAGTTTTAATCTTCATATTTGAGTGCAATCACAAAATCAGTCACTCATTATGTTTTTATATAATTTTGATCGTCTATTTTATTTTTGATAAAAAAAAATAGCTGATGTGTATTTTTTTAATAGATGACACAGATTTAATGACATGTACATGGCAAACTAACTCATCCCATTTAACATGTCATTTTCTTTTTTATAAAGAGGATTAAAATAGGCACTAAAACTTATATTATTATAATATTTCGAAGATCACAAAATAGGATACTTATAAATATTTCTTTATAATTTTATACAAATCATTATTTAAAAAATATATTAAAAACCTTTTATTATTTTCTTAAATTTTTATGTTTTCAAAACTGTTCCTTCCTAACTCACAATTAGAGTTTTAAAAGATAAAATTCGGATTATTATTCTAATAGTTAAAAAAAAATAATAAATGCCTAATGAGTGTAAAAAAAATTATAAATTTATTCAGCCCATTAACTATTGCCTATTAATTTATTAAAAAAATATTATCTATTAAGAACAATGATAAAATATAATGGAGTATTGTAATTTAAAATTAAAATTGAAAAAAATAATAAAATACTTGTTTTAAAAATAGTTTTCTTTGTTAAAAAGACATTTGTGTTTGCTAAACCACTTGCAATATGAATAAAATAATATTTTTATTGGAAATACGTAAAACAATAATGTTTAAAATCGATATGTCATCTATAAATCAAATGTGCAATTTTAAATTGATATGTCTTACTATCAAATTTAAATTAGTTATACAGTAGTCCTTAAATAGAATATAACGAGTTTATAAAATAGTATGTTAATATTTAACAAAGTATTTTAGAGAATCTAATTTTATATGAAATTACATTATCTATTTTATGAAAATATATTTAAATATATAAGAATAATCATAGTATATTAATTTACTTAAATGATTTAAATATTAACAAATTTCATATAAATTACAAAATATAAAAATAATAATAATAATAATAATAATAATAATAATAATAATAATAATAATAATAAAATATTAATTTTTATGGACTACAACATTACCATTTTAATGAAGTACACTTTTTATAAAATGCAGAAATCTTACTATATTAAAAATGCATATAATTTGCCTTATCCGGTATAAATTAGACCTTTGGTCTATGTGAGTGGTGTTCGATTTTATTCTATTTATGTATTTTAATTTATTGTTTATTTAAAAAGATATATAAATACCTTGACAATATATATATATATATATATATATATATATATATATATATATATATATATATATATATACCTTGACAATATATATATATATATATATATATATATATATATATATATATATATATATATATATATATATATATATATATATATATATATATATATATATATATATATATATATATGGAAAATGGTAACATACACCTAAAATTAACGAGTTTCACACAAAAATACACTACATCTACTTTTTTTATATTTTTTTTTTATCTTTTTAATGTGGGTCATATATATATATATATATAATTTTCTTTGGTTAAGTAGTTTAATAGTTTTTTTTAATAGGCAATTTTATAAATAGCACCAGCACTGCCCTAAAACAATACAAAGGCCAAAACAAGCCGGATGACTCGCGGCTGAGACAAACTAACGGGGCCGTAAATCAATCATAGAATGTACATGATAGTTTAATAGTTGAAATATCACATTTTAAAGATGAATAAGTTGATGTCTGCATTTGATATTTTTCCTCAACTATCAACTGAACTGATTTTTTTTTTATAATCTTTTTATCTTTTTCATAAATGACACTTAATATAATTTGAAAGATTTTTGCCTTGTACATGCATCATTATCTATATGCAATGCTACAATAGGAAATTAAAGAGTTTCCAAATATGATACAACACTTTTTGCTTACCATTTCCCCATTGTTTTAAATTCTACGAACTATATATAAATCCTCCTAGCTATTCATGCATTTTTTGTTGTGTAACAATAGTGAAAATGGCTAGTGAGTATCCACAGCTCTCACAGTCAGACACAAACACTATGTTACTTTTCCAAATGTCACTCGCCTACTCCTCAAAGAATGTCGAAAACAGGTCGAGTGATAGTATTGTTTCTGATGGTTTTGTCTTTGATATTGATCCTAGTTTGTTGGTGGATTCTGATAAACTAGTCATTGATGAGATCATCGGAGAAGGCTCAGATTCCATTGTATACCGAGGATGGTAAGTACTCGCTACTATGCTTCAGTATATATTATTATAGTCGATTCTTGATCCGTTAGACAACTCGAGTCACGTTTAAGATATTCAATCTTAAACGTGAAAAGAGTGCATAAATTTTTAAGATAGAACAGTATACGAGTTTGTTTAAGATCTATTGAACCATTTGCCAGTCACAATTAATTTCAGGTATGAAGATCAACCGGTGGCAATTAAAGCTATACAGCCGGAGAGAACAAAGGATGCTCCACCGGAGTCTAAGCTCAAATTCGAGAGGGAGGTAAAGCTTTTATCTAAGATTCAACATGCAAATGTTGTCAAGGTATTCTTTTATTCAAATCAAGTATACTATAACAAAATTAAGTTAATTTTAATTCATCAAAATATGTCTTAGCCGAAATTTTCAAAGTTAGCTAGATCATAACATTAAAGTTTATTTTTCAGTTTATTGGAGCCATTTTGGAACCATCAATGATGATAATCACAGAACTACTAGAAGGTGGTTCGCTTCAGAAAACCATGAAAAACATCTATCCAACAACTTTTTCATTGGAACAATGTTTGAGTTATGCTCTTGATATATCACAAGCTATGGAGTATTTGCATTCAAACGGCATCATTCACCGTGATCTCAAGCCTGGTAATTTAATTTAATATATTTTTTCCAAATGATATTTTATATGTAATTATTTTTTTTTTTAGGTAATTTATTGCTTACAAAAGATAAGAGTAAAGTTAAACTCGCTGATTTTGGAGTAGCTAGAGAGAATATATGTGATGAAATGACTTGTGAAGCTGGTACATATAGATATATGGCTCCTGAGGTATATATGTATATATTCATTAATTTTTGTTTGAGTAAAACTATCATGCATGTTTTGTGTATATATGTTTAGTTAAAAAAATTTTTTTTTTAATGCATTATATAGATTTTAAGCAAAGATCCACTTCCAAAGGGAGCAAAGAAAAGCTATGATCACAAAGCAGATGTGTACAGTTTTGCAATGGTTCTTTGGTCTATGATCAAAAATCAAACTCCATTTAAAGATAGAAAAGATTTCATGGCTGCATATGCTACCATAAACGTATGCAATATTCATTACTTCATTGATGACATTAGAATATTTTTAATGCATGTAACTGTTGATAATTATTGCAGAATATGAGGCCAAGTTTGGATGATTTTCCTGAAGTAATAACTCCCCTGGTGCAATCTTGTTGGGTTGAAGATCCAAAACTCAGACCAGAGTTCAAGGAAATCACTGGAATACTGATAAGGATTCTTCATGATATTTACACATCAAAGATTAATGCACTTGCTAGCTTAAAAATTTTAGAAGATGTTATTAACAAAAGTGATGAAGAAATATCAAAGGCACAACATACTCCAACTACCTTTGAATCAACTAAGGAGAATGAAAACATCTCAAAAAATGAGAGTGAGACTATAAAACCTAATGGAGAAACAGAGGGTGATTCTCAGAAGTCTAAAAAGAAAAATAAGATCAAACGATTCTTTTCTTTTTTCCGTAGTTGCATTTCCTTTTGATATGGTATGACACAATGCTACAAGCATCAAGTATTGATTGTTGAGTTAGTTTCTAAAGGATTCTTCTAGTGTTTTTGCAATGTTATCATTGTTGCAAGAATGTTAAAACTCGGATTTACATTTATATTTAAATATATTTATATTATTTTGGCACATTCAATTTTTATATTGTGTCTAACTTATATTTATAAAAGAAAAATGGTAGATGTACAACTTTTTTTTACATCAGCTAGACATTTGGATAATCATGTACAAAGACGAGGTTATTTCAATTGAACATTTTATTAGTTTAATTCACGATGTAAATGTGATTAATCACAATTTTAGGCTGGCTAAGGTAATGGATAACCTTATCTCTTCAAATCAATTAGTTTTTATCATAGAAAAAAAGTTGGTTGATGGTTCTTGTTGAGCGTTCTAACAAAGACTGCCTTATTTTTAAGGTAGATTTGTAGAAGACTTATGATTCTGTAAGTTGGAGTTTTCTAGACTATATGCTTGGTAGATTTGGTTTTCATAAGAAATGGTGTGCTTAGATCCGTGCTTGTATTTTGTCTAGTAACTTGAATGTGATTGTTAATGAATGTCCAACCCAAAAGATTAGTTTAAAGAGAGGTCTGAAGCAAGGTGATATGTTTGTTATTTGTAAGGGACTGGGAGCATGGTTTTAAATTGCGGTCCGCAACCGCAATTGCACCCGCAATATTGCGGATGCGGTTGCCTCCGCAACCGCATCAGACCGCAATTGCGGTGTGATTTGAAAATTACGCCTCCGTTTATGTTTGGAACCATATTAGATAATTTCAATCATGTTTCTTTAAGTATTTTCATCTAAAATCAAAATATTAGAGTCTTAAAACTCAATTTAGTTATTATGCAATGAAAAAACTTAACATTAAATGTTTTTCAACTTTGTATTTCAAACACCTCCTTATAAAAATTCACACCGCAACGGCCGCAATACGCATCGCAACACCCGCAATGGCTGCAATCGCAACACCCGCAGCCGCAACCGCATCCACAGCCGCAATCGCAATTTAAAACCATGACTGGGAGTTGGAGTTGTTTTCAGGATTCAAGATTGGATCCTTTGATATAGTATTTTTCTATCTCTAGTATGTGAATGATACTTTTATTTTGGCAGAATCCTCCATGGAGAACTTTGAATTATAAAAGTTATTCTTCAGGTGTTTGAGCTTGCTTTGGGGCTATGGGTGATTTTTTTTCTTCTTCTAAGAGTAAGCTCTTATGTGTGAATGTGGATAAGGATTTCTTGGGTGTATCCGCAAATGTCCTCCATTGAGAGCTTGAGACTCTTCCATTCAAATATTTTGGCTTTCCTGTAGGTTCTAATCCTAATCTAAAGTCCACTTGAGAGCCTTTGATTTCTCTCATTTCTAGAAGGTTTATTTCTTTGCACCATAGATATGTTAGCCTCAGGGGAAGGTAGTTTTGTTGAATTTGGTTATGAACTTTATGTCGATTTTCTTTTATTTTTCTTTTCATTATGATTTTGGTAAGGTAAGGTAAGGAAGAGGATTGTTAAAACTTAAAGGAGGCTTCTGTTTATGGGGGTAAAAGGATATGCTAATATCTCTTGGGTGTGTTGGTTGGATGTCTGCAAACCTTTACTGTGTGGTGGTCTCGGTGTTGTGATCTCGACTTGGTTATTTTGGCCTTATTAGGTAAGTGACATTGGAGGTTTCTCTCCGGAGCTTCTAAAGTGTGTAAGTGTTAATATCTTACTTTCTATTGTATATAGTATAGTAGTGTTAACCAATAGCATAGTGCCACATCAGCTTGTTAGTTAGTTTAGCTATCACACATTAGAGATAAGATATAGACATTGTATATATACTCTTGTAATCTATCTTTCTAATCTAATGAAGAATTTACAGTTATAATAATCTAACTGATTTCTGTTACACTTCTTCTCTATCAGTTGTGTTTTTGTATATTCTTCATGAGCTTCAATGGTGATTATGGCACCATTAACATGGTATCAGAGCTTCTAAAGCTCTGGTAGCCATTTGTTTTCAGCTTTCATTTTTTTTCGATTGCGTTCTTGATTCGTTTGATTGATTTCTGCAAATTTTTCCTATTTGCAATTCGTTTTCTTCTCAATCTTCAACCTTGTTCCCTTTCTGTTGCAATCGACTTCCTGTCCTTTTTTCCATTGATGGCATACCAGAGCTTCTCATATTTTTCCACGAATTCTTCAAATCCATACTACTTGCATCCGAATGAAAATCCCTCCCTAGTTCTTGTTACTCCTCTTCTGGATGAAAAGAACTATCACACATGGGCTAGGTCAATGCACATTGCGTTGATTTCGAAGAATAAAGAAAAGTTCATCGACGGAACCCTCCCAAAACCGCCGGTATCAGATATTCTTTACGCTCCTTGGATCCGTTGCAACACTATGGTTCTATCTTGGATTCATCGTTCTATTTCGGAGTCCATTGCTAAGTCGATTTTATGGATTGAAAGTGCCGTTGAAGTTTGGAGAAATCTGAAGATTCGATTTTTGCAAGGTGACATATTCCGCATTTCTGATATACAAGAGGATTTGTATAAGTTTCGTCAAGGTACTCTCGATGTCTCTAGCTATTTTACTAAGATGAAAGTTATGTGGGATGAATTAGAGACATATCGACCTCTTGCTGCTTGTTCTTGCGCTATTCAGTGTTCTTGTGGTGCTCTTGCATCGATTAAGAAATATCGAGAACAAGATTACATAATACGTTTTCTTAAGGGTTTGAATGAGAAATTTGCTCAATCCAAGACTCATATTATGATGATGCAGCCTTTACCTGATATAGATAAGTCCTTTGCTCTTGTTATTCAACAAGAAAGAGAGATAAATAGCTCTCAAAGCACCATCTCAAATAGCACTTTCTCTGAGGATTCTACAGTTATGCATTTGAATTCTTCTTCTGGCAACAATCAGGGCAAAACTGGTAGCAACCAATCCAAAGGCAAAACTGGTGGTTATGGTGTGGCCAAAGGACAAAACAGAGTGTGCACTCATTGTGGGAGGAGTAATCACACAATTGAAACTTGCTTCATTAAGCATGGATATCCACCTGGATATAAAGGTAAAGGTAAATCCAACAGTTCTATTGCAAATTCACAGTATGCTGCTTCTGTTGAAACAGGTCAGGGATCATCACAGCAAAATTCAACTCAGTTTATGGTTGGCTTCACTCAAGAGCAATATCAAAGCATCCTGGAATTACTCCAACAGTCCAAGTCCACTCCTAAAGCCAATTCCATTACCACCTCACCCTTTGCATTGAATTCACATTCTCAACATGAAAATGGTAAGAATCTTCACTTATGGATCCTTGATACAGGGGCCACTGATCATATTTCATGTAATTTGTCTTGTTTCACTTCACACACAAACATTGTTCCTATTCATGTTAGTCTACCTAATGGTTCTCATGTGACTGCTTCTATTTCTGGCAGCATTCATCTCTCTTCAGCCTTAGTTCTTCATAATGTCCTTTATATTCCAAGTTTTCATGTCAATTTAATTTCAATAGTCAAACTTGTGAAAAGTAATGACTGTGTGGTTCATTTCACTGATAATTCTTGCAATATTCTGCAGAATCATTCCAAGGAAATGATTGGTACAGCTAAGCTCCACAAAGGACTATATGTTCTTGATTCTTCTCAAAATAAACATGTTTGTAATACATCTGTACAAGATAATTTTTTTCTTTGGCATTTGAGATTAGGGCATGTTTCTTCTATAGGACTGCAACATGTATCTGTCGCTACTCGAAAAATAGTCGACCGGAGGCGAAAAGAGGAAGAAACAGAAGAGTCGCCATCGAACTTTATTTATCCCATGAGGGGAAGGGAAAACATCGAGAAAACCCAGAGAAGGAAAGGATAAGATGGTCTCGCAACCAAATTACGGGTTCGGAAGCCGGTTATGCGGAGGGACGGTATTAGCACCCTCCACATCCATCGTACTCGATGGGAACCATTTGCTTGTCTATGTGTAAGGATGTTTGCTAAGAATATTGCTTTCTAAGTGTGTTCTAAGAGGGAAAGAGAAGGGTAAGAAACAAAGAATGTGAAAGAAAATAAAAGAAAATAAAATGGTGGAAACAAAAAGAAGAAGAAGGAGAAGAGGGGAAAAGAAAAGGAGACTCGATAGGACTTCGCGGTCCTATGCCTATGTATTCCCTCGTGCAATGGGAAAATCAGAGTCAACGTAGTTCGGAGGACTACGGGTGAAGAAAATGGAAGGGGGAGATGGATTAAAGGTGGCTCGCCAAGATCATTACAATCTTGTGTCTACGTATCTTACATTCGGATGAGAATGAAGAATCAGAGTAATCGTAGTTCGACCTACGATTTGTTGGTGTTTTTTATGGACGAATGTTATCGTGCGGGTTCTAGCAGTTAGGTGTTTAGCGGCTCGCTCGTGGAGTCTTATGCGTTACCTGTTTGCGGTAAAACGGACGTAACATGTCCTTTTTGAAAAGGTTGATTTTCGCCGTCAAGGCAAGATGTCACATTTGATTTGTTGAGGTTGATTTTAAGGGGCGAAATAAGTCCTCGGATAGGAACCCCTTCGGGTAGTACCCAATTCTTTATCTCGAAAAGTTTATTGTGAAAATGGTGTGGCGAACATAGTCACGTCTTCGTATTGAAAGACGAATATCGAGACCACACACTCTAAAGTGAGCATCTTAATACTCGAAGAGGAATATGTCTTCACCCAATCCTCTCTTTTTAATTCAATACAAAGAGAACCTTATTCTCTTATTAAAGTGTTTTTGGTTTTAGATGGTAAGTGCTTTACGACAGTGAACCCTAAAGGTAATGTCAAGCACTCAGGATAGGAGAAGGCCTTCGCCTAACCACCCCACGACCATCTAAGTTTATTAAGAAAAGTTTGAAAATGCACTTGTTGCAAGACCAAGGTTTTTAGACACAAGGAGATGAAATAAAGAGAGAAAAAGGTTTTTGAAAGAATGGGTGGTGAATATAGTCACGTCTTCGTATTGAAAGACGAATATCGAGACCACACACTCTAAAGTGAGCATCTTAATACTCGAAGAGGAATAGGTCTTCACCTAATCCTCTCGCTTTTAGTTCAATACAAAGAGAACATATTCTCTTATTAAAGATGTTTTGAGATAGATGGTGAGTGCTTTACGACAGTGAACCCTAAAGGTAATGTCAAGCGCTCGGGATAGGAGAAGGCCTTCGCCTAACCACTCCACGACCATCTAAATTATTAAGAAAAAAGTTTGAAAATGTACTTGGTACAAGACCAAGGTTTTTAACTTAAGAAGTGAAGATGACGAAGATGAGAAATGGAATGAGAGAGTGATGAGTATAAGGAGAAAGTAGCCAAGCAAAACTCAAGCACAAAGAGAAATTCATATCGTGTTAAAGTTCTAAGCACATAGTAAGAATCAAAAGTCAAACACAACTAAGCTATCAAGAACTACTCAAGGCATCGAGAATTAATCAAAGCATCAAAAGTTTCGAAGGCATCAAAAATTTCATGAGAATTAATTATCGAGATTTAATCAAAATTTAATCAAATATCGTCTTAATCAAAACTAATTGAAAATTTTCTATATAAAATTTTCAAGACTAAAGTTTTATCAACACTTAGTCGAAACAACTATGTCACAAATAACATTAAGAATTAAATCTAAAATTGAAATCAAAAGTTGATCAAAACTGAAATTAAGAACTAACCCAAATAGAATCAAGAATTGATTGAAATCAAGAATTAATTAAAAAAAGATGAAATTAAGAATTGAAAAAAAAGAGGTTAGGAATTAACAAAGAAAAGAAATTAAAAAAACGATAGAAGGGTGCGTTTGAAACCTTACATGGGCTTCCAAGCCCATAAGCAATGGCTATCAGCAGGTTGCTTTAAACGAGAGATAAAAAACAATACACGATCACCTTCTTTTCCCAAACACACAATGACCTATACCTTTCTAAACTCACCGCCCTCACTCTCAAATCACGCTCTGCACAGTGAAGAAGAAAAAAAATTACGAACAAAAACTCAGCAAGCAAACCAATCATCGAAAAAGCTATGCTCCAACCGCTCAACTCTCTCTTTCGATCGCTATTTCTTCTCTTTGCTAATCAAATTCGTTCTCTCAAGGTTTCGAATCTTACATGCGGTTCGAGATCTCTCTCACTCAGTTGTTGTTCGTCTCAACACGGCGGCGTCCTCTTCCGTTCTTCGCGCGGTGGATTCCGTTAACCTCTCCTTCCCTCACGGTGGTTCTCCATCCCTATGAATCTCGCTCTCATCAAATCGAAGGTAGCAAACGGAAAGGATTCAAGCAAGGTTTGTGATTTATTTTGTTCCAAACTCTCTTTTCATCTTCTTCTTTCTGGTTCTGTTTCGAAGAGGGTTTCGATCGGGTTTGAAAATGGGTTATATGAAGGTTTATTGTTTTTGTTGTTTGGATGAAGAAGAGTTGATTTTGAAGGTTTGGGTTCTGTTTCGCTTGTTCAACTCATCATCTTTATTCTTTTGGTTCTGATTCGGGTTGTGTGTGGTTCGAAGGTGGGTGACGGTTGGAGATTGGTGGTGGTCGAAGGAGATTATTGGGTGTTGATTGAAAAGAGGAAGAGTGGAAGGTGGTTTGAGGGAGGAACTTGTGAATACGGTTTATGGTTGAAAGTTTTTTTTCTGGCTTTTATGGTATTGTTCTGACTGTGAGAGTGAAAGTGGTGGCGATGGAATTATTTGGAAGGAAGTGTTATGAGGTTTTGGGCCATGAAGCGAGAGAATATAGTGGCGGAAGGAGGATTTGAAGGTTGAACGAGGATGGACGTAGAAGTGGTGATATGAAGGTTGTAAGAAGAAGAAATGAAGTCTCAGTTTTTTTTGTCACCCTGAGTTTATGAAGGTGAAGAGGTTAGTCAAACCACTGAACCTCTAACAGTACTGTCTTTGCGCACCTGGCCTGACAAGCCTGATGAATCTTGATGAGGAGTTAAGACAATTAGAACTCAACCCTTGCTTCAGACTTGAATGAAAGAACCTCAGAGCAAATAAGAAACCTTGATTCAAAGGACCTCCTGATCCCATGTCGTATGATATGAGTTAATGGGATGCATAGATATGCAAGGTTAGGGTTAGGGTGAAAATGAGGGTGTGACAGATGCCCCTATTTAATCTTCTTGAACTTGAAGGTGAGAGTGGCAGAGGCTTTCTTACAGTCAAGGTACAAGAAGATTAAATATAACAATGCCCAGAATTTTCAGCCGAAAAGGTGTGGAATGAAAGGTGTTGAATCAGTGGGATGACATGAAAAACGCATCTGTCAGTGGGAAATGGTAATTGGTTATGAAGGATATGATAATGCTTGAAATGCAATGCGGGATGAACATGAGTGCTAATGATGCAGAAATGTATGCAAAATGCTGGGGATATGAGGATATGAGGGTCTGGACTTTGCTGGGAATAATGGTAGATCAACTCAGGGGTTGAGACTAACAAACATACCATCGACTCGGGGTTCTTGAACAAATCTAAAAAAACGAGTCAACTCAGGGGTTGAATAAACAAAAAGATACATTGTCATCAACTCGGGGATAAAAAAAAGGTAAAGGTAACAACATCGACTCGGGGGTCAGGAAGATAAAGACAATATCGACTCAGGGGTTAAAAACAAATCAAAATATCAACGCAGGGGTTGAGGAAGGAAAAAGACAATGATATCGACTCGGGGGTCAAGGAAATAAAGACAGCATTGACTCAGGGGTCAAAAGAATAAAGACAACATTGACTCAGGGGTCAAGAACAAAAACAAGGTATCAACTCAGGGGTTAAGGGAGGAAATGATTATGATATTGACTCAGGGGTCAAGAGAATAAAGACAATATTGACTCAGGGGTAAAAAACAAATCAAAATATCAACGCAGGGGTTGAGGAAGGAAATTGATGATATCGACTCGGGGGTCAAGAACAAAACAAAATATCAACGCAGGGGTTGAGAAACAAAATGATTATGTTATGTATGCAATGCATATGTGGATGCAAGCAGGTGATCATTTTTATGAAGGTGCCAAGCAGGGTTGGACTTTGGTTTCAGGGTACCAAGGAAGGTTGGGCTTTTGGTGGTTGCCAAGCAGGGTTGGACTTTGGTTTCAGGGTGCCAAGGAAGGTTGGGCTCTTGGTGGTAGGATTTGACTTCCCGATACTCGGTATTTGACGGTGCGATGATAAGAAAACAAATGTGGATGCTTCTGGTGCTCCAAGCTTGATCATTTGCAGAAGTTCCATGCTTGTTCCTGAGAGAACCTCACTTCTAGCTAATGTACCACGATGGCTTGTAGATGATTGTGTGAGCGTAGCGACTTATCCAATGTATGTTGATCGTGCTTTTGCTCTGTCTCAAGGCCTTTTGACACTTGTTGAACTCCAAGGTTGCTTAGTGTATGACATGGTCAGCTTGACCAACTTGCAAGTATGAAGGGAATTTGGTCCTTCACAAAATGTTTGTCCCAACCCGTAGGGTCTCTGAAGGAGTTCTTCCTGGAAATGTTTATGCCATGACATAGTCTGAGATGACTTGCCCCAGTGTCTGAATCTTGCAGTGGTCTGCCCCTATTCTTGGCCTTTAAAAAACTTGCCCCAGATCCACAAGGTCATGAGAAAGTCTTGATCCATGTCGGCACCAACATATGTTCAAGTTCCTCTTTGATTTCTCTTGGTTGGAATTTCCATAATGTCAAGTACTAATTTGCAGTTAAAATTGATCATTCAGAAATGGTAATTTTAATGCGACATTCATGCAGGTTTTGAAAAGTCATTTATTGAAATGATGTGAAAGTGTGTGACGAGTGGACCATTAGTCCAAACGTAGTGCTGATTTAGCTGGTGTGAAAGATATAGCAAGAATATGACACCAATGCTAAAGATTAGCAAATCTGTGGGAGTCAGTTTACGCAACCTTGTTGTAGTATGCTTTCAGAATAAACCCCGCCTCAATTAGGTCTTTCGAGGGTTGTAACGTGGTCTGGGTCACAATTATTGAAACAAAGGATATTAGGCTCAAAACTTATTTTGGTACCCACCCATTCTTCATGATGATTCTCCAGTCCTACATTCAGTTAAATTGACACACACATCTAGAGTTTGACGGTGTAAGAGTGAAGATGATGATTCAAGATTTTCGTGAAATGACAGTCACCTTATTTATTTTTGTGGATGGATATCAGTGACCTTTTGATGGTGACCACTGAATTTTATTCTGTTCTGCTCGAGGATTTGAAGGCCTTTTCTGCTTTATTCATTTTTTTTTATCCCTAACTTTTGCCTAAGTCGCCTCTTTAGGGTGGTGGACTTAGCGGGCTTTCTCTTTTTTTTTTCTTTTTTTACGGAAAGGCTTGTGACTGCCAAGTCTTTGGTCATTGAATAACAACAGCCATAACAGGAGGTTTCATCTTGAAGATATGTGTAATCAGGATAACTGAACACTACCCATGCCCCAGGTTAAGCGTAAGGGTTTAGAAATCTGAAGGAAACTCCTACTTCTAGGCTCGAAGTGGTTGACTAGGGACTAACTCCTTATCTCTCCGGTGTTTAGGGGATTTGAAACAATGACTGTACATCATCAGCAGGATTTTATCCGAAAGCATACAGTTTGTAATTATGGGTATTTCGTTTTCGTCATCCTCCCTCCAATCTTTGCTAAAACAACAGTTGATAAAGGGAGTGAAATGTAGAAATATTTTTGTGATTTTTTTAATAGATGAGAAAAGACGAGTGAATACGAATGGACTTGTTCAAAAAATGCATGCTCATTACATTAACAATACCATTAATAAAGTACAATGTCTAGAAGCAAATAGCCTTTAACAAAAAGAAATTACAAATGCAAAGTAAAGACATGATCTAAAATTGCCAACATTGAGGAATCAGACTTTTCTCTTTTGAGTTGCTGTTGGGCTAGCTCTCTTGCTCATCGAGACCAGTATTGTAGCCTTCTTCATACCTGCTCTCAGCAACTTCTTCCATAACATGGGCGGATGACGGACCTGCCTGACCAGATGAAGAATTGATATTGATTTGAAGACCTTGAGGCGTAAATGAGATTAGCTTGTGTGAGCAATCTTTTAAGTTTTGTATGATAGCAAATTGTGTGATAAATGCATAAATAAATGCCTATGTGTTTGATGTGCATGTTATAAGATTAGTATGCATGTTTAGTTGGTACATATATGTGATTTTATACCTATACTATGTTTGAAAGACAATACAATTGATACATATCTTTATTGAAATCATAAAAACAATTTTCCTTTTGTATGTATCGATTCATGTCTGTCTTGCATCGACACATTCCTCTGTTAAAAACACAAAAACGAGTTTGCTTCAGTATGGATCGATCCATACGAGTTTTACATCGATACATGCTTCTTTGATATTTCTGAACATTATGCTATGTATCGATTCATTCGTATTATGTATCGATGCATGATTGAATTTACTTTCTGAAATTAAACAAAGTTACAGTATGCATCGATGCATATATCTGTGTGTCGACTCATGTATGTTATATAACTACCATGTATCGACTCATACGAGTTTCGTATCGATACATAAAGTTGTTTCTTGTTTTAACCGTTTCTGTTTCACATATAAGAAGGTTATGACAGTTCAGTTTTGTAGCGTGAATTCGTCAGAGTGAAAATTGTGTAGTCACAGCAAAAGCAAGTTTGGTGTGCATCAATTTTGGGAGCAGTTTTAGAGACCTGAAAGATACTTTATCTTCATCATCTTCTCAATCACTTTAATTCAAGAACATCAACACCTAATCATTCTTGTTCTTCGGATTAAAGGTTCATCGAGATAACGTTCAGTGGTACGATCAAGGATCTAGCTGAGTTGAAGATTCAAAGGGGGTTTCGAGGAAAAACCATCTGGTTTGTCCTTCAAGAACGGGTGTGTTCTTGAGGGTTTGTTAGTCACGTTTGTAGAACATATTCAGCCGCAGCGTAGGGTTTGGAAATTTGGTAATTTCGCAAACAGGTCGTGGAACCGGTGAATTGTTTGCAATTCTTGCAGGGAAAATTCTTGATTAAGCTCAGATCAAGTGAAGGTTCATACAAGAGAAAGATATTGGAGTTTAGATTTCTGGCTTTGTATTGTAACCGTGTAAACAACGAATTCAGCATTATTGATATAACAGGTCTCAATTTCAGTTTGAAATTGAGAGGGAGACGTACCCACACGCGAGGACGAAAGTGGGGAACTTCCTTACCAAATCTCTGCGTATCGTATTCTGTCCTTATCTCTCTTTACGTTTTCAACAATTTTGTGATTCATTTGTGTATTGTGTCTTAACGTTTCATGATATAATAGTGGTAAGAAAACTTTTATCAAATCACCATTATTGTTAATCATTGAACACATACACGCCAAGTGTTTGACAAAACTGTCAGCTGAGTTTTTGTTCATTGGAAATAGTATTTGTATGATAAGTGCATTTGATTCGATCCTAATCTGGTGTTAATAAATCTTTGTCATCCTAATATAAATCCAGCATAAATTCGTGTGTCCGGTTTTCTAGTAGCTGGTCCAGAATAGACGGAAGTCGATTCGGGATCGTAATTTTCCGCTAACTTTCAAAAACTCTGATAAGTATTTTTAAATCCTTGAGTTTCAAGGAGGTGATCTATTCACCCCCCCTCTCGATCACTAGCCACACCGTCTAACAGCTTGGACTCAATCAAATCTTGGATCTTGTTTCGGAGCTGTTTGCAATCTTCGGTTGAATGCCCCATCGCGCCAGCATGGTAACCACATCGTGCATTGGCGTCAAAGCCTGGTGGGTATGGAGGGATCACAGGGTCCAAGTCCTTTGGCACTATCAGCCCACTATTGATTAAGCGTGGTAGTATATGACTGAATGGCATTGACAATGAATCAAAATGCCTTTTTGGCTTTTTATTATAGTAGCGTCGGCGTTGCGGATCATGCTGCCGTGCAATCTGTTGTTGATGAAGGGGACCTCTATCAACAGGAGGATGTTGACCACGTGAGAACGGATTTGCACACGTAGACCCATAGGATTGCTGACTTTGAACAGATGAGATGCTTGGGGGATAAGGTAATGGAGGTGGGACATGTGGAGTTTCCCAAATGGAGTTAATTTCACCATCCTCTTCTTCCTCTTGGGAACTGACAACTGATTCACTTTCGCTAGCTGGAATGTTCAAGGAGCCTTGGATATTTCCACTCTTGAGGATGCACTCGAGGCATTCTCCAGCTATTACCAGGTCAGAGAAGTTTGATGTCCCAGTGCCAACCATCTTTTCCAAGTATAGACCTTGCAAGGTATTCAAAAACATATCAACCAATTCTCTATCTAAGATTGGTGGTTGAACACGGGCAGCTACCTCTCTCCATCTCTGAGCATATCCTCTGAAGGATTCGTCGTCCTCTTGAGATAAGCCTTGCAATTGCGTGCGACTGGGAGCCATGTCAAGATTGTATTGGTACTGCTTCACAAAGGCGTTAGCTAAGTCTGTCCATAATTTGATGTGGATGCTCTCTAGATGCATATACCAACTCAACGATGCCCCACTCAGACTGTCTTGGAAACAATGAATCATAAGTTTGTCGTCGTGGACATGCGAGGTCATTCTTCTGCAATACATCACCAAATGCTGCTTTGGACAACTATCCCCTTTATACTTCTCAAAATTTGGTGTGTTGAACTTTGGAGGTATTACAAGGTTGGGTACCAAACACATGCTTGAAGCATTAAGATCCAAAGTGTCACGACCCTTTATGGCATTAATCTTCTCTTCCAGCACTCGACACTTTTCCATAAGCTCAACAACTTGCGGATCCTTGGTTTTCATCACAGGGACTGCCCCTTGGGGATTTGGATCAGAGAATGCAAAACTACGATATTCCATGGCGTCAAGAGAAGAAGAACTTCCATCTTGGACAATGGTATGTTCGCGTATAATAGGATCCTCAACGGGGATCTGCACGGGCTGAGCTTGAGCAACATTGTTCACTCGAGGTAAAATAACATTTCCAGTGGCTGAAGTCCTTTGAATGTTGCCTTCTCCCCTTGCCAAGCCTGTCATAGCTTCCACAAGTTGGTCCAATTGGCTCTTCATCAAATCAACATCCGCTCTTGTCACAAACCGATTCTGCTCTTCGGAGGCCATGATCCTTCAAAAGCTACTTCAAGTCCAATACGGGCTTCAAGAAGTCAACTGCGGGTTATGGACAAAGGATGGATGAGTTCTCTGGTTTAAGGTTGGAGAATGATATGAAAAATGATGCAAAAGATGCTGATGCAAATGCAATGTTATGAGTGCAATAAGACATGGGATCAAAGATCGCTGAATCAAGGGTTCGCAATAGGTATCACGGTCATAGATTCTGCAGGACAACACAACAAGATATCCCTCACCTCGGGTAGGTTATCTATTGGTTTATAACAGGGCATTCCACGGGCTTTCATACAAGGTCCCATGCACTAACCCTCAAAAGTTTTCCATCATAACGATGATTCGTAAGACGGTAATCCCTTCAAAGGATGAGCACAGAGTTATGCCTTAGTAACCTTTGGAATAAGGTTCTAAAGTTCCTCAGAATCACGGACTCCCAGGTCGGAAACAAAGATGCCATTACGACTGATCGTAAGACATAATCATTCCCAAAGGGGCCTCATCTGAGCGGTGGAAGTCAAACCAACTCGACAAGTCCTAAGTCTCGCAAATCAGTAAGCAACCACCTCCTAGCTTAGTGTATACTCGAAAAGCTCGGGTAGAAAGCCTTTCTCCTCATAAACCATCCCCAATAAACCCAACAAATAAGAGGAACACAAAATAATAAAGCAATATTAAAGCAAACAAAAGTACACATGCGACAAACAAATTAGGCTTAGCTTGCTAGGGTGAACCGGTCCCCAGCAGAGTCATCAGCTGTCACTACTCGAAAAATAGTCGACCGGAGGCGAAAAGAGGAAGAAACAGAAGAGTCGCCATCGAACTTTATTTGTCCCATGAGGGGAAGGGAAAACATCGAGAAAACCCAGAGAAGGAAAGGATAAGATGGTCTCGCAACCAAATTACGGGTTCGGAAGCCGGTTATGCGGAGGGAAGGTATTGGGACCCTCCACATCCATCGTACTCGATGGGAACCATTTGCTTGTCTATGTGTAAGGATGTTTGCTAAGAATATTGCTTTCTAAGTGTGTTCTAAGAGGGAAAGAGAAGGGTAAGAAACAAAGAATGTGAAAGAAAATAAAAGAAAAGAAAATGGTGGAAACAAAAAGAAGAAGAAGGAGAAGAGGGGAAAAGAAAAGGAGACTCGATAGGACTTCGCGGTCCTATGCCTACGTATTCCCTCGTGCAATGGGAAAGTCAGAGTCAACATAGTTCGGAGGACTACGGGTGAAGAAAATGGAAGGGGGGAGATGGATTAAAGGTGGCTCTCCAAGATCATTACAATCTTGTGCCTACGTATCTTACATTCGAACGAGAATGAAGAATCAGAGTAATCGTAGTTTGACCTACGATTTGTTGGTGTTTTTTATGGACGAATGTTATCGTGCGGGTTCTAGCAGTTAGGTGTTTAGCAGCTTACTCGTGGAGTCTTATGCGTTACCTGTTTCTGGTAGAACGGACGTAACATGTCCTTTTTGAAAAGATTGATTTTCGCCGTCAAGGCAAGATGTCACATTTGATTTGTTGAGGTTGATTTTAAGGGGCGAAATAAGTCCTCGGATAGGAACCCCTTCAGGTAGTACCCAATTCTTTATCTCGAAAAGTTTATTGTGAAAATGGTGTGGCGAACATAGTCACGTCTTCGTATTGAAAGACGAATATTGAGACCACACACTCTAAAGTGAGCATCTTAATACTCGAAGAGGAATAGGTCTTCACCCAATCCTCTCTTTTTAATTCAATACAAAGAGAACCTTATCCTCTTATTAAAGTGTTTTTGGTTTTAGATGGTAAGTGCTTTACGACAGTGAACCCTAAAGGTAATGTCAAGCACTCGGGATAGGAGCAGGCCTTCGCCTAACCACTCCACGACCATCTAAGTTTATTAAGAAAAGTTTGAAAATGCACTTGGTACAAGACCAAGGTTTTTAGACACAAGGAGATGAAATAAAGAGAGAAAAAGGTTTTTGAAAGAATGGGTGGTGAATATAGTCACGTCTTCGTATTGAAAGATGAATATCGAGACCACACACTCTAAAGTGAGCATCTTAATACTCGAAGAGGAATAGGTCTTCACCTAATCCTCTCGCTTTTAGTTCAATACAAAGAGAACATATTCTCTTATTAAAGATGTTTTGAGATAGATGGTGAGTGCTTTACGACAGTGAACCCTAAAGGTAATGTCAAGCGCTCGGGATAGGAGAAGGCCTTCGCCTAACCACTCCACGACCATCTAAATTATTAAGAAAAAAGTTTTGAAAATGTACTTGGTACAAGACCAAGGTTTTTAACTTAAGAAGTGAAGATGACGAAGAGGAGAAATAGAATGAGAGAGTGATGAGTATAAGGAGAAAGTAGCCAAGCAAAACTCAAGCACAAAGAGAAATTCATATCGTGTTAAAGTTCTAAGCACATAGTAAGAATCAAAAGTCAAACACAACCAAGCTATCAAGAACTACTCAAGGCATCGAGAATTAATCAAAGCATCAAAAGTTTCGAAGGCATCAAAAGTTTCATGAGAATTAATTATCAAGATTTAATCAAAATTTAATCAAATATCGTCTTAATCAAAACTAATTGAAAAATTTCTATATAAAATTTTCAAGACTAAAGTTTTATCCACACTTAGTCGAAACAACTATGTCACAAATAACATTAAGAATTAAATCTAAAATTGAAATCAAAAGTTGATCAAAACTGAAATTAAGAACTAACCCAAATAGAATCAAGAATTGATTGAAATCAAGAATTAATTAAAAAAATATGAAATTAAGAATTAAAAAAAAAAGAGGTTAGGAATTAACAAAGAAAAGAAATTAAAAAAAGATAGAGGGGTGCGTTTGAAACCTTACATGGGCTTCCAAGCCCATAAGCAATGGCTATCAGCAGGTTGCTTTAAACGAGAGATGAAAAACAATACACGATCACCTTCTTTTCCCAAACACACAATAACCTATACCTTTCTAAACTCACCTCCCTCACTCTCAAATCACGCTCTGCACAGTGAAGAAGAAAAAAAATTATGAACAAAAACTCAGCAAGCAAACCAATCATCGAAAAAGCTATGCTCCAACCGCTCAACTCTCTCTTTTGATCGCTATTTCTTCTCTTTGCTAATCAAATTCGTTATCTCAAGGTTTCGAATCTTACTTGCGGTTCGAGATCTCTCTCACTCAGTTGTTGTTCGTCTCAACACGGTGGCGTCCTCTTCCGTTCTTTGCGCGGTGGATTCCGGTAACCTCTCCTTCCCTCACGGTGGTTCTCCAGCCCTATGAATCTCGCTCTCATCAAATCGAAGGTAGCAAACGGAAAGGATTTAAGCAAGGTTTGTGATTTATTTTGTTCCAAACTCTCTTTTCATCTCCTTCTTTCTGGTTCTGTTTCGAAGAGGGTTTCGATCGGGTTTGAAAACGGGTTATATGAAGGTTTATTGTTTTTGTCGTTTGGATGAAGAAGAGTTGATTTTGAAGGTTTGGGTTCTATTTCGCTTGTTCAACTCATCATCTTTCTTCTTTTGGTTCTGATTCGGGTTGTGTGTGGTTCGAAGGTGGGTGACGGTTGGAGATTGGTGGTGGTCGAAGGAGATTATTGGGTGTTGATTGAAAAGAGGAAGAGTGGAAGGTGGTTTGAGGGAGGAACTTGTGAATACGGTTTATGGTTGAAATTTTTTTTCTGCCTTTTATGGTATTGTTCTGACTGTGAGAGTGAAAGTGGTGGCGATGGAATTATTTGGAAGGAAGTGTTATGAGGTTTTGGGCCATGAAGCGAGAGAATATAGTGGCGGAAGGAGGATTTGAAGGTTGAACGAGGATGGACGTAGAAGTGGTGATATGAAGGTTGTAAGAAGAAGAAAAAAAGTCTCCATTTTTTTTGTCACCCTGAGTTTATGAAGGTGAAGAGGTTAGGTCAAACCACTGAACCTCTAACAGTACTGTCTTTGCGCACCTGACCTGACAAGCCTGATGAATCTTGATGATGAGTTAAGACAATTAGAACTCAACCCTTGCTTCAGACTTGAATGAAAGAACCTCAGAGCAAATAAGAAACCTTGATTCAAAGGACCTCCTGATCCCTTGTCGTATGATATGAGTTAATGGGATGCATATATATGCAAGGTTAGGGTTAGGGTGAAAATGAGGGTGTGACAGTATCCAAAATGTTTCCTTTTATTTCTTCCAAATACAATAATCATACTTTTCCATGTGATCCATTTCATTTTAGTAAACAAAAGAAATTACCTTTTCCTCATAGTGTTACCCAATCTACTTTCCCCTTTGAACTTTTACATGCTGATATATGGGGACCTTTCTCAACTATTTCAACTTTAGGACACAAATATTTTCTAACTCTTGTGGATGATTACAGTAGATATACTTGGGTTATTTTTTTTAAAATCTAAAGACCAAACCAAACAAAGTATCATTCAATTCATAGCCTATATTGAAAATCACTTTAACACTTCCTTAAAGTTTTTCAGATCAGATAATGGAACTGAATTCCTCCCTCTATCTGACATTTTCTTAGCCAAAGGTGTTATTCACCAGAAATCTTGTGCCTACACACCCCAACAAAATGGGGTGGTTGAAAGGAAACATCAGCATATTTTAAATGTTGCTAGGTCTCTCTATTTTCATTCACATATTCCTCTTAATATGTGGAATTTTTGTATTGTCCATGTTGTACACCTCATCAATAAACTTCCAACTCCCTTGTTAAATCTTAAAAGCCCTCATGAAATATTATATCATCAACCTCCTTCTTAAATTCATCTGAAAGTGTTTGGATGTTTGAGCTATGCTGTGTCTAATCTCCCAAACAAAACAAAATTCTGTCAAAGAGCTAGAAAGGCAGTTTTCTTGGGTTTCAAAGATGGTACAAAAGGTTATGTCCTATATGACATTCAACATCATACAGTTTTTGTATCTAGACATGCTGTTTTCTATGAAAATGTTTATCCTTTTGATAATGAGAAATCTTCCTCTCAACCTCCTTCTACATATAATCCTATTAATCCCACACTTAGCCCTATTTCTTATGATGATCATGGTATATCTCATCAGTCTCATACCTCTACTGACATATCTACCTTACCTGATGACAATACCTGCTCCTCTCCTCTATCCCCTCAGCAGTCTAGCCCTATTTCACATCAGTCTATTCCTATTTCACAACAGTCTACACAATTCAGACCTGATAACCCACAAAATATGCCTTTAAGTACACCTGCTACTTGTAGACAGCAGTCACAATCCCCTTTTCCTCAGTACTCTCAAAGTACATCCTCTAACCCCAGTCCAACAAACATTAATTGTCTTGGTCCCACATTATCCATAGAACCATCCAATTCTTTGAATTCTTCTGATCATGACAGTAATAATCCAACCAATACACATTCAAATAGTGCTGATCATAACAATGATGCTTTAAATACTCCTTCTCCCCCTCCTCTTAGACATTCCACTCGTGTTTCAAATCCTCCTAGTTACTTAGCTGACTATCATTGTTATCATGCCAATAACATTCCCTCTACTTCTCACTCTTCTAACTCTACTGTCATATATCCCTTATCCTCTGTTCTTTCATATGATAAGTGTTCTCCTTATTACAAAAATTTTTATTGTGCTATTTCTTCCATATCTGAACCAACCACATACAAACAAGCCATTAAACATGACTGTTGGGTTAAGGCCATGGATGTGGAGCTTAAAGCTCTTACAGAGAATCAAACATGGACTGTGGTGGATTTGCCTAGTGGTAAGATACCTATTGGATGTCGTTGGGTTTATAAAGTGAAACACAAGGCTGATGGGTCCATTGAAAGGTACAAGGCCAGATTAGTTGCAAAAGGTTATACTCAAATGGAAGGTATTGATTATTTTGACACTTTCTCCCCTGTTGCCAAACTTACTACTGTTAGAGTCTTGCTTTCCCTTGCAGCTATTAAAGGCTGGCATCTAGAACAATTAGATGCCAATAATGCCTTTCTTCATGGGGACTTAAATGAAGAAGTATATATGAGTCTTCCTCCTGGCCTATCTGGTTATGATTCCTCTAAAGTTTGTAAGTTGCAAAAATCCCTATATGGCCTAAAACAAGCTAGTAGGCAGTGGTATTCAAAACTTTCTACCTTTTTTATTTCTCTTAGATATCATCAGTCTCAGACAGATTATTCACTTTATGTTAAGCATGAAGATCCTCATTTCACTTCCCTCCTAGTGTATGTGGATGATGTTGTGCTAGCAGGAAATTCCCTAGTTGAGATACAACATGTCAAGGACTTATTGAATCAGCAGTTTAAGATTAAAGATCTTGGTAAGCTCAGGTACTTTTTGGGGTTTGAGATTGCTAGATCCACAAAGGGTATTTTCTTAAACCAAAGAAAATACACTCTTGAGCTGTTACAAGATGTTGGTGTTCTTGCTGCTAAGCCTTCCTCAATTCCTATTGACCCCAACACCAAGTTGTCTATTAGTGAAAGTGCTCTCTTGGAAGATGTTTCATCTTATAGAAGATTGATTGGAAGGCTCATTTATCTTACTAATTCAAGGCCTGATATATCATATGCTGTCCAGCATTTGAGTCAATTTATGGCACAACCACGTATCCCACATTTTCAGGCTGCCACTCGGGTTCTGAGGTATCTCAAATCTGTACCTGCTACTGGTATCTTATTTTCTGCCTCTAGTGATTTGAAACTCCTAGGTTTTGCTGATTTAGATTGGGCTCGATGCCCTGATACTAGGAAATCTATCACTGGTTATTGTGTGATGTTAGGCAATTCATTGTTGTGCTGGAAGTCCAAGAAACAACATACTGCATCAAGATCTTCAACAAAAGTTGAATATAGAGCATTGGCAGCTATTACTTGTGAGGTTCAATGGTTGCATTACATATTTCGCGATCTTTTGGTTGAATTTTCTCAACCTGCTTCTATTTTCTGTGATAGCAAATCAGCCATTTATTTGGCTCATAATCCCACCTTTCATGAAAGAAGCAAACACATAGAGCTGGATTGTCATGTGGTTCGTGTGAGATTACAATCCAAACTTATTCATTTGCTTCCTATATCTACACATGATCAGTTGGCTGACATGCTTACTAAACCTCTACATTCTCCTGCTCTTCAGAGGTCTTTATCCAAGTTAGGTCTTTGTAGCATCCAAAGTCCAACTTGAGGGGGGCTGTTAATATCTTACTTTCTATTGTATATAGTATAGTAGTGTTAACCAATAGCATAGTGCCACATCAGCTTGTTAGTTAGTTTAGCTATCACACATTAGAGATAAGATATATACATTGTATATATACTCTTGTAATCTATCTTTCTAATCTAATGAAGAATTTACAGTTACAATACTCTAACTGATTTCTGTTACACTTCTTCTCTATCAGTTGTGTTTTTATATCTTCTTCATGAGCTTCAATGGTGATTATGGCACCATTAACAGTAAGGATATTCTTTCAGCTATATATGAGGCTCATGTGAGTGATTATATGAGGGGGTATATCCTTTAATATATGCCCTTCCTCCTTCTAGTGGAGATATGTTTTTATCCTTGGTTCTAAATTTGGGGACCCCATTGATTAGTTTGTTGATGGTATTAGGAGGAAAGTGGGATTAGTTCTTTTTACGTCCCGTTGGTTTGATCCTTAGGTGGGATCCATCCCTCAGAGAGAGGTTTCATAGGCTCTACCTAATTAATCACCACTAGGGTGTGTCTGTGGGAGAAATGGTAGTTTTAGAAAGTGGTTTGGTGATATGGTTTTTTCAGTGGTACATATTATTTTTTGTTTGGAAAAGAGATTTAGTAGAGGATTTCCTTAGGGTCAGGAGGTTAACCTTATATTGGAGAGTGATTATTTTGGTAGTGGAAGGAAGAGAAAAATGGTGTGTATTTAGTTACTCTGGCTTATGATTTCCTCTTTGCGCCTAAGTTTGGTCTTATTTCCCCCTAAATAGAGTAGACTGGATGTTGTCGTGTACTTTGGTAAGTTGGGCTCTGTCCAAGGTTTTAAGCTTCTCTTAGCAATTTATTTTTGATAAAATTCTTTTTATACTAAATATGTGTAAACGGAGTGTCCTATCTGACGCGGTAAAAGTGTCATGTGGTCTTTGCGGTACCCCTTGAGTTTTCTTCTCATATTTTTGTAACTTATGGGGTAGCTTTGGTGATTTAGTATAGTATCTTTATATGACTAGGTTTGTCTTTTGTTCTTCCTAATAATATTTTGTTGCTTTGTGAGGATTTTTTTATCTTAAGCTTGGTCGAATAAGTTGAGACGGGGTTTCCTTATTGTTTGCTCTACTTGGAAGTTTCAAAATGATTTAGTTTTTGCATGTACTCTAATAAACGTGAGGGACTTGGAAGAAATGTCCATGACCCTGGCTTGGAAATGTTATCTTGGCAAGTATTCAGACAACTCTTGCCTTTTCTCTAGTTGGATGGCAAATCTTATTCTTTGTTTGAGCCAATAGCACATTGAGTGGTTTTGTGCTTTCCCTGGGGTCTGATGTGCTCTTTCTCCTTTTCCAGGTTAATTTTGTTTCTATTGATGATGGTTATGGGTGTTGAGGTCTATTCGAATTTCCTCTCTGGTGGAATGTCAGACTTTTTGGTGGTTTTTGTTGGCTTTTTGGCGTGTCTTTCTCTTTCATGGGACTTCGGTGTAAATTTTTTTCTTTTCTTGTGGTTGGTGTTTTTTTCTAGTTCGTTTTGGCCTAGTTAGGTACTTCTTAGGCCAATAGATTTGTTTGTGTATTTGTGGCTGGATTTTGCGATGTTTCTTCCCCTTTTTTTGTAATTTATTAATATATATTTGTCATTAAATAAACTTGACTAAACTCCATATTTGAAAGAGATTTAGTCTTAATCAATTTACCTTATTGGTTTAATCGATTAAGAGATGATTTTGAGATCTCCTTTGGTCCGTTTTAGCCATGAGAGAGTTCGAGTTTTGTTTTACTTTCTGCAACATCTTTCTTTGGTTCCATACCCCCTTTTTCTAAAACATTTCACTTCTCAAGCAACGTGATTAGCAATTAAATCATATTAATGGAGTAAGCATATTAAATAAGAACTTGTTCGAGAAACAATCGTAATTTTCTGAGTTTATTTTTCTTTCAATTGTTTTACCTTAAAACCTTAGGAGCTTTTTTATGAGAAACTTTTCTCCTTTTGACAGGATAATGATTCATACATTAGATCTCTTTATTTATGCATATCTCTGAATCATTTGATACCATAATTGATCTTGATGAAACTCTTTCTCCTTGGTTGGATATCTTCCAAGGATTTTGTCTTCTCAATAAACTTCTTCCGGGTAATTCTTCAAACATTTGATCTAATTTCTTAGAGAAAACTTGTAACTCATGTTCTGCACAAATTTTCTTAATTTTCATTTAAATTCTTAAAGCTGCAAAGAATCCCTACAGAACAATTAGGGTTTTAACTTTGGTACCCAGATATTTTTGGATCCTTTAGGATTAATGGATTTAAGATGTCTTGAGTCATTCCCTTTAAAACATCTTAAATCATATTTTTTTTAGTTAAACATAAAGGTTCTAGATGACTATGCTTATGACAAAATTGAATTTGTGCACAGATGATTGGTCTTCTTCTTAACTTGACAAATACTTATGAAAGATTTAATAGTTTGATTACTTAGGTCAATTTTATTATAAGAAGTCCTTGATTTGATAAAATTAAGTATAGATTTTCTTTACCTTTAGTAAATTTTCTGAAGGTCTCATACAACTTTTCATTCTCATTTTTCAAAGAATTACAAATTTCACAATTACTTGATTTTAAATATTGTCTTCTAAAATCATCTAATTCAACAACAATCCTTTTATTTTTACCTTCAAGATATTCAATATAATCATTCAAAGTTGTGATGTTTCTTTCTAACTTTTCATTTTATTTACTAAGCTTAACACTTAAGTCAAACATTTATTTATAAGTTAGAGTTGTTACCTCATCGTCATCCTCTTCGTAAGTAGCTTTGACGCATATGTGTTCCTTTTCATCATATTCTTTGGTTGGTCTTCTATAAGACGACTCACTTGAATTTTACGGTAATTTTTGGATGAAGCTTTGGACGAATATTTTTTTTGAATCTTTGCAAGAGTCTTTAGAGTTTCTTCCAATTGATTTTTCATATTTTGCCTCAACTTCTTCATATGATGTTATAAAATTCTCATATGTGGATTGAAATTTTGATGTATTGATTCTTCATATGATTTTTCTGATGATGAGTCTCTAGAAGATGCTTCATATATTGTGATTGCCTTTTATATAATATTTCTGGTTATGCTATGTCAATAGCTTCTGCTTCGGATGATGAATATTCTTATGACATATCTGAGTTCATTTCCTCCTCTTTTAACAATTGAATTTTTTCTCTAAGTTTCATGATGATTTCCTTTTTATTTTATTTGTCCTGAAATTCATCAAAAATGCTTTTATCCTCAAACTCGAGTACTGAATCAGGTTTTTTATACCAAGTCTTGAATCTTAGATATTTGTTAGAAGTAAATTTTATGAGATTAATTCCAATATTTAGAATCATCCTTTACATTTTATCTCATTTTCATGGAATTTTGTGTTCATCATTTCTTTCTTAGTTGGAACTTCATAGGTGTCCTTAAGGGTGTCCCACACTTGTTTAGCCAAGCTATAGTTAAAAACATGGAAGAACTCTCTAGTGGTTAATGAACTTGTCATCAAGTACTTACCTTGGAATCCAAGTTGCACTTTTTGTTGGACAAGTGACTCAAAGCACGAGAGGGGGTGAATTGTGGTATTTAAAATTCGTGATTAATTTAAGTATTTTCTTACTTTAAAAATGTGTTTGCATTCGCGATATGGCATTAAAGAAATAAACAATAAAGTAAACGATAAATTTTTAAAATAAAGGGTTAGAGATATGACATTAAGATTTATACATGTTCATCCGAATGTTGGTCTAGTCCTATCGCCAAGAGATCTTCTTGAAATTTCACTAAAATCTTGAGCTTTTACAATTTATTCGCACAAACTTTTTATATAAGCGAATTGAGAGATTTTACAGTGGCTTATTACCTAACTAAAATAGAGGTTTTCCATAATATGAAGTCACTTATTGACTAATCTCAATAACCAAACAAAACTGTTACAGAATGAGTTCTATAACCAAAATGATATTTTTCAATGGTTTATCTCAAGAACCAAACTCGGTCTTTCAAGAGTGTCATACTCTTTAAATAAAATAGTGGCACGACACCAGTACAACACTTTCCTCATAAGTAGTTTTCACTCACAAGGCACTAAGTCAACTTTAGTGAAAGAAAATATTTTGAGAGAGAGGAAGAGGGTGATAAAATGTTTAAAATTAAGAAAACTTCAAATTCTGGTGTGATTTAGAATTAGGAGAGGCCTTTTTTATATAGAAAAAGATATGTCTCAAAAAGGAAATAATTCATGGGCCAAATTAATGGGATAATTGATTAGGCTAATAGATTAGACATCTAAAATAATCGATTGTTAATGTCACAAATGGAATGTATTGATATAATGTCCTTATCAATCTGTAGCGGCAAAATCGTGACTGTAAGCTATTGATTAACTTAACTCGAAAAGCAAGAGTTGCTACCGCACTTTTATTTTATCCAAAAAGGAAAGGAAAACGAGCGAACAAAACCTACACAAGCTCTACAACAAGAACAAGTGAACATAGACTGGGTAAGGGGGTTGGTTACGTTAAGGGAAGTTGTTAGCACCCACAGCGTCTATAGTACTCTATAGGAACCCTTTGAAATATTTACGCTTTTTGGTTTAAAAATGGTTTGCTTGAAAAGAGATTGAGGAGATGAGAAGAGAAATTATTTTTAAGATTTTTGTGTTTGGAGAGACTTGTCGCCTCATGCCTACGTACCCACGGAGTGCAATGTAGGATCAAAACCTCGTAGTTCGTGGTACAAAGAATGAAATTTGTTTGTTTTAATTGATTTTAAGTGTAAAGCAAGTCGTCATTTCCAAACGAATAATTCCGCTTAAAGAAATGAATCATGTCTAAACTTATGAAAAAGTTAAAGGAAAAAGTGCACAAGGGCACAAAAAGAGAGTTTGATGAGTTTGATGTTTTTTAAAGTCTTTTGAAAAATGTGTCAATATGCTTATGTAGTTTAGCATTTGTTAAGAAATGAAAAGAAAAGAGTAAAATCACTTGACAAAGTCAAGATTTGATTATGAAAGAGGTGATAGATTGAAATCGAGAAAGTTTTGAAAAAGGAGAGAGAGTTTTGAAAATTGAAGAATGGGTGGAGAAGAAGTGACTATCCTAAAGCATAAAGTAAAAGCTAAGGATAAGAAAGATCTAACCACAAATGTAGTTATCTTCACCGTGAACCAAGCAAAAGCACAAGTCTTCAAAGTCTTCGAACCATAATCCCAAAGCAAAGGGAAAAGGTCCTAGTTCTAAGTCCAAGGATCCAAGAATAGCATTGAAGTCCAAGGTCTAGGTGCAAAACTCCATGTCCATTGCAAAGGATAGTAACCATAGTCCAAGATTAGAAACACAAGTTTTTTAGAGGTTTTGGCCTTTATTAATTTTTTGGTCCAAGTGGACAAAGGAAAAATTGCGGAAGCATAAACATGTGTCCAACGGACAAAGTGAAAATTTCGGAAGCATAAACATGTGTCCAACGGACAAGGGAAAAATTGCGGAAGCATAAACATGATATGATAATGATAATAATGGAGCATAAAAGTAAAAGAGAGATAGGGAGCGAGAAGGAATTATAAACAAGATTAGTACAATAATATTGTTAGTAAGTTAGTGATTAGTTGTTAGAGTAAGTGATCAATAATGATTGAATAATGCACTTAGGCCAAGGTTAATGAAACCTCATTAGAGGATTGATAAGACCAAAGCCTCCTAACAACAAGTTTCATAAGTATTGAACCAAAAGACAAATAATCAACCATCCTTGATTGTTTTCCGATACGAGACATGTGTTGCGCTATGTTAAGCAATCACCGAGTAATTTACGGAGTAATTACCCTACAATGAGGCTGGTCAATAGATCTTTGTGCTAATGCATGCTAGATGAACGATATGTAGTCCGTCATCCGAAAGTAATACCGCACGAAAAGAAAACAAGGTAGCGATCTAGTCTTGATCAAAATTCAACAAAGGAATTCTAAGATCCATTAGACTTTCATCGACAAAATGAAAAAGAAATAAGATGAAGAGAAAGATGGATCTAACAATTATGATCCATCAACAACCAACAATAAAGCCAAAATACAAAAAGAAATCAAATGGAAAAGAAAGAATCACATGAATTTTTTAAAATAAATTTGGAACTAAAAAAAATGAAAGAAAAAAGAATTATTAAAAGAAAAAAGCAAGAGGGAGGTTGATGTAAAAAAATTGTGCTGACGGATAGCAATTCCATCGTGCCAAGGCCCAATATATTAAAAAAAAAAGAAATAGAAAAAACAAATGATACATTAAAAAAGAAAAAAGAAGAATCAGAATCTGAATTTCATCATCTTCTTCAAAATGAAGCACCACCACTACTGTTCACATGGCGGATGGAGATGATCGGAACTCATCAACGGCGGAGTGACGGGATTTGATTCTTGCATGGTTGTGATCGAAATTCAATCTTATACTCAAATATGTCTCCGATTTGAACGAAGCTTCACCACAAATACAATTTTAGATTGCGAGATTCACGCCAGAAAACTTCAATTACCTTCGAATTCAGGTTCTCAAGCTTCTAATCTTCTTCTTCTCATCTTCTGAACTTGTTGTTACAGATCCGCGTTGATGTTGAACGGTGAGTTATGAAGTGTTTACGATGTTGATAGGATTTGTTTTTTTTTCGGTTGAATAAGGTTGACGAATTTGGATCAATGAATTTTTTTTGTTGAATTGTTGTTGAGTTTTGTTTTGGATTGAAGGATGAAGTTTATTGAAGGAATTAAATTGGAGGATGAAGAGTGATGAAAATGATTTGGAATTTAAAGCTTGGTTTGATTTTGGCAGAGTGATGAGGGGTTGTTCAAGCTTAAGAAATTTGTGAGGCTTGAGAGTGCTTTTATAGATGAATGGAGTGAAATTGAAAATGAAATTGATGCCGTTTTGAATCTTTTTCTGCGTTTCAAATTGTGCAGGTAGCGCAGCATTTTGCAATGCGTTTTACTTCGCGTTTTGATGCGTTACGTGGCTTGGCAATGCTTTGTGTATGATGGCTCGTGTGGAAAGTGTGCCTTACGTTGTGTTTTAATTTTGATTGCTGCCGTTTCCAACTTTTTTGCTGCAGTCGATGATGAATTATGTAGCTGGTGTTTTGATGGCTCTCACGACTTGCAGTGAGGTAGCTTTCATGTTGCAGCTAGTAGCAAGAAGTGGCTTTGTGGCGTCATGGTTGATGTGGAATTAATGGCTTGTGAGTTATGCTTCACACGGCTTGCGGCTGGAATTTTATGGATTAGATTGTTCGTTGTTATAGGAGTGGTGTGATGGCTTAAAAGTGGCTGGGAGTTTGGAAAGGCTTGGTTGACTGAAGGCGTGTGGTTTTGATGAGTTAGAGGAGTTGAGTTGAAAAGTCAAAGATATGATAAAGTAGCGCCTACCCTTTCCATCAGCATGTGGCTTACCTCTTTTCCATTTTTTTTAATGTTGTAATTATTGTAAAAACAAAAGTGGGGTTTTTATTGTAATGGAATTTTAATGATATAATGTCATGGGCCTTTGTAACTCATTTGGTTTTTTTTTGTGGAATTTGGAAATGGAATTAGAAAAGAAAATATTGGGTATGTCAATGGGTAATTAAATATTTGGATAATTTGTTATTTAAAAATGGATATTGGATAATGTTTTTTTTAACAAAAAAAAATGAAATGGAATTGGATATGAAATATGGATATTGGAAAAAATGTGGGTATGAAATGGATATTTAAGAATGGAAATTGGAAATGGATTTTAGAAAGTGGATATGATATTGAAATTGATATTCAAATCAAAATGTATTTAGGAATGGATGTGGAAAATTGGTTATGAAGAAATGGATTGGACAAAAGAAATGGTTTAAACGGATAATGAAAATGGATATAGGAAATGGAATGAATAATGGATTTGGAAATTGTATATGGTTAAAATGTGGATAATCAAAAGATGGATAAGAACATGGTTTACCAAATGAATCCAAAACCAAACCCAAACTTTTTTCCAAGCCTCTGATAAAATATGCAACACAACTACCACTGAACAAACCACAACTGAACAACAACCATTTGAATCTATTTGAACTTGTCTGAATCAGTTATCTGGGAAAATAAATCCACAGATGAACACAGTTGAGCATTGAAATCTGATCATGATGAATCTGATTTGTCTGAACTCAAGCTTGACATGAACCACTACACAAGATATCTTGCCTTTGAACAGCCACTACATGAGAAATAGCCCACTGAAATAGATAACTTGCATTTGAAACAATTGCTTGATAGTTTGACCAAGATTAGGTCAAACATCCATCTGAACTGGATCATAGCTGAACATTCACATTTGACTTGAAATCACTTCATTGTCTTTGACAAACCTGCACAACACACAGAGAGAGAAACTGCAGTAAATTTTTTTTTTGGTATTTTGGTTAGAGGTTAGTAAACAGAAACAAGTAAGAATAATGTACAGATGCTCAGGAGAAACACAGATTGTGATCTTGCTTATGGTATAAGATGCAAATGAGATGTGCGAAATCTTAGGGGAAAAAAATTAGGGTACAACAGCTGCCCCTATTTAAGTTTCTTCTATCAGGAGATATGAATGTTGAAAACTTCATCTCGACAAGATTGAAGATACTTAAATACAAAAAACCAAATTTTTAGCCCTGAGATGCCACAAGATGATATGAATGCAAAGGATAAGAAACTCTGCGGGGAAGCTTGAAACAAAGGATTACAGTAAATTGAGAGAGACGACATGAAAAGACACGTCGGGGAACACAAGCTATTTTTGGAGATCTGTCAAGGTGACAAGAAGTATCCATCAATAGTTGGAAGGAGAAGGGACAAGACCCTAGGAAGACAAGTAGTGACGTCCAAGAATAGCATTGGATGGAAACTACGGACGAGTCAAAAGATGTCCATGAATGGCATTGGACAATAACAAGAAAGTTTCTGGTAAAAACAGCAGCGTCATCCAAGAATAGCATTGGATGGAGGTGAAAAACATTCTATTGGGGATAAGATATCCAAGAATGGCATTGGATAAAAGGAACTACAACATTCAAGAATGGCATTGAAAGGGGAAACAACAAACATCAGAGTCATCTAAGAATAACATTGGATATAAAAAAAATTCCATTTGAAAACTTCACTGGGGACATCCAAGAATGGCATTGGATGACAAGGGTATATATCATAGGTATCCAAGAATAGCATTAGACTTGGCTGGGGAAAATATATCCAAGAATAGCATTGGATTGAAGAAAGGACTTTCAGGAATGGCATTGAAAGTAAAAGTAAATCACTTCATTCAAGAATGGCATTGAATGATAGTGAGAAAGACATCCAGGAATGACACTGAATGCAAAGGAGAAAAATCATTCAGGAATGGCACTGAATAAACAGATAAAACTTTCAGGAATGACACTGAAAGATATCCAAGAGAAATATAATGGGGATTACAGAAGAGAGAAAAGACTTCCAGGAATAGCACTGGAATAAACAAGAGGAACAAGATATCCAGGAATGGCACTGGAAATCAAAAGAGACAGACATCCAGGAATGGAACTGGAGTGAAAGAATATAAAGATCCAGGAATAACACCGGAATGAAAGAAAACAAACATCTAACAACAGCAATAGATGCACATGTAAACAAAAACATCCAGGAATGACACTGGAAAGAAAGAAAATAAACAAGACATTCAGGAATAGCACTGGGTGAAAAGACAGGTAATGTTTGGGTAGGTGCCAAGTAAGTTGGACTTTGATCGCAAGGTAAGATGTTGATAGCAACAGGACCTCGAGAAATGCATATGAGCACAAAACACGTTTCGAGCTATGAAAAATCTTTCTATGTATGATATATGAATGATTTATGCATGCAATGCAGATGATAGGAACAACTGAGATATACTCTTTTGTGAGGGAAGAATGGAACTCTGATTCCACAACACAGGGAACACTGCCAACTCTGCTTGGAGAGAAGATATTGAATATATCTCTGTCACATTTATGAATTGTATCAGGCTGATGGTCTTTTGAGGAAAGACATCTTGAGGTTTCTTGGAGAAGACTGCCCCAGATTGATTGACTGATGAAAATAAACTGATCATAGCTTCAGTTTGATTGCTGCAGGGGAAGATTGAACTGATCATGGCTTCAATTCTTGAAATGATTGTTGAGAATAAACTGGTCATGGCTTTTGCTTGATTATTGTTGGGGATGAACTGATCATGGCTTCAGTTCTTGAAATGAATATTGAGAAGGCTAAACTCAGTATGGGTCTTGAAAGAGATCTTCTGGTTAACCAATTCTGAGAATAACTTGCACTAAGCAACAAATCTTGAATTGATTCACAACAGGCTTTGGAGGTAATGTGCTCCTGATAGGATCACTAACCAAGTTTCCCAACTGTTTGAAATTTTCTTAATGAAGACAGTTTGCCTGAAAATAGGATTATTCAAACAAACATGGTAATTTTAATGCAAAGCTCAAAGCAATTTTGAAATCAAAAATCATTTTTGGAATGATATTATTGATGTAAAGAAAATGAATCGGTTGTTAAAACACGGTGGTTCAGACATACAAAGTGAAAGAGAAAGCAAAGGTATGACATCAAAGCAAATGATTGGAAACAAACTTAGGAGTCAATTTACGCAACCTTGCTGTAGTATGCTTTCAAAAGAAACCTGGCTTCAATTAGGTCTTTTAAGGGTTGTAACGTGGTTTAGTTCACGATTTTCGAAACAAAGGATATAGGCTCAAAGTTTATTTGTACCCAGCCCATTCTTCGTGATGATCTCCAGTCCTATGCTCAGTTAATTCAAACTATGCATTCAGGTGCCAAGCGATTTTGGAATTGCAACACAGTTATGATGATGGCTCAAGAGATTTTTGAGATGTCAGTCACTCTTTCTTACAACATTTTGTTGTTTTTGATGAGGACCTCGGTCAACTTGTTTTGTGTTTGAGGATTTTGGTAACCTCTTGATTGATTTTTCTTTTGTTATCCCTAACTTTTGCCTGAACTGTGTTATTTGAGCTTACAGTCAGCGGGATGCCCCAATTTTTGCCTAAGTCTCCTTCACAGGTTTTGACTTAGCGGGCTTTTCAATTGACTTTTTTTCATCTCTTTTTTTTAAAGGTAGTGACTGCCTGGCTAAATAATTACAGTGAACCATCATTGGCTTTTGATTTGAAAGACATCTTCGACACTTATTTGATGTGTGTGAAGGAAAACTTGTGATTGCGATGGTTCACTTGTGTTTAAATACACAGTCAAATTAACTAAGAACTACCCATCCCCAGGTTAAGATTGCAGGTTTTTTCGTACAGAAAGAAACTCCAACTTCTAGGATCAAAGGGGTTGACAAGGGATTAACTTCCTTATTTCTCCAGTGTTTGGGAGTTGAAATAATGCATGTACATCATCAACCAAGTTTTAAATTAAAAGCATATAATCCATCAATTTTAGGTATTTCGTTTTCATCATCCTCCCTCCAATCTTTGCATAAACAAAAGTTTGATAAAGAAAGTGAACAGGAGATATATTTTTGTTTTGTGAAAAAGAAAGCATAAAGATGTACACAGTGGATATAAATGAATTTAATCAAAACATTGCAATGCTCATTTCATTGAAATTACCATGAAAGTACAAATAAAGTTCGAAAGCAAACAGTCAATACAATCAAAGAAAAATGTAAACAGAAAGAAACAAGGTCTAGTTACTAATCAGCAACAAGGATGAGTTGTCCTGTCTGAAACACTGGCTTTAGGAGATGATCCGTTTGAACTGACTCAAAATTCACTTGGCATGCTCTGGCAAATGATTGTTGACAACATTGGGATTATCATCAAGAAAAGTCAGAATCTTTGAGTTCACAGTGAAGATGCAAATGAGATGTGCGAAATCTTAGGGGTAAAAAATTAGGGTACAACACAATCATTAAGAGATTGTACAAATCAATTTTAGACTCAACCAAGCATGAACTAATCGATTTGGTTTATGGTCTAGGTAATTATTTAGTTGAAAAAGGTCTTTCAATCAATCAGACACTCTCCTAATCAACTGGGTAGAGATATGACATTAAAGAAATAAACAATAAAGTAAACGATAAATTTTAAAAAGAAAGCTGAATTTTGGCATATCCTATCACCGAGAGATATTCGTGAGATTTCACTAAAAGCTTGAGCTTTTACAAGTTATTCGCACAAACTTTTTATATAAGCGAATTGAGAGATTTTACAGTGGTTTATTACCTAACTAAAAGATAGGTTTTCCATAATATGAATCACTCATTGACTAATCTCAATAACCAAACAAAATTTTTACAGAATGAGTTCTTTAACCAAAATGATATTTTTCAATGGTTTATCTCAAGAAACAAACTCGCTCTTTCAAGAGTGTCACACTCTTTAAATAAAATAGTGGCACGACACCAGTACAATACTTTCCTCATAAGTAGTTTTCACTCACAAGGCACTAAGTCAACTATAGTGAAAGAAAATATTTTGAAAGAGAGGAAGAGGGTGATAAAATGTTTAAAATTAAGAAAACTTCGAATTCTGGTGTGATTTCGAACCAGGAGAGGCCTTTTTTATATAGAAAAAGATATGGCTCAAAAAGGAAATAATTCATGGGACGAATTAATGGGATAATTGATTAGGCTAATAGATTAGACACCTAAAATAATCGATTGTTAATTCCACAAATGGAATGTATTGATATAATGTCCTTATCAATCATTAAGAGATTGTACAAATCAATTTTAGACTCAACCAAGCATGAACTAATCGATTTGGTTTATGGTCTAGGTAATTATTTAGTTGAAAAAGGTCTTTCAATCAATCACACACTCTCCTAATCAACTGGCTAGGCCTTGAAAAACATTTTTAGGTGATTTTTCAAGTAAATAGAGGCCTTATAAACATTTTAGGTGTGTGTGTGTGTGTGTGTGTGTGTGAGAAAGAGAGAGAGAGAGAGAGAGAGAGAGAGAGAGTATCCTTAGTATTTTAGGAGTTACTATTCTACTTTTATAATTCTCTAGTCACTCAGACAAACACTACCAGTTGAGCTTCCACACTTTCTATCTTTCATAACTACAAGGCTTTCAAGTTCCTTTGCCAGATGCATCCAAAGACATGTAAATGAGAAATATTATGTTTTCTTCCATTATATATTTTATAGGGCGCATGCTTTATAATTGGTCTTATCAAGACACAATTCATATCATATCAAGCAGTGTTTACTGCATCAGCCCAAAAGTATTCTGGAAAATTTGTCTCATTGAGCTTCCTCCTCGCAAGCTCTTCTAGAGATCTATTTTTCCTCTCTACTATCCCATTTTGTTGGGGGGGGGGGGGATTGTGGAGTGGAAAAGGTATGTGAAATACCTTTTTCTTTACAAAATCTTTCAAATTCCTCATTTTTTTAATTCTCCAATATGACCCCTTTTGATGGATGCAATGCTTACTCCTTTCTCGTTCTAGATAACCTTGGCTAGTTTTCGAAAGGCGGCAACTACATCTCTTTTCTGAGATAATAATAATTTCCAAGTGTAGCAAGAGAATTCATCCATAACTACAATAACATAGACGTTACCACCAAGACTTACAATTCTAGATGGGCCAAAAAGATCCATGTAAAGCAGCTGTAAGGGCTGTTCTGTGGAAACAATATCTTTTTTCTTTAAAAGAGTCCCTTACATCCTTACCGTTTTGACACACACCACATAATATGTTCTTTTTGAAATGAATTTATGGAAGACTAACTACCAAATCCTTGTGGACCATCTTGTTTAAGTGGCCCATGTGGATGTGAGCTATTGTCATATGCCATAGCCAAGATTCATCCTTGTTAATCAGGAGATATACATCACTTGAAGGAATTTTATTTAGATTCACCTTTTATATATCTCTACTTCTTGAGCTCGTAAATAAAGTTTCATTTTATTTAGATTTTATGACCCTTCATCCAGAAGAATTAAAGGTTACATCATTACCTTTGTCACATAATTGACTTATATTGAGTAGGTTATGCTTTAACCCTTCAACCAAAAGAACATCCCCAATCGTTGGATTAAGAGACTTACCGACTATGACAAAACCTAAAATCTTTCCCATATTATTATCACCATAATATAAAAACCCTCCATTCTTATGAGTGAAGGAGGAGAATAAATAATTATTACCAGTCATATGCTTTGAACAACCGATATCAAGGTATCATTTAGCATTTGAAACTGTAAAGCATTCCTACAATAAAATTTCAGGTCTTAACTTTAGGTACCTATACAATTTTGGGTTCACTAATTTTAGTTGCATAAATAATTTCACTATTGGATTTTATATCAGAAACACAAGTATGTGATGGAGCAAGCATGTTTTTCATTTTGTGCTCACCATGCTTTCTATAAGAGTAAGAAGGAGGATGTACTTGGTTGCTTTCATGAATCTTTTTAATGAAACAGAACATAGCCATATGACCATCTCTATTATAGTAATTGCATTTTGAAGTTTTTCAATGAGATGTAGATTTAGTATTAAAAGATTACTAAAGTTCTTAATATTTTCTTGGATTCATAGCCAATATCAGCTCTATTGTAGGAATCTCTTTGGTTTCCCAACAAAATATTCAATTTATCTCTTCTTTTGGTAAAAATTTCAAGTGTTTTTATGAAGATGGCAACATTTTTTTCAAGGTATTGCATTTAGTGCACTTGACAAGTCCATCTACTTCTTTGTTGGAAGGGAAAGAGTTTTGAACTAGATCATTTTGTCTCTCCCTAAGATTTTTTATTTCTTTTGACAGGTTTTTAATTTTATATTCAAGGAAATAAATAGTATCCTTAAAGGAAGATACAATTTGTTCTATTTTATTCGTTTCTTTTCTTAGTTTCTTATAAATGCGGAAAAAGTCTTGATAAGAAAAATAAGAGGTTACCTCATTATTTTGAGGATTTTCCATGAGACAAATGCCGATTTCTTCATCATCCGTAGACTCCTTTCTATTGTCCTCCTATTTGATGTAAGCTTTCGTGCCTTTTTTCTAAGGTTTCTTTGATTTCTTCTGATTTTTATTTTCCTTTTTTCCTAGAGAAGAGTTTGGTTTGATATGCCCTTTCTTTCCACATTGATAACATCTAGGAATGAATGAAGTATTTTCTTAACTTTTGTCTTGCTCTTTTTAATATTTTTTCCCATGCTTTAAATTTTTTTTTGAGATTTAGTACCATGAGTGACATTTCTCCAACAGAATCACAATCTTTTTCTTTAAGAGCTAGACTTTTGATTTTCTTATTTGCTTCCTCATCCATGGAAAACCTTTTTAGCTCTATGTCATGCTCTTGTAATTTACCAAATAGAGTGTGTGTATCCATGGTGGCTAAACACTTATATTCACACATTGTAGTGACTTTAGGTTGCTAACTATGGTTTAGGCATCTAGGAATTTTCACAACCAATTCCTCATTTGATAATGGTTTTCCTACAATTCTCATATGATTCGAGATATGGGTAAACCATTTTTTATTTTGCTTTATGTTCTCTTCAGGCTTCATTAGTAAAAGTTCATACACGTGAGTTATTGTGCCCAACCTTTCCCTCTTTAGGTCAGTAGTTCATTCATGGGTAATTTGGAGTTTCGCAGTGAGAAAATCACAAAAGCTCATCAAGACCGAGAGCGGTAGTGATGACAGTTTTTCCTTCAAATTGCATTGCACATTTTATTTATCAAATTATGTACAATCATTTCCAAGTTTGTTTACTACAACACCAACAACTTCATGCGTAGGAATAAATGGACCTTTCTTCACAACCTTCCAAACACCACAATACATCCCTTTGATGAAGAACTTCATCTTCTCTTTCCATAAACTATATCCTTCTCCATTAAAGGATGGGGGTTTATTTAGTGAATAGTTTGAAGTTATTTTCCTTCTAGAACAATTAGTCTTTAACATGAGTTAAGCTCTGATGGCACTTGTTGGACAAGTGCTTCTAAGCATAAGAGGTGGGTTGAATTGTGGTATTTAAAATTTGTTATTATTTTAAGTGTTTTATTACTTAAAAAAACAATTTGTGATAGTATTCACAAAATCATAGAAAAGGAGTGGAAATAAATAAAGGAATTAAGTAAATGACATAATTTAAAGAGATAGGGTTAGAGGGATGGCACTGAGATTTACACAGGTTCAACCAAATGTTGGTCTAGTCCTATCACCAAGAGATCTTATTGAGATCTCACTAAAATCTTGAGCTTTTACAGGTTATGTCTGTGAACCTTTGATACAAGCGAATCAAGATATTTTGCAGTGGCATTTTTCCCAACCAAAAGAGAGCTTTTCCACATGATGAACTTACAAACCAAGTAGAGATTTCATCAGCTAATCTCATTAACAAATCGTAACTCTTACATGTTGAGTTCTATAGCAAAAATAAAGGGTTTTTCAATGGTTGATCCGAGAATCAAACTCGATCCTTCAAGAGTATCATACTCTTAGAATAAAACAGTGGCACGACACCAATTCAACACTTTCCTCACAAGTAGTTTTCACTCACAAGGCACTAAGGCAACTTTGGTGAAAGAAAATATTTGGAGAGAGATGAAGAGAGTGATAAAATGTTTAGTATTAGGAAAACTCTAAATTCTAGTTTGATTTTGAATGAGGAGAAGCCTCATTTATATAGGAGAAGATATGGCTTAAAAAGAAAACAATACATGGGCCGAATTAATGGGATAATTGATTAGACACCCTAATAATGGTTTGTTAAGGCCACAAATGGAAAGTTTTGGTATACAACTGTTACTACTCATTAAGAGATTGATCTAATCAATTTTAAACTCAACCAATCAATTATGTAGTAAAAAAAGGTATTCCTATCATCAGAACTAAAAAACATTTTTATGTGTGAAATTCTGGTTAAGCAAATCACGAAGATGTCAGACAGGATGTCTTGACACTTGATCTCTGCTTCTCACAAGGATCTAAGGAAGAACAAACATAAACAGCAGAAAGTAAACAACACACAGAAATTGTTAACCCAGTTCGGTGAACAACACACCTACGTCTAGGGGCTACCAAGCCAGGAATGAAATCACTAAGTAGAGTTGGTTCTAAGCTAAACTCCAACGTTTACAACTTACCACCTAGAAACTACCTTTCCTATATTTCTACCTAAGACTCTCCTAGGTATGAGACCCTTCTCAATTCCCTTCCAATCACAGCAGTGACTGAAAATATTACAACTCAATAAACAGTCCTTCTCAAGTATTCACACAATACACGAGAGGCTCACAAAAAGTACAAACCCTAGTACTTCTAAAACAGCTTCAATGATCAACCACAAACTAGGTTAACTCTAACCTATTTATAATGTAAACCACGGCTGGACTTGGGCTTCAAAAGCGCAGCAAATATCTTCCTCAAAATTAACGACCTAATTCTTTCTTCAATCCCAAGTTACCAAAAATGTCTCCTTCACAAGGAAACCGCAAATTCCATTTAGAATCAGAATCTCTGATTCCACAATCTCAGATGCCACCTGGAATCCTAGTCATATTCCAATCACACCTGTTACCAAACACAGTTATATCAAAACTGTAACAGACAAAGATGTCGAATCCTCCTGATAGGACATCTTGTCTAACATCTTAACCTGCAGTTAGTACAACATGTTAGGACATCTTGTCCAACATGTCTCTGCTAAGTTAGTTTTACCAAAATTAATGTCAACCTCAAAAGCAGGGACTCAACAATCTCCCCCTTTGGCAGATTTTGGCTAAAACTAACTTTCATTGACCTGCAGAAACATATCAGGGAGACCACTAACAGAGCAGCAGCGGAATTAAAACAACTCTCCCCCTCAATCAGTTCAGATCTACTCCCCCTCAGTGGTTAGTAGACAATCAGCAGTGGTTAGTGTCACACCCTAATTTTTTACCCTAAGATCCCCGCTTTGTTCTTTGCATAACATATTAAGTCATCATCCGCACATAACTAACCGCTTTATCTAGCTTTGTCCTTTTGTTTCTCTTTTGAGGATAGGTGCCGCTGCAGAAGATTTAAGGTCCTGAAGGTTTTGATGTGTGTGTGGTTGTGGAGGTTCTCTAATTCCTGTGAGATTATGCCCTCGCCCTTTTGATCTCTAAACCACTACCAATCCTTTTCTCCCTCGAGACTCCTCAGTTTTCCGCTCACAAAGATCGAGTCCTTATACCTTCGATATGGAGTTTGGCACCCTAAAGACTGATCACTGGTTGTGTTACAAATTGGCATCTTCCCCCCTGTCAGCTCCTCATGATTCAAGATTTGTGTTTGCTCGGTCGTGTCATGTTCTCAAGTATTGAAATTTAATTTTGGAAGGAATTAGAAGAAATTCAAGTTGAAAGTCCATATTAGAAGGTCAAGCTCAAGTTTCCAAAGCGTACAAGTTCGAGATAATTCCGCTTTTTTAGATCAAATTAATTCATAATCCAAACCCACATCTCCCAGTTCTAGAGTTTAAATCCAAGAGGATCCCTAAGCTTATCAATTCTAAGATATATGATCTATTGGTCTTTGCAAGGAATGATTCCATGATCAAATTCACCCCAAGTTCAAACGATCCAACTCCAAGTCAAATTCAAGTTTAGTCATGTTGGTCCTTGTGCTTCACTTTCATTAGTGGCATTTTACATTAAACCTTGGATTGTCATTTGGCATTCACTAATATATTATAAACAAAGGATCTAGATCAGAGGTAGCATTTGGCGCTAACCTCCACGTTTATATTTGTTTCAAAAACTTTGAGTGATACAAAAAGTAAGAGCTTCTAATGATCACTTTCTACAGGCTACATTTACCTTTGACATACAGTACATGATGATGCTACAAGCATAACGCAAATCCAATATATTATGATGCTATATCACATAGGCCTTAATGCACCACCATGAAAGCATAACACAAAAAAAGAAAAGAGAAAATCGTGTGAGCATAAAATTATTACAATACTTGTTGTTGTCAAACTACATTATTCAATAAAAGTGTGTTACATAAAAGAAGCACTGACTGAGCAGTGGTCATTAGTTACAATTAAGAAATTAATCCAAGTAATTATTATACATAGCTAATAAAAGGTCGAAACATTCAAAGCTCTAGATTACTTCTCGATGTACACAAAGTGCTCATACGAGGCTTAGTGTTGCAAAGCTCACAAAGATTGGTCGACTTGTATGGCCTACACAAGAATGAAATTGAATTCCATTCCAACGGTACTCCTCTCAGCTGTAAGCCAGTGGAAGAGCTTCGTGGCTTCCATTTGAACCCATTTATTGGAGTTTCAACCCGCCCTACCGTTTCAATGCTACAAGGACTCCTGCATGTATAACACAATTGCTTTGGTTTATACCAAATGCACATTACTTCAAAAGAGGAACCTATGATTTGAAAAAGATTGTAGAATATGCTAATAGGAAAAAGGGGACTTCACATCTATTGTGGTTGTACACACGAATCACAGAGAACCAATTGCTTTTGGTTGCCATTAGTGTACCTGTTAACATCAGAACAGCGTCGTTTCAACTTGACACTTAAAATTCACTTCAACTCTAAGCATATAAATTTCCAATATTGCTAAGAAAGTTGCGCGAAGTTACGTAGGGGCAATACTGTTTCAACCAAGCTTGAATTTTCTGGTACTCACCTGGCAAACCCCGTTCTCGGCGATCACCCCGCAAGGAAGAAATGAGAGTAATTGTGCAACGACAATGGTCTGGCATCAGATACATGAATGAGAATAGAAGGACATGATGGACAGAGCAAATTCATGAAGCAGAACCTCATCATCACGCGTTCGATTTCCAAGCATCCTATCAGCTCCAGAACTATCCTAATTGCTTCCATCTTTCTACCGGCAAAACACCAACAAAAGCTCTCGTGTTTGATTACCTAAAAAAGAAGCGAAATTGGAGTTAGCTACAAATAATGACCTCAGGTGAATAGACATGAGTTACGGATTACATCGAGGTTGACAAAGAGTTGAAATTAAAGATAGATTTAACAAGAGCAATCAGCAAGAAATAAAATCTTTGGCATCGTATTGAAGCTCACCCAAATCGTTAACACCTTACAAGCATATACAGGGTAGCTGAAATTTAAGTGAAAACACAAGCAACAATACAAGAGGTCACGTTGAAAAGAGGTTATCTTTAGAGGGGAGGTTTTTTTCAAAAGCACATACTCAATGTGATCACACGATTAAAGCAAGTCGCAAATCAGAAAGAAGCGCATTTCTGCAACTTTGTTCTTTCCAAAACAGCAACAAGACAAGAGATAACCCAAAACACAATCAGACGATCCTCATTATTCATGCCAGACATGTTCAAGACAAATTAAGTTATTTCTGAAACAATTCCCAAACATGACATTCAATAATTCTCAAACATTTTGAACTAAAAAAGGGAAAGAATCTTAAACGTGTTGAACATGTTTCAACCAATTTGGGAGGACAACAATTATCGTAAAAAAGGTTTAAGGCCTCAGATTCTGAAATTAGAAAGTTTTCAACATGTTTCAATTGAATTTATGGGCAATATCCCAAAGGGATACCGCCAGCATAACTTTCCAAGAGCAGAAGTGGACAATTCAAACAGGGCAACGGTCAGATCAATTTCCCAAATCCCTTCCAAATTAAAAACGTATCAATCAGCAATCAAGCCTTCCAAATCGAGCACAACAAAATCAAATCACAGATTGGAATCAGCTTTAATATTACATCAAATGTTTCCAAAATCAAAAACCCTAGTGTTCATCATTGGCCTATAAATAGAGTGAATCCCCTCATCAGAAAGGGAAGACGAAAAAGAATCATATCACAAATCACACCAACACGAAAAAATCACAACCCACTCAAAAGCTCAGAGATTTAAAAAATCGTTTTCATCCATCATCATCTCACACATCACAACCACGTACGCAGCCACGAAATCATCAAATTCCATCACCCAAACAAAAAATATAGAGATTCAAAGGTATTCATCATCATATCAGATATACAACAGGCGAAGGCGAACAAAATCATATAAAAAGGTAAAGGTGGAGATCTTCCCTGAGCGATAATCCATGGAGGCCATTCATGTCATGCTCGAAAATTTCATCAGCTTCTCCTTTTTTTTCGTCTTTATTTTTCGCTTGCAATCATTGTAAAATGTAACATCTGAAAAAAAACATAGTGAAAATGGGGTATCGGGTTGCGTGGGGTTGGGGTTTTATTTGATTGTTTGCATGTTTGGTCGGAGAAGATGAGAGGTAGCGGTGGCGCCGCTAGGGTTCAAAAACCCTATTTCTTCACTCTTTGAGAGATTGGTGAGAGAGGGACTAGAGAGACGGAGCGATCGAGAGAGGGAGAGGATTAAGGAAGGTTCCTTTTTTTGTGTTTTTTGTTTTGATCACATACATTCGCATCCACACCATACACCGTGCGCCCTCCCGCTTGTTCTTTTGATCGCTCCCCTTTTGATCATGGGGTTTGAGATTTGAGGGTCTGCGATGGACCCTCCTCCCTCTGCGCGCACCTGATTCCTCCGTAATAATCAACCTCTTTAACCTTTTATTAAACAATTTCATCAAATTTAATTTAAATATAACCTTTTATCTAAAAAGAAAATAAAGTTATAACCTTTTGTAATAAACTAACTTTTAAAATCTTTAAGATATTAATTTAAATTCTTTTTTAAATAAGAAAAAATTTATTTAACTTTTAATATAACTTTGAAATTAAGTATTAATAAAACTTTATTTATAAAAATATTAAAATTAAAACCTTTTCTAAATCAATATAAAAAACTCTTTTTTTCTAATTAACTTTCTTAACATAACTTTAAAACGAAAAAATAATAATCAAAACTTTTAAAATAATTAAGTGCTTAATAAGAAAATCTCTCTTATTAAGTTTCTTAATATAACTTTAAAACTAAATAAAAAACTTTAGGCTTAAATGCACTTTTGGTCCCCCTAGTTTAGATTTTTTACACTTTCGGTTCCCCTATTACAAAACCTGCGATTTTGGTCCCTACATTTTGATGTCTTTGCAATTTTGTGGTCCCCCTCCAATCTTGATCCATGTCCGTACATGAACAGTGCATGTCCGTACATGAACAGTGCATGTCCGTACATGAACAGTGCACTGTTCATGTACGGTTTTGGAGCAAAATTGGAGGGGGACCACAAAATTGCAAAGACCATCAAAATGTAGGGACCAAAATCGCAGGTTTTGTAATAGGGGGACCGAAAGTGTAAAAAATCTAAACTAGGGGGACCAAAAGTGCATTTAAGCCAAAACTTTAAATAACTAAAACTTATTTTATACGAAACCTTTAACTTTTCTTAAATTAACAATATTTTTAATATAATAACTCTTTAAAATAAAATAATAATTATCAAATTCTCTTAATAATTTTAAAACCGAAATAATACACGTCTAAGTGTTTTATAATTCTAATCTTAGATAATAATAGAACTTTTTCAAGATAGTTAAAGAAATAAAAAACCTTTTAATAATAAACCTAAAAAATCCAACTCTTTTCTTAGTAATTTGTCACGCGCCTGAGTGAACCGCACGCTTGAGTTTTTCCTACTATCATGTTACTGCCTGATATCATACCATGCTTTCTTGCTTATGTGCTTGTCTATTTCATATGCTACTTGTTTGTTATTCAAACCTTTTCAAAAATTGAAAAAATCATCGATCCAACGTCGAGCCCCTTTTCTACCCATGTAAATCGATTTCCTTTAGGCATCGCATTCAACCTTTTGGTCACTATACACTAAAGTTAGCTCACCCTTTGCTAGTGCGCACTAATAATCATTAAGTTAGGCCCCCTCGACACTCCAAAGGAAAGGTTATTAATATTGACTCAACGTCATAGGACTAATTTTAGAACCCTTGGCCTTAGGATTCGGAGTCTTCATACTCCACGTCTCGTCGTAGACACTTAGAATCTTAGCCTTAGGATTGGAGTATCCATACTCCAAGTAAATGTTTCTCCGTGAACATTTACATGCCTACCCCTCTTAAACCAACTTACAACTTTAGAGTCGTCGCACTCTATGTAAGGTCTTGCCCAAGACTTTACCTCCCCTTGGAACCTTGACCCCGTCAAGAAGTTCCTCTTCTCAGAACTACGCATACTCTGATTATGTTCCCCTTGGGATACGTAGGCACAAGGTGCGATGCCTTGTCCAGTATACTTAGATACTAACCCCTAGGGACTCCCCCTTTAGAATAGCAGCCTTTACCATAGCACCCTTAGTAAGCGAGTAACGAATAACATAAATACTAACGAGAGGTTCCCGTAGAGTACTATAAACGTTTAGAATGCTAATACCTTCCCTAGGCGTAACCAACCCCCGAACCTTAGATCTCCCCCTTTAGGTTTTTTTCGACCCTGAACATTTCCTTTGGATAAACCAAAGTCAGTGGTGAACATTTAAAGAAATGTGATCCTAGTTAGTCAATAACTATGGTATCCAATTCTCACCGCGACAGAAATGGCGACTTCACTGGGGACTTTTTGTTTAGAGGGTTAGGCCTAACTTGTTTAATATTCATGTAATATACTTGCTTATTTGTATTTATATTGCTTGCTTATTTGTACATGTATATTTGCTATGCTTGGTTTTTCTGTATGCAGGGTTATCTTTGAGTGGTGAAATAGGTCCTAACCCGGACTTGAGAGCTCATATCAAATAGGATCGTGGATATAATCGAGGAGATTTTGAGGAAGTAATTCCAAAGAAGTCAATTTTATTCCACACTCAGTTGAGGCCCTCTCGAAGGTTGTATTTGTTGAACGAGCTATCGTGAATACATTACTACTTTCGACCTAGGAGCCATGGATATTGAGAACCGTAGTTATCTTTAACCCAACTTAGCCTTTTAGGATGTAGTGCGATGACTATGAGGGAGTAATTCCAAAATGGTTGATACGCGATACTACACTCAGACGAGATTCTCTTGAGAATATTGTTGACTACCAAGTAATTGGGAAATCGATAATATCCGAAAGATGGATTGTAGACTCTGGGAACTTTGTAGAACCCGTTCGGCAGGTACAAATGAATCCTTAGTCCACACCTATTGGGATGGTTAGACCTTGGCTCCATGCTGTGACCTTTCAAACCTAGGACTCTTTGTCTGTTTGGTTGCTTGTGTGTGCTTTGTGCTTTGTGCTTCGTGTGTTTGCATACATGCATTCATGAGCATCATTTCATAAAGTTTCATGGAACTTAGCTTTGTTTGTAAACATCATAAGGATATCATGGACTCTGAAAAAAAAGAAAAAAAGAAAAAAAAACGCTGAAGTACCCTTATAAGAGTCATGATCTGGACGATCTAAGGAGACTGAAGACCTTGTTAACAGATAAAGAAGAGTTCAATACCAGATATGGGAAGCTTGATAAGGAACTTCTATCAACTCTATTGCAGTTTATGACCCGTGCCTATCACTGTTGGTACCGACCCTTGAAGAATAATCTCAGCTAATGGAGTTACTTATTCAAGACAAGTATCTATTTCCTATCTTCGGTTAATATTCGAGCTAAAGGAGAAATTAAAAAAAAAACTATTTCTTGCAAGAAAAGGAAAGCACAAGAAGACTTAACCTACTCTAGTCCTCAGTCAATACCTTGAAGGCTCAACTGGAAGAGGAAGTCAAACGACTCAAGAGAAGACCGCTGGAAGAGTCTCCTTAGATCCATCATTACTAGCTTTTATTTAGCTTTTATGTCATGATTCTTGTAAGGCGTACAAACATGTTTGTAATCAATGATATAATAAATCGATCTTTTAGTATTCTGATACTAATGATTGTAACCGTTTTTTATATAAAAAAATGAAAAAATGAATCTTTTGATATTCCTTTATGATTATAAATAGCTGAGTTCCATGAATCTTGTTGCATCTCATTTGCATTTTGCATTCCTTTGCATTCCAGGTTCTCATTTGTGTTTCTCTTCTCAGTCAAGCTGAATCATCGATACGATACTCCGACCAATCAAAGAAAGAAGATGGATAACATTGAGCAAGAAAATCATGAACTCCGCAAGGAAGTGACTGTTTTAAGGGCTGGTGTGGAAAGGCTCTCTACTTTGGTTGAAACTCTGATTGCTGCTCGAAATCAACCTTCTCCTCATATTTCTCATACTCCGTTTCAAGGGACCGAGACTTGTGAAGTCACGCCAATTCCCATTTCTGTGGTTCCCATTAACATTTCTAAGGATCTTAGAGAGGGTTTGCTCAAGAAGAAGGAACAAGTTGCTGATACCATTTCGCGAGAAAAGTATAAAGGATCTCGTAACGAAAGTAAACAACACATGGATCAGTTTGACCCGATCCCAATGGCCTATTCTGAGTTATATCCTGCCTTAGTACAGAAGAATCTGGTGCAAACGAGGAAACCGCTGGCCATCCCAAAGAAACTCCCATGGTGGTTTAAGTCTGATCGTTTTTGTCCATTTCATCAAGGGGCACCCGGTCATGACGTTGAACACTGTTATGCTTTGAAAGCTGAAGTACAGAAGTTAGTGCAAAGCGGCATTATGTCTTTTGAGGATTCTGGGCCCAACCTCTCAACTAGTCTGTTGCCCAAGTATGAAAGCCCCGTGGAAGAATGTCTCGAAGAATACTGTATTTCTGACGTTAATTCAATAAGAGGATCTTTGGTGGATATGCATGCCGATTTGTGTAGGCTTACCCACTACGAGCATAACTATGCTTCTTGCAAAATTCGCTAGAGGAATCCCCGTGGATGTTCTGTCGTGAAGAGTGATCTCCGAGATATGTTGGATCAGGAACTTCTTCATATCCCTAGAGAAAGGATGAGTGTCGTAGTCCTGCGCTTTAATAACATGAAGTACAAAGGCAAATGCGACGTGGTGTTTTGTCTTTTGAAAACTCTGGACCTAGTATGAAAACCATAAGCTCATACTGAGACAGTCTCCTCAAAGCTTTAGTTAATTTACTGATTTTCGCATGTAATTCTCTTTGTTTGTTAATGCATTTGTGGTTTGCATGTAAGAACTTGTTCGTTTCGAATGATTGATCCAATGAATAATGTTTGTTTTGAAGAAATCCATTTGTTTCACTCTTTTTTTTTTTAAAATGCTTTTTCTATTTTATAATGCCAATGCTGCCCAATCTCTTGCCTTAGTAGAGAATTGAATGGAGGATGACGAAAACAAACGCAAGATCTCTTGTTGTATGCTTTTGAATAAAACTCCGCTAATGATATGAGGCATTTGTTTCAAATCCCTAAAATATGGATGCATAAGGAGATAAGCCCTCTTTAACCCTTTTGAACCTTTGAAGTAGGAGTTTTCTTCATCCAAATAAAAAAACCCTTATTCTTAACCTAGGGCAGGGTAATTTTCAAAGAAAAAATGAGTAAAATATCACGGAGATTGGGTGGGCACAAACAAACTTTGAGCCTTATATCCTTTGTTTCTTAAACCGTGAACCAATCCATAATACAACCCTTAAAAGTCCTAATTGAAGCAAGGTTTATTTCAAAAGCATACTCATTGAGATATCGTTTCCTGACTCCTATGAGCTATGCTAAAAAATTTGCGCTGGCATTATAAAATCGGTAATTCAACCACCAAAACTTTTTTAATAAAATTTTCAAGACAAACATACGTTGCATTATCAGTTTCAGAATTAACATTTTTCTGCTTGCTAACGTTGCTTGACATCATAGAAGCTAGCATACGAGCATCAGCAGTGAGCTAAATCTTTTGAGATTTGAAGCTCTGATGAGTAAATGGCAGATCATTTCAAAGATGACCATATCCAGGGGCACGTTACCTGAAGACTTTGCTGAGCAGGGGCAAGTTGTTTCCCAGTTGTTTCATAGTCTAACCCCAAGGGCAGGTTTGAAGACTCAGAACACCGTCAATCTGGGGCAGTTAAGTCGAGATTTAATAAATCTCTCCAATTTCGAAGACTCAGTGTGCAGAATACAGTTAATCCGAGCCAGTTACGTTGAGATTTGATAAATCTCTCCAAGAGTCGGAATACATTGGAACACCTCGAATACCAAGTTTCCATAAAATCCTCTTGGGATGACTTCTTCTCATAAACCATGTAACCTGGGGCATTTTGAGAAGTGAAGATTACTTTTCATCCATTCACAGCAAATGTTTGTTCAAAATAGCGACTGCCATACAATATCAATACAGGGTTTTCATCCTTCATCCACGCCTCAAAGAGTTTCTATCCCCAAGTAATGTGACGACCCCCTAGTATGTCTTTGCTCCAGGTAGTTACGACTATTCCCTGGTAAATCTCGGCTTCAAAAAGTTATGGCACGTTTGACGCAAGATTTCTCCAGTCGGCAACCTGAGAATCCTCAATGATTTTCTTTGGTTTCAACCTCCCCCATTGAAGCGAGTGTTTATTTCACTCCTCATTGGATTTTCTCACTGCCTCAATCTTCTCTAGTGAAGACGGATGTTTATTTCATCCCCTCAAAACTTTATCTCCGACATCTTCAATGGCTATGTTGATCTCCAAGTTTCCCCGATGAAGTGGATATTTATTTTATCCAGATGCAACTTTCATTCAGACTACTTCAGTTCACAATGGATATTTAGTTTATCCCCCGTGAAGTCTTTTTGATCATGAGTTTGATTCGTTCCCAGTGAATCTTTCTCATCCCCCAATGGAATCACAAGGTTCATCTTGACAATCCTAAATGAAGTCACGATGTTCATCCCCAAGTGGAGTGCTCTCTTTTCCCCAGAGAAGTTTGAAGCTTTGAAATGGGATTTGTTTCTATACATGGCTTTTTTTCCATTCATCCCCAGTGATGCTTCTTATATTGCAAAGATTGGCCGAGTATTCATATCGAGATGCTTGTTTTCATCTCCAGTTTGTTTCTTGTTGTTGTTTTGTCAGCATAAGCATAAGCATAGCATGACATTCTTTCATGTAGATTCATGGCATGTGCGCATTTTTTTGCATCTTGTATTTCTTTGTGTTTGTTTGTTTGTTCTTTCACTTTGGTTGCGCTTATCCCCAAGTGACTGGGTTTGGTCTGCTCCCTCCAAGTAGAATCGTCAGCCCTAGGCAGAAATAACACATTCTTTCTACTGAGTTCGATCCTCGTGGAAGATGGTTGTTTCAGTTTTCTTTTCCATTTTCGGATAAAGAAAAACCCGTTGAGTTCAGTCCTCAGTGGATGGAGTTTTGTTTGACCGTTTCTTTCCAGTTAATTCCTAGATTGAACTTCGGTCCCTGACAATCACAAATTTTGAATATCTCCAGGCTTTTGAACCTAGATCGAGCGTGCATTTATTTTGCACCTTGTCTCCCCAGGAAGAGTTTATTTGAAGATCTCTATGGAAGACATAATTTATTTCTCCAGCAGTTATTACAACATTCTCTTTGAATTCATATCAGACGGCAAGTGGCAGCCTCTTTATTTGAGCGACTTGATTCGTTCTCAAGTTTTCTATTCGGATGACAAATGGCAGTCTCCTTAAGGCAGCTTGTCCGTCCCCAACAGAATTACCTTTTGCTGATTACCCAATAAACCGGTAGCAGACAATATTTTCTTTGTGGACTTCCCAGTAAATCGATAGCAGATGATCTTTTCTTTATGGACTACCCAGTAAATCGGTAGCAAATAATATTTTTCTACCCAATAAACCGGTAGCAAGTAATATTTTCTTTATAGACTACCTAGTAAATCGGTAGCAGACAATCTTTTTCTTTGACGACTACCCAGTAAATCGGTAGCAGGTAATATTATCTTTGTTGACTACCCAGTAAACCGGTAGCAGAGTTACCTTTTGTCGACTACCCAGTAAACTGGTAGCAGATGATCTTTCTTTGTGAACTACCCAGTAAATCGGTAGCAGGTAAAATTTTACTACCCAGTAAATCGGTAACAGATAATCTTTTCTTCGTTGACTACCCAGTAAATCGGTAGCAGGTAATATTTTCTTTGAGGACTACCCAGTAAATCGGTAGTATATATTATATCCCCAAAGAAGAAACTGAGACCAGTCTGTGGCTTATGACCCGAGACGAGGGGAGGTTTATTTTACCCTTTTCTAGTGAAATACTTGATTAAAGAAGAAACTGAGACCAGTCTGTGGCTTATGATCCGAGACGAGGGGAGGTTTATTTTACCCTTTTTAAGTGAAATACTTGATTAAAGAAGAAACTGAGACCAGTTCGTGGCTTATGACCCGAGACTAGGGGAGGTTTATTTTTACCCTTTTTAAGTGAAATACTTGATTAAAGAAGAAACTGAGACCAGTCTGTGGCTTATAACCCGAGACGAGGGGAGGTTTATTTTACCCTTTTCAAGTGAAATACTTGATTAAAGAAGAAATTGAGACCAGTCTGTGGCTTATGACCCGAGACGAGGGGAGGTTTATTTTACCCTTTTCAAGTGGATTTTGGCTCGAGGAAAACAACCTCGCAGCATGCATTTCAAGATTTTGGCCCGAGGCAGACAACCTCGTAGCGTTTTATTTTAAGAGTTTGCAACATCCAGTTAAATAAGGAGCTGAACCATACCAGGGAACATGTTTGCTTATTATCTTTGCAATATACACTGTTGTTTTCGTTGGGAGACACCCTGCTATTTAAGACACCTTGTGATTGTCAGTTGGTAGTCTCTTCCTCCAGTGGAGTTGGATCTTTCCCCGTGGAGTCTTGTCTCGCTAGTCGTCCTCGTCGGGTCTTTCTTTCTTTGTGTTTCAACTTCGGTTATCCCCTGTGACATTATCTCCTCACAGGATCTTCGGCTTTCATTTCATATCATTTCATATCATGTGCATTTGGCGGCATCTTAGGGCCAAAAATTTGTGCATGTTTGTATTTAAGTCCCTCCTATCTCGTCGAGACGAAGATTTCAATCTCCATATCTCCGGATAGAAGTAACTTAAATAGGGGAATCTGCCACACCCTAATTTTTTACCCTAAGATCCCCGCTTTGTTCTTTGCATAACATATTGGGTCATCATCCACGCATAACTAACCGCTTTATCTAGATTTGTCCTTTTGTTTCTCTTTTGAGGACAGGTGCCGCTGCAGAAGATTCAAGGTCCTGAAGGTTGTGTTGTGTGTATGGTTGTGGAGGTTCTCTGATTCCTGTGAGATTATGCCCTCACCCTTTTGATCTCTAAACCACTACCAAGCCTTTTCTCCCTCGAGACTCCTCAGTTTTCCCCTCACAAAGATCGAGTCCTTATACCTTCGATATGGAGTTTGGCACCCTAAAGACTGATAACTGGTTGTGTTACAAATTGGCATCTCCCCCCCCCCCCCTTGTCAGCTCATCAAGATTCAAGATTTGTGTTTGCTCGGTCGTGTCATGTTCTCAAGTATTGAAATTTCATTTTGGAAGGAATTAGAAGAAATTCAAGTTGAAAGTCCATATTAGAAGGTCAAGCTCAAGTTTCCAAAGCGTACAAGTTCGAGATAATTCCGCTTTTTTAGATCAAATTAATTCAGAATCCAAACCCACATCTCTCAGTTCTAGAGTTTAAATCCAAGAGGATCCCTAAGCTTATCAATTCTAAGATATATGATCTATTGGTTTTTGCAAGGATTGATTCCATGATCAAATTCACCCCAAGTTCAAATGATCCAACTCCAAGTCAATTTCAAGTTTGGACATGTTGGTCCTTGTGCTTCACTTTCATTAGTGGAATTTTACATTAAACCTTGGATTGTCATTTGGCATTCACTAATATATTATAAACAAAGGATCTAGATCAGAGGTGGCTTTTGGCGCTAACCTCCACATTTATATTTGTTTCAAAAACTTTGAGTGATACAAAAAGTAAGAGCTTCTAATTATCACTTTCTACATGCTACATTTTCCTTTGACATACAGTACATGATGATGCTACAAGCATAACGCAAATCTAGTGTATTATGATGCTATATCACATAGGCCTTAATGCACCACCATGAAAGCATAACACAAAAAAATAAAAGAGAAAATCGTGTGAGCATAAAATTATTACAATACTTGTTGTTGTCAAACTACATTATTCAATAGAAGTGTGTTACATGAAAGAAGCACTGACTGAGCAGTGGTCATTAGTTACAATTAAGAAATTAATCCAAGTGATTATTATACATAGCTAATAAAAGGTCGAAACATTCAAAGCTCTAGATTACTTCTCGATGTACACAAAGTGCTCATACGAGGCTTAGAAGGTCTGGCATCGGATACATGAATGAGAATAGTAGGACATGATGGACAGAGCAAATTCATGAAGCAGAACCTCATCATCACGCGTTCGATTTCCAAGCATCCTATCAGCTCCAGAACTATCCTAATTGCTTCCATCTTTCTATCGGCAAAACACCAACAAAAGCTCTCGTGTTTGATTACCTGAAAAAGAAGCGAAATTGGAGTTAGCTACAAATAATGACCTCAGGTGAATAGACATGAGTTGCGGATTACATTGAGGTTGACAAAGAGTTAAAATTGAAGATAGATTTAACAAGAGCAATCAACAAGAAATAAAATCTTTGGCATCGTATTGAAGCTGAACCAAATCGTTAACACCTTACAAGCATATACAGGGTAGCTGAAATTTAAGTGAAAACACAAGAAACAATACAATAGGTCACGTTGAAAAGAGGTTATCTTTAGAGGGAAGGTTTTTTTCAAAAGCACATACTCAATGTGATCACACGATTAAAGCAAGTCGCAAATCAGAAAGAAGCACATTTTTGCAACTTTGTTCTTTCCAAAACAGCAGCAAGACAAGAGATAACCCAAAACACAATCAGACAATCCTCATTAATCATGCCAGACATGTTCAAGACAAATTAAGTTATTTCCAAAACAATCCCCAAACATGAAATTCAATAATTCTCAAACATTTTGAACTAAAAAAGGGAAAGAATCTTAAACGTGTTGAACATGTTTCAACCAATTTGGGAGGACAACAATTATCGTAAAAAAGGTTTAAGGCCTCAGATTCTGAAATCAGAAAGTTTTCATCATGTTTCAATTGAAGTTATGGGCAATATCCCAAAGGGATACCGCCAGCATAACTTTCCAAAAGCAGAAGTGGACAATTCAAACAGGGCAACGTTCATATCAATTTCCCAAATCCCTTCCAAATAAAAAACGTATCAATCAGCAATCAAGCCTTCCAAACCAAGCACAACAAAATCAAATCACTGATTGGAATCCGCTTTAGTATTACATCAAATGTTTCCAAAATCAAAAACCCTAGTGTTCATCATTGGCCTATAAATAGAGCGAATCCCCTCATCAGAAAGGGAAGATGAAAAAGAATCATATCACAAATCACACCAACACGAAAAAATCACATCCCTCTCAAAAACTCAGAGATTCAAAAAAACCATTTTCATCCATCATCATCTCACACATCACAACCACGTACGCAGCCACGAAATCCTCAAATTCCACCACCCAAACAAAAAATTCAAAGATTCAAAGGTATTCATCATCATCTCAGATATACAACAAGCGAAGGCGAACAAAATCATATAAAAAGGTAAAGGTGGAGATCTTCCCTGAGCGATAATCCATTGAGGCCATTCATGTCATGCTCGCAGATTTCATCAGCTTCTCCTTTTTTTCTCGTCTTTATTTTCCGCTTACAATCATTGTAAAATGTAACATCTGGAAAAAAAAACATAGTGAAAATGGGGTATCGGGTTGCGTGGGGTTGGGGTTTTATTTGATTGTTTGCATGTTTGGTCGGAGAAGATGAGAGGTAGCGGTGGCGCCGCTAGGGTTCAAAAACCCTATTTCTTCCCTCTTTGAGAGATTGGTGAGAGAGGGACGAGAGAGACGGAGCGATCGAGAGAGGGAGAGGATTTAGGAAGGTTCCTTTTTTTGTTTTTTTGTTTTGATCACATACATTCGCATCCACACCACACACCGTGCGCCCTCCCGCTTGTTCTTTTGATCGCGCCCCCTTTTGATCATGGGGTTTGAGATTTGAGGGTCCGCGATGGACCCTCCTCCCTCTGTGCGCACCTGATTCCTCCGTAATAATCAACCTTTTTAACCTTTTGTTAAATAATTTCATCAAATTTAATTTAAATATAACCTTTTATCTAAAAAGAAAATAAAGTTATAACCTTTTGTAATAAAACTAACTTTTAAAATCTTTAAGATATTAATTTAAATTCTTTTTTTAATAGGAAAAACTTTATTTAACTTTTAATATAACTTTGAAATTAAGTATTAATAAAACTTTATTTATAAAAATATTAAAATTAAAACCTTTTCTAAATCAATATAAAAAACTCTTTTTTTCTAATTAACTTTCTTACCATTAATTTAAAACGAACAAATAATAATCAAAACTTTTAAAAAAGCGTTTAATAAGAAAATCTCTCTTATTAACTTTCTTAATATAACTTTAAAACTAAATAAAAAACTTTAATTAACTTAAACTTTTTTTATATGAAACCTTTAACTTTTCTTAAATTAACAATATTTTTAATATAATAACTCTTAAAAATAAAATAATAATTATCAAATTCTCTTAATAATTTTAAAACCGAAATAATACACTTCTAAGTTTTTATAATTCTAATCTTAGATAATAATAGAACTTTTTCAAGATAGTTAAAGAAATAAAAAACCTTTTAATAATAAACCTAAAAAATCCAACTCTTTTCTTAGTAATTTGTCACGCGCCTGAGTGAACCGCGTGCTTGAGTGTTTCTTACTATCATGTTACTGCCTGATATCATACCATGCTTTCTTGCTTATGTGCTTGTCTATTTCATATGCTACTTGATTGTTATTCAAACCTTTTCAAAAATTGAAAAAATCCTCGATCCAACGTCGAGCCCTTTTTCTACCCATGTAAGTCGATTGCCTTTAGGCATCACATTCAACCTTTTGGTCACTATACACTAAAGTTAGCTCACCCTTTGCTAGTGCGCACTAATAATCATTAAGTTAGTCCCCCTTGACACTCCAAAGGAAAGGTTATTAATATTGACTCAACGTCATAGGACTAACTTTAGAACCCTTGGCCTTAGGATTCGGAGTCTTCGTACTCCACATCTCGTCGTAGACACTTAGAATCTTAGCCTTAGGATTGGAGTATCCATGCTCCAAGTAAATGTTTCTCCGTGAACATTTACAAGCCTACCCCTCTTAAACCAACTTACAAATTTAGAGTCGTCGCACTCTATGTAATGTCTTGCCCAAGACTTTACCTCCCCTTGGAACCTTGACCCCGTCAAGAAGTTCCTCTTCTCAGAACTACGCATACTCTGATTCTATTCCCCTTGGGATACGTAGGCACAAGGTGTGATGCCTTGTCGAGTATACTTAGATACTAACCCCTAGGGTCTCCCTCTTTAGAATAGCAGCCTTTACCATAGCACCCTTAGTAAGCGAGTAACGTATAACATAAATACTAAAGAGAGGTTCCCGTAGAGTACTACGGACGTTTAGGATGCTAATACCTTCCCTAGGCGTAACCAACCCCCGAACCTTAGATCTCCCCCTTTAGGTTTTTTTCGACCCTAAACCTTTCCTTTGGATAAATCAAAGTCGGTGGTGAACATTTAAAGAAATGTGATCCTACTTAATCAATAAATATGGTATCCAATTCTCACCACGACAGTTAGTGATGTTAGTAATTCTCCCCCTTTTAGCCACAATATGACAAAGGTAGAAGGACTAACTCAAAAACCAATAAACCAGTTCACAGTAATAAAAAAACACACCCAACAGAAATGAAAAATATCCTGGGCATTCAGCCCTTACACAACCAAAACAAAGCAAAAAAAAAATCAGAGAAAATGCTGAAAAATTCTCACTATGGTGGGAATACATATTCAGAGACCAGAATATCATTCCCCCAACCCTTGGAAAGTTATGCCTCATCGGAAAGGCAAACTACAAGCTTTCCCCTCAATGTCTCAAATTGGTTTGCATCCAAAGCTTTAGTGAAGATGTCAGCTAGTTGATGTTCTGTGGCCACATGTTCCAGAGTGATGACTTTATCTTCCACCAAATCTTGAATGAAGTGATGTCTGATGTCAATGTGTTTAGTTCGGCTGTGCTGAATGGGATTTTTAGAAATATTTATTGCACTCAAGTTGTCACAAAAGAGTGTAATAACATCTTGTAGAACATTGTATTCAGTCAGCATTTGTTTTATCCATATCATTTGAGAGCAGCTACTCCCTGCTGCAATGTACTCAGCTTCAGCAGTGGACAAAGAGACACAATTTTGCTTTTTGCTGAACCAGGAAATTAAATTGTTTCCTAAGAAAAAGCATCCCCCAGAGGTACTTTTTCTATCATCTACATTTCCAGCCCAGTCAGCATCACAATATCCTATTAATACAGAGTCAGAGCTGTGTGTGTAGAGTAGTCCATAGTTGTATGTTCCATTCACATACTTCAGAATCCTCTTTGTTAGATGATGGCTATGGATCTAGAAGGGGGTTGAATAGATCCCTTGAGTTTTACACGCAAAAGGTTACCAAAAATCTAGTTTTAAAATGTTTAACGGAAGCAACCACTGGATTGTACGTCTACCACGAACCTTCTACTAAAAGGATCGGATATGCACGAATATATTGAGAATGAGTATGGAAGAGAAAAATTCAGTTTGATTACTACACTTAAAAACGCAATCAACAAAATATCGCTTGCTTGATGTTTAATCCAAACCAATGAGTAAAAACGATAACCAATTAAAAGCAATGCGTTCGATTTTTGCTTTGAAACAAATTATCAAACACCTAGTGTGCGTAAACACGGTAAGTGCAGAATTTCTATGGAATGTAATGTAAAGCTGCTCCAAGATACAATTCAAGGAATTGTATCAATTTAACAAAACAGTTTCTCAGCTTAAGATTACACTACGGCAGAAATTTCGATAAATTGTGACTTCACAAATTCGAATAAACTGAAATGTAAAAGAGTTAAGGGAAAGAGAGAACAAACGAGATTTGATTAGGCAGTTCCCCAATTGTCCTCGCTTTGGGTACCTCTGCCCCCAATTCCACAATTGGAATTGATATATATATATATATATATATATATATATGTGTGTGTGTGTGTGTAGCTGTTGCAAATTGTTTATTACAAGAGAAGAACAATGAACATCCAAACCCTCGAACGTCTTCGATCATTGATGCAGAGTCTTCTCTCCCCTTGATTCAAGATGAATCAAGTGCTTCGAATATGGTTGATCCAATTACCGTCCCACGCTACTAAACCGAAAGAAACCACCGTTCTTCGGTTACCTTCACTCGATCAATTGCGATCTACCAAAAATTCGAACCCAAACCTCTCTTCTACGATCCTTCGATTACAGCTACTAAACCAAACGATTACTCCAATCTTTGGTTACCTTCGCCCGGCTGAATCCCTATAGAACGAAACGGTTTGTGCAAAAACCCCCAAAATCTACTCGATTCTTGGAGGACAAAACCAACTGGTTTTATTCAAGAAACACCTACCAAGCTCTCAACCCAGAAAATGAAGATCATACACTTCCTAAATTCTGAATGTTATCACTTTGATCAATGGGCGACACAAACAAAGATGATTATGTGCGATTATTTGTTTACTCAATGAAGAAGATGAAGATGAAGAGAAAAATGGTATCTATTTTCACGTTTCTTGTTATTTTGGATAATGAGATGACCAAACTATTTATAGAGAATAAATTGACCCACTAAAAATTATAACAAAAATAATAGAAGAAAAAAATTTAAGTGAAAAAATCAGTTCAGGCAGGTTATGGGTCGACTCATACTTTAATGAGGGTCGGCGCGCGCTGATCCGTGGAAAATACTGTGAAAAATTAACAAGTATGCGTCGACCTAAAGGCATCATGCCTTGACGCATGAATGCAATTTCTTCATTCCCAGAATCATGCGCTTTCCCGGTTATTTCACAAGTCTTGCATCAGTATTCATGCGTCGATTCATGCATATGGTAGGTCAGCGCATAACCTGTATTTTACATAAAATGCATTTTTTGCACATTGTAACTGACCAAAACCCAGACAAACATGCTAGACACCAGTATAATGATCATGTACATATATTTATGGATAATACAAAGTCTTATATGTCTAGACACATGAACAACAATGACTAGATGCAATTTGCCCGACAAGTGAAGTGATACCGCTCAAATTACAATCTAATACTCAGCATATTTGTTGACATCATTAAAACGAAATAGATGAAAGACCATAGCCCTCACATACTCCCCCTTTTTTATGATGGCAACACTGTTTTAGCTTTCACGTGATTTGTAATTTGTGAACGAATAAGCTCCCCCTGTCTTTAACATTTGATTAATTTCCTGCTAATTTTCTGCTGGCTATCCTTCTTCCCCTTTGTTAACATAAAAAAGAAGAGAAGAAGGTGGTCAAAATAAAACTATAACACGTAAGGATCCATCACATATTTGCAACACAACAACATTAACATGCATCCACATATGATACAGTTAATGTAAAATTGGAACCGGATAAATACGGAACATAAATCGCAAAGACAATTCATTCCATACGTAAGAATTCAAAAACAAACTGAAGCAAAAGTCAAAGTTTAAACAATTGGATAAAACATGCAAACTAAATAACAAAACATAAATGCAAAACAAAAGTAATATGATGCCCTAATCTCTATGGTCTCCTCCCCCTATATGGATGACCTCTTCCCCCATAGTGTTGGCTGGGTGGTGGCAAATCCTCTAGGTGCAGGTTAAGTTCGATCAGTGTGCGATTGAGAGTACCAAGACTGTTAGAAAGATTCAGATTCTGTTGAGTTAAATTCTCATCCAGTTGGGTGAATCGATTCATAGAGGCGCCAGCAAACCTGTTGAAGTTAGTGATGTGAGCCGAGACTTGATCGGATAAGTTTGTGAACCTTTCTTCCTGAGCATTGTAGCGGCTCTCTTGCAATGCTTGGAATTCTTGCTGTTGAAGATTCATTTCATTTAACCTTACCAGAATCTCTTCAGATGCCTGGAAATCATACTGAGGCTGTGGAGTTAGAGGTGCCGAATAATCAGGTTGCTGCCAACCATACTCCTTGCCATAGGTGGGAGGAACATATGCGTCACCAAGAGTAGTCCAGCCGTTGTTTTGCCAATCTCCCCAGCCCTGATTCTCAGAATTGTCCTCATGTTGATCGCCCACCCATGCTTCGTTGTCTTCCTCTTGCATAACCACATCAGCATTGTTAACATCTTGATTGTCACTATCATGTACTTTCTTATCATCATTTCCTTCATAATGAATAAGTTCTTCAAGTTTAGGTTGAAAAGGATGAGTGGATATGTGTCGGTAGTTGAATCTCTTATTAACGGAATCCCAATTGTAACCCATCATGGTGAGAATTTTGGGTTGAAATTGTTGTTCATATGTAATCTCAATGTAAGGAATATCTGGAACCAAAATGCCAGCCTTGTTCAAAATGTTCTGAATGCAGGATGCATAACCTAGAGCCATAAATTTGTTGGAGCTGCGGGTTACGAACATCCGATATGCAAATAGTATGGCCAGTTGATTTTGATCCGATTCTTCAGAATATACATGAGATGAACCTCTGCCTTCTCAACTCGTGAGTATCCACCTTTCTAAGGTCTCAAAATACGAGCAACAATCCATTGTAAAATGCGGTCTTCAAATTTTAGATGACCGGTAGTGACATTTCTCAGAAAGACGTCACTTGTTACAGCATTGTCAGGATATGGTTCCCGTAACATAGAGTTCAGAGCAGTCTTGAACTCAAAGTTTTGAACAAATGTTTTGTCGGTTACTTTGGGCAGATTGTCAGCAGTATCCATATTAAACAAAGTAGACCATAAATCATTGTTCACATCATGAAGTGCATTATTTATAGAAAACTTAAACTCATCCCCCTTAAATTTACCCTTAATGCCACAGTAGAACACTCGAACCAAATCACTATTGTACTTATCATCACATTCCAGAAACTCACCAAGATTCTGAACATTGAGCATTTCGGTTATCTCAGGAATGTGATAATATGGACCCATCAATACATAGAAACCATGTTGTGGTATAACAACACGATTACTAAACAATGCCTCATAAGGACCAGACAGTGCATCAGAAATTAAAGAGTTAATAGTTACCGATTGTGAAGAGGTTCCGGCAGATGAAGCTCTGGTTGTTCTTTTACCGGTTGTTCGTCTGGAAGCCATTTTTGATGAAGGTTTGAAGAAGATGAATAGTGCACACAGTGGTAGAGAGGGTGATGAACAGTGCGCGAAAGTAGAGAGGATGATGATCAGCCGTTAGAAACCCTTGTTGTTATACCCTTGAGGATTCACTTTTTGTGGGTTTTCATTTTTAGGGGTTTTGATGGAGATTAATGGGTATTGATGAGGTTTAATGGAAGAAATAGAGAGAGGGAGACCACAAAATCTGATATGTTTACATGCAATGAACAAGTAATTAAGAGTTATGCAAATATGTAGTGGGAATAGGTAACACTAGGTCAGCGCAAGCATCCCAACTAAAGCAGGAATTCTGATCACAACAGTTATGCGTCGACCTATGTACAGGGTGCGTCGACGCATGCAAGTACTGGAACAAATTTTTTTTAAACATATAAGGATGCGCCGATGGCAGGTTATCCTGCGCTAACCCGATTGTTTCCCTTAACAAATGCATCAGTTTATGAGTCGACCCATGATATGGTCCGGTCGACGCATGCAAAGCAAAAATGAGAAAAAATTGAAATTTTGCAAATATAAGTTCCAAAAAGATAAATAAACATGCACACACATAGAACAAACATCCACATGAACAATATGTGCTCAAAATGCAATAAACATCAAGTTTAAGGTACTTAATATGGCACAAAATATGTTAAACATCTATAAATCGGAACGATATTACCTTGATCACCATGACGATAAGAGCCCTCACATATAGCTAAATATCTCTTTGCATTGTTAGTTAAAAGAATAAACAAGCATGTATATATGTGAAGATCACTATCATAAAGAATTATCAAACACGATCCGAGATATCGAGAATGCCAAGTTCCCTACGGATGTGAAAAAAAGGCTCTGTAGCTAATGGTTTTATAAAAATATCAGCAAGTTAATTTTTAGTGTCAACGTGCTCAAAAATCACATCACCTTTCTCTACATGATCCCTAAGAAAATGATGGCGTATTTCGATATGCTTGGTGCGTGAATGTAATACGGGGTTCTTAGTTAGGTTTATTGCACTAGTGTTATCGCACAAAATGGGGATACGCTCAAGTTTTAAATTAAAATCAAATAATTGTTGTTTAAGCCATAAGACTTGAGCACAACAACTGCCTGCGGCAACGTATTCCGCCTCGGCTATTGATAAAGCAACCAAAACCTGTTTCTTGCTATGCCAACTCACCAAGGAATTTGCAAAAAGGTGACACGTGCCACTAGTACTTTTCCTATCCAACTTGCACCCGGCAAAGTCGGAATCGGAATAACCAACTAAGGAACAAACACTACCTTTGGAATACCACAACCCATACTTTGGAGTACCGGAGAGGTATCAAAGTATGCGCTTAACTGCTTTTAAGTGGGATTCCTTTGGACGTGCTAGATACCTCACACACATGCATACACTGAACATAATGTCGTGATGCGGTAAGATAAATAAGAGATCCAATCATACCTCGATACTTCTTTACCTCTACATCCTTACCATTTTCGTCACGATCAAGATTGGCACAATTGGGCATTGGAGTGTCTATTACTTTGCAGTTTAGCATGTCGAAACGTTTGAGAAGCTCAAGACAGTATTTCGTTTGACTCACGAATGTGCCCTCTTCGAGTTGTTTGATTTGCAATCCGAGGAAATAGTTAATCTCCCCCATCATGCTCATTTCAAACTCCCCCTGCATCAAACTAGAAAACTCCTTGACCAAGGTCATGTTAGTAGACCCAAAGATAATATCATCAACATAAATTTATACCAAGATTAAATGCTTTCCTTGACGTTTAATAAATAGGGTTGTGTCAACCTTCCCTCTTGAATACCCTTGATCAAGTAAAAATTTGCTTAGACGTTCATACTAAGCCCTATGGGCTTGTTTAAGTCTCACAAAGCACATTTAAGTTTGTAGACATGATCAGGATATTCATGGGATTCAAAACCTGGAGGTTGGAAAACATAAACCTCTTCATTTATATATCCATTAAGGAAAGCACTTTTAACGTCCATTTGGAATAATTTGAGGTTCTTAGTGCAAGCATAAGCAAGTAAAAGGCATATAGCCTCGATTCGGGCAACCGGCGCATAAGTTTCCTCATAGTCGATTCCTTCCTCTTGGTTATAGCCTTGTGCTACAAGCCGCGCTTTGTTACGTGTTATTACTCCATTTTCATCAAGGTATTCCTAAACACCCATCGGGTGCCGATTACTCGATGATCTCGCGGAGGGGGGACAAGGTCCCAAACCTCATTTCTCCTGAATTGATTTAGTTCATCTTGCATTGATATAAACCAATGCTCATCGAGTAACGCCTCCTTAGCGTTTTTAGGTTCTACTTGTGACACAAAAGCAGAGTAATAGCAAAAATTACTAAGCTTAGAGCGAGCGGTTACTCCCTTAGAGATATCACCGAGAATGTTGTCAATTGGATGGTCTTTTGAAGACTTCCAAGCTGGAGGAAGTTCATCTTTATCAGAATGATGATCATCCTCACTTTTCACTGGTTGGTGATCCTTTTCCTCCTCAATACGCACTGCTTCAGGCTGATTAGTTCCCTTATCAGTGTCCTTGAGTATGTCTTCAGTAGGTACACCTGCACCATGAAAAGAACTACCTTCTCCGACATTTCTCGGATAAGACTCATCAAAGGTAACATGAACTGACTCTTCAACTACACGTAACCTTTTATTATAAATTCTATACGCTTTACTTGACTGAGAGTATCCAAGAAAAATACCCTCGTCGGCCTTGGCATCAAACTTACCAAGAGTACTTTTCCCATTGTTTAACATAAAACATTTGCAACCAAATACATGAAGGTGAGAGATATTTGGCTTACGCCCTTTTAAAAGCTCATATGGTGTCTTGTTTAGAATAGGTCGGATGAGCACCCTATTCAAGACATAACAAGCCGTACTTATGGCATCGGCCCAAAAGTATTTTGGTAGTCCACTATCATTGATCATAGTCCTTCCAAGTTCCTCCAAAACTCTACTTTTACATTCCACTACCCCATTTTGTTGAGGGGTACGTGGTGCGGAAAAATTATGATAAATTCCGTTGGAATCACAAAATGCTTCAAACAAATGATTTTCAAACTCACCCCCATGGTCACTTCTAATTGACCCGATGTTTGTGTTTAACTTGTTTTGGGATAACTTAGCAAATCGTTCAAAGGCCGAAAAGGTATCACTCTTATTTGCTAAGGAAATAGTCCAGCAAAACCTAGAAAAGTCATTGACTATTACAAAACCATAATAGTTACCACCTAGGCTTTTAACCCTAGATGGTTCAAAGAGGTCCATATGGAGGAGCTCAAGGGGTCTCATAGTTGAAACGATGTTTTTAGATTTGAATGAGATCCTTGTATGCTTCCCCATTTGGCATGCATCACAAAGGTGATCCTTTGTGAATTTGATTTTGGGAAAACCGATGACTAGGTCTTTAGAGACTATTTTGTTAAGCAAATCAAAGTTGATGTGCGTCAACCGTCTATGCCACAACCATGAATCCTCATTCATAGTGACTAGACACTTGTCGCCATTCAACGATACTTCATCTAAGTCTAGCATATAGACGTTGTTCACCCTCAAGCCCTTAAACACATTCTTTTTGTCACTATCTTCAACTATGCAACAATCTTTTGAAAACGATATTCTGTACTTCTTGTCACATAGTTGGCTAATGCTTAAAAGATTATGTCTAAGGCCTTCCACAAGAAGTACATCAGAGATAGTAGTAGATGAGGGGTTACCTACACTACCTTTACCAAGAATCTATCCCTTGTTGTTATCTCTGTAGGTGACAAACCCCTTTTTCTTTGCCACAAAGTCGATAGAAAGAGATATGTCTCCGGTCATATGTCTCGAGCATCCACTATCCAGAACCTATCTTTTTTCGATGGTCTCAAGACTTTGTACCTACAAAAACAATCAAGGGAGAGTAGGTACCCAATTCTCATTGGGTCCTTTAAGGTGAGTGAAACCAAGACCGCACTTGGGCAACCATTGGTAGATGCCTTTCGGAACAAGAAACCTTCTGAAGCGGCATTTTGCAATAGTATGACCAGGCTTACAACAGTAAAGACAATTACGGTTTATTTGGAATTTACCTTTGCTATCACTATTTTGAATCACATAGGTATACTTTTGATATGGATTATTCATGCTCTCACAAAAATGTGATCGATCGATAGCAAACGTAACTTTTGGCTTAAGAGCCTTGTCTAATTTGGCCTTGAGGGTTCTCACCTCTCGTTGCCAAATGTGACAAGTGTCACAGCCCCAATTGAACTAAGAGGTAGGGTCCTCTTCAACCTTGGCTTTTGATGTGTCCACTATAGAGTTTTTGAGGGCTTTTAATACCTTTTCGGAATCGAAAACCTTCTTCTCCAAATACGAGAAAATCTTTTTATTTGAGGCTAAGCGTTGAAATGCTTCCTTAGCCTCATAGTGTAACATGTCAAAAGCCTTTTGTAACTCTAAATGCGACATAGTATTAACATGATCCTATTTAGAGTGCTTCACCTCTTTTACTTTGTTGTGGCGTGCCATAAGACAAAAGTTAACGGATTCACTTTCTTCGCTTGATGAATCATCTTTCTCCGACTCAATATCGCTTTCCCAAGCGATGTATGCTCGTCGAGAATTGTTGGACTTTTTGTTTGAGCGACTCTTGTCATTATCCCTATCTTTGTCTTTCTTTAGATATGGACAATCCGACTTGTAGTGCCCAGATTTTCCACAGTTGTAGCACGTCCCTTTTACCTTGCCATTCTTATTTCCTTCGCTTCTAGATTGCTTCCTAAACTTGACTAGATTTCTGTCCGAGTGTTGAATCTCGTTCTTACAAACGTATCTATTATACCTCTTCACAAATAAGCCCATATCATCACCGAATTCTTCATCTTTGTCATTATTGGCTTCATCATAAATTAGCTCTTGATGTGTGGACTTTGAACAAGAAGCCTTAAGAGCTATCGACTTCTTCTCCGTATCTTTTGCCTTCTCTTTCTTGATACTCTTTTCATGTTTATCCAAGCTAATGAGCACTTGCTCATGCTCATCGAGTTTACCAAAAAGTGTTGTGAGGTCTAGTGTAGCAAGATCGTCGGCCTCCTTGATAACGGTGACCTTCGGTTGCCATTCCCTGTTTAAACACCTCAAAATCTTGTTAGTAGCAACCTCATTTGGAATTGGTTTACCAAGAACATGCAATTTGTTGATAATGTGAGTAAATCGTTTTTGCATATCCGCAATGGTTTCCCCTTGCTTCATGTAAAACAAATCAAACTCTTGCGTTAGTGTATTAATACGAGCCATCTTAACATCATTAGTGCCTTCGTGGGCTACTTGTAAAGCATCCCACATGGATTTGGCTATTTCACAATGGGAGACTCGATAATACTTGTCAACTCCCAAGGAGGAGATGATCATATTACGAGCCTTCCAATCATAGCTGTACTTTTTCTCGTCCTCCTCATTCCATTGAGCTTCGGGTTTAGGAACGACAATGCCTTCCGCATTTGTCATAGTAATTTCCATGGGACAGTTTAAAATAACGTTCCAAACCTTCCGATCTATGGAATTTATATGAACATGCATACAATCCTTCCAGTAGCTGTAATTTTCGCCTGTAAAAACTGGAGCTCTATTATAAGCCCCTTTAGGTTCGTTCACCATGATCCAAGAAGTTTTACCGAAGCACCAGTATTAACCGGAGCTCGTGATACCACTTGTTAGACGATGGCTATGGATCTAGAAGGGGGGTTTGAATAGATCCCTTGAGTTTTACACGCAAAAGGTTACCAAAATTTCAGTTTTAAAATGTTTAACGGAAGCAACCACTTGATTGTACGTCTACCACGAAACTTCTACTAAAAGGATCGGATATGCACGAATATATTGAGAATGAGTATGGAAGAGAAAAATTCAGTTTGATTACTACACTTAAAAATGCAATCAACAAAATATCGCTTGCTTGATGTTTAATCCAAACCAATGAGGAAAAACGATAACCAATTAAAAGCAATGCGTTCGATTTTTGCTTTGAAACAAATTATCAAACACCTAGTGTGCGTAAACACACTAAGTGCAGAATTTCTATGGAATGTAATGTAAAGCTGCTCCAAGATACAATTCAAGGAATTGTATCAATTTAACAAAACAGTTTCTTAGATCAAGATTACACTACGACAAAAATTTTGATAAATTGCGACTTCACAAATTCGAATAAACTGAAATGTTTAAAAGTTAAGGGAAAGAGAGAACAAACGAGATTTGATTAGGCAGTTCCCCAATTATCCTTGCTTTGGGTACCTCTGCCCCCAATTCCACAATTGGAATTTATATATATATATAGCTGTTGCAAATTGTTTATTACAAGAGAATAACAGTGAACATCCAAACCCTCGAACGTCTTCGATCGTTGATGCAGAGTCTTCTTTCCCCTTGATTCAAGATGAATCAAGTGCTTCGAATATGGTTGATCCAATTACCATCCCACGCTACTAAACCGAAAGAAACCATCGTTCTTCGGTTACCTTCACTCGATCAATTGCGATCTACCAAAAATTTGAACCCAAAACTCTCTTCTACGATCCTCCGATTACAGCTACTAAACCGAATGATTACTCCAATCTTCGGTTACCTTCGCCCGGCTGAATCCCTGTAGAACGAAACGGTTTGTGTAAAAACCCCCCAAAATCTACTCGATTCTTGAAGGACAAAGCCAACTGGTTTTATTCAAGAAACACCTACCAAGCTCTCAACCTAGAAAATGAAGATCATACACTTCCTAAATTCTGAACGTTATCACTTCGATCAATGGGCAACACAAACAAAGATGATTATGTGTGATTGTTTGTTTACTCAATGAAGAAGATGAAGATGAAGAGAAAAATGGTATCTATTTTCACGTTTCTTGTTATTTTGGATAATAAGATGACCAAACTATTTATAGAGAATAAATTGACCCACTAAAAATTATAACAGAAATAACAGAAAAAAAAATTTAAGTGAAAAAATCAGTTCAGGCAGGTTATGGGTTGACTCATACTTTAATGAGGGTCGGCGCGCGCTGACCCGTGGAAAATACTGTGAAAAATTGACAAGTATGCGTCGACCTAAAGGCAACATGCGTCGACGCATAAATACAATTTATGCATTCCCAGAATCATGCGTTTTCCCGGTTATTTCATAAGTCTTACACCAGTATTCATGCGTCGACTCATGCATATGGTAGGTCAGCGCATAACCTGTATTTTTACATAAAATGCATTTTTTGCACATTGTAACTGACCAAGACCCAGACAAACATACTAGACACCAGTATAATGATCATGCATATATATTTATGGATAAGACAAAGTCCTATATGTCTAGACACATGAACAACAATGACTAGATGCAATTTTCCCGACAAGTGAAGTGATACCGCTCAAATTACAATCTAATACTCAACATATTTGTCGACATCATTAAAACGAAATAGATGAAAGACCATAGCCCTCACACTCTTGACTTGATTAATATGGCTTGCTTTGGGTTCAGCCTGATACCTTGCACAGACTCCTACTGAGAACGTTATATCAGGTCTACTGGCTGTAAGGTGTAGGAGACTTCTAATCATGCTTCTATAGAGACTCTGATCAATGCTTACACCATTCTCATCTCTTGTCAGTTTTAGGTGTGTAGGGGAAGGAGTCCTCTTGTGCTTTGCATTCTCCAAGCCAAACTTTTTAACAATATTCTTGGCATATTTCCCTTGACAGATAAAAATGGAATCTTCCATTTGTTTGACTTGGAGACCAAGGAAGTAGGTTAATTCTCCCACTAAACTCTTTTCAAACTCTGACTGCATTTGCTTGACAAAATGTTGGACCATTTCTTCAGACATTCCACCAAAAACAATGTCATCAACGTAGATTTATGCTATCATGAGGTTACCTTCCTTTTCTCTGACGAAGAGATTTTTATCAATTCCTCCCTTTCCGTAGCCATTTGTAACAAGGAACTCAGTCATCCTTTCATACCAGGCCCTTGGAGCTTGTTTCAACCCATATAAGGCTTTCTTCAGCTTGTAGACATAATTTGGAAATGTTAGATCAATAAAGCCTTTGGGTTGTTCCACATAGACCTCTTCAGTGAGACATCCATTCAAAAAGTCACTTTTAACATCCATTTGAAAGAGTTTGAACTTCAGGAGACAGGCTATTCCAAGGAGCAGTCGCATAGATTCCAGTCTAGCCACAAGAGAAAAGGTCTCATCAAAATCCACTCCCTCTATCTGGGTATATCCCTGTACGATGAGTCTGGCCTTGTTTTTGTGACAACTCCATGATCATCAGATTTGTTCTTAAAGACCCACTTAGTGCCAATCACATTTGATCCTTCTGGTCTGGGTACCAGATCCCAAACATCATGTCTCTTAAACTGCCCAAGCTCTTCTTGCATTGCGTTAATCCAAAATTCATCTGCCAAGGCCTCCTTGACATTTTTTGGTTCCATCTTTGACACAAAGAAGGCACTCGCCACCACATCCCGTGATCTAGTCATCCTACCTCCATTTGGATCCCCTATTATGAGTTCCTTAGAATGATCCTTATGTATTCTGATGGAAGGTCCCTTGTCAAATCTCTCGGACTCAGTAGACTCATGATTGTCATCGTTGGGTACTACAATATCTTCAGAGTCGTCTTGAGGTGTCTCAACATCTTCTGTGACATCTTCCTCTTCCATTGGAAAGAATGCTCCAATATCATTTGTAGCTTCAACCTCCATAGGAGAGTCATCAACCACAACATTTATGGACTCCAATACAACTTGAGTTCTTGGATTGTAGACACGGTATGCTCTGCTGTTTGTGGAGTAACCTAGGAAGATTCCTTCCTCACTCTTGGGATCCATCTTTCTTCTTTGCTCACGGTCTTCTAGAATGTAGCATTTGCTCCCAAAGATATGGAAGTATTTCACCGTTGGTTTTCTACCCTTCCATAGTTCATACATGGTAGCAGAAGTTCCCGACCTGATGGTTACCCTGTTTAGGATGTAGCAAGTTGTGTTCATTACTTCAGCCCAAAAGTGATACAGAAGTTTCTTTGCATGAAGCATGGCCCTTGCACACTCTTGAATTGTTCTGTTTTTTCCTTTCAACTACACCATTCTGTTGAGGAGTGATGGGTGAAGAGAACTCTTGACTAATTCCCTCTGAGAAACAGAACTCATCAAACTTACTGTTTTCAAATTCCCCCCATGATCACTTCTGATTCTGATTATACCATAATCCTTTTCTCTTTGAAGTCTCTGACACAATCCCTTAAAGACTTCAAACACCTCTGATTTTTCCTTGATAAAATGCACCCAAGTGTATCTAGAAAAATCATCAACAACCACATAGGCATACCTTTTTCCTCCAAGACTTTCGACTTGCATAGGTCCCATTAAATCCATATGAAGAAGCTTTAAGTTCTTTGAGGTGGTTTGTTGTTGAAGCCTTTTGTTTGACATTCTATTTTGTTTCCCAATCTGACACTCCCCACATATCTTCCCTTCATCTATCTTAAGATTTGGAATTCCTCTGACAACTTCCTTGGATATGACTTCTTTCATTCCTTTCAAGTGCAAATGTCCTAGTTTCTGATGCCACAACTTTACTTCATCCTCCCTTGACACCAAGCAGGTGGAGGGACTCTGAGTTTCGTGAGGAGCCCGAGGAGCCCACAAGTAGCAGTTATCCTTGGATTTGGCACCTTTCATAATGAGTTCTTCTTTATCATTTGTAACCAAGAACTCAGATTCAGAGAAGTTTACCTTAAGACCTTGGTCACACAGTTGGCAGCTGCTTATTAAATTTGCAGTCAATCCCTTGACATACAACACTCTATCAAGGCAAGGCTGGCCTTCATACTTCAGCTTGCTAACACCTTTGATTACTCCTTTTGAGCCATCTCCAAAGGTGACATGGCCAGTGGGATGGGGTTTGATGTCAGCCAAGAACTTCTTCACACCAGTCATGTGTCTGGAGCAACCACTGTCAAAGTACCAGTCTTTTTTGGCGGAGGCTCTCAGGGAGGTATGGGCAATGAAAGCTACAGTTTGATCCTTAGGTACCCATTTCTTCTTCCCTTTGGGGGTCTTCCTTCTTCTTCTGGATTATTTTGAAGATTTAGGATATCCATTCAATTTGTAGCAGTGAGCCTGTATATGACCAAACTTCCCGCAGTATTAACATTGTTTGTCCTGTTTTTGTTTTTCTGGAGAGTTGTTTTGTGGCCTTTGATGATGTTGAGACATCCTTCTTGACATCACTTGGGCTGATTTCCCTTCAGTCCTATGTCCTTTGATCTCATCTTGACCATTATAGCCAAGACCCTTTCCACTTCCGGCATTTCTTCCTGACATAAGGATTTCATCTAGCATGTCTGAGCTATTGTTCATCATCCTTATATACTTGGTCAGGTTGTTGAGTTTGGAGTTTAACCACTCTATTTTATCCTGCAAATCTGAGATCGTTTTCAGATGGTTCAGTTTTTCATCACATAGTTGTGAGATAAGATTCTACTGATCTTGTCCTAGTTGATACAATTCAACAAAACCATTAGAGATGTGCGATCCGTTATCTGGCTCCTTGTCAGAATCATTTAATTCAGTCATTGCAGACACTTTCTTAGTAGTCTCTCCATCGCTTGAGGAGTCATCCTCAGACCATGAGGTGGATAGACCTTTTTTCTCCTTCTTGTGATATGTGGGACACTCACCTCATGTGTGTCCAAAACCTCCACACTCAAAGCATTGAATTCCCTTCCCTCGGTTGAGTTTCTTATCATAGCTAGGTCTTCTCCCTAAGTTTCTTGATCTATAGATGTCAGAAGTCTGGGCCTTGACATTTGTCTTAGACTTCTCATCCAATTGCTTTGCCAGTTGATGAAATTATTTTTCAAGGAACCCTACAGCTTTGGACAAATCCTCTTTGGTGTCACCCTCTTCTTGGTTGGTCACCAGAGCAAGACTTTTCTTCTTTTCATCCTTTTCACCAATTGCCATCTCAAAGGTTTGGAGTGATCCCATAAGCTCATCTACCTTCATGGTATTAATGTCCTGAGCTTCTTTAATAGCCATCACTTTCATATCAAACCTATTGAGGAGAGACCTTAGAATTTTCCGAACCAACTTGGCTTCAGGAATTTTCTCTCCAAGATCACAAGATGTGTTGGCAATATCAACAATATTCATATGAAAGTTATGTATACTTTCATCTTCTCTCATCCTCGGGTTCTCAAACTTAGTAGTGAGAAGCTGAAGTCTTGAGGATTTGACTCGAGAGGTCCCTTCATGTACAGTCTTCCGGATTTCCCACGCATCCTTTGCAACAGTGCAATTTTTTATGAGTTTGAAGATGTTCTTGTCCACCCCATTGAACAAGGTATTCAAGGCTTTGGAGTTTCCTTGAGTAAGCTTATCATCTTCATCGTCCCAATCTTCTTCAAGTTTTAGCTCCTCAGTGAGCTTCCCATCTTTGTCTTTGATCTTTGGTGGATCCCACCCCTTGACCACAGACTTCCAAGCCTTTCTATCCATAGACTTGATAAACGCCACCATGCGAACTTTCCAATAATCATAATTGGAACCATCAAGTATTGGTGGTCTATTTAGAATTCCTCCTTCTTTATCCATCGTACCAGAAAGTATCGTCCCTGAATCTCACCCAGATACAGAGCAGGATGCCTGTTCTGATACCAACTAAACTCCAACGTTTACAACTTACCACCTAGAAACTACCTTTCCTATATTTCTACCTAAGACTCTCCTAGGTATGAGACCCTTCTCAATTCCCTTCCAATCACAGCAGTGACTGAAAATATTACAACTCAATAAACAGTCCTTCTCAAGTATTCACACAATACACGAGAGGCTCACAAAAAGTACAAACCCTAGTACTTCTAAAACAGCTGCAATGATCAACCACAAACTAGGTTAACTCTAACCTATTTATAATGTAAACCACAACTGGACTTGGGCTTCAAAAGCGCAGCAAATATCTTCCTCAGAATTAGCGACCTAATTCTTTCTTCAATCCCAAGTTACGAAAAATGTCTCCTTCACAAGGAAACCGCAAATTCCATTTAGAATCAGAATCTATGATTCCACAATCTCAGATGCCACCTGGAATCCTAGTCATATTCCAATCACACCTGTTACCAAACACAGTTATATCAAAATTGTAACAGACAAAGATGTCGAATCCTCCTTATAGGATATCTTGTCTAACATCTTAACCTGTAGTTAGTACAACATGTTAGGACATCTTGTCCAACATCTCTCTGCTAAGTTAGTTTTACCAAAATTAATGCCAACCTCAAAAGCAGGGACTCAACAATGTGATTTTGTCATGTAAAGATAGGCCTTAAAACATTTTAGGTGTGTGTGTGTGTGTGTGCGTGTGTGTGTGTGTGTGTGTGTGTGTGAATTATCTTATTATCTTAGTAGTTATTCTTCTACTTTTACAAGACTCTGGTTACTTAGATAGACACGACCACGTGAATTTTCACACTTCCTCTCTTTCATAAATCGGAGGCCTTCAAGTTTCTTTTCCAGATACACCGATCATATAAGCATTTCACTAGAACCTTGAATCTCCTATTTGATGAGATTTGATATGTCTTCAAGTTAATCACCCTTATCAAGGAGTTGGAAAGATATTACATCTCACTTCAACAAGCATAAGTGTTATCATCAAAACACCAAGAAGATCACCAAGGTCCACACTTATCAAGGATCATCATCTTCATACCAGCAAGCACATAGATCCACAATTTTCTCTTTTTTTTATGGTCTATAAGTAGTTGGGTTTGTCTACTACTTCATTATTAGCAAAATGAACAGGAAAAAATGACCATTTAAAATAAAGTTCCATAAACCGCAATCAATAGAATAAAAAAATATTTATATTATATATTTGCATATATCAATCCTTTCACTATCAAATAGTGGAGATGTATTCATGAAAAATCCATTGTTAAAAGAATTAACGTTTGAATTCATCATAATATCTCCTAAGATGATTAGTCTTATAACAGGAGATAGGCTCTGATGCCACATGTTGCCCAAGTGACTCAAAACACACAAGTGGGTGAATTATGTTGATTTAAAAATTGAAACCAATTTATAAAACTTTGTTATATAAACCACTTATTTTAATCTTGATAAACACACAAAGGTTAGGCAGCGAAAAATAAAGATAAAATATGGAGATGAAGAGATATGTGCATAAAAAATAACATAAAAAATAAATAAAAGAGACAAGAGATAGAGATAGTTCACCAGATATTTATAATAGTTCGGCCTAACCACTTGGCATACTCTGATCCCCAAGAGTTTCCTCTTCGGAGTTTCACTAAATAGACTAGAGTTTTTTACAAGATTTTCCCACGAACCTTCAACAACATACAAATGGAAAATTTATACTTTCGAAGCCTAATAACCAACAAATTGAGCTTTTACACAAGTTTTTCTCAAGAATCTTCAAACAAAGCTTTTATACATGACAAACTCAAAATCCCTTTTATTGTAGCTTTTATATAGGTCAAGCTCAAGAACCTATAACTCAAATTTTATACGGGATTGGATTGTAACCTTTACAAACCAGAAAAGAATCGCACTTTTGGATACCACAACAAATCTACCACAAACGTTATTCGGTATTTTGGTACTTCGATAATCTTTGTGAAAAGAAAGAATGAAAACATAGAGAGTCGAAGAGAGAAATAATAATAATTAGAATTTAGGTGTTAAATGAAATGAAGATAAGCCTCCTTTATATTGGTAAAATATTGGCTCAAAATGTAAATGATTCATGAACCATTTAAGTGTTTTAATTGATTAACACTAGCAAGTAATCAATTAAAACCTATCAAAATACGAAAACCCTAATCCAAAAAAGGAAACGCTAAAATGACTATATGCATTAATCAATTAAAATCTTTTCTAATAGATTAAGATGTCATCTACCTTGCACTAATCGATTAGGTAGTGTAAAAATTTTCTCAATTGATTAGAAATACTTCTTAATTAATTTCATACAAGTATTGATAGGTTTTCAAGAGATTTTATGAAATAAGAGAGGGTTTTGAAAACTTTGTGTGTGTGTGCGTGCGCACACGTGCGTGTGTGTGTGTGTGTGTGTGTGTGTGTATGTATGTGTGAATATTATAGTACATCAATACTTACTCTTGAACTTTTACATTTTAGTTGATCACTCTAAGATGTGACGCAATGGATCAGGCGAGCTTTCACACTTTCATAACTTCAGATCTTCAAGTTTCCTTGCTTGATACATAAATGATTGGGTTAAATATGTTTTTAGTCCTTATAAAGTTTGAAATTTCATTTTTAGTCCTTCCCTACCTTTTGGCAACGGTTTTTACAAAAAAACCGTTGCCAAAACCAGCTAAAATCGTTGCCAAAACCCAGGAGGGACTAAAAATAAAATTTCAAACTTTATAGGGACTAAAAACATATTTAACCCTAAATGATTTATCACTTCAACTGGAAATTGATTCTTTTGACTGATGAGACCAGAGATATCTTCTTGATCAGGTGTCATCATCAGAAACTTTACTTTGACGGTTGAAATTAACTCCCAATGTCATAGAGAACTTTCAATATCCACAAGCCATTTGACCAATAGAGTTATGTTATTATCTTCAAAACAATTTCGTCAATTGTCTTCATTAAAACCAACTAATGGATATACCTGCAAGCTCATAGATCCACAATGCATATGTTAAAACTTGGAATTTTCCTTACTTATATTATACTAGGGAAACTGAATCCTACAAAAGGAAATGATGTGCTTTTGCAACCCATGATTAATGATTTGTAGAGGTTGTATGTTGGAGAATGGACGTATGAGATTTCAAGAAGGAAAATTTCACAATGAGTACAACTTTGATGTACACAATTAATGACTTTCTTACATATAAAATATTGTCAATTCAGGGGACTCATGGTAAATTGGTTTATTCTCAATACATGGAACATGAAAAGATGGGGAGAAAGTTGTGTTTGACTCATATCGTAGGTTCTTACTAGAAAATTATGAATTTATAAGAAAAAAGGTTTGCTTTAGACAAAGAGTAACAAAAAATGGTATGCCCCCTAAGCTACCACAACATTAAGTACTCACTAGAGTTAGTGGGTAAATTATACTTTCAATTAACTCAATCATTCTCTCATTATTAATGGTCAATCTGTGCAATTCATTAGTTGGTCTTAAGGTGTTAGACATTGGGATACTTTATCTCTTAGTTTATTTTGCATTTGCGGAAGAAATTTTTAGTGAAGGTTTCTCTATTCTTGTTTTCAATGGTAAGACTAACTGTATGATAACTCCTAGAGAAATCAACATTCTAAGTCTGGCATTTTTGCAGATGATATCATCTTGTTTTGGAAGGTAAATGCTAAATCTATGAGAGCTATCAAGTCATTTTTAGATACTTATGGAAGTGATGTAATTCAAGCTATCACCGTTAGTAAACATAAGTTACATGATGGTGTTATCCTTCCTCTATATTTCATACTATTACCAACATATTTGGATTCCATGATTTTAAAGGACAACCGAAATACACCCAATTGAAACCCATAAATAATAAAATCAAGGTTAATTTATCTTCTTGGAAAGGATACATTCTTTTCACGACGGGTATAACTCATTTTTAGAAATCTATCATCCAAGGCTTGCTCATTTACAATTTGAAAACTTATCTTTGACATAGGAAAATTATCAAGAAAATGGACATGTAGATAATAAACTTTATATAGAAATGTTTTATTGAAACTAGGAAACTAGTTACCATTTCTTGGAACAAATTTTGTACTCTTGTTGAAAAATGTAAAATCATACTAAGGTAGCTTATCCAATAGGGTCATCTAAAAAAATATATGAGACGAGTCTCTTTAAAAATGGGTGGTAGTTCCAAGACTCGGGGAGAGATAAACTTAAAAGCCCCAGGTCTAGAAAAGACAAGGAGCCAGAGATAAGAGATGACGACAAGCCAGTACGTCATACTTTGAATACTATAGTTGAAGGGTTCACTATGGGAGGAGAAACTAGCTCCTCATGTAGAAGATATGCCCAATAAATCATGGCAGTAGAGGATTTTTCAACTAAGCCTAACACATACTCAGAGGATGATCTAGATCCTTAAATCATTTTCACCTATAAAGATGTTGATGTAATCCTTCTCCGTGAGAATGACTTCATGGTCATAAAAGTGAAATGTGATGATTGGGAATTAAAATGAAGTTTTTCTAGGTCGTCCAGCCGCAAGAAAATAGGCAGCACAATCAACCAACATAGTGATCATTTATGTGATAAAGGAGAAATTAGATGACGTAAATGGTCTCTGGGCTGAATAGCTACATGAGGTATGCTTTTTCTTCTTGTTTATATTTAATATGAAATTTTCTCACATAAGGAGTACATTCGTGTTTAATATGGTTTTAGAAAATATTTTGTGGTTATATTCTTCAACACTCCACTCGACCATTAAGAAAACTCTATTCAAGATGGTTTATGACGCATAAGTCACGCTACCAGTTGAGATTGACACTCTCACATGGCATTGTGAGTACTTAAAAGAAGATGGAAGTGAAGTTAAACTAAGAGTTACCTATGACATGATCGATGAGGCTAGAGAGATCATCCATATTCACGAATTTGTGGCAAAACAAAGAGATGTCAGGCAATACAACTCCAAGGTGATCCAAGGGAGATGAACAAAGGTGATCTTGTGCTTAAACAGGTTATTCCACATACTCGAATTGTGAAATTTCTTCCTTACTGGAATGGCTAAATCAAATACACCAGAAGTTGCCACATGACACTTACAAGCTTGAAGAATTGAATGGACAACTCATTCATAGAACCTAGAACTTAGTGAATCTAAGATATTGCATTAGCCCATAAATATTTAGGAAGCTTGAAGAAAAGCTTACTAGATTAGCCCATAAATATTTAGGAACATTGTTTTCGTTGAGCATCGTCCCCGTTTGATCTTCGAGAGATCTATTTTTTCATTTCATTACCTTGTTTTGTCGCGGAGTTCATGGAGCAGGAAAAATATGCTCTGTCATTTCCAATATAAATAATTTCAAATTTTACATTTTGAAATTTACCTCATTTATCACTTCGGACTGATATAATGTTTAAATCATTTTTAATTTTAGATAATCTTTGCTAATTTTCAAAAGGAAAAAATGTGTAATTTTTATGAAAAAAAATAGTGTTCAGAAATAACGAGAATAGTCGTCAACTACAACAAGTGCAAAGTAATTATCACCAAAACTCATGGTTATGGATGTCCGAAAAAGATTCATATGTAAAAGTTGTAAAGGTTTATTTATAGAGAGAACATTTTTATATTAAAAGAAAGACTTTACTTATTTACCCTTTTAACACACATCACACAATTGATTCTTTTCAAAATGCACAACAATTAATTCAAGATCTTTATAAAAAAATTGTGTTCTCAAAAGGGAATTAGTATAGTTATGGTAAGGTAATATGTTATATTTGTATATTCTTCATGATGAGACAAAGTTGTTTTTTCTTTTAATTATCAAGGAGTTAATCGTGACTTTTTATTAGTTGTATATCGTGTCACTCTATTGAGCTCTTGACATGTTGGTTTGAACAAAATGAAAGTTGCTCAAAGAATCAATAATCTATTAATAAATTTTATTTTAAAGTATAAGCATATTTTCTTTTTATTAAATTATTTATTTGATAAGTAAAGAAGAAATTGCATTATCTTGAGAAGATATTGCAACTCAAAAAGAAAATGTCAAATGGTAAAAAAAATTTAAAAAATAAACAACACAATGTGTTGCTTCCTTTTCAATTTTTAACCATTCACCATTTTCTTTTTTTTTTTGCAATATCCTCTCAAGATGATGAAAACAAATGATTATGTTTTTATGCAATAAATATATTAATAAAAAACAAAAAGTTATGTTTCAAAATATACTTTGTACAGTCCAACATTGGTAGAAGCACAATATTGACAAAAGATACATTACATTTTCCCTCGGTTAAAAAGTCCAACAAACGAAAAAAGTAATGCACTTTCAGGTGATTTTTCCATGGTTCAAAATCCACCTAAGGTAAAAAGTGAAAGATTTTTCTTTGATTATCGGTCTCAATAAAAAAAAGAAACGCACTTTTTTTTTTACCCAATAAAATGAATTAATTCAAAAACCGATAATACAAAGGTGAATAAAGTAACGCATTTTTCATAATATGATACGTTTTAAATTTCTTTAAATAATTATATAAAGATGACATGTGGGATATCACGGGTTCAAACTCGCGTTTTTGCATTTGATATTCTTGCACAACTACCAAGTAAACTATCTTAACGATATATATATGAGAAATGCTAACATAATACCAAGTAAACTATCTATTTTTTTTCTAGTTTTTTTTTCTTCATCTTTTTAATGTGGATTCCACCCAAAATTGGTGGACCCTACACAAAAATACACTAAGGTGTATGTTGCTAATGCACACCTACATGGGTGTGCATTAGCATAACCCTATATATATATATATATATATATATATATAATATAGATTAATTTTATAAAAAAAATCTTATAAAATTAATTAATGTATTAATATATTTAAATTTGGAAAAACAACTTAAATTTTGGTATGGTAAGTTACCATTTACAACGTTGAAAAAGTATACGTCAATAATGATTTCTTTTGTTATATGACATTATCAAAATGATTAAGAGTAAAAAAACTTATCCATATTTTCAGATATTAGTTTAAAAATTTAAATAAAGAAGATATGGTATGTTTAGTGTATTGAATACACACAAGATTCTTTAATAAAGCTAATTATTTTTATTTTTAATACATTAAATATACATATTTTTTTTTAAATAAACATATTTTTAATCTCTTAAAAATATTGAACTTATTTTTTTTTAATCTTTTGTGTCGAAAGTCCTTAACATTTCTCTAATAACAATACCCTCATAAAATTATTTCTTAGATAATGATAATATAAAGTTTGTATTATTATCAAAAAGTTATAAACCATAAAGGAACGGAGACTACCATTAATATAAAGCATCTTTAGTTACAAAAATCACATGAAAGACATTCGTAAGTCTTTAATTAATGAGTAAGCTAGAATAAAATCTATTTTATATGTTTTACCAATTGACAGCAATTATCTATAAGAAAATAAATTTTATAAAATATGTTGTTGAAAAATTATAAATTTGATTTATATAAAATAAATTTAGGTGATCTTTCAATACCTTTTTCTATATGCAACCAATTCACATAAATATTTACCATTATTCTCTAAAATAAAATGCGTATTAGACATCTAAAGGATCAGAGCATAACATATTGATGATCACGATACTCTTAGATCTACAATTTGTGAACATAAACTCTTTTATTCTATTTAAAAATCCTTATAATTTTCTTCTTTCTTTTTTCAACATATAAATAAAATCATACAATAGATCTCATAACTGAAGCTTAGATAAATACTTAATTTTTTTTCTTCATATTTTTAGATTTTCTTTTAAGACAATTATAATTTAAATCAAATAATCTCCTTTTGTAATTGAAGTATCCTCATGTTTATTGTATTTCATGTCAAATTTTTTTAACTTTATTGATATAACATTTTTTGCGATAATAGAAAGATACCTTAAAATAATTTGTAAGTAGCAAATCCTAATACGAAAGAGGTGTCTCCAAAATCTTTCATTCATAAAGCTTTATCACAGATTTCTCAATTCCATGCATTAATTTAAAATATATCATTATAAAAAGAATCAACATAATTTATTAAGAATATAAACTTACTTCCACTAACTTTGTAATATCCAAAATTCTCTCTCATATTTATCTCAAAATCAAATGATACAATTAACTCCAAAATATTCATCTCAAAACCAATCAAAATAACTAATATTATAATATTATTCTCAAAATAAAATGAGATAATTTATTAATGAGACTTTATGGTATTACTAATGAGAAAACATTTTTTTATTTGAAGGAGTGCTTAAATCCCAAAAAAGAAAAGACTACACCGGAACAGATCAAGAAACAAAGATCCCACACGATCATTCTGTAACAATTGAGAAATGAAACGGGGAAACACGTCAAAATTACATCTTGATTCAGAGCATCAACATAATAATTGGCCTATCGATAAACATGTTTAAATTGCACACTCCAATCTTGAGATAACATAGCTTTAATCTGCAATATTAAGGTCTTTCCCTTGAAGCAACTCTTATTCTTGTCATTGATGATATCCACTACTATTTGAGAATCAAGATTAACCTCAATAGCTTCTAGACCCATTTCTTTTGCTAGTTCCAAGCCTTCGAACACACACCACAGCTCCGCTAATACGGCAGAACAATTACCAATTTCTTTGCAAAGCCACCAACCCAATTCCCTTTGTGATCTCTAATTAGACCCCCACATCCAGCATTGTCATTGTTGTTTCTCGCTCCATCAGTATTCAATTTAAAGTGTCTCATCATTGGAGGTTCCCATGTGATTTGAACCAGTTCACGTTGGTGTTGAACAATAGAACTTGAAATATTTTTAGCGTTCTGGTAGTTCTGCAGCAGCATGTACACATGAGTCATCGAATGATGAGATCTGACAAAACTATCATCATGCAGTTCTTTGTTGTTCCAGCTCCATAAGTTGTGGTAAGTCGCTGCCGAAAACACTTTCCAATCACCATCCATATTCCAGCCCAAATTGTGATTAATATTTACGACGATCCATTGTTGCACATTACTTGCAAAAGAAAAGCATCTCGCGTATTACAGTGCACAACTGCTAACCATAATGGCATGACAATAGGGCAATGCCTCAAAACATGTAACGTGTCTTCTTCCATGTCTCCACAAAAGCTGCACATAGTGATACCAAGGCCCATTCGGTTCTTGTGTCTATTAGACTAACGAGAAAACTTTATTAACTCACAAGTGGATTTTATCAATTCAAATTTGTTGGCAGAAATTGAAGCTCTCAAATTCAGAATTTAATCATGACTTTCATCATAATAATTCTTTGGAAAATTTGACACACAAGAAATAGTACCAGGTTTCAAATCGATAAAATTGACTTTGATAGAAACATTCTTCATGTTAAACAATTGGTTTATATGAAATATACTTCATTCAAGGGTACATGTACTCTTAAATTCACGAGTTTACAATTATTAAATGCTTTGATATCAAATGTCAACCTCCTCCCCACCTAGAGTCATACAAGTTTATTGGTGTTTTCCTAGTCATAATTGGACTAAGTGCAACACTGATGTAGCTTCAAGGGTACATGTACTCTTAAATTCATGAGTTTCAAATTATTAAATGTTTTGATATCAAATGTCAACCTCCTCCCCAACTAGAATCATACAAGTTTATTGGTGTTTTCCTAGTCATAATTGGACCAAGTGCAACACTGATGTAGCTTCAAGGGTACATGTACTCTTAAATTCATGAGTTTCAAATTATTAAATGCTTTGATATCAAATGTCAACCTCCTCCCCACCAAGAATCATATAAGTTTATTGGTGTTTTCCTAGTCATAATTGAACTAAGTGCAACATTGATGTAGCTTCAAGAGAAAATCATGGAATATCAACTTGTGATGTCATATTAATGGATCATTTAAGAACATTCTTGAGAACTTTCTCAGCTAATATTCGAGTTTGAACCTCCTTTCAAGTTGAATTGCATGGAATCATGTTTCATATTGAATATGCTAACAAAAAGAATTAGAGAAATCTTTGGCTTGAAACTTACTTAATGATGGCCATTCATGCATTTTATAATTTGAATAGTGTTGTTCTAGGCCGGTCAAATACCCCATACGGGTGTGTCCTAGATATCAAGCTCAACATCGTAAAGCCCAAGTAGAATTATTTTCCATATATAATAGGTCGACGTAAGAGTTAAGTTACACTTTTCTGATCTCAAATTTTCACTTCACTCATTTTGGACTCTTCAATTGACTTGGGCATCAGAGTTTTAACCTTGCAGGTCCACCCACGTGCCATTGTATCGTAGATCACGTCACCGCGTTAGGAGTCCATCGTCATCAATTAATCAAAATTTTGGTTCCATTATGAAACGTTGGTGTCGTCTGTGGGAATTGACTCCCAATTCCCGCGAAAATCCACTATCAAAGTTTGTTTGTTTCAAAGCCATATCTAAAAAAAATTGTAATAGAAAAAGAGGTTTCATTCCCAACCTCACATTAGAGAACTCGTCCTCTAAGCCTCTTGGTCAAACTATCGATTTTGATGACTGTAAATAGGAAGATATGGAAGGAAATATTGTGACATGGATAATCCACTCATTATCTCTAAATCTCATCCTATTTATAAGAGAAACCAAAAGAATCCATGAATCAGAGCTATCGCGATTGAAGATACAAACCTCTGACGCAAATTTGAAATTTGTCCTTATCATCATGATAGGCCATACCATTTATGAAGACTCAATCTACAACTGGAACTTGACTGATCCAAACATAACTCAAGATGAAAACAAAATTAGATCTCTAATTCCCAGCCTGAGGTGGAAGGAGAAGAAAATTCTACGAATCCAACGATTTCGTCAATTGTCTACAAAGGGAGGCATATCGGCCAGATCTATTTCTACCATCAAAAAAGTTAAACCAACACATATAGTGACTCAATAATGAGGTCGAGGTACACCTATTGCCAAATTGAAAAAAGAATCCACACAATCCACTTCGGTACCAGAAAGAGGTAGTAACCTGAAGAAATTTTGGCTCGTGATTCCAGGTAAAGTACCGGGTACAAAAACATGTAGGAGTTGAAGCCCACATTTTAATGTAGAGAAAAGAAACTTGTAGTGAAATAAATTCCACTAACGAATATCCCATCAAAGGTAAAACGAATAGCCAAACCATCATATATGGCCTCCCCAATGCCTATTGTCAAAGGACACATGCAAATCCTCTTAGTGCGCACGATAAGTATTTCTCAAGGATCCTCAAAAATTAAATAATTAAATCTTTTCCATGAAGAAATTATGTAAGCACAAATAATATATTAATCCTCTGAAATATGACATAGACTGTATTTGTGAAATAGGACCTTACTAGGCAAAACTGGCGCACCCCCTCTTAGAAGATGGCCATTCTAAGAGCTTAGGATGATTTTCATGAGAAGTCCACCCCAAACCAGAATAAAAACCTGGGGGCAGGGATGGGAATCCCAACCTTAACCGGGGACGGTTTCTAGTGACGCGAAGACTTACATCAGCTCCCCTCGAGTGGGCCGTGTAATTACAAGCTTAGCAATTACACTAGTTCCCTTCAATTGGGATGGCTAACGACAAACTTAGTATTTACGATAGCTTTCATCGACCGGGATGGGTGGTGGCAATGTTTGACGGTTATTCTAGTTCCCACGAAAGAGATGAGTGACAAAAAGTTTTAAAGACTTTGTCGTTTCCAACCTAAGAAAATACCCAAATACGATAATATGAATTATGCAATACCCTAGTTAATGGGTCAATCAAATCCAATTATAACAAGGGATGAATTTAAAAGCTTACTCAAAGCTAAGAGACAAAGTCAAGAAAGATCCAGGTAATATAGCAGGAAGACCATAAAGAATATTAAACAAAATGTAGTGTGCATTAAAATATTGGAAAAAGAAAGGTAGATAAATAACTATTATTGTGCGTAGATGTTACAAATAAACATCATGGCACAACACCCAATACAAGTTATAAAGAAACAAAAATCATGCATCACTGCATTAAGGTTGAGCACTGTTATCCTTCACTAAATCTTCATCCCAAACCACCTTATGTGGGTCAAGCTACAAGTGAAGAACCTGAAGACCTGACAAAGTGCCCCAACTAGTTGGCCACTTGGTTAAAGGATGGATCCTCCCTTTTGAGGTTTTGGTCAAGCATTTCATTAATATCATTCCTCAAGTCATCCAATTATCCCTCGTAAACCTCTTGTTCCTTCTCCCAAGATTCAGTCTTCTGTTGAAGAGCCTTCATAGATTTGTTTATGTGGGAGCTCATCGCACTAGTGGTGGTGGTATCCTTCATGCAAAAGTTCTTCTCCGCTTCTGGAGAAGATTGAAGCCCTGTATTATTTGTAGCATGAGAGGCTGGGGACCCATGAACTTTTGCTTCCTTCTGAAGAGACTTCATCTTGTATACCTATTCTTTAAGAGCCAATAATTTATTTTGGAGCAAGGATCTCTCGCGCTCATTTGCCTTGCATTTGACCTTCCATGTTTCTCTTTCCTTATAGGGTTTACCCATGGCTAGAACATCACTCTGACCTGCAGCAACCACTGAGAACATAAAATTCGTCCAGTGAGTATAGAAAGTAGCCTCAAAAAAGAGTTTCATCATCTCTGCCTCAATAAGGTTATGGAGATGTGCAAGATCTTGATCAAATATTGAAGCAACCTCTTCTTGAGAAGTACAGTGAATCTGTGATAGTTGAATGAATGAAAGCTTAAACAGAGGTGTAGATGAACAGACAGAAGCACCTTTAAACAGTCGGGCCCGTTTGACCAAATCTCCATGTGGAGCAGGACTTTGATCTCAATCTCGGTCCCTCTTGTTATTTGTAGGAGAATACAAAGTCTGGTATTTAACGCCTACAACAACGGCCTCAACAAAAGTTTTTTCATGACCAGATGAGATCATATGGATTTTAGTAGCAGCAGATACACCAAAACCATTTGGAAGAGGAGTGGGGGGCGAGCCGAAGAAGTGGTGATAGCACATTTAGCCTCCCATTGTTTAGCAATATTAAAAAATATTTCAAGGAATTCATTTTATTAGCAAATACCAAAACATCCAACATTAAAATAATTAAAAATAATCAAAATAATTTTAAAAAATAAAAATAAAAATGGGCCAATGAGAACACGATTCTCTATCGTCACCAAAAAACTCGTTTCTTTCTGTACTATTGATCGGACCTAGAATAACACAGATGTCATTAGTCGCTTCCTCTACAAGGAAGGATTCACCTCAGAAGGATTGAACCCCTCTTCATAGTTGAGACCATCATAGAAAACATCAAGATCTTCCTTCATCTTAATCTCTTCGGAAGTAAGAGAGCTCAAGGGAATAATAAACTTGTGAAGCTCATATTTAAAGAGAACTCAAGTCCAATAATATTGAAACCAATCTTCATATGAATTGGGTCCTAACATCTAAACCCCGAGCCCCCACATCTGAGCTCCGAACAAGTCACTCGTCCACTCATCTGAACTCGCGACTCACCTCTTTCTCAACAACGACAACATGTGATGTATGGCATACGTAATGCAATGATAGCAACACAAAAATGATTATAGCCCCACATCTAATTGTAAATAATCATGCATTTAAACGCATCAACTGTAGTTCTCACTCTGAACTACGCATCTCAACAACCATCAACAAGTAATTACAAAAATCCACATAATTATACTTGCACTTCACAACATATACTCACACGTCGAACAACCATCTACATAATTAATCATCAATCATCATAACAATTCTCATTATTAGTCTATATAACACAACCCAACCATTTCATGCATAATCATTATCAACTCAATAACATGCATCAATTCTCATAAAATAGAAACAAATTGAAATTCTGGTATCAGACGTGTGATGTTAAGGTGTGATGTCACAACAACACACTCTGCACAATGGACAACAAATAACAGTAAAATAACACCAAGAATTATTGACCCAGTTCGATTACAACCAACCTACTCTGGGGGCTACCAAGCCAGGGATGGAATTCACTACTTGTAGATATAATTTACAGACTCAACAACCCGTTGACAATCTCCTAAACTTATACTCTACTAATGACTTCCTACCTAAGAAACCACTTAGGTATGAGAACATCACTCAATCCCTTACAAACACTCAAAGAACCCACTTTGAGTACCCTTGATCTTACTTCACAGCTTCGATCAATCAACCACTCTCTATTGCTTCACAGCTTCTAGAGAGGACAGAAACTCAACACCTATTCAAAACCTAGAATAGTGTAAATACAAGCACTTTAAACAAACTCTAGACACTAAGCCTCCTGCTCTTGATCTTCTGAATGTTTTCTGTACTTTTTCCTTTGGTCTTGTGCGCTTTATATAGCTCCTGAATTGGGCTTGGACTTGTCACAATATTTAATCAGATTTGTTAATTAAAACTGAATCTTCAAAACAGATTTTATCCCCAAAATCTTTTTAAATCTTCAACCTTTTAATTCTCCAACAGATCTGCAATCGAATCTCCCATGTAACAGAAAATATCTATCCCAAGATATTCTTATCCAATGAGTCAACCACTCTCCACAATTCCAGCTAACACGTGTGCCCTAACAACATCTGCACCTGATGTTATTAATTCTGCAGATCTGATGTTACAACATCACCTGTGTGACATCAGACATCCAACTTCAACAATTAACTACTTAACACAGCCCAGTGTTAAGACTTCAATGTTGCAACATCAGCACCTTGACATCAACATTGAATATACATTGTTTTACCAAAATTCCAGCCAATCCAGGAACTAACAATCCCCCCCTTTGGCTAATTTTGGATAAAATAACCTCTGCACTCTGCAATCAACTTCTGCACTCTGCACCTTCAGAGATTTCAGCAGCGGAATAATCTTCAGAAATTTGAAACTCATTAGCAGCAGTTTGACAATCTTCATAGTCTTCATTACTTGATCTGCTGCATCACCATCTTCATTATTGACAACAACCAATTGGTGCTCCCCTTCTAAAACATGAACCAGCATCACAGCTGTTCAGTAGCTCACAATGTGCAGCACCTCTCCCCCTAGATGTCTGCTTGGCTGCACTCTTCAAATGTCATGATATCTTCACAAGTTCAGCCAAAACTCCTCCTTAATGCAGCAACAATTTATCTCCCCTTTAATATCTGCATCACACTTGCAGCATATGGCAATAATACTCTTGACTATCTTGGCTATTTTCTCCCCTTTTTTAGCCACAATTAGGCAAACTTCTATAAGAAGCCCTATTAACTATAGTCAGTACACCCTAGCTCTCATTATTAGCCTCTCAGTTAGTAAACAGGCAAAATAAATCATAGAAGGAAACTAAAAACATAAACAGTGCATAAAATAGCACAATATTCAACTTACATAACCAGCATAGAAAAAAAACTAAAAACTAAAACTACTGAAGGCAAGAGAAAATAAGCTAGTCTTCTTCTGAGCTTGCTTCATCAGCACTATCTTGTCCTTCATCTTCAGAGTCAGCATGATCATCTTGTTCCAAACTTTGAATAATCTTCTCAATCTTTATTTTCCTGTCAGTGCTGGTCTTGATAACCATATCAAGATCCTTGCAGGTTGCCCTTAATTCTTGAATCAGCTCAGATTTTGTACTGACCTTCTTAATCCCATAACTTGATGTTGTAACAATGTCTGGAACATGACTCCCAGCAAACAGTTTGGGATGCAAGGATAAAGCTGATTCCCTCTTGCAGACTGTGTCAGAACTTGTTAAGATGCCTAGATGTTGTTTCATCATAACTCCACAGATGAGCGAAGGAAAAGCTATAGGCAGTTTGGTAGCATTAGTGGTGGCATGTCTCGCAGTCTGCTCAAACACATATGCTCCAGAGTCAAATTTCTTCTTAGTACCCACAGCATAAATAAACCTCCCTAGTCCCACAGCTGTTGTGGTTTTATGATTGGTAGGCACCCAATTTGCGGCTCCAAATCTGTGTAAGATAGCATACTTAACACTAAGTTTGCTAGTTGGCAGTTTCCCTTTCAAGGGCCACACCTTAACTTGACCAGCAGTTATTTCCTTGCAGACATCATTCTCAGTGGCTTCTAGCTCAGTAAATTCTTCATCTTTTCTTCCTAGATACTTGTTTATAACTTCAGGAGAGAATTCAACACATTTTCCTCTCACAAACACTTTCATGTAGTCCACACTGCTTTTGTCTGAAATCTTCACAGGAATATTGAGCACAAATTCCTTAACCAGGCTTCATAGCACTCGGAGAACCCATGAACTGTCTTCATCAGACCAGCATCCTTAATCTCCTCTATGATTTCTTTAATCTCCATAATTTCTTTCCCAATATCTCTTTCAAGAGCAAGTCTTCTTTGACATATGAACTTCCACATCGTCGCACTGCTTGCATAATGGAATGAAATGTTATCAACCGGAACCTCAGGTATCTTGTCAGCAATTCTCTTCAAGATTGTCTTTCTGACAGGAGTGATGTCTTGAACATCACCCTCAACATCATACTCTGATTCAGATTCTTCCATTAGCTTCCTTTTTCTGAGATTCACATCAACCTTACTCCATGCTTTAGTTGGCCCAACAACAGTCTTTTTCCTCTTCTCATCAGAAGCTTTCTTTGACGACGATTCAACCATCTTTCCTTTTCTTGTTCTTAGTCTCTTGGACAGACTAGGAACTGCTCTTCCAATGACTTCATTATCAGACAAGTCATCAACATCAATTACATCAGTAGTCTCAGCATCCCTACTAAGCGATGTTCTAACCTCCTCTTCAACATCTGCTTCACCATGAATATCATCAACAGAAGTGGGTTCAGCAGATGTCCTAACATTCTCCTCAACATTTGTTTCTTCATGCATGTCTTCACTCTGATCAGCATCTTCAATAGCTGTCATTGCAAGTTGTTGAAGACTTGACTTACCTTCCTGCATGTTGTCTTTCTCAGCTGGCATCCGATTCAGTGGGATTGAAATTCCTTTGACAGGGATGCCTTTGTCCAGAATCTTTGAGGCAAGATTACCCATTCTATTGTCCACATCAAATTTCTCTTCAATAGTTTAAGACGTATATGATTTCGGCACAGTTTTTTCCCCAAATAACACACTAGTAACAACCTTCTTTGTTTCAGGATTCTTGAAGATAGTAGCAGGTCTCTTAGGAGTTAGTTTAGTGGGTCTCGAAGTACCTGATTCTGGGAGCATCATTGAGATGGGTTCTATATTCAAAGCTTCTTCTGCAAATCCCTCTTCTGAAGAAACCCTGGCCTTATCTCGCGAAGAGCTTTGAGCGACAGATTTCTTTGATGGAGACGACGTCTGGTTTGACATGGTTCCCTTGAGGTAGTATGAGTTCAGATGATTCTTCTTGTTGAAGAAGACGAACAGACGGAAGATATGCTCTTTGATGAACAGTGATCTTGCTACACTAGAGAATGATGGTCTGAGGTATGGCGCCAGCTTTTCAGTATTTTTTAAAGACCAATTACTAATTTTCTCCCTCCATAAAGACTTTCCTTTTAAACATTTAAAAGAATTCACATTAGGACTCACTAACTCTGAGTGATCTTTCAGCATCCTGATGTCATAGTCTGATGTTGTAACATCAACTTGAGCATCAATAGTTGAATTTCCTTCAAGAGAGGTCCACTGATAACAGTTGTCTTTGGTTCTGGCACCCTTCATAACAATCTGATTATGCTCATCAGAAACCACACAATCATCCTTAGTGTATTTTACCTTGTAACCTTCATCACACAACTGGCTTATGCTGATCAAGTTTGCACTTAAGCCACTGACAAACAGAACATTGTCAAGTTCAGGTCTACCATTACCTTGCACTTTCCCAACTCCTGCAACAACACCTTTTTCTCCATTGCCAAATATGACCTCATGAGAGGGGCAAGGTCTAAGATCATCAAACATGGATCTACATCTAGACATGTGCTTGGAACACCCACTGTCAAAATACCATGTTCCTTCTTTATCACCCATGTGAGCCAATAAGCACTTCACCTTCTCCTTAGGTACCCATTGTTTAACAACTTTGGGCCTGTGCTCTCTCCATCTGTTTTGAGATTGAGGGTATCCATGCAGCTTGTAGCAAGAGTACTACATATGTCCAAACCTTCCACAGTAATAGCATCTCACCCTTTCATCTCTGAATCTTCTGCCATGATGAGATTGCTTATGCTGCCATCCATAATGTGATCTCCTCCTACCATAACTGCCCTGCCATCTATTATGTTAATATCTTCTCCCATAAGACGGCTGAGAATGTTGTTTCCTTGATTGTCTCCCATGATGGTGTGGCTTTCTTCTTCCATATATATAAGGAACAGCATTGGTGTATCCATAACCATACCCATACCAGTTGTCCTGATGTTGAGACATCTGATGAGACATGTGCTGTTTGAACTGAGCAGTTTGCATGCTCTCATGGTATTGTGGGGGCATATACTGACTAGCTCCCTGTGGCTGCTTTCTCTTCTGATAGGGACCAGTCTTCTTCTCAATCTTCTTAGGTTGTGAAACAGCAGCTTTCTTAGGGGTAGGATCCTGCTTCTTTGGCTGATGTTGAGATGAAAGTTATGACACTTCCTTCTTTGAACCTGAAGTGCTTCCTTCTGAAGTTCCCTTGTCTTCAGCCACATAACCTATCCCAGCTTTGTCTCCAACAGCTTTTTCTGACTGAAGAATCTTGTCAAGTGTGTCTGTGCCACAGCTCAGCATCCTGACAGACTTGGTCATTTGATCAAGATGAGCTCTAACTAGCACCACTTCATTCTCCAGATCCGTCTTTTCATTCTCTAGCTGAGCAATCTGTTTCTTGTGGCACTTGTTTTCTTGAAAAATTTCAGCACTCTTTAAACACAGCTCTTGATAGGTAGATGCCAACTCCTCATAAGTTACTTATCCATCACTAGAATCATCATCAGAAACCACAGCTCCTGTTAAAGCTCTCACATGCTTTACTGACTTGCTTTCACTTTCACTATCAGAGTCAGACCAGGAAACTGTCATGCCCTTCTTCTGCTTTTTCAAGAAGGTGGGACATTTTTTCTTGACATGTCCATACCCTTCACACTCAAAGCACTGCACTCCTTTATCTTGGGCAGTTTTCTCTTCATCCTTCTTGCTGGTGTCAGAAGTCATGTTCTTGACATTAGACCTGGAGTTATTATTCATTCTTTTGAATACTTTGGTGAACTGTCTTCCCAACATCACTATGGCCTGAGATAGATCCTCCTGGGATTCAGATTTCTTCCCTTTTTCTTCTTCACCATTTGTCACCAGGGCTATACTCTTTGGCTTCTTTTCTGGTTCTTCCTCATTCAACCCAAGCTCAAAGGTTTGAAGAGATCCAATGAGCTCATCTACTCTCATCTTGCTGATGTCTTGTGATTCTTCAATGGCAGTAACCTTCATCTTATACTTCTTAGGTAGGGACCTAAGGATCTTCCTCACAAGCTTTTCATCTGACATCTTCTCACCAAGAGCACTGGATGCATTAGCCAGCTCCAGAACATTCATGTGGAAGTCATGAATGGTCTCATCATCCTTCATCTTCAGGCTTTTAAATTTTGATGTTAAAATCTGAAGTCGTGACATCTTGACTCTAGATGTTCCTTCATGAGTAGCCTGCAAGATATCCCACGCTTCCTTAGCAACTTCACAAGTATTGATTAACCTGAAGATATTCTTATCCACTCCATTGAAGATGGCATTTAGAGCTTTGGAATTTCCAAGGGCGAGCTCATCTTCCTCCTTGGTCCATTCTTCTTCAGGCTTTAGCTTAGAGGTGCCTCCAGCATCGTCCTTCTCACACATGACAGGAGCTTTCCATTCTTTAATAACAGCCTTCCAAGCCCTACAGTCCAAGGATTTTAAGAAGGTGGTCATCCTTGGCTTCCAATAGTCATAATTGGATCCATCCAAAATAGGGGGTCTGTTGACGAATCCTCCAACTTCTTTGTCCATCTTTTCACCAGAAAGTAACTCCCCTAGATCTCACCCAGAGACAGACAGGATGCCTGCTCTGATACCAATTGAAATTCTGGTATCAGACGTGTGATGTTAAGGTGTGATGTCACAACAACACACTCTGCACAATGGACAGCAAATAACAGTAAAATAACACCAAGAATTGTTGACCCAGTTCGATTACAACCAACCTACTCTGGGGGCTACCAAGCCAGGGATGGAATTCACTACTTGTAGATATAATTTACAGACTCAACAACCCGTTGACAATCTCCTAAACTTATACTCTACTAATGACTTCCTACCTAAGAAACCACTTAGGTATGAGAACACCACTCAATCCCTTACAAACACTCAAAGAACCCACTTTGAGTACCCTTGATCTTACTTCACAGCTTCGATCAATCAACCACTCTCTATTGCTTCACAGCTTCTAGAGAGGACAGAAACTCAACACCTATTCAAAACCTAGAATAGTGTAAATACAAGCACTTTAAACAAACTCTAGACACTAAGCCTCCTGCTCTTGATCTTCTGAATGTTTTCTGTACTTTTTCCTTTGGTCTTGTGCGCTTTATATAGCTCCTGAATTGGGCTTGGACTTGTCACAATATTTGATCAGATTTGTTAATTAAACTGAATCTTCAAAACAGATTTTATCCCCAAAATCTTTTTAAATCTTCAACCTTTTAATTCTCCAACAGATCTGCAATCAAATCTCCCATGTAACAGAAAATATCTATCCCAAGATATTCTCATCCAATGAGTCAACCACTCTCCACAATTCCAGCTAACACGTGTGCCCTAACAACATCTGCACCTGATGTTATTAATTCTGCAGATCTGATGTTACAACATCACCTGTGTGACATCAGACATCCAACTTCAGCAATTAACTACTTAACACAGGCCAGTGTTAAGACTTCAATGTTGCAACATCAGCACCTTGACATCAACATTGAATATACGTTGTTTTACCAAAATTCCAGCCAATCCAGGAACTAACACAAATAATCTCAGACAATACGTGACAGTACCGACTGGTCGTCAAAATAGCACATCGTCGCCAAAACAACTCAATTTTGCGTTGGCACCCTCGTCAGGCGACCTGCAAATCGTTGGGAAAGCCCCTCACTAGGCGAGCTCTCCCCAGTTGATCGCGCATCATAGAACCTAGAACCCCTCACTCTGCAGAACTCTCTGGGCAAGACATCACTTGCTGGGCGAAGTTCATCCTCGTTGGGCGAGATCGCTCATACCAGAAGCCCCAAAAACATGATTTCCACCATTAGAGCCCTATCAAATCTCTGATTTCGACCGCAATCGATCCCAAACACACGAAATTCAATCATACATGTTAATACAGTATTAAAAACAATCAAATAGGCACAAATCAAGACATGTTACATCAAATTTATTCAAAATCATCATTACATTCAATAATTGCAACACAACTCATACAAACACCATATTTTAGAATTCAATCACATAGATTCACACGAAATTGACATGAAATCAATACACGAATTTCACACTACAAGGAATATTCAAAACAGATTCATTATAATTTGTAACAAACATACATACACATCATTAATTGGGAAAAGAGAAGAAAACCTAGAGGGGGGTGAGGATCCCTCTCTACCCTTCATCAAACACTCCCCACCCACTTACCTCAGATTCCTAGCAGTGAATTATAAATATGATTAAGGTTGATGGGTTGATTCCTTCCCTCTTTAAGCCCTAGCATTTTTTCTCTAAAAACTCTAATTTTACGTACTCCTACCTCAAAAGCTCAACTAACCCTTTTTGTATCTCTAAAAACCTAATTTAACCATTTACTAATTACACTTTGGCCTAACTCTTCTTATAATTCTCGCCATTTCCCTTATTTCTTCTTAGTTTCTATTTTCCACCTAAAACCTATATTTCCATTTATTTTAATTAATTAAAAACAATTATTAATTCTAATTATTTCTAATTATTCTACCAACCCATCAATACTCTCACTATACTCACCCATATTCCCCATACACATATAACTCGTAATGTATTTAATTAAAAGCGTATCACATACTAAATAATTAAATAAAAACAAGAATAATTTGATTATATAGATTAATCAAATTCAGGGTTGTTACAGAAGTTAAAGTAGGGAAAGCAAATCTCTAATGGTTGTCGAGGGAGTAGTCGTAGAACTGACTGCACGGTCACTTCTAGGATTGTCATTAGAAAGGAGGGAGTCAAAGGAAGATTAATAAAGAGAAACACGAGAGAATCTCTTCGACTCAGAACTATTAAACACCTTTACAATGACTGGGGCCAAGTGGCTATCGACTAAAAGGTGGGAGTTTAAACTGCAGATGTTTCTTTTTTAACTAAAGGAGAGGAACCATTATTTCCATAATAACTATACAAATTTATAGGATGATCATTTATATGAGTTGTTCTGGACTGGGCCGAGGCTGCCCAACAGTCGAGCAGGCCCAACCCATACTGCCTGGAGAGGCCCAATAAGGTCCTTCTGCGGACACGTGACTGCCACGCGCGCACCACAGCTTAGTCGGGCACTGAGTCATCGTCGGGCACCTGGCAAAAAGAGAGGAGGGCATCACACCCTACTGAGATGTGCCTCCTCGACAGACTAGCTTCTCCCCGCGAGTATGCTACGCAGCACTCCTCGACGGACACGATTCCTCCCCGCGAGGCCATGCCCATTCTACGAGCTTCATATCTCCTCGACACAGAAGGCTCCTCCCCACGAGGAGTACCCAACGGCCCACCCCGCGTGGACACGTTCCAAGTAACCTCCCACTTCCGAAAGACTCGGTCTGCCCTACTTCCAGAAATCTAGGAGCAGTTACTCTAGGGCGAAGACCACGTGCTGGTCTTCACTACTACACGTAAGCCCTAGCAGTTACTTGGAGTGGGCCTAGTTGATCCAGTCCATTGCAGGTAACCGTTGGCCCCGCGCTGGGGGCTCTCTATAAATACCCTCTCATTTGAGAGGGTCAGGTTAGACACTTTCTTCCCACCATTCTCACCTTCTGTATTTGCTGATATTCTGTACACTCTCTCACTTGAGCGTCGGAGTACCTTGCAGGTACACCCCCCCCCCACCGTCTCTCATCCTTAACAGAGTTGTCGTTCCAGACGCCGTTGGCCACTATCACTGTTTGATCAAGGTACGATCAGTGGCGCCATCTGTGGGAAAAAACATAAGCTTCCCCGTTTTTCTGTTCGATAAACCAAAGCTTTCTCCGTTCAACAACCATCATGGCCAACCCATCGGCGAATCAAGCTCTAGACAACGTTATTGCACAGCTCAGCACTGGCAACCACATCGACAACAGCTCTGCCCGACCAGTGGTGGAAAACGACGTCAGAGACGGACTCACCGCCTCCCCGTCTTTCGACGAAGTGGAGTACGAAACAGCTCACCAAGACGGACAGGAAATAGTCCTCCATCCCGTCTTCCAGCCCGTGGACCCACCGCCAAATGCGGATCCGAGCACTGCCGCCCTGTTTGCGTTGGTCAATCAGACCAACCAGATGATCTTCAATCAGAACATCCGGATCGAGGCACTGGAGAAAAGTCGTGGTCGGTCTTCCTCGCGAAGGCACCGACCACCTCCGTTTCCAAGACGTTCGCAGTCCCCAGAGGCATCGCGCAGTCCTTCCTCGGTCCCCAGAGGTCGCAGGCCACGCTTAGAGCGTACCCAGCCGGAACAGCCTCAGAAACGCTACCGCTCCCCGCCACCAAAGGGACCAGTTCGATCCTCAAAAAATAAAAGGAACAAGACGGAAACCGAGGACCCGAAAGGACGCCCAAGGGACCACTCCCCGAGACGTCACTATGTTCGCGGACGACACTCCCCCTCTGTGTCTCCGGGAGCCAGTGAGGACGACGACTACCGGCCCCCTCTGGCCAGACACATCATGGACGCCCCTATTCCTAAAGGCCTGGAGAGGCCCCCATCCTTAGGAACCTATGACGGGACATCCGATCCTGATGACCACGTCGAGAGTTTTGAGGCTCTGCTCGATTTCAGGAACGTCTCCGGCGCCATCAAATGTCCACTATTCCCTACGACTCTTCGGAAAGGGGCCATGGCTTGGTATAAAAACCTAGCTTCTAAATCAATTACGTCGTGGAGGGTCCTGAGGTAACGCTTCCGAAAACACTTTACAGCGTCTCGTCGACATCCGAAGACGATAGCCTCCCTGGAAGCCATCTTTCAGGGGAAGGATGAACCTCTCCGAAGCTACATAGAGAGGTTCAACAAAGAGGCAGTCGAGATCCACGTGACCGACCACATCAAAATGTATCTTATCATCAAGGGTTTGAGGATAGGATCTAAGTTCGCAGAATCCGTCGGGCTGCACCGTCCCCGCAACTTTGAAGGCCTCCTCGAGAGGGCTCAGTCACATATTGAGTTCGAGGAAGCTGAGGCTGCACAAATTTCCCTCGACTCGAGACGCAGAGAAGGCCCCCGCGGCAACAAGGAAGAAGACTCCCCTCCACCCAGGCGGGGTGGAGACAGGAGAAGAGAAGACTCCCCTCTGCCCAAGCGAGGCGGGGAAAGAAAGAAAGAAACCCGAACCAAAGAGCCCCGTGAATCACGGGGACCGTCTGGCCTTTTCAAAGATTACACACCGCTGAACTTGTCCCGCTCGCGCATTTTTAGCGACTGTGCCAACTCGGAGTTCGTCAAAGGGGGAATCCGCTTCCCAAAACCGACGGCTTCCAAACCAAATGCTGACAAGTCCAAGTATTGCCAATTTCATCGCAGTCACAGGCACGTTACTGAAGATTGCATCCACCTTAAGGACGCAATCAAAACGCTGATCAAAGAAGGGTACCTGAAGAAGTACGCCAAGCAGCAAGAGGCCCCCCGCCCCAGCGGCCAGGAGGCTCAGTATGTCGAGGAGTCAACTCCCTCTCCCAACAACGGATCGCTGCAAGTCGCATTGAGCATTACGCGACCTGAAGACTTTGGTTTTTCGGGAGAACTCGACAGCCCTAAAGTTGTCCGGGACATGTGGAAGAACTTCCCGGCTGAAGACTCGATAAGTGCCCGAAGCACCTGGGAGTCTTTCCCCCAAGCCCTGGTCATATCGGGCAGAGCCCCTGACCGCTTGACCGTGGGGTCAATAAAGAGGAAGTTTGACGAGCTGAAAGCGACAACTCCTCGAGCTCCTACCCTCGAGAGGGTTAAAGGAAGATTGAATCCGATTACCTTCTACCTCGAGGAACTTCCCGGCGGGGCGCCGAACGCCAACATCCCCCTCCTGATCCAGGCACAGATGGCCAACTTTGACGTCCACAGAATTTTGGTCGACCAGGGGAGCTCTGTGGACATCATGTACGTCCACCTTTTCGATACCCTCCAGTTGACCAAGCAACACTTGTCCCCGTACGTAGGATCAGACCTACAAGGTTTCAACGGCGCGACCACCAGACCGTGGGGTTTCGTGGAACTGATGGTCACCTTCGGGATTGAGAAAACTGCTCGACAGGTGAAGACGCGTTTCTTGGTGGTGAACTGCCCGTCCCTCTACAACTGTATAATGGGGAGGACCACGTTGGCGGAACTGACAGCCGTACCTTCAACGGTCCACCTGAAGATGAAATACTACACGAAGCGCGGACGTGTAGTCACCCTCCACGGAGACATCAACGCGGCCAGAAGGTGTTTTGACGCGGCAATCAGGGGTCTGAGTGTCGTCGGTGGCACCAAAGCTAAGACTCAGGCCGAGACACCTCCAGGCGTCGTGCAGGCTCCGCTCCCGCCGGTCAGCGCGGTCGACCTTGACAGCAGATTTCCCGGGGAACAGGAAGAAGCCGCAGGCGAGGACCCCCCAGTTGAAGTCAACGGGAAGCCTCTCCACCCAACGCGCCCCGTCCCAGACGGAGATTTCAAGCTAGTTCAACTCGGCGACAACCCTGACTGAAGCGTGAAGATTGGCTCTGGACTCCCCGACCTGGCAAAGAGGCAACTGAAGGCATGCCTCCAAGAAAATGCATATCTGTTCGCCTGGAGTGCTGCAGAGATGCCCGGACTAGACCCTGAAGTAGCTTGTCATCAGCTGACCATAGATCCGGCCGCTAAGGCTGTAGCTCAACGTAGACGTAGGCAGTCTCCAGAAAAAATGGAGGCTGCTGAAAAAGTTGTAAAAGACCTCCTAGAGGAAAACTTTATTTCTGAGGCCAAGTACACTACTTGGCTTTCAAATGTTGTACTTGTTAAGAAAAATAATGGAAAATGGAGGATGTACGTTGACTACACGGATCTTAACCGGGCATGCCCGAAAGACTCTTATCCCTTACCTAACATCGACCAACTAGTTGATAATTCTGCAGGATTTAAATTACTGTCCTTTATGGATGCCTATTCGGGGTACAACCAAATCCCCATGGACGAGGCCGACAAGCACCACACCGTTTTCATGACCGAGTCGGGCAACTACTACTATAACGTAATGCCCTTCGGCTTGAAAAACGCAGGCGCCACCTACCAACGGATGATGAACAAGGTCTTCCGGGCAGACATCGGCGACGTACTCGAGGTCTACATGGACGACATGATAGTCAAATCTGCGGAAGAAGTCGACCATGCCGCTCATCTCCAGAGAGTGTTCGACACGGCGAGGAAATGTCGCATGAGGTTCAACCCCGACAAGTGCACCTTCGGTGTTCGCGCGGGGAAGTTCCTCGGCTTTTACCTCACAGAAAGGGGCATCGAAGCGAACCCCGACAAATGTAGGGCATTCTCTGAAATCCCTACCCCGAACTCGAAGAAGTCTATCCAGTCACTCAACGGAATACTAACTGCTCTTTCCCGTTTCGTGGTCAAATCCGCTCAGTACGCTCTCCCCTTTTTTAAGCTCCTCCGGCAGAAGGCAACTTTTGAATGGAGTGAAGAATGCGAACAAGCCCTCCTCCATCTAAAACAAGTCTTGTCACAACCCCCGGTCTTGTCCCGACCAGATACTGGGGAAACACTTTTCTTATACCTAGACGTCACCGGCGAAGCGGTGAGCGCTGTCCTTATACGGGAGACCCCCGACGGTCAGAAACTGATTTATTTCACGAGCAGAGCTCTTCAGGGCCCCGAGCTCAGATACCAACAGATTGAAAAGGTCGCCTTGGCCCTCGTATCTGCAGCCCGAAGATTACATCATTACTTCCTGGCCCACACAATCGTGGTAAGAACAGAGCAGCCCATCAGACAGCTCCTCAGTCGGCCAGATATGGCGGGGAGAATGCTCCAGTGGTCTCTCGAACTATCCGAGTTCGACCTTCGATACGAAGGAAGAAAAGCCCTGAAAGCCCAAGTACTGGCCGACTTCGTAGCGGAAATGACCGTCCCTGAGTCCTCGACCAATGGCTCCCAGAAATGGACGATTTATGTCGACGAGGCCTCCAGTGCGAAGGGAAGCGGAGCGGGCATTATCCTGGAAAACGAGCAGGGCATCCTGATAGAGGTCTCCCTTGAATTGTCTTTCAAGACATCGAACAACCAAGCCGAATACGAGGCCTTCCTCGCGGGACTTCGACTTGCGGAAGACCTCGGCGCAAAAGAGGTCAAAATCTTTACAGACTCCCAGCTCGTGACATCGCAGGTTCGGGGAGAATTCCAGGCCAAAAACGACAGTCTCATCGAGTACCTCACCTTGGTGCAAGAAAAGTTGAAGAAATTTGTCTCCGCGGAAGTAGCTCACATCCCGCGCGAGCACAATACTCGGGCAGACGTGCTCTCCAAGCTTACGAGCACTAAGAAAAAAGGAGGGAACAAATCAGTTGTCCAGGAGATACTGACCCAACCGAGCATAACCAAAACTGCACCGACCACGGAAGTCAACGCAATCGGAGACGCAAACTGTTGGATGACCCCAGTTCACGAATACTTGACGACGGGCAAACTGCCTGACGATCCTAAATAAGTGGGGATAGTCAAGAGGCGGGCATGTGTGTATACCGTCGTCGAAGGTAAACTATACCGTCGAGGATTATCCATTCCCTTACTCCGGTGTGTCGAAGAAGGCAAAGTTTCGGGGATCCTCCAAGAAATCCACGAAGGAATCAACGCCCAGCACCTCGGCGGAAGGTCCCTTGCCCGAAAAGCACTCCGAGCAGGGTATTATTGGCCCACTATGCAACATGATGCAAAGGAGCACGTTAAGAAATGTGACCACTGCCAAAGACACGGAGACATGCACCTCGCTCCTCCAAACGAGCTTAAGTCATTGTCGTCCCCGTGGCCATTTGCGTGGTGGGGAATGGATATCCTCGGACGTTTCGTCACGGGGTCATACCAAAACAAGTACCTCATAGTCGGGGTGGATTCCTTCACGAAGTGGATTAAGGCCGAGGCACTGGCCAAAATCACTGCTTTCAACATACTTCGTTTCTACAAGAGAAACATACTCGCCCGATTCGGGGTGCCCCAAGCCATTTTCACGGACAACGGGACACAGTTCACCGACAAGAACTTCCAAGACTTCGTCGCCAAACTGGGCACAAAACAGCACTTCACGTCGGTCGAACACCCTCAAACTAACGGGCAGGCCGAAGCAGCGAACAGAGTGATACTCCGGGGACTGAAGCGATGACTCGGCGAGGCCAAAAAACGGTGGGTCGAGGAGTTGTACAGCGTCCTCTGGGTGTATCGGACAACCCCACACTCCACGACCGGGGAAACCCCGTTTCGCCTAACGTATGGGACCGAAGCGGTTATCCCCGTGGAGATCAGGGAACCTTCGAGGAGGACAGAGGCTCCCCTCGACGACAAAATAAACAACGAAGCCCTGCGAGAGGAACTCGACCTTGTCGAAGAGATAAGGACCGGTGCTTCCCTCCAAGAAGCCTCTTTAAAACAAAAAATAACTCTGCGTTATAATGACAAAGTTATCAAACGAGACTTCCAAGTAGGCAGTCTTGTCCTACGAAGAAATCAAAAAGATTTGCGCGAAGGAAAGCTGGCCGCAAACCGGGAGGGCCCATACCGCGTCACCGCGAAGACGGGGACGGGTGCCTATTACCTCGAAAACCTCCACGGTGAACAACTTGCTCGACCATGGAATGCTGAGAAGCTCAAACAATACTACAGTTAGACACTGCCCGGGACAATACAACGTCGCGAACACGGGGGCGTGCAATGGTACATGCGCGACACCTCTATATAACACACGACGGCCAAAAACCACGAAGTATGTGTGTGAGACTTTTTGGCCCGGCGAGGAGACCTCAACCGAGCTCCGTCGTCGATGTACCAAATAGGCGGAACACCCAGCTCGCGATGGGAAGTTCACGCCACGAAGCTAAGACATTGACCGCTTTCTTAGCCTCATCGAAGGTCGGAGTACAACCCCTGACCACTCGGCCAAGCTCTCTTCGCAGTCGAGCATCATCAGAGTCAAGCAAAAGCCCAAGGCGCCAGTGATCTCAACTACTTAGACAAAAATAAGTAATGCATAAAATATCACACACAAGCAAAATTAATAAAGAGGCATAACGAAGTATGAAAATTGGGCAAAACCCTTAGTACATAAATGTTACGGATACAAGCCCACAAGCCGGGCAAAAATAACCATTGTGCTAATAGTACATCAAATAAACCCACAAGCCGGGCAAAAACAAAATGGCTCGCAGGCCAAACAAACTATATCCCTACTCTGCGGCAGTCTCAGTGGTGTCCGGTCCACCTCCCTCGTTGGCGTCTCCTCCTTACCCCGGCGGCACTATCCGGCCGTCGACCACCTCAAAGTCAGCATCTGCCCCATCGGTCACCAGGTCGGGGTTTAGGACCCGAAGCTGCGCCACCGCATTCCAGAACCTTATGCCCGCAGTTTCAAGAGCATCGTCCTCAGCTAGCCGGAGATCCTGCTCGAGTTTCTGGAGTTGAGCCACCAGCGCTGCTCGAGTGGTTAGGAGCTTGTCCTCCTCGGTTTCGCCTTCGGCCGGCCGCACAGCATCCTCTAACTCAGCGATCCTCTCCTTGAGCCGCTTCTCCTCCGCCTCCAGCTCGGCGATTCGGGCAAGGTGGCCTTTCTCCTTTTCCTCGACCTCCTTCAGCTTGGCCTCAGCCCGCTGCTGCTGCTCGCTTTGTTCTTTGTTCAGGTCCCTACACTCCTTTAACTCCTTGTGCATGTCGAGCATCTCAGCATCCAGTTTCTCGAGCTTGTCCTGCAGTCGAGAGAGCTCAGCAGCGGGGCGAGTCTCATCGTTCAAGACAATGGCAGTCGAGCAAAGCCGCATGACCGCAGACAGGTCCTCAAAGATCGTCTTCCTCCTCGCTTCAGCGGCTGCCCCCAGCACAGCTTGGACTTCAGAGGGAGGGACACGAGGATATATAACTTCGGAGAAGAAGCGAGGCTTTTGATGGCATGGTGGAAGATCAAAGCTGGAAGGAGGCGGGGGACTGTCGTCGTGTCCCAGGTCGACGATCTCAACGCTCGAAACCCGTTGTCATTTCGGCGTCCCTTGGGTACCCGGAGACTGGCTCCCTGCAGGAGGTGTCCGCCTCTCTGAAATCCCCGACACAGTGGTGGCGGGCTGAGACTGACTGGAACCTTCGGGCATAGCGGCCGAGGAAGCACCCTCGGGCATGGCCCCAGAAGGAGCAACATCTTGGCCCTTTGAACGAGATGCCTCTCCCCGGGCCTGCTCTTCCCGGGCCCTCTTCGCCTTCAGTTTCTTGAGTCTCTCCTCGGCTCCGGCCATTTTTCCTGCAAAAAGAAAGAAAACGTTAGTAAGGCAAGGAATACATATGCGAGGAAGGCTTAGATTGTGGGCGTTTTCACCACCTAACAACTCGATTGCTTCTTCGTCGGAGAAGGTCTCGAGCAGAACGCGGGTATTGATCAGACGACATTGTTTCTTCACCTGCCCGTCTGCTCTCGTTATAGGCTGGTCGTCCAGCGTTTCGTGCTGAGCTTCATTAAAGCTTTCAACGAAAGCGACGATTTTATCGTAAGCTTCCCGCTCATAGACGTCCAACTGAGTGTGCTTCACCTTGTATTTGTCGACTCCCTTCTTAAAGTGTTCCTCCGTCCAGTACAGAGGGAATTTCGGCTCCAGGACCTCCTCGGAACGACCGTCGACGTCGTGAGTGACTTTTCGGTACAACGAGTATATGGCCCCGACGGTGACCGGCTTCACGAAATAGTAGCGGAACTTGAAGTCTCGGATAGAATCTAAATATGTATGGAACAAAGCTTTGCTCTGCTTGAAAGACACTCATCCATGTCGTCCACCGGCTGACGACCTCTGAAGATGGAATATCCAGAAAAAGAGGGACACTTCGGAACGATTTTTAAATACTTGCAGACGAGCTCGAAGGCCCGGATGAAGGCCAGGGAGTTTGGATGAATCTGCGAGGGGGCCAGCTTCAACCAGGCGAAGATTCCCTCTTGTAAGTCTGTGAAGGGCAGCCTCCACCCCGCCTTGTCGAACATAAATTCATATAAGGGGATGCACATTCCCCGGTAAGGCGAACATATCCTATGGTTCTCCTCCGGACGGAAAACCTTCCAGGATTTGTCAGACCCGATGAGCCGGTGCTTGACGGTGCAGAACGCGTCGTCCACGTCTTTGTAGACGAAGATGGACGACATCTCCAGTGCTTCCTCGCACACCCACTCCGCGAGCGGGCGCTCCTGCACAAAAGCCATGTGAGCCATGGGAGATCCAGGTTGGTCGTCGTCTTCTTCGAATGATCCCACGACCACTTTCGCAGCCAAATCGTCCATTTACCTGAAAAGCAGAAGGAAACGGTGAATTCAATGGGTCATATCAAATTCACCCCTCCATCGTTGTTCAAGCGAACAGGCGAGGAAGGGGCAAGGCTCTCTCGGTTCCCCGACATAACCGGCCGAGGATCGACATGTTCGCCGGGGAACTCATCGCCTCCCCGGAAGATTCTGCCCCCGTGTCCCCGTGACGCTAGTGAAAAGAGTAATTATTGAGGACCCCGAGACATTCAACGGGTCCCCGACATGTTCATCCCTAGTCCCCGAAATATTCAACAAGAGCGGGTGAAATTCTTAGCACCCCCTCTCTCAACAACTAAAGATTCCCGCTGTATTCGCCAGGAATCCTCTCATTTCTCGTGGGAACATCATCAGTTCACCAAGGAAATGCCATATACTAGTTGAAATTGAAGAAAAACGCAAGAGAAAGGTCAGTTTTGAAGTAAGTACCTTGTAAGCGGCGGTTTAGGGTTCCGGCACGGAGTTTCCGGCGGTTTTACGGCGGCGAACGACGGTTGTAGAAGAGAATAGGTTTTCAGCACGGAGTGTCCGGCGGTTGACGGCGGCGAGCTGCAACTAAAGAGGGTAGAGAGAGAATGAGAGGGATTCTTGAGAGAGAAATGGAAAAGTGGAAAATGAACGAGGGGGGCGGCTTTTATAAGCGATTCTCGCGGAACTCGAGGGGCATAGGGAACTCGAGTGCGCTACCCTAGCCAGCCGCCCTAGCCTCCCTAGGTAATAATGGCAGGCGACACGTGGCACGCATGCAACCGCGCGTCTTCCCACGCGTGTCGTTTCAGTTTTCCCCAACGCTTTGAATTTGAGACCCCTCATCTCCCCGGCGTGCCGACCAAACGCGACTGAATGATGCCCGACTTATGTGCGACCGCATGGACGTCTACCATGAGAATTGCCTCCTCGGTTCCTCTCCTGGCGTATCCCCGACGTGCCAGTAAGCCTTAAGTCATTACTCTGACACCTCAGAGCAACGACTTGGGGGGCTCCTGTTCTGGACTGGGCCGAGGCTGCCCAACAGTCGAGCAGGCCCAACCCATACTGCCTGGAGAGGCCCAATAAAGTCCTTCTGCGGACACGTGACTGCCACGCACGCGCCACAGCTTAGTCGGGCACTGAGTCATCGTCGGGCACCTGGCAAAAAGAGAGGAGGGCATCACACCCTACTGAGATGTGCCTCCTCGACAGACTAGCTTCTCCCCGCGAGTATGCTACGCAGCACTCCTCGACGGACACGATTCCTCCCCGCGAGGCCATGCCCATTCTACGAGCTTCATATCTCCTCGACACAGAAGGCTCCTCCCCGCGTGGACACATTCTAAGTAACCTCCCACTTTCGAAAGACTCGGTCTTCCCTACTTCCGGAAATCTAGGAGTAGTTACTCTAGGGCGAAGACCACGTGCTGGTCTTCACTACTACACGTAAGCCCTAGCAGTTACTTGGAGTGGGCCTAGTTGATCCAGCCCATTGCAGGTAACCGTTGGCCCCGCGCTGGGGGCTCTCTATAAATACCCTCTCATTTGAGAGGGTCAGGTTAGACACTTTCTTCCCACCATTCTCACCTTCTGTATTTGCTGATATTTTGTACACTCTCTCACTTGAGCGTCGGAGTACCTTGCAGGTACACCCCCCCCCCCCGGTCGTCTCTCATCCTTAACAGAGCTGTCATTCCAGACACCGTTGGCCACTATCACTGTCTGATCAAGGTACGATCATGAGTCATTGCAAAAATAAAGACTGGGTACAAGGAAAAAAGCTCAGGGAAAGAATGGTACCTGGAGAGAATGAAATATAACGAAGATGGTAGAGATTAAATGCAGAATGGGAAAGCTTTGTTCCAAAGAAGAAAAATGTTCGAGCAAAGGATCTTGGAAAGAAAGGAAATTGCTCTCACAAAAGAGAAGGTAACTCGGGAATGGTGAAATTTTTTTCCCAAAAAGTCAGGAAACCCTTATATAGGGGAAAACAGGCAGTAGGTTAGATCAAAGAGAAAACATGAAGTGAAAAATCAATGATCAAACTTTATATTGGGAACACAAGCGAGCTCAAGTGCACTCGAATTCCCTAGAGAATATTTTCACTCCCTAACCTACGAGCCTAAAGACACGTGCCTAAAAAATCGACGAAACATCTCAATGATGGAAAATACATTTAATGTGCTTGATCCCCACTATTTTTACAACTGCCTCATAGCATTACCATTTCTTCTTGTGGTCAGTTCAATGGCGAGATGTCGGGGAAACCTCTAAAATATTTCTCGACTGATAAAACACTCGGTAAGCCTTAAGGGCGAGTGTTCTAGGCCGGTTAAAGGCCCCATATGGGTGAGGTTCACATATCAAGCCCAACATCGCAAAGCCCAAATAGAATTATCGACCATATATAATAGGCCCACGTAAGACTTAAGGAACTCTATAATTGACTTGGGCATCGAAGTGTTAACCTTGCAAGTCCACCCTCGCGCCACCATATCAAAGGCCAATGTCATTGTGCCAAGAGTCCATTGTCACCAATCAATTACAATTATAGTTCCAGTATGGAATATTGTCTTTTGGTATCTTTTAATTAAATAGAAGGATACTTTACACACTATATGTTCTTTTAGATTCAAAACCCCAAAATTTCTCCTTACGTGTTCCATGGCCCCAAAACCCCAAAATCACCATTTCTTAACCCAAATCAATTTCAAATAGCACAAACAAGCATCAACAATGTTTATATGCATAAAGTGATCATACTACACAATTTATATCGATTTTTAACCGTTAGATTACCGATTTCCAATAATTCTAACCTAACTCAACATTTCCAAAACTCTAAAACTAATGTCCTAACTAGAACCCACCTTGGATAGATGATGAAAATGAGGAAGATGAGATGAATGGTTGGAGCTTTGAACAATGGTGATGATTCCTTAAACTTTTCTTCACAAAACCTTCTTTCTCTTCTTTTCTCCTTTCTCTATATTTCCTCTTCCTTTCTTTCTTCTTCTTTTCCTTATTTTCTCTTTCTCTCACTTCTTACTAACTTCTTCTTCTTATATGTTTGGAAAAAGGAAGGAAAATAATAACAAAATCTAGTATTAGAATTAATACTACTAAATGTCCAAAAAGTCTCTAGAGTCCAAATTAATAAAAATACGGGGTATTACATCCTCCCCCCTTAAATAGAAATTCGCCCTCGAATTTAAAGATTACCTGAATAGATGAGGGTAAGCACCTCGCATTTCTGATTCAAGTTCCCAAGTTGCATCACCCGGATGAGTTACATCCCACTGCACCTTAACGAGAGGAATATCCTTGTTCCTTAATACTTTCGTTTCTCTTCCCACAATGCGGCTCGGTTGAGGTTCAAACGTTAAGTCTGCTTCTATTTCAACAGTATCCTGTAGAATTGGCTGAAGAGGATCTGGAACAAATCTGCGAAGTTGAGATACATGAAAAACATCATGCATTTCTGACAGAGAAGGAGGTAAGGCCAACCTGTACGCTACTTCGCCAATCCTTTCTAAAACTTGATACGGTCCCACGTATCTCGGACTTAACTTCCGTGACTTAAATGGTCCTTTCATTCTAAATCTCGGGGTAACTTTCAAAAACACGTGATCACCTTCTTCAAATTCTAGAGGCCTCCTTCGATTGTCTGCATAACTCTTCTATCGATCTTGTGCTTGTTTAATTTTCTCGCGGATCATTCGATTCCTCTCCGTAGTCTCTTGGATGATTTCGGGTCCTAAGATTCTATCTTCCCCAACCTCCGGCCAACACAGAGTGGTCCTACATTTTCTCCCATACAATGCTTCATACGGAGCCATACCGATGCTCGCATGGTAACTATTATTATAAGAAAACTCAATTAATGGTAGAAGTTATTTCCAATTCCCTTTACTCTCTAACACACAAGCTCTCAACATATCCTCCATCGTTTGTATCGTTCGCTCAGTCTGACCATCCGTCTGTGGATGATTAGACGTGCTCAAACGCAACTCCGTCCCCATAGCTTGTTGAAAAACTTTCCAAAATCTTGAAGTAAACTTCGGATCTCTATCCGACACAATATCAGAGGGAATACCTTGCAATCTTACAATTTCCGTAATAAACAACCTCGCAAGATGACTTGCCTTGAAGGTAGTCTTCACGGCCAAGAAATGCGCCGACTTTGTCAACCAATCTACTATTACCCAAATCGAATCATAACCACCTTGCGTACGAGGTAAACCTACTGCAAAATCCATAGAAATACTATCCCATTTCCAAACTGGGATTTCTAATGGTTATAATAATCCACCCGGACGTTGATGTTCAATCTTAACTTGTTGGCATACCGCACATTCCGACACAAAGACCGCAACATCTTTTTTCATACTGGACCACCAATAGCCCTTCTTTAAATCTTGATACATCTTTGAAGAACCCGGATGTATAGTGAAGGCACCCTTATACGCTTCCTCTAAAATCCTTCTTTTCAAAGTCGCATCGTTCGGAACGCAAATTCTTTGGTTAAACATAATCATTCCATCGCTAGCGTGCACAAAACCCGGTTGACTTAGCATCTCTTGCAACTTCTCATCCAATAATTGTCCTTGTTGAATTTCAACTCTTAAAGTAGAATTGGCATTCAAATTCCCCATAATCACTCCATTAGGAGTCCACACAAATTGAAGATTTAAATCTCTAAACTTTTCCAACAACGGATATTCTAACATCATCAATTCGGCCTTTCTCAAAACTTTCCTACTCAAGGCATCGGCAACTTTGTTCGCTTTACCCGGATGGTATTTTAGCTCTAGATCATAATCCTTTAAATATTCCATCCACCTCCTTTGACGCATATTCAACTCTTTTTGGTCAAAGAGGTACTTTAAACTCTTGTGGTCACTAAACATTTCAAAATGTACTCCATATAAATAGTGACGCCACACTTTCAAAGTAAACACCACCGCCGCTAATTCCAAATCGTGGGTTGGATAATTCTTCTCGTGAATTTTAAATTGTCGAGAAGCATAAGCCACCACGTGACTTTCTTGCATTAAAACGCCTCATAGTCCCATCTTAGACGCATCACAAAATACCTCATACAACTTGCTAGGATCGGGAATAATCAGAATGGGAGCCGTAGTCAATCTTTCTTTTAAACTCATAAAACTTTGTTCACACGCCGAATCCCACTCAAAGGGGCAATCCTTCCGAGTAAGTTTAGTCATGGGTAATGCTAATTGCGAAAAGCCTTTGATAAACCTTCTGTAGTAGCCTGCTAGACCCAAGTAACTTCTAATTTCCGATACATTCTTCGGTCTCTTCCAATTAATCACAGCTTCAACCTTTGACGGATCCACCGCTACACCACCCTGTGATATAACGTGACCAAGAAAACTAACTTCAGACATCCAGAACTCGCACTTGCTTAACTTGGCAAAAAGTTGCTTCTCTTGTAAGATCGATAAGACGATTCTCAAATGTTCTTCGTGCTCTTGCAGAGTACGGGAATAGATAAGAATGTCATCAATGAAGATCACAACAAATTGATCCAAGTAAGTTTGAAATAACCGATTCATATAATCCATAAAAACAGCTGGAGCATTAGTCACACCGAAAGGCATCACTAAGAATTCGTAATGACTATAACGGCTCCTAAATGCAGTCTTAGGTACATCGGAACTTCACTCGGATTTGGTGATAACCCGGCCTCAAATCAATCTTCGAGAACACACAGGCTCCTTTCACTTGATCTAATAGGTCGTCTATCCTTGGCAAGGGATACTTGTTCTTAATGGTGACTTTATTCAGCTGACGATAGTCAATACACAACCGCATCCCGCCATCTTTTTTCTTTACTAATAATACTGGAGCTCCCCACGGTGAGACACTAGGTCTAAAAAAATGCTTAGCCAAAAGCTCTTCCAATTGTTCTTTCAGTTCTCTCAATTCAAGCGGTGCCATCCGATACGGAGAAACGGATATAGGAGTCGTTCCCGGTACCAGGCCAATAGAAAATTCCACTTCCCTCTCCAGAGGAAGAGAAGTGACATCTTCGGGGAAAACTTCAGAAAACTCACAAACTACAGGAATGTTCGAAACTTGAAGGTCGCTACTCCCTTCCTTAGTGAGAACCAGAAGAACAGATTTCTGTTCTTCGAACAAGAAATTTATCATTCCAACCGTACCTTCTAGAATAGTTGTTAAAACATCTTTTGGTGTGGCCTCAACCGACGGAATGGTGATAAGCTTCTCTTCACACCCAATAAACACCGAATTAGCCGAAAGCCAATCCATTCCCAAAACGACATCAACTTTCTTAAGTGGTAAGCAAATAAGATCAATCTGAAAAACTCTACCGTTCACAGACAAAACACAGTTTTCACACATCGACGGTGTCTCGACTATTTCATCCATGGCGGTAGTGACCACCATAGGAGGAGACAAAGGAACGGACCGCAACCCAAGTCGCTTCATACATTGCATCAATACAAAAGAGTGTGTAGCTCCGCAATCAAATAGAACAAAACAAGGAAATCCGTTAACGAAGCACGTACTGACAATTAAGGAGTTGTCACTCTTCTTCTTCCTTGCATCTAAGGTATAAACCCTTCCTTGTGTCTGAGTCCTATTTTGAGGACAATCTCTCTTCAGATGACCCATCTTTTGACATTGGTAACACTTCACATTGTCTATACCACACCTTCCATAATGCATCCTTCCACAAGTGCGACACACCGGAGGTGTACTCTCCCTTGAATCTTGAACTTGCTTTCCTTTGAAGGCTTGTTGCCTAGGCCTGAATTGTTGGTTGGATCTTCCGCGATCCCCTTGATTCACCCTACTCGTAACACCTTCCGCTTGGACTTTCGTCAAACTATGTTCAGCTACATAGCATTGCCTTAAAACTTCAGCATAAGTAGTGAACTCCCTCTGAGATACACTATGGGATATTTCAGCTTTAAGTCCAAAAATAAATTGGTCCACCTTCCACCTCTCATCTGGAGCATACATAGCCTGCCTAGAATAAGCAGCCATGTCTTCAAACTTTTCAGCATAACTGGCCACAGTCATACTACCTTGTCTTAGTTGTTGAAAATCAAACTCTTTCTGAGTTCTCAAAGAGCTCGGAAAATACTTCTCCATGAAAACAACCTTGAACTGCTCCCAAACCTTTGGCACCTCCTGGATAACCATTAAAGCCGAGGCACTCTCCCGCCATCTCATAGCGGGACCCTTCAATGAGTGAGAGGCGAACAACACTTTGTTCTCCTCGCTGCACTGGACTATCAAGAAAATCCTCTCCATACCAAAAATCCATTCGTGAGCCTTCACGGGATCCAATCCACCATGAAATTCGGGGGGATTCATGCGGATAAAATCCCGAAATTTCCCACCTTCAGCTTCTGGAACCACTACCGTAGGATGCAAACCTCCATTCATTTGTTGCACCATTTGCTGCATGAATAGATTCTGTTGCTGCTGCATCTGTTGCATAAACTGATACAGATGAGCATTGCCATCGCCGCCCGGCGGATTCGTCCCTTGAGGAGTGGTGCGGGGTCTCCCACGAGTGTTTCTACGTCCATCAGCCATGTTCCTAAAGGTCATACAAATAGGATTAAGTTGATCAGGCTCAATGCCATAAATATAACACTTAAGACCAATGGCGACACAACGTATATGAAACGGAAAGAAATACTTATACTATTTCATGGCTAGGTCGAGGATACGACCTGCTCTGATACTAACTGTAACACCCATATATAAAACTCATACATCAAAGCATAAATATCATATATAGATCCAAGTGTTTGGTACTGAAACACATAAGCTCCTAGTTAACACATTGTATACAAATAAATGCCCTAAAGTACAAGTACAAAAACCTAAGGCATATTATACACAAGATGTTCAAAAGATAAAAACTAAGACCTAGATCAACAATGATCTCAAAAAACTCCGCTACGGAAGCTAGCCATCAACAAGCAAGGAAAGACCACACGATCTTATCCTTACCCTTCTCGAAACCTGAAGCACCTGAAATACATCAACAACGTGGGGTGAGATACATCAAATCTCAGTGAGTTTCCTATCTTATGGATTCTCTCGGATTCAAAGGTTCTAACAATCCTAACTCAAGTCCGGGGAAAAGGGAAAGGACTCTTGAGTTCACACTTTACAATTCTCACACTATATGGAAACATGCCATGAGTTCATCAACTCAAAGTATCACTAATCGATAACCATACCAAGGTACCTCTTCCTCCCGTCCGCGTCTACGTCTAGAAGGCGACCCGAGTCATAGATCTTTGTAATCTACTTGACATACGAATGAATTCGGGTTCTACGGGCCTTTTACCGTTATGAACCGTCACTTCACACGGGCCTTTTCTCGTCACAAGCATACACTCCATGGGCGTCATTCGTACAACACGGAGAATCAAACATGCCAAGTAGTTGTGCATCCATTTCAGAGGAGTCCGAGACTCATGAAACTACACTCAAGATAAACCGGTTACGATTACATGATTACATACAACAAATACGATTGTGTTCGACAATCACAAGGCTATAATGCCTCCCGGCCTCTCATGCCGGCTCAAACCCACAAAGGTTAACCACATGTTCCATACTAGTGTTTTCAACTTCTAAATTCTCCTATAGTTCATAAGGGGGTTTTCCTCACTCTTCCTATTTCTTTTTCCATATTAACATGCATATTCAATTACAATCATGTTAAACAATAATAGGATAGGCAAGGCATCTCACAATTTCATAATGGAATAATTTATAACAATTACAACATAATTAAAACACTTTTGAACTTTCCCGATTATTTAGTCGGTCGGTCAAATTAACATTTTTCACTTCCATTGCATAGAATATTTCCTTAGCTTCACAACGATATACAGAACTCTTAGATCGGATAAACGAGTCAAAAGTTATGGATTTTTTAAGAAAATAAAATATTTGATCCCAGGCAGATTCTCCTGGCGAATCTGTATTTCGCCTGGCGAATCCCCCTTCGCCAGCACTTCGCCTGGCGAAACTCCCTTCTGCCAGCGCTTCGCCTGGCGAATCTAGTGGCGAAACCCCAATTTCAGAAAATCAAAAGTTCCAGTAGCTAACACATTTCTGTTTCTCCAAATTCGCCTGGCAAATCTGGTTTTCGCCTGGCGAATCCCTTTCGTCAACACTTCGCCTGGTGGATCGGTGGCGAGACCTAATTCGCCTGGTGAATTCCCAATTCGCCTGGTGAATCACACCAGAACCAGAATTTCTCCTTACGGGTTCCATGACCCCAAAACCCCAAAATCACCATTTCTTAACCCAAATCAATTTCAAACAGCACAAACAAGCATCAACAATGTTTATATGCATAAAGTGATCATACTACACAATTTATATCGATTTTTAACCGTTAGATTATCGATTTCCAATAATTCTAACCTAACTCAACATTTCCAAAACTCTAAAACTAATGTCCTAACTAGAACCCACCTTGGATAGATGATGAAAATGAGGAAGATGAGATTAATGGTTGGAGCTTTGAACAATGGATGATGATTCCTTAAACTTTTCTTCACAAAACCTTCTTTCTCTTCTTTTCTCCTTTCTCTCTATTTCCTCTTCCTTTCTTTCTTCTTCTTTTCCTTCTTTTCTCTTTCTCTCACTTCTTACTAACTTCTTCTTCTTATATGTTTGGAAAAAGGAAGGAAAATAATAACAAAATCTAGTATTAGAATTAATACTACTAAATGTCCAAAAAAATCTCTAGAGTCCAAATTAATAAAAATACGGGGTATTACAGTTTTTTAGGGATAGGTTGGACATGTCCAACTATCATTTTTGCTAGTTGTTTGATGAGTTAGGTTTTTTCTCCTCGTCCTTATTATTTATACATTTTTATTCAATAACTTTCCTTTATTAAAAAAAGTGAATTTTATCGGTTTCCAAATCATTAATGTTTCCATTAAAAAATTACAATTTTAACATCAATCAGGAAAAACACACTTTGATATGAGACCATAACAAGAAATTGTTTTATTCGATTAGAACCATTGTCACACTTATTTGACAACAAGCTCAATTTAACGAATTATCTCGAGAGATATATTTTTATAATGGTTTATAGGGGTGTTTAAGTTGTTCTTGGGTCTAGGTCATGGGAAACAGATGTCTTTAGGCTTGATTTCAATCTAGCATTCTATGCTTGGACGATTTGGAAAATGCATAGCAAAGTTATTTTTTGTTGGAAAATTTTGACGGTAAATCACTAGATGTTTGCGATTATTAGTTTGCCGTGAAATTGAGTTTGTGCCTATGCTCTGTGTTTTACTGTTACTCTAGTTGATTATGAGTGGGATCCGCTCACTTGGATAGGCATTTAGAGGTATGTTAGCTAGCCAGCTCCCCTCTTTTTATTTTGTATAGGAGCTCGTGTCTACCTCCCTCCATCTTACTCTCTTTGGGGTCTGTTGAACCCGAGGTTTTAGAATAGATTGGTTGCTAGAACGGGTTGGCTTGTGTTTCTTTTGCTTGTTATTTTGTTGTTAGTGCTTTTGTGTTTGACTTTCTGCTTGTATTTTAGGAGATGTTTAGATTGGTTTTGTAGGTGGTTGATTTGTCTATTGTTTTTTGCTTTTGTGTATGATTGCTTCTGTCTCTGGGATGATGTTGCATGTGATTTTAATTTTCTGTTTCTATCGGCTTATGTTTATAATCAGTTTCATTTATTTTTTGAGCATATCTTGTACTTGTGTTGTATCATGTACTTTTACTCATTTTTCTAAGTTGTTCACAAAATCAAAATCCAAGATCCTCAACCACTAATTTGAAAACACTTTGTTAAGATCAACCATCCATTCCACCATAATTGAAATCATATAATGAAAAGGAAATAATATCTTAAAAAGAAAAAAACCACATCACATTAACTGATCCATACACTCTTTTTTATCTTAAAATTACTGGAAGGTCCTTTTGTAATATTGTGTACTAATATAGCAC